>CM065052.1:104087354-106487354 GCA_032883995.1 Coronaproctus castanopsis | reverse complement strand
TCTGATTCACTCTTTGTTTTAAAGTCTCTCCACAACTTTTATACGGACAATGCACTTTTACAACGCATACTGCTTTTCCATGATCTCCTTACTAGACCTTAAGTTTAGATAGTTTTCATTTGGATTCCCAGCCACATCGGTTTTCCTGAGCTTCCATGAGGCGTCCTTGCTTCCACACATTTCCGCTCGTCTCTTTCTCTATAGCGACGTAAAAGCTTCTCTGAAATTTCTCATAACCAAATCCGGGTGTCGAGTGTGGAAGTTTAATCAACAAAACCATCTCCTTTCAATCAAACCTAATCCACTATCTCAGCTGTCATTTCTTCAGAACAAGAAAGAAAAATGTTATCCTTATCAGACTTCGAATATCCTACTCAAATCTTACCCATTCCTATTTTCTTCGAGGAATAGACCCTCCACTTTGTCTCTTTTGCCAAGTATCACAATTACTTATACCACACATACTAACATCCTGTCATGCCTCACAACATTTAGAATCCAGCACAACCTTCCTCCTTCCTTATTTCAACTGTTATCTGAATCTTCCGACCACATTCATAATGTTTTCCTGTTCCTGGATTCATTGAACCTTTTAAATCAGATCTAGGGCCACAATAGGTTAATGGGTGCATATGGCCCGCTAGTGCAGCCGGCGCCTGTATTATCACATAATAATAATAATAATAAAAACGAGTGTATTCGATTTAGTTTTAGTTAAAAATTTTAATGGTGTAACTATGGTTAAGCACCTTCCTCGTAAAGCGATAGTTTATCTTAATTAATCAATACCATTTTTGAGTACACTTACTTTCCGACTAAGTGGAAAATAGCAAAGATTATTATTCTCCAAAAACTGGTAAAGATGTTAGTGCTATATTCGTCCCATTAGCTTATTATGTACTTTTAGTAAAGTTATCGAAAAAATTATACTAAACCCGTTACAATCTTATTCTCTAACTCACAACATTCTCAAAAATGAACTTTTAGAACTGGTCATTCGACTGTTCATCAAGTTGCCAGAATAACTGATTTCATCCTCGACAATTTTAACCTTAATAAACACACTGATTTGTTGTTAATTGTTATTGAGAAAGCCTTTGATACAGCTTGACACAATGGGATTTTGTACAGATTAATTAAATTCTGTTATCCACTTCATCTCGTTCAATTAATTAGGTCCTGTTTAAGTGGTAGAACGTTTTACATTCATCGCCTACATTTACAATCAACACTTAAAACTCTTTTTGCAGGTATTCCGCAAGGAAGTTTTTTAGGTCCGTACTTATTTTTAATATATTAGAAAATATATCCCTCTTCCATAGGGGTTTTTATGCTAACGATCTGATTCTGCACATCGTTGAGAACTGATACCATCTTACAAAAAGCGGCCAATACTATTTACAAGTAACTATAAGGGGTGGAGGCTAAAATTAAACACCGAGAAATCGCACGTTATACTGTTTACTAGAAGATTTCCTCCTTCTCTGTCTGATATTACTATTAATATGCATCAGTTGGCAGAACAGTTTATAACTATCTTGGAGTTACTCTAGACTCTCGTCTTTCATTTAGCGCGCATATTAATAAATCTATCGGTGATGCGAAAAAAGTCATTCGAATACTCGCATCAACTTTCAGTTACCGTCGTATTGATTTCTCTTGTAACATTATACGATCCGATGTGTGTTAGGATTTTTTATTTTTATTTATTTATATACAAGTTAAACTACATTTAATATACCAGCTAATATTTTTTTTTCTTATTTTTCTTATTTTAAGTTTACTGTTATTTCTTTTATTATTTCCTTATTTTGGTAAAGTCATTCGGTTGTATTTAGCTGCTAAGGTAACTACTTGACGTATATTTATGTACATATAAATTCTTCATGGTTTATAGAATTTTGTATTGAAATAAACAGATTGATATTGATGGATACTAGATTGATTTTGATTTAATTTAGGAGGAAATGCGACCAAGTTCATGTCGGCGCATCAGAAATACGGAAAAACGTTCAAAGTTCGAACCGGTTTAAACTTCTGCTACTTCATATCAGATCCGAACGATATAGATGTACGTATCGAATAAAAAAATTATTTTTATATCACAATACATGTATAGTCGTTGAATTTTCGGAACCGGTTAATTCTAGTTCGTAAATATGAGATTTTTCATTAATCGTCGTGATTTTTTTTATATCAACATTTGTTTTTAAAATAAACTGTTTTCCTATATGATTCGATGTTTGTACATATTTTATGTGGACTTTGAAATTTTAGCCGAATCGTCTGTAGACTTTATTTTCAACCTTTCTCGATGATGTGCATTTTATATTTAAATTCAAGTACGAGTTTAACGGGCAACAAATATCTTCGCATATTCTTTTGAGATCTTCGATATATTCCCGTCTAATCTAATTCGAGGTATATGTAAGTCATACATCAATTTGAATATGCAGTTAAGACATTATATTCGTTTCAAAATTCAACTAATCTGATTAAAGACTTCGTTATAATGAATAAAACAGGTCTATATTCCAGTCGTCTTTTAACATTCTCTAAGGTTTTTTAATGCGTCTCGAATTGGTAAGTTCTTACGGAAACTAAATTATAAAACTGTTCAATATATTTTGTTAAATTATTTTTATTTTATTTGTAGCTGATATTTCCTGCGAATTTAGAGGAATACTTACATACATTTAATATATATATATAACTGCATTTACTAGTTTTAATTGTGTTTTCCCGCGTAATTGTACGAATTTATGATTTTATAATTACATTTGTATCAATTTTACTTTTAACTTGAGAAAGCCATCATAATCATTTCGAACCTTATTACATTTTATTATCACTTGCAAGTATATTTATTTATTATTACACGAATAATCACTGAAACACAATGTTATCATATGCATTTTATCATTTGGTTCTTTTAAGCTGTTCGTTTTTGAACACGTTTTTGCTTCCTAGATTTATTCTTTTATAGTTCACTTTATATATAATATAGGTAATTATGAAACAATTTTTAATCCGATTATTTTTTAAATATAGACGCTGTTTAATAATACAAGAAATATGAATAAACCGGGTATATACAAAAAAATTCAATTCCTATTTGGTGACAGTCTTTTGACAGAACTAGGTAATTATAAAATTTTATAATACATATATATTAGTAATTTCACTACTGTGGAAGTAATTGAATGTTGCACAGAATGAAATTGTGAACAGAGAATCACAAAATTTACGTATCGACGAAAATAATGGATGACGGTAATGCTCACACTACTACAACTTATCGGCTGAAATAAAGAACTATATTCTTAATTCAACCTCAATATTATTAGCCGAACTTAAACCCGTAAAAGCTGAATTTATGAATGAAGTTATCACAACCAGATCTGTGAGAAGTGTTACTTTCTGAGCATAATTTTTAATCGGAAATTTGATGGTTTCTACATGGATTTAGAGCAGATACACTTGAGAAACGATATATCAAGAATGATGACGAGTACAATTGTATAATAGGAAAGGTATTCACACGGGAACACAGCGAGTTGGTATATATATATATATTAAAACGATGTAATATTTCAAAATGTAATTTTGCACGTCTAACGAGTTTTCAACATTTTGTAGTGAAACCACATCTCGAAGGTTTCTAGTTTCTTGCATGATGCTACAGATATAATTCATGATATCGCACCGTATAGCAGAGTGTTAAAGACATGACACGGAAAGATGCGTACACAAATACTAATCTTAAAGTCCCGGGGCCTGTTCTATTCTGCACTTTATTTCAATGGACAAGTCTCATTTATCGTTAATATGGGATCCTAAATATTTTATGGAAACTGTTTTCTCGATCTCCATGTTATCTGGAGTTGCAGATTACTATTGATACTCTTTACATTCCCAATAGTTATCCAATTTGTTTTTGTAGCATTTATGTGTAAACTCATGCGTTTACTACTCCGTTTTACTGCATTCATGAGTTCTTGCAAATCACTAAGACTAGTTGCAAGCACCACTGTATTATATGCGTACTAGATATATTAATAAACACTCCATTAATTACTATACCTTGACGTTTCTCCGAATGATCGATTCCTTAAAAACTTCTTCCAAATATATATTGAATATAAGGAAAGAAACGATGCACCTCTCTGCCGGACCCTCTTCTTTGTAGTAACTCCATTTTGACTATCGATCGCTTATCCTTACAGCTGCGCTCTAATTCCAATTTGGGGGGCTTCCATACAGTTTACCCATGTCTGTATATTATGGAATGAATAAGAAAGGGCTACTTATAAATTAGGGAAAGTAAGAAGTAATGTAAGGATGTGTAAAATTAAATAATGATACCAGAATCTAAAATATAGGAGTATAGGGCCGTATTTATTTCAGCATTTTGAAGAGCTAAGAGAAATGCAATATTTATAGGAAACGGAACTTTAAGGCTGTGAAGAGCTTGATAAAATACAACACGAAAATTAATATGATGGGAACACTCTAGGATAACATGGTCTGCATCGGCCACTAAATGGGTATCCATAGGATGAGAGCAATTAGCAGAACTAAACTTGTGTAACGAAGCAGGAAGAGCCGAGTCTCAGTCGACAAATGGTAGTAATAAAACCCTGTAATTTGATCGTTTCAACTTTAATATTGTAGAACCATGGATTAGAAGGGGTTGAATGGATTTATAATGCTTTGCAGTAAATCGATCGGACCACAGATTTTTCTAGTATTCCTTATGCGCATATTTAATGTACGCTAGGAGATCTATAGGAGGAGTATAAAACAAAAAAGTCCCTAATGTAACTGTTGAAGTGACTAAATGATCAGCTAGATTATTGCCATGGATACTGCTATGCCCGGGGATCCAAACAAATTTAACTCTTACACCGAGAGAGTTTAATCGGTGTATGCAATTAGAAATTTTGTAAATAATCGATGGTAAACCAAAGTTGAGCTGTGAGTGCTGTAATACCAGCAAACAACTTTTAGAATCGGAGAGGATCAGAATATTAGTAGATGGGCGCAGATAAATATCGGAGAGATTGAAGAATAACTTCTTCAGTAAAAATGGAGCATATTCTATTAAGGGTAAATTTTATTGAAATGTTGAGAGCAAGGATTACGAATGCAGCTCCGATTGAAAAAGAGCACCTCGAGCCATCAGTGAAAATTAGAAGAGAGTTAGGATAGTTTCTATTAATCAAGGAGTAAAAATTATAATTGGCGGCTAGTGGTAGAACATTGTTCTTAAATGAGGAAAACAGTTGTATGTTTATATTAAGGCTAACGGTATTATACTCGAAAGGAATCGTATAAAACGGAGACGGTAGGATGGAAGAAGAATATCACTGTACCTGGAAAGATGACCAGAGGAATGACATAATAGAGGACGTCGAAGTATAGAAAAACGCCACTTGTGAAAAATTTCTAAGTATATAATATACAAAGAGGGGGCGATGTGAGTGAATGCTTTTAGAAGAAATTTATCTGACAGAAACATTCTTCGTGAGGATAGAGGAGGAACCTTTGCCTCCATCACGAGAGCAGGTACAGCGATAGCACGAAGTGCTCCTAAACATCTCGTTTTGAATTTTATCTAGCCTAGAAAGGCAGTGATTAGAAGCATTCCCGAAAATAAAACTGCCATAAACGTATGAAATTTTTATACAAAAAAAGTAGTAAAGTTAAGGGGGTCCCCACCCCAAGGAGTGCGACTCAGTGCTTTTATAAAACTTATTCTTTTAAAAACCTTGATATAAACGTTTTCGTATGCAGTCTCCACGTTAAACTGCGATCAAGAATAAATCCTAAGTACTGATGGTAATGAACAAAAGTTATGAGATTGTTGTTATACATAAGTCCGTGTGAGTCGGTATTGACGGTTCTATATGAGAATATTATCGAAGCACATTTATTGTACGAAACAATAAGACCTAATTTAGACAAAACTTGGACTATGGATGTAAGCGATGTATTTTTGGATAGCATTATCTAGATTATCGTGCATGACGTAAACTATTATATCGTCTGCGAAAGATAAAATTTTTACTGTATCTGGAAGTAGTGTATTGAGAAGTTTAAACAATACTATGTTAAATAAAATAGGGCTGAGAACGGAACCTTGGGGAATACCTAAGTACACCATGCGAGTTGTTGGTTTCATATTGGAATGAAAGAAGGTAAGCTGTCTTTTGGTGAATAGGTTACACAATGCTTCTTTAAATGGGGATGGGACATCAAAGTTCGTCAGAGACTCGTGAAAGACAGGAATTGAGATGTTATCAAAGGCTTTATTTATGTCTAAAAAACAAGTTATTAAATACTTCTTGGAAATGAAAGATTTGTAGATATCACCTACTATTTGCGCCACGCAGTTTAAAGAGCTAAGATTACTACGGAAGCCGTACATTCCAGGTGGAAATAGACGACGATTTTCCAACCACCAGGCTATTCTGTTTTTGAGAATCTTTTCAAAAATTTTTCTTAGGCAAGCGGCCAGAGATATAGGGCGGTAAGATGAAGAATTAGGTAAAGTGGTATGATTTTTTTTATGGGGATAATGATGAATTCAGACCATTCCTCGGGAAATGAAGCAGAGTTTAAAAAATAGTCGAAGCAATTTAATAATATATGTATGGCAGAAGTTGGCAAATTATTTAATATTTGAAAGGTGATCCCATCAATACCCGAGGAGGATCTTTTATTACGAGATAAAGTGTGTTGGATTTCTGTTAGGGTAATGGGAAAGGAAGGAAAGTGGTTGTCCGGGTGGCTAGTTATACAATGTGGATTGTATGGAAGTTCTGTAATATCTGGGACGTACGATGGTGAAATGGTGTCGACAAAATTATAATAATTTCCAGTATCCATATCAACTGAAAAAGGATTATGGTATGCAGAGTTCACAAATGATTTGGCTTTTTTCTATATGTGAGAAGCAGGTTGCGTACAATTGATAGAAGTAACGAATTTTTTCCAACTTTTCCTCTTACTGGTTAGTAATACTTGCCTATTAATTGCTTCCAGGTGTTTATAAGATAAGTAATCGGATATAGTTTTGCTTCTACGAAATTGTTTAAATGCTACACTGTTGTGACCTATACATAGTATAGATGAGCGATAGTGGAATAAAAATGTAAGGCAAAAAGGGTAAAGACGAAACTGCATAGGAAATAATACACGAGAAAAACCATGCAGTGTAGGACACGAAAAGAAACCAAAAAATAGGAGGGAAAAAAGGGAAATACAATACGAAATTAACTATGACTCTGATATCACAATTGCTCAATCCAATATTTTATATATATATACATATATATATATATATATATATATATATATATATATATATATATATATATATATAAATAACAGTGATGCCGTGCTAAGCCCACTCTAATAATACTTATGAAAATATACAAATACAATAAATATAGTCAAACACTGCCTTCTTAAAATGTTGAATATTACATTAAAAACCAAAAATTGTTGAGAAAATTCAAATCTTTTTCATGAACATATTGATAATAAACTGAAAACATACGTTTAATCAACGAAGTGTATTGTCGATTATAGTTTTAGATAAGAAAAATTTTTGCGGAATTCATTTTTCCTCATTGCGTACAAAAACGTTGTATGCCTCAAATTCTATGAATACTCATTAAAAATTATCACAACTGCACAGTTTGAATACATTGTTGGACAAAATATATAGGGTGCTCATTTATCTTGATTACCACACTATTTTCTTCATAATTCAAGATTTTTTGAACTTTGGATATTTTTCGAATTATTCGCACGTGGTATTTTTCAAAAATTATATTCTTCGAACTGGGTTAAAAAAATAAATTTTTATACAGGATCATAAAAAGGTGAATTTTTTCCCTTTTTTAAAAAAAAAAATGTACTGCTACAAAGGCTAAAAGCACGGAGTCATAGGTGTAATGATAATTTAGTGCGAAATCACATAGTAGAGTATAAAGAAGTTATTGTTTTTCTCAGAAATACACACTTAGTACACTTCTTTATAACGACATATGGTGGACTCGAAATTAACGGTCACTTTATTAAAGCGTATAAATTAAAATCTCTAACGACTAAAATAACATTATCCAATGTACCCCCCAATAATAATGAACACAGTATTGGAACAGCATCTCGTCTGAAACTTAAAAATGAAATTTGCGTGTAACATTTCTTTACTTCGAATCAAACCGTTAGACGAGGAGTTTGGGCACATAATTAGTTGTCGTCGCAAAGTGTATATTACAAACTACAAGGATTTAAAATTATCAAGCTCTTTCATGTTAGGCACTACTGAAAAAAGGTATCAAAGTTTTATTTCAGCGATGATCTAGTCTGCTTTAAATGCAACTCTTCAGGGCACAAAGCAGACCACTGTGAAGCAACCTTAAGTTCCGATCATCTGGAACCCAAAGCCTCAAATACCGATTATTTGGAACTTGAATCCCAATCACTCCCCTCGGCCCCTTTAAATTCTTTCCGTATCCTAATAAACAAATTCCAGATGATTTTCCTCCACTTCCAAATACCACCTCACATGATAAAATAACTCAAGTGACCAATACTACTATTATAAAACCTCCTCCTGATAACAGCAAAATGCCTCTTTCCTCAACATCTTCCAATCCTCCTCACACTCCCACGTACCTAAAAATGATATCAAGATTAAGAAACAGCTGAAAAAACCCAACTCAGAATCTGTCTCCCAAACATCATCGGATGAAGATACAATAATGGAGGATTCTGGCCCTTCATTTGTTCAAAAAGTGCTTTAACTAGTACGGTCATACTTCTTAACAAACTGGAACACGGTCTTTTCTTTATAGAATTTTTCACTCTTCTTCGATATTTACCGAAATCCACAAAGCGACCCAGTAGCCATAGCCAATGATTATACACTAGACATTTGCACTAATGAGAGAGTGCCGCCCATTTAATTGCAGACAGACCCACAAAAATTAAATTTACAAAAATATTAAGTAGCCTAACTACTCACCTGATTCGCATTCCTAATTAACATACCATGATTCAGCACTCTGATATTATTTCTTAGAATTGTAACGGTTTCTATACACATTACCCAGACCTCCAAGTACTACTACAAACTCATAATCCATCCATAATATTTTTCAAAAATCAAAAAGTCTCCTTACCCTCTTATTCCCTATTATACAAAACGCCAATTAACAGCAATGTTGCCTATGGTGGAATTATCATGGCAATTACAAACAACATAACCTTTCAACAGCTTCATTTACAAACAAATTTGCAAATTTTAGCCATTGCGCATCTTAGGTACAAAATTGCTATCTGCTGCATATACCTCACAGAGAACATAGTTCAGACTGGGTTACATCTACTTATTAAAAAGTTACCCTCGTTTATACTTCTGGTTGGCGACTTCAATGCTTACATTCCACTATGGAAGGTATGCGAATGCAAAAGGTAAACTACTAGAAGAAATCATTGATCAATATAATCTCATCCTACTAAACGCCGAACCCAAGCATTATAATTTCAGCTATAAATCATGGTCCACGTTGGACCTAAATTCTTGTTCCACCATCATTGGCTAACTTTACATAAATTTATTATCACTCATACTTGCCCGGTAGTGATCACTTACCAATCACAATAACAGGGATAATAAAACATATAAGACATACAAACAAATGTAACTGTAACTACAGAAAAACAAACTGGGACAAGTATACACAGATGTGAGCTAACGTTGATCCAGCAATCTACGCAGTGATTTACAAATATTTTCCGCTCAGTTAGTGGAATCTTGCAGATCAGTGCACTGCCTACAGTTCTCCCAATCAGCTCAGGCGGAAATGCGCACCATGGTGGACAGAGAGCTGCGCAACTGCTATCAAAAATAGACGGAAAGCCCTTAAGAAATTGAAATCACATTTAAAAAACAAAAACCGAGTGAAATTACACAGTTACAAACCTATTGCCCTCACATCCGTTCTTGACAAAGTCATGGAGAAAATAGTCAACCGTCGTCTCCTATGGATACTGAACAAGAATTTTCTATCAAACAAACAGTGCTGTTTTTTTTGTCAGCGATCCACAACTGATCTTCATTATTACCTTCAGAGTAATATTTTGGAATCTTTCACTATGTACCAACATCTGCTTGCCATTTTTTTTTTGACTTCACTAGGCTTTTGATACGGTTCTAAGCATTCATTAGGGGGATTCTTAAATCAGCGTCAGTTTCAGGTGATCCTTGGTCATGTTAGTTGAAAGCATCTTGAATTTAAAAATGGGCACCGGAGGGCTCAGTTTTAAGTCCGACGTTCTTCATCATTGCTATATACTCGATGCTGGCGGAAATAAATTCAATTATCCGAAGTGCACTCTTTGCTGATGATCTGATAATTTTAGTTTGTTGTCATGATTATAAGCTTGGTAAAACCATGCTTTAAGAAGCTACACAGAAGCTTATCGAATGGTTCATAAACAGCGGCCTTTCCTTTTCACCCGAAAAAACTAAAACGATACACTTCTATAGAATTCATCACTGCCAGTAGCAGGTGGCTATTATCTTAGGACCCGAGGTTATAGAAACTGTTCTTCGAATTAAATATCTTGGCTTGATCTTTGACAGAAGGTTGACATGGAGTGATCACTAAATTACCTCTGAGCGACTTGCACGCAAAGACTAAATCTGATGAAAAAGTTGTCACATATTACATATGGTGCAGACAACATTTCTCTTCTCAGAATATGCAGAGTCCTAATAAAAGTGAAATGTGACCATGGTTTTCCCGCCTACGCGTCTGCTTCGCTAACAGTCCTGAAATGATTACACTGAGTCTACCGCAATCCATTACGCCTAGTACTTGGTGGATTGAGATCAACACCAATAAACCATCTGAAATATGATTCCGAAGAACTTCCCGCAGATCTTCATCACTCTTACATCTTACTTAAATTCCACCTCCATTCACTCGCAACTCTTGATGTTCCTGATGATGTAGCGTCTCACAACTATCAAATCATTCTTTATTCAAATTTGCTTGTTTATAATAAAAATACAAACATCCTCCATAATATTTACGTCAACCTGCCTCCCCCTCTGTAGAACCAACCAAATGCCTATTCCTCGATACCTATAACCATAATCTTTGAAACTTCTCTCCTAAACTCCTTATCATGGTTTCAATCTGCTATCCAGAACTCGTTCCAGAATCTCCTAAAAATGCATGGTAGTCATGAAGTACTACACACGGACGGAGCCAAAAAAAGGAAATTCCACTGGTTGTGCCGTCATTTACAAACATGGGACAATCCGATGTCCACTTCCATCCATGTTCTTTGTGCTGTCGGCAGAGTTATAGGCAATCTCTTGCGCAATTGATATTGTAGAATTGAAGCTAAATCATGACATATTAATCCGCACCGATTCTCTCAATTCAGTTAGAAGCATACAGTATAGACATGAATATCAGCATGCGTCTGCAAAAACTATATTAGAAAAATCGTTTACTTATAAGGGGCAAATTTTACTCGTGTGGATACCCGGACATCGCAATATTTGTACAAACAACGAAGTTGACACAGCGGCAGCAGATTCATGTAATATAATACCGGTTTCACCCATACCAACGACAAGTAAAGATGTAATGATCCATGTTTGGAGTAAGGTGAAGTCTAAAGCGGAACGTTTCGCTACCCATCCTCATAAATCCGTCAGTGTCAACGTCCAGACGGAATGACATGGTCCTCTGTAGCGTTTGGTCTGGACACACCCGTCTTACGCACCAGTTCCTGTTCACTAGCGAAGATTGGCCGACTTGTGCGGCATGTAATATTCCTCTTACCATCGCTTACATCCTAACTTACTCCCAACATGTTAGTAATTTAAATTTCAGTCGATATTTCAATCTTCTTTTTTGTTGTTACTTGCAAGACGCAATCGTGTCCATTTCATGAAGCTCTTCCAACATTTCAAAGTCCATTTTATAGACTTTTGTCCATAAATAAGATCCTTTTTTTTCTTGAAATTATCCATTTATTTTAACTATGGCTGCAGCATCTTGCCAAATACTTCGTTGAATTATTCCACCCAGTTAATACAACTAATCTATTTTAAAAATTTAAATAATTGGTAACAATTGTAAACCATTCATAACTCATTATTTATGAGTTGTTAACAATTATTAGTGATTATTTAAATAGCGGTTGATATTTAAATGGTTACTCCTATGCAAACTGCGTATTGACACATTGTTCATGGATATTCACAGAACATTAAATGGTGTTCGCGAAGTCTCATCATTGTAAGCGATTTTCCATTGAACCAAACGTAAGTTGTTCTTTTAGCAACTGAACCACTCAGTTATAATTTTCTATTTGTTCTTGTGTACTTCCTATATGTGCTAATTACACATTTCAAATCATGTCAAACTTCACTCTAGATTTTAATAGCATTTTTCTATGATACTCTAGTAGCAAACTTTTCGTCCATTTCACATATATACGCACGTTAATACGTGTAATACTGGTATATTGTATTATCGAAATGTAAATAAATTAAATGAGGTTAGAGAATTGTTGTCTTTATTTACATGTTTATATAAAAAAATACATTAATTTCTTGTCGTATTTATGTTATAGTAAACGGTTCATCATTCTATTAATAACATAATTACGCGAGTAAATTTATTTATTTTTACTATTCTAATTATTCTGATTTTTTAAAAAAAAATCAAAGACTAAAATGTATAGCATTTAGATATAGAGAAAGCGTTTGATACTACCTGGCATCTTGGTCTAATGTATAAAATTATCCAATATAAATTTCCTGCGTATTTATTCCATCTTATTCGTAGTTATTTAGCTGATAGATATTTCGTTGTCAAATAATGTTAAGTCGGATGTTAGATCGGTACTAGCTGGAGTACCCCAAGGCAGTTTACTAGGTCTCCTTCTCTATATTAATGACATTCCCAAAATTTGTGAGCTAGAGTTGGCTTTATATGCCGATGATACGGCAATTTATTGCTCATTATGTAGACCTGACAGAATAAAAAGAAGATTAACTAATGGTTATATGAAGTTAAATACTTATTTCAATAAATGGAAAATCAAAATCAATTCTGAGAAAACTCAATCTATTTTATTCACTAAAAGACGTCCTGCTTGTTTACCACCCATAGTGGTTAACAACACATCTCTTGACTGGAAAACGCACATTAAATATCTAGGTGTTATACTAGATAAAGGTATTACTTTCACCAAACATATTGAATACATATCTAACAAGGTGTTATACTAGATAAAGGTATTACTTTCACCAAACATATTGAATACATATCTAACAAAGTACATGCATCACTTTTTAAACTATTTCCGGTTTTTAATAAACGTTGCCAGGTTAATTCTGCTAATAAATTATTAATATATAAGTCTTTTGTAAGGCCCATTATGCTATATGCTTGCCCAATCTGGTCGTACACTTCCAGATCCAACACGTCATGCTTGCAGCAACTGCAGAACAAGTGCTGTAGGATAATACTTAGTCTCCCTATTTTTACAAGGACTGACCGCATGCATCGTATTTTACATTTACCAGGTATAGATGATGTAATTAAGCGCCATACAAAAAAATTTTTTGACTCCTGTAGATTGAGTAAATTTAAAATAATTAATGATATAGGTGATTATACTAGAACTAGTTTACAATTAAAATATAAGCGTTATAAGCATAAACGGATTAAACATACGTTGTTGTAATGTGTCACCAGCTCCTTATTAACTAAACTATTATGTACTAGATATTACATATACAATTATTGATTACTAGTAGTACTACATGTTAAAATATGTATAATCTTTTAAATTTAATGTTTTAGCTTTGTTATTAGCATGCAGGTTTTGGTGGTGGTTTTTCCTCTGATTTTATCTTGTTCTTTATTATATCTGACTTTATATTCTAGCCTTTATATTATACGGAGTAAGAATCATGTTTTCGGTATCCGTGATATATTTTGTAGCAGTGTAACTATTATGTTTTTAAAAACTGATAAATACACCTTTATTTATTTATTTATTATAGCAGCGCGTGAACTTAGGCAAGTAGTGAGTGAAAAAGGCGAAACGAGAGAATATTTTTTAATATAATAACCACATTTTAGTTTACCTACTCATTATTATTATTATTATTATTATTATTATGGTTATTTAACTTTTTAATTTTAAATTTCGAATGTACTCCTCTTCCCTAAATATATAATAATAAATGTATGTATGTATCATTCATGTACTACATTCGTTCACTGTTTTGCATCATATGTATGTAGTTGATTTGTATATATATGTATTACCCAGTTTGAGATGTTTTGTTCGATAATGGTTTCAGCAATCTTCCCATTAATAAACTTAATGACCATTATCCTTTGTCTAATTTCCAAAATCGAACTCGTAACCATCATTTTTGAAATTATTGTGCAACAATAGCTGGCTCATCTCAAACCAAATTTTGACGACAATAATAATTATCGTAACTATACATATACCCGTTTGAAATTACTACACTAGTGAGTGAATTAGACTTTTTATCAGTTATTTTATTGACATTAATATTAAATATTTTTCCTTATTTCGTAAATTATTTGTGTAATTTATATATATAACGTTTGTGTCTAGCAATTTCATGAAACATTTAATTATTTAAATACAAATAAATATAAGTTTATTAAAATAGATATATAATTATTTATTTCTTAAGTTTATTGTTATTTTCTTTTTCGATCGTCGTAGTATGTATCAGTCACATACTACATTCGCTCACTGTTTTGTATGATGTATATGTGGTGATTTGTACATATGTATTTATGTGAACATGTGTGACCTACTTATATTGTGAAGGGGCAGGAGCAGGTACTTTGCCTTATACATATTATTGCGATAGATGTTCAATTTTAGCTAGGAGCTGTCACATAAATGCCAAAATAAACGATGGGACAAGATTCTACGGTGGTCTTTTATGATTATTATTATTTCTGGTGATTCGTTCCACCCAAAAACATATACATATACATATATATATATATATATATATATATATATATGTGTGTGTGTGGAAAAAAGGTAGTTTTATCTAAGGCTAGAGTTAGCTGCTAATATATATATATATATATATATATATATATATATATATATATATATATATATATAATGTGTTTCGTTCGCCTGCGCCTTACTTAGGTGTTCAACATGTGCGTATTGGCCGTGATCCAAAAGCGATCCATGACCCTTTTTGAACTCCAGCTAGGAGCTGTCGTGTAAATGCCAAATTAAACGATGGGACAAGATTCTACGGTGGTCTTTTATGATTATTATTATTTCTGGTGATTCGTTCCACCCAAAAACATATATATATATATATATATATATATACACATGTGGGAAAAAAAGGTAGTTTTATCTAAGGGTAGAGTTAGCTGCTAATATATATATATATATATATATATATATATATATATATAATGTGTTTTGTTCGCCTGCGCCTTCCTTAGGTGTTCAACATGTGCGTATTATATACATTACTACACGTGCATACTTGCATCGACCGGAGAATATTACACACTGGCTGTGAATTGAAAAGAAGTGGAAATATGTAACTAATTTATACTAGAGAGTGATAAAAATCTATTCGACATACGCAGCTAGAAGCGAAAGTTCTTTAAAGATTAACAATAATAATAATGAAGAGAATAACATAATAATAATAATAATAATACCTCTGACTATTATTGTAAGTATAATGACGAAAATAACACGTATATTAATAATAATAATAATTATTCAAATTAAAATTATAATTTATTTCAAATTATGATAAAATTAAACGCTTATTCGCAATAATGTGTAAATGGCAAAATACACGCTGCTGCTTATTCACGACAAATATACGTTAATACATTCCGGTATATGCATACAGGCAGATCATCATGTGCATATTACACGAAACGTTTGTTATGTTAATTTATTATTCAGACGATAATTATTAACATAGATGTACATATATTTTTATTTTTATTTTTGTTTTTTTTTTTTACATTTACCAGAAACAAGAAAAATAAATTAATCATAAAATTCGGAAATGCGTATTATCTATGCGTGCAACGAAAGTCTTCGATTCAGGAGAGAACTATCTAAGAGATACAAATTATTATTCATTATGAAATAGTGAGAAACAGAACGCGAAAGCACTACTGCAATCGACTTACTAACTGAGAAAAACACCCAGTTCGTACGAACGAACGAGTACAGTGTGCGCACTCAATTCGTACGACCGTTGTCGTACGTTTACATACGATAGCAATTCGTATCCAATGTGAGCGCGGCCTAATAGAAGCGGCTGAAGTTCTGTAATTAAAAAAGGTCTGTTTGGAAATTAGAAATTTCGAAATATTTTATTATCGTCGTCTTTTAATAAATGCTTATTGAGTCCAACTCGATCGCATTAACCATTAAAATTTCAAATGCTTAGAAATTTGCTTTCTACAGTATGTATAGGTAAATATAATTTTATGTCTCGGGCACCGTTTCGATTTAAGGTATCGCATCGTTGTAAAATTATTTTGTAATCAATGAAAGAATCATTTCGGGGGAAGTATTTCATCGAAAATTTTCAAAATTAATTTCCAAAACAACATTTCGGATGTCAATTTTGATATTTGTCAAAACGAACATTTTTGGTTATAAGTCCGCAAATTTATGAAATGAAATTCCACACGATTAAAGTAGTTATGGTTATGTATATAACAGTTTTTAATAATGTGTAATTCATATTCAAATATATTTTCTAAATAAACACAATTTTACAAGAAAAACAAGGATAGTATATAATATATATGTAAATACATATTTATTATAGCGAGTTTAGAGTAAAGGGTTACGTTGGCAAATAAAATATAATAATTAAAATATAAAATTTAAAATAAATACTTTTAATAATAAAATATATCGGATATATACATATATATATATATATATATATATATATATATATATATATATATATATATATATATATATATATATATATAGTGGAGACATAATGATTCCTGAAATTTGTTAACGTTTCAATCGGTGTTTGGAAGAACTTAAAATACCAACCACATAGATGGAAGCAGAAGTAATCTTTATACATTTTAATGGAGATATGCGCAATCTGAGCAATTACAGACTAATTACTTTACTGTCACAAATGTATAAATTATTTTCTCGCATAATAAATAATGAGTAGAATAACACAACAAATTGATTTCAAGCCAAAAGAACAGGCTGGATTCAGATTAGGATTTAATAAGGATCATTTAAAATATGAAACAATTTTTATTGTAATTTACGTCTTTTTTTAATGTATGTTTACAATAGTTTGTGAATATAACACAACGAGTGCGTTAAGAAAGATGTTCATTTTAACGAAAATAAAATAAACATACACGCGTCGATGTGATTCATACATTCGTTTTCCGCGTTAATTTTTTAAGTCTAGTTGTGTTTTAATTTGTTAAGTTCTTTAGTTAAATTTTCAAACAGGTTCCTAATTGTTACGAAAATCCAAAAAGGCAAACAAAGTATTTTTTATAATAATTCTGTTCGAATGTTGCAAAACTTGTAACAAAAGATCAAGCAGTTGCCTTCTCTTCTCTCGATAACACAAAATTACAAGAATATATAATTGCTCTTGGTAATATAAAAAAAAGGTTATTCGCCTCTAAACTCTCTAAAACCCGATTCCGTAGAAAAACTGAATACATTTATTTGCACTCATAAAGGCATAAAATTAAAAAAAAAAACAATTTGAAACTTCGAGAAAATTAATCTTATCAAATATTCATACATGTATCCCTAATAAAGTAATTCTCGATGCTTTGGTCGCCAATAATCTTAAACCAGTTTCGTCCTTGATATCATGTGCTGTTTGTCTTTTAGCAAAACATCGTAAACATCCGTATAATACAACTGTGAATTCTCGTAGATCTCGTCCCCTAGAAATGATACATACGGATATTTGTGGTCAGATTAATCCAGTTTCTAGTGATGAGTATATATTTTGTCTCTTTTATTGATGATTATACAGGTTTTAAAGCAATCTATTTTTTGAATATGAAAAGTGGATTTCTACTTGGTTGAAAGAGAGGAGAAGAGTATCGTGATAAAGTTTTTTTGAAGTATTGTAGGAATAAAGGTATTCGTGTTGATTATATTCCAGCATATGGGGAATTACATGAATTTTTGTCACAATTAGGTTTTATTCAATCAGAAGTGGATAGATGTTTGTATGTACGAATTACAAATGGGAGATGTACTTATCTTCTAGTGTATGTTGACGATATTTTGCAAGTATCTGACAATTTGAGAGAAATGAACATCATTATTAGGATGTTGGGTAACAGTTTTAAAATGATGGATCTAAGTACTGCCAAAAATTTGTTGGTATTAATATTGTGCGTGATGGATCGACGATGAAATTACATCAAATTGATTTTATTGAGAAGTTATTGATCGATTATTGTATGTCGGAATGTAGACCTATTACTACGCCAATGGAAGCGAGTTTTTTATCTAATGAATGTACAAAGGATGAAATATGTGAAGAACCTTACCGAGAATTAGTAGGTTCATTGTTATATTTAGCAGGTAGTACTCGACCAGATATAATGTTTTCTGTAAATTTTTTAAGTCGTTTCCAAGAAAATCCTACGAAGTCAAAATGGATAGCTTTAAAGAGAATTCTTCGATATTTAAAGGGTACTATGAATGTTGGATTAATGTATACCCGTGGAAAAATAAGTATATTGAATGGATATGCAGATGCCGATTATGCTGCAGATCGTTTAGATAGGAAATCAGTTAGTAGTTTTGTGATTGAAATATTTGGTAATGTAGTAGGATGGTGAACAAGAAAGCAGAATGTTATTGCTCTGAGTTCTACGGAAGCAGAGTATAATGCATATCAGTAATGATTAGTGAGTGTTAAGAGTATTAGAGGTGTTAGAGGATCTCGGTGTGAAGACCAGATATGTCGTTTTCGAAGATAATGAGATTGCTATACACATTAGTAAAGCGGTTGAAGGCACTAACAGAACAAAACACATCGATATTCGCTATCATTTCATTCGTGATTATATCGAGACAGGTATTATAGAAGTTAAATATATTAATACTAAACAGCAAAAGGCTGATGGATGGGGTTAACGAAATCATTGCCAAAGTTGTTATTTGACCAAATGCGTGATTTAATGGGCTTAGGTGTATAAATATTTTATAATTTGTTATTGTTTATAATAAATATAAATTATTGCGTGCGGAGTTTGAGGGGGAATGTTAAGTGTAACAAGCTCTGCATACAATCATAATTTTATGTATTAATAGTGGCATCACTGTTTAGCTTATTACGTTGTAAATCGTTCAATTATGTTACGTTGTATTAAGAGTTTATTTTTTAATGAAGCGTGTGATACAACGTTCCTACCTTTTTCATTCATCAGTGACTACAATCATTTAAATAATTAAAATAAATAATGTATCCTACGAACGTAAAAAATATAATAATAAACGTTTAAATTTTACATTAAAACTTAAAAAAAAAAACAATTCAATATAAATTAGTGTACCATAATGTAGACACGTGTATATTTTCACACATATATATATATAATGCACCTGCGTATTATATATATATATATATATATATATATATATATATATATATATATATATATATATAACTACGTATATATATATTATAAAGAGAGTGTGTTAGGGAGAGAAAAAAGAAAAGATTTTATTTTCTATCAAAAACAGTGAAGGAGCACACATATATATATATATATATATATATATATATATATATATATATATATATATATAAAGGTCGTTTTATCTAATGGTAGAGTTAGCTGCTAATATATATATATATATATATATATATATATATATATAATGTACCCTAAAAAGAAAAAAAGATCGTTGGATCGTCGTATCGATCTTAGGGGGGTCCGTAGGCAATAAATTACTCATCCTATCGATGTAAGTGTGGTCCTTCGTCTGGATCTCATTCGTTCGCCTGCGGTGCGTATTATATACATTAATATATATGTATATATTAGGATAAAACAAAACTACTTCATAGAGTACGTGTAAGAAAAGGACTCACGTAGTGTTCATTATTGTAACTAACGGGCGTGCTTCAAATTCGAACCTAGACCCTTTTTCGCCACCCGTAACGAGTGTCAAACTCTCTGCTGGATGTATGTTTCCGTCAGTTTTATTACTTGTAGATGGAACATCTTGTCACAAGACAAGTCTTGTAACTATTGAAAAACTACACTTCGTACGAAATGAGATTTAAAATGTGACATCATCAATAAGTGACGTCAGTTTTTTGCGTAAAAAAGGAGAGTCAACAACAACGAAGAAATAAAATCGTCTCCAATGTTTTAAGTGGTCATGGTGAGTTAGCCGTATCGACATCACATTTTACTCGCCGAATAAAACTAGCACTATCTATAGGGAATATGTCTATCTATCTATATATATATATATATATATATCGCTCTTTATCTACAACTACAAATAAAGATGTTCTTAGGCATTTTAAATAATTCGATACTAAGAATATTTTGTTTTATGTACCGATAAATATTTATGCATATATATATATATATATATATATATATATATATATATATATATATATATATATATATTAGGACGTTAATTAATAAATTAAAGACAAAATTATTTACTTATCGCTCAAACAGGCAGTTTTGTAAAATGCGCAATTAAGATCTTTATTACTCTAAAATAATTCATACCGTCTCGTTTCACTGCTTTTCGAGACTTATAATAATTATTTAATTATTTAATTATTTATAAATTTAATAATCGTAGACCTTTATAATTTTAATTTCTTTTGCCAGCCCGATGTTCCATTGGAGCTAACCATTTCTTTCATCTACTTGAATCACAACAGCTGAATTACTGAATCTTTCACAACAATCAACTAACTCTAATTTTATTTCAGGGATCCGTACCCAATCTTAATCATACTACCGCTACTTTTTCTAAGTCTATGTAGCACTGTTGAAAATAAATCGTATATTTGCTTATAACATATAAAAAATGTAAATGCATATTTACACTCACAATGCATGCTTATTGAACATAATTTCAATTTTTCCCACCAAACTTATATCTTGTCGACGGATTTAGTTCTCGCACTTTATTATTTTATATTTGTACATTCATTCTCACATTTGCAGTCTCATTTACCTCTTCTAATGACAGGTACGTTCGCTAATATTCACTTTCATTATTATAATATATATATATATATATATATATATATATATATATATATATATATATATATATATATATTCAATACAACGCTGCCCATTTCAGTTAACTGTTTATCCTCCAATCATAACCCAATATTTATAATCGTCAAAACTGGCAACATACTGCAACAACCAGTAGGTAAAACATTTAATTTTAAAAATACGAACTGGAATTTCTTTTAGCGTCATATTTTTGATAATATAAACTTAAACCTACCTATTTCTGATACTGACAACATTGACCACTGTCCCACCACTCTGACGAACTTGATTCATGAAGCTATTGCCCTTACTGTTCCTATCAAGTAGAATGTTTCCCCTATATCTTCGATCCCTTTATATATAACTTCCATAATTAAAATCAAAAATATTGTCAGAAAATCCTATACTAAAAGTCGTTCGCGTACTTATTCACAAAATATTAAGAAATTATTGAATCAACTTTCGATTTTAGTTCGATATTTACTAAATAAACATAATAACGAAAAGTTTAGTAAAATAATTTCTAATCTTTCTGTTAAAAATAATAGCCTTTGGAAGATATGTAAACAATATACACAACATCATGAAGCACTTCCCCCAATTCATGATCCTCATACTAACACATATGCATATAATAATACCCATAAAGCAGAATTGCTTGCTGCACGCTACCTTGAGGTTCACAGCAGAAATATCCATTTAGCTTCAAGCTATCAGAAGAACAAAGTACATAAAGTTATCAGCAGATTTATCGCATCACCTCAGATAACAACTAATATTAAATTAACTTCTCCCAAAGAAGTTTTTACACGTGTAAAATCAACAAAGAAGAAAAACTCGGTAGGTCACGATGGTATCCAATCTACTGTCATTAAAATGCTACCTCAAAAAGCCATCGTCCAGTTAACTAATTTTATTAATGCAATGTTTAAATTTGGGTACTTCCCTTCCAGTTGGAAAATGGTTCTTCATTATTTTTTATAACTATTTTCGCAGTCGATATTCATAATTAGATACAACAATTTCGGAATAACCGCGTACAAAAAAAAAACGATTTATTAATAAACGTTCTGATGATGGGCACGGCATGTTGCTACTCGGGTTTGTTAATATATCGTTTTACTTTTATTAATAAATCGGATTTTTTCTTTTTTTCACGCGGTTATTCCGAAATTGTTGTATCTAATTTATTATTATAATATTTATTTTATAATTTATAATAATAAATAATTCAACTTAATATTTGTTTAATGTCCGATTATTAGACAGACTAAATTAAAGGTTTAAAGAAAAACTTCCGACTAGATTTTGTATTGTTATTATTATTTTAAAATAAGTTTAAACGGAAATTTGTATAATATATATCTAGCAGTTATCGTAAGTATAATACATATTTCTAAAGTCGGATAATTTTACTACTACTCGCTCAACTAAAGAAAGCTACTTCGATTTTCACTTTTTTTTTATAATGACGTCAAGCAGCTCGTAATGACGAAAGCCAGTAACTTCGATTACAACATAACGTGCGAATTCAATAAACTAACACATATAAAATTGAAAATATAAATCCTGGAAGTTTTGAAAATTTTTTTCCCATAATATTATATTTCAGTTAATTTAGTATTTTATTTAAGATATAAATATGTCTGTGCTATGCATGTCTAAAAAAAATAAGAAGTTTAAGTTTTTTATTTCTCTTTTTTACGTAACAAATACAAGTTTGACTGTTATTTCGTCGCCTTCATACCACCCACAGAACAACGCTTTTATATATGTACATCGTTCTCCTTTTTCTCCCTTTGGATGTATGCATGCAAATGTATATATATATATATATACCACCCACAGAACAACCCTTTTATATATGTACATCGTTCTACCTTTCTCACTCTTTGGATGTATGCATGCATATATATATATATATATATATATATATATATATATATATATATATATATATATATATACAAATCCTGTGAAACAAATACTATTAGAATGATTGAATATAAATTAGGGAATTTTCCACAGATCGTTTCACACATAATCGTTTCATTCTGATTATAATCGTCAATTCCATCACGTATCTCCTTCTGTTAACGCTGTATTACAAGTCCTAAAAGAAATTCAATCAGAATCGGAGATGAAAATAAGGGAATTCGAACAAATTATCAGCCGCTTCCACAAAGAAAGTCGGAAATCGAACGGCAAAATTTTTGTACTACTCACTATCAAAGGTTAGTGTTAGGTGAAATAAATAAATTGCAATATATTACAATTATGGGTGAAAGATTTCATGGCCGAAATTTAAATGGTGGTAGTTAGTAATTAATTATCTCGTAGCGTGATAATATTAAAATAAATAAACGAAAGTATTTTCGTTTTTCAAAATCCGAGCTATTTAAAATAATGTTTTCCTACTGTAAAAGCAAAAAATATACTTCATGTGATAAGAAAACTTTTGTTCCATAATTCCTATATAGCGCAATGAACTGATTTCACCTGTCTATTATCTCTGGTAATGATTGATACAAAACGCCTGCCTACCCATTTCAGACTTCCTTTGTGGTAGCGCTTGATAGTTCGGATTCGCTTGTATTTTATGGAAATCTCTAATCTTGATCTCTGATTCGGGCTGTATCTCATTTATTACATGTAGAACAGACGCAATAGAAGGAGATGCATGTTAAAACTGACGATTATAGTAGGAATGGAATGATTCGGGCTCACTTGTTGTTCTTAGATTCGTCGATGACTCAGAGGCCCACATCTGAGGAGAAAAAAGCAACGTATGGGAAATATAATTAGGAAATATATAATCTGTAAATACCCTCATGGTTGAAGAATTTGGTGATTGCCTAGCTATCTGCCAGAAACCGCAGTAAACTTAACTTAAAGACAGGAATGCTAGGCCAAAAAATCGTTTTAACCGCCGTCTCACTTCTAAATACGTCATATAATCGTTTCTTAAATTTCTGACTCAACTATTTTTCTAACGATTGACCCAGGTGGAACCGGCAACCGTATATTTTGCACTCCGGGAAAATTATCTTCTCGAAATCTAATGTAATTTTTCTTGAATTGAGATTGATGTTCATCGACAACACAATTTTGGATACATTGCTGTGTACGTTCCTTGCCCTTTTTCTGGTAGAAAACAATACACCAACGGAATATGCCAATAATTTTTGTATCCATGCATTGTGTTTAAGAAACTTTTCGGTCGATATTTGAATGTACCGTCGACAATAATGTCTACTGTCGAATCTTCCAAGATTTTTATGTTTGCGCAACACGTGACGATGCACATATTTTAATTATCTTAACGATTGAAATTAATGAATATTAAAGGATGTATTTCGTTTCGTTAAACATTTTTGAGATTTAATAAATAAAAAATATTTAATGCGATTATTATTAAAGATTGTCAATTATGACGTCTAATCTATTTGTTATTAAGTTGACTTACTTTGCATAATTTTGATTTATCGATATGTTGACAGTGCTGTAATAGTTACTTTGATTATTTCATTATGTAAATAATAATATAAGTAAACTTTTAATTATTATCGGAATTAGTTTTATTTTTTGAATATATTGAGTAAATGAATTATTTATATCGATCGCTGGAGGTTAATGATATTTGGAAATATAATAGAAACACAATGAAAGTTACATTTTGATTTATAGTCTGAATGTCTACACTTTTTTATGTAGGTATACTTTAATTACTTTCAGAATTTAATTCATCGTATATTGTGTGTTTTATTTGGCTACAATATAAAGTTTTCAACTTGCAGTTAAAAGTTTTTTAACTGATGTTTTAAATATTTAAAAATGAAAATGAATTACTCTTTTTTAGGTGTGCATCTCCTATACAGCAGATTAATCATAATTAACGCTTTGTAATTTATAATTTCATTTCCCTTGTCAGAAAATACATTATTTTAAATGTTAATATACATATATACTTTTGTCGTATTGTGTAAATTATAATCTACTATGTGAATAATCCAGTTATTATTTTTTTTCTAAGTTAAATAACTCGTTTTACCAAAAACATTAAAATAATGTATAATGTAATAAATTTTATAATTATTTCCTTAACACATAAAATAAACAAAATCATGTTCATATTTTATATAACATACAATAATAATAAAATCAAATATAATTTAAAAAATGAAGTATGCTTTACAAATCTATAATAATATCGAACATAACATGTAGTATTCATATTTATTATAGTAAGTTAAAAACTAAATTATGGTTATTAAAATGATTAAACAATATCACAATGCGTACGTTCAGAATAATGGATTAACATATAAATATTTCCCAAATTTAAACGAAAAGAATAAACAGTATGCGTTACTTTTTATAATATATGATTTATCGCTGGTCATTAAATATACTTAAAAATATTTGGTACAGCTGAAACTGAAAACTCTATTATATATAACCTTTAGGATACGGTTTATTATGTTTATTGTGTATTACAAGAGTGTTATTTTAAAAAGATTGTATTACATTATAGTATTAGAGAGCTGGTAAGTGATAAATTTAGAATTTACATTACTTATCATAAAATTGCATATTTCAACGGGCATTTACTTTAATAAGAAAGAGAGCGCTTATACAGAGTATAACTTCATCTTTCACATGTTGTGTTGTCTCGAAATTATTTTTCCTATCTGAAGAAAACATTCTTATATGATACATATTCAAACTTCTATTGTTATATTTTAAACTGTAATTAGTAATATTT
Organism: Coronaproctus castanopsis; assembly: GCA_032883995.1. Taxonomy (NCBI): domain Eukaryota; kingdom Metazoa; phylum Arthropoda; class Insecta; order Hemiptera; family Monophlebidae; genus Coronaproctus; species Coronaproctus castanopsis. Next base: position 106,461,188 of record CM065052.1, on the reverse strand, counting down.
CAGTCACATGAATTACAATTAATTGTTTTTTATATATTACACGTGGTCTGTTTTTATATAACGTTAGGTATCCTTTTAAAATATCGGAATGAGTGAAAAAAGGGCAAAATATTGGTTTATTATATAGAAAACAATATAAATAACCTTTCAACTTTTTATTCTTATAATATATTTGATAGACGAATAATTTATATTGATCCTTGAAAATTATCGGACTAATGTTATTTAAAAATATAATAAATGAATTATTTTTTGATTTTTTCTACTACGTTGTTTGAAAATGAATGGTCAAATGCTAATGACAAAAATTCATAGTGAAAAAACATCAATGAACGTGTAGCTACGCAAAAATTATTTTTAAATTGTGAATTTTTGAAAATTCGTCGCGACTTTATTGTTATCATCTCAGCTTCGTGTACACACTTTTTAAACACGGCATAAGTTCGTCTTCTTTTAAACAATCAATATAAAATAGAGGTAAAGACGTACACAGCGCACAGAAAAAATAACCGTTGTTGTTATTCGTCTGTTAATTATTACAAAAGGTAAATGTACTGTGCCAACTTATATTTATTTTATTCAAATTTTGTACACTGGATACAAATCATACTTATTAAAAACAATTACATATTTGGAAATGAATTTGTGAATTTGGCTTTTTCCTCAAAATAATTTTTTAGTAGATTAGAAAATATTTTTGTAACATCCCGGTACCTTAAATCGAAACGGTATATAGTATATTAATTATATTTACCAACACATTTGCAATAAAGAACAAATTTGCAAGTTTGTAGCATTCGCCCGGTAAGGTACATACAATTGGGCTGAAACTTTCAATGTAAATTTACATATGTATCAAGAAAAAGATTATGAAAGAACAAACTGAGATTTCTAAAATTTTAGGGGATGTTTGGATTCAGGACCAAGATTTTCAAAGTTCGTTATTTCCATACGGGTTATTTTAAATTAATCAATACATTATATGTATGTACAAAATTCTATCCAAAATTCATTAGGGCCATTGCCAAGATGTCTGAAAAATATATATATATACGAAATATATATATATAAATACAAGAATCATTCATTTACATATATAAGATGTATAACTAACGCAATTTTGTTTAATACGTTTCTACCTATCACGGAGTTATTAGGGTCATAATTCAAATATCTGATACAAGCAAAAATAAAAATTATTCACGTTTTTATAATATAAGTAGAAGTAGAAACCAAATAAAAAAGTTGAAAGAAATATATACACGCCCAAAAGAAAAATATTCATGTTAAAAATATTTTCATGTAAAATCAATTATAAAAAAAGTAAAGAAAGAAAACATAAATTGCCATTCATATACTCTATTCTAATAAAAAAGTAACTCCAATTTATACGGCGTATGCAGGTTTTGTTATTTCCTGTATTTTTATTTTAGTTAAATGAGCAACTGGGCATACTTTTTAAAACTAGTATACGTAGTAAGAACTGCGTATGCGTTATATTATTATTTTCGTTATTTTTTTTTGTAACATATATTTATTTTGTAAATACACTTTTATCTATCTATCTATCAATTTATACGGCAATAAAGCGATCGAATATGCATATACCCATGCATATATAGCGTGATAGATATGATTTTTACGATGCGTCAGTTGGTTGAAAAATGCAGAGAACGGTCATCTAACTTCTGTTTGGCTTTTGTCGTTGTAAAAAAAGTTTTCGATCCTATTAATAGAGAAGGCTTATGAATGTGCCTTAAAGCTGCTGGATGTCCACAGAAGATTCTACGTTTTTAATGAAGCAACTACATGACCAAACTAAGGGTGCTATAATATGTGACGCGGGATTGACGCAGTTAATTGATTAGAACACTGGAGTAAAACAAGGATGTGTACTTGCACCTACATTGTTCAATTTCTACATGAGTATGGTGCATCGGATTTTCAATTAGCGTGTGAAACGGATTTGTATACAAATAAAGTTCCGATACGACGGAGGGTTATATAATCTGACGAAATATAGAGCGAAAAAAACTCAGTCATTCGCGGTTACAAGCTTGCAGCATGCAGATGATTGCGTATTAGTTGGTAAACATGCAAATGACCTGCAAGATGCCCTGAAATGTCTGGAAACCGTATATAAAGATTTTAGTCTTACCATAAATTTAAATAAAACAGAAATTATGCATCTTAACAACGATGAAATGGATATCCAACTAAATGGGATTAACATTCAGATAGTAAATTAATTTAACTACTTAGGTAACGTTGTAAAGAAGGATGCAACTCTCGATGATGAGATCTCATCTCGATTGAAAAAAGGCAAATGACGCGTATCGAAAACTATCCAAGAGAGTATTCAATAATAGAGATCTAACCGTTCAGACTAATGTGTCGGTGTATAGTTCAATGGTTCATATATCTTAAACCAATATCAAAGTTAAATTTGAAACTACGAAAGCGACTAGAAATATCAATCGAATCGTATAAAATCGATCATTTTCGAACGTTACAGACCTTAATATTTACTTATGTTTCACTTGTCATTTTATAATTTTAATGTTTTTTCCGGGCCATGAAAACATTTTTTTTTAAATCCGGCCCAGGAGCAAAAACAGTTGGACATGCCTGGTATAACTTCTTCATTTTATTAAGTATAAACAAACTTTACATTTAATAAAATTGTTTACTTATATTTGTTAAATTGTTTGTTGCAGTAAGCTGACAAGTGAAACATATGTATATATTTATTTCAATATTCAATTAATTGTGACACAAACAGTAATAAACATATTATAATAAGCATACGGATTTAAATTAATATAACTGAAATAATATGTGCAATGTATTTTAAAATTTATATAGATGTTACATATTAGCGTGTATTTTCGGGTAGCTCAAATTCGAATGGCTGATATTGTTGCAAATAAAAAGTTAAATCGTTATTAACATTGTGTTTCACATATATCGATTTAGAGAATATATTGACTGACTACTTGCATGAAAATGTTTATTATTGAATAAAATACTATTAATTACCCGAGTATTTCACAAAAATATCCAATTATAAAATAAAATAATTAAATTATACAGTATTGTACTAAAGAAATATTACGTAAATTTAATATACCACCTAAACCAATTAATATTTACTAATGGAATATGTCTTTTAATGTTTATTTACAAATAACAGAAAATTTAATCTAAATTATTATTTGTATGCGCATTATATATTTTTTTTAACATAGTCTTGTCCATTTTACTAATGTTATATATATATATGTGTGTATGGCTGTGTGTATGTCGTATATCTCTCTGTACGTAGATATAATGAAAATTCGTAAGAATAAAAGAATCCGTGAATTGTTACTTAACTGATCTACCTTCTATTATTCACATTCATACATGAACACATGGAAACGTGTAGAAACTGGTTTACTACCACATGTATGCTGTTACTATAGCCGTTCGTAGAACTAACGGACTTATAACTTCTCCGACTTTCAAATCGACGAGGGAAGAACGATGACGTTAAGATTAGGAAAAACGTATTCTTTCGAAACAGATATCACGTCATAGTTTTTACGTTCGAAAAATAAAAGGGAAATAAAAATAATCCAGAAATTATGTTGTGATGGCTTGTGATACGCCCCCAACTGTTTAAGGGTATACCCTCATAAACTATTTCGTGATCGATTTCGGCTGAGGTTCGAATTTGATTGCCTGCGGTAACTAACCTACACGTGCATACTTGCATCGACCGGAGAATATTACACACTGGCTGTGAATTGAAAAGAAGTCGAAATATGTAACTAATTTATACTAGAGAGTGATAAAAATCTATTCGACATACGCAGCCAGAAGCGAAAGTTCTTTAAAGATTAACAATAATAATAATGAAGAGAATAACATAATAATAATAATAATACTTCTGACTATTATTGTAAGTATAATGACGAAAATAACACGTATATTAATAATAATAATAATAATTATTCAAATTAAAATTATAATTTATTTCAAATTATGATAAAATTAAACGCTTATTCGCAGTAATGTGTAAATGGCAAAATACATGCTGCTGCTTATTTACGACAAAAATACGTTAATACATTCCGGTATATGCATACAGGCAGATCATCATGTACATATTACACGAAACATTTGTTATGTTAATTTATTATTCAGACGATAATTATTAACATAGATGTACAAATATTTTTATTTTTCAATTTTTTTTTTTTTTATATTTACCAGAAACAAGAAAAATAAATTAATCATAAAATTCGGAAATGCGTATTATCTATGCGTGCAACGAAAAATAAATTTATGCATAATAGCAAATTCGATTGTCTTAATTTATTACATTGTTATCAAACAGAAATTAATTTCGGAAAATAAATTATCGATACCTTTTACGAAATTAAAAAGTAAAAATAATAACGAACGACTGTATACAGCAGGTAAATATTATATAAGGTTAATATATGTACATACATACACATACATAAATAAACAATAATAATAATACTTATGTGGCCAATATTTACAAATAATTCGAAAATTTTTTATCATTTTTTGTTCTTTTTACATATTAAATATATGCATAACTTATGAAATTTCATTGAGATTTTAATTTCTCTTATTATGTTTACGCTCTTTAAATATTTAATAAATGTATCATTATATAATTTTTTTATTTAATATGTTAACAGTGGATTATTGGGCAAATGATTTAAATATATGATGAGAACAAAATAAAAATTATTTTTATTTTTGAACATTTTGTATTGTACTGCAGAGGAGTAAAAGTTAACATGGCAGAATAGATAACGAGGAAAGTTGCATTAATTACAAACATGTATTTCCAAAATGAGTACGTTCATGTTCATTTCTTTTTTTTTCATTCATTGAATTCCATAATTTTGTTTTAGTGAGAAAAGAATTATAAAAATATTAGAATAGGTAGGACACAAATTATCACAAAGATACTTACGGGAATTGTTGTGCTTTACTAGATTTAATAATATAATTTTGTAATACAAATTAATTTTTTATCAATACTTCTCCAAAACCAAATAGACATTTTTGAAAATATCGTACCAAATTAGGTACTTTAAATTATATACTTTATAACTAAAAAAAGACTAGTGATACGAATATGTAGTTGTACATATTCAGCATAATAGAAGCGGCTGAAGTTTTGTACATATACGTAATTAAAAAAGGTCTGTTTGGAAATTAGAAATTTCGAAATATTTTATTATCGTCGTCTTTTAATAAATGCTTATTGAGTCCAACTCGATCGCATTAACCATTAAAATTTCAAATGCTTAGAAATTTGCTTTCTACAGTATGTATAGGTAAATATAATTTTATGTCTCGGGCACCGTTTCGATTTAAGGTATCGCATCGTTGTAAAATTATTTTGTAATCAATGAAAGAATCATTTCGGGGGAAGTATTTCATCGAAAATTTTCAAAATTAATTTCCAAAACAACATTTCGGATGTCAATTTTGATATTTGTCAAAACGAACATTTTTGGTTATAAGTCCGCAAATTTATGAAATGAAATTCCACACGATTAAAGTAGTTATGGTTATGTATATAACAGTTTTTAATAATGTGTAATTCATATTCAAATATATTTTCTAAATAAACACAATTTTACAAGAAAAACAAGGATAGTATATAATATATATGTAAATACATATTTATTATAGCGAGTTTAGAGTAAAGGGTTACGTTGGCAAATAAAATATAATAATTAAAATATAAAATTTAAAATAAATACTTTTAATAATAAATATATAGGATATATATATACATATATACATATATATATATATATATATATATATATATATATATATATATATATATATATATATATATAGTGGAGACACAATGATTCCTGAAATTTGTCAACGTTTTAATCGGTGTTTGGAAGAACTTAAAATACCAACCACGTAGATTGAAGCAGAAGTAATCTTTATACATTTTAATGGAGATATGCGCAATCTGAGCAATTACAGACTAATTACTTTACTGTCACAAATTAATAAATTATTTTCTGGCATAATAAATAATGAGTAGAATAACACAACAAATTGATTTCAATCAGTTAAAAGAACAGGCTGGCTTCAGATCAGGATTTAATAAGGATCATTTAAAATATGAAACAATTTTTATTGTAATTTACGTATTTTTTTAATGTATGTTTACAATAGTTTGTGAATATAACACAACGAGTGCGTTAAGAAAGATGTTCATTTTGACGAAAATAAAATAAACATACACGCGTCGATGTGATTCATACATTCGTTTTCCGCGTTAATTTTTTAAGTCTAGTTGTGTTTTAATTTGTTAAGTTCTTTAGTTAAATTTTCAAACAGGTTCCTAATTGTTATGAAAATCCAAAAAGGCAAACAAAGTATTTTTTATAATAATTCTGTTCGAATGTTGCAAAACTTGTAACAAAAGATCAAGCAGTTGCCTTCTCTTCTCTCGATAACACAAAATTACAAGAATATATAATTGCTCTTGGTAATATAAAAAAAAGGTTATTCGCCTCTAAACTCTCTAAAACCTGATTCCGTAGAAAAACTGAATACATTTATTTGCACTCATAAAGGCATAAAATTAAAAAAAAAAACAATTCATACCGGCTGAAAAGTTTGCTAAAACTTTGAGAAAATTAATCTTATCAAACATTCATACATGTATCCCTAATAAAGTAATTCTCGATGCTTTGGTCGTCAATAATCTTAAATCAGTTTCGTCCTTGATATCATGTGCTGTTTGTCTTTTAGCAAAACATCGTAAACATCTGTATAATACAACTGTGAATTCTCGTAGATCTCGTCCCCTAGAAATGATACATACGGATATTTGTGGTCAGATTAATCCAGTTTCTAGAGATGAGTAGTCTCACCCAATAGTACCCAAGTCTCAGCCAACAGCACCCAAGTCTCGTCTCACCCAATAGCACCCAAGTCTCACCCATAGATCTAAATAAGATTAATTCATTATTGCAAGATTTAATATTACTTGAATTAGGTATGTACTCTAAAAAAAAAATTGTAGTGTAAGTACCACAAGGGTCTGTGTTAGGGTGTTTTTTGTGGAACATAGTGTTCTCCCAAATTTAAAAAATACCTTTACCTTATAACATGAAGATATTTTGCCTTCATTAATGATACAGCCGTAATAATCTGAGACAAAAGTGAGGTTCCACTAGGAAAAAAGTTATGGGAAGTATACCACGCAATAAATAACTGATTATGGTCATTCAACTTGACTATGATTTGAAGTCAACAAAAAGTAGAAAGTTAAATTTATCTCAATACGGTTACATTCGATTTGTAACACAAATTAAATATTTATGAGTATTAAGTGACAAAAATTTAAAATTTAATAGCCACTTTAATTATATTATAACCAAAATCAGTAAATTTACGAGAGTACAACGTGTTTTCTACAACTTTCGCATAAGTCATACTTTCCTATCTCATGAATCGTCATGAAAAAATCGATAGTTGAGAAAAAGCAGAAAGAGGTGCTTTTTTGAAATTTTCGGGTTCAGATCGGGATTTTTACGCAGTTTTTCACATCTATATGATAGAGTTATGATAGAAAATCAGATCAGTAAAGACTAAATCGTTTAAAAACGTTTACATCATGCGCAATAAATTCAAATACACGCGCGTGTCGTGATAAATTGATTACATTAATAAATAGTACCGGAGGATAGGTGATATTAGTTTATTTTATATTTTTATTTTAAAAATAAAAAGAAACTCTAATTAGAAACAGGCAATATTGTTCGAATTTTAAATCATCGATTAGGTTAATAAATAAAAAGTTTTTGGATAGGGTGTATGAACCGTTATAAAAAATAGACGCAAATGATTTAGAAAGACCAATTTAATTGATAAAGAACAGTTGACGATTATAAATCGGGAATATGGAAAGAATTCTGTTTAAAAAAAAAAATATTATAAAAGTTACGAAAGGAAACTAATAAGCGTCAAACAGTGTATGGAAATAAAATGAAAAGTCAAAAACTTCTATTTTGTACAAATCATATTGCACGCTACATACATACACATTATATATATATATATATATATATATATATATATATATATATATATATATATAAAGTAAAAACCAAATCCCAGCAGCAGCTGTAGTGCCATCTTTTAAATGTAGTTTTCGTCTGGGTTATAAAGAATCTGTCCATTGACGAAATGTCAGTTTGAATATTTAGAATAATTATTTATATCCAATCCGTAATCGTCGTTTTTTTTTAACATTTTCACAAATAACGATTTCGCTAATAAACCATTCGCAAAAGAATTTTCGTCCTGTTGCAACCGCAAAAGGTGCTCACAATATCCGTTTTCCATTATATACAAGTATTATTAGAATTTTACGACGAAGCTACCACACATTATCAACCAGTAACATCCTTTTCTTGCATTGTCTTTGGAAGTACATCGCACAATTTAGTGACGCAGAGCCCTGATCGCGTTCGCTTCGCTTCGCTTCGCTTAGGACATTTTGTTCACTATACACAGTTTGTTATTTTCGCGCCGCGCCGCGTTCGCGTTAAAATCGCTCACGTAGGATATCGCCTAAGAATCATTGCATGGAATGTCAACGGTCTTCGTCGTCGGCACACGAAACTCGAGACCTGTCTTCACATCAATAAAATATATATAGCTTTAATTTCTGAGTGTCACCTTCCTTCGAGAGATCACATTAAAATGCGCGGATATGATTTTTACTTCACATCACATCCTAGTGGCGGTGCGCATGTTGGAGCTGCTTTACTAATCAAGCAGAATATCCAACACTTTCAGTAACAGAAATTTTGTCGTAGTTATGTACAATATACAATCGTATCAATTAATTTCAATGGTAGCAAAATAAATATAGCTGCAGCTTATTCGCCCCCCACATAAATGTTGTCAAAAAAGTATGGAGCGAAAGCACTATGAAGAATTTCTTAGATACCTAGGTAGTAAATTTATCCTGGGAGGCGACTTTAATGCTAAACACACGGCATGGGGATCGTTAATTACTCGCGCCAAAGGTAAACGCCTCTTCGATCCTATTAAAAATACACATAGCAATTTTCTATCTGGACGGAAACCAACCTATTGGCTAACTGACCGACGTAAAAAACCAGACTTAATCGGTTTCTTTGTTATGAAAGGTAATTCAACTATATGTCTATTGAAGATGTTAAAAATCTGTCCTGGGATTATTCACTATTACTGCTAACAGTAAGAAGAACCGTTATAATGAAGGAAAAGAAAGTCACACTCACAAATAAATATACTGATTGAGATCGATCTCGCTATGAACTAGACCAACGAATAAATCTAAAAGTGAGGCTCAAATCTCCCGTTGAACTTGATCTTCATCGAAGTAATTCAGAACTAGGCAAAAGCTACACGTCTTTATAGAAATCGCGAGGTCCAAGAAATCACATATCCTCTCGAAGTCCGTCAGATGATTACCGAGAGAAAAAAAGCTCGTCGTGAATGGCATAAGTCTCGTAACCCACGAGATAAAACTATCTTTAATCGGCTGAAGAATCAGTTGAAGAGACTAATCAAGGAAATAAATCAAGAAACCTATCTCGAACAGCTCAGTCCGCATGCTGATAAAGACTATACACTATGGAAAGCTACTCATAGGATAAAACAGCCTATTATTCGAGTTCCACCACTTAGACATGATATATATTCGTAATTATGTATAAATCCAAATGTTTAAAATCTTGGATCTCGAAAAGTAGCCTGTAAGAAAATGGCTAAATGTGCGATATATACGTCCAATTTATTATTAATTTCAATTTTTAATCATAAAAAACCTAAACTTTTTTTTTCACTAAATCCTAAGGACAATTTTGTTTAGAAAGTGACAAAATTGCATTTAAAACAGTCGCAAAAGCAGCAACCAATAACAATGGAAAATGGTGAATGGGCTAAAACCGACAAAAACAGAGCTGAAACATTTGGCAGATATCTATATAATAATTTTCAACCACACCCAGATGTAACTAATTATCAGCATGATCAACTTATTGAACGAAATCTACAATCTCCATTCCAACTTACTCTGCGAACTAAGCACTTTACACCCCCAGGAAATACAGACGATAATAAATAATTTACCATTAAGAAAAGCACCCGGAAACGACAAAATAACAAGTGAAATATTAGAAGCTCCCACCAAAAACTATCCTACTTCTAACATATATATTTAACTCAATATTGAGAACCGGATACTTCCCACGTAAATGGAAGGAGACAATAATTATATTAATTGCAATAAAAACCCTAATCAGGCGTCATTTTATCGACCAATTAGTTTATTAAATGTCATATCTAAAACCTTTGAATCCCTTGATCTGATCATGAAAGTAGTAACAAATAACGACATAATCCCCGGCCACCAATTTGGGTTTCGTAGAGCACATTCTACCGTTCATCAAATACACCGTATTGCCGATCGTATCGCTACATGACTGGAGAGAAAACAATACTGCAACGGTATATTCCTAGATGTGGAAAAGGCATTCGATCGAGTGTAGACTTTTATACAAGCTGAAAGTAACAATGCCGAATGATATTTATAAAGTATTACAAAGCTATCTATCTGATCGAGTTTTTCAAATAAAACTGAATTCAGTATTATCGATGAAAATTCGTGCATCTGTTCCCCAAGGAAGTATACTGGGACCTCTGCTGTTCTCAATTTATACAGCAGACATACCGGTCATGAAAAGTACATTGCTGGCTACTTTTGCGGATGATATCTGTATTTTAGCATCACACGAAAGCCAGTATACGCATGTGTTATGGTCCAAGAACACCTGAATAAGATTAGTTCTGGGATATTAAATGGAAAATTAAAATCAATACAGAAAAAAGCCGACAAGCAACATCACTCTAAACAGAAGGTCTTGTGAACCTGTAAAAATCAATAACGTTACACTACTACAGCACAACAGTGTTAAATATCTGGGTCTGCTTTTCGATCGGCGTCTCACATGGAGACCACATATTCAAGATGCGTGCCAAATAATTAAATCAAGACTCAACAGCCTGCAATGTATAATGCGAATCAGCATCGCGTTTACTCTGTAAAAGAATGGTTTATTTAGCTGTGCTGGCTCCTATATGGAGATATTGGAGGTTTATGGCACATCGGCCAAATTAAACTTAAACAGACTTCAACAACTACAATCGAACATACTCCGCTCAATAGCTAATGCTCCGTATTTTGTTTCGAATATCACGCTGCATCATGATTTAGAAGTTGAATATGTATGTGAGTACTATAGAAATCGCTACAAGAAGTTTTTTAGCGAGTTAAAAAACAATCCAAATGTTCAAATATCATGTACGCATCAACCAATGTTGTCTAGCAATCTACGTAGATTGAAAAGAAAATGGACTCAAGATATCCTCGATACCGGATAACTACTAATTGTATACGGCAGCCTACTTCGGTTATGGTTCAACGGTCGCTGACATATTAATCATTATAGTTTCAGAAAACTAATCGTCATACCATGGAAACCATTGATATATGCAGACATTGACTCTTTTCCAATGGGAAAATAGTTAATAAAAAAAAAAGAGAGATGTTTTAACCAGTTTGACCTGATAATTTAAATGTAGATATTAAATGTGATTTCAGCTTGGTATTTTCATCTATGAAATGGTCGGTGATTGCATAGTAAATTTTATTATTTATGTAATATATCCAAATTTTACCATTTTGAATTATTTTTCTAATATCACTATTAGTTCATTATAAACCGAATTTAATATTACGCAACGGCATTTATCTTTTTAATAACTTATAAATGAAATTTATTTCACTAATTCAATAAATTTTTCAAAATTAATACATTCGATGGATGCAATTTTTTTACGGTTCCTACTTTCTTTTAGTATTGAGGTAAATATTGTTTGAAGTAAACTTTGTACGTATTTTTTAATATATATATTTTTTTAGTTCAGTGTTTTTAAATATGTATTTGATTAACATAAACGCGTATACTTTTTATAGATCTTGTTGATCATATTTTATCAACCTGTTTTTAATTCTGTAAGCGTTCTGTGCTCTTCGAAATAGAATTATGTATTACTCTTACTTTGCCCTAATATAAAAACAATAATGATACATATATATATATATATATATATATATATATATATATATATATATATATATATGTTTGTAATTGTGCTGAAAATTATGGGTAATGCACGAAAAGTAAATTTTTGTTATTTCTAGATAATGAAGATTTAAAAAACAGTGACACAGAACTATTGCAAGACAAAATATTTTACCTTCTAAATGCAGCGAAGTATGTGAATTGCATTTTTGTTGTAAAGGACAAAGCAGGAATATTCAGAATATACCTTTCATTTAAACGATAATGCTCTGCTATGTGTTTTCATGAATTTTACAACATATTTTTCTCAAAAAATAAGGATGTCATACAGAAAAATGAAAATGAACAATTGTTAATAACTTTAATGGAGAGTAAATCTACTTTTAACGAACATTAAAAATTAAAACGTTTCTTAATATTTTAGAATGCTTTTCTGGACCAAAAATATAGTGCCGTGTAAATAATGCAGCGGACATTTCATATCTTAAAATAGATTGTAAATCTGTACTTCGTAGAACTTATACTGTAGTTAGTTATTAACAATAAGTTAGAATTAAAAACATTAATTTTTATTAGAATTTTTATTAGAATTCGACAATTTAAAATCCCTGTAAAATAAATAGCATTGATCAGCGAAGTTTCTTCTTTTTTTTGTTTATATGGTGCTGCATGTCAATCGACTGTCCAGGTGCATAGCTAGATATCTAGCACTCGGATGAATAGGCATTGTAAGGTTATTGATTCTAACAGGTGGAACTATAACCTTCCTACTTGTGAACTGAACATTAACGGATTTGGTCTCATTAACACTTATGTTCCATTTTTGTTCCGCTCTGTTTAATGCTTCCTGTAGGTTATTACTGGTAATGTTCGGATCTGTGTTACATGGAAGTAAGACAGTGTCATCTGCAAAAGTAGCCGCGTGTACATCTCTAGTAACGGGGAAGTCGGCAGTGTAAAGCAAATACAGCGTAGGCCCCAGGACCGAACCTTGCGGTACACCTGCTAGAACAGGATGAATCTCAGAGAGCGCGTGTTCATAACGTACCTGGAAATAGGGATATTGCATATAAGAAGTAATCGGAAGATGTAAATTTGGTGGAAGTATTAGATTTAACAATAGGCCTTCATGTCACACCTTGTCAAAAGCCTGAGCAACATCGATATACGCCGCCGTACAAACCTGTCCCGTTTCCAGACTGTTTTCAGTTATATTTACTACCCTGTGTGATTGATTCACTGTGGAATGTTGTCTCATAAAACCAAACTGATGATTCGGTATTACGTTATTAAAATCCAAATAAGGGCGTAGCCCGTTTAATATTAATTTTTCCATTTCTTTTGATAATATGGGTAATAGAAATATAGGCCGATAAGAGGACACACAGTGCGGGTCCTTCCCGGGTTTCGGAACCATGATGACTTAGCAAACTTTCAATACATCGGGAAGTGGTTTGAGCGAATTATGACATTTCATATATATGTAAGCAACACTAGAGTTTTTCGATGCAGCTCCCTAAGCAACTTCGCTGTTATCAGGTCAAAACCTGGACTTTGGTTGCGCTTTAAGGACTTTACGGTACTTTTCACCTCTTGAGGTGACGTAAACTTAGTCGTATAGTTAAGCTGCACCGATGAGGTAAGTTGCATAGACGAGCTTATGTTATCAGTATCCAACGCAGATTTCCTTGGATGAAGCGCCTGTTAAAGACACTCGCTAAATGAGTAGCAAATACTTCAGCTTTTTCATTCGGGTTCCTGGCCCAGCAACCACCACTGTTAGTTCTTATCGGCGGTATACTTGTAATAGATTTTTTAATATTTTTACAACACTTACACAGCGAATGATCATCCACATGCAATGGCGACAAAGCGGATAAGAAATTTTTAAAGGTTTTGTTTTTGATTTCCGAAAGTAATCTCTTCAGGTGTTTCGTTTTTTTATTAATTTTATCTTGCGGATATCTAGTTTGAAACCATTTTTTTTTGTAATCGTCTTTTCTCTAAGACAAGCTCCTTAACTAATTTAGAATAACTATTATTAATATTTATGGTTTTTCGATTATTGCCGGGTGTGTTCAAGGTAGCTGCAGTCTGTATTTCGCGAGTAAGGTCGACGTGTTCGTTGCTCTTTAGCGAAATTTTTAAGTTTAAAGTGGACTCTAAATATTCTCTATAGGCTTCCCAATCTGTTCTAGAGTTATAGAGATTTACCGGAGTATTTTTACGGATAACAGTGTCGGTTCAGGGTTAAAATAACTGGCGAGTGATTCTAAGAAAGATCGAAAGAAGGGATGATATCTTTGTATTGTTGTGATATAACCTTTGATAATGTAAAAATCCAGCAGGTCGGGTAATTTACAAGGATCAGTTGTCCAGTAAGTTGGTTGCCCTGATGAAATATAACACACATTGTTATTATCAAAAATATTTTTGAGTATTCGGCCTCTGGGGGTAGTAAGCCTAGAGCCCCACTCTGTATGTTTAGAGTTCCAGTCCCCAGCAGCTACAAATCTAGTAGCTAGTGAGTGAATGTACCTAGACACTCCTAAATTTCTTAATTTGTGGCGCGAGGACAATAGACAGCTGACAGAACCAAGTGACCAAGAGCCGTACTTATACTGATGGTGGTCCCCTGTAGGTACTCCTCTCTATAATGAATAAGTTCATGATGTTTTATGTTTGATTTTATTAAGATAGCTGATCCACCTCGAGTGATGCCTGATGGATGTGTACAGCAGTAGGTTGAATAGTTATTAATTTTGAAGTAGTCTTTTTCAATAAATTGTGTTTCCGAAATTAAGCATACATCTATGAAATTTCTACTTAAAAATAACTCAATTTCGGCCTTATGGTTTTTTAAGCCATTTACGTTCCACGTAGCTATTGTTAATGACCCAGCCATCAATGACAGTCGTTAACATCGTCAGAATCGTACTATTTTGTTGCAGTAGTTGCTGGAACATAACTTTGAAATCTGACAGAAAACTCGTAAGTTGATCAGTAATTGTGGACAATTCCGCTGCCTCAGTGTTAGAACTTCGTTCTGGCACATTAAGATTAGTTGACACAGAGCTGGCAATAATTTTTGGTTTATTTATATTCGCAAGAGATACTTTTATGCTAGAAATATTTTTGGTGTAATTTTAAATTTGAATTCAGATTACTGTTTGTAACATGGGAATAGCTAAGGCCTGATTGACAATGACCAGATTGAGCTAAATCTTTTTTTTCTATCATATACCCTTGTTTACCTGGAACCAGCTTCTGATAAATTTCGCAACCCTTGTAGTTTTCTGGATGGGCTCTTTCGCATAGTCCAAGTCTACACTTAGCCGGTAGCTTCGGATCTTTTTTTCCACTCGGCAGTTTTATGTCCTGCTCCGCATTTGACACATATCGATGGCCGAGTGCTAGGCAGAAATAGTGTTCCCTCATTAACCGATAAGTGTTTGCTATACACAGCAAAAGCCAAACTGGACCTACGGAATAGAGCTATGGGGTTGTGCAAAAAAAAAACAAATACAAAGGTGCTACAGACGTTTCAAAATAAAATATTAAGAACAATGACAGGTGACCTTGGTACATAACCAACACAACCCTACATAGAGACTTGAATATTCCATAGTCCGATGTTATAAAACAGTACGCTCAAAGACATGCACTTAGACTGGAAGGTCATCTTAATACCTTGGCTCAAAGATTGCTCAACACCTCCAGTGACACCAGGAGGTTGAAGCGTAATATAAACCTCTGGACCTTGTTTATGGTAGCAGCAGCTGGATGAGCACCACTAAGTGCTTCTCCATCACGTTATTGCATGGTCAAAAATTTTTCTAAATGACCTAGGAGGTTTAGATTTTAAAAAGTAAAAGAATAAAAAAAAAATCTAAAACATCATATTCACGGAAAAATTTAGTTTTTTTTTTGTGGAGTTACTTTAAATCGAAAATATAAGAAAACAGACCAACGACCATGTTGATTAAAAATCAATAAAATTTTGCTCTTGAAGCTTAGTGAACAAAAACAGTATATTTACATAAGTTATAAACATAAAAGAAAATATAACATGGGTTACAAACATTCTGTACCGGGAATACCTTACCACAATAACACAATAAGAGTATAAAGAATAGAAGAGAACAAAACGTTAAACTGGAATAGCGAGTTGCATTGAGAATACATCTGAGGTATCTTTTTCAACGACTTATAATTTGTTAAAGGTGGTTTTAATGCTTAGATTGCATCCCTCGTTGATGATGTCTTTATATATTGGGCGCGAGCAATAAATTTGTGCATATTTTTCATTTTTTCTTTTTTTTAAAAAAAAAAAGCTTTAAAATTTAATAATTTTAAGTTTCATAACCGAATTGCTTTTGATTTATTTTTATATTAAACGTACTCAATTATTCATTAAGGAAAATTGATTTTCGTATACATTTCAGAAACATTAATGGGCATAACCATTGCGGATGATGAAAAGTTTTTCTCCGCGCTTGAATAGTAAGATTTTATATATAAATACATATACGTGTGTGAATTTAGCAAATTTCTTAAATATTTTTTTTTTTAACTTTGAAAGATCTGAACAGTACTTTTTTAATTGTTATTTTTATTATGTCAATTCAACATTAATTTATAAAATTATATTTCATTAAATCCAAGCATAACCGAAGAAAAATAGGACACTTTCTATCTAATAAAATAGTAAGGCCGTTTTTTACGTGGAATTGTTCGGAACGACATGTACTAAATTTTGTTGAATATGTTCAAAATAATTAGTCAGTTTTCTTAAAAGAAAAAAACTACAGTTTAAAAAAAAAACAATCAATTTTATAAATAAAACGATATGTCAAGTGCAATAATTAGCTTTAAATATAACAGGACCTTGAAACATTTAATTTAATTTTAAAATATAATAGCTTTCCAAAAGTTGCATCTTCTGGTTAAAAAATAAAAAGTTTAAAAAAAAACATTAAATTTTATAAATAAAGCGATATGTCGAGTGCAATAATTTGCTTTAAATATAATAGGACCTTGAAACATTTAATTTAATTTTAAAATATAATAGCTTTCCAAAAGTTGCATCTTCTGGTTAAAAAATAAAAAGTTAAAAAAAAAAAACATTAAATTTTATAAATAAAGCGATATGTTGAGTGTAATAATTTGCTTTAAATGTAATAGGACCTTGAAACATTTAATTTAATTTTAAAATATAATAGCTTTCCAAAAGTTACATCTTCCGGTTAAAAAATAAAAATTAATATAATAATACTGAAATAAGTTTTGTTTCTGCCAGTAGCAATTAGTAATTTATACAACGATTAGCTTCTTTAGTTTATATAAACCAGACGATTATCACTTTTTTCCTCACTATTAACAACTTTACAAACGGCATAATTAAGTAATTTTATTTAGCCGTTTGTTTAAACGAAATGCCTATTTTAATTTTTAGTAGACAGTACGCGAAATGAGTAAATATTTTATATAACGAATTAGAAAAGTAAATTTACATGAAACAATAATTATATCAATATTTTCGAAGAAGTTGATTTTTATATAAATGCCAGTACGCTGGTGTGTGCGTGTATGTTTGAGAATTTTTTTATATGTGGACTTACGCAATTTAAAACGAAAGCATTTCTGCAACAACTTGACTAGGTTCGTATTTATGAATAGATTTCGTAGCTATTTTTACGATCATTCATTATATATTTAGCCAGTTTCAATGTGAACTGGGAGATGGGATAATCCTCCGAATGAATTCGATAAAATAAATTTTTGTAGAAAGTTTAATCGATTTTTGATAAAATATAGAATAATTTTGTCGTCAGGATGTATCTCATACGTCAAAAATCTAATGTAATTTCTAAAAACTTTCAAATGTTCATTCCTTCACCAGGACATATTTATTATCCTAGACGAACAATCATCAAACGTTAATATTGGATTCATTTTATTATATCAATTATATCTATTTGATGGACGGTCGTTTAATTTGAATTTTAACTGAGTAATAATCATTTCAAGATTAAATTTATTCGATACTGATACTAAATTATTTTTAATTCCATAAAATTTATCTATATTACCGAATATATCATTTATAAATATTTTCTTTGTTTATATTTTCATAGTTGTACGAGATTCAAGATGAGCTTATTTCAAGTTCTATTACCAAGATGTTTTCTTGTCTTCAATAAAGATGGTCGAAAACTGATGAAAAATATTAAATATATGGAAAATCTAGTATACGAAGTAGGTACAATTTGTATATATATTTTTCCGTAGTATTGATTTCCAGTCGAATTGATGCTTTTAATTTCCTCCAATAGAGGTTTGTTTCAGCATCCTTTGATACTGTTGTTCGGAAAATGCTTCGTCTGTTGCTGTATTACATCGTGTAATTGGGCATTATGTCTGGGTATATGTCTAAAAAAAATCCAAGGATAATCATCCCGCTTTATTATATCTGACAATACTTTTTTTTTTTTTTTTTTTTAAACATATTCTGTTTATAATTTTTTTGTTGGCAATTTTTTCAGTCTAACTAATCCTTCATAATTTCTCCAACACTATGTCTCAAAACTCTTTAAATTTTGTTATTGTCCACATTTCAGCATTTGACAATTCTACGGGCCATTAAGTTTTATTAATTCGTTTATGAAGTTTCAGTGGTACTGACTTTTCCTATAATATGTTTTCTAATTCAAGAACTGCTTTCTAGTATCATTTAATCATCTAAGATCTTTAACATTTTATTCAAAAATTTGTGGTCGCATATATCATCTAGTTATGTGCAAATGTTAAAAACTGAGGTAATAAACCTTGATTGTTACTAATTTGATGAAGTTTGAGTTGGGCAGCTGCTCCATCATAACCCTGATTACGCATTTTAAATGAATCGACATCATATTTTTTTAAAGATGATAAAATTCCATTTGCCATATCTGTACCAGTCTGTCCTTCGAGCTGTTGAAATTTGAATATTTGTTCGCAGATTGAATATTCCTAATCCACTTTCCTTACGTACTTAAAATAAAGTAGGACTTGTTCGGTTTTTGAAATATCTGTAGTTCCGTCAGTTAATACGGAATAATACAACGCTTCTCTGATTTCTGCAGCAATTTTTTGTTTCATGACTTTCGTGGATGTTGAAATAATTTGGTTCTGTATTTTCCAGCTAATGTATGTATCATTTTTCCGCAACTTTTAAAATCTCCCTTCAATACGCTATTTCCAGCTTATATTCGCGCTCTTAGCAATGCTCTAAAATTACTTTCATTTTCTAATGGCGGATTCTCTAAATCAAATTCACAGTAATCGTGATGCCCACACAAAGCAATTCCTTGTCTCCCACATAAAATGACGGTATGCACTATAGCTTTAATTTTTCTTCTGTTTTCCAGAGCTTGCATCTTACTGCCTTTGTTAATAGATCGGTGGATAAGGCTGAGATTTTCCATTCATTATATCTTTAAAGTTACTCGCATAAATAAATGCGCTTTTATGATAATAATTCGCATCATGTTCAGCAAATCGATCAAAAGCATGTTTCCAATTACTCTAACCCTCTTTTACAAGACTTACAGTATTTTGTTTTAACGTGAAGCCAACGGTCGATGGCGCAAAAAGTAAACAGTACAAGCAATAAACGTTATCGTTAGACATCGAATAAGTTAGCCAAGGATATTTTTCAGCCAATTATACTTAAAACTTCGGGTTTTTTTCAATACGGTTTAGCAGGAAAATTAAATCTTCCACTTGCTAAAACGAATTAAGAATCAATAAAAACCCAACGAGTGAAATTAAACAAATAAGGCATGTAATTCGATAGTACTTTTAAAAAAATTCAAAAATTAAAATTAATTTAAAATTTCTTTACGCTGTCAAAAAACATGAAAATCAATTGAACTAATCAAGAGTTACAGTGTTCTTAGTAAAAATTCCCCTCCTCTCAAAAAAAATTGCGAATACCGAAAGAAATTGTTTAGGATTAATTTGAAACACTAAACAAAAAATTGTGGAAAGTAACCAAAAGAAATTGTTTAGGATTAATTTGAAATACTAAACAAAAAATTGTTGAAAGTAACACTTTATTGTCGAGAAAGGAACGCTTATGACGAATGCTAATATTAACAATTTATTTATAAAAAATTCGTGATAAAATGAATAAAATATACAAAGCTGAATGTGTAACAAAATTCGACACGCAAAACAAACTATAAACGATCACGAACAACAACGAAACAAGTAATCAACAATAACAAACCGCACTGGTAAACGACCTGGGACGGCCCAACCAACGGCCACTATTTTTCTTTGTGTTGCAGAGTCAATTTTCAATGTCATTAGCAGACAGAATGTAACGAATATTTTCTAACAGTACTTTTTGCAATCTAGGCTGTTTTTCACGCTCTTCAAGATGAGGTTCTTTCAAATATTCTCTTCCGTTTCAAGTATCATTTTAGCTGCGAAATTGTTTGGAGCTTACAAGTTAGGCGCCTTTTTGATATGTATTTTATGCTTTTCTAAACCTTCTGGGGGCTTAAGCCCGGTAGCACCCTATGGTTGCACCACTAGTGCGCAGCAAAACACACCATAACAAATCTGTTTTCCATTGTAATAATGCATTTGTTGGTAACTTATTTAAAATCAGCGCTGCGAGATGTTGGTCCCTTTAAACACCACCATTACTCTATATACATTTGTGATAAAATTTCCTTCATTGATTCAACGTGTGTCTGCTAATCCAGTATATATTTTTTAATTTCCGTTTCTCTTTTCATAAATTCGAATGTTGTTCTTTTCAAACAGGGGTTTCGTTCAACGGCAATCTGATAAGACTTTTAACTTCCCATGCTAGGCACAGTACCAGGAAAATTTTCGCGGTTACTGCTAAAAACTGTATTTATACGTGGTGTGATTACTGAGGAAAAATGATGCAGTAGTTATGTTTTTTAGTGGATGGCTTTTCCTTAACCGAGAACTACAGACCCGGTTTTAAACCTTGCCTACTCGCTCTGATTCGTCAAGGAGCTTAATGATATTTATTAGGAAGAATTCCTTCGGCAAGTTGACCTTCATCAATTTTTTTATTAATTACTTTTTCGTGATCTTAATTTGTTTTTCTAATCAGTGCTAAACACGCAGGAATAGAAAAGCAACACATTCTGATCGTGGTAGCTCAATTGTTATTATTTTATTCCTCGTATTCCTCGTGGTATGTGACAATCGAAGGAAATAATCGCTAGAGAAGGTATTACTGGTTACAATAACCAAAGTCCTGCAATATATATATAATATGTGTGTGTCTTTTGTGTGTACATAAAATAAGATATACATAAATTACCTGTTTATACATTTTTTTTTTTTAGATTATAAGAGAAAGACAAGGTTCTCAAATCAATGATTATAATCATAATAGTAAGTACTTATAATTATTAATGTGTTAAATAAACCTTTGTAACTTTTTGGAGGAAATGTATTTCTAACCTTAAAAAAAAAACTAATTAAGATTTCAAGTACTAATTAATGAATGTACTGAATACATCCTTACCATAATAAAATTTTTATAACTAAAAGCTAATTATGAAATAAATACATCAGTAACACTCTACATTTAAAAGTCATATTTCTTCATTGATTTTACAAATAATGGTCAGAGGTTACCGATTCGGAATTAACACAATTATCTGTTTGTTATAAAATAGATTAAAATTTTTTTTAAACTAATATATATATATATATATATATATATATATATATATATATATATATATTTAAAGTTGGAGGATAACAAAATAAAGTGAACTGTATGTTGGTAAGAATTTAAATTTTTGAAGTGAAACTTCTATTGGCCCGATATATATGAGGAGTTAACCCGCAAATGAGCGAGCGAATGAGCCGAATTAACGGAGATATATATATATATATGCCGCACACACACACACACATATATATATATATATATATATATATATATATATATATATATATCTGTGCAGTTCGCATGTACCACACTATCAACACCCGTGTTTCAAACCACTTTTTGTAGTGGTAGGCCGTCGACTTATACATATACGTAGACTTATTCTTATTTATATATATATATATATATATATATGTGTGTGTGTGTGTTTATATAACACCCGAATAAAAATTAAAAAAAAAAAAACTATCGAATTAAGTTAAAACATCTTTAAGTTTCACTTAAATGCTGTGCTCTGAGGCACAGATTTTTTTTAACTAGTACAGGTCACGTTCTCAGGCGCTTTTTAGTAAACCGTACGGTCTTTAGTATTAAATTGTAAAATAATTCGTAATGCACATACCATAATGTGTGCAATTTTTATCAGTATAGTTAACCTAAAATACGCCACATTTATTATAATCTGCGACTGACTAATTACAATCATCTACATGAACTGACGAACATTTAATATTATTCACATAACACGTGTATAGAGATTGCAATATTTTACTTTGACGGAAAATTATACGGAGTATTCTGTGTTTCATCTAGAATTGATTGAATCTGATGTTCTAAAAATGATGAGTGTAACCTGTTCGTCTTTAATTCATTTAGTTCGTTTTCGAAACGAGACTTCACATTTAAATTGCATTTAAATGATGAGTAATTTAGTGAAGCACAATTTTTAAAGGATTTAATTATTATTTTTTTTTATTTAATGTTTTATTTATTTAAAGACGTTCGACTTGTTGGTCATTTACGTCTACTATAACTTAAATGATTAAGTATAACTGAAATGTAAAACTATATCTTTTGTATAAAAAAAATAAAAATACATGTAGCTTCATCGTCCGCAAGCACTTCTTCTATCGTCATTCTTACCGTGGACCCTTGTTTAAACGCTTTCTCCCGCTCCTGGTGAACCATGGACATTCAGTGATAATGTGATCGATGGACATTTTTTGGTTACCACAGTCCCTACACGACGGCAGTAGTTCACTCTGGAGTAGCGGACCGTGTCTTAATTTCGTATGACCAATACGGATTTTACATTATACAATTTCTTCTCGTCTGTTTTCAAGGTGTGATGTTGTCTCCAATTTGCCTTTAACTTGTCGTAAATTGTTATTCGTTTGATTAGTCCATATATTTTGAGCGACGATCTTGATTGCGAGCATTATTTGTTTTCTTGCATTTAATAGCCCTTTTCCACGTGTCGTTGTGGTCTGTTTACAAGAATATATTAAAATAAAAAGAAATACGAATTTAATTCAGATGTTCTTAAATAAACGTTCCTGTTGACGATAGGACAGATTAAAATTATTTTTTTAATTTAGAAAATTAGGTGGTTGTAACTTGCCTATTTTAGTAACATTAATAATATCAAAGTCAACAAATTTTAATAGAAATACAAGAACCTTTTAAAATCGCAATCAGAAAAACTAAAAATCAGATTTTTAATCTTTTTATTATCATTATTATTTATTTATTTACGTGTCATGTGTAGCAACTAAGGCTAGAGACACGGAAATGGGATTACAAAGTTGTCAGAGAGGGGGAAACAAAAATTATATACATGAAAATAATTTCAATAAATCGTAATGCTCCAAAAAATTAAATATCTATTAACTGTTGACTGATTATCCCACAGCAGATCGCTTAAATTCGATGGTATTCTATAATGTTCGCGATAACGGTTATAAATCGGACATTTAAGCAGTAGGTGTTCGGTCGATAATTGACAACTGCATTTAATCTTCTTGTTCTAAATTCTGTAAGCAGTTACTGCCGTAGCGATCACACAAGGCAAAGCTCATATTTATCGATTTCTGGCAGCATAAAATAATCCACTTATTGAAGATATTCCAGTCCATTTCCGAATGTTTTGTGTCCATGAGAGTCTTCTACGACCGACACCTCTTTTTCCTTCAATTTTATCTTAAAGAAGAAGCCGTATAATCTCGTATCTTTCTCCTTCTGATAACGTGTCCTAAGTATTTAATTTTCCTATCCTTGATTGTTCCGCGAATCATTTTTTCTTCTTTAATAGTTTTCAATATCGTCTCCTTTTTCATGTGCGCCGTCCAAGGAATCTTGAGTATAGGGCGATATAACCACATTTCACATGTGACTCTAAATACTTAAATGCTCCGACAGAATATTTTGTTGTTTCGGAACCATACCAAGATAAAAAAAAAACGTAACTTTTTTTTTTCGTATGCTGAAAAAAATACTAGCAAAAATATTAATTTAAAATATTAAAACAATTCGATAAACTACATATAATAGTTAAATATTTTTATTTTTTTACAATTTACACAAAACAATGTTCGAATTCAAAGATGAAAAACTAATCTTTGAAAGAGATGACATTTTTTATTTTTTTTTTTTCGTTGTACTGACATAAAATACCACAACCAACGGTGCTAAGAATTTAGACGAGGGAAAAGGAAGTAGAAAGATGTTAGAAAACAATAAAGGGAGAAGTAAGTATTAGACTACAGACTCTAATGAGTCGACTAACCCAGTAGGATTGAAGATAAGATTAAATCAATTTGACTCAGATTTGTTATATTCAGGTAATGGGAAGGGCATCGTGGCACCATTTTCTTATTTTTACCCGTTTCTCGGGATTGTAAGGAAATGTGATCGTATACATTCTGCTTATGTTTCGATTTGCACTATTTTGTAGTTTTTCGAAAAATCTTTTGTACTGTTCACAGTAAGTTTCTTGAATCGATGGTATGAGATGGTTATTGTGAAGCGCTACATTTGAGACATATGTTAGCGCGGAAGTGATTGTACGTAGTATTTTCGACTGTTGATGTTGTATCCGTAATAGATTGCTTTTACGTGTGACACCATCTTCCAGATTAGCGCAATGATGGTTAAATTTATGCTTCTTTTGATATTCAAGTTAAGACCTGAATTTTTTCCTAGTACAACATTCTGGTGCGAGTAATCAGTCTTTCTTGTATGCGCCACATAGTAACGCCATGTCAGTCTCCTATCCATGAAAAAACCCAAGTAATGTACTGAGTGTCTGCGGTCGATTTTTAACTTTGAACACATTACTTGCTGATTGGTAAATGTAATGTGTTTGCACTTTACTGGGTTAAACGACATGCTCCAACGCTGTGCCCAATTAGTTAGTCGATTTATGTGGTTTTGAACCGTCGCGTTTCTTGATTTATATTAGACGCGAGGATGACAATATCGTCGGCAAAAGTGGCTACAATTGTTAAGTTTGAAGTGGGTAGGTCGCGGGTGTAAATGAAGTATAATAGCGGTCCAAGTAGGCTGCGCTGCGGAACCGAAGATAAAATTTTTCGCTCTTCCGAGAAGGAATCATTGATTCTAACGACATATGTCCTTTCGGCTAAGTATGATTTAAAGAATGTATATAAATTCGGATGCATGCATTTTCGAAGTTTCTAGAGCAATCCTGGATGACAAACTTTGACAAACACCTCTGCAACGTCTTGACAACACCGTCATATTCCATCCAAGACTCTTGCCATCTCGCGAGAGCGAAGCCATAAACTTTATTACGTAGGGACCTGCTTGATTTGCGGTCCTTTGTAAAGGCGTCTTCTGTAACAGACTTGGATTACTATAATAGACAGGTAAATCAAGATGCTGACTTTATATGGTCTCAGGCCTCGAACCATTATCCTTTTCCTGTCATCGAGAGTTATACCCATACTTACTGATGAATCATCATCATGTAAGCACAATACTTCTCTCTGCCAGGTAACCCTAGCGTTATACCTTAATGCGAACATAACAGCACGACAGTATACTTCTAGCTCTAACAGGAGTACACCAGGCAGAGCAATCAAACCAACCGTCGTGGTATGCTCGGTTCATAGCGATAAGAGCCGAACTTTGTGCGCTTCGTACTAGCTCAACTAGTTTAACATTAGCGAAACTATAAACCCGGACCGATGCATCATATATGACGATCGATATTGCAGTCGGCCCAACTCGGTAAAATCGAAGTGACCTCCTGGTTCAAGGTCTCCAACTGCCTACGACGGTCACCGGCAACAAGAACGGCAACATCATCGGCATACGCTATCACTTTTGTTCCTTCGGGCCAGTTGGTCTTGAGAAGTGGGTTTATGAAAACAAGCCAAAGCACGGGTCCTACCACGCTTCCTTGGGCACAGAACTGTGTTAAGGTTTTCTCTACCGATGTAGTAGAGGCCTTAAGGACCGCAGCTCTACCCAGGAAGTAATCTTCCAGTATTTCTATCAAATAACTGGAAACTCACCAAGGACTTTCACCTAGCTCATGCGTTCAAAAGCGCAGGTGATAGATTCCCACTACGTACTTCTGTTGGCACGACTGTACCTAACTCACCAAAGACATAATCGCACTCCGAAGAGACACCGTAAGTATAACCAAACTGAGCAGGCGACAGCAAACAACGGTCGTTAACTCTCGCTCTAGGCGAGCCACAATACTCATTCAAACAATTTGCCGACACACGAAAGGGCGACTTTAGTATGGGAACTATTATCGCCCGTTTTCAAACCATCGGAACCACTCTCCGCTCTAGACACGCCTGAAACAGGCTCGTGAGAATACGAGGCTCTTTTGGAGGTGGACAGCCTTCAAGACCTCTACAGGAATTCCATCATTTCCACAAGCCTTCCTATTTTTCACCTTGGAAAGGCAATAGGAGACTTCTTCCGCACTTATTCCGGCATCTGTTCCACAGGGAGTGGAGTCTAGCTTACTGCCAAGATCAGTGACCGCCAGAGAATGATTAAGAGCTACCTCAACACAATTCGCGCCTGTAAAACGCGCAAACACAAAGTGATAAACGCACAAATATTAAGCACAAAATACAGTCGATGGAATACATATAGTGCCAACCATCAGTAAATAAATGGAACGAACATACTGTGACCAACCAAAATTGTGATAAATAATAATATTTATCTTACAGTATAAACGTAAATGTCCGCAAATAATACGCACAATTAATAATAATTACAAAACCTTGATAACAACCCGTTTTACTGATGATATCAAACGCGTGAAACAAACTATAACACCCTACAATGAGATATAAGTCTTAGACTCGTTCGTTCGTTAGCTGATAGCATGTGCACGCAACCGCACCCACGTGTTATGAACAACACAACGCAATCTATTCTATCGCGTCAACTGTGTGTACTTCGACATACGGTTGCAAAACGATTGCAACCAGCAGTCGCCAATATAGGCCTAGCACACATAATAGCATTACTGTATACAATTTTCCGATGCATTCTTCAGGTTGTATCGAAACCTTGTAACACGCATTTCAAGGGCACTTTGAAAAAAAAAACTTTTTATCATGTATTCTAATATAATTAAAACAGCAATTATCCTACTGGATAATATGGAGGAGGTTCGCCGACTACAACGAACGAAACCACTGATTTACTCTAGTTAATGGCACGCAAGGATGAAAAGCCGCTATGTGAACACTAACTAGCTACAACATCAATGGATGGGCTTATAAGTGACTAAATTGTAATCACCTATGATAACAACTACTAATAGCCTAGACAGGCTAGGCGTAGATTATAGCAGGGATAAAATTAAAATTCACCTATTTTATTTATTCCCCATAAAACAATTAGTACTTTTAAATATTTTATTACGTCATCAATTTTTATGCTGTTGTGGATATTTCTGGTGGTTGTGCAACCATGCATCCTTTATGTACAAGACGCCACTGGTATAGCTATTAACATTATGCTTGTAGCATAAGTTTAAAGTAAATTTATATACTTTTAAAAATAAGCAAAACGAAATTATCATTATCACTTAGTCAGTAATTATACTTATTTCACAATGTACATTTAAGACATTTTACGTTATAAAATTACACTTAAATGCGCCTTTGAGTATGAGCATAATTTTATATGTAATATATACATCCGTTTGCGTGTGTAAATTTATATTTTTTATGGTGTTTTGTTCAGTTATTTGTAATATTAAAGTTGAATAAACGAAACGACAATAAATATTCTGGAAGTAATCGCGATGTTATTTAAACGTAGACAGTTAAAGTGGACAATTCTAATGATTGACAAATACCAAAAAAAGAAGGCTAAAAAACGCGTCTTCGAGCAGGCTGATTCTCCAATGATACATAGTAAAGGCAATCGTTTTAGTTGCTTAGGAGACGAAAATCCCGAAAGAGAGGAAAATAACGTACAAAAGAGAAATCCGCAACCGCCGCCGATATTTATACACGATGTAACTAAACTTCCAGCAATGGTAAATAAAATAGCCGCAATAGTAGGGAATCAGGACTTCACAACTATAAGCATAATACGGTCAAAGTAAACACCCAGTCACCTGAGGATTATAGAAAACTTGTTTCCACATTTAAGCAGGAGGATATCAACTACCATACATATCAGCCAAAGCTGGAAAGGTCCTATAAAGTTGTGATAAGGCACCTTCATCCCTCATTTACTGAGCATGAGATCAAAGAGGCTCTGAAGACAATTGGGTTCACTGTTAGAAATATTCTAAATGTCAAACATAAAATTAGTAAACAACCCTTACCTCTACACTTCATCGACTTAGAACCAACAACTAATGTCAAGGACATTTTCAATGTAAGTTATCTTTTGCACTCTAAAATCAAGGTTGAAGCTCCTCATCCTCCCGCAGTTTGCACGCTGTCAAGCTTGGGGGGACACACTCGTTCATTTTGTAACCACCCATTTAG
Source organism: Coronaproctus castanopsis (assembly GCA_032883995.1). NCBI lineage: Eukaryota > Metazoa > Arthropoda > Insecta > Hemiptera > Monophlebidae > Coronaproctus > Coronaproctus castanopsis. The sequence goes on along the minus strand of CM065052.1, from coordinate 106,432,266 downwards.
ATGTGTGAAATGTGGTAATAATCACAGTTCCTCCGAGTGTAATAAAGATCCCGCCTCATTGCCAAAGTGCGCTAAGTGCGACAAAGATCATCCTTCCAACTACAAGGGTTGCATAGTTTATCAGAAACTCTATGATAAAAAGTATAAAACTGGAAACAGCGTTGCACATGAAATACCTTTAAGGGACAAACCATTATCTATGAATATTAGCGCACCCATAAATTCCCAGGTATCATACTCTCAAGCTGTTTCAAACGGTAATAATAAAGGTACAGGGAACACTATAAATTCTGTCGTATCTCCTGTAATAGGCAACAGTAATGAATATGCAAATTGTAATACCAAAGTCAACAAAAAACAAAAATCAAGAAAGTGATTCTGATATAAAAACAACTCTCATGACCTTCTTAAATGAATTCAAAGCCATTTTTCACCAACTTATAAACCAAAACGCTACTGTATTAAACCTGCTCACTGCACTAACTACCAAACTGATTAAGTAATGGCCTCGTCATTAAGAATAGCAACCTGGAACGCTAATGGAGCACTCCAACACAAATCAGAAATTGAACTATTTCTAATTACTGAGCGGATAGACATTCTGTTACTTTCTGAAACTCATTTTACCGAAAAATCATTTTCTACATAACTAATTACTGTGTATATTTTACTACGAGGCCTGATCATAAGGCACATGGCGGTAGCGCAATAATTATAAAAAATAATATTAAACACTTGAATGGGCTAAACTGTCGAATAAAGAAATGCAGGCCACAAGTGTTATGGTATACTCGCTTAATGGGAAAATTGCGGTTTCGTCCATTTATTGTCCACCCAATCATAAATTTGATCAACAAAAATTAAAAGACTATTTTCAAGGCTTGGGCCAGAGATTTATTTCTGGCGGGGACTGGAATGCGAAGCATACAAAGTGGGTATCACGGTTTATTAATGCAAGAGGTAGCATTTTAGATAGGGTAATATTAGATCTAAGAATAGGATATATTGCTACTGGAGAGCCAACTTACTGGCCATCGGACATCAACAAAAGACCGGATGCTCTTGACTTTTTCTTAACAAACGGAATTTCAATACTCAATCTAACTGCTAACTCCAGTTTTGACTTACTATCAGATCATACCGCGGTTATTCTAACTATAAGTATAGGCCCATTAACAAAAGAAAAAACCCCATTCCCTTGCAATAAAAATACTAACTGGGATGAGTTCCGAGAAACACTAAATAGAGACTTAAATTTAAACTTTCCACTAAAAAGCGAATGGGAAATAGACACTGCAGTTCAATATCTAACTGAAGTCATACAAACGACGGCATGGAAATCGTGACCTTCGATTGAAAACTATGTCAAAATAACTAATGTGCCAAAGCATGTGTTACAACTAGTAAATGAAAAAAGAAAAATCCGAAAAAGATGGCATCTTACTAGGAACCCCACCTATAAAACATTATTAAACAAAAAATCAAAAGAATTACGTTTACTACTTAGGGATTTTAAAAACGAATCGTTACAACGTTACCTGCAGGATTTGTCTCCAACACAAGCTACTGATTACAATTTGTGGAAAGCTGTCAAAAGTCGAAATAGGCCTTCTCAATATATTCCTTCCATAAGTAAACCTGATAGACCATGGGCAAGATCTAACAGCGAAAAGGCCGAGGTGTTTGCCAAACACTTTTCTAAGGTTTTCAAGCCTCATCCTCAGAGCGATAATTCAGATGATATTACCGAATTCTTAAATGCCCCGTTACAAATGAGTATTCTTATTACGCCGACATCTCTGGGCGAAGTTCAGTACATGCTGCAAAAATTAAACCGTAAGAAAAGTTCAGGTTACGACCTTGTTACCAGTAAAGTATTAATAGAATTGTCTCGCAAAGCTATATTATTTATCACAAATATTTTCAATGCAGTATTTCGTCTGCAGTATTTTTCATTGTCTTGGAAGTTATCACAGATAGTAGTGATACCTAAATTAGGTAAAGCACCGGAGGATGTTACTTCCTACAGACCTATCTCGTTGTTACCTATCCTTTCTAAAGTCCTTGAAAAACTGATCCTAAAACGGCTTAATTCTTTCATTGGTAATCAGAACAGCATACAGGAATACCAATTTGGCTTCCGGAAAAAGCATTCAACTACAGAAAAAGTTCACCGAATAGCGCATATAATCCAACAGAGCTTTGAAGCTAAAGAAATATGCGTCGGTGCGTTTCTGGATATAAAACAAGCCTTTGACAAAGTTTGGCATGATGGGTTGTTGTACAAACTAAAAAAAGCTGTTCATCATTCCTATTATCTCCTCTTAAAATCATATCTCGAGGACCGTACATGCCAAGTCAAATTCCGAAATGAATTATCAAATCTTTATCCTGTATCTGCGGGCGTGCCTCAAGGTAGTGTACTGGGCCCGGTGCTTTATCTTCTATATACAGCTGACTTCCCAAATAGTGGCGAAGTTAGTATTGCTACTTTCGCAGACGACACCGCGGTTATAGCTGTAGACAACGCTCATACAGTGGCTACAAATAAACTGCAAAATACATTAATTGAAACGGAAACCTGGTTAAGACATTGGCGTATTATGGTAAACGAAAACAAATGTACTCAAGTTACTTTTACGCTGCATAAAGTAAATACTGTGTCAGTTAAAATAAATAATAAAATAATTCCGCAGCATGATGAAGTTAAATATTTGGGCGGCACGTATTTGGATAAAAAATTAACATGCAACAAACATGTAACGCAAGAAAGAAAACAGCTAGATCTGAAACTGAGGCAGTTAAATTGGCTCGTTGGTCCGGCCTCTCTCTTGAAAACAAACTATCGATATATAAAATCATCTTAAAACCTATCTGGACGTATGGCCTAGCATTATGCGGTTGTGCCAAGGACACACATATAAATAGAGTGCAGAGGTTTCAAAACAAACCTATTAGACTTATCGTTTCTCCACCTTGGTACGTGTCCAACCACACTTTACATCGAGATTTTAATATACCGTACGTTTATTAAGACAAAATAAAACGTTATGCTAAACAACATTTCATACGACTAGAGAACCATACGAACAACTTCGTTATTAACTTACTCGACAACAGTCTCGAATTACGACGATTGAAACGTACCATCCCCCTAGATTTGAGATAAATCTGTTTTCATTGGAGGACGCTGATGAGTGTTAACCCCTAACACGTTACTTCGCATTTTAGACCAATTGCTAGATGGTCCATAAGCCAGTTGTAATTAAATAGAAAAAAAAAAAAATATTTTTAACGTCGTATGGGAAATTTTAGTTTAAAATTATTTTCATTTGTCTTCGATAAAATTTAATTTTATTTTCAGTAATTATCCATTTGTTACGATTATTACATGCAACATGATGAATTTATGAAAAAAGTATTTAAATGTGGTTAATTATAACACAAAAATTTAATAATTTTTGATTGTTTGCGACAGAACAGGAAAAGGTGCCTTCATTGTTGGATAAAATAATTAGCAGTGGTCAATTCACTATAGAAAAACTTAATGCGGATATTTTAATATTTTTAATCGCTGTAAGTATTATTTTTCAAATTTACATCATGATTTTATTATATATATATTTTTAAATAATATTAATAAATTAAAGTAGTGCCATTAAAAAAAAATTAATTTGAGGATAATAAAGAATTAATAAATTGTTAGAAATAAAAAAACTTAGTAATAATGATGCACTAATATAATTAAATATAGTTAATATGTAAACAATAATCCCACTAATGTAATATATTAAGAATAATAATTTAATTAATAATATATACAAATGTCATTAAGTAAAAATATTAAAAACAGTATTCAATTCAAATTATTTCCAGTTTCAAGATAAATATCTTGAAACTCGAAATAATTTGAATTGAATACTGTTTCTAATATTTTTACTTAATGACATTTATATATATTATTAATTAAATTATTTAGTTTCAATAAATTATATATCACGTGATACCTATAAAATAATAAAAATATTTAACAAATATAGCACAATTGTAACAATAGGGAATAATAACACATCATTAAAATAAATTAGTAACAACAAAATAGAAGACAGAGATGTACTAAAATTCAGGCGTATATAAATTAAATTGCAATCAATGTGAAAACGAATACACAGAAGAAACAAACAGACAATCCCCAATAAGATTTAAAGAACATTTAAATTTGTACATGAACAATGATGAAAAATCATTATTTTGAAAACATTGTAAAGAATTAAAACACGAAATCAATTATATTAACTTAAATTATAAAATTTTACATCTAGGAAGACATTATAAAAAAAGAAAACATAAATTTATTAAATTCAGTGACAAGTTTTGTTAAAGAGTTAGTTTTATGCTTTAGATTACATTAGAAATAAAATACAATCTAATGTGCAAAACAAAGCTCATGTGTTATTGGTCTTCTTTGACCTTCAAAAAATACTAAATACACTATGCAAGTGGTCAGTCACTGTAAATGTGCTTTACTTCATAAAACACTTCCAAGATTACCGAAAATTTCAGGTTCGTGTTGGTAATATATTCAATAGAACATTCACTTGAAAATGGCGTTCCACGGGTCTCTATGATTAGCTCTATATTATTCAACATTATGATAAATAACATCTCATTATTGATACAAAAACCTGTATTTTTTAGTGTATTTGCAGATGATATAGCAAGTTTTTTACCAGGTCAAAACGTTTCAGCGAGTGAAAAAAATGTTACAGGATACTGTAACACGTATAACAAACTGAGCAACAGAAAATGGTTTTAAAGAAATTGCAAATCACAATTAAGAATCAACCTTTAAAAACAAAGTCGGTTGTATAATATCCCGGTTTAAACTAGCTAAATTGGAAAGTGCGCATAAACAACTTATTAGTTGCAGTTTCTATAAACATGGACGTGCTGAGAAGATTGGACCATACTTCATTTGGAGCAGACAAAAAATCCTTATTATATCTATTCCAGTGTTTCATAGGATCAAAATTGGATTATGGTAACATGATATATAGTGCAACTGCTAACAAAACTATATTGAAGAAACTTGATGCCATATGCAATACAGCTATTCGAATAACTATTATTGCTTTTAGAAACAGCCTAACCAACAACCTTTATTGTGAAGCTGAAGAATGGCCTCTATTTTTAAGAAGAAAGTACTTTGCTGAAAAATTTTATATACATCTAAATTTCCTATTTATAAAAATCAGGCGCAATATCCCCCTTGGCACTCCTTCTCCATCAAATTCGACACGTCTCTAACACCGTCCACAATACATCCAATTCCCACTATTCAAATAAATAATCACATCACTATAAACAAATATAAAGAATACAAAAAAACCAAACAGACGTATCTAAATATAACCAACTTTGTGGTTCTGTACTTTCAGAGGATTATACTCTGCCACCTCAATACTCAGTATTTTCTGCTGAACGATATGCAATACTACATCCACTGCTCTCACTGAAAACCACCAAAATCTTATATGTTCCGATTCTCTCTCTTCTATCATGTGCTTTAGGTTATACCAAATTACATCCTGTTGCCAAAGAAATCTTGAATCTCTTATACCGTAATCCTACTCTTAATATAATTTTATTATGGATCATAAGTCATACAGGTTTGTCATCAAATGAATTAGCAGACAAAACAGCTAAAGAAGCAGCCACTAATCAACCATATTCATTAACTCCTATATCCGAATATGATGCAATCGCTTCCATCAAACACAAAACAAATAAACCTTTTGTGATCTTTAGAATGTTATTCCTACAACAAATCACCTTAGTTTCCTTGGAGATCCTTTTTATACAGTGGGGAAGAACAGGTAGTTCTATCTCGTTTTCGCATTGGTCATACTGCATTGACTCGTGACTACATTATAAATAAAATATATCCACCATTGTGCGCTCGCTGCATCCAGACACCCTTAATACTGTGACATTTATTTCTTGAGTGTCCACAATACTCCACATACCGACCTCAAAATTTCAGTTCAAGAAGTTTTAGCCGATAACCCAATTGCTGTATAAACAGTTCTTCTCTGCGAAATATAGATATGATCTTTTTTTTTTATGGGGATGCCATTACAGCCTACCCAACATGATACTGTAATTCCTAACCCATATTTCTATAAACTCGAACAGCTTCTCTAGAAATTTTTAGTGATAATATTATTGAATGTGGCCCGGATCAGTGGCGGAGAATAAAGAACGGAGTTCTCAAGAAAGAAAGATGTTCTTTTACTGGAAAAATTGTACGGATATGATAATATAAATTGAATGGGTATACGAATTCGCATAGTCTGTGCCTGAAATTTTTTAAATCTAGGTATAACTGAAGCCAGCAGGGGCATCTTGTTATTTGATAACCACCAGTTGGAGTAAATGTGGTAGACTAAATTGTATAGCGGAAAGCGATCTATGTAGATCTAGGAAGAGACGGCCGCAATTGATAGTATCTGGTAAGAGGCGATGCTGTATAGATTCCACATACAACTGATCCAAGAGTTTCTTATGTTCCGATTGCATAAAATGTATGATATCAAGTGATGAAACTGAAGAGAATACCATACCACTAGGATCTAATGAATATAGAATTTCATTACCGGGAATACCTCCATGCCCCGGTACCCACAAGATAGACACACAATTATACACCTTTTTTCAAGATGTTAAAGTTTCAACCTGATGAATGAAATCACTGAATCTGACGCCTTCCCCTTGTTTTTACAATAGCCTTCAAAATGCTTTGTAAGTCGGTGATAATGAGATATTATCTAGAAGATTCGTATAAATTAAGAAAGCCACACATTCAACGGTAAATGCGGAACAAAGATCAGATAATTCGTATTACCTGCTAATATTAAGAGATGGGGTGTAAATCCAGTTCCCTGAGCCGACTTCGTTCCATCTGTATAAATAAGGGTGTGCGTATGAAAATTTTTAGTGATAATATTATTGAATGTGGCCCGGATCAGTGGCGGAGGATAAAGAACGGAGTTCTCAGGAAAGAAAGATGTTCTTTTACTGGAAAAATTGTACGGATAGGATAATATAAATTGAACGGGTATACGAATTCGCATAGTCTGTGCCTGAAATTTTTTAAATCTAATAACTGAAGCCAGCAGGGGCATCTTGTTATTTGATAACCACCAGTTGGAATAAATGTGATAGACTAAATTGTATAGCGGAAAGCGATCTATGTTCATTCTACAAATCAAGAGTTTTAGTGCCAAATAACTCCGTATAAACTGTAAGGGAGGAATCTTACACTCTACCATTAATGCGGGTATCGGAGTGCTTCTAACTGCACCAATACAGAGCCTAACATACTCATTTTTTACCCGATCAAGCTTATTAAATGATTCAGATGTCGATGCATAAAACTTACAACCATACTCCATTTTAGATCAAATTAATAATCTATAAATAGTTAAAAGTATTCACCTCCCCAAAGCATATTGTATAAATTACGTAGAATGTTAATTGCGCAATTAACAGTTGTTAGTAGGTCATCAATATGTGGCCGCCATGTTGAACGCGTATCTAAAGTAATATCTAGATACCGAACTGATTTGCAAAAGGGAAGAACACCATGTTCTGTTATGATAGGGAAGTTATTGACTGTGTAATGCCTGTATATAAAAACCACTGCCGTACATTTGTGGACATTTAGAGTTAACCCGAACTTAAAAAGTACTCATTAATTCAATATCAGTATGGGTGTAACATACGGCATCGGGCTATTGGAAATAAATACTGCAATATCATCAACATAGAGGAGAGTTTTAGAATACAAAGGCGCATGTACCAGTTCTGAAATATATAAATTAAAAAGAATCGGACTAGGGGAAGAATTCCCTGTATACCACTCGGGTTTGGTAACTTGTCGACAATGCATTTATTAGAATATAGCGTTGCGAAAATAGTCTAGTAATGAAGTGGCAACAATGCCCTGGAATGCCTAGGGATAATAATTTATGTTGTAAAGTGGGCAATTGTACATTATTAATGACGTTCATTATATCAAGAAAAACGGTAATAGGTTAATGAGGCTATTATATATATTACCAATTAAATCATCCACGCAGGTCCAATGTGCTCATGTTATTTCGAAAACCATACATATTAGTTGGGATGATTTTGTTATGTTCTAACCACCAGTACGGATTCACAAATTTTCCTAAAACAAGAGGCTAATGAAATTGGTCTAAATAGTCAATTTTTCCTAAGCACAAGGACGATAACAAAATGCATCCAAGAATTTGGAATCGATTCAGTTTGCCAAACTTTATTTAAAACGTGAACGAAGACAGTAAAACAATTTTTCGGTACTTCAAAAGAAAACCCCTGACGTTGTTGAATCTTTTCTTGATAAAATGTACGCTACCTCCTTTTCAGTAAAAAGAGCATCTAAAAAGTGATCAGAGGGGCTACTTTTAGGTGTTATAATTTCCTCTAGTTCAGGTACATGAGCTGGAGCCAGTGAGTCAACAAATGAATAAAAATTGTGCTCTGACAACTGTCTAACTTGATTATATGAAGAACTCCTGAATGATTTAGATAATTCCCATACCTTAGAGATTGATGTTTGTCGTTTGAATCGCATACAAAACTGTTGCCACTTCTTTCTTTTTGCTAGGTTAAATTCATTAGCTTTCCTCCAGTGTAGATAATTTTCAACAGTGCAATTTGCCTTATATTGTAAAAAAGCTCTCCTTCTACAGCGCGTTGGTAAGAATCTGACCATCAAAGGTCAGAGTTACTTTTCCGTGTTTTATTAAATTGATCAAATTTATATGATATCCAACAATTACTATGTACCTGAACATAGCAGCAGTACATGGTACCCGACAAAAAAAATAAAAAGAAATATATTATAAGTTTATATTGTATATTACATACATAGTTTTGATTTTTCTGTCGAGTTAGTGTATGGATTATGTATACCTATTGTTGTTTGGTTAATTGTGTTGTTTACTATGTTCAGCATCAGATCATTTTGTAATCAAATCTGTTATTTCACATAACTTTCTTTGTAATATTGTACGCCTAAATTAAAAATATTCTTACGTTTAATTTTTATTTTTTTGTTGTTGTTGTTTTTATGTATAGGCACACTTGAAAATGGCTAAATAGCCAAAAAATTTCTGTCTTTTAATACAAATTTGGGTGATTTTAAATATTTTTTTATTGTGTATTCTTTAATAGTCTAATTTATGATTATTTTTCAATTAATATTCCTCTTCGAATTGTTTAGAAACGCAACAATTTTTCTAAAACGAAAAATACAAATTAAAATCATATACAAAAATTAATAGACGAAATTTATTTGACTCATTGTAATATTTTATGCAAAGTGTTGACGATCTGTACTTTATATTTTTAATGGCATAGGGTCCTGTTTATCTTATAAAATTAACTTTATTTTATATATCATGATTTAATTATCTGAAATGGAAAGTAGATTTGGTTTTTTTGAATTACAAACTAACTATAATCGGCTTTAAATAATAGTCATTCGATTAACGTAATCTAATTTTATTACTTGTGTGTATACGTTTTTTTATTATTATAATTACTATTATTTACAGTCCGGGTGAAATATCTTAGGCATGGTTGGAGTTAGTACTTATAAAAGTGCAAGCTAATGCATGTAATGACTACCGAACGATTAATATGATGATTTATTCTCAACCATTTTTCGACATATAAATACACCTAACAAATGTAAACAAGATTTAGATTACTGTCAGTTTAGATTCCGTCAAAAATGCGATACCAAAAAAGCGTTCCATGTATTCTATATATTAAACTATAAATAGTCTATTGATCGAGTGATCGAGTCAGAGAACAGAAAAAAATTAATTTATTTATTTAACTTCATAATTTGCCAGTGCAACACTTTACGCCAATTATTGTACAACACGGTACAAAAATAACAATTTTATCTACGTGTGAAAAAGGGAAAAATTCGCGAGGAAATATTTTTTACACGTATGAGTGCATAATGAAATTTACTACTTACTCACCAAAAAAGTGTTACACGCATAATCCCACCCAAGTATATATGATAAAAATTACACCAGGAGTAAAGTTTGGGAATTAATGCAGAAAATACACAATTAAAGCAATTAAACATGAATGTGTATTATCTTCCTAGTTTGGGAGCAAAGCAAAGACCTCCACATGATTCACATGATGCCTCTGGAAACGATGCAAACTAGAATAGCGATGTATAATCTCAATGATTTTTATGTCAGCAAATATCTACCACATCCGAGTCAAAAATAATAAATTATATAATACAAAAAATAAGAATAGGAAGAAGAAGGTGAAAACACAGAAATGTTTTTTTTCAAGGCCCTTGCTAACTATCATCTCAATCAATATTGAACGGCTAACACCAGACAAACAGTTGTTGCTAATAGCACTCTGCAAAGATTCGTGTGTGTCAGATATATTTTATCTTCTATACCTAAAACATAACACAGACCACTAAAACTGGTGATGCAGTTAAACCGCTGCTTGTACCCTTCAAGAGAAGGTTTAATTTCGAAAAGATCGATTGGGAAAAATTCACAATAAACCTGGATGAAGTAATTGGACAATTACCACCTGTTTCCAGAAATTATGACAAGTTTTCGTTACTGGCTCTTAATATTTTTTTACTTATCTTATCCAACCTAGTTACCCCAACCATTTTTCTTTCCATTGCTCTTTGAGATATTTGTAATTTTTTACACATTTTACTCGTCAATGACCATGTTTGAGCGCCATAAGTTGTGTTAAATATTTGAGCTTTTTTAGTACGATCTAAGGAATTGGGCTAGACATGTCATGCGGTTGAAACCAAACAGATGGGCCAGGAGAAGTACAGATTGGTTACCATTAGGCAAGAGAAGGCCACAGAAAAGACCAAAAACAAGATGGAACGAAGATATCGTCAATCACGCAGCAAAATTTTGGATGCGTAAAACTCAAAATGGTATCGAATGGAATCAATTGGGGAAGAAATATGTGGATGCTTGATTGGAGGAGGTCAATGCTCGACGACGGGCTCAAATTTCCTGTTTTAAATATAATGTAATACGTAATATTTATTATATAAGTACTAAGATTATAGTATATAGAATATTATACACGGGTATATTATAAATAATGGAAATAAATACGAGGTGTATACATTAAACAAGTAAAAATAGAAGAACGGAGTCATCGTGGATCGACGATAATTTGTGTAAATCAAACACTGAGTGACGTAATGAACGAAATGTACAGACGCGATATTTAGCTGTTAAATGATCTTTTATTCTGCATATAAGACTAATGAAAGAAAAATTATTATTACAGTATTCGTTTAGGATTTTAATAATGCTCAAGTAGACGTGTGCTATATTTTGATTAGTCATTTTTAATGAAATTAATAATATTTTAACGAATTAACGTTATTTGTATAAATATAAGTCGCGTTTGTATGTATTTTAGGGACATGATACAACTACATCAGCTCTGGTTTTTTGTATTTATCTTTTGTCGCGAAATCCGGAAGTTCAGGTAAGTTCTTTAGGTTACGATTTATTATATTATGCCATATATATTACTGAAAAAACGAATAATAATTTATCTGAGATCGAATAATCTGCAGAAGCAGAATACGAAAACTCAAAGATTGGTGGTCTAGTCACTATATAACAATTGAATAATATACCTTTTCCATTTTGATACACTGATTAAGCCTAAGCGGTGGTGCAGTGTACTCCTCTGTAAATGCAACAAGTTGTACATTATTAATTTGCATAATAAAGTATTAATAAAAAAAAAAAACTTTTCCATTTATGTAGTTTTCCCGATATTCCGATTATCGTTTTCCCATTGTTATCAAGGAGTATACCTCTATATATTTTCTTGTATATGTCGGATATCTACTTTACAGTTTTGTGCAGGTTTAGTAGACCTAGAATATTCTCATTTCTTTTATCCCGTTTGCTAATTTTCCTGCCTGCAAGAGGCTGCGTACGTTCAAGTAGCAATTTGCAACTATGCATTGAAAATCTTTATTCTGTTCTTATGTTTGGTTGCAAGCGAGTTCCTCCTGTAGCGTTCTGTACCATCGGGGGCACAGGGGAACTTAAGCGACCGCTCTTTACCTGATATACTGTTTCCAGTATGACCCATTAATGTTACTTCTGCGTGCCTTGTTGATGTTGGAAAAGCTATAGTGGTGGTTTCCCCTTGCCTTCCGCTGATTTATCTGTTAGGGTTGTCTCCCTTAGCCTTTGGATCGATACCCTAACCGCAAGGCAGCGGTTTTCTACGGTGGAAGTAATGATTTTAAGAATTTACGGCGACCTAAAACTCCCGAGGGAGAGACAGTCATAGGATTTCCGCAGACTTTTAGTGTACAGGTCCTCAAGCTACCCATCTGCATCCTCGTGTCTCCTTACCCTGTCACTACTAGAATCGTCTGCTAGAGACTTTGGACCAGTCCGCTCTTGGTTCGCGACTGCTTATTTGTTATTCGCAGCTGGCCAGTATATCTACTGGTCGCTTCTCACCACCCGTGGACGCGCTTTCGGGAAAGTTTTGTACGTAGATTTACGTAAACAGTTTTTTGTAAAGAGTTAACAGAAAATAAATAATTAAAACCCTAAATCAATGCAGCAGTCCAAATGACGAATATTATAGTAAAGTGTAAGATTAAAGCATAAATTTAAATATGCCTTGTTGCTCAGTTTTTTCCGAATTTTCATTAATTGCTCGTGAACTCGAAATTTACATATTTTTAAATAAAAAATAGAAATCGCGTAAAAAATATCACGACGACTTTGATTGAATTAAAATTTTAATAATAGTTATAATTAATATTTTTAATAAAACAGGAAGAAGTATACGACGAACTTAAATCGACTTTATTTACGAAGACAACGATAACCTATTCAGATTTGAACAATTTAAAGTATTTACATTGCGTCATCAAAGAAAGTATGAGGTTATATCCTCCGGTTGCTATTATTGGGAGACGAATTAAAGAAACGACCGAATTATCCGGTATGATATTTGTTTTGATTAATTCAATATTTTATTATCTATAACGATTTATTATACGATTTTATACGCAATAACGAAAATATTTATCGAATTTTAAAATAAAAAAAAAATTATCCCAAATGAAATTGATGGTTGGTTTTTAAAATTGAATTATTAATTTAATTAATTAAATTTTATATGTATATATATATATACATAATTTTTTAACGCGTGAAATTAAATGAAAAATAATTCATAATATTAAGTTCAAAGAATTATCGAAAATGTTATTTGCAATTTGCAATATAATTACCATCGAATCGTACGCATATTTAAATTTTAAACGTATATACGTTAATTTTTCGCTATTAAAATCCAATTCAATTATATAATCCGGGTAATAAAATATTTCGATATTCTATTTTTCTGTTTTAAAAAACCGCGAATAATCTTTTTCCTTTACTTTTATTTCATTTTTCAACGATTTGTGCCTACTTCAAATCCAAAAAATTTATTATATTTTTTTCTTCTTAGTGTCGTATATCGAGTGTGAAACATCAAGTTATTCGATCTCTTGCTTTTCTCTTCAGCTCCGCGATGTTATCCGCTGCTGTTTTCAATCTTTCATATTTTTAACAAGTCAGTTTGTCTTCCACCAACACCCCTGTGTCATGCGCGCTAGAGACACGGAAATGGGATTACAAAGTTGTAAAAGAGGGGAACAAAAATTATATACATTAAAATAATTTCAATAAATCGTAATGCTCCAAAAAATTAAATAATATAATAACTGTTGACTGAAAATCGCACAGCAGATTGCTTAAATTCGATGGTATTCTATAATGTCCCCGATAACGGTTATAAATCGGGCATTTAATCAGTAGGTGTTCCATCGATAATTGACAACTGCATAAGGAACATTGCGGTCCTTGTTCGTTGTGTAGTAGAACGAATGTGTAAGACGGGTATGCTCAAGTCGCGGTCTGCATAACGTTATTTCTCAGTTTCTGCTTATTTGATGTGAAGACTGCCAAGGCTTCGTTGACGATTTTATACGGCGTAAATTTTAGCTATAAAATGGCGTAGTTGCCAATAATCTTGGTTAATTATTACTAACATTAGCAATTTTGAATTTATCGTTTCATTTTTCGAAATAAGCATTTAATAAATTAGTTTATGTTTATACTCAGTATACATAACTTATGTTGCCCGGAATCGTAATTATCGATTAAGGAAACGGTCATACGAACATTTATAGAAAAAGTCACTTAATACTTTCAAAATAAAATCCCTGATATAAGATAGTTTTGAGCAGTCGGGTGTTTTATCGGTTTTAACGGAGTATATTTAAAATACGTGTTAATCTATTTTGATTGATCCGCAATTTATTAAAACTAACTTTAAATACTGAGCTCCTTGCTAGGCAGATGTAGATTAATATAAAATCGGATTAGTTGTATATTATCATCTTGTTAATTAAGATGAGATTTACGATTAAAAAGCGGATATATGAAACAGATGGTTTTATTTAACCTAATACTAGTATTATTTACATACTTAATGAAAGCCAATTTTCTGTCTAAAGTAATAACCGGCTAATGTATCCTGTCAATCCCGCATAATATATCTAGTCACACTAATATATTTGAGTCACTTTAACGAGGAAACTCTCTGGGGCAACGTTCACCTTCCTCGAGTGAGACAGATAATCTCAGTTTTTGCGCGATTTATATGAATATATCATTTAATGTAATAATTAATTATGTATTTTATTTTAAGCTGCAATCTACTGTGAACAGTGTTGGGTTTATACCAGCTGTACCTATATATAAAAACCATCATTTACAAAAAATGCGATTCATATATCAAACAAAACGGGAAAGTCGTATAAATACAAATAAAATAGAAATAGATATCGGTATAGCATGGTTTTGTTTTTTCTTTTTTAATTTCCGCAATTATGCCACTATAGGCTATCTAGCAAACTTTTGAGAAAACAGCGATTGACTTGTGAAATTCCTTATCCAGCGATAAGGGATTTTCGCTAAATGTATTTTAATACTTTGTATTTATTTCTGATTATTCATAATAGATCTGTAGGTTTTGTTCGTTTTAATCGTCTGATTTCTGTCGAGTTATCCAGCAGAGCAACAGCTAAAGTATTTGTGTGATAATAGAGTTCATATTCATCAGCTATTTCTTGTATTTTACCTTTCACGGGTGTAACACATAGGTCCGTATGCAATCAATGTAAGATTGCTAACATACCACGGTGCACCTGTGATAGTTCTTAATGTTTTATTTTGGAACTGTTGTATTATCGCTATATTACTCTCCTTAGCACAGCCCCAAAGTTGACTTCAATAAGCCCATATAGGCTTTAGAAATTCGGATTTGGACTCCTAGATATTTTACTGATTTTTTAACTGGAATTATCACTTTGTTGATATGAATATTTTTGACATTAGAAATTTTTTTATTTGTAAATATTACACAGGTTGATTTTTTTCTCATTGATTTCTATACGCCACGGCTGAAACTATATTAAAAGTGTATTAACTGCTGATTGTAAATTAATTTCAACATTTTCTAAAGACAAGTCGGAACAAATAACAGCTGTATCATCGAAAATAGCGATTTCTGTGTTATTTGGTACACGTATATCTGCTGTATAAATTAGGTAAAGCATCGGACCCAATACACTACCTTGCGGTACACCGACTTTTATTGGATGCAATCGACATTCTTCATATCCATATCTTACAACAAAATATCCTTCGACAAGGTACGATTTAAATAATTCAAAAAAACTGTTATGGGAGGTGGCAACGGATTTTTATAGCAATCCTTCGTGCCACACTCTATCAAACGCCTGTTAAACTTCAAAGAAAACTGCGTCACATATTTTTTTTAGACATCAAGGATTCTTCAATAATATTGACTATACGGTGAACTTGTTCCACAGTTCCATGACCAATTCTAAAACCAAATTGTTGTTCCGATATTAGATTTTTATTTTCTAAGAAGAATTTCATTCTTTTTAGTCATTCTTTTTAGTATTAGCTTTTCATATACTTTAGAAAGCACTGGAAGCAGGAAGATTTGTCGGTATGATGTTAGTTCCTATGCAGGTTTCCCTGCCTTCTTTACTATAATAATTCGCGAGAATTTCAATTGGATAGGAAAATATCGTAAACGAAGTATAGCATTAAATATATAAGTTAATAGGACAAGGCAATTATTTTAAAACCCTGGCTGTAATTAAATCATATCCGGGGGCTTTATTCTGATTCATAGTTTGAATTATCATTTTGATTTCTCCGGGGGATGTAAATTTAATAGTATTCTTCTGATCTACTTCAACCAGCGGTGTTGGTAGGGATTCTGTTCCAGGATTTGTCTAGAAGACATCGGCTAAATAATTCCCAAAATTCTTTGGCCTTTTCTAGATCACTATGGGCCCATTTTCTATTTAATTGTTTAATTGGATGTATTTTTTCAATCGGCCTTTTTAATCGTTTAGTTGCTTTCCAAAGGAAATAGTCGCATTGAGGTGGGCGACAAATAAATATTCTTATGATTTTGTAGCAGTTGCTTTACTCGCTTAGTTTGGTTATTGAATTTAGTTTTATCCACCGGATTTCTATTGTTTTGCCATAACTTCCGTAGTTTCTTCTTTAAAGCAACTTCTCTACGTATTTCTGATGTATAATATTTGAATGACTCGTATTTCTTGTGAAGCTGCCCAAGCTGATTCTTGGACAGTTTTTATAAAGTTCTCTACAGCTATTGTCTTGTGCCGTTTTTAGTGGAATTTTTAAGTTAATTTTATTACCCAACGTTTCGCGAAATATATCCCGGTCAGTTTGTTTACTGCATAATTTTGATGTACGTAATTTTTGTCTAAGTTTTTTCACTAATAATGAGTATCACTGGTGTATGATCAGATGAAAGAGTATAATCACAATAAACATCAATGTAGTTTGTTGATAATCCTTTTACTATGAAGAAGTCCAATAAGTCTGGAATTTTCAGTGGATCTGTAGGCTAATAAGTTGGAGTTTCTGATGAATATACAGTGCACAAGTTTTCATAAAGAGCTAGTTTTAGTTGTTTACCTCGGGGTACAGTAATTCTCGACCCAAAGTATATATTTTTTCCGTTATATACCTTACCTAATGTTTTTAAATATTTGTCAAATTGGTTTTTGGTAATAACATATCTCGGGGGACAGTAGTTGGCTGAAACAGTAATATTACTCTTTGGATCTCTATTTACAAGTACAGTAGTAGCTTGTAAATAGTTACGTTCATACTTTTGTATTTCGTAATGCTTTATATTTTTTAAAATTATAACTCCCGTGCCACCGTGTGCCGTTCCATCTGGATGATTTGTAAAATAAGAATCGTACCCCGTAAAGTGCACACATTTATTATTAATTAAATGCGTCTCCAAAATTAACAATATATCTATATTATTTTGCATAATATACATTTCTATTTCATTTATATGGTTTAAAATTCCGTTAGCATTCCATGTAATAATTTTTAAGTCTGTCATTTATTGTTCGTTACCGTTGACATTATGGTTTGGATTAAGCCATTAAATAATTGAAACTGTTGGTTTGTTATATCTTCAAGTAGGTTTTTTATTTATATCATAAATGTTTTTGTAGTATATCTGAAATCTGTGTGTTGTTCGTATCGATATTAGATAGGTTACTTGTGTTCTTTCGTTGTAATGCTTCTGAATACATTTGATTTCGTCGAGAATGATTAAAATCTACCGTTCGATCCTGGTGGCCTAATTTAGGCTAATAATAGCTAGTCAGTGTTTAGTTATTTATTTTAGAATTAATTATAATTTAAGATATTTTCGACAGATGGTTATTCGATACCGGCTGGAAGCGATGTGTACACGGATTTGTATAATTTACACTGCGATCCTAAAATTTACGAGCACCCTCATCAATTTAACCCAAAACGTTTCGTAGGGAGTACTAACGTTAATCGAGCTTCTTATTTAACTTTCGGTATCGGACCTCGAAACTGCATCGGTACGTACGTTTTATATTTCTAAGATTTTCGATAAACGATGTAATAAAACAATGCAGTGATAACGAGTAACGACATGGCGAATATCAGAATTAAATAAAAAGAATAAATGTAAAACTTCAATTAGAGCTATTGAAACGTGTCCAATTAAGTGAATTAAATATTACGATAAAAAATAATTTGCAAAATTATATATATGTTCGCGCATGATTAACAATCGTTTAAAATAAAATCAAAATTAATATAAAAATATTATGTGAATTTTGTCGAACAATTAGATATTAATCAATTGAAGCGCGCGAACTAATTTGTAAATTTTACCTAATTCGGTACAGTTCAATAATCTTTCCCAAATCTCAATTTATTTATTTTTTTTATTTTGTTAATAATACTACGTTTGCCGCGTAAAACGAACTGAAATAATTAAATCGAAGTTATAATAAATTTAAATGTAACACGTTCTGTCGACAAATCGAAGATATACATTTTAAAAAGAAAAGATTATTCTCCGGTAAAACATAAAAAGATTTTCAAATTATTTATCAGTAATCTATTTAAAATATTATCTCTCAAGCTCGTGTTATTTATTGTTTTAATAAGGAAACAAATTTGCCATGATCGAAATGACGATAATGTTAGCTGTCTTCATTTTGAAATTTGAAATATTACCTTCCGACAAAGAAATCTCCGTACGACGCAGTTACGTAACCGAAGCTAAAAATGGAGCTACTGTAATACTTAAGTTACGAAAATAATTAAATGAAATAAAGTATTGTGCGTTGACATTTTTTTATTTTTCGATTATCTCTTTGTTTCAATCGATTTATGACGACATATTCAGAGACTCGCGGATAAAATAGTTAAATAAACACTCGCTAACGTTATTTCTAGAAAGCGAAAATCATCAACTATATTATATTCACACTCGAACAAAACTAATATTTTTATATTTATTATAGATCGTTATTTCGTCGATTTATTTAACGGTAATCATTTTAACAGAAGAATTCCGTTTGTCGATGATACTTATTAAATTTCTGATATCGCGAATTGATTTTGTTCGAGTGAATTATTCATTGTAAACGTATACCATATCCATCTCGATGGTAACGACATTGTGTACCTTCTTTGCGGAACCGTTGTGCAGTTCTCTATCGTGCATTTCTAGCCGTTGGTAGTGTAGCGAAAAACTTATGTACGGAAATACCCGAATAAATCCGATTTTACACGAATCTAAAGAATATTCGCGGTGATTACAAGTCGAGTCTGTTATCCAAGGAACAGGTTTTTATCTCTAAAAACTACCTTACTAGAGTAGAAATAACTATACACATATTTGCAATAAATGAGAATAATTGAAACTGCAATAATTATTTTTTCTGCTGCAGACTATTGTTTATTGTAATGTAGTCTAAGAACGGCGCTAAAAAGCTAATTGTAGGCTTATAATTATTAAAAAGTACAATGAATAATATGAAAATTGCAAAGTACAAACAAAAAAAAAACAGATAAAATTACATACATTAATTACAATGGCAATAAGTAGGACTTTTTATGACCAAAATGTTTTCCATCACATAAAACAAAACTTATACTGAAAACTAAGAACTAAAATAAAAAGGAATATAATAAAAATAATAGAGTTTAAACAAATTTATTAAATATATTCATGCGAGGTACAATAACTAACACTGCGTCTGATGAAACAATAGTACCTGTTATCCTAGAGAGCGAAACGCAATTTGCCATTAAACAAATGAAAAGCGGTAAAGCACCAGTAGAAGATGGAATAACACCGGAAAGGTGAAACGTTTATTAAAGAACGTACAGCTTTATTTAATCGTTGCCTTTTATAATAACAAATACCAACTTCGTGGCATAATGCAGCCATTATTTTATTATACAAGAAAGGAAACAAGCGGAAACTAGACTATCGACCTATTCTATCAACGATATACAAACTATTTACAAGAATAATATCAGATTAGAACGTATATTGGATGAACAGCAAGCAATAGAACAGGCTGGTTTTCGGGAAAAATATCGTACAGCAGATCATATATAGACTTTAACTTTACTAATACAGAAATGTAAAGAATATAACTTGCCGTTATATGTCGGATTTGTTGACCGAAAAAAAGGCATTCGATTCCATTTGTACACGTTCGATTATGGAAGCCTCTAAAAGCTAGTGGTATAGAAAATACATATATCGACGTACTAGCAAACATATATAACTCAGCAACAGCCACACCTACATTCAAAATTCTAAAAGGAGTTAGGCAGGAGATACAATCTCACCGCGATTGTTTACAACAGCATCGGAATGTGCAATAAAATCATGAGCGTGGAATAAAAGAGGAATAAATATAAATGTCAGATACCTACACCATCTGTGTTTCGCTGATGACATTGTGATCATAGCACAAGCTAAAGATAAATTGGAAAATATGATGAAAGAACTGGAGGGTGCAGTTACCAATATTAGTTTACAAATAAACCCGGATAAAACGAAATATATGAAATTTATCGAAAATCAGGACAATGATCACACGCGCGGTGATATACAAATACAAGTAGAAAGTATAGAAGAAACAGACTAATTTACATATTTAGGCAAAGTTTTTACGACCGCAAAACAAGGAAACAAATTAGAAATCGAGAAAAGAATATCGAAAATGGATGGATTGCATACCATAAGATAAAACGTATACTCAACACTAAAATTAGTCCGGAAAAACAAAGCCAAAATGTTTAACCAGTGCGTGATTCCAGTACTAACGTACGCTGCAGAAATTTGGTTCGTAACGAGCGAAGTCATAGGGACATTAAGAAAAACAGAAAGACGGATGGAACGAGCTTTGTACTTCGCATAAAATTACGAGACAGAATTAAATCGGAATACGTCCAAAATAAAACAAAATTTGAAGATGTAGTGATAGCATTGAACAAATGGGCCTGGGCTGGTCACGTCGGTAGGCAAGAAGATAGAAGATGGACAAAAGAACTGATACAATGAAGACCATATACTGGAAAGCGCGCACAAGGGAGACCATTTAGAAGGTGGACTGTGGCAGTCGCAGGGAAATAATGGCTTCGTGAAATGCAGAATATGCATAGATGGAGAAGACTAAGGGGAGGCCTACATCGAATTAATGATGTAACACAGGCTTTAAGATAAGATAATATTATATATATATATATATATATATATATATATATATATATATATATAAATTTACTATCAAAATGAATATCTAACTACGGATGAATGTTTAACATGTTATATAGACACAAGGTGGATAGATATGGTGAATTATAACCTAGATTTGTACAAGCGTATGATTCATATAAAACATGGTGTGACCTACTACTAATATTAGGGACTGTAAATAGAATTGTAGATAATGAATAATCATCTATACTAGTGCTACAAAGATTATGGAGGGACCTCAGCTTACTTATCTTCTGTCTAGCACTCGAGGGTCTAACATTTAGGAAATCACATAAAATAACTCAAAAGTGGATCATAAACACCAGTTTAATGATAATAGATACACCTTAAACTGAAATTGTACTTTTTCCATCATGTGAATATATTTATTGTAGAAAGGATCCCAAACCACTAATGTATATTCTAATTGTGATCTTACAACAGTATTGAATGTTGAGTCTTAGGAACACAAAATATACATTTTTTTATATACATTATTTTAATTGCAATCTGGCTGGAATATGGGTCATGACAGGATGGGAGATGTCATTCAGCAATGATACTCCAAACTACCTCTCCAATCTGTCAAACCAGGAGGAAGGCCTAAGGGTGTGCAATAGTTTAATCTGCGAAATTCATTGACATAATGTAATAAATCTACCGCCAACTGTTTAGAATGGCACTCTTTATTACTATCTGGAACTACTTCATGCACATTTGGAACTTTTAGGTTTTAATGCAAATTATCGTTTCGTATATATCAAGGAGTACTGGCTATTATCCTTAGTATTTTTTATTGGGATCGTTGCACCATTTTGATATTCGATATTGATGCTTCCCAAAGAGTGACATATTATATGGCCACACAACAATTTCGATTTTAGAGATAATTCGGGAGTTTTTCCCAGGAGCTAGTACATATTCTGCAATTTAAGTTTCATTTCTTTAACTTTGATCTTGACGTGTTCCTTCAACGTCAAGCAGCGTTCAAGCCACATATCCAGGTATCGGACTTTATTTTCCTGTGGAATTGGATCATTAAAATCAACAGGTGGACATGTGTACCGCCTAGTAGTAAATGTAACATGCACTGACTTGGACGACTTAATTTTAATGCTCCATTATTGTACCCAGATGTATAGCCCCAAGATTGACATCGTAGATTTTGCAAAGTAAAGCTTCAACTCTAATTTTTGAATATACTAGATAGTTTAGATTAAAAACATCTTTAATAATTTCATTAGGTTCAAGGTCTAAAAAATGAAAAGGCAAGGGTTCTTTCTGATTTTGTGTCTGACGTTTAATAAGTTTCAAAAATGAAACCTTTTTCTTTAAGCGTATTTTTTATTTCATAATTTTATACTGTATGAAAGAATGGTGTAGATGTCTTATAACAATTTTTATATGCCCTTTCTTGTTTAAGTTGGTACTTGTGAAAATTTAAGTCTCCACTTTTAAATGTAATGACAAGTTTCCGATAGTCGTCGCTTTTTTTAGTATTCACTTTGACCATGTTTAGCTTGAGATTTTTAGCTGTTAAGTCGCGAGTACCTAAAATTGCAGCTATTTTTTTCATCATGGAAGGGAAATTTGTAACATCAGTTCAAAATGAAGTAGGAGAAGGATTACTATTATCTTTACTCACATTTTTTTCACTGTATAATGGACTAAAACGATTTTCCTTTTTTGAACCTTGATACTCAGGTGGGACAATGCATTTTTTAGCATTTTTTTTGTATTTGCGAATCATTCGAATCTATTTTGCTTCCATGTTCAAAACAAGCACTTTCTGTTTCATGCATTGTATGGTTGGCAGAAGACCCAGCTTCGTATGCTAAAGCAGATGCTGTTGCAAAATTATTATTGGGAACTGAGTATAGATTAATATGATTTACATTATCAGATTGGGCAAGTAAAAGACAAATTTGTTGTGGTATAGGTGTGTTACCCAGAGACACGAAGTCGAGGCCTGAGGAGGAATAATCTGCAGCTCTTGCAGTAGTTGTGTCATATGTGGTATGGTATTATGTTGCATCATCGATGACGGCTTCATTTGTGTATATACATTAGACAATGATGGGGCGATCATAGCAACTAATGCCCGTGATGGTGTGTATATGTGTGTATATGTGTGTATATGTGTTAGTGTGATTATATACATATATATATACTTATTGTAACATGTATTAAGCAGAACAGATATATGTACATATATTAAATTTTAAATAACTAAAAATATAAAGTAAATGGTTATTATGTAGATAAGATAAATAATAAGGTTTTATCTCACAGATTTGTAGGTTCCCTGTGGGTATTAAAAAACGATACGAGTAGTATATAAATATTACAATCCTGAACCAGATTTTTTTACTGTTCAAGACCAATAATAATTCTATTTTATCTGTTAAAAACCAAATATTAAAAAAGCTGATAATTATATTATTTAATTTCCGATAATTAATATTCTTGCTAATAAAAAATTTTCCCAATACTATAACCAATAAGATCTAAGCTTATAATTTTCTCAATATTATAATCGATAATATCTAAGCTTATAATTTTTCTTAATTTTGTTTTTAAAAAGTCTAGATAATTATTTTTTAAATATTTTCAAAATCATTAATTTTTATAAAAAATAATTAATGATTATCAATTTTTTTTATTGAATTATAACATGAATTTTATTAAAAAGATCTAATATATAGTTTCAAATTAAAAATTTATTAGTTGATTATTTTGATCTACAATTTGAACATAAATTTCTCTAATCTCATACATATTTATTGGATAATAACGATGCTGTGCTGGCATTTGAACAATTTTCTCTCCAGTAGGTGTATTTCATGGAAAAGAATAAACAATATTTCCCCTTGATTTTCCATTTTCATAATTCGATTCAAAGAGATTACATCTAATATCAATTCTGTCTACTGAAAAAATACCTTCCATTATATTAGAAAAGGCAGTAAAATCTTTTTCTATAATTCTTTTGCTAAATCCTATATGATGTCCTATTGAATTCGGTGCTGTAAAATCTACTTTCCTTTTTTTACACATTAATTTAACTTTATGAGTATTTGGTTGTACAATTATAGTTAAATCAGCAGTTTTAGTTCATTTTTTTGTGTAATTTCATTTAAAATTTCTTGTACTTCATAAGTACAAGGAGGAATAATAATTGTTTCTCGACCACCCTTATCATCTATGAGATGAAATTCATTATTTCTTTCCATTACATTTTTTATAAAATTATGGGTAACAAATGCCAATCTTTATTTTTATCTAACCTTATAGGTTCTTCAAAACAATGAGTAAAAATAGAAGTATTACCACTCAATTTAATACTAAAACCCACATTGACAATATGTATTTATACTTTTAAAAAATTAATGAATTTAGAAATACTTAAAATTAAAGATTTTCAAAGAAAAATTATAAACATTGTTGTTATTAGTTATAATACCAAGAAATTTTAACATATGGCAAAAAATGCCACATGCTTTCATAAATCAAAAACACACAAAAAATTGTAAATTCATGTTTATTACTAATCAAAATTAGTTTAAAATTGTAAACAAAGATGACCACAAATAACTTCATTAAAATTTTGATTTTTATCAACATTATAGTATACTTGATTTTTCATAGAAACATATCTCATTAATTCAATAGGTGGTTTAACACTGAAAGAATCAAAATAATTAATTATTTTATCTTTTTTGAAAAAACAAACCCAGTGAGTTCCTTTTCCATCAGAATAATCTAAATTAATAATCATACTTTCATTTTCTTTTATTTTATTTGGAAGTTGATCCTTCATAAAAACTCCTCTAAAATAAGGTATAAATAATTCTCTCACATAATTTTTTAATTCAATATCTGATAAAGGTTGGATAGGAATTTTCAATTGCTTTGCAATCTGATTTGAGAAATTCAATTTTTTTTAGAATTTATATAAAATCCTTGTACATTTATTTTATTTATTTCTTGTTTTACTAGGATTTACATAAAACCCTTTTCCAAGCTTTTTTTCTGCTGCTTGAATATCTTTATAATGATGTATAAACTCTGCTACTTTATTATCCATATCTATCCCATATCCCAAATTTTCTTTATTTGTATTATTAATTTTGATTCTTTCTTCAACTAATTTATTGTTAGCTTTTTTATTATTACAAGCATTTATAAGATTTTTAGCTACTGTTGAAGCTGCTGTTATAATTGGTAAAGCAGTAATTAAAGCTGGTAAAAACCACCAGTTTCATTATTTTCATTTATATATTCTAATTGAGGAATTTTTAATTGTAATTTAACAGGTTTCTTCTGTTTTATTCCTTGTTTAATTTGTTTTATTTGATATTTTGATAAAGATAAATAAGTTTCATTTTTTATACTATTTTTTGTTCTAATTAACTGATTATGATTCAAATTAAGAGTAATAGGTTTCTGCAATTGTATTCCTTCTAGAATTAATTTTTGATCATTTTCATCGAAATTAAGAGGATATTTTATTCCGGCTCCTAACCATCTTTTAGCTTTCATAACATTTGTTGTTAAATATGTGGCAACTTTTTCACCTAACTTGAATCATTAGAAGTTACTCTTTTCCAAGCTTCTTCTTGTAATTTATAATCAGCCTCATGTCTTTTATCATGATCTTTTGACCTTGCATAAGCTATATCATGATTTTGTGCAGCTTCATCTAATTTATTTTTTGGTTTTACACCTTGAGATAGTTTTAAATCAAGATTTGTACCTTGTCCAAGGTATTCATATCCAGGCACATGAAGTTCTAAAGGTAAATTATCAATTAACGAATTCCCTATCCCTCTACCATGTTTTGGTTTTTGGAAAGAATTCAATTGATTATTGATTAATTTCATTCTGTATTCGTAATTCATTGTATATATTTCTGTATTTATATCTTTATATTTATATTAGAAAAAAATTTATTAAAATTTAGTTTTTAAAAGTTCTTGATTATAAAATTTACCAAGAACTTCTTCTCCATCCTCAGCATTGATAGAATAAGTTATAGGATTTGTGTAAAATACCTTATCAATTATAAAAATTTCTCTCTTCAAATTATTTTTATACTTATTATTAAAAAGTTTATTATAAGCAAAAATTCTCACTCTATCTCCTTCTTTGAATTTTGGATCTTTTTTTACAAGGTTACATTTAGATTTAAACAATTTTATTAAAATTTCTTCTTCATTATTTTTATTAACTTCAATCAGTCTCATTCCAATTGTTCTATGAACATCTTTAGTATTGTAATCATTCAAAATTTTTTGTAAAATATCATACCATTTAAAATTATTACGAACCTTGAAATAAATTTTTAATTTTTGATTTAATGTTCTATTAAAACGTTCAATTATAGCAGATTTTTCTTCATTGTATGCATGATACATATTAATATCATATTTTTTTAACATTAATTTAAAAGTTTGATTTACAAATTCTTTACCCATATCTACATGTAGTAAATTAGGTTTTCTTTTCAATTTTTTAATTATTTTTTCAAAAGCTTCAGAAACACATTTACCAGTTTTGTTTTTTAAAGGTTCTATCCAAACATATTTAGAACATGTATCAATAATATTTAACCTTTATTTTGCTTAGAATATTTATCCATAATTAATAAATCAGCAGCTCATAAATCATCAATACCCTTAGTCACTATTTTTCTACAACATAATTTTTTTATAATTGGAGTATGTAATTCTTTAGCTTTTTATATTTTCTAATTCTCCAAATACATTTGAAGAAAATTATAATAGTAAGACTACATGTTTTTTCTTCTTTTTCTTCTTCAGAAGAAGAATTTTCGGAATTTGAACCCATTTATATAAAAAAATTTATAATTCTTTTAATTCTTGTAAAATCCCAATAATTTCATTTATTAATGCCAGATTTGTATTTCCACTTTGTAATTTTCCATAAAATATAATGAGTCTTTGAAATAATTCATCTAAATTATCCCAATAAATATATTTATCTCCAATAATGTTTGCATTTAAATTTATATTTTTAATTTCATTAGAATATTTATTATATTTTCGGGAGCTATATTTCCATTTTGAATATTTATATATACAACTACTAATTTTTTTAAAAATCCATAAGATTATTATTAACAGTAAAAAGCCGACTTCCTTTGGTTCTTTTAATTTTATTAATCCTTTTTTTACTAATATAGGTTTTATAAATTATATTTATATCCTGTACTGGCTTTGATTTTTTTAACTTTAGGATCATTATTATGTTTATAACTATTTGTTTTTTGTAATATTTTAGCATAATTCCCCCCCACAATCAATACTATCATAATGTTTTGGTTGTTCTAACGTTAATAATTCCCATAAACCATCGATTCCTTTAAATTCTGTTCCATCATTGAATATAATATTATTATCATTAATCCAAAATTGTTTATTTCCTATACATAATTCATCATTATTTTCAACTCTGAGTCCAAAAGTTTTATCAACCTTTGTATTTTTTGAACCATATTTTGATAAATGTTTTTGAGCTATTCTTCCTACAACTTTTATATTTTCTTCTGGTTTATCTAATACTTGAGGTGGTTGATTTTTGACATATTCTGGGAGGGTTTTAGGTCTTTTTTTGACATATTTTTGGAAAGTTTTTGACACAATTTGAGCATATTTATTTTCATCTATTAGTTCTTCGAAAGGATCTGTAATAGGTTTATATAATTCTTTTAATTCTTCTTGTTCGTGTATTTTACCTGATCTAAGTGCATCATATTTTTCTTTCAAATCTTTTGCTGAATTAATATACGATTGTAAAACTTTCTCATTTTCTTGTAAAAAATAATCTCTACAAACTTTTTCCATTCATATAAAAAATTATTTTAAATAAATGAATATAAAAATTTTGAAATTAAAAAACCCTATTTAGGTAAAAAATTATGATTATAATAAACCTGATCCTAGATATAATGAAATATTTCCAAATATAATTCGGGCTGGTATTTTTGGGCCATCAGGATGCGGAAAAACAAATGTTTTAGTTCAAATTTTTTTAGAAATAAATACTTATTCAAATATATATTTATGTACAAAAACACCTCATCAAGAAAAATATGAAAGATTAAAGGACATAATTGATGTTTTTAATAAAAAATCAAAATATAAAATTAAAATATATACCTTATTACCAAATGATTTAAAAGAACCAAAAGAAATAGAACCTTATTCAGTCATAATTTTTGATGATATATTAACTGATCCCCAAGAAAATATAGCATTGTATTTTTTAAGAAGTAGACACTATAATATTTCTTGTTTTTATTTAGCTCAGACCTATTCAAAAGTTCCAAAACAATGTATTAAATTATTTAATAATTTTCAAACAAGATCTTAAAAATTTAAAACATATATTTGAGAATCACATAACAGACTTAAATTCTAAAAATTTAAAAAAAAATTGCAATTTATGTTGGAATCAAAAATATGGATTTTTAGTTATTGATAAAGAATGTAATAATAAAAATGAAATTTATAAAAAGAATTCTGAAGAAGGTTTTATCGCAAGATCTGCTTGCTTATAGCAAGCTATTATTACAAACTGTTATAAATGAAATTGATAACCATAAGGAATAGTATTAATATTATCAATTAAATATCTTTTATCATCATATGGTGATAATGCTATTTTATCCAATTCTACTGTATATAAACTATTTTTTTTTTTTTTAGAAACAATTGAATATACTTTTTCTATAGTTCGTTTACTTTTAACTAAACAATTTTTATATGTTTCAAATTTTATTTTCTCTATATTTGATTTTTGTATACCTTTACATACTTTCTTTTCTTTTATATCATTTCTAAATGCATGCATTTTTGATCTTAATCCTACCCATTCTCTAATTGGTATTCCTAAATATTCATCTTTAAATAATCCAGGAACTTTTTTATTCTTTTGAGGCATCCAATCTATTTTGTAATCATATGTGTTGTAATAATTTATATTTTCTTTTATATCTTCATAAAAATCATCAGTTTCAATATAAACAATCAAAGAATCGGTATCTGTTCCTAATAAACTTATTTTATCACCATATTGAATTTTCAAAACATTATAATAAAATTGATACATTAATAATTTAGATAATTCTAAGACAACAAATCCTCCATAAATAGGTTTATTTAGTTTTATTTTTTGCTTTTTCCTGGCAAGTAAAATAGTTTCTTCATCTAGTATTTTTCTTGATTCATAATCTCCTTGCAGAATAAATGAATCTGCAGAAGTTAATATTTTAACATAAATTCTATTCCTCACATTTTCCATTTGTTTTCCATAGACTGAATTATTCAATTAGTTTATAAAAATCTTTTTCAAAATCATTTTTACTTTCTTTTCTTAAATTTGTATTCATATCAATATAAGGCTTTAGCCAAGCTTTTTGTTTAAATCTTATATAATTATTAACACTTTTTAAAATTATTCCTTGTTTCAAACATTCTTTTAACATTCTAAAATCAACAACATAATACTTTTTGTTGTATAAATTTGATATTAATTTGCTATATTTTGGTTTATTTCCTAATTCATTTTTGATTAATATTCTCTGATAATCTGATAATTCTAATTCTTTGGGTGTATAATGTTCTGGTAACATAGGACAATCTTTAAATTTATTATGTAATTCTACAGGGATTTCTAAATCTACTATAAAAGTATATCCATATTCACCATTATCATCTAAATAAAGAACCATATCTTTAGTAAAATTAGATGGTGTTATAAGACAATCTTTTGATTATGATAATTTATAATTTACAAATTCTCCTATTGGTAAAGGCTGACTTAAAGCCCATCCATATAAATTATTACAATCTAAATATAATATATAACTAATATGTTTTTTGCTGTTCCAAATTCCTTTATTTTCAGCTTCTTCTTTACTTAATTTTATTGTTTTACCAAATTTTTCATCATAAAAGTAACAGTTATTAGCTAATGCGTGCCTATGAGGAATATTAAAAATTCCACCTCTAATTCCTTTTTCAAAAATCTCATAATTTTCTTGATCTGTATGTAATTCTAGTTTTTGATTTGTACATTTTAATGATGCAGTATCAGATAATTGAGGTGCTGAAATATAATCAACTAGGTCTAATTTATAATTTTTATAACAAGTTTTTCTAAAATTATGAAATATATCTTTAGTAAAAATTGTATCAAGTTTTAAATATAAATTATGATAATCTCCGAAATTTTCACAATTAAATGTTCATAAACTTCTTTTTCAAATGCTAAATTATTATCAGATATACTCGTATTATTTAACGTTGAATACCAATCTTTTTTATCTAAAGATAATTGTTCCTTAAATTTCTTATAATCATCTAACCATTCATATGGATAAATACCTTTTTGTAAAACTAAATGTAAATCTTCATTTTTAAATTCTTTCAAAATATTTTTAAATTTAGAGTAAACAATTGGTTTATTTAGTGTTTTATCACAATGTTTACACTTGGCTTTATATTTTAAAGTTCCATTTTCATCTATTGGTAAGAATTTTCCATTTTTAATTTCTTGAACTTTGTTACATTTTGAACAATTAACCTCTGCTAAATTTTTAACTGCTTTTTCTAAACTTGTACCTACAAAAGCTAGCGTATCAATAAATCTGAATTCCATTGTTATTGGAAATAAATCACCTTTTCTTTTTAAAGCAAGATTGGGATTATCACATTTGGGACATTTTCCCTATATTTTGTCTTTTTCCTTCTTATTACATTTCAAACATTTTAATATATCATATCTCTGTTTTTCATATTTAATAGTACCATCAGAATATGTACATTTCAATCTATCACCTTTTCTAAATATCTCAAGTTTGGAAATTATATTTTCATCACACATTGGATATTTGTTTAATATTTCATCATAATAATATTACACTTGAGACATTTTGTTATGTCATATGGTTTTGTATTCATCAATTTGAACATTTCTGGAAAATGTCGTATAGTTTTCATTATTTTTTGGGATAATATTCAAGTCATGTTTTTGTTTATATTCATCACATAATTTCAACAACCAACGTAAAAATATCTTTGAATCATATTTTAAATTATGAATTAATACTGGAACAAATTTTGGCATTTTTAAATTTAAGTTACATTTATTACAAGCTACTCCTCTAAATTTTCCAGTAAAATGATCGTGATCTTTTATTTTTTCATTCTCGTTATTAAATTTATTACTGCAAATATGACAACGAGTAGCTGATTCAAACAAAAGAGCTTCTTCTTTTCCCCAAATCATTTTTTTATTTTTCAATCTCAATTCACGATATTTTTTCCATGATCTTGTAACAATTTATTAAACATTTTCATTAATTTTTCTTAACTATTATATCTTACTAATTCTGCACCCTTTGGGTTAGAATAGAAACAAAAACTATTAGCTATATGTTTATGAATATATTTTGTTGTTTTTGTTATTTGATTTTGCATTTTTGTAATAGACATTCAAAATCCAACGTTAAGTATATGGATGATATTGTTCGGCTCCGAGTGTATAGTATTTCCTAATATTTTTTCAGCAGATGGCATTTTAATATTTTGTTTACCTTTAATATAATATTCAATATGAGAATTATAATCAGATTCAGACTCTATCTTTTATGACATTTCATGCAAACGTTGACATGATTAGTATAATTATGTATCTTACCTCTTAATAAAGTGCTTAAATGTTTAATTCCTACAATATGATCTTTATATAATAATAAATCTATATGTCCTTCCTTATTGTTAAATTGATTACTTTAATAATATAAACTGATTTCAATGTCATCATATTTATAAATATTAATTGATTTATTTATAAAATTTTCATATTTTTCAATATTTTCAGGAATGAAATTAATTGGGTATTCCATATCCAAATCTTTGTATTTTGAGATATTATAATTATTTGGTCTATCAGAATTTTTCTGAATTGAATTTAAAATACTTTCCAAGGCATATTCAAAACATCTTAAATCTTCTTTTTTATTACATTTAAATTTATTAGTTTTTACATTCTTCACATTGATGCAACATTTCTTTGAGATGATAAAACTTGGTAATTGAGTGTAACTTCCTCCTCTTAAAGGATTATTTTTATCAGAAAAAATATCTATTTTAATAACTTTATCAAATCGTTATTTTGTATTATTAGCATTATAACGATCATAATTTTGTAAAATTTCCTTTTTTTGCTAAAGTCAATCTACTTTTTATTGTATTTGAATTAAGTATAATATATGTAGAAGATCGAAAATGTTGTGTATGATTATTAACTATTTCTCCAGATAAATTAAATTCAATATAATTTGCAACAACTGCTAACTAAAAGCTTATATTTTTCTTATTTTTAATTTCTTTTTTAGCAATGTCATAAAGTTTTGTTCTGGTTTTTCATGACTAAAAATACTATCATCAAAATTGTAAATTGGTACTATTTTGTTTTTATTTTTTATTACTTTATTTTTCAATTTTAAATAGAGATAATTTAAAACTACTTTTGATAAATCTTTTTTCTTCAATCTTGAACATCCTAAGATTCTTTCAACTTTACAAAAATTATATAATTCCTTTTTTGTATATCTTTTTTCAAACTTTGTATATAAATTCATTTTTTTATTTTGTTGTTTACTTAGTTATTTATATAGAAAAAAATTTATTAAGAAATTTTTAATATTAAAAAAGTGTTGTTTTTTTATTTATTTTTTATATATAAATAACTAAAAAGTACACGATGGAAAATCCTAATGAAATTGTTGAAATTGAAAATAATGAAGAAATTAATAATGAAGAAATTGAAATTAATGTTGAAGAAATATTTGAATTTCATGAACACCTTGAGTCTGATTATGAAAGTGATGATTCTGGGTATAATTCTGACATAGCAAATTATTTCAATTATTTATATAGACCTAGGCCTGATTATAATTCTGATGAATTTATTTCTGATCCTGATCCAGAAGCAGAACCTGATGAGAGGATACAAGAAGATTATGAATATAAAGATAATGATGAATACTATGATTGAGTATATTAATTTTCTTTTTAAAACAATTTTTTTTTAATAATTTTTTACAATTTTTTTTCTATATAAATTAAAATAATTTTTTTCTACATAAGTTAAAAATGGAACAAAATATTATAGAAAGCGAAGATTATATTGATTATAGGCCTCCTATTTCTATTGATATAAATCGACAAGGAGGAATAATACTAATTTCTTTATATAATGAAGATATAAAAACTTGTCCTCATGGAAGTTATTTAATTATTAATGGAAAAGTAAATCTAAAAAAAATTGATGATAATAAAATTATTGAAACAGAAGATATTAATAAAAAGTATTTTTCTTAAACGATGGAATATTACACTTATTTAAAAGAATTAGTTATATTGGTGGAAATGAGATTGATTATATAGACAATCCTGGTATTGCAACAGCAATGAAAGGAGTAGTTTCATTTGAAGATGAATTATCTTATCACGATGCTTGTTGGACTATAATAACAAATTCTAATATAATTAATGAAAAGGTATATTTTTCTATTTTTATACCAATGAAAATAATTTTAGGATTTTTTGAGGATTATATAAATTATGTATATCGTATTCATCAAGAATTAAGGTTAATTTATAAAAATGGTAATAGTTATAATCTATTACAAATGATTGATGAAACATTTTCAAAAACCTACAGTGTTAGTATAAATTTATCAGAAATAATTTGGAGGATGCCTCAGTATAAATTTTCTCTAACTTATGAGGCAAAAATTAATAAAGAAATAGCATCTTCTACCGAACATGATATGTATTTTAGACATTGGATGTATATAGAAAAAACTTCTGTTTCTAGAAAAACATTTACTTGGGATATACCTACTACATATTATAAACCACATTATGTTATTATTGGATTTCAAAAAAATAGAAATAGTAGCACCATTGTTGATAATAGTAAATTTGATCTATGTAATCTTGAAAATGTTCAAGTTCATCTCAATAATAATGTTTACTATCCACATAACAGGTTAAATATTATGCATTCAGAAAATAAATGTACTCAAATTTATGAAATGTTTAAAAATTTTAAATATTTTTATTATGGAAAAGATGGAAAACCTTTAATTAATTATAATGAATTCTTAGATAATTATCCAATTATTGTTATTGATTATTCTAAACAATCTGAAGTAATAAAAAGTTCTACAGTAAATATTAAAATTAATTTTCAGTGGTGGGACTCATTTGAATCTACTTCAATAATTCATTGTTTAATAATTACAGAAGATAACCATTAAAAAATACTGTTATAGTTCATTAAAATTTTGACAATTATTAATTATTTTTTATAAAAATTATGATTATAACACCGGGAAAATATTTTATTAGTGAGAATATTAATTATCGAAAATTAAATTATAAAAATAGTATAATTATCGGCTTTTTTAATATTTGGTTTTTAACAGATAAAATATTTATACTTTATTTCCGTATTAACGTTGTTTTGTTCTGCGTTCGGTGTGTGATTTATCGTCTACGTGTTTCTGTATTAATTTTTTCAAGTATTTAATTTCGATAAGGTCATCTTTCTATTCCTTTTATCGCGAACCGGTTTTACATCGCTATCTACTATTATTAGCCCATAAATCGTTATTGGCTAGCTCTATGGTCGGATCGATAACAATCGATCTATTCTTCTTCCATACTACCGCCCGCAGCACTACAACAATCATCTGAAGATACACAATCAACAGCTTACACAGGTAACAACGTTTCCTCTTATTCCGTCTTACATAAAATCGAATCGTCCAACAAGTTATCATTCGCTGATAAAGTAAAACAAAATAAAATCAAACCAATTCAAAATTTTGCCTACCCCACAGAAGAACATGGTATTATTTTTAACCATATTTTGGACTTTAAAATTATAGACTATCTATCTGCTCTAAAAGATGTAGTCAAAGGGGCAAAAAACATTATAGCAGCATCACGAGTCAGTGGTGACAGAATAATTGTATTTTTGTCAAGCGCGCATCTTGTCCATAAATTTATTTCATTATATGGTGGCTTTGAAATAAACAGTCATTTCCTTAAAGCTCGCAAATTAAAATCCCCCTCGACAAAAATCATTTTATCAAACGTCTCCCCAATAATTCCAAATGAAATTCTATGGAAACACCTAACATCAGCTAAAATATGAAACTTGAATCGCACATATCTCTACTTAGAGTAAAGCCTCTGGATGATGAATCTGGACACATTGTCAGCTGGAGACGTCAGGTATATATATATCAAATCATGAGGACTTAAGCTTGCCAGATTCTTTCACACTAAATCTAAATGATAGAAGCCATCGTGTATTTATCTCGGCTGATGACTTTCTTTGCTTTAAGTGTAACACAAGCGGCCACAAGGCTGATGATTGTAAAATAAATCCCGACTCTGAGAATATAAATGAAAATGGTATGAATTCTTTAAGGAATTCACTAAGAATACAAACTCCATTGTCACCACAACCAAATCAACCTTCTCCACCAACTCAAAGAAAAATGGAGCCAAATAATCTGAATGCAGTAAACATTGCAACTAACATCAAAACAATAATGCATCAAATGGAACAAAATAAACGACCCTTGTCAAAGTCTTCCTCAAATACAACTGATGTGCTCACTGGGGATAATAACCCTGCAAAAGTTGAACATAAACCAAAACTAAGAAAAAGAAAAAAGAAAAACAGTTTCTCCTCAACACCAAATCCAGAGGACACTTCTCAAACTGATGCATCAGAAGAGGGACCCCATCAGACCAAAACTCCAAGCCTAGCATAAAACAGCTCCTTTGCCCTTTAGAACCCTATTTTAAGGAAAATCAAAATACTACTATTTCCTTCTCAAATTTCTCTCTGTTTTATGACATGTGTCAAACAAAACATAGCAATCCCATAGCAATCACCAAAGAATATAATGCAGATATTCGTGACTTAATAAAGCTAATCAAAGATTGTCACCCTTTAATAGCACACAGGGGAGCTAAAATAAGATTTAATAAATTAGTAAATGCCCTCGCAACCCATCTTAAAAATGAGAATAAAATCCCTCAAGATGAATAGTAAACCAGATATTCTTTCCTGGAACTGCAATGGTTTCTACAGGCACTATGAAGATTTCAAAATCCTAATTTCAAATTACAAACCCTCAGTAATATGTCTCCAGGAAGTACGACTACAAACCCAACAAACCATTACTCTTTCCCACTATTTAACTATTAAAAAAGTTCCATACCTAAATAATGTTGCTCGTGCAGGAACAGCAATCGCCATCAAGAACTCTATCAGCTTCAGACAAATACCTCTTCAAACCACTCTTCAGATCCTAGCAATACGTGTTGAGTTGGATCCAGAAATTACTATCTGTTGCATATACCTTCCACCAAATGAAAGTATAAACTCATCGGAGTTAAATCAAATCGTTAATAATCTACCCCCACCCTTAATCATAGTAGGAGATTGCAACTCTCATAGCCCTTTGTGGGGTGGTCAGTACACATGTAGTAGAGGAAAAGTCCTCGAAGATTTTGTAGATAACCTTAACTTGTCAGTTCTGAACTCTGATCCAACTCATTATAATTTCAGTTACAAAAAGTGGTCAACCTTAGACCTAGTCATTACATCATCTCAGATATCAAATTCCATATCAGTCTATTACCACCATGACTTAACAGGGAGTGATCACATCCCTATATTAGTAACAGGGTTAATTAAGGAACGCATAAATAGTATTACACATAAAATTGATCGCAATTACCGAAAAACAAATTGGGAAACATACTCCCATTTATGGAAAAACACATCTCTTCCTGCTACTGATAATACAAATCCACAATTAGCAATTCAAACATTTTCAGGTCATCTAGTAGATCTCGCTTACCGCTGCACAACTCATCCTTCCCACAAAAGATCTAACAAACGCAAAAGGGTCACTTGGTAGAACGAAAATTATGCCGAGGCAATAACGACTAGAAGAAAAGCACTTAAACTTCTCAAAGCCCACCCTACAATGGAAAATTATATTACCTTCCAGAAAGAACGAGCAAAAGCTAGATTTGTGTTGAAGCAATCAAAACAACAATCAGAGTTCATCTCAACTATTACATACAAAACTCACCCTTCAGTGATATGGAATAAAATTAACTCACTCGAAGGGAAACACAACTCCCATAAACCATCATTAATTATTGTTAACAATGTTAAAATTACTAACACTAACCAAGCTGCTGTAGAATTTGCCAATCAGTTCGCAGCTGCTTCAAACAAGCCTTTGCAATCACTTAATCACACAGCCCCACTCTGTATTGATAATGACTCTCACAAACCTTATAATAAAGCAATAACATTAGAAGAGCTACATCACGCTATTCAGAACACAAAACCAACAGTGCAGGCTGTGATAAAATTCACATTAACATGCTTAAATTTGCTCCAAATCAAGTAATCTCTCTGTTGCTGGAACTTTTCAACCAATTTTGGCTCACTGGTACTTTCCCAGATTCATGGCGCATAGCAGAAGTGATTCCAATTTTAAAATCAACTAAAAACCCAACTCAGCTGGAGAGCTATAGACCCATTTCCTTAACTTCTGTCCTCTGTAAGGTGTTGGAAAAAATTACCCGATTACAATGGGTTCTACACAAGCAAAAACTTATATCAAAATATCAATGTGGATTCCAAGCCTTGCGATCGACAACAGACCTTCAATACCACCTTACAATAATTGAAGCATTCTCAAGAAAGCAGCATGTATTAGCTATATTCTATGATTTCAACAAGGCGTTTGACACAATCAATCATCAAAAAATTCTCCAGCAACTACTGAAATGGAGCATACGTGGACGCATGACAGTTTTTATAAAAAATTTCCTATAACATCGCAGTTTATTTGTTAGAGTAGGAGACACCGTGTCTAGCCTTCATGACATCATCAACGGTTCTAATCCCAACACTGTTTAACATCGCAATAAACTCTATTGTTTAAGAAATACCTCCTTTAGTATTCAAGTCCCTATTTGCTGACGACTTGACAATATTTGTCCGATGTAACGACCTCATAACAGGCGAAACAGTTCTTCAAGAAGTCACTAATAAGCTCAATAACTGGTCAAAAGAAAATGGATTATCCTTTTCACCAGCAAAAACCAATGTAATGCACTTCTGCCGTATTCACCATTGCGCTCATCAATTTAATATTATTTTGGATAACAGAATACTAAATTCTACATCATCCACCAAATATTTAGGTCTGATATTTGACGAAAGTTAAATTGGAGAATGCACATCAACCACTTGAAAACCGAATGTTCACGACGATTAAACCTTCTCAGGAAGCTATCTCACACAACATACGGCGCAGATAAAACATCACTTTTGAGAATATATGGCTCCCTAATAAAATCTAAATGCGATTATGGTTTCCCGGCTTATTCATCAGCTAAGCAATCAGTATTAACATTATTGAATCCAATTCACCACTCAGCTCTAAGGTTAGTTTTAGGCGCTCTTCGGTCGACACCCATAAACAATCTCTTTTAAGAAGCACAAGAATATCCTCCAGACCTACACCAAGCCTATTTACTCCTAAAATTCCACACTCATATTCATACAACCTAACCTCCCCATGCCCATAACTTCTCTACCTTCTGTTCTTACTCGACCATACTTAAAATCCACGCTCCAGTATAAAGTCAAATCCATCCTACACAATAAAATATGCACCTCATTACCTAACTTCTACAGCAACATCCTTTTCCCAATACCACCGGTCTCGTATCCTCGATACCTCTCTCTTGGAACTATGTTGTCCTACTTCTCAAAGTCGTCTACATTTCTCCTTTGAAAATTTAATAAAGGATTTCAATCATTACAACGTCCTATACACGGACGGTGCCAAAAGAGACAACCACTGCGGTTGCGCAGTTGTATATCCAAACAATGTCTTTCGATTTCCGCTTCCACAAAACTTCAGCGTTCTTTCTACAGAGCTGTACGCAATTTCAATTGCCGTCGATGTTGTTATTGAAGAACTAAAAAACAATACTGTTATCTGCACCGATTCCTTGAGCTCAATTAACAGATCACACCACCAACATCCTTTGGCAAAATCCATCTTAGCCAACGCATTAGAGTTTACCGGAAAAATTATTCTCTTCTGGATTCCAGGGCATAACGGCGTGGGATCAAACGACAGTGCAAATGCAGCCGCAAAAGAAGCGTATCTAATATCACCTATTCCAGCTATACCAATTCCAACGAAGGACTTCCTTCACACCATATGATCTAAATTATCCGATAGAGCAAACGAAGGATTTTCAAACCTGCAGCAATACAACGTCAACTGGATAAAGTCAACTACATGTCAAAACTCAAACAGAAGAAACGAAGTAGTCCTGTGCCGTGTACGCTCAGGCCACACACTGCTTACTCACAAGCACTTATTTACTAATAGTGACCAATCGAAATGTACCGCATGCAATATTCCTTTAACTATTCCTCACTTGCTTATTACCTGTCCGTTATATTCCTCCGAACGTACAATCGCAAACCTTCCAAACTCTCTCCCAAATATTTTACAGCATTCTCCTACATCCGAATCTAGACTCCTTGCCTTCCTTCATTTATCCAGAATCTACCCGTTAATATAAATTCCTCCCGTGCCTCTGGCCTTAGTAGCAGTACACGGCACGATTATCAACGAAAAAGAAGAAGAAGAAGAAGAAATATTATCGCTCATGAACAGTAAAAAAAATCTGAGCCAGGATCAGGTATAATACATACTATTCATAGTATAATGTAGGAAGAGGATAAGACCAGTACAGAGCCTTGTGGAACACCAGCGCGAATGCTAATGTAGTTTGTACTAGCTGATCCAAAATGTATATAGAACTGTCTATCCATTACGTATGACATGAGTAGTCTGCGGAAGCCCGGTGAAAAATAGCTTTTAATTTTGTGAATTAAGCCAAGGTGCCAAACTTTATCAAAAGCAGCACTGACATGTAGAAAAACTGCTGTAGCAAATTCTTTGTTCTCAAGTGCTTGAGTTGCAGTATGTATAACACGGTGAATTTGCTCAACGGTTGCATGCTTTTCACAAAATCCAAACTGAACATCTGGTATCAAATGTTTGTTTATAATAACTGTCCGAAGTCGCTGTGAAGATTTTCACAATGATGGGTAGTAGGGAAATGGGCCGGTAAGATCCTGGATCCTCGGCTGGTTTCCCTAGTTTGTATATCATGATCATTTTCGCAATCTTCCAAGTGCGGGTTACATACCATAGACGAATACAAGCAATTGTCATAGTCGACAAATAGACAATCCCTTTCTTTGACAGTTCTTTGAACACAACAGGATAAAGCCTATCATGACACTCGGTGATTTGTTAGACTTTAACCTTGGCTACTTCGATGGGAGAAGTTGGTTTAATTCTGCCATTAGGTGTACTAGGACAGGAAGGAGCTATTGAGGATTGAATGTTATTATCCTCAAAAACATGCTCAAAATGTTTGACAAAAACATATGCTTCTTCAGAATCGCTCCGAGCCCATGAGTTATCTTCCTTCCTCAAAGGAAAACAAGGCCGAGTAGGACTGCGAATTTGCCTAGCGGCAGTCCATAATGAGTAGTTAGCTTCGTTAGTGGAGCCAAGGAACAATAGATAATTGGAAAATTAATTATTCCTCCACTGACGAATGACATGTGTAGTATCTTTAGACAATTTATTGGAAACAGATTTTGATTTTCAATGGTACAATATCTTTGCCAGGCTTTTCTTGCTTGTCGTCTTCGATGGACCAAGTGACGAATGAAGTTAGGATATCTATTAATTATGTGTTTTATTCTACGCTGCAATCCACTGTGAATAGCGTTCCGTTTATTATAGCTATATATATATATATATATATCACCATCATTTATAAAAAATGTGATTCACATATTAGACAAAACGGAAAAGACGCATAAATACAAATAAAATAGAAATGGACGTCGGTATAGTATGAATTTAATTGTAATTTAAGACATTTTCGATAGATGGTTATTCGATACCGGCTTGAAGCGATGTGTACACGGATTTGTATAATTTACACTACGATCTTAAAATTTACGAGCACCCTCATCAATTTAACCCAAAACGTTTCGTAGGGAGTACTAACGTTAATCGAGCTTCTTATTTAACTTTCGGTATCGGACCTCGAAACTGCATCGGTACGTACGTTTTATATTTCTAAAATTTTCGATAAACGATGTAATAAAGCAATGCAGTGATAATGAGCAACGACACAAAATTACATAAAAAGAATAAATGTAAAACTCAGTGGCGGCTCGTGCATAAGGGCTGCAGGGCTGCAGCCCCACCTACAAAATTACCAGTATAATTTTTTTTTCATATTCAAAAATCAATTAAAATTATCCAAAATTTTGAAATTTCGTTTAAAAAAGTAATTTTTTCTCTTTGGATGCCCATTCTAGAACGTTGGTGAGGGCTACGTATGATGCAGCTCTTGTTGGCACGTTTAGGAAACAAAAAAAGTGTGGTTCCGCGAGAAAACGATGTTAAAGGCGCATGCGCAGTGGTTTCTTTTTAACCGTGTTCGGGCTGCACGAAAACCAGCCCACCCAGTAGACTTGTATTTCAAATTTTCAAGATTAATATTCCAACTGCAGAATGAAATGTTGACGCGCGCGTTCTTCTATTATTGTTGCTTATTTACTTATGTTTTATTGATTGAATAAATATATTTATTTATAAGGATTTTAAGAAAGGCTAACTTTAATTATGGCTGGAAATAGCATTTTTCGTGAAAGTGAATTGAATTCGGTTTCGTGTTTGCTGAATAACAAATTTTCGCGGTTATCGTTTGCAGAAAAGTATAACGTTAAGGCTCGTGGGAGGCCGACTCCGCAATTGAATATTATACAAACGTCATCTAGCCGAAACAATACTTTTAAAAGAAAATTTAAAGCGGATATTTATTCAAAATGTGACTGGCTTTGCGGTTGTGAAATTAAAAACGCTTTCTTTTGTTTTCCTTGTCTACTTTTTGGCGGTGAAATTTCTTGGACTCAAACTGGTGTGGTAGACTTGAAACATTTGAATGAAAAAATCAAGAAACACGAAAATTCAGCACAACATATAAAAAATTCGATAGATTTTGGTATGCTGGGAAAAATTAATATCGCGACACAGTTAAGCGAAGGGTATAAAGTAAATATCAGAAAGTTCAATGAAAACATCAAAAAGAATAGGGATATTTTATCAAAAATCATCGACTGCCTGATATTTTGCGGTAAATTTTTGAACTTCTGCTACGAGGACATAATGAAAAAGCGGATTCCGATAACCCTGGTATTTTTCGAGGACTGTTAAATTTCGCAGGGAAATTGGATGAAAATTTGAAAGTGCATTTTGAAAATTCTACAGTGTTCAAAGCTAACTCAAAAACCATTCAAAATTAATTGTTGGATTGTATGTTAGACATTTGTCGAACTGAAATTTTTAATGAAATTGAACAAGCTCAATTTTTGGCTGTTATGTCCGATGATACGACTGATATCTCTGAGAAAACACAGGAGGTAA
This sequence comes from Coronaproctus castanopsis, assembly GCA_032883995.1. Classification (NCBI taxonomy): domain Eukaryota; kingdom Metazoa; phylum Arthropoda; class Insecta; order Hemiptera; family Monophlebidae; genus Coronaproctus; species Coronaproctus castanopsis. The sequence goes on along the minus strand of CM065052.1, from coordinate 106,389,230 downwards.
TTGTTTTTCGTTACGAATTCAATGGAACCATATACGAAAGATTCTGGGGATTTTATAACCCTGAGTAACAAGATGCAGAAGGATTATTGAAACAGATGTTGGAGCAGTTGAAAATTGTTTTAAAGATAATACTGGGAAACTAATTGCTCAAACTTATGATGGCGCCGCAGTTATGAGCGGAGCGCGTGGCGGTGTTCAAAAAATAGTAAAAGAAACTTACACAAATGCCCATTTCATTCATTGCTATGCTCATCAATTAAATTTAGTAATGAGTAAATCAGTTTCAACTAATAGAGAAGTACGCATCTTTTTTAGTAGCTTGTCGGGAATTCCAGCATTTTTTTCGCGTTCTTCTCAGAGATTAGCTGAGCTTGAAAATTGTATGTCAAGAAGAATTCCACGTGGTTCCGATACAAGATGGAATTTCAATTCAAGAGTCGTAAATACAGTTTTTGAAAACATTGAACAGCTGAAAGAATGTTTCGAAAAATTGCAGAATTCAAATAATACCCAAACGGTTAATGAAGCATCCGGTCTTCTTCGTCTTCTCAATGACAACAACTTTATATTTTGGCTTGGCGTCTTCCATCCTATTATGCCACACGTTGATTTACTATACGATGCATTTCAAAATCGCAACATTAATTCTTCGAGCGCTTTTTCATCACTGGAAAATTTTTATCGCGCAATTTCTTTAATCAGAGAAACGAATTTCGAAAACTTGTCCACAAATACTGATTCTATGCCCATATCTCATAAGAGGAAATGTGATGAAAATCGAAACGGCGCTGTCAAAGAAGTTTGTGACACAATATGTATGCAAGCTAGGGTTAGATTCGAATTTACTGGTCATATATCTGCAGGAAAGTTGCTGTTACAAGAGAAATTTGAAACGTACTGCAGGCAATTTCCTTCTCAAGAATTTAACGAAACTTGCCAGGCATATCCCATGCTAAATAAAAATCGTTTGCAAACTGAACTTTCTGTTCTATACGGAAGAAATTCAGAATTTTCCCTTGCATCGGGAGTTGCGCAACTCCACCAATTGTTTCGAAACACCGGTATTTACAAAACACTCGGCGAAGTATATGTTTTGATGAAAATTTTGTTAACGTCTCCTATGACAACTGCTGAAGCGGAAAGGTGTTTTTCTTTCTTGAAAAGAATTAAAACATATTTACGGAGTACAATGCTGGAAGACAGAGTTTCTGCGCTTGCCATGATAAGTATTGAGAAAACTCTTATCGATATAATTCCTAACTTCCACAGCAAGGTAACTGACCGGTTCGCGAAAGTGAAAAACCGTCGTATGGACTTCATATACAAATAAATTTTGAAGTAAGTGCTCTGAAATTACACATTTTTTAAAATTTTCTTAGAATGGCCGATTCTAAATTTTATTTTTGTTTAGAAAATTTAGAATTTTAAGTTTTTATGAAATGGTAGCCTAGCTGTATGTTTTTTATAAAAAAAAAAATTTCAACCAGGTAAAACTTTCAGCCCCTCCGCTTCGAAAACCCACGAGCCGCCACTGGTAAAACTTCAATTAGAGCCATTTGTTTTAGTTAAGTGAATTAAATATTATGATAAAACATAATTTGCAAAATTATATATGATCGCGCATGATTATCGTTTAAAATAAAATCAAGATTAATATAAAAATATTATATGAATTTTTTCGAACAATTAGATAATAGCGCACGAACTAATTTGTAATGTAATTTTACCTAATTCGATACAGTTCAATAATTTTTTCCAAACCGGAATTTGTTTTATTTTTTTGTGTCCGCGTAAAACGAACTGAAATAATTAAATCGAAATTATAATAAATTCAAATGTAACATTTTCTGTCGACGAATAGAAGATAATAGATCTTATTTGAATTCTCCGGTAAAACATAAAAAGATTTTCAAATTATTTATCAGTAATGTGTTTAAAATATTATCTTGCAAGCTCGTGTTATTTATTGTTTTAATAAGGAAACAAATTTTCCATGATCGAAATGACGATAATGTTAGCGGTCTTCATTTTGAAATTTGAAATATTATCTTCCGACAAAGAAATTTCCGTACGACGCAGTTACGTAACCGAAGCTAAAAATGGAGCTACTGGAATACTTAAGTTACGAAAATAATTAAATGAAATAAAGTATTGTGCGCTGACATTTTTTTACTTTTCGATTATTTCTTTGTTTTAATCGATTTATGACGACATATTCAGAGACTCGCGGATAAAATAGTTAAATAGACACTCAGTAACGTTATTTCTAGAAAGCAAAAATCATCAACTATATTATATTCACACTCGAACAAAACTAATATTTTTATATTTATTATAGAACGTTATTTCGTCGATTTATTTAACGATAATCATTTTAACAGAAGAATTCCGTTTGTCGATGATACTTATTAAATTTCTGATATCGCGAATTCATTTTGTTCGAGTGAATTATCCTTTGTAAATGTACACCGTCGTTACCATCCAGATGGTAACGACAACAATGTATACCTTCTTATTCACTACATAACGAAAGATTCGGTTCAGAACTGCGGAACCGTTTTGCAGTCATTACAGTATATAGAATAGGAGTTAGGTGTTACGAACTAGGTGCGCAGTATTCAAACGAGATTGCGACGTAGTTGGCACCCACCACAAATCCTGCTTTCTTATTGTATCTAAAAGCGTTGTTTCATATTGTTTTGCGCGGTTTTTGTTTTATTTTCTTATTTTCTAGTGTAGAAGTCCTAATTTTATTGTTAAAGTATTTTATTTCTAATTACTATCGGGGTAAGACTGAATAATATTTTATCTCATTGATTCTTTAATATAAACCTTTCGCATAGAAATTTGTTAAATTTTTATTACCTTATTAACGTTTATATTTTGCCTTATTGTGCTGTTTTCGGGTGTTGTAATCATAGTCGAGATGCTAATAAATTAGGTATTAGCTTTCATCGGTTCCCTAAAGATAAAGTTCTTCGAAAGCAGTGGTTGCATATGAGCAGAAGGGCTGACAACTTCAATATTGAAAGTGTTCGCAAATGTTTTTTTCATTTTAATGAAAATTATTTCGAACATGATCTGCAATCATAATTACTTGAGAACAAAACAAAAAATATATGAAATAAGAATTCCATTACTCATTTTTTTTTTTTATAATTCCCCAATCTGCACTTATACTGTGGGGCAAATGTATTAAATAATTTGTGTTTATAAGGGTGCAGGAAACTAGTGTTCTTAATGGATAACTGTGTGTAAGTGTTGAGTAGCTGAAACAAAAGAAAACATTCAGTATAATACAAAATATAAATAGGAATGTGTGGTAGTTTCCTGCAATGTGCAACTTAAAAATAGGATGGAATAAAGGATGAGAAACATAGTCCGCTAGACCATCAAGAATGTGTGTAAAATGAGTTTTGTGTAGTATATGTGTAAATATAAAAATGAATGTTGTACAAACAAAATATGTATATATATATTATTGTTTAAATTTAATACGAACATTCGAATGACGCACAAAATTGATGTACTTCTGAGAAAAATAAGTCACAAAAAAAAAATAATAATAATAATAAAAGGAACATATAAAAAGAAATTTCGAACATTAAGGAGCGATAATGAAACTACTTTAATAAATTTATAAGTTTTTATTTCCTTCCACTATATATATATATATATATATATATATATAATTAATTTATTCTATATCCGTTTCCGTGCGTGGAGTTAGGTAATAAAAACATTATTATAATAAGTAGTACTTTGACGAAGGTGATTTGACTTGACGGAAGCGAAAATGAATTTACATTCATTATAATATTTTTATTTTGTCGTTATTCTAATTCCGGAAAGTACAAAATTATCTATAATTATTATTATTAACGTACTGGGAAAGTGAGAACTGTCTTCATCATTTAAAATTGAACAAGATGCCGTTATTAATGTTGTTTTATTCGGTTATTTTAAGTATCTTATTATTATTTTCATTTTCATTATTACGTATTTGGAATGTTATCAATCGATTATTACCAGACGATGGACAACGTGCGAAAGTTCCACCTACCGCCAACATTAGCCTGTCGAAGACACTCGGTACGTCGTTCAATTCGTTTTTTTTTTCATAAATTATTATTGTTATATAAATATATATATATATATATATATCGTATATCTATTGCCGAACTGGTATCTATCCTTTTTATTTATAATATTTTATGTGATTTACCCTCAAGTGCTAGGCAAAAGGTAATTAAGCTGAGGTTCCTCGATAATCTTTATAACACTCTTATAGATGATGTATTTATTATCTACAATTCTATTTGCAGTCTCCATGATTGTCTGTCACATTATGAACCGTACACTCGTACAAATCTAGGTAATAATTCGCCATTTCTATCCACCTTGCGTCTATATAATAACATATTAAATATTCATGCGCAGCTACATATTCAATAGTAAATTTCTATATAATATTTTTTTAAAAACTTTATTCTCTTTAATATCTTATTTTTTTCTTACTTTCCAGTTAGTTTTTTCGGTCAGGAAAAGTCCTATTTATTGTCATTGTAAATTCGCGTAACGTCATTAACTCGATTAACAGCTGCCTTGCGTGGGAATACGTGCATACGATTTGTATTCTGTCCTATTTTTTACATTTGTGAATTAATAGGTGTTAATCTACGCGTCTCGAGAGGGAGCTCTATACGGTGTATGATTGATTATATATATATATATATTTTTTTTTTATTTTTTTTGTGTTTGCATATACTACAAGTATATAGGTATTGTGTATCTATTAGACGCATTATTATTTTTTCGTTCGTGTTAGTAATTTATTTTTCCATTTTTTAACGCGATTTATATTAATTAGTGTATTATGCGGGTGTGGTTTAATTTAATTTTTGTCACACTTTTATTTTATAATTATTCTGTAAGTGCGCACACTTTTTGCTTACGCCGTAATATTCTGCAAATATATATATATTGTGATAAATACTAGATCATTTTGATTTAATTTAGGAGGGAATGCGACCAAGTTCATTTCGGCGCATAAGAAATACGGAAAGACGTTCAAAGTTCGAGCCGGTTTAAACTTCTGCTACTTCATATCAGATCCGAACGATATAGATGTACGTATCGAATAAAGTTAACTCCTTAAAAAAACCGTTCTTTCGCAAAATGATAATAATAATAATTGTTATTATTATTGTAGAAAATAAAATTAACTTAATAATAATATACTAATAAATTGAGCGACATAAGGTTACGATTATTTTTTATATTATTAAAATTTTGAAAATTTGATTCTTCAAAAAATAAAGCAACGTTGTTTACTACGTCCAGCTGCTAATATGTCGAGCATTAAAATACACGTTCGTTCGTTATTATTCTATCCGATTCTAAATGTTGTATTAGACCGTTTTAAAACGTTTAAAACCTCCACGCGCATCGCTTATTCCGGAATCCGGCATTTCTACACGGATTTGCTCGGATATCCTCGTATATATACTCATAACACTCCCGACGGTGCAGCCTGGACCGCTTCAAATAGCGTTTTTCCATATATACCGTATATACTATCCCTTGACAGACGTTCTCATTAATAATATCGGAATAGTATTTCAACTCGCAGCTATGTATGCGATATCGGTACATTATGCGGTTCTACGATATAAATATTCCAGAAAAGTCTTCATTACCATGCGCAGATTTAGAAGAAAACGACTACCATCGACTCTAATTTAACAAATTCCCTATTTCGTGAACATCCTTCCGACGAGGATCGAATAACGTAAATGAAGACCACGTTTATTTTTTGGAATGCTTTTTATTAGGACTTTCACGTGTTTTCTAATATAATCAACTAATTTCTTTTCACATCCCTATAAATTAATCTTACCTCCCCTTTTGCTATTAATCACGTATATCGTCTTATTATAATATCGGTGTTTAATTTACATCTATTATTTACACCGTATACGGACGAAATTAAGTGTCCCGATAAGAAAAAAAAAAATTAAAAAATTATCATCAGGTATCGTTTTTGATTTTCTTTAAAAAAAATTATTACCAGGTATCGTTTGGTGATTTTCTATCCATCAATAAGATGACGGCGAAAGTATTTCGTTGCCTTCCTCCTTCTACTTGAATTTTTCCTTCTATTACATCGCGTAACAAATCACCTTATTTAGGTCGCTCTTCGTTAACTCTATGGAGAGCTTCTCGATTTGCAACTTTTCAATTTAACTTAATCTTTGTAATTTCTTCGACGTCGTTTTTGACCGACTACGCTTAAGTTTTTACAATGTGTCTACAATATTTCGAATTTTTACCCAAAGTATTTGGTTTTCCCAACTTAGCTGTAACACTTGAATTTATTTCTATATCACGATACAGGTTTATTGAATTTTGTTCGAAAAGATGAGTTTGTTTATTAATCGTCGTGATTTGTGTTTTACCAACATTTATCCTAAACTGTTTTCCTATTTCATTTATAGTATCTACATGTTTTACGTGGACTCTGAAATTTTAGCCGAATCGTCTATTATTATTTTCAATCTTTCTCCGTGATGTGCATTCTATATTTAAATTCAAGCATAATTTACACCTATCTTTGCCTACATTATTTTATGATGTTACATACATTCCGCTATAAATTTGAGATATATGTAAGTTACATATCAGGTTTAATACGCGGCTAATACATTATATTTGTTTCAAAAGGAGAAAAAAACTATTTCAACCGACCTGACAACAAACTTTTCGTTATGACGAATTGATATTATTATTATTTTTATTTATTTACTGTTTATAAACCGCGATACAAAAGTCTAGTCGCGGCAATACGCTTAAAGTTATTTATCAATAACGCGTGCGCGTAGCAATATCAACATAACGGTTAAATAATTTAACGTTTTCCGAATTTAATTCTATACAATTATTAATTACATATAAATGTTTTACTACCGAACCCGAAAATTTGCTTCTTATATATCGACGGTATACGAACAGTCAAAATGAAAATATTCAACCGCATCACTGTTTACAATTAAATAAATTATAATTTAACTCGTTACCGAAGTGAGAATAAAAAGAATCTTTTACTTTAGTTTTAAATGTAATCAATTTATTAATAAACACGTTGAACTCTGAGATCAAAGCGGACTTGAAAATACTTAAGTCAGTAGGCAAGATCGCGGTTGAAACAGTTCTATATAAACAGTCAACAACAAGGAGGAGCTTCCTTTTGCGTAGCTCAAAAATTCTAACATCATTGAATTTTATTTGTGAAAATACAATAATTCATCAAAGATTCAATTTTGAAGAGTATAAATAATTTGTTATTAACTTTATTCAAAAGATCATGTTGATTAAACTTTAACTTATTATCCAGGATTATTCACAGATATTTTATTTTTTAACACTCTCTACGGTTTCTTAGTGCCGTCTCGAATTAAATTAATTCTTACGGAAGCTAAATTTTAAAACTGTTCAATATGTTTTACTAGATGGTTTTTTATATTATTTATATCCGATATTTTCTACTCATTTAGAAGACTTATATATTCAATACATCTAACTGCTTTTATGTAATCGTACGTTTTCTCACGTGATCGTACGAATTTATGATTTTATAATTATATTTGTATTAATTTTACTTTTAATTTCGGTAAGGTTATTATCATCATTCGGAACCTCGTTACATTTAATTATCACATGCAAGTACCTTCGTTTATTTATCATTATAAAAATAATCACTGCAACACAATGTTATCATGCGCATTCAAATAATATAACACGAATTTAGTTTTTGTATTATTTTTTTTTTTACTTATTTGTATTATTCCTATTGCTTCTCAATGTCGGATGTTTTTTTATTATTTTAAAATTTTAGTTAATACTAGATTAACCTTTCCTCTATTGAGGTTATCCCTTAATTAGGGATAAAACGATTTGGAAGAAAATGGGTGTAGGATATGTTTCTTCAAAGTAAAAAAAAAAAAAAAAAAAAAAAAAAAAAAAAGAGGCTTTTGTTCAATTTGGGCTTTCATTATTATCATTAATTTTAATTATTATATGCATGTACTTTTTGGTGCATTTAAATGAAATAAATGTTTTATTTTATATATATATATACATAATATAGTTAACCCTGAAACAATTTTTAATCTGATTAAATATAGACGCTGTTTAATAATACAAGAAATGTGAATAAACCAGGTATATACAAAAAAATTCAATTCATAATTGGTGACAGTATTTTGACAGAACTGGGTAATTATAAAATTTTATAATACATAAATATTAGTAATTTTACTATAATTTTTTTTTTCATATTAATTGCAAATTTATGACTAGCCATTTGAGAGGCTATTTAATAAAAAGTATCTATTAACAATCACATGAAGAAGGTGCATCCAGCGATGCTTTAACCTTACAAACTATAAAACTAAATTACATATGTTTGTTCTCTTCAGCCGCATAGTTGTCACATTTGTATGTACAAGCGATGCTGCTAGCTGATTTGGATGAACCCGTAATCGGCTAAAGTGCTTCAGAGCTTGCTTATGGATAGTCTCCTCAACGGTATCTAGTTTTAAGTCCCGGTGGATAGCTTCATTGGTGACATACCAAGGCATTCGGTAAATTAAACGCAACGCCTTGTTCTGGAACCGCTGAATTATCGATCTATTTGACTTCTTTGCACATCTCCAGATTTGTGCGGCGTAACTCCAGATTGGCTTCAATACGAATTTGTACACTAGTAGTCTATTTTGTAAGGATAATTCGGAATTGTATCCTATGAGCCAGTATAATTTTTTAAATTTTAGATCCAGTTCTTTTCGTTTCTTTTGTATATGAGTTTTCCATGATAATTTTTTATCTAGGGTCCCCTTAAGTACTTTACTTCGTTTTGTCGTTGTATTACACGATTTCCTATCGATACTTCTTTATCATAGTCTCTTCTATTGGAGAATGACACAGGTATTGACTTCTCTGGATTTATATTCAGTTTCCACTTTCGGGTCCACCGATATAGTCTATTTAGGTTGTTTTGGAGAGCAGAGGTAGCAACTTCAGCATTTGAGTCCGAAACAACCAGTAAGGTATCATCTGCAAACGTCGCTATGTGCACTGCATCATCTGCTGGCAGATCTGCAGTATACAGTGTATACAGAAGAAGTCCTAAAACGCTTCCCTGTGGAACACCAGCCATAATAGGGTATACCTCAGATCGATCAGTATCGTACTTGATCTGAAATTGTTTATTAGTAAGATATGATTTGATTAATAGATAGTATTTTTCAGGCAACATAGGTTTGATTTTATGTAGTAGACCGTCGTGCCAGACTTTATCAAACGCCCTAGTAATATCAATGAATACTACTTCATTGTATTTTTTACCCTCAAGGCCATCTTCAATAATTTCTACTACTCTGTGCACTTGTTGCTCAGTAGAGTGCCTGCTTCTGAAGCCAAATTGGTGTTGAGGGATAGCCGACTGATGGTTAATTATTTCGTTAAGTCTCACCATAATTAATTTTTCGAATAACTTTGCTATCATAGGTAGTAGCGAAATCGGCCTGTATGATGCTAGATTTGTGCCATCTTTACCCGGTTCTGGTATCATTACTATTTGCGACAGTTTCCACTGATTCGGGAAGTACGATATTCGCAGTACTGCGTTAAATATATATGTAATCATCATGATTGCTTTCCTGGGTAGTTCTTTTAACATTCTTGCCGTTATCATATCAAACCCGGGAGATTTTCTAATATTTAGAAGTTTTATATGTTTTTTAATCTCTGCCGGGGAGAACATTTTTATTCCATTTGAATACGGGCTCTGTTTGGTGTTATCTTCTAAATCATGAGATACCATTGTTACGTTTGGTTTAAATATATCTCTCAGATATTTTGCAAATGCATTGGCCTTTTGCCTGCCACTTCTTGCCCATGTCCCATCGTCTTGTCTTAGTGGAGGATTGCATATGACTGGTCTTTTTATTCGTTTAGCATCTTTCCACAGATTGTATTCTTTTTTTCTTGTGTTGGAGATAATTTAGCCACATATGCTTTAAAGCTTTCATTGTTTAAGTTATTGAGTAATGTTTTTAGTTTTTTCGTTACCGTGTTTAACTGGGTTTTAATTGAAGGTAATCTACAATTTTGCCATGATCTGCGTAATCGTCTTTTCTCGAGTACTATTTCTTTTATATATTTCGGATAGTCGTTTTAATATTCACGTTTTTCTTCTGACATGGTCGAGTTCCATACTGCTACCTGCATCTGCTCAGTAAGAGTACGAACACCATTTTCAATTTGCTGTTCCGTTTTTAGTGAGGTTGATAAATTTATGTTTTCCTCGAGAAGTGTTCTATACCAATCCCAATCTGTACTTCTATTGTGCAGTATTTTCTGTTGATGTTTCATTGTTATTTTCATAGATATTGTAGCTATTATTGGCGTATGATCGCTAAAAATATTTTCAAAACTCGATTGGACTCTGATGTAATTTATTGATACACCTTTAACGATGAACAGGTCTAGTAAGTCAGGTGTACGGTTGACATCTGATGGTCAGTAAGTTGGTTCACCTGTTGACATGAAGACACATTTCTGATCTTGAGCTGCTCTGTACAAGTTTCTATCTCTGGTAGTTGTTAATCTGGATCCGTAGAATGCATTTTTTGCATTAAAGTCTCCGCCTACAATATATTTTGTACCAAGTTTCATGAGGAGCTTTTTGAACTGGTCAACTCCTATTATCGGACGTGGAGGGCAATATGCTGCAGCTACAGTAAGAGTGTCTGTCATTTGTTCGACAGTCACAACTGTAGCTTGAATTTCAGTTGTTTGGTAACTTTCATTTATATAATGTGTAATATTACCTTTTACAATTATAGATGATCCACCCTGGGCTTTGCCAGATGGGTGTATTGTGTGGTAGCATTTATATCCTGGAATGTGAACAAAGCTTCTGTTGGTGAAATGGCTTTCTGATATGAGTAATATATCAATTTTTTCTTCTTTTAGATAATATATAATTTCTTGTACATGGTTTAATAAACCGTTAGCATTCCACTGAGCTATACGTAAAATTGCTTGACTCATTTGACTAATTTAGTAATGACTTGCGTCAGCATATTGACTATTGCATTATGTTGCGCTATCAGTTGACTAAACATTCCTTCAAATTGGGATAAGAAGGAATTTAGTAAATTTCCTATGGTCGTCCCATCTTCTACAGGTTTATTTCCTGACGTCACCTATGCGTATGATCTACCGATCGAACGAGTCTGTTGAGTATGAAGTAATGGTTCGCTTGAAGTAGTAGTGCAGTGTTGATTCACATATTCTACTATCCGTTCCTTGGATTTCTCTTTCTTATCCGTGTTGACATTTTTTTTGATAATAAGATTTTTATACACCTCGCAGCCCTTGTAGTTGGCAGGGTGATTACCATCGCAAAGTGCGCATGTAGCTGGTACTTCTCGTTTTCTTAGGCAACTCTTTGTATCGTGTCCTTCTCCACATTTAACACATACGTATGTACTACAAAAATAAGCAAATGGATGCTGCACAGAATGAAATAGTGAACGAAAAATAACAAAATTTACGTATCGGCGAAAATCATGGATGATGGTTATGCATTAATTGTTCACACTATTACAACCTATCGGCTGAAATAAAGAACTATTTCGTTAAGTCAACCTTGACACTGTTTTAGCTGAACCTGAACTCATAAAATATGAATTTATGAACGAAGTTATCACGAACAGTATTGCGGATTTGTGAGAAATGTTACTTTTTGAATATAATTTTTAATAGAAAACGTTTAGGACAGAAACAAACTTGAGAAATGACATATCAAAAATGATGACGAGTGCAACTACATTGAAACGCAAACGTTTGACCATATCTTGCGCTGTTCACGACAGACTCAAATTGTTACGAAAATGACTTAGATTTAGACGAATAAATAGAAAAGGTATTCGCACATATACACAGCGAGTTGGCATTATATATATATATTAAAACGATATAATACTTCAGAATTATATATTCTATGGAAGCTGTTTTCTCGATCTCCATGTTATCGGGGAGTGCAGAATACTGTTGATACTCTTTGCATTCCCAATAGCCATCCAATTTGTTTTCGTAGCATTTATGTGTAAACCCATGCTTTTACTACTCTGATTTGCTGTATTCATGAGTTCTTGCAAATCACTAAGCCTAATTGTAGGCACCATGTATCATCTGCATACTGGATATGATTAATAATCACTCCATTAATTATTATGACGTGACGTTTCCCAATAATGGATTAATTAAAAACTTCTTTCGCATATATATTGAATATAAGAGAATAAACAATTCATCTACCTGCTGGATCGTGTTCATTGTAGCAACTTCGTTTGATAATCCACCGCCTATCGTTAAGCTGCACTCTAATTCCAATATAAATTGACTATATTGCACAATTCAATATATATATATATATATATATATATATAAATAATGAAAATATACAAATACAATAAATATAGTCAAACACTGCCTTCTTAAAATTTGGAATATTACATTAAAAACCAAAAATTGTTGAGAAAATTCAAATCTTTTTCATGAACGCCTCTGGCCTAGGCAGTATAGGCCACGTAAATTGATCATCATCTTCATCATATTGATAAAAAACTGAAAACATACGTTTAATCAACGATGTGTATTGTCGAATATAGTTTTTGGTGAGAAAAATTTTTACGGGATTCATTTTTTCCTCATTGCGTACAAAACCGTTATGTATGTCTCGCATTCTACGAATACTCGTTAAAAATTACCATAACTCTACAGTTTGAATATATTATTGAACAAAATATATTGGGCTCATTTATATTGATTGCCGCAATTAATTTCTTTATATTTCAAGTTTTTTTTTTAACTTGATGACCTTTCGAAATTATTCGCACGTGTCCATTTTCAAAAATTGTCTTCTCGAATTAGGTAAAACAACTGAATTTTTATACATGATTATAAAAATGTAAATTGTACATTTTTAGGTAATCCTACAGATGTATGATTAAACATATTAGTCTTTTATTTGGAGAATATAGAAATAATTTATTTTCATAATAAAATTACGGAATCTCGTTGAAAATTATTCTCGGTAACTGTTTTTGATAATCTGAATTATTTGCTGATTGCAGCAATAAAATCGTTTCTACAATCGGCTGGTTCCGCCTGTCAAATTTGAATTATTTTTTTTAAAAATTTATCATTTCCTAATTTTTGTCGCCTATTCAATTGTGCCGCCCTAGAACTGGTGTTCATAAGCCGAGAAACCTCAATTGTATGTTATACAAACTGCATAGTATCTAAAGAAAATATTGTTATAGAAATAATAATTTCGGGAATTTGTTACTTGGGATTAAAATAATTTTATTGCAACATTAATATAATAATGTTGCAATTTGGGTTGAAATAATAATGATTCATACAAATTCTAAAATGAACCACTTTTATTAGGTAATTTGTTAAAATTATTTTTTATATATTATATACTAGACCATGTATGGACGGCTCATCGAAGAATATTAAATTCATCCTTCAATTTCAAATCTTTACAAGATTACGCCAAACGGATAATCGAAATCGCTGAAATAAATGTCGAAAATATTAAATGTGGTTTAGCGGTGGATAATGAAGTAAATTTAGAATTTTCAATCAGGAAATGGACATTTAAAAATCTATGCGGTATGTATAACAATTTTTAATTTTAAAATTATTTTTTAATCGTGAAATTTAATAATTTGTCTCTTGTTATTATGTATGGGTGCGTGCAAACGTAAATAGAGCCCGAATTAAAGATAATAATATTACAAAAAACTTCACGCAAAATGATAAAATGATGTGTAACTGTTGAAAAACTTCGATAATAGAGATTATTTACTAATTAGTAATTTAAGCTTTCAAAAAATCGGACTAATACTCAAATCAAGGGTTCCTTACCTTTAATTTTTTGACAATGGAAACAGTGTGTTCCTAAAAAGTATAATTATGACACATTCTCTCAATAAATAAAATATTTTGTCAACTTTAAAATTTACTAAAGTAACAAGGATATTCACTCTGAGTTTCTTACTGGAACATTCATTTGGCGTTTCTTACATACACGAGTGCCGATTTTATGCAGAGGAACGTTATTTCTAACTGGCATTTTAATGAATTGTCATCTACACAAATGATGGCTCCGACGTCATGCGTGTACTTTTGTCGAACGAAGTAGTTATAACAAAAGTGGATTCTGATTCCTGTCCTACCTCATAGTTAACCCCATACTCATCTACAGTTTGTTATGAGCACTTGCACTTCGTTATAAAATATAATTGAACAAAACGATTCATTTACTTTCAATGATTTGATTCATTAAGTCACCGGATCGCTGACTCGTTGATACGTTTTCTTCATTTCTAAAATTATCCTCACATCATATTACGAGTCAGTTGTCAATTGTCATCGAGTCTTCATTTATTCTCCTCAACAGCTATGCCTTGTTGATTTATAAACAGCGTCAGTGGAAATATTTTAATAAAAAAGAAATCACAACCTGAAGAAAAATTTGAGGATGTGAAATATTATATGGGGCATTCTTATATGTATGCGTAAGAAAATAATACAATTGCATGAATGTAACAGTTGGATTAAAATGCAGAACCATTTACAATGTATATACAAAATCTACAACTTATTAAATAGTGTAAATAACTTTAAATCGTCATAATAGAAGTAAACAAAACTAAAATCCCAGCATTAATTTATATTAAATAGATTAAACGGGTATTTTTAGAAATTTGTATTAATAAAAATTTTATCATTCTTCATTTTATTTATTTTCTGTATGTTTTGAAAGAACTTTCTCACAAGGAACTTTATCGGGGGAAACTCATTTTTCTACCCATCAAGTTAAAAAGTTTAAACGCCGTGTCAGTTATTGAATCTCCAAATATTTGTCAATTTCTATAAAAACTAGAGCTTTTGGATTATTCGTTGCTAATACATTTATTTTGGCAATTTTATCAAATGAATTCCACTTTGAAGTTCATTTTCGCTCGGTATACTCATGTTTTGTGAATATATATTTGCTCATTTTTGGATGAAATCTTTCTCTAAGGATTCTTAATGCCGCGATTGCATCCCTCATTTATCATCTCATATATTGGGTATGCATAATAAATTTGTACACGTTTCGTTTTTTCGTTTTTTCTTTTTTTAATTTTAAAATTATACCATTTTAAAAGTTTCGTAACCGAATTATTTTTAATTTATTTTAATTTTAAACATATTCAATTATTCATTAAGAAAAATCGATTTTCGTCTGCATTTCAGGAATCTTAATGGGCATAACCATGGCGGATGATGAAAAGTTTTTCTCCGCACTTGGATGGTAAGATTTTATATATAAATACATATACGTGTATAAATTTAGCGAATTTCTTAAATCTTTTTTTTTTTTTAACTTTGAAAGTTCTGAACAGTATTTTAGTTGTTCTGTTTATGATGTTAATTCAGCATTAATTTATACAATTATATTTTATGAAATCCAAGTATAACCAAAGAAGAAAGAACTTTTTATGTATAATAATACTGTAAGTTCGTTTTTTAACATGAAACTACTTATCAGCTTGGAACGATTCATAAACTAAATTTTGTTGAATATGTTCAAAATAATTAGTCAGCTTTTTTAAAAGAAAAAAATACAGTAAAAAAAAACACATTAAATTTTATAAATAAAGCAATATATCGAGTGCAATAATTTCCTTTAAATACAATAGCACCTTGAAATATATAATTTTTAATCCCATACAATTAATCTATATTACCGAACGCATTATTTGTAAACATTTTATTTATGCTTTCATAGTTGTGCAAAATTCAAGATGAGCTTATTTCAAGTTCTGTTACCAAGATGTTTCCTTCTCTTTACTAAAGATGGTCGAAAAATGATGAAAAATGTGGAATATATGGAAAATTTAGTATACGAAGTAGGTACAATTTGCGTATATATTTTCCCATAGTAAGTGATTTCCAGTCTACGTTTTGCTGAACTTTTAATTTCCTCCAATATCGGTTTGTTTCGGCATTGGTACTGTCGTTAGGAAGGTGCTCCGTCCTTTTCTCTCCTTTCTTTAATTTATCTCTGTATTGCATCGTGTAATTGAACATTATGTGTACATGTCTAAAAAAAATCCAAATGATTAATCGTCCTTTTTTATTATATTATATTTAACAATATCTTCTTTTTTACTGGTAATTTTTTCAGTCTAACTAATAATTTCTCAAACGCTATGTCTCAAAGGTCTTTTTAACTTTTAGATATTCCCTTTGTTTATCGCTCACATTTCAGCGTTGTACAATGTTACAGAACATTAGTGGTACTGACTTTTTTCGTGATATTATTTCTTTTTCCCGCCAAGAAAACGTTGATTCTTGAATTTGTTTCTGTGTCCCAATCCAAGTTTTTTATTATTATTTGTCCCAAATTTTTAAATCTTTGTACTTGTTAAATTTTCCGGTCATTTATTTCGGATTGATAATCTTGTTGTAATGATTTTTATTTTATTATATGTATTAATCTCCGAGCCGGGTATTTGTTTTTCTTTCATAATTATTTGTAATCTAAAAATTGCGATCTAGTATCATAGTAGGGGTCGCATATATAAGATCTGATTATGCGCAAATGTTAAAAACTGAGGTAATAAGCCTTGATTGTTACTAATTCGATGAAGTTTGAGATTCCGATTATTTTTATTATTTCTGCTGGTGTGTTATCAGTGTTGGTTGAGTTTCTAATTGTTCCGGCTGTTTTCATGTTGAATCCCATTATTCTTATTTTCTTCCTATACAAGTTCTATCTATGCCATTTTTTAAAGATTTATATTTCGTTCATTCTTCTTTACAAGGTTTCATTTATATATTTCCACTGGGACATTTTTCCACTAATCTATAATTTATGTATAACTCTTGTTATATTGGCAAAGATTTTTTGCACACTATTTATAGCCGACTTCATATCATTCCACGTTTTATCTATATTATTATAGCTTACATTTTTATTTGTGTATTCGCCGATTTTTCCCGCTGATTACAGAAACTTCATTTCATTTTTATATTATCTAGATTCCATATTGTTATCGATTTTCCGAATTATCTCAGCTTCGACGTCCAGATATACAGGAATTTTTAAATTGATTTCGATATCTATCTTTTATTAATATAAAATATATTCGATGTATGTCTTTGTTTCCAGAGGGTTTTGTACCATGCGTTAATAATCGCGTAACGGTTAGTTTATGAAAAATCAATGACATAATTATAATGACTATTTCTTTTCTTGAGTCCGTATTTCCCAATTAGTCTTTCTCCGAATTCTCTCCAACTACTGCTTCATTATAACAAAATGATCTCTTAATTTTAATTTATGAATTCTCTTACTTCTTTATCACTAATTAGATGCTCGCATATATTATTACTATCATACGTATTTGGTGCGCAACAAAACACGTCATGACAAATCTTTTCTCCATTGTAATACGTGCTTGTTGATAACTTATTTAAAATCAGCGCTACGAGATGTTGGTTTCTTTAACCACCACCACTAGTCTATATTCATTTGTGATATTTCCTTCATTGATTCAACGTGTCTCTGCTAATCCAGTATATATTATATTAATTTCGGGTTCTCTTTTCATAAACACCGGATTTCTTTTATATTGTTATTTTCAAACGGGGGTTTCGTCGGACGACTGCCGGATAGGACTTCTAACTTCCCGAGCTGAGCATCGTACCAGGAAAATTTTCACAATTGCTGAAGTTGTCAGTGTTAAAATCTGTATTTATGCATGTCGTGATTACTGGGGGAAAATGATGCAGTAGGTATGTTTCTTTAGTTGGATGGCTTTTCCTTAACCGAGAACGACTGACCTAGTTTAAGCCTTTCCTACTCGCTCTAAATGAATATACATTAATCTGATTCACCTCATTGTCATGACTGTCTTCTACTGTTGTTTTCGCAGTAAGAAGCTTAACGATATTTATTAGGGAGAACACCTTTGGTAAGTAGAACTTTATCCGTTTTTCTATTGTTGTGACCTTCATTTGTTTTTTTAATCAGTGCTAAACGCGAAGAAATATAAAATCAATACATTACACAATCTGATCGTGTACATGGCTCAATTGTTATTATTTCATTCCTTGATGGTGAGTGGGGCCCGCACTATGTGACAATCGAACTAACTAGTTGCTCGAGAAGGTAACATTGGTTATAATATCCAAAGTCCTGCTCTCTCTCTCTCTCTCTCTCTCTCTCTCTCTCTATATATATATATATATATATATATATATATATATATATATATATACACATAATATACATATAACGATGTATATTAATTTATCTGTTTATAATTTATTTTTTTTAGATTATAAGGAAAAGAGAAGGTACTCAAAACAATGGCTATAATCATAGTGGTAAGTATTTAAAATTATTTGTGTGTGTCTCACAGTGTACTCTAGAGGAAATGTATTCTAATCTTTAAGGGAAAAAAACTGATCAGGATTTCAAGTATTCATTAATGAACAGATGATAAAAGTTATACGAAACATATGTTGTCAATTGTAATTGTTTACCCGGATATATTCTTACCAAGATAAACAAAACTGTTATAACTGAAACTTAATTGTGAAATAAATATATCAGTATCTATATTTTAAAGTCTTAATTTTCATAGATCCTACAAAATAATGACCAAAGGTTAATGATTTGGAATTAAAGTAATTATCTGTTTGTTATCGCAATCGATTAATATTTTATTTAAATTGGTATATATATATATAGGGTGACCCAGAGACGTGTAGTGTACACACCAGGTGATTTGCTTTGTCCAGTTTCAGTTATCATGATATCCTATAACGAGAAGGAGCGCGCGTTTTGTGTCGAACGTTATTTTCGGGGGGGGGGGAATCGATCACGACAGCGCAAAGAGAGTTTTGAAAAGAATTCAAAGTTACGCGATTTTTTTGTGGAGATAACTTGAGCGGCGTTTACGAAACACGTCCACCAGATCTGGAAGACCTGAAAACTCAGATTTCTGAAGAAAGTTCAAAAATTCAGCTACCATATGCTCGAAAAAGTCTTTGAAAATTTTGTAAAGTTTGAATATTGAAAATGGCGGTCATCTGAACGGTATTGTGTTCCGCAAACGATTGTAAGCTAATCTCTCGTTTTTCTATTTTTGAATAAAATTTCATTTAAACATTTTGGTCTCGTAGTATTTGAGTTATTCAAAAAACAACGAAACCGTCCGTCTTCTCTGGGTCACCGTGCATAAAAGTTTCAAGTTGAAGGATAATAGAATGAAGTGGACTGTATGTTGGTAACAATTTAAGTTTTTTATAAGTCGTACAGGTCACGTTTTTATTTGATAAACCATACGGTCTTTAATATTTAATTCTAAAAAACTTCGTAATGCACATATCGTAAGTTGTGCAATTTTTATCCGTATAATTAACTTAAAATACGAGACATTTATGAAAATAATCATCTGCAACTGACTAATTACAATCTTCTACACGATCCAACGAAAATTTAATATTTTTCACATAATACGCGTATAATGTGCAATATTTTACTTTGGCGGAAAATTATACGTATCAGTGTAACTAAATCTGTCCATTTTTAATTAATTTAGTTTATTTTCGAAACGAGAGTGCAGTTTTAAATTACATTTAAATTATGAGTAATTTAGTTATGCACAATTTTTAAAGCATTTATTAATTAGTCATAAAAGGCATACGAACTTAATTCAGATGTTCTTAAATAAAGAAGTATTTGCGTTTTTCGTTCCTGTTGACGGTAGGGAAACTGATTAAAATTAATTTTTTAGTTCGGAAAATGCGTGGGTGGATAACTCGACTGTAAGAACTTGCCTATTTTCGAGGACTGTAAATTTTAACAGAAAAAATACGAAATTACCTCGTTCTATTAATAAATTACTAAAACATCGAATTTTATTTAAAAAAAAAAAAAATAATAATAATAATGATAATAATAAACACGTGACATTATGTTTGTAATTAAGCGCACGAATTTCATTTAAATACGTTTGTAGTATAAGTTTAAAAGTGAATTTATATGCTTTTAAAAATAAGCAAAACGAAATTAAGTATTCGAAAATTGTTTATAAATATAAATGATTAGTCGTCAATTATACCTATTTCACGATATACATTTAAGATACTTTAGGTTAAAAAATTACACTTAAATGAGCTTTTGATAATGAATACAATTTATATGTGTATATATATATGTGTATATATCTATATATCTATATAGATACATAGATATATAGATATATAGATATATAGATATATAGATATATAGACATATAGATATATAGTGGAGTAGCCAGGGGGTTTTGGGGGTCTGAACCCCACTTGGAATCAATCTGATAATAAAAAAATATATACTCATTGTTAAATGCAGTTTTGCATTTGTTAAACCTATTTTTTTTCATTTATTTTATTCAAATTCCGTTGTTTTTGAAATAAATAAATAGTTTTGTAATATAGGAGGTACTAAAAGAATTCTGTAGAAATACGCGAAGAATAGATTTTAAATTTTAAATTTAGTTAAGTATTACTATGTATTATTCTTTAAAAAAATATAAAATCATTATTTATCGTTTATTTTTTCGCGGAATTTATTGTACTTTGTAACCCCATCACCCTCTGTACTCAATAACATACTATTAGTGTGTTCCAGTGACGTTAAATATTTCTGCCGCCTATTGTTTCTGATAGAATTACATATTCGACGTCTAATAAGTATAAAAATAACTCTGGGAGTTGGAGGGGTTTAACCTACTTGAGTTTTGGTTATTTACTTAAAGTTCAATTTAACTGGGTTTACTGTTAGAATTTAGTTTTGTTTGAAACCCCCTCTTCAAAACTAAGTCTGGCTACGCCACTGTATATATATATATATATATATATATATATATATATATATATATATATATATATATATATATATATATATATATAGACGCTTGTGTGTGTAAATTTATATTTTTAAGGTGTTTTGTTCAGTTATTTATTATATTAAAGTTGAATAAACGAAACGACAGGAAGTAATCGCGTTGGCACTTGAAGGTTAATTAGTTTTATCATCGTACCAGAAATATTTAAAAGTATAATTTTCATTTGCTTCCGATAAAAGTTAATTTTATTTTCCGTAATTATCCGTTTATTATGATTATTACATGAAATATTATGCATTTATGAAAAAATTTTTAAATGTAGTTAATTATAACACAAAAATTAAATCATTTTGATTATTTGCGACAGAACAGGAAAAGGTGCCTTCATTGTTGGATAAAATAATTAGCGCGCGCCAATTCACTATAGAAAAATTTAAAGCGGATATTTTAGCATTTTTAATCGCTGTAAGTATTATTTTTTAAATTTACATCGTGATTTTGTTTAATTTTTTTAAAAATAACACTAATAAATTAAAATAGCGCCATTTTAAAAAAGAATGAATTTGAAAATGGATTTAGTATTAAGAATAATATAGATAAATTGAAAGAAATAAAACTTAATAATAATAATGAATCAATAATATTATTAAATGCGGTTAATATTTATAATAACATTACCACTGACAAAATAATAGAATATATTAAGAATAATAATTTAATTAATAATATATTTAAAGATCATTACATGAAAATATTAGAGACAGTATTAAATTAAAATTATTTCCAAAATAAATATAAACGAAATAATGGTTTAATTTTGGGATCTCCGTAATAGTTGATACTTATGTGAACAAATTATTTCACATTTTAAGACATTTCTAACGTTACGTACAACGAAGTAATAGTAATAGTAATTAAATAGTAATTTAGATACGTATAAAATAAGCTTATCTTTTTTTCACGCACGTTACGTTACAAACACATTACACACATTCATATACATACACACTTGAAAACCCCATCTACAAAACACAATATTATTTTATACAATGAGTATATAATGAGTAATGCTTATTATTTAAATAAGGTGCAAGTTTAATGAGTTCTTTAAATTCATATAAAAAGTAATGGAACAGCATACGATACAAGCAAATTCATTTTATGATACATAACAAAAAGATATACATACATATATTATGAAATTACAATCGTCATTTATACTCGTAAAATACAATAACGCTTACTATACAAGAAAGGAAATGTTCAAGCGTATGTTTGATACAAGTTATTAGAATTAATAATGTAATAGGGGTGGACAGAATTTTAGTAATGTAAAAAGAGACACAATCCTGAAAGCCGAATTAATGTTATTAGCAATTTCATACGACGTCGTTTATAATACATTAAATCGATTTTTAAATTCCTAGGTAGGGAATTATATTCGATCGGGCCCGTGTAGAAAGCCTGTCTTCTTATTCATGATCTATTTATACGTGGAATTTTTGCCTACTGCTATCAAATAATATTTTAAATTTACTAGCGTTGTTCAGCATGTAACTGTAATCTATAAAACTGAAGAATAGTAAGTGACATTTGCTTGTTAAAGAACTTTTGTGGATTCAATATGGTATTTAGCAAGTGGCTCCATGTTGCCATTGTTTTCGAAGTGATTTTTTTTTTTAAAAATCATAAAGCACATCAAGGATAATAATTTTTCTATACCAGATAATGGCCCGATCTTTTAGCGGCTATTTTTTTCCAGCTATTACAGATTACAGGAGCTAGCAGCTTCATTGTGAAATGTTGGTACCTGCGTTGGCGTAGCCAGACTTGGTTGAAGAGGGAGGTTAAAAAAAAAAATTATAACAGTAAACCCAAGTTAAATTGAACTTTAAGTAAATAACCAAAACTCAAGTAGGTTAAACCCGAGTCCTAAGCAATCCAACTCACCAGAGTTATTTTTATATTTATTGGACGTCGAATATGTAATTCTATTAGAAGCAATAGACGGCAGAAATATTTAACGTCACTGGAATACATTAATAGTATGTTATTGAGGATAGAGATGGTTACAAAGTACAATAAATTCAACTATAAATAATGATTTCATATTTTTTAAAGGAACAATATAATACTTAACTAAATTTAAAATTTAAAATCTATTCTTCGCGTTTTTCTACAAAATTCTTCTACTACCTCCTATATTTCAAAACTATTTATTTACTTCAAAAACAACGAAATTTAAATAAAATAAATGAAAATAAAAAAAAAATAAGTTTAATAAATGGAAAACTGCATTTAACAACGAGTATATATTTTCTTATTATCAGTTTGATACCAATTGGAGTGGTCGGCCCCCCCCCAGACCGCCATCTGGCTGCGCCACTGGGTGAATCAATTCGGGTTAGTTTCGTATCGGTTTCAATTTAAGAAACAATGTTGTATGTGTTTGAGTAGACGTATAATCGTTACATACATACAGCTATCATGTTCACTACATAACATATGGAAATCTAAGCCAGCTATTAGAATAGACTGTTTCCTGTTGGTGTATCGTAAACAGATACAGCGCTTGCGGACTAACCGTGAACTAAAGAGGTTGACCAGTCCAGTAATTCAGTAATAGGCGAGCGTTTTGTTTTCCGTGTAGTCAGTAGTATTATTATTGTTTTTTACGTGTATTAATTGTTCTTTCAGTTTAGGAATCGTATTTATTTTTTCCAGTAATCAGGGTATTGTACGTGTCCGTTGGCAAACTTTTTTTTTTTTTTTAATATATATATATATATATACTGCAACGCCACTCACCACTACTATATATGTACACAGACGTGCGACGTCACATATATTATTTGTTATGATTTTTTGTTTTTTTATATTTTGTATTTTATTATTTTCGATTTTGGCCAACTATGGAAAAACCGATGATGAGATTTTCTTTTTCCTTCTCCAATATTCTTTCATCTTCAAGCTGTGCTGCGCTTTTCTTTCTTCCGTCCACACGTTACTACTGGTGTTCTTCTTCACGTTTTCAGCAAAACCTTTAAATGCGTTAATTTTTTCTCGGAATTTATTTCTATTATTTACGTCCTCACTTTTTATGTTCATTTCTGATATATCTTTTTTGGTTTCTATAAACCACATAAGTTTATTCTTTGGATTGCTTTCAAAGTATTCAAATATGGTTTTAGTTTGTCTATCCCTTCTTTTTAGGTGATCAAAATCGTATTCTTCTTTTTCTCATTGTATATCTTTTCAATTTTCTCATATATTTCCTTGTTGCTTTTTAATACCCGTTGTCCATCTTTAATGTTCGGTCCCGGAATTTTTTTCATAATTTTCCGTTCCTTCTTCTCTCTGAGCTCGATTTCTCTTTTTGTGTTCATATTCAGACATTCTGCCGCATATAGACATTGCGGTTTAATTACAGTATCATAATGCAATATCTTCGTATTTATAGATAATTACTTCTTTTTATATATTTCTCTGGTTACATTGAATGCTTGTTCCATCTTGTGTACTCTGGTTAGATTCGCTTCTTTATCTAAACCATTTGGTTGAATTATTTCACCTAGATATTTAAATTTGGTGACTTTTTTAACCTTTCCGTATTTTGTTAGTAAATAACATGGTGCCGAAGGTTCATTGGTTATATAAACTGTTTTTTCATATGAAATTTGCAGGCCAGCTTTTTCAGCTACTTCTTTCAACGAATTTAACTGGATGACTGCATCTTCAAAATTATCAGCTAAAATTGCAATATCATCCGCAAATGCAAGATATGAAATCTCGATCCCAGATTTTTTCCTTCCTAATCTGATTGGTTCAATTCCGCAATTTTCCAACAGTATCTTCCACTCCCTTATAAATTTCTTCAGAACACAGTTAAAAAGGACAGAGGATAGACAATCTTCCTGTCTTACTCCTGTTTTAAATTTTAAAAGCCTCGGATATTTCTCCTCGAAACTTGACTCTAGATGTTGTGTTTGTTAAGGTTTGTTTTATTAATGTAATAGTCTTATTATCAATATAGAATTCTGCTAAAGTGTTGAGTAGTGTCTTCCTATCAACAGAATCGTATGTTGTTTTTTTTTAAAGTCTACGAACGTGATGATTACTTTCCTCTTATTCTTTTATGTCTAATTATCGATTTAATAATTTGTTCAACGCAAGATCGACCTTTCCGGAATCCAGCTTGATATTCACCTATTTGTTTTTCTGTTTGCCTTTCTAATCGGTTTAAAAGTGCTTTAAACAAGATTTTGTATATCACAGGCAATAGTGAAATGCTTCTATAGTTATTGATATCATCTTTTTTCCTTTTTTTATGCAGTGGATGGATTAATGCTATTTCCCACTCATCTGGCACATTTTCTTCTTTCCAAATTTTTTCTATTACACTTTGCAGTTTTCCGATCATTTCTGGGCCTGCGTTCTTCCACATTTCAGCAATTATTCCATCTTCATCAGAAGCCTTATTGTTACTTAACTGTTTCACAATCTCTTCAATTTCTCGATAATTAGGGCCTACAGATTCTTCATGTTTAGACGTTGTTAATTGTCTTGGAAATTTTTCTTTTGGCTCTTCACAATTAAGGGGCTTATTAAAATATGTTGCTAAAATACTACAGTTTTCTTTATCATTAAGAGCTAATTTACCTTCCTCATTTTTAAAACATAAATTAGGAGGCTGATATTTTCGGAGATTTTTATTGAATATTTTGTAAAATATCCAAAAATTATTTTTCTTAAAATTCTCTTCTATTTCAACGAGTTGTTCTTTTTCAAATTTCCTTTTTGTTGACCTAATTATTTTAGCTGTTTTGGATCTTTGATCTTTAAATTGAGTATAATCGTCTTCGTTCTTCGTCGAATACCATTTTTTCCATGTTTTGTTCCTTGCCTCCACAGCTTCATCTCATTGTTGATTCCACCATCTGTGTTTTATTGATTTTTTCAGTGGGGCTATTTCATGAGATATTCCAATTAATTTCGTTTTAATTTCTTCCCAGCTATCCGACTTTATTTTTGTATTCAGTTTGTTTTGAAATTCATTTTTTTTATACATTAACATATTTGCGTCAACCTTGGAAAGTTTAATATTCATTCTCAGATGAATTTTTTTCTCAGGAATGAAATTCATTTTGATAGTGGTTAAATAATGATCCGTTTCCACATTTGCCTCTTTTTTAACTTTGACATTCATAATTTCCCTCCGATTATTATATGTTATAGCTACATGATCAATTTGAAACTCTCCTAACCATGGGTTAGGTGATCTCCATGTTATTATTATTTTTGTTTTTATTATTATAGTTTTATTGTTATTATTATTATATTGTTATTATTGCTATGATTACTATTGTTGTGTAAAATTAGGAATATATGTAAATACTTAGATAATGTACATTATCGACATTTGTTGCTGGTACTCGGCGAACTCGTTTTGTCCAATGGGATGCCACATGGGAGAGGCCCATGACCGATAATTAAATAAATCGGAACGCAATAAAATAACGCGTTTTATTTTTAGTAAACAATTTATTTTAATATTTTGTTTTTTTTTCGCGTAGGAATAAAAATATATATATATATATTATTAAATCAATTACTTTAATTCGCGCATTTTAAATTTTAATCGTTTATTTCTTACGGCTACGGAACTTTCCCTTAATACTACTTAGCCGAATCGCCGGAGCGACTCTCACTCCACGATCAATCTTAACAAAGATCCGTCGTCCTCGCGATCTTAACTTCAACCAACTAACTCCTCGACTAAACTTAGACTCGACTAAACTATTTCTAATATTATCTCAAGACCTCAGCGCACTACGGGGCTGCCATCTACTTATTATTGTTATCATTGCTTTATCTTCCCTTGTTTTCGGCAAATTCAGGTTTCTTTTTTCTTTCAGGTATTTCGAATTTCTCTTTGCTAATGGATTTTGCTCAGTTCTTTGTTAATAAAACTGATGCTTCATCTAAGGAGAAGTTCCGTCCTTTTTTATATTCTAAACTTACGAACACATATACATACTTATTTTTATTGTTATTAGCACGGCGGCCAACAATACCTGCATTTCTACGAATTTTCTAAATTGATTGTTTCGGCGAAACCCTCCGATGTCTCTTTTTGGATAGCCGATCAGAAAATTCGGAGCTGTTTCTTTTAGTAATACCGACTGAGCCCATTTTATGAGGTCTATTCACCTCCTTTTGTCTGCGCTTGCTATGTCAATTCTTAATTTATTATATTTTTCCTATAGGTATTCTTTCTTATTTTTTATCTATACTAACTTAAACGAATTTCCAAAAAAAACTGTAATGCTCATGGCGCCAGCATTCTTTCTCGTATACATTTGCAAAAAGTCACGTCCGCTGTTGCTACCCATACTTACTTTTACCTGTTGTAACATGTTATTTATTATCCACTTTTATATACATTTCACAAACTCGTAATTCTTTATTGTACATTTTAATTTTCTCTCACCACTACTAATGCTGTGACAACTAGGCTTGTTACAATGTATATATATATATATATATATATATATATATATATATATATATATATATATATGCATACTGTAACAAAAGGTTAAATTTCATAATGTCAAATTATGAGTGTAACAGTGTAGTAGAGGATAATTTAAAACCATTTTGAAAGATGTCTACTACGGAGTTTACAAGAAGAATCTGCATTTTATGACTCCATCATAGATTTATTTTGGAGCAAAATCATCGAATAGAAATACAAAAAAAAAATGTATTTTGTTATTACTATTTTAAATTATTTCATAGATAATTTTTGTATATAATTTCTTTAATTTAATCGACATATAATATTGACAATTTTATTTGTTAAGCTAGGGCGCGTTACCCCATTGTAATAAACAAATACGAATGTAAATTGTTTTCAATTTAATACAATATTTGCCTTGATTTTGTAAATGTGTGTGTGCATAACGGAAAGGTCTACCGGAAACAAATTGTAATAAACCACGCTTCGCCACTGGTATTTAGCCATGCCACTCCAATGGAGTATGTAGTGTAAACGTCTTATATGAACTTATAAATTGGTATATAATTTCTTATATCAGTTTTATATCCACTCTTATAAACTGGTGTTATTATTCTTAGTTTCAGTATTTCCAGGAAACTGACAGTGTGTAACCGATTCATTAAAAATATGTCAATGGTTCCAGAAAGAAATGAATGTTTTCATTTATGAAAATAATTGAAACCCGGTCAAATTAAAAAAAAAAAATATTACTAAACGGCAGCATAACGTCCTTGCATCAATCATCAGAACATTGGCCCAGTCGAGATTTTCAGTATTCACCTCAAGCAGAAGTAGAAGCTAGGTCTAGTATTGTCAATATTGCAATAAGTAAAGAAGACAATGTCTGGGATCTAGTTAACAAGTTCAGTTCATTAACCAAGTTGCTAAGAATAACGAGCATCTGTCAACGTGCCCTTTTGGTCTTCAAGAAAGTACCTAATGCTACGCTCAATTCATTACCTATCAGTGCTGCTGATATAGAAAATGCTAAGCTTTTTTTTGGGTCAAAGCGACACAGGAAGCAATTCAGAGCATATCAAAAGGACAACAACCACAAAAAAACGAACGTATTTTCAAGACTCACACTTTTTTGGATCGTTCCGGGGTTCTCAGAGTTGAAGGACGTCTCCAAAATGCACAACTTGATTATTCTGACAAGCATACAGCTATTCTTCCAAGATACAGCATCTTTACCACATTAATCGTTAGAAATGCACATTAACGTACAATGCATGGAGGCACGCAGTTTTGTTGTTTCGCTATCTTCACGCAGGAAACCATGGTGAGGTAAATAATGTGAACAGTGTGGTTCTGGTAAATTTTCAGGGACGTGTATCATATGCCTAAGCTGCTCATATTCATTGAGAAAGCCTTCATATTGTTGTTTAAATGGCCCTGGATCCAGAAGAATACCTACATGAATTGTAGAATTATTTGGTGAATAAAGTTGAGCTTGGCATGTAGCCAATAACACAGTATTGTGTTAATGGTTTGTAGAATAGATTGACAAATTATTGAGTGGCATTGAAGGAAAGGTTACTGGAGGCATCTTATTAGAAATATTCTTGAACTCTTCAGGATCTGTTTGAATTGCAACATGATGTTTGGGTACTAGTCAGCCAGTAGAAGAATCTGCTGAGTTCTAAGGAGTGATAGTATTAAATTTTGTTGAATTTAATTCACCACGAGTAAATGATGATCCATAAATCAAGGAGTGGTATACATACAAATAAACAAATAAAAATAGAAGAAAGGCATCGTGAATAAACGATAATCTGTATAAAAGAAACACTGAGTGCAGACATGATATTTATAAGTTAATTGATCTTTTATTCTGCATATAAGACCAATGAAAAAAATTATATTATTACGTTATTAGTGTAGGTTTTTAATAACGCATAAGTATATGTGCGCTATATTTTGATTTGTCATTTTTAAATCGTTTTTTCCCCTTGAAATTAGTAATATTTTAATGAATTAACGTTATTTGTATAAACATAAGTCGTGTTTGTGCATGTATTTTAGGGACATGATACAACTACATCAGCTCTGGTTTTTTGTATTTATCTTTTGTCGAGAAATCCAGAAGTTCAGGTAATTTCACAGTTGTTTATCTTTAATTATATATTATATATTATTTAAAAAGATAATATTATTGAAAAAATGAATGTATCTCAAATCGAATAATCTGAAAAACCCGGAATACGAAAACTGATAGATTGGTGGTCTAGTCACTACATACCTTATTGAAATGTCTGAAGTTACACTTATATTAGACATGAAATACGCGTTTTAAAGCTGTACTTTAATAACCTAAAATTGAAAGTAGTAAATTCTTTTATTCATCTTCTATAAAGTACGTGGTGACATCACGAGGTATTATGAAAATTTTTATTGTAATTTTTCCTTGACATTCATCAGCTGAAATACTTATATGGCAGATTACCGGCTTTAACTACATTTGTCATTATTATTATCTTAGTTGCTGGTTAGTTAACACGATCGTCAAAAAAAAAAAAAAAAAAAAAAAAACAGGAAATGAAATAAAATATTCGGGAAAGTTTTGTACGTAGGTTTATGTAAAAAGTTAACAAAAAATAAATAATTAAAATTGTAAATCAATACAGCAAACCAAATGACGAATATTATAGTAAAGTGTAAGATTGAAAACATAAATTTAAATATGCCTTGATGCTCAGTTTTTACGAATTTTCATTAATTGCTCGTGAACTCGAGATATACATATTTTTAAATAATAAATAGAAATCGCGTAAAAAAATATCACGACTTTAATTGATTTAAAACTTTAATAATAGTTATATTTAATATTTCTAATAAAACAGAATGAGTTATACGACGAAGTTAAATCGGCTTTATTTACGAAGCCAACGATAACCTATTCAGATTTGAACAATTTAAAGTATGTACATTGCGTCATCAAAGAAAGCATGAGGTTATATCCTCCGATTGCCATTATTGGAAGACGAATTAAAGAAACGACCGAATTATCCGGTATGATATTTGTTTTGATTAACGCGATATTTTATTATTTATAACGATTTATTATAAGAATTCCGAATGCATACGTTTTATACGCAGCTACGAAAATATTTATCGAATTTTAAAGTTAAAAAAATTATCTGGAAACAAATTTATGGTTGGTTTTTAAAATGTAATTATAAATTGCGGATTTAATTAATTAAATAAATATATATATATAATTTTTTAACGCGCGAAATTAAATGAAAAATAATTAATAATATAAAGTTCGAAGAATTATCGAAAATATTATTTGAAATTTACAATATAATTACCATCGAAGTGTACGCCTACTTAAATTTTAAATATACATACGTTAATTTCTCGCTATTAAAATCCAGTTCATTTATACCTGTCTAATCTGTGTAAATTAGTTATTTCGAAACTCTATTTTCCTGTTTTAAAACATAGTAATACGATACTGTTGTAATATTTAATGTAATATTATAATTGTTAATCATTTGGTGTAAGAAGGATTTTACTTTGTATTGTAACATATATATAGTTTTAAAGTATATTTTGTGGGCAAAATATATAGAGTACTGTACATAAATAAATGTATATAAACTATTGTTATTTATTGTATTGTTATTTACAAGAAGAAAAAAAAAATTACAACAGATATGCTTACATCGTCCGCAGAGAAAAATATTTATTTATTTATTTATTTATTTATTTATAGTGCCGTGTTTAACTACCGAGGCTATTACGGCACTGGTGATTTCAATCTTTAATATTTTTAACAAATTAATTTTTCTTCTACCAACACCCCGACGACCAACAATTTTTCCTTGGAGCACGAATTGCGGAATGACATATTTTTCTCTACGGACGATATGAGCAAAGTGTCTGTTGTAATTTTTTTCTTCTTGTAAATAACAATACAATAAATAACAATAGTTTATATACATTTATTCATGTACAGTACTATAAAAAATTTGCCCACAAAATATGATTTAAAACTATATATATGTTACAATACAAAGTAAAATTCCTCTTACACCAAATGATTAACAATTATAATATTACAACAGTATTGTATTTTTAGTTCTTTAATTATATTATATATAGTTCTTTCTGCTTGCGCATTTTTCAAGATATCTTCATTTGTTATTTTTGCCTCCCAAGGAATTTTAACCTTCTCTGAAATCGCATTCCACAAGCAGCACAACAGTCAAATTGTTTTTTATTCAATGTGGCTGCTTCAATATCATACAGTAAGATTGAATAGATGTAGCACCTCGCCATCACTTGTGTTAATAGTCATTGTATCATATTTGTAAACATAAATTCAGCATGTGCACAACATTGTTTCACTTCATAATCTGGATCAAGGTCTTCTATAGGGTAAACAAAGGGAAGAGGGATTTTAACTCTCTTTGCACTGTCGTGATATATTCACGCCGAAAGTAACGCTCCAGAAAAAACGCGAGCTCATTCTAGTTATAGGATAACTGAAACTGGACAATAGAATCTCTTGTGTGCACTAAACGTGAAGCACGCGGTTCGTGTTGTAGCAGTGTTGCCAACTACGCTATTCAAAAAACAAAACCGTCCATGTTATCTGGGTCACCCTATATAAGGTAGCACCCCAAGGGCTTGAATTTACTGTTTCAATTTCATTTCCATCAATTCTGAATTTACTACGTGTGTTATTTATTTTACTGGAAACATCCATTTAGTTTTTGTTTTTGTTTTTTTTTTTATCACAAGGACGTCTGGAATGCTGCAGTTGTTAATTTTGCTAAGTAGTTTTTCAAAATTTTTCTTTGAGTCGGCCATAATTACTATCAATTGATCAATATGGCATTCACCGTAACACTAATTTATGTTTCTATAGAGCTGCTTTGAAAATCTCATCTGAATACAGATATTTATTTTTATTTTAACTATTAAATGGCGTAATTTCAAAAAATCTTGGTTAATTATTACTGATATTAACGTTTTTGAATTTATTGTTTCATTTTTCGAAATAAGCATTTAATAAATTAGTTTATGTTTATACTCAGTATACATAACTTATGTTGCCCGGAATCGTAATTATCGATTAAGGAAACGGTCATACGAACATTTATAGAAAAAGTCACTTAACACCTTTAAAATGAAATCCCTGATATAAGACAGTTTTGAGCAATCGGGTGTTTTATCGATTTTAACGGAGTATATTGAGAATACGTATTGAACGCCTATTTTGATTGATCCGCAATTTATTAAACGTAGTTTTAAATACTGAGCTCCGTGCTAGGAAGGCGTAGGTTAATATAAAATCAGATTAATTACTTGTAAATTATCATCTTGTTAATTAAAGTAAGATTTACGATTAAAAAGCGGATATATGGAACAGATAGTTTTATTTGACCTAATGCTAGTATTATTTACATACTTAATAAAAGTCGATCTGCTGTCTAAAGTAACACTCGGATAACGTATCCCATCAATTCAGAATAGCATATTTAGTCACTTCAATCTATTTCAGTATCTTCAACGAGGAAACTATCTGGGTCCAGTTTTTATGCGATTTATTTTTTATCATTTATTGTAATAATTATGTTTTATTCTAAGCTGCAATCTACTGCGAATAGTGTTGGATTTATACGAGCTGTGTATATATAAATATATATCATCATTTATCCACTCGTGTCCGAATATAGAGTACCATCCGTTATTGATGTGTCCTGAGGTGACTAAGTAACCCGATTCTCGCAGCACAATCCTTGCTGCATACGTTACATTTGAAGGTGCCAGTGTTGCTGGATATTGTTCCTGCCCTGAGCACACGATGCGATTACGTTTTTTCTTATATGCCACGGTTTCAACTTCTTTATCCGCACATTGTAGTTCATCCTTTCCTATCTATTGGTACTTTCTCCCATTTCTTAGGATCTATATCGCAATCTTTAAATATTTTCCCCAAGAAGTCCTTGTACCGCCATCGCGGACGTCCAATATGACGCTTTCCATCCAACAGTTGACCATAGAAAATCTTTTTGGGAATCCTGTTTTCAGCCATTCTTATAACGTGTCCGGCCCATCGTAGACAATTCTTGTAAAGCAACAGTTGAATAGATTGGTAATTTGACCGCTATAAAATGTCACGGTTTGACACACGATCTTGGCATCGGACACGCAGTATTGTGCGCAATGAATGATGGTGGAATGCTTCAAGTGAACATATGTTTTTTTGTATGGAGCCCAGGTTTCTGATCCGTAGATTAACGTTGGTAATATTACAGCTTTGTAAATTATCAGTTTGGTTGGTAAGAGAATGTGTTTGTTATTGAAGACTCTTTTATTTAGCCTATTTACAGCGGCTGAAGCAGTTTGTATTCTGCCGTTTATCTCGTTATCTAGACTGATACTATTACTTAATATGCTTCTGAGATATTTAAAGCTATCCACTTGTTCGATTGCCGTGTTGTTTACTTTAAGCACATGTTTCCTTTCTCCGTTATTTGAAGGTGATAGTTGCACTAGTAGTTTAGTTTAGTTTTCTTCTCGTTTATGGTTAAACCAAATTTATTATAGACCATCTCTAACGACTGCAATATATTCTGCAATTCCTGCAAGTTGTGGGCTACCACAGCGCAATCATCCGCGTACTGGAATTTGGAAATAGCACAGAACCGCTGTAAGTTGAAGAAATCACCATCGAATCTACTGTTTATTATTATGTTCGTGGAGCCTAGTTTCTTGAGTGCAAGTGAGTGTATAAATGGCATATACACTGCGAAAAGTGTCGGAGCTAACACACAACCTTGTTTGACTCCTGTGTTTATTCGGAATGGCTCTGATTCGCGATTTTGTATAAATACAGTGCCTGTGTTATTTTCATGTAGTATGGAAAGCATTCGAACAAATTTTGACGGGCAGCTTAGTTTCTTCATGCATTTCATTAACAATTTCCTATGAACTGTATCAAACGCTTTGCTAATGTCAACGAACGCGATGTACAGATCCTTATTTTACTCGTAACATTTTTCTTGCAGCTGACTTAACGAGAATAATGAATCGATTGTGCCACGGCCCGAGTGAAACCCATTTTGAGTTTCAAGAAGAAAGCGTTCTAAAACCGGTGTAATGCGATTGAGATTACTCTTGCAAATAGTTTGCCTATTGATGAAAGTAGTGCGATTCCTCTATAATTGTTGCAGTCAATTTTATCGCCTTTGTTCTTATATATTGGTATTATGGCGGCAATTTGGAAGTCTTTAGGGTTAGACTCACCCAACCACATAGTCGAGAAGAGCTTGTGTAAAACGTTTATCGTGTTTTTGTTTTCTAGTTTAAGTATACCAGGTGGTATTTTGTCCGGACCAGCAGCTTTTCCGTTTTTGATTTGATTTATTGCGACTTTTATTTCTTCCAGTGATATATCCCCATCTAGTTCAGTTAATTGATCACAAGTCGGTATTTCATCCACAACTGAGAAGTCTACATGAGTATCGTTGTTTAGCAAATTACTAAAATAAGATTTCCATCTGTGTGATATTTCTTCTACGTTATTTATAATATTTCCATGTTCATCACATAGCGGGGCTTTTTTATAGGGCACTGGTCCGTATGTTGCCTTCACTGATTAGAAGAAGTCTCTATAATGACCGGAGTCTGCATATGCCTGAATCTCGTGTGTGTTTTATCTTCCCACCATTTGTTTTTCATCCGACGTGTTTCCCTATGGACTTCAGCTTTTAGTTCGGTGAATTCACGTCTTAGATTGGCTTCGGTTATATTATTTTGTCATTGAATCAAAGCTAATTTCTTACGTTCAATCAAATCATTAATTACCTTATCATTTGAAATAAACCAATCTTGGTTTTTTCGCTTGGATTCTGTTAGTGCTTCGTTGCAACATTTGTGCAGCATTTCTTTCACAGTATCCCAAGTTGTATCGCTATTTGAGGTAAAATCGATATTATCTTCGTCAAAAATTTGATCAATGTGATGTATTATAGCTTTACGTTCCTGACTATTCCTCAAGATATCGATGTTGTACCGGGTAGGTTTCGGCTTATAATATTTCAATACGTTTCGTGCTTTTAATGATATTACTGATCTAACAACCTATGATCCGTCGAGAACTCTGCGCCTCTCCTCTTGTGACTTTTACTTCGTTCCTGAATTCACGGCGTGAAATTACGAAGTCAATCATATGCCAGTGTTTTGACCTGGGATGCATCCATGTGCCTCTGTAAATTGTTTTAAGTTCGCATAACGTATTTGTTCTAACTAATCCCAGGCTTTCACAGGCTTGGAGTAGAAGAGTACCGTTGCTATTTGCTCCTTTTAGCCCATGTTTACCGATAACGTTCGACCAAACTTGAGTGTCGTTGCCTACACGAGTGTTGAAGTCGCCCAGGATAAACACCCGCTCTTTACGCGGTATGTTGCTAACAAGCGCATGTAGTTCCGAATAAAAAGTTTCTTTTTCAATTTCTTCGGCATCCATTGTGGGTGCGTATGCGCCAATTACATGCATTACAGTACTCTTATTAAGTTAAAATGTTAATTTTATCAGTCTTGATCCATAATTTACAGGTTCAGATGTAATAAGATCTGCAAAATGTTATTTCATCGCTATTCCAACACCGTGTATGCGTTTTTGTCCAGATGGATAGTCATGCCAGAACAACACGTACTTACCTACTGGTTCATAAATGCTTCCATCATCAAGGAGTCTAGTCTCGCTTAATGCTGCTATATCAATATCATACTTATTCAATTCTTTTGCCAAAAGAACGGTTCTTCTTTCTGGGTTATTGTCATTATCCGATAAAGTGCTTATATTCCATGATCCTAGTTTTAGTTTAAATACATTTTCATTTTTTCTCTTGTTTTTACCGCATGTGTATGGGTTCCCGCCAGTCGCGGCATACTGACCAGGATTGTTTGAAGTAGCCGATGTTTTGGGCACCTTTTCTAGCCCACTCCGAATTCACGGTGGGCAGCGGGGTTCCTGAAGAGGCCTGCCCAGTCGCATATCGGACTGCCGAATTCAACTTCTACTCCATTCCAGTTGAAAGCGATCATATAGGATATGCCGCCTGACGTGCAAGATGTAACTAATAGCTTCCGGCCCACCAGCCTGCTACCATCGCCACAGACTTGTCGCCGCAGGACTTTGACAAGAAGAAGAGAAGAAAAAGATGAGATTAAAAAGAAAAAAGGAAAAGAAGAGATTAAAAGCGAGTAGATTAGGATGGCACAAGTGCGCATGTGGGAACATAGAAGATGTTGCGCAGCAGCTCCTATATTTCCTATACAGCTGCAACAAGTGATTTGATGGCATGATTAAATCAAGACAACCAGACTTGCTACAACTGTTGCTGATGCAGGCAAGTAAAATATAGAAAAATGGGATGAGATTATGATAGAAGAAAGGATAATGAGGATGAAAGGAAGGAAACGCCAGTTATTCGGGATGGAGCCCTAGCCTTTGGATAAAGATCCTGAGAACAAGGCAGTGGTTTGCTATTGAGGAAATAGCGGTGTAAGGTTTTTACAGCGACCAAACCTCGCTGAGAGTGAGACAGTAGAAGGATTTTGTGGACTTTTAACGGGCAGTTCCTCAAGCTGCCCATCCACATCCTCTTGTCTCATTGTCCTGTCACTACTGGAATCGTCTACCTGAGACTTTCCACCCGTAGCCGCTCCATGCAAACCGATTGGCAACCGGCGCAGCGAAACCAGGATCGACTGTGTGAAATAGGCTACTGGCTATGACGGAGTGTGCTACCGGGCTATACATAGAAAATATGCTACTGGAAGGAGGCGGGAGAAGAATCCAAATATGATAAAAATCTTCTCGTGGAATATTAGAAGACGAAACCTACCAGGTAAATTAGTAATAGTCGAAAAACAATCACTGGAATTGTGGAAACATTCAGGAAAACTACCGGACATTTTATAACGGCTAATGATAACTTAGTAATTGCCTCAAGTGATTGTCATGAATCCATAAACGGTGTTGCTTTGATTGTGAATAAAGAAGTTAGAACTGCAGTTTTAGGATGTAGAACAGTAAGCGATCATATTGTTATCTTAAAACTAAGAGCTATATCCTTGAACACATTAATATAAGTTAAGTATACGCACTAACATCACGGGCAACAGAGGAAGAGACTGAAGAATTTTATCGACTACTTACAGAAATGTTGAAAAGTATTCCAGTCAGAGAAATATTGCTAGTAAATAGGGACTTCAATGCAAAAATCGATAACACAGAGAAGATGAATGATATTAGAAGGATAACAGGTAAATATGGAGTCAAACTTTCTCCGCGTTGAAAATAATCTCTGGCTAACGCAAATTACAAACATCATATGCGCAAACGCTATACGTGGAGATCACCAGATGACCAATATAAAAACCAAATAGATTATATCTTGATAAGAAAAAGATGGAAGACTCTATACGAGATGTTAAAACATATCCGGTTATGGACTGCGGAATGGATCATAACGCAATTATAACAGAAATGTCCCTTAAACTAAAGAAACGAATGGTTAGCAAAGTAATTACACCAATGAAGTGGAATCCAGCTATCGCCAAATTATATGAAGAAAGAGTTAATGAACAATTAAGAAAAGGCACAATATGTAAAAAGGAATTATTAAACACTGAAGAATTATGGAATAAGTTCAAAACTATCATTACACAGTATGCGAAAGAATCAAAATATAAAAGCATACCAAAAAAAAACATAGATTATGTCCGACACGTGGCAGATGATACAAATAAGCCAAAATATGAAACAAAAAGGCATACTAGCGAGGAAATTGAAAGATATAATCAGATATTCCATTAAATTAGACAAAGATGAATACATACATTTAGTTTGGAAAGAAATCGAAACACACGCGAATAACAATGAAATTAGAACATTGTTCAAGAAAATCTCCACTCTATCTGTAAATTTCAACTCTCGTCATTTACCTATTAAAAATAAAAATGGTGTAGTTAAAACAACTAAACCAGAAATAATCAAAAGATAGAGGGACTATTGTGCGTCCTTATTCGCTGCTGAACAAAGTGAGATACCTGAAGAAATGATGCCAGCAAAGATTTTGATAGAACCAAATATGAGAAAATAGAAAGAATACATAACAACAGAGCTATAGGATCTGACAACATTGTTTCTGAAATGCTGAAATCGACAGCGGATGAAGGAATTACCATAATACATAAGATATGTGACAACATTTTGACAACAGGGCAATGACCGAAAGATTGGTGCACGTCAATGTATCTATCTATATATAAGAAAGAAAACAAAGAAAATTGACAAAATTATAGAACCTTGGCTCTTATACCATATGCAAGTCAAATCATGTTATACATAATCCAATAACGCTTACAACAATATCTTGTCTTTCAACAGGCAGGGTTCATACGAGGTAGAAGTACAGGGAATCAGATCCTTAACATCAGGCAAATAATGGAAAAATTTTTGAATATAATATACCCGCAATATTCTGCTTTTTGGATTACAAGAAAGCTTTCGATAACGTTAACTGCGATAAATTGTGGCAAATAACCACTTGATATATTTAATTAAAAACTTACATATAAAGAACTCTGCTTATGCAAGAGTGGAATCAGAATTAACTGACCGATTCATCAGAATTATCTGACGGATTCCACATAGGAAAAGGAGTCCGACAAGGATGTGTACTTCCCTCTCTATTGTTTAATGTATACAGTGAATGGATAGTGAGGAAAGTGACTCAAAACTGGAATGGTGGTATACCCATCGGCGGAAGAAAAATATCAAATCTAAGATACGCTGATGATACGGTGCTATTGGCAAATACAGGAGCAGAAATGAAGAAACTCTTGGAAAAGTAGAATGAATTAGTAAACAAGTTGGCTTAATACTGAAGAGATCTAAGTGTTCTCTAATGGTGGTTGATAGGGCTCAGAAACTTCCAACAGTTTTTAATATGATACCAGACATACGGCGTAAGTAAAAAATGATATACCTAGATGTACCACTTACAAATAATGGAGGATGTGAAGAAGAAATAAGAAGATTGGAAATTGCAAAATATGCAATAGCAAGACTAAATAAGATATGGAAAAACCATAATGCATCTAAAGAAATTAAAAAGTATTTAATGAAAACATTAGTATTTTTCATTGCTACTTATGGATATGAATCTTGGACGTTAAAAAGATCCATGCGACAAAAGTTTCGAGATGTCAGCTTACCGAAAAATGACGAGAATATCATGGAACGCGTTTCGAACGAACAATTCTATATTGCAGAAATTAAACACAGCACCATGCCGGAGATTAGTAATCACAATACAGGGTCAGTGCCTTAAATTTTTTGGCCATATCATTCGACGTAATGGCTTAGGGAAACAAATTATTCACGGAAATATACTAGGAAGTCGGAATCGAGGAAGACCTCCCTACGTTTCGTTGATTACATCAAACAACTAACAAAATTACAGATAAATGAAATCATGCGCAAGGCTGAAGATCGCTTAGCGTGGAGAAAAGTTACGAATCTTTTTTCTTCTTGACTGCATGTGTTAAGTCACGACATCTGGAATCAGATTGACGCATATGATGATAATGATGACATATATAGATATATGTATATAGCACCATCATCTACAAAAAAATGCGATTTGCAAAACGGGAAATCGTATAAATACAAATAAAATAGAAATGGACATTGATATAGTATTAAATTTAATTGTAATTTAAAATATTTTCAACAGGTGGTTATTCGATACCGGCTGGAAGCGATGTGTACACGGATTTGTATAATTTACACTACGATCCTAAAATTTACGAGCACCCTCATCAATTTAACCCAAAACGTTTCGTAGGGAGTACTAACGTTAATCGAGCTTCTTATTTAACTTTCGGTATCGGACCTCGAAACTGTATCGGTACGTATATTTTATGTTTCTGTTTAATATGTGTAATAATGACGAGTAACGACATGGCGAATAACAATTAAATAGAAAGAATAAATGTAAAACTTTAATTAGAGCAGCTGCGGTAAATCATCAAACGCGTCCAATTAACCTCCAGTGGGCGCGCTTTTGAGACTCACACCGACTGGCGCAACATGTCTACATCGCTATTAATATACCATAGTTAACCCTCTATTTATCGGTGTTTAGATCATTACACCCTGCCTTGTTTAATATTATTGTATAGAATAAGTACTCACATTTCGCAGTATTATATTTGCGCATTGATGCTTTTAATATTGTTTTCCCAGAAACATATTGTCATCGGGTACCGTCTTGTAATATGTGCCGTTGTATGAGTAGTTCATATAGAATCGGCCCTTCCTTTTGTACAATACATCATTGCAGGTTTACTGGTATCGAAGTCAGCTAAGTAAAATAATAAATGGAAAAAAAAATTATTGGTGGATAAAAATAAAGATATGTTTCAGGTCGCATATGCAGTGTTCAGACCGCATTATATAATATTACTAATAGGTTGCACATAACTGAAACAAAACACAACTTATCAGCATCGTGTCAATGCCATCTACTAGATAAATTATCAGTCTAGGAGTACCTAGACGGTCCCATAGGTCGATTGACTGTGCAGAGAGAAATATCGATGAGCGTAAAAAGTGCTGTGTTTACATAGCTACAACAACGCCCAACAGGTGCGCCGACTTGAAAAAAACTTCTGGGGGGCAAAAAAATATTTTTTTTATGTTCCGTAAACATAACTTATTAATAAAATTGTTTTCTTACATATAAAAATCATATATATAGTATATATATGGAGAGCACGAGAGGAGCCTCCACGAAGATTGCGTAGCAATCGGGCGCCTTTTGTAAACGAATACATATATCTGGCCAATCCTTATAACATGCAAGCTAATCGGTCAAATAACACGTCCTTTTTAGGACCAGTAATGGTAACAACATCTATTAATATTGAAGGACTATCAACTGATAAAGAAGTAATACTATCGAAGACATGTAAACGAATTATGAATTAACTGTGACGTACTATTGGTACAGGAGACACATCGCGGTACCACTAAAAATAGACCTAAAATAGATGGAATGAAAGTTGTAATCGAACGACCTCATGATAGATACGACAGCGTAATTTTTGTAAAACCTGATCTAGTCGTCGAATCTGTGTGACTAACCGAAAATAATGACATTGAAATATTAATAGTCGAACTAACACACTGCTCTGTTACTTCTGTGTATAAGCCATCTGCTGCTAGATTTCAGTTTTCCGAACCACCTAACTTTCGACATCGTACTCAAATCGTTATGGGAGATTTCGATTGTATGAATATAGATTCGGGAAACAATGATACAGATGAAAATGGCAAACATTTGGTAGAATGGGCTGAAAACTGCAGATTGCTCTTAGTGCATAATTCCAAACTACCATTGTTCATTTAATAGTGGCAGATGGAAGAATGGTACTAACCCTGATACTCGCAACTCAATGCACCCAAACAGTCGAGAAACCCCATTCCGCGAACACAACATCGTCCTTTATCATGCCTGGTCCAGGCAGTAATTGTACCTGAAATGATTAATTTCAAAAGACGATATAATTTTTAAAAAGCTGACTGGAAAGGATTTACGAAGGAACTGGATACTGAAATAAGCAATATAGAAGCTACACCTGGTGACTATGGCAAATTCATATAATTAGTAAAAAAAGGTTTCAGGAAGATATATGCCCAGAGGATGTAGAACTGAATACATATGTGGATTATCAGCGGATTCCAAAACGCTATTGGAGCAGTACGAGATTTTATTTGCAAAAGATTCTTTTGCTGGTGATACAATAATGGCAGGAGAAAAGCTTCTAGAAGCAGTCACATTAGCCAGGAGTGAAAAATGGTGTAAGATGCTGGAAGATTTGGACATGAAACAGAATAGCCGAAGTACTTGGAAAATGCTGAAAAACCTCAGTAATGATCCAAAAGAAAGTGACAAATTAGTGACAGTAACAGCAAATGTAGTTGCGCGCCAATTGTTATTAAATGGTAAATCTAATTGCAGTAAACGTATAGGAAAATGGGCACCAAACGCGGAAGAAAATAGCACAAATAATTTCTTACATAAGCCTTTCGAGATAAATGAACTTAATGTCGCTATAAATCACTTGAAAATAAACAAAGCTTCTGCTTAGATGATCTGCGAGGTGAGCAGATTAAACACTTTGGACCCAAAATAAAATGGGGATACCAAAAATCTACCAAAAATCTGGAGGAAAGCCAAAGTAATTGCATTACTAAAACCCGATAAGAATCCTAATGATCCCGGAAGCTTTCGCTCTGTATCATTACTTTGCACCTATTCAACATTTTTGAACGGCTTATACTACATGGAATAGAAAACTATGTAGATGAGAAGCTAATCACAGAACAAGCTGGCTTTAGACGCTGCAAATCATGTTTTGGACAAATACTTAATTTAACCCAACATAAAGAGAATGGTTTTTAACCCTTTCCAGTCCACTCATGTATCACACTGTGCCCATCTATGTATCACATGGTACAATATTTTTTTCTCAGTCAAATTATGTTCAAAGTGATTCAAATAACACATATTGATCATTTTTTATTAAAAAATTTCATTATCTACAGAGTTAATTTTCTGGTATATGAGCAAATGATACACATTAAATAACAAGAAATATTTAAACTTCATTATTTTATAAAACAATACAAGAAATGTGAAAAAATTCTTATACAAATTTAAAATGTGCACCCAATGAAATACAACAAATTTAAAATTTAAAATATACACATTCAATATACTTATACTAAAATTATAACAAAATGATTTTTGAAATATATAATAAAAATATAAAAAAAAAATTAAATAAACAAACTAAAAATAATTAATTGTCCACAAAATGTAAAGAAGAACGAAGTTTATCAAATCTTCTTCGGGACATTGTGTCAGCAATTGGTCCAAAACGACATATTGAATTCTAATATAGCCTGTAACTAGGAGCCTTTATAATACTTGCAAGCATGTGGATTCCTACTAACTGCTCCATCTCAGCTTTGCAGGTGTTCACACTCGCTTCTCCACCACTTTTTTGAGTAGAATACAAGTTTGTTTGATCTACCATGTTTCCAATAATATTATCATCTAAAAAAATTTTGAAGTATTCTAATGGATTTTTTATATCCCTTGGTTTTGAAAATTCTTGAGTGTCAAATTGCAGTGTTTCAAATGTATATTTTTTAATTTTTTTCCATTTTGGGGGTTTATAATTAATTGTTGTTGTAAAAGGTACATCATTGACGTCGTTAACAATATTAACATCTGGGTTATTTACAATTTCTGTATCTTCCATCATGTCTACATCTTCTGGGAATATATCCACTGCTTCTACATCTGAAAAAATATTATTTATTATACATCACTCCGTGTGGTGGATTGTGAATGAACCAAATTTTCAATAATTTAAAACATAAATAAATACATGCATACTATAAGAAAGTAAAAATACTAATAACCTTCAGGTGGTTCTAAAAAAATATCTTGTTCAATATTCTGTAGAGAAGTAAAATCAGGAGCAAAATCATCATCGTCATCCAAAAAATCGGTGTCTGATATATTTCCATCAATATCTACTGCCATAAGTAAATCATATACATCATCCGGTAATACTTTAGAATTCATTCTTTCTAAAGCAATAACAGAAAATATTTGGGTAATCTTATTATAATTGTAAATTTTCATTATGCATACATATTGAGATCACAAATACCCAATGTATCCATTTGGATACAAATATGTAAACAACAATCATAACAAATGAATAAAACTATTTCAGTTTTTTTTTTTTTTTAACAATGTATTTCTAAATATATATTCAAACAATAAATAATTTTTAATTCACAAAAATATGTGAAGTACTTACCTAAAAATAGCTTCAAATAATAACAACCACACAAAATTCTGTAACATAATGCAACAGATAACACCGTATATTATAGCAACATAAATGTGTTTATATTTGGTATCAGTGCAACCAATCTATGTAACTGACATTATGCTATAAATATTACATCCATATGACTACATTGAGCTTATAGTAAGTGAAAAATACAAGTATAAATATTGTGTATCCATATGGATACATTTGACTGGAAAGGGTTAATTAAAAAAGATTACA
Organism: Coronaproctus castanopsis; assembly: GCA_032883995.1. NCBI lineage: Eukaryota > Metazoa > Arthropoda > Insecta > Hemiptera > Monophlebidae > Coronaproctus > Coronaproctus castanopsis. The sequence goes on along the minus strand of CM065052.1, from coordinate 106,344,443 downwards.
GGAGTAGCTTTTATTGAATTAACGGCAACATATGGCATAGTCAACCTAGAATGATACGACATTTACACAAACTATCAGCCAATTAGCTCAGACACTAGAGAATTTATCTACACCGATAATACTGCGATTGCAGCTCAAGAAACCACCTTTGAAGATGTCAAAAGTAGCGTCATCAGAACGCACCTCTCAATTAACAAACGACAGGCATCCACTATTTGGACCAATCAGTCGACTGAAATCTGCTAAACTGTGGAACGAAGCCGATGCACCCAGTAATGATGAATACAATGAAGGTTTAATGCACGGCCAACTGTGGAAGATGTGGCGTTCTCTTAGTATGTTAAGGACAAGTATAAAACGATGTAAGGCCAATTTTTAAAAAAATGAAACATTGAAAAAGATGATAAATGCAAATGTGGAGAAATTCAGACTTGTGATCACCAACTGCAGTTCCCGCTAATGAATAAGCAGTGCAGCCTTCAAGACTTAGCCGAATGCAACGAAAAAGCCATATATGTGGCTACTTACTGGGCCGATGCATAATAATTATCCGCACGGAAAGCAAGTAAGTAATATATATATATATATATAAAATGTTGTTATATTGATGAGTAGTGATTTTAAACAAAACAAAATCATACACACAGTTGAATCACCATAAAAGTTTTGTATTGCAAAGCTTTTCAATCGGTTACGTCATTATCAAGCATACACAATAAATCTTACACATACAATACATGAAATATTCATATAACGACAATATTTTATATATTATTATGTCTACATTATGGTACTGAACGAGTTATAACTCTTGAATAATAAACATTGAAGGTGCAAAGTCCTTAATTAATAACCGTTGGGGGTGCATGGCCCCGGTATAATAACTTTAAGAGGAACCACTGCCCCTCAAAGTTGGCGCCTATGACGACCAATATAAAAATATTACATGTACTTTTTTCGACAATTAAATATTAATTAATTGAAGCGCATGAACTAATTTGTAACATAATTTTACGTAATTCGATACAGTTCAATAATTTTTTCCAAATCTCAAATTATTTTATTTTTTTTTTTGTTTTGTTAATAACTAAATTTGCCGCGTAAAACGAACTGAAATAATTAAATCGAAATTATAATAAATTTAAATGTAACACGTTCTGTCGACGAATCGAAGATAATACATCGTATTTAAAAAGGAAAAATTATTCGCCAGGAAAATATAAAAGGATTTTCAAATTATTTATCAGTAATCTGTTTAATTTTAAACATTATCTCTCAAGCTCGTGTTATTTATTGTTTTAATAAGGAAACAAATTTGCCATGATCGAAATGACGGTAATGTTAGCGGTCTTCATTTTGAAATTTGAAATATTACCTTCCGGCAAAGAAATTTCCGTACGACGCAGTTACGTAACCGAAGCTAAAAATGGAGCTACTGTAATACTTAAGTTACGAAAATAATTAAATGAAATAAAGTATTGTGCGCTGACATTTTTTTACTTTTCGATTATTTCTTTGTTTTAATCGATTTATGACGACATATTCAGAGACTCGCGGATAAAATAGTTAAATAGACACTCAGTAACGTTATTTCTAGAAAGCGAAAATCATCAACTATATTATATTCACACTCGAACAAAACTAATATTTTTATATTTATTATAGATTGTTATTTCGTCGATTTGTTTAACGGTAATCATTTTAACAGAAGAATTCCGTTTATCGATGATACTAATTAGTTTGTAACTTTAAATCGTTGATAATTATTACTTTAAAAATTTCTTACAGTTTAAGAACTAATTGTATTCAAATAATTATTTGTAGTATTACGCAATGATTAACTGAAATTACGATTCATATTATTTAGTATACATATTTTTTTATTATTAGCAATGGACAATTTTCGAAAAAAATGTCCCTCCCAGATAATTATAATTTTAAGAAATAATTTTAAATATACATTCCTAAATAATCTCCTATTATTCAATATATCAAAGTGTACTTGAATTTGTTTTGTTAATTCATAAAATTACTACTCTCCAAATATATATGTATGCGTGTGTGTGTACGGATGTATTTTTTTTTTAAAGCGATAAATTTACGAATAAAAAGCACTAATTTTACATTATTTCTAGAAAAATTTCTGACAACTACGCTATCTTCAAGTTATGAATAACTTGATCAATTACCAATAGTAAAATAAAATATTAAACAAAATCTCTTTCTGAAATATAATAATTCTTAATGAACCAATTTTGTATATCTAATTTCAAAGTGAAATTCTTATCAACAGATTCTAATACTCCGATAACGTAACATCTAAGTACTTAAAGACTAAATATATTTATAAGATGGTTTTTAAAAATAATTAATCGCGAATTAGTTGAAAACATATTATAAATATATTTTGTCTTTAGTATTTATTGAAATATCGTTGATTATTGGGATAGTATCTGTTGAAGTGTTGATAAGCATCTCAACTTGAAATTAGAATTGTCAATAATTATTCGTTTTTGATTATATTATTGTTAATTAATTAAGTTATTTACAATTTAAAGATGTCGTAACTCCCAAAGGCTTTTGTTAGAAAGTATAAAACAGTTACCGGAAAAGGTATAATACAAGAACCTGATGAAATTAACATGTACTTTTTAGTCGGGTTGCTGGTAATACATCCAAAAACTTATGTAAGGAAATACCCGAATAAATCCGATTCTACAAGAATCTAAAGAATATTCACTCATTCGAGATGATTACAGGACGAATCTGTTATCAGAAGAACAGGTTTTTAATTTCTCGAGTCGTATGCTCGTATAAATTAACTGAGTTTTAAGAGTGACTCTTTAAAATCAGCTTCGCGAGTTACCCATCTCCGGCAACTACATTACTTTACTTAGAAATAACTGTACAGTGTACACATATTCGCAGTAACTGAGAATAATTGAAACTGCAATAATTAATTTTTGTGCTGCAAACTATTGTTTATTGTAATGTAGTCCAACAACGGCTAAAAAAACCAGTTATAACGTTAGGAACCTCAGCTTACCTATATTTTGTCTAGCACTCGAGTGTTTAACATTTAGGAAATCATATAAAATATTATAACTCAAAAGTGGAGGATAGACACCTGTTTGATGACAATAGATGTACGTTAAAAACTGAAATTGAACTTTTCCCATCATGGGAATATATTTATTGTAGAGAGAATCCCAACCCACAGATGTATATTGTAATTGCGATCTTACGACAGTGTCGACTAACGAAATTACTCTACAAAATACACATGAATTCCTTATGATGAAACCCATAATTCTGTAAACACTTTGGCAATATTAGCAATATGACTTACAAATTTAAGCTGATTATCAATATAAACCCCGAAACTTTGAACACATGTTACATAGAAACTGTAACATTATACAGAGTAATCAAAGAAAATGAACACATTTCTTATAATTGAAAGGTAAGTAATTATTGTTGCTCCATGTCGACAATGTATACAAATAATTCTACAACAATTTTCAGTTAACAACAGTTTTAATCTATCTAAAAAAATTGAAATCATCAGCAAACAATCAAAATTTTGAACATAAGTTAATTCCTATATAATTTATGAAAATAAATAATAAGTTACACCCTCGTGGTACTCTAGAAGTAGGAATATATTACTTAAACTGGTATCTGTTAAATAATACATAGAAAAAAACAAATAGGATCTAAATAACTGTATGTAATTGTCTGAAAATCAATAATTATGCAACTTAACAAGAAGTAAATTATGGTTTACTTTATCAAAAGCCTTACTAAAATTTGTGTAAACATAATCAACTTGAAGACGCTGTATATATTTTACTACACTAAATCTTTAATAAAATACCAGAAATTGTTATTGTTCTTTTAAACACCAGCTTAAGTCCTAAAAATATAATCACCAAAAGCATTCCTTATTAGCTTTTTAACTTCAGCCTGTAGTTTACTAAATTTAATATAATCGGTTCCCTTGCAGGTCCTACAATAAGATTTCCTAAACATAGCTTTCAGTTTTAGTTTATGACCAATATCTTGGCTATACCAAGAGGGTTATGTACCCTCAGGATGATTTATTCGTAAGATGCTTCTAAAGTTCCCCTGTTTTTTTTTTTTAATTTTCATTGCTGTCGCTATTTGAATCTCCATTTTGATGGGGCATGATCATCTTTGTCATCACATATGGCGCAATCTTCACTTCCATCTAAGCTATTTGAAATGCAGCATTTCTTGAAGCTCTTGACGACTAAATAATTTAAAATAAGATCCATACTTTTTGTTTTTAAATGATCACCGGGTCACTGCTCCCACACGCGTTTTATCAACTCTAAAACCAGCGAATTGTCCATCCACCCTTCTTGGCACCTAACAATAACATAGCAGGTAATTTTTCATCCCTCGATAGGATTTTTCTTTTAAATATAATACATGGTGGAAGTTTTTTACCATCTGCATGTACTGTCAACAGGACTGTACACCGTTATTTTTGATAACCAAAGTACGCACACTAACAGTTTTTTGTCCCACAGTATTAATTGTTGAATCTGCTAGCATATTGAAGTAAACTGATGTCTGATCAGCATTTTCTATTTGTCCCATTAAAAAGTTATTTTCTTTTTGTAATTGAATAACGTATCTTTGGAAGGCTTAGGCTGTTAATTTTTCCTCATGTGTACGTTTCTTATTGATTCATAAAACAATTTTACCCATCCTCAAATTGTTTTAAAATTATGTATTTGAAGTTCTTTTGCGATTTGTGTTGCTATTAATTGTTTCATTTCTATGGAAACAGTAAATTCTTTCTCGTGTCTATGTAAGAATAATATATCTATTCTACTCGGGTAAACTTAGGAATTCCGCCGCAAAATGCTTTTCTACTTTTGTTATCTGTATACGATTATTTTCATTTTGTCCATCGAAAATCATAATTTTATTTTCACTGTCATTAATTTTAAGTCTGGTTTCTTGACTTATGACTTTTATTTTACCGAGAAATTTTAATATCTCATCTTCCGACGCAGCAACTAGCTGGTATCAAACGCGTATCTTAATTTATTTGTTTTCCTCCAATATTTACACCACCATCCCAGTTTTCAGATGCTTTTCTAATTATCCATTCGTTGCATATATTAAAAAAGATACATTCTTGACGGAAGATCGCTTACATAATCTAAAATTTGGAAACCTCTACGTATATAAATAACATTACAAGCGTGATGAGATGAAGTTTAAATACGAATATACGGTGAATGAAAAACATCTTCATAAATGCGGTTTGCCCGTTCCTGAAATTCTATAATTTGTTTTTTCATTTTTTTATATTTACGAATTATGTCGCAAGGTTCATCGTGGTAATCCGAGAAAGTTCTAACCAAACTTTTACTTTATATATATATGTTACTCGCGTACATGACTCAAAATTATTGGAAATGTTAAATTTGTTCTAGTTACACTTGATACCAAGTTTTTCAGTATTTGATGAAGGCGTCGATAAAAGTAACCATTATTTCGAATTGATATATGACGCGCACTGTTACCAATTAGTAGTGAATTATCGATCGTTCAATATTCGCCAGCATATTTAACTAATACGAACAGACGTACTGTCAGATTTAATTAGTTTACTTAAAAACTTAAATAAGATCGCAGAAAAAATGATTCTAATCAAATTAAGGAAATACTCTCATACTAACAATATTGTTCTCAATGTACAGTTTGGTTTTCGGCAAACTTCTTGTACGGCTCATGAGATATTCAAGCGAAGGTCCTTTTGGAGTATAGTATGCGCATCTTCGTTTATCAGGAATTATATAAAGACTTAGAAATACCTATGGTAAAGGAAACTATTAGATATCTTGTCCAGAATTATAAACAACGACTTGACCAACACATTAATCCATTAGCTGTCAATCTAGTAAATAGTAGTACCCAGTTAAGACGTCCGAAAAGATTCTGCCAAACTGAGCTGCATCTCAGACCCTGATTTTGTTAACTAATAAGAAGGGCAGCTATGAATAGCTGTTAATTGTACAATGTTCATTTCATAAATATATTATCAGCAATACCGTTTATTGTCCCACAAGACAGATTGCAAGCAATTTTAAAGGGAAAAAGAAATTCAATAAAGTAAAGTAATAAATTGAAGTAAGTCAACGGTACGACACAAATGATACACAATTTAAGCAGATCATCATTTGACTGTTTTATATTTATTTCGAATTTTGCACGGATATAAGAATATGTTGAAACGAAGAAGTAAAAATTAGTAGTAAAAATTCTCATTATCTCGTATACCGGAATTCGGATTTTTATTATTATTAATCTAAATTGTGTCGTGTGCAGCAACCATTCGGATTTTTATGTAAAAATCAACAAATTTTCTATTCAAGTAAAATTATTGCACGATAGTTTTACTACCTGAATGTGTCCATACTGTTTACGGAATTTTGTTAACAAACGTTAGTCAGACGATAATTAAATTTTATAACAGAAACAAAGATTATTTTATATACCAAATGGCCTTGCTCCCTACACCGGTAAGTAACGGGTTTATTAGTTTATCAACAGTGATTTTTCGACTACTAAGGTATAATTAAATGATTTTTGATATACTTGTCCAACAATTTTTCCCGTCATATTCTCGTTTCATTTAAATCGTTTAATTAATTGTTTTAGAAAAAAAAACGTATTTAATCAATTCATTAGTCTCGGCGATAAGTACTCGCCTTTTACACTCGGTTATTTAAAATAATCATATTTTGTACATTATTTTGTTTTGAACATTACTTTTTTACAAGCGAAAATTGTAGATATTATTATTAAATTGTGTTGTAATTGCATTAAAGTCTGAGCATGAACAGTATGTATAAAAATTTGAAACTTCATTATTTTTCAAATAGGTTTGGAAATGCTGACCGTCCTAATACTTTTTTTCTTATTATTTATATTTTATATGAAAAATAATAAGCAAAAGAAGTATATTGAATATTGTTTTTTATTTTACAGCAATTAAATGATTATGTAAAAAGTTGTTCTGTTCAGTTAATTTCAAATACATTTTCCGGGTTTTTAGTCATGTTAACCGCTGATTGTTATTTTTTAGAAATGGAACATCACAAAAGTGGTTAAAAATAATGTTTACGAACCTTCAGAAGACACATTTCTATTAATCGATGCGATAGAGGACGACATCGTAACCATTTTACAAAAGAAACCCCGGATTATTTTAGAAGTTGGTTGCGGATCAGGAGTTGTTATTGCTGCAATGTCTTCAATTTTTAAAGACGCTGCATTTTGTATGGCAATAGACGTATTTGAAAATGCTTGTTTAATGACGAAAAATACTTCTGAACTGAATAATGTTCAGGTAAATTGCACTTTTTTGTATATTTACGTGTTATCGAATAGAATTGTCCAATAAAAACTTTTCCATTTTAAATTAATTAGAACGTAAGTTATTAATGAAATTTGAATTTTTCGAAACAGTTAAAAACCTACTAGTAAACTGCAGCTCTAGGTAGAATCCGTTGTGATGAACTTTAAATCAAACCAGTCAGTATTTAACAGTATGATGTACGTTTTAGTTTACGCGCAATTAATTTACTTTGAGTATAAAATAAATGTGTAACTTTAAAATGTTGACATCACTGACTTTATATATCCCAAGTTTTAAGTTTGTACGTATTTCTATCAGTTCTATTTATTTGTTTTTATTTCATCATCTATACTAGTTCACGTTGTTAGTAGTATATTTCTTGTTTTTTCATAATAATTACTTATATAAATTTCTAGCCAAGAAGTAATCGTTATATTATTTTGTGTAATAATAATAGATAAATAACAAAGATAACGCGAATTGCATAAGGCTTTATTCATTTTTCCTATTTTGTTATTAAATACGTGTACTACGATCAGAAAAAGCAATATCTTTAATCAATGCCTTTAACCTCATGGTTATCGATATATCGGGTTAATGGTACGTTTGGCCTAATTAAACAGTTATAAATCGAGTTTAATATCGCATGTATATTTTAAAATGTAGACATAATAATATAAAAACCTTTTTATTACATTATAATTCGATAAAACTCAAATAACCAAACTTCGTTTATTATAGGTAGATACGATAAATGGTGATTTATTAAGCAGTTTAAGACCTAATCAAATGGTAGATATTATTATTTTTAATCCGCCTTACGTTCGAACCGATAGGAGTGAAACGAAGTTAATGGGTATAACGCGATCATGGGCAGGTGGCATTTCCGGTAGAGAAGTAATGGATAGGTAATTACGCGTAAATAAACAGAGTCTTTACTAATTTTTTATTATAATTTTTTCCTATACAGGATTTATATGTTACATTTAAAAAAACGGTTATATATAATTCATAATAAATAACTTTATTTCATTTTTATAGCTGTTTAATGCGCGTATTGTAGTTTAAACAACCTTGATATTAAATTGTATAAATAGGAAACTATTTTAAAATTATATTGAATAAAAATTAATACTTTATGCGATTTTTAATCATTCGAACTACCGAATTTAAAACATCATTAAATTAATATAACTATTTTTCTTGAAGAATAAAATTAATAGTTTTTCTGTTTAGTAAATAAATAAAAATTGAACCCACATAATTAAATTCCGTGTATTCGCAGCTGCCTGTCGTTTATTTTTTTTTTTGCGTAAATAATTATTTGTAATTTGAAATTATAATTCCAATTTCACGATTTTTACGTCATTAATCGTAACTTTTAAACTTGAGATTATAAATATATTAATATTTTACTAGAAAAATTCGAATTTTCGATTAATAACATCATAAAAGAATTCGAACACTTCGTCTTTGGAAATATAAATTTATACGTATAATTTTCTTTCAAAAAATATATATATATATATTTTTTTTTTTTTAGAATATTTCAACAGCTTCATCCTGTTTTGTCTGAAAACGGCTTATTTTATTTGCTTGTAATAGACTATAATGTTGTGGACGATGTAATCTGTAAAATGGATGAATTCGGATTTACATGTACTCTAATAAAAAAACGACAAATACGCGGCGAACTTTTATCAGTGTTGCGGTTTATGAAGACGTAGTATATGTACGTCCCCCGCTTTGTGTTTGTGTAATAAATTCATCTCTATTATGCGTTTATATATATCATATTCGTTATAATTTGAAGAAAATAAAATACATTTTTTTATATGAATTTATCTTACGCGGATACCACGGAATACATCGAAGGTGTACCCGAAATATTTTTATTTTCGGAAAGTACATTTTTTTCATTGCAATTAAGATTCAACGATCGCTTACTCTTTGTGTTCCCTATACGGTACATTAACTTTTTTTTTTTAATGACAAAAGGAAATTATCTGTTTCTATTTGATTGAAATAGGATGTGTCATTGCGAAAAATATTTATATAACACGTTCAAAATTATCGAGAATCATCTAAGAGGAATTATCTAGAATCGTTTAAAATAAATTAACCTTTTCAAGTCATTTTGTATCGTATATGGAATACCTCGCGTCCCGAAAACGAAATTACCTATCAGTATTTAACTTAGGCGTCCTTCCTACTTCGTACACAAATATTCACAATCTTATATCGAAAATACGCGACTGAATGGATTAAAACGAATAAATATATTTAATAACTTTCCTTTTTAAGACGTATTTTATTAAACATTAAAACTGTACATTGTTATATCCTATTAAAGTTTAATTTAATCCAGATTAGTTGATTTTTTCATTTGTATTTATATATAGACGAAAAAGTATTTAATAAACGACTTGTTTCCTCATATTATTTGAACATATTAATCGAAATCCGATTGGTTGGAAACTTCGGGTATATATATATATATGTGTGTGTGTGTCTAGAAGTTAAAGGTCGTAATGTATTCGTTATAAGTGGTTTTTTTTTTTCATTAAAATGAACGCAATTAATACGTATCTATTTTTCTGCTCGATGAAGCGTTCGCCGTTATGCGTTGAAGAACAACTTTTACGACGTTTGGTGATTTGTTGTTAAGTTGAAAAATTAATTTTTAAGAGAAACTATCTCGGATACAATATCTGCATTTTAATTCAAGCCCTTAAATACGTCATGTTCAACGTGTAAACTACGTATAATAAGTTAGTAGCGTAGAGATATTGTAAATATATGTTAAATTTCTTTTGATATGTAAATACTGAACGGGTTTTTGTTTTATTTAGTAAATTTTAGTATTACTCGAGGTTTTTTCAATTTTGTTCCGGTATAAGAAAAATAACACAGACATAATACTGTGCATAATTACATACACCTGTAATAATGACGATTTTCCCCATTGCCGATCTGTGGAAATCTTAATTATGTGTATTTACGTTTATATTCAATGAATTTAAACTTTACTTTAGGTATTATTTTCTCGATCCTGCACTCCGTCATTATTTATTAAGACCATTGCTACACTCAATAATTCATGCAATTTTATGTAAAAATAAATAATTATGGCTCTAGCGTGATATAAAGAATGTTCGTTATTTAGTATTATAGTATCTGGGAGCTATACTCGTTTGTTTTTTGGCTTCGCGTTTAGTGTACACACGAGAAATTCGTTTTGGTCGAGTTTCAATTATCATTGCATCCTATAATGAGAACGCGTTTTGCGTGAAACGTTATTTTCGGGGTGAATTGATCACGATAATGCGAAGATATTTTCGAAGAGAATTCGAAGTTACGAGATTTTTCTGTTGTGGGGATACCTTAAGAGCCGTGTTTGCGAAACACGTCCAAGAGATCATCTGGAAGACCTGAAAACTCAGATTTTTGAAGATATTAAAAAATTCAGTGACCTCTGCCCGAAAAAGTCTTCAAAGATTTTGTAAGGACTGAATGAATGTATTGTTTTAAATGTCAGTCATCTGAACGATATTGCGTTCCAGAAATAATTGTAGGCTAATCTCTCGTTTTCCTATTTTTAAATAAAATTTCATTCAAAAATCTGGGTCCAGTAGTTTTCGAATTATTCAAAAAACAACAAAGCTGTCCGTCTTCTCTGAGTGATCCTGTATTAGGGACGTAATTATAACTATTTTAATCGGGTAGAATTTCGGTTCATAAATTTCAGGAGTTATAACAAAAATGTATAACATTCGAACGGTTAATGCGATCGAGCAGAAATTTTCAACGTAGATTCCGATAAGTATCAAGAAAACGACGATGGAAAAATTACATTTTTAAAATTTGGAGGGGATGAACTCGAGGTCAGACCCTAAAATTTCTAAATTCGTAATTTTCATACCGGGCCATTTTCAATTACTTTACGTGTGTGTACAAAATTTAATTCAAATCGTATGGGCGAGTACGTATGTATATATACACACACACATATATATGTATATACATAAAAATTGTTCTTTTAAATATATTTATTTATACATAGTTCAAACTAAGAAATTTATATATATATATATATGTGTGTGTATGATAATGTCAATTCGCAGATACATAAAAGATTGACGTAAGAACTGTTACTCTAATTACTTAAAACCGAATTCATTTTGAAATGTGTAACTTTATATATATATATATATATATATATATATATATATATATATATATATATATATATATATATATGTAGATAGATGGATAGATAGATTATATAGTTTTGGGTTTAATAATGATCATTAAGAAATCTGCTCCTAATGTTATGTTAAAATGCAAAAAAAAAGTCTGTTTTTAATACATTAGAATTGGAGATTACTGACTTGGTTAACATTTATAATAGCGATAATAATTTAATTGTAGTGATACATTACATATATAGATAGTTAGATAGAGATAAATACATATATGTTCAGATTTAAGCTACAATTAAACACTAACTTAACAATAAAAAAAATTTCCGTTTCAAATATAAATGAACAATGTCAATTTGACATCCACACATGTTCTTTTTATTATCAAAATCACCGTTCTCGTGAATGTTAAAACTATGTTTAGTAGATGACAGAACGCTTCAAACTTTAGTAAATATAAGGAAGTTCGTATATGTTTATTTATAGAAATTGGGAAAATGTTTGTTTTTTCTATTTTTGCTTTTCTTATCTCCGTGTTGTTGCTAATTCAATCACAATTTATCAATTTTATTTTCTTTAAAAAAAGATGTCATATTTTACTACATGCCTTTCATAGAACCTAATTGTGTTTTAAAAATTAGTGCTCGTCATTGCTACTCTCAAATTAAAATATGGTTATCCAAATCATACTTGTACATTGTAGATGTAAATCTTATGATTAGTTCATAATAACATGCAATATTTAATTCATAATACTGGTATAATTTTAAATAATAGTTACTGTAATAGTGTTAAGTCCTCTTTTTCATTTCTCTTGTTACTATACACTTAAAAAAGTTCTAATTCCAAAAATTGTCACATTTATGAAACAACCGGATTTTGTCATTGTTATTCTGGTATCATATTTCAAATCCGCAATCTATACCCTGGGAGGATAGAAATTGCCTAGACTTTGATGCCGATTTGCTAATCAGCCAATTAGTTTTGTGTTGCAGTTAACTATTTGGAAACTTATATTAAATCCATATAACACTCAAATAAAATCTAACTTAATATATTTTTACTTCTTTTGTTCTACAGTAAAATTCGTTTGTTTTATTCCGTATTTTGGAATGTACTAGTTAACACAATAGCATATTTTAATAAAAAGTCACAGTTTTTTCTTGCAATAACTTTTATAATCACTAAGCAATACCTTTAACAATTAATTTACTCGTTTCTCGAGAGAATTACCTTTCCATATATCTGCAACTGAAATTAATATAAATTGTTCTTTTCTCTCAAACCATGAAATGCATACTTGAAAATTGTATGTACGCATTTTCAACCTCGAAAGTTACCAAAGCAACCTTTATCAACGCGAAGACTGAAATAGAACCGGCTAAATGACGCTCCCATAAATTCTCGTTCCTGATATCAAGCTAGGATCGTGCGAGCAGAACTACTAAGTAACAACACACACACACACCTATATATATAAAGTTGAGTTAAGAAAACCAACAAAAGGAAGAAGACGACTAGAATTTATAACAACAAATCCACCAAATAAGTTATTGTACAACAACCTTAAAGAACTTAAAATTACGTGCGTATGGACGCTAGAAACCGAAAGATGATATACATCTCCTATAAGAGGAAGCGATCATGATAATGATGGCTAAACTTTTTGTGAAACAACACAAAATGGGAATAGTGTATTTTAAGAGTCAGATTTTTGTTATAAATAAAAATTATAGACGCACACAAAACGAAACAAAAAATTGACAATTATCAAAATGTATAATATATTTTAATCTGACAATTATTTTATATTAATTAATAATAGATAAAAACACGTTTTAAAAATATATAAAAAGTAGTATTAAAAATATTTTGCATAAACCAATTCATCAAATTCAATTTGTTAAAAATATTTCAGAAAATTTTTAATAACTGAATATTATATCTGTGATATACATTGGTTGTCATAATCGGGATTCATTGCTGCGAAAGTGGCAAATACAAATATTTCGGTGAACTAAAACTTTAAATGGAATATGTGAAGTTGTGAATGCATTTCGTGTATACGCGTATAATTATAATGATTGTTTTGATTTTACTCGTTTATTTAATTGGTGTCGAAGTTAAATGCGGTGAAGATTTTCACGAAAAATTAATTTTGAAACGTTTAAATAACGCTCATATATACAGTTATTTTCAATTCGCTTTATCCGCTAATAATTTAGATGATGGATATTTCAAACATCCACATTTATTTCCCTTATCATTAGGTCAAATTATTGAACGCTATAGTGTAAAAGAACTGCGGTTGAGTTTGACCGAAGGATTTTGGCGTTACAAACAATGGGGCTATCCTATTGTGGAAGCTTCTCCAGGTGCCGAGGTGTTGGTTTGGTTTAAAGAAAACGCGATAGAAATAGATCAATTATGGAAAGACTTGGTAAACGCTTTATCTGGTTTATTGTGTGCTTCGCTTAATTTTATAAACGATGTTAATACTATGACACCGAATCTTAGTTTTAGGTTAGGCGATACCAACAGCAATTCTTCTTTTGTTAGGTATTCTACTTTACCACGTGAAATCGTTTGTACAGAAAATTTGACGCCTTGGAAAAAATTATTACCGTGTCAGAAAGAGGGTTTGATTTCATTATTGAACGCACGACAAATACATAATACCGATTATCATTCTTTAGGAATTCATTTTAATACCGTTTGCTTCAGTGCCGATTGTAGTTCGTTTAATATACAACTGAAATTGACGGTTTCTTTAGTTTTCGACTTAATGTTGTTAGAGGGAAATCATAAAGACTGGTCCATTCGTAAATTATACGGTAATTCTGTTGCAGGTGTTTGTTCTGTTGCTCGTACCACGAATATTTATTTAGACATTAGTGCCAATAATACGGATTTAGTTTTTCATACGAACAGAGATCCTACAAATATTGAACAATATGTACGCGATAATGGTGAACACGTTACTACTTACGCGGTGTATAATATTTCTGAAAATTTGGGTGTTAAATTTAATTTCGAAGTGTATTATAATACGCCGTCGTTACCTTACAGTGATGTATCGCCAATTTTGTACGTTAATCGTTATATTGCCGGCTACGGTCACGAATACGGAAGAATTATTACTAAAATAAGTAACCATCACATTCATCCAATAATCGCGATATATTTAGAAAACATACCGTGGTTTCTTCCTGTTTATTATCAATCGTTTAAAATTATCAATAATAATAAAAGAATCGCTCCTTTAAAAACGTTTTACAGGCCCGGTAAAAGTAGAGTGCGGCCTTATTATTTAGAAGTTTTGTTCGAGTTGCCGGCAAACTCCATTACCGAAATTTTAATCGAATTCGAATATGTATTTTTAAAATGGCAAGAATATCCACCCGACGCGAATCACGGATTTTATATCGGATCGGCCGTTATAAGCGCATTTTTGCCCAATAGCCGTAATGCAATCGTATTGCCGTCTAACGCATCAAAAGTGCATTGTTCTTATAACGAAATTTGCAACACGACATGTAATTGCCATTTGGTTCAGTTACGAAGTGAAAGTTTAATTATAACGTTACCTACGCCTGACTTTAGTATGCCTTATAACGTAATTTGTTTAGCATGTACCGTTGTAGCATTAGCCTTTGGTCCAATACATAATATCACGACCAAAAGATTAATGTTTAAAAACGCCGTGAAAAAAAGAGGACTTCATAAATTACTAGATAATGTAGTTCAATATTTCAAACGAAAGTTTTCTTCAACTGCTTCTACCTCGTGTCCTAGTTCGTAAGAATAAATATTCCTATTTTTGTATATGATAATTTTCGTTTAGTGCGGAATTTTTGCATTTACATACAAAAATAATAAAATTTTCTATGCTTAAGATATTATTTGCATATGGTTTAAATTTTATTTCACATTATTTGTTTGTGGATTTTATTATCGGACCATAGCTAAAAATTTCTGAAAACTGAAATAGGAGGAAAGTATATGATGCAAAAAATATCAGGTAAATTTTATTAATTATGTAATAATGTTTTAAATTAAAATGGACGGTACGGTAGTAAAGGACTTTTTCATGTATAAAAAATATTTTGTAATGGAGAAGAAATAGAAGTTTCCTTCGATTTTCCGTGTACTTCGATGTACTTATAGGTTATGTTAATATTTTAGGATTAAATGACAGGGATTTTAGAGTGGTTAACCAGCTTTTCAAATCGGTAAGAATAAGAATTGATGAAGCCGGATGATGTTGATAAATGTATTTTAACAGTTGGTATATTGCCATACGCCTCAACAGTAAAAATAGAATAAAAACGTAATAGAACGGATTTCTTAATAACGTTTAAAGAAAGAACTACAAAATCAGCATCAACTTTATTGTTAGACTTGGAATCATCTCTATAAATTGGAAGTAAACCCGTCCAGTGTTTTTCCAGCAAACTAATTAAAAATTGAAGTGTTGGAACCAGAAAGAGGGATATATAGCTTTATGAAAAGTTTCTAATTTTATGTATAATTATACATTATCAGTGGAAGAAGCATCGAGAAAATAAAGAGAGGGTGACAAAGGAATAATTATGTTGTCATAATTAGAAAATTATTTAGAAGATTTAGAAAGAATATGAAGTTTATATGATAAGAATCCCTATTTGTTATAAATAAATAAGAAGTTATCATATGCTGACTGATATATATAGTTTTTTAGCAAATGGGTCTATTAAGAGATGCTTCTACGCATGTGAAGAGGATGGGTGTTATATTCCACCTCTAAAACAGTAATTGGAGTAGGAAGAAGTGCTACCAGGCAGTAACGAAGACAAAAATTTAGAAATTTATTTAAATTATCTAAAGAATTTTATTTATCGAAATACTGTGATAGTTCCATTAAAAAATACGTAGGTTTGAATACATTGCCAGTTATAAGGTTGTGGAAGTAAATTTTAAAATTCCGAATATGATTACTAATTGAAAATATATGCCTAGGCTGATGACACCTAACATAGTTGTAGCCAGAATAGGGTATATCCAATCCTATGCCTAAAGATAAAAAAAATAATGAATAAATAAATTAAGATGCCTATGTTAGTATCTAAAATACATATATATATATCAGTCATACGGCCACACACACACTATTATTAACAAATTAAAGAATAAGAAAATCTTCATTATTGTGATTAAAATGTTATTTTCTAAATATATTGTTTTCGTTATTATTATTATTATGTTAAATGTTAACAAGACAAAATATGTTATATATAGCTACCGAAACCGGAGCTTATTTCAAAATATTTAAATAAAATTAAGAGAAGGGGTGAGTTGAAAATTTAGATGATAGCGTACTTTGTATGGGTGGACGTATGTGTTGATTTAATGTAAATGTAGGCTGAACTGATATGAAAGCAAAATACACATGCTAATTTTTATGGTCATACATATGTGAAAGTACATATATCTGAGTGTTACCATGCTTGATGTGAACAAATAATTTATTTCACTTTGATTTTTATTTATTAATTATTATTATAATTATAATTAATTCAGTTATTCATATTTTTTGTTTTAATTATTTTCTGTACAAATTTATGTTCTTTACAAAAGTTTATGCAATTACCGTTACTCAGCGATTAAATATGAAAAATTATTTAAATGTTAGTTTGGTGCGTGTTTTTACTCGTAGCTAGATTTGATGAATGATGCGTATATCGTTTATATATATATATGTATGTTTTACTGTATTTTGTTTTTATCATGTGCTGTTCTCTGAATAAAGTTTTATTTTATTTTATTTGATTATTATTGTTCATATTACTATTGTTATTTTTAATAATAGCTTGATTTCGGTCTAGTTAGTTATTTTTTTAAAACTATGCTGATTATTTTTCTGCTTGATATTTTCAAGAAATTTCATTTCCACGGCTGATGTAGAAATTAATTGACCGTTCTGTTTATATTTAATGCTTCAAATATGAGCGAAGGAAATATATCTTTCCAAATTATTCAAAATTCTTTCTCCGTCACATCGACAGGAACTTAACTGATAACGCCGAATCTGTATAGTAAACTGCTCGGTACATATGCATTTAATTCACTTCTACTGGAGATGTCCAACAAAAAGGAATTAGCATGTGTGAGGCTGTCAAAATCTGCTTTCAACTTATTGATTCCTTGAAAATAAGTTAAACCGGTAAAATTAATCGCAATCGGGTGTAGGTTTCTAATATTTCGATCTTTTTCTAATAATATTTCATGAATGCTGTCAATAAATAATTGGGGTATTTCTATATTACCTGTAATATTTAAATTGGAAGCGCTATTATTATTGTTACTATTATAATTATTACTATTATTATTTTCACTAGACTACTATATTTCTTATTCACTCTCAGTTGTAAATTCAGTATTTCATTCGTGTTTTTAAACATATTTCGATTTTTGTAAATGTTTAAAGTTTAATGTTAACTCGTTTTATTTAGATAATTTTATTTCTGACAAATACGTGATATAGATATATTGTGATAAACGGAAATTTATTCATAGAATACGCGCTGGAAACGTATATTAACAAAAACCATTCCATTTGTTCTCTTACATTCAGTTTACATGCTTGAATGTTAGGCATATTTGATAAACATATAAATGCATGTAAATCAATACTTATTTTGATAAAAATTAATGAATTTTCTTTTGTCGTTTTACGATTATTAGTTAGGCATTAGGATAATATGTGCGTGGTGTGGATATATTTTGGTTTCAGAGCTTTTTGTAAATTTTGTTTGTTTTAATTTTTTTTTTGTCTTAAATATATGTCACACCTGTCTTTGGACCACAATTGACAATGATAATATTCAACACATTTTCTTAAAACTTAAGCGTAAAATATTTTATTAACTATTTTCCCATTGGAAAAGAGTCAATGTCTGCGTATATCAATGGTTTCCATGGTATGACGATTAGTTTTCTGAAACTATAATGATTAATAGCACTGCCAGCGACCGTTGAACGATAACCGAAGTAGGCTGCCGTATACAATTAGTAGTTATCCGGACAATTCACTAATTAAGCCTTGAAGAATTTATATGCATTTGATAAGCGTATTTAAATAGTCACATTTATCATAGATATACCTCTAGGAGTGAAAATGATTTACATGTACTATACTTTGAAACATAATCCATTAGTCCTTATATTTTAAGAATTATGTTCTGAGAACATGTATCAATGCTATAAATTTTTAGTTAGTATAAAATCCGATGTCTGAAGTGTTTTTTTTTTTTAATTTAATCAGAATCTGCTAATACTAATATATCGAACATTGAAGTTAGATTGATTACCACATATAGTCTCAAATAAAAAAGTCCATAATGATGTATATATATATATATATATAAAATATTTTAAGAAAAACCGATCTTGGGTTAAATTCTTTCTGAATTACCAATTTTGATAAAACACCCTTTTCCGCATACTATAATTTAAAACTGACTTCAAGAAAATGTTTACAATGAACCCGATTTGGTCACACATTATTAATGGGTGGTCTAAAATGTATATGAAAATTTAATTTCGTTTTGTAATGTTTTGTTTTACTTAATAGTTTTTTAAAATTTATATACCATGATAATAACGCAGGTTCTTAGTTACTACCAACAAAAAAAAAAGAGGCGAATCCAGGTTCGAATGTGAGATAGCTAACAATTTTTAAGTCCATAAATAATATTAATTTAATTATATGTGAATCATACGAATGTAATTAAGCTTCAAAATGCGTGTTTTGAAAAATTTATTTATTATACATAATTAAATTTACGTGCTATTTGATTCTCTTTTGCTAATTTTAAGTTTGATCTCTTCGTGTGACGTGAGAACTAGAGCAGAGTCTAAAATTTTAATTTTGGACGACGGAGTAAATTTGTAGTGTTTTAATAAAAATGCCAATACAATTTTCATTTCCAACATTGCAAATCGTTGCCCTGAAATTTTAATTATTTAATGTTTTAGTACATAAAGCTTCGATACGATATTGTTAAATAATAAATTCACTTAAACTATCATTTATAAAAGAATAAACAATATCTTTTATTCATTTTTGATTATATAAACCCGTCTTATCACAAATTGAATTATAGTTCAGTTATTATCACGTATAAAAATAACTGGTTCAAACTGTTTTAGTGAACTTTAGAATGGAATATTTTTGAACTTAAGACAAAAATATCTAAAATACAATTTTCATTAGAAATTACAGAATGCTGCTGAAACTTTTTAGCAATATAAAACGATTATAAAAGTATACGTTATCGAAGTCTGTTTAAGTAACGAAGTTCGAATGACTCCTATAAAGAAAAACCTAAACTCACATGTATTGCATTGCAAACGAAATTATATAAGTAACTTAATACTCGAATAAAAAAAGATAAGGTATAATATGACGTCAATGACTACTGCAGATCAGTAAATGATACTAATAAATGAATATATAATGATGGAGCAATTATTTGCACACTAAATTATAATAATTTCAACGAATCCAATTTTGACTAATGATCAGTGAGCCAATATCCGATAACTCTTGAATCATATGAAAGATTAATTTTAAATCACATCGAGTTGAATATAAAGGAGTAGCATTCAAATATTTAACATCGCTTAAAAATATTTGGAATTAGTTAACCACATTGTTTTAATATGAAAATGCATTACCGATACAATTCTTAATTCCCGCGCTGAAGGGAATAAACGAATATGGGTGTCTAATGTTCGATTTTTCAAATCTATCCGGATTAAATTCTTTGGGATTTGGAAATAAATCTGGCCTACTATGCATGTGTATTAAGTTAAGGTGAACTAATGAACCTGCTGGTATTACATGACCACCTAAAATATACACCAAAATTAATTTTCTATTAACTTATTTTATATAAATTCACTTGCTATAATTACGATACATTTCAGAAACTTTTCATTAAAAAAAAAAAGTATGTTGAAATATTTGTACAAACCACTTTCATGGTTTATTTTATCTAACAAAGATAGTTATTATTTATGTTATATTAATAATTTGACATGAAGTAATAAATTTAAAGTAGTTTTAATATTTGTAATTAGAAAGTCTTATAATGCACACTAATTCTATGTTTTTAATCCGACGATCTGCATATATTTGTTCAGTGGCACTAAACAGCTGGTCACTGGGATACTCTAAGACAGCTTTTCTCAGGGTAGGATATGGTTCAAATAACAATATATGTCATCATTGTGTTGTAATAATAGCTACGACAGATAAGATTGAATTATTCTTTTTAAAACAGGTTTTTGATCTTCAGATTTGGCTGTCTCTATCTATTTAAGAATATCGTGTATGTCCCAAAAAACTTTCTATTTCTTGCTATAGGTTGAAGGCTGGAAAGATCAGTTCTGTAGAAACTGAGGGAATATTTTCTCCACCACCAGACTGTACAGGATAGTTTACATCATCGTTATTATCTGCAAAATAATTTATTTTTGTCATTGCAACATCCACTTCATTAGAATTGAGATATTTATATTTAAATCTTGAGTTCAGCATTGTTGCAGTCATTAATGAAGGACGCCTTTTTATAAAAGGGGAATTTAGTATTCAAAGACTCGTAGAAGGAGTGTTTCATATGTGTCAGCATCTAATCCTCCTTTTTGTATCAAACTTGCAGTTTGATAATGATATCAAAGGTATTATTATTGACATTCATGCGTCATCAAATGATAAATCAAGTGTGTCCTCATAGAAGAATTTCAAACAGGCTACGGTTCGTTAAAACATTCCATTTATTACATAAAAGAGTATCAATTTTACCATATTCAACACTATACTAATTGACTGTATTTTTTTGCTCTAAAAGCCTTTGTTGTTACTATGTTGCTAATTCAAAAACTGTCATCCTTTATTTGGGATATCAAAAATTGATTTCGGCTCCTCTTAAGTATTTGATAGTTTAGTCATTATAAAATACATATGATTTATGTTTATATGTACACGTCATAGCGGCACTATATTTAGTCAGTAATACTGTTTCCATGAATCCCAACTATTCCACTTACATTAATAATTTTTTTTTTCAAGTAATCTGCTAGCGCTAGCACTAAACATCATGTATGGCAAGATATATATCAATTTGTTTAGTAGTAAGGTGTTCTCCAGTGAGACTCAACCTTAATTGTTACATTATATGTAATGGTATTTTTCTTTTTAATCTACGTGTCTGTTGAGGGTTATTAATTAAGCCTGTTGCTAGCGGATTCGGATGCGATCTTAGGCGCTGTGCATACGTTTCACTGTATATTCTAATTACATCTTTCACGGTTTCCATTTTTAGGTCTCTATATATGTCATCATTTCTGATGTACCAAGGTGCGTTGATCATTATAGATTTTGATTGAAATCTTTCAATTTTAGAAAAATTTGAGTTGGATGTCGTACCCCATAATTGGATACCGTACGACTATACTGGCTTGAAGATAGTTTTGTACAATAGTAACTTATTCTGTATAGATAATGCGATCTTCTTCCAACAAGCCAGTAGTATTTACGAAATTGAACATTAATAATGAGAATCTTACTTTCATCTCTCACTACAATATGCTAAATGTGACATTACTTTTAACAAACTAGCTAGAATTTATTTGAATTCTCAGGTTGGCCTTTAGGGATTGGTACATACTTATAAGGACCTAGTGCATAATTTGTATAAGTATGGTGCTGTTGTCTATACAGTATGAGAATTTTATGCTGAATCAATAAACAGCAGAAAATTCCTATTAAGAATGGCTTCTCTTTATAGAATGTCGCAAATTTTAGCAGCGTTTGTGATCTGTGGCTGTTAATGGACTTACATCTTATTGGCATGGTTATAATTAATGAACACAGGCTCATTGGTGATCTATAAAACATATAAAAATAAGAGAAAATAACTTTCTAGATATTCCTCAACCTATTTATATTCAAACAACTATGCCAATAAACGATTGCAGAAACAATGGGACATGAGTAGTAGTGACTGAAAAACTTAAGAATTTTTTCCAGATTAAAAATATGAAGATTAATTTTGAAAATACATAAGCGCTTTCTAGGTACGACAACTTTCGGCCCTATTTTTTAGGTTTCAGCTTACTAGTACCTCTTTGTTTTTAACTTTTCACTATGTCCATTAAATATAATTAATGATATAAAATATGTTCTGTTTGAAGTAGATACACACATTGACAGTTATCCTAAATATATAAGAGAGCTTATAAACCAGAAAAAAAGAGCGCGTGCTCTATGGCAAAGGAGCAGAATACCAGAAAATAAACACAAATTAAATATAATAACCAGACGAAGTTAAACGTGCATTACAAGAAATAAAAAATGAATTATTTTCCAAATATGTATCTTAACACCAACCGAAAAATATGATTACAACCCGGCAAAAAACATGAACAGACCAGTGAAACAAAACTTGCCCTTGAAACAGAAGATTGAACAGTTGGTTAAAAGTGAAAAGCAAAAGGCTGACGCGTTTGCTACATATCTGTCTAGTATCTTCAAAATAAATGATATAATCACCAGTTCACCACTTCCCGATATGCAACCAAATAATGCAAAAATAAAAATGGTCTCTCCTGCAAAGGTTAAAAAATACATTAAGCTCTTAAATAATAGGAAATCTCCTGGATTTGATATGATACCTGTTAGGATACTAAAGGAATTACCAAAAAAATCAGCAATTTTGTTGACATATATATTTAACGCTATTATGAGAACATCATATTTTCCATTTCAATGGAAGTTCTCACAAATTACCATGATCCTAAAACCCGGAAAGGATAGTACACAACCCTCATCGTACCGTCCAATCTCGCTGCTATCTATTTTTGCAAAACTGCTTGAAAAGTTAATATCAGTCAGACTAACTAATATAATGGAGGAAAAGAAAGTTATTCCAAAACACCAATTTGGTTTCAGGAATGTTTCACACTACAGAACAATATATCCATAGAATTGTAGAAATAATTGAAGAAGGTATTACAAAAAAAACTATATAATGAAGCATTGTCTATAGATATTACAAAAGCATTTGACAGAATATGGCATGAAGGTTTGTTAAACAAAATCAAAACATTATTTCCTGAGCAGTATTATCAACTTATGGAATCGTATCTAGCGAACATACAATATCGTTTCAAATGCTGTAATGACTACTCTGAACCGCATCCAATTAAAGCCGGTGTTCCTCAGGGAAGTGTACTGGGGCCACTACTGTACAACCTATATAGAGCGTACCTTCCAACCGTGGGTAATGTCAAAGTGGCTACTTTTGCCGATGACACATTGCTCATTGCTCAAGACAAGAAGCCTGAAGTGACAGTTTCAGCGCTACAGAAAAGCTCGAACACTCTTCTACAATGGGCTCAATCCTAGAAACTAGAAGTGAATCCTGATAAATGCACCCATACCACATTCACCAATAGAACAGATCATCATTGTTATCTGTCACTAGGTAAACATATTGTACCAAGAAGCAACAACATCAGATATCTAGGAGTACACTTAGATCGCACACTAAGCTGAAAGGGTGCATGTACAAAAAACGAAAAAAAAACACTAGATATTAAATTAAGATCTCTCTACTGGCTAATAGAGTATTAATATACAATGCAATAATAAAGCCAATATGGACTTATGCTGCACCAATGTGGCGATGTGCAAAAAATACTAGCAGGAATATAATACAGCGCTTTCAAAATAAAACTTTAAGGCTATGCCGTGGTGCGTTACCAATTAAGCTGTTCATCGTGAACTTTGGGTCTGTATGGTCGACGAAGCAAAACTCGAAGACATGCAATACGCATACGCGGACACTGCAATTAGCTAGTCACTGCGCTTCCAGACGTCAAACAACCCGACGATCGAAAAGAAGTAGAATTCGCGACCTAGTTTAAGAGAAGGGCTGAATACATCAATGGATGTATTCCCCATACAAAAGACGATGGCACCCTTCATAGATAGCCAACATGGCTAGGAATAAATTGTCAGAAGTAGAAAAAATAAATAGATTAGAGATATTAGTTACATCGATGATTTCTAAAACTATTCTTCTATATGACAGCTTCCTGTCTTCCCCAGAAATCGAAAACAAGTCTTATTCTTTAAAGCAAGTTTTTGTTTTCCTAAAAAGCATGTAACTTTTATACTAATAATTTGTCTATTTTTTTTTTTACATTTTCATTATATATTTGAATTGATAAACGGAACTGTTCACTTAAACATTTTCAATACGAGTTTTTCAAATTGTTTAAGCTGTTTTAAAGAAATAATATGGTTAACAGACAGTTTATATCGTCACTGTGCTTTATGCAGATTATTCAGATCATCAAAATAACTTGCATTTCATACATTTCTTTCTTGGATAAAAAAACGGCCAGCCCAACAAAATAGTTTTTTATTTTCTTACAACCGCATAACCATGGGATTGTTGTGTATAAATTTGTTTGAAAATAGCGATTATATGTTTTATCCCTTCTTAATTTTGTAATTAAATTTTCTAAACCAAGCGCTGACCTATCATTTTGAGTAATATTAATTTTTTCTTGAAAATTTAATGCACTAAAATTAATGAGTAGAAGTTTTTAAATAACGCAATTGCATACAGCTTCAATTTCGGAAGAGATTGCATTTAAAAAGACTGGTGCATTAGTAGTTGTCGTAAATTGAGGCAAACGAGCCGGTACAGTTTCTTTTGTAGTGGTGTCACAGACCGAGACGCGCAGTCGATCAACGCTTCCAATTCCACTATTAGTAAACGTCCAAACGGCATAGTATAGAAAAACGATCAAATTAAAACCTGACGCAATTACAACGATACCAGATGAACATACGCAACATACTGATGGAAGTGTATAAAAATCACATTATTGACCAGTGTATGTTACCAGAAAAGCGCTTTGCTATGCTTTTCTTCATTCTCAATACACACACACACACACAGTTGGGATCGTATGGATAAAAATTCACGCAAATACAACTGTGTATATGATCTCGAACGTGGCAGAGCCTAGTGCTTCCAATTGCGCGCACAACCTTTTTCAGTTATCACTAATATCAACTCTAGCAAGTAATAAAGTGAAATATTAGACTTGTAGTTATTCCGATCACTCACTCGTGGGTGACTTTTATGTAACAGGGTTTTTTTCTAATACTTTTTAATTTTGGTATTTAAAATTATCCAACAAGTTACTTTATTTTCTTTCTGCGACTAATGTTATAGGTACTAAAGAACAATTCCATACGTATAATTTGTTAGGGGAAGCGGCGCTTCCATTGACGCTACGCCCTTGATATAAACGTAAATAATAAGGTACATGTTATCCTTGTGATTGTTTCGAGTACATAAAAGAAGTAATAAACTTTACCACTATTACGATATTTAACCATATAGATACAAATTAACCCGTTTTATTTTTATCAATATACGTTAAAGAAATTACTTTATATATTTTCAGAATAATATTAATTAGTTTCACCTCAATGTACATTAAATGTTAGTTAATTTCAATTTATAGTAAATTAAAAGTGTTGTGTAGAGTGTATTTTTAACTATGTATCCAGTAAGTTAGTTAAGACATCATTCATAATTAGTTAAGTGTAATATAATTTTTATATTCATAATTTGTTTGCAGACTGGAAAGAACATTTGCAAGGTAAAAAATAAATAAATTTATATCAGAGGATAGTCCAAGGTCGAAGAAAATAAAAACGAAATATATTCCGATTCAGTTTTAGTCAGGACCGTAGAAAATGAAATTATAGAAGAATTACCTGTTATATTGTTTTAACCAATTATTTGTTAAGATTTTCAAGTATTATATTTATGGCAATATTCTTTAAATATGATTAAATTTATGAATAAATCTTATTGAGCCTGTTGCCTTTATTTTAAGCATAATATTTGAATATATTAAAACGACTGTCATATTTAGTAGTACGTTAATTTAACGTAAACTTTCACACAAATCACAGAGGATAACTAAATTTAAAACTCACTGTTAATTGTTTCTTATACAATAGGGCGTTCATTAACTGGGTGACATAACGAAAAGAGTAATTAGAATTTTAATTAATTATTAAAATCCGTTTATCATGATAATTTGAAAACTATGGAAAAATATTTTTATTACTGTTTAAAGTTATATTCAATTTTAACGGTCTATACGTTTATTAATTATATTCATTTACATATTTTTATTGATCGTAAAATTGCTTATTTAAAATAATAATAATTCTGGTGTTTTTCATACATAAATGTGTCTTAAGATAACTCTTTATACTTATGACCGTTAGTTGTGTAATCTATCACCGAAGTGTATGTTTCTATTATTTATAAATTTTACAAACTAACACAGGTTCACTTTAACTTTAACCATCAGTTTAATTTAACTTTCCATTTGCAGAATTTGGTTATAGTTGTAACAAAATCACAATTGTTTCCCACTTTAATCGCATGATACTATTTCTTGAACTTGGACTCAGAATGTCGTTTTTTTTTTTAATGACGCGATGAACAATTTTTTCACCTAAATCCAGATTCTAAGACATCTTTCTTCGCATTTTTTTTTTTATTTATTTTTAATGCGTTACTCTTCAAAATTATATTTGACTTCTAACATGACAACAGCAACTTATTTTAATATTGACATTTCCCAATATTCGATTTTTTACGCGGTATAATCAGGTATTTGTACAATACGTAATGAGAAAAAAAAAATTTACTTGAAAGTGGTGTATCTATATTAACTTCTCGCGAAATATGCGGTACCGGAGTGTATATTCTCATCGCTTCTTTGATAACATTTTCGGTATATTTCAATTCTGTTAAACTATTAATAGTAAGTTTTCTATTTTTTGAAATAACACATGAAGTCTCAGATGCAACTTTATCCTGTGACAGAAAGTAAAATTTTTATATTATGTACCGTCATGCAAAAATAATTTTCTAATTTAGATACATAGTATCAATATTATATAAACACACACACACACACATATATATATATAAATAATTATACATTTTATTATGACTTTCTTGACGAATTATTATTTTATAGCATGAATATATTATTTCGGATTTCAGAATTTCACTT
Organism: Coronaproctus castanopsis; assembly: GCA_032883995.1. Lineage (NCBI taxonomy): Eukaryota > Metazoa > Arthropoda > Insecta > Hemiptera > Monophlebidae > Coronaproctus > Coronaproctus castanopsis. The sequence continues at coordinate 106,316,669 of CM065052.1, read as the reverse complement.
TTTACTAAGTGATGAAATAAGACATTTTAGACTATTTTTATTTTAGAGAAAAGAAACTGAATTGAGGTAAATTATCGGGTCGAATGAAGGTTATTTAAAAAATATGTGTAAGAAAAAAATTACTAGTAACAATCAAAATTTGAGATGAACTGTTATTATATAACATATTATATAACATTTCAATATTACACAAAAATGGTCACTGATATAATTCGGCGTAATTTTTAAGTTTTGGAATAAACAAAAAAAATTCTATATAATTTTAAATAAAATGTATAAATAAAAAAAAATACACACCTGTATGTCTTGATGTTGCGCGAGTGCATATAGACAAAATGTTAAACTTGTAGTAATTGTGTCATGTCCCTGGAAATAAACAATAATAAGCTTATTAAAATATGTATAAATATATTCTTCTGGAATATTTTATGAATTAAATTATTTATAATTGGTTTTAAATGTATGAGATAAAGTACATTCATATTTTTTTCATTCATAAAAAAATTTACTTATTTAAATAAGCATCGGCACTATTCGATATCTGAAAATACAAATAATGAATGTAAAAAAAAATCGTTTATTGAAACTATAACTTGAAACAATAAAAATATCTACACATTCAATCCAAATGTTTTGGTTGGACTTATGAATAATTTTTTTTCATTCAATCACATGCACACACACATATATATATATATATATATATATATATATATATATATATATATATATATATATATATAATATATAGGATAATACCTAGGTCAGGATGACGTTTTGGATTCTGATATAAGAACGAATATAGATGTTTTTTTTTTTAGTACAGATCATTGTTTGTAATAAGATTAGAATGTTTTCTCTATTTATAATCATATTTTATAATTGAAAACGGCAAATTGTAATCAGTTCTTAATATATGAACTTAATCGTTGCACTAAATTAATACTCGTAACATTTGTTGAAAATGTAGTAAAACAAAAGGTAGCAAAAGAAATTTAAACACAAAGAGCGTAAAGAAAATATCGTTAATAAAATTTAAAAATGTTATACACTGCATTCGAACAAGGTATTAATACAGTCATATTTTACTCACCATGAGTAATAAACTCACGCATATACATGATGTAATAATAACGTGTTACTGCACATCGATAACCGATATATCCTTACAAATATTACATACTATAAATAACACAAAAAATAGACACCCACGATTAACACAATATATGTCCGTTCATTACACCGTTCGGTTAGTGATTTATCATACATATACCCACACGCTTTATTCATTCCTTATAAGTGTAATTGGCCTCAAAAGTTATTAATGCAAAAGTGAATTTTATGAACATCATTATTAATGTAACGATGTTAGCGTTTAGGATAACTTCATCTCAGTTTCTTTTTATTAGTAAATAACAAACTACTTTGATTACAAACAAAATATATCCATGAGTATTAAAATTACTAATATTTCCTCTAGAAAACAATCTTCAGATCACACATTCAAATATAATTGTTATTTTATTTGTATTGTATTATTTTCTCTCATATTACAAATTTATTTTTTTTTTTTGTTTGTTTCTGTAATATTCTAATTTCTTCTATGCATTCAATGTTATCTTCAACTTATTGACCTACGGTCAACCATATTTATAAGTAACAAATTACTTCATCACAAAAGAAAATATTACGTAAACTGACAAGTTAACCCTTTCAATCACACACATGAAATTTTGACATGAAATTAAAATTTTTATATAGATTGTTTATTATACAATGCAGCTTCTTAGATGACTCTTGATAATTTACGCAGTGTTTAAATAAATATTATCAAAAATTTAAGACATTTCACGTCAGCCAGAAAATAAACAATTTTGTTAGCATTAAAATTTCGGTGACGCTAAATTTAAAAGTTATACAAATGTATTAGTTTATTCAAAGTTGCATTTTGACAACAAAATAATATACGAATAGATGTTGGTTCTCGTTTAAAAATACGGTTGTAAAATGTGAGGATGCAGCGCCAGAATTAATTTAGTAATAATTCAGCGCTTCCAAATAAAAAATTAAAAACAATGAAAGAGGCTCCTTTATTTGTTTCGAACAAAACTTCATACAGCGACCTGCAAGTCCCGTATAGGAAGCGAATAAATATGCAACGAAGTTATATGATAATCCAAAGTAATTAGCAATTAGATAATTCTACGGAATTGCGGCGGTTGCGAAGGGTCAAAAAGGGTCAAACCATTGGAATTGGTTAGCTAAATCTAATTTGTACATTTATAGGTATTCTTTTGATGAAATGAGTGCCATTTAGATAATTACAGGTGTCATAAACTCTATTAATAATAGATATAGAGAATAAAATCATATTGTAGATTAATCCGCAAGTTTGTCGTGTTTGATATAGTCATTATGACACGTCATACGTACCGCGAACAAAAATGTTTGCACTTCGTCCACGATTTCTTTATCCGTAAAATTTCTATTTGTCAGTAATAGTTCTAGAAATACGCCAGATGTCTTTCTTTCTATTTACAAACGAGCAAAGTTACTGTTAATACTGTAAACAATTATTTTATAAAACTTTTTACATTGCACAAAATTGAATTTTAATCTTAACCTTCAAAAATACATTGAATACTGTTCAAGAAAAATATGTAACTCATAATTATATATATATATATATATATAGATCATTTTCACGAAATATTAGGAAAAGAACCGATTCTTTAACTGCAGAAAGTAACATTACCGCCTAGCTTAAACCTACAAAAATGTCAGATACCATCACAAATTATCGACCGATTTCTCTGTTTCACATTTAAGCTGTAACTTCTTAAAATTGATAAAAGTCTGATTTTACAATGAACTCCGTTCAGGAAAATCATGTACCGACTAGGTACTTAATAAAGTATAGTCAAGTCTATCTACTCAAGACGACGCCTTTCAAATTGATAAAAAAAATACATATTTTATTGACTTACGAAATGATGTGTTGTGAATTCTATTCTCGAGATCATGCATACATACATATATATGTATATTATATGCACACTGTTTTTCATAATACCCATCAAATTCAGCCATCTATGACCAACTTTTCTTTTTTCTTTCTTCCAAGCATTTCTTCATTTTACTTATATTTCACTATGCTTTTTTTTTTTAATATCATAAAATTCTGTAAAAAAACTATGTCCTTTCACGTTTTAAATGAACCAATATCCCTCGTCATCAGAAACAAGTTTAATACAAGAAAAACAAGAAAGAGCTAAACTGTACAACAATAAAACAAACTGGGGATTTTTCAGGAAAATCATAAGTGATAAAACAAACCTCAAAGCCTCTTTAAAAAGTCCAGTTGAACTCGAAAACGAAATTGAAAATTTTACTACATTAATCCATAAGGCTGCCTGGGAAGCCACACCTACGATTAAAATAAATAGAAAAACTGTCAATAGCTACTATCCAAAAGGTGTACATGACAAGATTTCTGAAAAAAGAAAATTGCAACGAGTGTGGCACAAAACAAGACACCCACATGATAAAACAAGGTATAACAAGGCAGAAAGGCAACTAAAAGAACTGCTATCACAACTAAAATCTGATTCTCTTCATAGCTACTTACAAAATATAACATCAACTATGGACACACACTATGCATTGTGGAAAGCGACCAAACGCCTTAAACAACCGAAACAACACATTCCACCAATAAGAAAAATAAATGGGACATGGGCCAAAACGGACCACGAAAAAGCAGAAGCTTTTGCAAACCATCTGCAAACTGTGTTTCAACCTTTAAATATGGCACCTAATAATAATTACAATAAACGCATTAATGCATTCCTCAAAGAAAGGATGCCCAATCATAAGATGAAGATACCTCATGTAACGTTAAAAGAAGTAAAAGAAATAATTACGCATAATCTAAGTCCAAACAAAACTCCCGGATATGATCTAATCACAGGATATGTAATTAAACAGCTACCCGAAAATGGAATTCTTATGCTTACACAGCTATTTAATGCTGCATTAAGGTTGTCATACTTCCCTGTTCAGTGGAAAGTATCAGAAGTTATACTTATACCAAAGGACGGAAAACCACTTAAATGAACCCAACTCGTACCGACCGATCAGTCTTCTACCAATTATGTCAAAAATACTAGAAAAAATACTATTGAAACGATTAATGGACATAATTGAAGAAAAAGGTCTTATCCCAGATCACCAATTTGGTTTTCGAAGACAACACTCAACGATAGAGCAGGTCCACAGAGTAGCCAATGCCATCAGCAAAACATTTGAAGAAAAAAGTTATTGTGCTGCACTGTTCTTGAACATCAGTCAGGCGTTCGATAAGGTGTGGCATACATGATTATTATACAAACTTAAACAACACTTCCCATACCACCTGTATACTCTCATGAAATCATAACTTCATGAAAGGCACTTCAGAGTGCGATATGAAGCAGAGGTTACATCGCTTTACAAAATAGAATCGGGTGTGCCACAAGGGAGTGTTCTGGGTCCTGTACTGTACCTCCTGTTTACAGCTGACTTGCCGACCTGTCAAGATACTATCACTACTACATTTGCTGATGATACGGCTGTACTATCCATAAGCAAGGATCCTTTAGAAGCAACTCGACTACTACAACAGAATGTAAAAATGATTGAGAAATGGACAAAAAAATGGCAGATAAGCCTCAATGAAACAAAATCACATTATATACTATTTACAAAATGTAAACATAATGCAAAACCAATTACTGTGAAGGGTAAAGAACTGCAAGCCACCGATTGTGTAAAATACCTAGGAATGCACCTAGATAAAGGGCTAACTTGGAAAACACAAATTAACATAAAAAGAAAGCAATTGGACATTCAATTTCGTAAATACTACTGGCTTGTTGGAAGAAGATCATCATTATCTATACATAATAAGTTACTATTGTACAAAAGTATCTTCAAGCCAGTATGGTCGTACGGTATCCAATTATGGGTACGACATCCAACTCAAATATTTCTAAAATTGAAAGATTTCAATCAAAATCTATACGTATTATGATCAACGCACCTTGGTACATCAGAAATGATGACATATATAGAGACCTAAAAATAGAAACCGTGAAAGATGTAATTAGAATATACAGTGAAACATATGCACAGCGCCTAAGATCGTATCCGAATCCACTAGCAACAGGCTTAATTAATGATAACCCTCAACAGACACGTAGATTAAAAAGAAAAATACCATTACATATAATGTAACAATTAAGGTTGAGTCTCACTGGAGAACACCTTACTACTAAACAAATTGATATATATCCTGCCATACATGATGTTTAATGCTAGCTTTAGCAGATTACTTCAAAAAAAAAAAAAAATAATAATAAGAAAGAAGCTATATTTCATAATGAGACATGCATGAAAAGATTCTTACAGTTAAGTACTTTATTATTTATGTTCATAATACACTAACCTTCTCCTTGATCTACTTCATTATTAATCTTGCACGTTCTGTTATTTAGTTCATTCTTCTTCTCGTCAATTAGCTGCGTACAATAAACAAATATATATATATATATATATATATATATATATATATATATATATATATATATATATATATATTACGACGATCATCGTATGTTCACGTCATAATAAATTTAAATTTATTAAATTGAACGTGGAAAACTAATATTTAATTTAATCAATATAAGAAAACAATATATATATATATATAATTATTTATTTAATGAAAGTAAAATATATTAAAATTATTATAATAAAACAAGACCGGATTTGTAGTGGATAGACAATTGTTATACAATAATAATAGTTAGTTCGTTAATAAAAGTTTTTTTTTTATTTTTTTTTTTTTTTTATTTTTAATAAAGATACGATCTTAACTCATTGAAGTTAAATAAGTATCAAATTTAGTAAAGTGTAGCTTACTAACAAGATCATCCTGTTAGCCAGCTTATGGGTTGAAGTCAGTAGTCCATTGACCATGACTACGAAAATTAGTTTGTATTAATCTATTTATGTAATAGAATTTAATGACTTCATAATAAGTCTGACGGGTGGCGCCTTTTAAGACGCCTGATGTCTTGACTATTATCTAATAAATTGGTAGCTGCCACATTGACATGTTGGTGTAGCCTCTTCTCGTGTGCTGTAGCGAATTTTCTAATCTCTTCGTTTACAAGCGAGATGTGCAAGTCTCGATGAATATCATCATTTCTCGAATAACGGCATGCATCGACAATTGCTCTTAGTATTATGCTTTGTCTAGCTTGGATCTTTGCTCTAGAAAACCTGCTGGTACAGCCCCATAACTGCAGACCATAAGTCCATATTGGCTTTATGATCTGTCGATACAGTAGGCATTTGTACCTTACGTCTAGAGGCGATTTGCGTCCAATAAGCCAATATAACTGCTGAGTTTTTTCTTTATTTGTTTACATTTCATTCTGACATGTATTTCCCAGGTCAGCCGCCTATCCAGGTGCATACCAAGGTACTTGACTGAGTCAACCTGTGGAACAGGTTTACCTCCTAAGTACACTTGGTGATGCACATCTGTTCGTCGGTATGTGAAAGTTATATGCGTTGATTTTTCTTCATTGATTTTAACTTTCCAGTTTGATGCCCATTCGTGCACTCTGTTCAAAGAGTTTTGCAATTTATTTATAGCTTCAGAATGACTACTACTAACGGCTAATATAGCTGTATCGTCGGCGAACGTAGCTGTCGTCGTTTGCGCATCCGTTGGTAAGTCTTCTGTGTATAGAAGATACAAGATGGGACCGAGAACGCTTCCCTGCGGAACTCCAGCTTCTATGTTGTAGGATGCGGAAGTAGCATTTTCTTGCTGTACTTTAAATTGTCTTTCTGATAAATAAGACATGAGCAAACGGCAGATGTTACCTGGCAGAATTCGGCTTAATTTATAGGTCAGCCCGTCGTGCCATACCTTATCGAAAGCTTGCGCTACGTCTAAGAAGACGGCCGGGCAATATTTTTTTTCCTCAAATGCTCTATTGATTACCATTGTGATCCTGTGCACTTGATCAATTGTGGAGTGCTTCCGTCGAAACCCAAACTGATGTACTGGTATATACTCTTCAACCATAGGCAACAGTCGTTTGAGTAATAATTTCTCGAATAACTTTGATATAGTTGGCAATAATGAAATTGGTCTGTATGACCCTACATCAGCGTCTGGTTTGTTATGTTTTTTTACCATAATGATTTGCGCTATTTTGAAACAGCGTGGCATGTATTCTAAACGTAGACAAGCATTAAACAAATATGTCAACATAATTATACCTTTTTTTGTTAGTTCTTTTAGCACTCTTGGGGATATGCCATCAATACCTGGAGCTTTCCGAGGATTCATATTATTATCTATTTCAGTCGCTATCTCATATGGTGTAAATATTATCACTTTTTCGTCCGTTTTATAATTAATGCTGATATTAATAGTTGAAGGCATATTATGCGGTTTGAATACCCGAGATAAATGGCGAGCAAAGCATTCGGCTTTATCGGTATCTGACCTTACCCAGTTTCCACTCTCATCTTTAATGGATGGAGCGTGTGTAATTGTATGCTTAATTTTTTGAGTAGCTTTCCAAAGAGAATACTCTTTATCCTCGAAAGGACTAAGATCTTTGATGTATGCGGTGAATGTTTCTTTGCGAATCTTTTTTATTAACGCGTTAAGTTGGCGACTGGTTCGATTAAATCGATTTTTATCAGATGGACTCCGAGTTTTTTGCCATATGTGCCGGGCTCGTCTTCGTTCAGCGATCTTGAGTCGTACTTGTAATGGGTACGTGATTTCTTTTGATTTATATCTTTCTGGTTCAGGTGTAGCTGTGTTGGCTGCTTCAATAATTGCTTCAATAAAATTTTTTGAGTGTTCTTCCAAATCTTGTTTTGTTTTTAATCGTATTCTAAGGTTTATTTTCTGATCTAGTTCTTCCCGAAATTTATCCCAATTTGTTAGATTATTAGTGAGGTGTCGTTTCTTATTTTTTCGTATGACTGTTGCACTCTGCGTCAAGAGAACGGGGGTATGATCTGATGAAAGATCAATTACACCCTCGACGTCTATGTAATTACTTGCAACTCCTTTTATAATGAAGAAATCTACGAGATCAGGTTTTTTCCTCCTGTCGGAAGGCCAGTATGCTGGTTTTCCTGAACTTGCAAAGCTGCACTGAAGTATTTGTAAGGCTTTCAGCAGTTCCTTTCCTTTTATATGGGCAGGACTTTGATTATGTATTGTAACTCGCCGTGATCCCCATGCTTCATTTTTAGCATTGATGTCTCCACCGATAATAAAGCGGTTACCGTAATGTTTTAAAAACCGTACATAATGATCGTATTTAATATTATGTTTTGGTGGGAAATATACCGCTACAATGTTCGTAACTGCATTGCCCATCGTTATTGCCACCGATGCAGCCTGAGCATAATCTTCATAGAAATTTGGCTGCTGGTAATGCCTAATATTTTGTCTTATAATGACGGCTGCACCGCCATGCGCTCCACCATCAGGATGCGGTGTGTGATAAATTGCAAATCCTGAAATTTTTGGGTAATTTCTGTCCGTAAAATGGGTCTCAGAGATTAATGCTATATCAATCTTGTTAATGTTGAGAAATATCTCTAGCTCTCTTAATCTTTCAAGATTAAGCCCATTTGCGTTCCATGTAATAATACGAAGAGAAGAGTCAGCCATTATTTTTATTGTGCCTCTTTTGGCGTTGTTTTGTAATGGATGATTGTCCCCCAGATTTCTGGTTATGTTCATCTTCTAATTTGCCTAATCTGGTAGATAGATTCCGAACTTCTTTTATAAGGTTTTCTAATGCCTTTGTAATATTATTGAGTGCATCAGTAGAAGGTTCTATCTGTGCCTGTTGGCTAATTATTGAACGTTTATCCGAAGGTTGTATAGTTATTTGTTTTTCATTTGACATTACCACTTTTGCATAAGTAGAGCCACTTTCAACTTGCTTGGCTGTCACTGGTGTTTTCTGTAAGCGCTGAACTGCTGTTAACTTCGGAGATCTGAATTTCTTTTCTATCTCGCGATATACTTCACAGCCCTTATAATTAGCTGTGTGATCTTTTTTGCAGTTCACACATTTAAACTTTCAATAAAAGTTTGACAAAATAATTTTAGTTAATACAGCCAGTAAAAATAAATTACAGCCAGTAAATAATGAAGAAAATCGAGTAATTTTTGTTTAACAAGGCTTAAGAAAAAGGTATAAAAAGGGATGGTTGTTCATTTTTAGTGGAGTTTAGTTTTTTCAGTCTAAAAGTTCAGTTGTTAGTTTCTTGATCAACACAGTTAGGATTAAATGAAGAAGGATGGTTGACAAGTAATTATGAATTCGGTTAGGTTAGTTTTTTTTATTATTTTCAACTAAATTATTATTTGTATTAATAAATATATAATAGTTTTTTTTTTAATATATAATAAACTATTTCTTTATAAATACTCTATTTATTTTTTTAAATAATAATAATAATATATATTTATACGAGCATTCACGCAATATATATCTTATATATACATTTCTTCTGTGCGTGTGCATGTCACTGAACTCCTCCTAAACAGCTGGACCGATTTTAATGAAATTTTGTGTGTGCCTTCAAGTAGATTAGAGAATGGTTTAGATTTAAAATTCGGTCCAATTTAAATTGTTCATTGCTACGAATTTTTAAAACTGCCGACTTGCCACCTTTGGCAGGGTATAGCGCACGACGTAAATATTTATAAACGATCTCGCCTCTTGAAATAGCAGTTTCTATATAAGGTCAATCGTATAAAGGGAAAAAATTGCGAAAATTTCGATTTTTTTTCAAAATTTACTTTTTTTCGCGAACGATGTGAAAGTTGGAAAATAGTCTAATGGAAGTTATGTGGCATTAAAATATGCGTCTAATGAATTGTATTTTTACACTAAATACCTACCGAGAAAATTGGGTTTAAAGGGTGATGTATCTATAAATTAATGACGGTAGAAAATATTTTAAATGTAAATGATTATGTTCATAATATGTAGACACGATGAATAAAGATCGCGCAACAATGAATGTGCGAAAAAAGTTGATTTACTTTGTTTTGATCATACTGTAGACGCAATGTAAAGTTTACTTAAGCAACAACTAAAATACATTAATTATTTCAAAGCATTAAAAACAATAACAAAAATCAATTAATTAATTGCAAACGGTCAGAATTATTTTGAAATACACATGTTTTGCGATTTTTTTTTAAATTTCACTTTTTTCGCATTCTTAATTCTCCATCAGTATTTTTTTTATTTAATTCAGCGAATAAGTTAATACATTTATTCATTCTGTGGCAATACGAAGTTTGCCGTGTTAGCTAGTATATATATATAATATCTCATTTTCAACAAAATATTATAAGTTCTCGTTTATTCAAAATTATCGTCCATATGATAATTAATTAATTAATTAACAAATTTTAAATAAAAAATTGATGTGTATTCATCATCGTTTAAAAGTTAAATCAAAGGCAAATCGGACGCATACAATTTACTAAAAAGAAGAGTAAATATGTGAAAATGCTATTGTTACCTTCTGGACAATGTTTCTCGTTATCATTGCAGCGCGATGAAATTTTCTTCCGGAATTCGTAAGGGGGTAAATCATGTTAGACCAAAGCCATGGGCATTGAACACGTTTAACAACTCCTGTTGTTAAGCTGTTAGAAATACGATATACAAACGTTAATATTATTACCCATTTTCTGGAGACGACCAATTATAGAAATATTTTATTTCCGAGCATCGGTTTCATTTATGAAATTATTTGAGCTTTCAACATAAAATTAATGCACTTATACGATATAAAAACGATATGTATTATCGATTGTAATTATCCATAATTAATTTAAGACACAATTAACTTACTCCTTAATGGCATTCAAGTAGGTAAGGTCGTTTGATTTTTGAATATTAAATTTGTACCCCATGGCAATTTCTAGCAACATAGTTATAAATTTCGATTCATTAATTTTTATAAGCATTTATTTTCAAAAATTAAATGAATAATTCTAAATTACTCATAATTTTAATTAATAACATTCATGCACAGTTTTTTTTTTGTAAAATAAAGAAAAAATAAATGACACTTTGAAATAGTATTTCATTTAGAATACAGAACGATGCATTAATAGAGTAATATTAAACAATTTTTTTTTTTTTAGGTAATCTGCTAGTTAGCATTAAACATCATGTATGACAGAGTCTATATCTATTCATTTAGCAGTAAGGTGTTCTCCAATGAGACTCAACCTTAATTGTTACAATATGTGTAATGATATTTTCCTTTTCAATCGATGTGTCTGTTGAAGATTATAATTAATTAAGCTTGTTAGTAGATTCGAATACGATCTTAGGCGCTGTGCATATGTTTCGTTGTATATATTTATTACATCCTTCACGGTTTCTATTTTTAGGTCTCTATATATGTCATTATTTCTAATATACGAAGGTGCATTTATCATGATACATCGATATTTTGATTGGAACCTTTCAATTTTAGAAATATTTGAATTGGATGTCGTGCCCCATAATTGAATACCATACGACTATACTGTCTTAAAGATAGATTTGTACAATAGTAATTTATTTTGTACGGATAATGGTGATTTTCTTCAAATAAATATTTACGAAATTGAATGTCCAATTGCTTTCGCTTTGTGTTAATATGTCTTTGCTAAATTAGCCCTTTATATATGTGTATTCCTAGGTGTTTTACCCAATAAGTGGCTTGAAGTTCTTTACAATTGAAAGTAATTGCTTATGCATTATGTTTGCATTTTATAAACAGTATTTTCATTAAGTTATCTGCCATTTCTTAGTCCATTTCTCAATCATATTTACATTATGCTGTAGTAGTCGAGTTGCTTCTAAACGATTCTTGCTTATAGATAGTATAACCGTATCATCGGCAAATGTAGTAGTGATAGTGCTTTGACAGGTTGGCAAGTCAGCGGTAAATAGGAGGTACAACACAGGACGCCAAACACTCTTTTGTGGCACGCCTGATTTTATTTCATGAAGCGATGTAACCTGTGCTTCATATCGCACTCGGAAGTATCTTTCATGAAGATATGATTTCCTGACAGGTGGTATTGGAGATGTTGTTTAAGTTTGTATAACAATCCTGTATGCCAAACCTTATCGAACGCCTGACTGAACAAGTTAATAATTTAACGCGTCATGAAAATGTTGTTAACACAAATTAATATAATGACAAACGCACAATATATATATTTTATCGTATCTATTTAAGGTTTATTAAATCGCCAAAAAAAAAAAGTAACATTTTGTACGTACATATTAGCAAGTTTCCATGTTATACACCTTCCTATTTTTTTTTTTTTAAATTTGTCAGTTATTTTAAAAATATATAACATAATGAAAGTAAATTTGATATATTATTTGACTAATTTAAGGACAAACTTATGAGAACGTTTATGGACTAATCAAATTGAATTTTGTTTTCGTAAAATTTTAAGCATTACTTTCTAACTAGTTTTATTATTTACTGTTAGTTAATATTCATTACTAAGGGGTCACTAACGTAATATGCAGAAATAAATTTTGCTAAGCTATTAAGGTTATGTAAAATATATATAATTGGACATAATTCGTTATTAATAATATTATGTAGTGCGATTTTTCCATTAAATTGTAACCGTTATTTATTGTGAAATGAGACCAGAATAATTACTAAAAAAAAATCGAAATGCTGTTTAAGATAAAATCTTGTCAAAATTATAAAAAAAATAACACACATTTCTTGCATTAATATAAATGAATTCTTTTATTAAAATGAAGAGGAAGTTATATTTTTAAACAAAATATTTATTACATTAATATAAAATAGTTCTTTTATTAAAATTAAAGGAAAATTTAAAATTATAAACAATGTAAAATTAGTTTTATTTTTTACCGCCGATGATGTCCAAAATACATTTTTCCATATAGTCACGCACGTCAATTTCTAAATTTGGGGATAAAATTGACAAACTGTGAATCAAGTAAGTTGTATTATCTACAATAATATTCATTGCTTCATCTAGTATATGGAAATGAAACGCTGGTGTTAACAGTTTCCGATGCACTGACCATTCCGTTCCTAAAATATGTTTACATAATTAAAAAATAATAATAACAACAATATTATATTTCTTGCTTCATAAACACCGCTTAATGTACGAATATAAAATATTAACTCCCGAAATCTAAAGATTATTGAGACTAAACGGTTTTTGTATTGAATCTGAAGAAAACAACATTGAACATAAATAAAACAGTTACAAGTTGCTTCCTACGATAAGTGCAGAATGTAATAAAATGAGGCACAATGAACTCAAATCGAGAAAATATCGTTCTTAGTGACGTACATACAAACATCTTACTAACATTAGGCTGCTTTTTGTAAAAATTTGATTTCATTTATTATAGTTTTTTTTTTTTGTTTTTGTATAACGTGCTATAAAAATTTAAAAGACAATCTTTTTATACGCATTGAAGTAACCTCGAATAATTACCACCTGACCTCAATGCCGGATTATGGTTTAAGCCCATGAGGCCTGAGCCTACGGCGGCACAATTTGAAAGGCGGAAAAATTCGGAGATATCAAAAAAATTTTAAAAGCACATTAAATTTTATAGATTAAAAAAAAAAGGTGTTAATAATTCGAAATTACACGAGTGTTTCGTCGATCGTGAAAACAAATTTTATTGCTTTTTCTCTCGCTATTACTACTCCGAAATGCTAATGTTTTGAACATATTGTTACTGTGCAAAAAATTTACGTGCTAACTAAGATTCATAATGTCCAAAAAAATTTAAAAGTATTCATTTCAAACTACTTGTCTTTTTGGCGAAATTAAATTATTTATATATTCACCATTTTATCTGCAAAACTATAACACTTAATTACTTTTTACAATAAAAAAACATATTATGTTCTTTTTTTTTGGCCTAGGTCAAGCTAAACCTTTGTGGCCATTAGATTCTAATTTAAGGATTACATACTAAATTATAACTTTAAATAATAATTTTGCACCTTAAAATAAAAATAAAATTAGAAATAATACCTTGTAGTCACAGCTTAATAGATAATGTAGGGAATATGAAAGGAAGACGGCGAAAGATATCAGTTTATTAAAAAATATTTATCTATTACAATTAAATTGTGGACAATTAAGGAGAAGTTGATTTATATCTTCCAGGAAATTTATGAAAATATGACTAGTACATTGTCCCTGATTATCTTCACTTGAAAAATTTAACACTATACGTGAATGACCATGCGTAACCTACAAATTATAGTAACAAATCTGCGGAGTTGATGAGGGGATAGATATTGGGATACGATCATACCATGGAAATACTGGAAAATGCGACTGAACAATTCTAAAATATTTATCTTTATTTGAGGATTTCTAATATTCATATCAAGAATTGTGATAGTTTGACTGAATTTTAGAGCGTAGATCTGATGGTGGAATAAATAGGAGTGGAATACCCGACAAGGAAGCCTGTTTAGCAGCAACATCCGCCACTTCATTAAGTTCAAATCCGAAATGACTAGGAATCCAGCAAAATTCTAAAACACCGCCTAGTTGTATAATTCTTATACATTTGTCTGATATATCGAATATCAAGGGGTGGGAATCAAACCTTAATGGACAGTTCTGTATAGCTAGGAGCGAACTAACACTATCACTACAAAAAACGTACTTGCCTTTACCACCCAACACATTAAGTATATAATCACAAACTTTGTCAATAGCCATTAACCGACTGTGAAAACGGAAGCGTCCGAAGGGAGTTTGAATTTTTGGACTGTTAAATTGTCAATGACAAAGGCAGCACCTACTGAACCAGAATTTGTATTAGTTTTGGAACTGTCGGTAAAGATTTTTTGATAATTAGGAAATGTTGAGTGAAGTTTATTGTTAAACCATGTATCCCGAGGAAGAGGAATATATCTATGTTAATAATCAGAGAATAGAGACACATTGAGATGTAAATTTACTAGCTTGTTACTATATGGTAATGAAAAGTACGCGGAAGGATAAGCAGGAATTAGAATTGGATGGTACTTGTAATAGTGGGAAACTCTTGTTGCTAATAGCGGCATTTTAGAAGGAACGAATCTCCAGTTATTGCTGATATAAAAAATGAAATTTAGGAGGTATGGGTTATTGAAATTACAGTATTGTAATAGAAATCTCATGTTTCGTCTGAGATGTAAGAGATCGATTTTAGTTTCTGTTTGAAGACTGACTATCGACGAGGACAAAAAATTACCTTTAATAAGTCTCAGGATGACATTTTGCAGAGTATCTAAGATTATGAGATTCGAAGTACAAGCTGAAAAAGAGTAGGCCAGTAGATGTAACTCTAAAGATTACTTCCTTAGTAACCGGATTAAGAAACTGTAACTTTCTGTTAAGAAGCATTATGTTCTATGTTTAATCACACTTTTATAAGGTGACATAAAAATCAGATTTATGTTTTTATAAAATTCAGTTTTTTACACGATTTGTTGTGTATGTAAAAAGGGCGGTATCTTGGATTGGGCCTAGTGCGGCACGCCCTTAAACTCGCCACTGCCTGACCAATTCTCATGTATAAAGACGCTTATTTGTACGTTGAAAATACTTTCACGATCATACGAAAATGATAATGTCGAGCAAATTTGATAACTTGACAAGTAAAATTTCGATAACTAGGTACGTCGTTTTAATATGTAAATGATTTAACATTTTTACTTACAGTGTTCATGTCAGCTTTTGATATATGTTTTCATCATAAGATGAATTTTGTAGATATTAAATGTTTCCATTATTATTATTTTTTTAATTCTTTGTATACGCGCAACTGTTCACAAAACAGAAACAATAAGTGCGTATGGTGAATGAGCATAACTTGTCGAGGATGTAAGGAGAAGCGTTCCAACGAGCGCATTTCCCATAACAATATACATCTTAGGCGTTCAACATATCTCGAGGCCAGCGGTTCTTTAATCTTCTGTTGTCTGGTAATTGACGTTCTCCGAGGACGATTTTCTGTATCTGGTCTTCACAACCTCTGCTATTATTGATATGTTTAAATCCCAATGGGTGATTTTATTTGATACAAACCACGGAGCATTAATTATCTTCCTTTAAATTTTTTACTGCGTGCATTGTATGCGCTTCATATTTGATGGCTCGCAATAACCCCGATCAATAAAACTAAATTGGTTTTAATAGAGCACTATATAGAAGAACTTTATTCTTGATATTTAATTTGGATCGTTGATCAAATAGCCGCATCAGTACTGTATATCTTCTGCGTAGCTCTTGATTGTTAACAGTTAAATGGTATTTCAATGTCAAACGGCTATCGAGGTAGAAGCCAAGATAACGGACACGGTTAGTGCTGGGAATAACTACGTTATTAATGTATATTGGACTGCACGTTCGTTTTCTGAGTGTGAATGTAACATGATGACATTTATTGACATTTAAGTGAATTCGCCATTTCGTAAACCATGGTTCAAGTTGATTAACATGTTGCTGCAAGATTGTAAAAGCTTGAACAAGATCTCCATGTTTTGATAGTATTACAATGCCGTTTGTAAATGTACACATTAATGTGCCAGGATAAATATCTGCCGCATAAACTACATAAAGTGCTGGTCAAAGTATAGTGCTCTGAGGCACCCCGGCACAAATACTGTAGTGGCTAGAGAAAACGTGGTCTTCTTTGACACAGAAATATCGTTCCGACAAATAAGACTTAAGTAATAAATAAAAGTTATGTGGCACAAACGTTTTTAACTTAAATAGAAGCCCTTCATGTCACACACGGTGAAATGCTTGGGAAACGTCCAGGAATATACTAGCACGGTACTGTTTCTCCTCGAAAGTGGATGATATCATATCAACAACACGATGACACCGATGAAGAGTAGAGTGATCATTTTGGAAACCGAACTGGTGATCGGGAACGACATTTTGTTCACGTAGTATTGGATAAAGGTATTTTAATATTAATTTCTCTAATATCTTTCCTAAAAAAGTCAGTAAACTGATAGGCCGGTATGATGATAATTCCTGATAAGATTTATTAAGTTTAAGTACCATTTCAATGATCGAAAACTTCCATTCAAGCGTAAAATACATTTCTCGTAATGTCAAGTTATATATATATATATATATATATATATATATATATATATATATATATATATATATATATATATATATATATATATATATATATATATGTAAGTAGGACGATAGCTCGTTTTAGTACATTTTTAAGAATTTCAGAAGTGATGGAATCAAATCCCGAAGATTTTTTAGTTCTCAAGCGTTGTGTTATATATTTTACATCAACTGAACTAAATGATGAGATAAGTGGTGATAATTGGAGTGGTGCATTCAGCTCCTATGAAATGTGCATAGCATGTTGATTTCAATATTGCCCTGATGAGAATTAAATACTTGAGAGAGATATTCTATAAAAGTTGCAAATTTCTCTTCAGGTGATTTAGTCCACCAACCATTATCTAACTGCAATGGATGAGAACCTTCTTGATAATTAAGCATACTTTTTGCAGCTCGCCATAAATGTTTGTTTGTTCATGATAAGGATACGGTGTATTTTTGAAACTGTTCATTCCTGAGATGACGAAGCTACATTTTAAGTATGGAACAAAGTTTGTTATACTGGTGTTTAGAAGTTGGATAGTTCGAAGCCATTCTCGTTTATTGCTAATCAGCCGCCTAATGTAGATTAGTACATTGTACCTTTGTATAGATTTTGACTTGAAGGAATTATTGCTAGTGGTCCAAACAGCACGCTGGATATCTGATGTAATTTTTCGAACTGCAGAATCAATTTCATCAAGGTTCTGAAGGCGCACATCTAAACATTCTGATTTAACAGTTCACAGAACAAGTCTCAGTTAACTCTCGTTTCTGGATGCTTATATGAGGTCGTAGATATACTGTTAACAATAAAGGCGAGTGATCAGAACACATGTAAAAATAATTATTTATTTCTATAGAATTTTAAAAATAGTTTGAGAAAATGAATACGTCTAGAATATCGGGTTTCTTGTTAATAACAGTTGGCCCGTATGAGGTTGCCTCGGGGATGTTAATCATTTTTCAGTGCATAATTGAGAAATTGAATTCCATGTGGGTTAGTGACTCTACATCTAAATTGTTGATGTTTTGAATTAAAATCACCTTCTACAATGAACTGTGGAGCGAGTTGTTTAAACAGTAACTGAAACTGATCAGATGGGATTTTGAATTTTGGAGGACAATATACTGATGCCATATTAAAGCTAAATTCCTCAGTATTAACATTGACTAGGATAATTTGGGTTGCTGGAGTGCAGACTGAATGTATGGCATGATGTTTGACTGCATTACGTATAAGTAGAGCTGTACCTCCATGTCCTTTATCATTGGGTTGATCACTTCTGTAGGTAATATAGTCAGGTATAGTGAATTTAGTTTTGCTTGTGAAATGAGTGCCAGTAATAAGTGTTATATCTATATGTTTATCATGTAATGTATGATTGATTTCTTTGAAGTGCCTGCTAAAACCGTTTGCATTCCATATCATAGGGATTCCTGCTTGGTTGGAGTAATTTACTTAATAATCGAAGAATAACATCTGTCATGAATTGTTCGTGATTCACGACGAAACAGCGATGGAACTCTGGGTTTCACCCTATGAGCTCGTGTTGCCCATCCGCCCCTGACAGTCAGAACATAGAAAACTTTGTGAACAGACATATGTGGAGAATATAGAACAGTCACCCCTCTCTAGGTCCTATCAATTACAACCGTCTGTTCTTAAATTTCCATGGTTCTACTTTTTTAAAAACATTAAACAGAAAGAAATTGTACTTATCAGCAGACTGTGATTCGAGCATTATTTGTTACCGGACCTCCTATTACTTATACAACTTAGAGAAACTACTTACTGATCTCTCCATACTGGACGTGCAATTTGCAATCCTGATCATGTCTTCTTCGAATTTCCTTCTTTAATAATACTACATTCGGAACTAAACTTTAAATTACAATGCTCATCATATGATGGTTCTCTTTACAATGTATTATCTTTTCTTCATATCGAGAATTTACGTCTGTTCCCAAACATAGCGATATTTCTGGAGAAGTTGTCCACATTTTTAGAAATATGAGTTAGTTCATAGGTACAGTTATCACGTTGGGTAAGCTGTAAAGACATCTCCATTAACATATATATATATATATATATATATATATATATATATATATATATATATATATATGTGTGTGTTTCATTCATGTATAGCAAATAATTTTGTTTAAAAAATTGATAAGGCACGACTGAAATGATTAAATTAAAAGTAGGATTTCAAAAAATACTAATTACGAATCAAATTTGAACTGAAACGATGTTATAATATATTTAAAATGTTTTATAAATGCTAATTTTTGGGGGGAATTTTAATCGGTTCCAAAAACCGGTTTTAATAAAACTTTACAGCCTGATGGGCAATCATTATATAGTTTAAGTTATTAAACATTAATAATTGTTAATCACTAAAATGGCATTCATATTGAAACTAGAATAACATTCATGGATACTAAAGGAAACACGGATATAAAGAATTACGTAGATTTCAAGAAGACAATTAGATCGTGTTTATGTGAATCAACCACTAGGCTGTTACACGACGATGATAAATAATTATATGAAAATTGTGTAGAAATATTTTTTGTCCAGATATGACGCTGGGGGTCTATACGAACAGAAAAGCGTCTAAAAGAAAAAATGAAATATTATTTATAAGAACAACAAATCATGCACGTGGGAACAAATCGATAATATTAAAAGAAAGAAACGAGACCACGCATATACATCTTACACCGAATACGAACGACCCAAAAGAAGCTCGAATCAAAAAATTAATCGTTTACTTACCATTACATATAACGAGACCATTACCAAGCCATGGATATAGCAGATGGTACCATTCCGACTTTGTCAAATAATTTTGTTTATCCGCTAGAAATATCTGTAAATACATATTTAAATTTTACGAAATAACAATAATAGTAAATAATAATAATTATTATTTTTATTAATATTAATATTATTATAATTATGTAACTCTGTGCCACTTCGTATTAATTTACGATAATTCATGTAATGACATACGTAAATTACGATAGTCTGATCGGAAAAAATAGTTTTCGTTTATTCGATATTGCGACGCCACTCTCGCACTCCTTATGTAAACGAACTTGTGCGACGTCACATATATGATTATGATTATAATTATTATATTATTATTATTGTTATTAGAATTATTATTATTATTATTTAGAATTATATTTTATTATTATTATTATTACTAAATTTGTACATCTGTGTATATTATATATAGATCTATCATTGTTCATGTTCTTATATGAGTTTTTAATTTTAACTGATTAATTTCACATGACATATTCAATACATTTACACTTCTATTATAAACTTGCACTGGTTTTATGTATTAATTTATACAATTATATATAGACTTATTGTTGTTTATGTTCCTATATAAGTTTTAATAAGAAAAGGCTGTATTTTATACTTTACATTTTAAATGTTTTGTCACTTACTCCGGCGTTACACGACTAATGACTAATTTTAATTTATATCTGATCACACGATGCGCATTTGTTAGCATTATATATCTAACGTCTAATTTTGTAATTTTATTTTCCCGAAATATAAGGATTCACTAATTTATTGATTATTATTATTGTTAGAATTTTTGGTTTCATTGATGTGGTCAAATTGCTCACATTCTTTAGGGATATAGAAAATTATAGTTCATGTTTAGACTATCTTTTTTTAAAAGGTGAAAAAACATTTCCAATAAAATGAATGTACGATCAATGGGGTAGTCACGGGTGTGTAAGTGCTACATTTTTGCTTAATCTAATCATTAAATCTAAGTATAATGATTCTATCCTTCATTTTGACAGAATACTTTTTCAAAATTATTTAAAGTATTTTAATGTACGCTTTTTATATAACTCTTCCACGTCTTTAGATGAAAAATTTGATCGGTTTGTATCTAAAATTACAAATATAATAAATAAGTGTAAAAGTCTAAAAGAATTAACAAACACTATCGGAAAACAAACGTATGGATAACCACGGATATAATAAAACTAACCGAAAAAATAAAGATTTCATGTTTAAATTAACCAAAAAATTTCCTTCAGATACTGTGGTATGTAATGCGTATAAGTGTCAAAAGATGTGCAAATTGCAGTCAGGAAAGCGAAATATGATTATTATACAAATTGATTAAACAAATGTAAATGTAATCAGAAGAATTATTGGGGTATAATAAATCAGACTATTGGAGAGGAAAAGTTTGAATTTAAAGAACTTAAGATTAATAATGAATTAGTTTCGGTTGACGGAAATGAGAAATTAATTTCTAAATATATAAAATGACTATTATCGGAATGTTGTTAATGAAATTGTACAAGTGTAGCGAAGATACCTTCGTAATTGAAAGTGAGAATTTAACGACTGATTCCTTCGTATTTTTGGGCTTTGAAACAGACGATATTAAATAATCGATATTGTCATTATGTAATAAATTTTCTTTCGAGAATGATAAAATTTCAATTGGCTTAGTTAAAGATAAAATTAATTTTTTCTTAGAACCTTTAACTTATCTTGTTAATCATTCTGTTACAAATGGAAGATTTGCTCTAATACTAAAATTAGGAATTATTACATCTGTTTATAAAGGTGGGGACAATGCGGATCTAGCAAATTATAGATCGATCTGTATATTGTCGACTCTCCCAAAAATATTTGAAACGAGTGTGAAACGGCTACTGATAAATTATTTACAAAAGATAAATTTTCTTAGCGTGAATCAGTACGGATTCGTCCCCAGCAAAAGTACAGATAATGCGTTATTTAAACATATATTCTATATTACTGAAAATATTGAAGAAGATAGATCTATTATTTCAGTATATTTCGACTTACGTGAAGCTTTTGACATAATTGATCATAAAATACTTCTGAGAAAATTGTACGATTGTGGATTTAGAGGTTTTATATACAGTTGCTTTAGGACTTACTTGGAAAATAGAAAGTATGTTGTCAAAATGAACAATGTGTATAGTGAGTGTGAAGTGCAAACCTCGGAAGTACCACAGGGAAATGTCTTAAGGCCTTACCTTTTCTTAATATAAATTAACGTTGTGTGTAATTTAGACGTCACTGGGAGAATATTTAATTATGCTGACGATACGGTGCTTGCTCTGGATTCACAATATCCTAACATACTTCAAAACTTAATACAAGACGATGTAGATAACATTTATGAATGATTGCATAGGAATCGGTTGGTTATTAATGTTACTAAAGCGAAGTATACGATATATATACAAATCAAGATTCAACGTTGTGGAGAGATACGCTAATCTAGCTAGAAAAATGCAACAAAATTAGTTGGAGTCGATGATATTAAATACTTAGGTGGGTTCAGCTGAATAGTAAGCTGATTTGGAGTGGTCATTCGTTATATTTATCTAAAAAATTGAAAAAACTAAACTAACCCCATATTATTTAAAGCAGTACTTTTCTCCTGTACACCTAAGGGATTTACCTTGTTCTGTATCAGCCGGTTTTAATATATGAAATGCTGCATTGGGGTAAAGTGTCATATCAAACTTATTGAACAATTGCAAATATAAATAGAATAATTTTAAAGTACAAACGTTAAAAATAAATTTATATCTGTACGAGATTTATACATTCTAAATTTGTTGCAATTTGTGGTTAGAAACCGTACTAAGTTTAATATATCATTAAATAGAGGAAATGCCAGGGAGAATATAAAGTGTCAGTTCCGCAATTTTAGTAAAACTAGTATGAGATATCAAGCAGTTTGAGCCAATAGAATTTAATGCACTACCAGACCTAATTAATTATAAGCGAAGACGGAGTAGTTTATTAATTAAATATTTCCAGATTATTTGTGAAACTAAATCTTGAAATGAATTCAAATTTGCTAATATTTTATTTTTCGTTATTATTATTATTATTATTACTGTTAGCGTTGTTACCCTTATTATTATAATTAATATTATTATTAGCTATGCTTCATAATTATGGGTATGCAGTCTTATTTACCCTGTCCTTTAAGATTGCGTGTACGTATGTGTATAGACTTTTAGACTTTAACGTCAAATTGTCTTCCTTGGGTACATAAATATTCGTGTGTGTGTGTGTGTGTGTGTGTGTGCATACGAATGAAGTGTGTATATGTTTATGTGTGTGCATATCCATGTATAAATATTTACGGTTGTTCGTATCAATAGAAGATGATCGTGTGTATATAATAACATTAATGTCTTATACGTACGGTTTTTCATTAGTATGTGTGTGTATCTACAGTTATTTAAATTTATTTTGTATTTTTGATTACGTTTGTTTTATTCTTATTTTTCACGCGCATTGTGATTATTTTAATTTGATTTGTGTATAGAATATAATTGAATAAATTTTATAACTTGTTTATAACTTCTGCTTACTACCATGTTTGTATAAAATTCTGCAAATTTTAAAGCCGGCGCTCGCGCAGTTTATGCGCATAGCCAGTCTATGTTTTATTCCATTTCATGTATGTAAACTTTTTAATGAAATGTCATTGTAATGAATTGAATTTAATATTTTATATATACATATATTTACTTTTATATCTTCCGGATTTGATATAGATACCCACAACTTTTTTCCCATCCACAGACGAACCACATTACCGTATTTGTCCAACAATTCGTTGAATGCGTTGATAAAACCTGTAACAATATTAAATTTTCGTGTTCTATTTTCTTGGTTGCATAGTATCGAACAATTTTTTAATATCGAATTTATTTATATACGTGTGTATAGACGGTGAATTCGATTGCTTTCAAACTTTCGCCATATTTTAGAATTATCAATTATAAATTGATCTGTCGTCTTATTTTGTTTTTACTTCTTTTTTTTTCTCCTTAAAAAATACTTATTATATTTTCTCTATATAAAGAGAAAGATAAAATGTAAAAAAACTATTTATATTATATGTAGTAAAAGTTAGTAATCGATAACAGTGAAACAAATTGATTGTTCGGGTCGTGTGTTTCGTGTTCTTTGTTCTTTTGTCGAAGAGCATTTTATTACGTGGATAAATAAGGTTCGTATTCACGTTTCTATCGAAATAATTTTCTATTGATTATTTTCAACCGCGATCGGCTTGCTGATAAGCAGGCTGGTTTACATTCTTATCTGTCTATCTTATTAAGATGTCGGTTTTCCGCCCGCAGCAACTTAGTCGCAAGTCACTGCCCTAGAAATCTTCCAATATATAACAGCAGCTCTTCCACAGCAATCACCGCGTCAGGTAGCTCGGATTCGTCGCATACGGCGATAACGCAGCAGTTACGTATTTTTATAATCAGGCCGTTACTTCCACTGCCGGTAAGTTTGTTCCGATATCAACTTATGGCGGTAACAAAAAAAATAATAATAATCGGAATGTTAACACTACTAATAATAAACAGTTAACAATGGTGTCTCTGAAAATACACAAAACACACATGTTTAAATGTAAATGTAAAAACGCGTATATTTGTCATTATATTAAAAAGTTATAATAATATTTAATAAATGTACCGGAACAAATGCCCTCTCCATTTATGAAAGTAACTAATAATATAAACTGGTAAATAATAAATATACAAGATGTAAATAGTACTGATGGAAAAATTAGACAAAAAACCATCACAAATGAAAAGCGGTAATTTAAAAAATAATAAATATAAGTTTAATTATATAACGAACATGTAATATCATTTATAAGTAATGGAAACGAAAGCAAACAAATTATAACGTTATGAGAATAATACATTATGTTTAATGCGTCGATGCTTATACTTAGTATATGTAATACTTAGTTCCCTGGAATCGTAATTTCCTATTGCTGGAAGTAAATTATTACGCTGCGTACTACAATTGAGAAAAAATTTTTAGGATAGTTTGAGGATATGGTCTTTTACATATGGTATCTGCAGAGCACTATGCATATATGAAATTTTAGTGTATACGGGGACATTGAGAATACATCTAAGACATCGATTTTGGACTAATTGCAGTCTATTAAAACTAGCATTTGAGACTGAAGACCAAACTGGACAAGAATATGTTAAAATAGGCCTAATGATTTACTTGTAGATTATTAATTTATTATTAATATTTAAGTGAGATTTACGTTTGAAAATGGGATAAATTGAACAGATTGCTCTGTTTGTCTTCAATGATGCATGGTCAATATGCTTAGAAAACGTTAGTCTCTTGTCTAAAATGACACCAAGATAGCGTATCTGGTCAGACCATTCTATATCAACGCCACTGACATGAAGTCTGGTCGGTAAAAACGGTCTTCGACGAGTGAAGAAAATTGCTTTCGTTTTGGAAGGATTAAGAGCAATTTGCCATTTAGAAAAATATTTAATTACACGATCAACACCGGATTGTAACCTATTGCTGATAGTACTTGGCCAGTAGGAACTGCAGTACAACGCTGTGTCATCAGCGTATAAGGGAACTTCAATGTTATTTATATGCGGGAAATCATGCATGAAAAATGTAAATAAGAATGGCCCCAGTACGCTACCCTGAGGCATGCCGGCAGAACAGAATTTGCTACTTGATTTCGCATTATTTATAATGGTATAAAATGATCGATTAGTTAAGTAACTATTAATCAGTTTAATTAGCATACGGAGTGAACAAACCTAGATTAAATAAATAATCAAACATATATATATATATATATATATATATATATATATATATATATATATATATATATATATATATACACACGTTTATATGAATAGTATTAAGTTTGTTATATAATAAATTTATATACTTTTATGTACTCAATTATGATAAAATTATTCATTTGAAAAAATTAATTTTCTAAAATTATGTATAAACGATTTGCAAGTGATAATGTTTATATTTCATTCCTTATCCTAACCTTTAATATATATGCGTGTATGTGTATGATGTTAATCCATGCCAAGATAATTAAAAATTACTTACTATTACTGTTCATAATTAATAAAACATTGCCAATGAAAGGATAAGCTTTTGGACCTGGCAGATCGTTACCCATTTTCCAGACATTTTTAGAAGGTAAAGAGTATTTACACAACAATAAAATTATAATTGTTACAGATAATAATAAACCAACCATCATTATTTCAATTTTACTCGAATGAGGTCGGTGATTTTACTGCTCGTCAACAGGTATATGTAAAATTTTAAGTAATACTATGGAATATATACGCTGTCATTTTCATAATGTAATCACCGCCCTTCTTTTTATTTCGTTTTGCATAATTAATAAGAATAGAGAAAGACGAATATTAATAATTAATTTATGAACGGAAGTAAAGGATAATTGCTTATTACGATGGTGCAACCAGTTAATTAATAACGATATATATAACTGGCAATGGCTTACTGGTAGCAACTATTGTTACACATTTTAATTTACGACAGATGTTTGCATAACGATACAAACATAATAAAAATTTTTAAAAATTTGTAGTTCAAGAACTATCGATCGTAATCAAAAACCGTTTTCTGTTTCGAATTCGTCATTTTAATATCTATTAAATCGATTCTATAGAAATTTTTCAAAAATCAAAATTCAAAAAGGTCACTCCCCAACCCCCCAAAAAATGGTTGTATTATTTTTGATAGCCTAAGGTAATAAGCTTGCAAAATTTCAACCCAATCGGATAAGCGGTTTAGCCGTCTATAAAACGCGAACAAACATTCTTTTTTGTATATATAGATATAGATATTTTGTATTTCATTAAGTTAAAATAACTATTTTGCAAGTTTAAAAGTAGTACTTGGCCAATAATTTGTGGAAAGCATGTTAATTAATGAAATAAAGGCTTTTTCTCCTTCTTCCACTCTAGACCTTTTATTTACTTCACCTATTTGGCCCATTAATGTCCAAAAAAGACGATATTCAAAACCCGCATTTTAACAGAAATGATCAAGAGTGGTTTTTTGTGGAAACTACAATTTTTGGAGAAAATCTTTGAAAAACGAGATCTTAACCGGAAATTTCGACACTGCCGCTATGTATGGAAACAATACAAATTTTACTTGTACAACAAGACAAATCCATCAGATATCTTGGAGTACATTTACATGAAACTCTTACATGGCTTAATTATATCAAAGCGAAAATAGTGGAGCTAAATCATAAAGCAAAACAGCTTCATTGGTTGCTCGGACCAAACTCGCAACTAAAAGTTACTAATAAAATAATACTTTATAAAATGGTGTTAAAGCTAATATGGATGTACGTAGCTGAACTTTGGGGATGTGCGTCCAAAAGTAATGTGAATAAGATTCAGCGCTTCCAGAATAAATTACTCCGTTCATTGATTGGCGCACCATGGTATATATCTAACCAGACATTACATAAGGATCTCGAAATCAAATATGTGACTGAAGAAATACAACAATCAGGCAGAAAACATATGTCGAGACTAGAAGTACATGGCAATTCCCTCGCAGTGAAATTACTGGAACAATCAATAAGCTCGAGAAGATTAAAACGAAAAAAAATGATGATTTGATCTAGTCACGAGTCAGCAGATCTCGGATCACGCTGATGATCATGTCCAAAATTTCATGACAATACATAAGTCAAAAAAATCTAGTGGATGGCCTTATTGGTCAGTTCTACATGAAAAGAAATTATATTTAAAAAAAAAAAAAAAAATTACAAATTAAATCTATAAAAATGTGATTTTTGAAAAATAACTTATTGAATAAATTATTTAATTATAAAATAATATACATGAACGCCTTAAACATCGACAAAACTGTCTTCATCATATGAATCAGGAAAAATTCATTAGTTCAATCTAACTCAAGCAGATTTTAACTACTATTCATTTCCATCAAAATGGAATTTTCAACATGGTTGAGAAATGTGCTATTATCCCCTTTTACTTTAATCATATTTGTAACTATCCCAAAGTTACCTAACCTAACCAAAAAGATATATATAATACTGTTATCATTATTTGTATTGGAATTTCTAACACTATAAAATTCATTCCATAAGTGATCTAACTCAGCGTTAAGATTTTCATAAAATACCATACTAGGATTATTTTCTATATTATTGTCAATATCGTCTACAAAATCTACATGTCGCAAAAAACACTAAAAATTTTATACCTTCTTCTTCAGATGCTCAATCACACATCACTTCCACCAAATAAAATATCTTCCATTTATTTGTACATAAAAACTAATTAAATCTTAATGTACAAAATAAGAGCTTCAGATTTAGCATGTAATGCATGTTACTCTTTAGTAACAACGATTCAAATTGAATTCAAAAATTATAATTAAACATCTTTCTACTTACTATTGTCGAGTTGAATTAATTTTCAAGTAATTTGTTCTAAGAGAAATACTATAAAACAATTGGGTACATATTTTTTTAAATTTACACCTTTTAAAACACTTTGCAAATGCATGCTGATTTTAAATGCAAATAATTTCGCTGACAGCGAAGTAAGCTTTTTAAAGTTATGTTGTCCGTAAGCTGTGGCATGTACTGTAGGGTTAATTTTTAAATGTTTATTTTTTAAAAAAAATAATATGTTCACTGATATGAAATAATTTAAAACATGAAATTACTGTAAACGAAATGAGTGCTTACTTAAATCATTCAATGTGTTTAATAAAACACGGTACACAATAACTTGCAATAAAAATGTTTTTACCATTACATATCTAATACACAATGTACTTCAAATTATATTATTTTAAGAACCAAATTTATTATTACGTTTTCAAATAAAAGTGATCCGAAATGAGAAATGCTTTGCATGCTATACGAAGCTTTAAAAATCATACAAATTTTATTGCGCCAAATAAGTGGTAAACAATTTTTTATTTTAAAAATCCGAACAATTTTATTTCGTTACAATTGTTAATGCTTGTGTAATTTATGCGGAATTCTAAGTTTTTAAGTTTTATTATTATCCTCATTAAAGCGTAATATGACACAAACTTATCAAGATCTTGCCCTTCCTAATTCTACAATAACGAGATTAATAAAATGTGCTTTGCCCGGAAATACAAGTATAAAAAAAAATGTAAAACAAATTATTAATCAGATTGCTGCTGTATTCGTGTTATATATTACATATAATGCAAATACACAAGTTCAACGAGCTAAACGTAAAGTTATTACGGCTGCAGATATTTTACACGCATTAGAAGTTACAGGTCTCGGTATGTTCGTACCAGATTTGAAAGAAATTTTAGATGGTAATTACTTAATATTTACTTATAAAAATATATGTGTTATTCTTGTTAGTGTTTTGAGTACAAGAAAGTAGATATGTTATAAGCTTTAAATGAAGTTTCTAGTGCAAAATATATAACATCATTACGAATATATATGCTTACAAATTAACCCATTTTATTTATTTTTGTGTTATCAATATATGTTAAAGAAGTTACTTTGATATATTTTCAGAATAACAATTATAGTGCACATTAAATATTACTTTCGGTTAAGAGTATAGTAAAATGTGTTTTTTTATGTAGTAAGTTAGTTATTTTTAATTAGTTAACTGTAATATAATTTTTACAATAATCCTTTATTTATAGACCGAAAAGAACACTTGCAACGTAAAAAACAAAATAAAATTATATCGAAGGATACGCCAAAGGTAGAAGAAAATAAAAACGAAGCATATTCTGATTCAATTTTAGTTGAAAGCGAAGAAAATGAAGAGCTCATGGAAGCGTAATTACATTTTATATTGTTTTAATAAATTATTTATCAAGATATTTACGTATTATGTCTATAAAAATATTATTTAATTCATAAATAAATATTATAAGCTGAACATGTTGCCTTTATGTTAGACATTACATTTGAATATGTTAAATCGACCGTGTTAATTTAACGTAATTGTAGCTGATAATTAAAACAACTCAATGTTTTATACAATAGGACCTGAAGTGTAACGCGAATAGGAATATAAATTAATTTTATAATAATTCGTTTTTGAATATTATAATTTTAAAAATTCGAAGAAATATTTTTATCATTTATATATTTTTGCTTATAGAAAGATTGGTCATCTTTAAAAGAAGTAAAGATTATATGAATTATATATATATGTATATATCGTACTTATGTGACCAAGCTTTGCTCGTCTTTTTAATTGTTGTAAAATTGTTTTTCGAAAAATATATTTAGATGTGATTCACATATTAAAAACCATTACACACATAACAATAATTATTTAAATCGTGTACAATTTCGTTTTGTAAATTCTTGAAATTATAACCAAAAATGTTTTTTTTTGGAAATGAATTTTAAATTTACTTAAAATAATTCTTTCATAGATTAAAAAATAATTTTGGCTGATCCCATGCCTTAAATCGAAACAGTACCGGTGATATCAAATTTTAATTATATTTATCAACACATATTCTGTAAAAATCATTTTTAAGTTTTTAAAAATGGTTAATGTGATTGAGTTGTTCAATGTACATTCAGCTATCAAGAAAAAGACGATTGAAAACCATCATACAAGGTTTTGATGGCGATGTACTCAAAAATGTCAAAATTCGTAAATTACATTCAGGCTGTTTTCAATTACTTAATAAATTACATATATTTATAAAATTTCATCCGAATTATTAGATCCATTTCCGAGATGCTCGAGTATATATATATAAAAGAATTGCATATTTAATAAGATAAGATATTGTATGTATGAGCACATTCGTGTTAGTGAAAACTCTGCTGGCAATATCTTAAATGATTTATTACATGACAATTTAAATATCTTCCAAAGAACCAACATTCTTTCCTAACCAATCAAGACTTAAAAATAGCGTACTGTACCTGGTCCTTGTAAAAAATTCAAGTATTCCATCCCCTGTGTCAGGTAATGCTCTCTCCTCCGATCATAATCCCGTACTCACTACTGTCAATGTCAACAAACAACTGGTAACTAGATTATCCAAATGCAGATTTAGTTATTTTTAAAAAATACGTTGCAGATAATTTATTTCAAACTCCTATAAACAATGCTTCTGACACTGAACAACATGTTAAAAATATTATGCAATAATTATGAAATCAGTTGATTATCACATTCCTGAAAAAACCTTTCCATATGCTTCGACTTGTTAATTATCCGTCCTATATACTCCACTCATTAAAATAAAAAATTACATTAGGCGACTATGGACAAGAAACCCGTTGTTCTTTAAATGCACCATTAATTAAACAAAAATTGCACTTTTTAGTCAAACTTGTCCGTTTCTACCTTGTTAGGTATAAAAATGGTCAGTTCAACAATTTTCTCTCCAGACTCAGTTATAATGATAGTCTGTGGGGAATATGTAAAACTTTCACGAAACGTAGTTTTGCACTTCCTCCATTTTATGATCCTTTCATAAAAGATTTTATGCGTGTAGTGACACTGAGAAAGTAGAAATCCTAGCTTATCAGTATTACAAAGTGCATGGCCAGAACTCAAACTTAGCCTCTAATTATCAGGTTAGAAAGTCTGGTCTGCTTTCAAGTGATACTTAAAAATTCCTACTCACGACTCCGATAATCCGGATGAAATATTTAAAATAATTGGTAGCATGAAATCTAAGCACTCGGTAGGGCACGATAATATATCATTGTTTCTTATTAAAAAAAACTACCTCGCTGTGCTCTCATAGGGATTTCTAACATAAATGGTATTATCAAATATCAACACTATCCTCACAACTGGAAAATTGCTAAGTTATTGCAATACCCAAGGAGGGAAAAGATGCTTCACAAATTACCAATATTTGACCTATCAGTCTACTTAGTAATCTAAGTAAAATTACTGAAAAAGTTTTGTTTATAACATTAAAGACGTATGTCGATGTGAATAATATCATCCCTAACTTTCAGTATGGATTCTGTTTTACTTATTCTACTACACAACGAAGTATGCAGAATAGCTGAATTTATCACACACAATTTCAACTTAAATAATCAAATGGGTATGGTACTATTCTATATTTCGAAAGCGTTTGATACATCGTGGCATACTGGTATTATATGTAAAATAAACAATTGTAAATTTGCTCCATATTTAATTTGACTAATCCATAATTATTTAAGCGATAAATGTTTTTACGTTTCTATAGGTAATGCGAAATCAATCTTATAAAACCTGTTTAGCGGGCGTGTCGCATACTTGGTGCAGTTTTATTTTCATCGTATTTACACGACTTTTCTGTTTTGCCTAATATGCAAGTCGCACTTTTTGCAAATGATGCTGCAATATAATGCAGCTCGTATAGACCCAACACTATTCGCAGTAGATTGAAACTTGGAATAAAGCAAATCATTAATTATTATAATAAATGGCAAATTAATGTAAAGTAACTTGTTTTGAGCACACCGCAGTATTTATCAAATAAACAATTGCCTTACGAGAAAAGTGTTTACTCACTATTGCAGAAAATTTATTATCGCCATAAGATGACTTGTTATTAACTTTATACATTTATTAATTTCAGAAGGCGTAGCAAGGTAAAACATCCTTATTAATCTTATAGTAATGAGTACGTGGAATTATATCATGATGAGTATCCGTATCGGAGAAGTGAGAAGCCATTAATTCCGCGTTGATAAACATCATTTTTTGAAGTGCTTGAGATCTGGGGTTTTGCTAATATGGGACAAACAACTTGTAACATCTACACGAAATTCTTATGCCAGAAAAGAAAACAAAATAGTACAGTGGCGTACCCAAAGGGGGGCTATGGGGGCTAAAGCCCTCTCCAAAATCCCGAAATGTTTAAAAAATTTTTGATTATATGACATTACAGCTAGCGATGAGACGAATATATATTAGTAATGGTTACAGATATGATATGATACAAAGGAATAACGCTCATATTATGTTATGAACAATCCACTCTAATAGTATAGTTAGTGGCATATTAGTTTGCTTCCTAACGCATACTGGTTTAATTAAGGAACAGTCAGCGGAAAAGGAATAGCGTACGTAGTATAGACGTGTATTTTAATAGTTGAGCTCGTGACCTCGAACATTAACGGAAATAACCGAATAGGTGGATTGCGAGATTGAAGTCAGTGCGGTGCAATTCTTGCTGTCTAAAAGCCTTTAGAGTGTAATGTAATATGAAATATCAAATATTGATGGGTTAACTTTTAGCAGTTTTTATGTTCGTTTTAACTATTTTCTTTGCGACTCGTTTGGAAATTACTGTTTTTATCGACGCGACGCGTGTATTTTAAAAAAATGAATCGAAAAAGAAAAGCTGATCAAGGTACATTATTGAACTTTTTTTCAAAAAAAGATAAAACTCCAGTGGAAGATCAGTCCAACCTGTCCACAACTAAAAATGTGAGTACCGTAGATCCGTTTAATGAGTCAATTCAGCCTACTCAGTCTGTTTTGGCAAATATAAATGATTCGAAGTTATCTGTAAATGTAACTGAAATTCCGATCACTTCTAAAGAATTTAACGAATTCGACATTTCGTTTTATGTAAATAAAATATTGTCTGATGATGAAAAAATGAAAGTGTTGAAAAAAATATGGAAGCCATCCTCGAATTTTGATTTTCCAAAAGTTACACAAGGAAAACAAATTAGACGCTTTCAATATGCATGGTTAAATTCGTTTTCTTGGCTCGTTTATTCAAAAGCTGAAGACGCCGCATATTGTAGAAATTGTGTTCTATTTGCTCCAAATGAAATTGCTCGAGGTCATCAAAAATTACGATCTCTTGTTTTAAATGGATTCAATGATAGTTTTCTAAATGTCAGATCCGGAAAAATGCCATCGATCGATGTTTCTTTAGATGAATCAGTTAAAACTGAAGCTGCTGAGAATAGGGCAAAACTTATTCCAATCGTCAAAACTGTAATTTTTTGCGGACGTCAAGGTATTGCCTTACGAGGACATCGAGACAGTGGCGCATTTAACCTGAAAAATCCGCCAATTGAAAATGAGGGAAATTTTCGAGCATTGTTACGAACACGAGTTGATGCTGGAGATGATGTTTTGGAAAATCATTTCGCAACTGCTGCAAAAAATGCGACGTATATTAGCCCGAAGACACAAAATGAGATAATATCCGCTTATGACACCATTATAAAATCAAAACTCGCTTTAGAAATTCAAAATACTAAATTTTTTTCTGTTTTAGCAGATGAAACCACTGATATATCTACAGTTGAACAATTTTCTTTATGTTTTCGATATGTAAAAGAAGCCAGTGGAAAATTTAGCATCTGTGAAAATTTTTTCACATTTCAGCCACTAAGTGGAACTGATGCGGAAACTATTACAAATGCAATTTTGACCACTTTGCAACAGTGTGGTATTAATCCAGAATATATGAGAGGCCAAGGATACGATGGTGCAGCCAACATGAGTGGTAGGTTGAGTGGTGTACAAGCTCATATTGCAGAAAAATATCCGAAAGCCTTATATGTTCATTGCATGGCGCATAGTTGAATTTGGCAATTTGTGATTCGTATGACATTGACTACATACGTAATTGTATAGACGTTGTAAAAAAATTATGGATTTTTTTAATACTGCAAAAAGAGCGGAAGTTTTGAATCGAAATATTGGGCATCTTGATACAAAAATTCAAAAATTGAAGCCTTTTTGTCCAACTAGATGGGTTCAGAGACATGACGCTATTCTGGTTTTTGTGTATGTGATTGAAGCTGTGTATGCATCGCTAGATGAGATTTCCACTTGGCATGATACAGATACTTCATCTTCGGCGGTAATGTTCGGACGGTCGATGGAGCAGTCTGGATTTTTGATTGCGTTACTTTCTACTGAAAAACTTCTTGGTTTCAACAAAACATTGAGTCAGTTTCTTCAAGCTAAGGAATCCGATCTAACTCGAGCCATCAATTTAGCAAAAGATATTATCAACCTGCTGAACAAACTTTTCGATCAATTTTCAGGGAAGCGGAGGAAATTGCCGCAAAATTTGGAACAAATATACAAATGCCTAGAATTACTGAAAGGCAGACCAACAGGGCGAATATTCCTTCAACAAGCACGGAAGAATATTTTCGACGAAGTATCTTTATTCCATGGATCGATTTTTTCATCAGTCAACTTGTTAATCGATTCGAAAAATGTCAATGTTTAACTCATCCAACGAGATCAGAAGAAAACCAGTTCGTTGAACTTTGTGCTTTTTATCAAGATGATTTAGAAGCTTTTAAAGAATCCATTTTAAAAGCAGAATATCAAATTTGGTGCGAAAAATTTAACTCAGAAAATGAAAATTCTCAGCCTTTTCCTGTTGATGCGATATCAGCGTTGAATTTATGTGATGAGGATGTACCCAAATATTAGTACGTTGCTAAAAGTTTTTTGCACGATTCCAGTTACAACATGTACTCCTGAACGATCTCGTTTTCATCTTTAAGACGAATTAAAAGCTATTTAAGAAGCACTATGGGTGCAGAAAGATTGAATGGTTTAGCTTCATTGTACATTCTCCGTCATATCGAAGTCAAACCAGAAGTGATCGATGTTTTAATAAAAAATGGGCCAAAGAGATTAGATTTTAGAATTTAGAGTAGTTAGTAGATCGTTCCTTGTTACTTGAAGGTATACTTGTTTACATATATTTTTTTAAATGAAATTTTGTTGAATTTTGAGCTAAAAATTATAAGTGAGGTGTTTAACTAATTTTGTCTTATTAAATTTACTCCATTCAGTTGATTTACATCCCCCCTCCAAATAGGTAATTTCTAGGTATGCCTACGTTGACTTATTATTTTGTCTCATTAAATTTATCCCTTTAGTTGCTTCAAGTGTAGCCCCCTCCATTGGTAATTTCTGGGTACGCCTTTGAATAGTACCCTCCTCCACAATATATAGTATACAAATAATTTTCTGTTCTAGATAATTTGTTATTAAACTGACGTGGATTTATATGAAATTGAAAGTTGCGTTAATATAACTAATATCGGTGTAGTCCAACACTATCAAAATATTCCCCATACTAACATCGCAACGTTGATTTTTAAAAGAATGATCATTTTCATGTTATCACTCATAGCGATAATAGTAGAACTTTACATATACAACGAATAATATTGTAAAAATCAACGAATACCGAAGCATTTATTAAACTGCTGAACAATTTAGTTTTAATCGACGTTCGATTTCACACAATTTATATAAAAGACGAACAATCGAGTTGGTGAAGATATTTGTAATTGAATAAATAAAATATACACGAATAAAGGCTTTAAAATTTAAGATAGTAGTATTCATAAACTTATTTATATTAGTTACATGATTTTCTAAGTCCTTTAAATTTAAACTATTTAAAAGCAACATGCGATATTTATTGCGGATCCGTAAAAAAAATATTTCTGAAAAATTACGAATAATACATAAATTTAAATAGTTTTATTAAAAAAAAAAAAAAAAAAAAAAAAAAACAGTATGTCTAATGCATTTTTGATGATACATATTTAAATTTAAATTGAACAAAATAAAATAAAAATTCTTTCTACATTAATAAACACAGTCTACTAGTTTTAATGGCTATAACAACATCAGTTTTAGTTCTGATGATAGTGTAGCAAATGAAACTAGCAAATTGTGTTTATTAAATATGTTGTAATACAGTGTAAAGAGTATTTTTATTTTGTTCAAAATTAAACAATCTCACAGGTGTGTGTGATGTATGTAAATACGATGTATATATTTATATTTCGCAATAAGTAATTAAAATAAGAACGAAAACGTATAACCTATATAAGATGAAAAATATAATTCTTTTTATAATAAAAACGATACAATTATTATAAATTACAAGCATATTACAATTTTATATGTTGAATGCGTTTGAACGATATTTAAAATTAAGATTCCACGATTTATGGGATGAATTTGTTTAGTTTAAATTTTAATAGAATTTGTTTCGAAAACGAAGAAAATTATAAGTAGAAAAAAAAGAATGAAAATTTTTATAAATTATAAAACATTATTCACACTGCATGTACATATAATATCTCGTTATTTTGTTCGCGACTATCATTCTATTCTTCATCATGATCTTTTTGTTGATCACCTTGCTGGCGCTGTTCTTGACTTTGTTGATGCTTCTGGTGTTTATTATTTCGTTTCTGACCTCCTGCATACAGATATACTCACATATTATATATATATATATATATATATCTCTTTTGACGGAGATCATAATGTAAAATTTTCAGAAATTAAATCTAAGTTAAAAAATGATATACAGATTAAATTTAAGCGTAACAAATATTATATTTATACGTTAGGAATAGACGATTATAATAATACATACCAATTATTAATTAAATCTAAAATTAAGTTTTATACGCATACGCCTAAAGATTTAAAACCAGTTAGGTTTGTATTACGAGGTCTTCCAAGTAATATTCCCGTTGATGAAATATTGCAACAAATTTCCGAGACTTTACCTGCACAAAGTGTACAGCAAATGTTCAAGACATCTCCACAAAATGAGAAAATTTCTATACCACTTTATAATGTTTTTTTCCCTCCCGGTACAGCATTTCGGCAGGTTTTAAATATTAATGTTATATCTTATTTTCGAGTAAATTGGGAAAAATATAGGGCTTCTAACAAAGTTCTACAATGTTACATGGCCATATTAGTATCAATTGCCATAAAGATTCCATATGTTCTAGATGC
Organism: Coronaproctus castanopsis; assembly: GCA_032883995.1. Taxonomy (NCBI): domain Eukaryota; kingdom Metazoa; phylum Arthropoda; class Insecta; order Hemiptera; family Monophlebidae; genus Coronaproctus; species Coronaproctus castanopsis. The sequence continues at coordinate 106,278,679 of CM065052.1, read as the reverse complement.
AGTGGTCCACATGCAGCTGATAGCTGCTCTGATACAAATTTTAAATGTGTAAATTGTCATGGTACACATCAAGCTAATAGCCGTTAGTGTCCAATTTATAATATAATATCTAATAATTTAAAAAATCGTAGGCAATTATCCATATCGAGAAATAATACCACGGCATCAATCTCATTATCAAGAAACACTGTCAATACTCCTCGTAGTATTAATAATAATAGTAATAATAATAATAATAAGAACAATAATAATATTATTAAAAGCGTTAATAACTCTAGTCATAATAACATTAGTAATAAAACGTATGCTCAAATCATTAGAGGTGAATCAGCTACTATTGATAATCATAATTCTGAATTATCTGATGTATCAAGCATGTCGGTAATTTCCGATATTCTTAAATTATTTAAAGATATTAATATTGATAAAGTGTGTAAATTTGTTAAACTGGGTTTAAATAGACTTAGTCAAGCAGGTGATACATTTAGTAAAATAGCTATTGTAACAGAAACTTTTATTGAATATTGGAATTCTGACTAACGTTTTTTCTGAGATTAACATAATGGGTTGGAATTCTAATTCCATCAAAAATAAATTTTTAGAATTGGGACAATTTCTGTATACTAATGATATTCACATTGCTTGCGTAAGCGAAACGAAACTTGACTCTACACACAAATTAAGATGTCCGGGGTATGTTGTATTTCGAGTAGATCGAAACGTGCATGGCGGCGGTGTAGCGCTATTTGTCAAAGAACAACTAATTCATTCGCAGGTTGCTATCCCCACTCTGAATAAGATAGAAGCTACAGGTATTTTGTTAAAAATGAATAATAAAAATATTCTTATTTATTCTGCTTATTGTCCCCCTAAGATAACGAATAAAAACTTGTACCAGGATATTAGAAAATTATTATCATCATATAGTAGTGTTATTATAATTGGTGATTTTAACGCTAGACATACATCTTGGAACTGTTATTCCAATAATATGGCTGGTAACTGCATTCTAAATATGTCATTTAAACATAACTTTCAAATTTTAACCCCAAATGAGCCTACATACTATCCAGATAATGATAAACTTCATCCTAGTATTATTGATTTTATATTAGTTAAAAATATGACAACGGTCACTAAACCTGTGTCCATACCGTCACTGAGTTCAAACCACAATCCCATACTTTTTAAAATAACTAAAGCTTGTGATAAGGGTAATGTACCATCTACTTACCTCTTTAGAAAGGCTAATTGGAATGCTTTTCGGAACTATATAAGCGATAATATTACTTTAGGAGGCCCTTCCAAAACTAAGGCAGAACTTCACGAACAAGTTAAATGTTTTACTGATCTGATACTGAAAGCGGCTGATTTGGCTATTCCTAAAAGTGATGTAACTACACGTTATTATAAAATTTCCCCTCCTGTTCTTGCGTTGATTAAATTTAAAAATTACGTTAGACGTAGGTACCAAAAATCTCGTAATCCAACAACTAGATTATTGTTACATTATTTAACCTGTCAAGTGAAAAATAAATTAAATGAAGATAAAAACACTAGTTGGAATTTCAAACTTAGTAATCTTGCTGTAAAAGATAAAAGTCTATGGAAGATGGTGGCGCATTTCAAGAATTCTCACACACACTTACCACCACTCATGCATAATAGTAACACTGCATATTCGGACAAAGATAAAAGTAATCTGCTAGCTAACATTTATTATGACATCCATAATCAAAATTGCCATATGGCATCGAACTACCACCAAAATAAAATCACATCTATCGTAAAAAGTACTTTAAGTTACCTTATACAGTATTAGCTGAAGATCTAACTACCGTGAAGGAAGTGCATCATGTTATAAAAAACCTTAAAAGTAAAAAATCAATGGGTTTAGATAATATCTCCATAATATTGATTAAGAATTTACCGCTTAAAGGTTTTGTTAAACTAACTATTATAATGAATTCAATATTCCTGTTGTCACACTTTCCCAACTGCTGGAAAATAGCGAAAATAATACCTATACCTAAGATTGGAAAGAACATATCGGATCCAAAAAATTTACGTCCTGTATCGTTACTCAGTAACCTAGGTAAAATTGCTGAAAAAATTATATTGTGTAGAATTAAAAAGTTTACAGATGATAATAATGTGATAGTAGAACAACAACTCGGGTTCAGAAAAAATTTATCAACTGTCATGCAACTAGCGCGAATTACTGACTTCATCACTGACGGTTTTAATCAAAATAAGCACACAGGTTTGCTACTTCTTGATATAGAAAAAGCATTTGATACTACATGGCATCTTGGTTTAATTTACAAAATGATTCAAATTAAATTTCCCCCGTATCTAATCCACCTTATTAGAAATTATTTGAGTGACAGACTTTCTGTTGTAAAAGTGAATAATGTAAATTCCGATGTAAGGTCTGTTCTAGCTGGAGTACCTCAGGGAAGTATACTAGGACCCTTCTTGTTTCTCCTTTTTATCAATGACATTCCTAAAATCACGAATTTAGAGATGGCTCTATATGCAGATGATACAGCAATTTATTGTTCTTCGTTTCGAACTGATACAATACAAAAACGGTTAAGTGATGGTTTCGCTAAGCTAAATAAATATTTTAGTAAATGGAAAATTAACATAAATGCTGATAAAACTCAAGCGATTCTGTTTACCAAAAGACGGTCGCCTTCACAGGATCCTGTAATTGTAAATAACACCAGATTAGATTGGAAAACGCATGTTAAATATTTAGGAGTAATTCTAGATAAAGGTCTCACATTCACCAAGCATGTTGAGTACATATCTAACAAAACACATAAAGCTCTTTTTAGTCTATACCCAATCTTTAATAGACGATGCCAAATTAGTCCTGTTAATAAACTAATTATCTATAAAACTATATTAAGGCCAATTATGCTATATGCATGCCCAATATGGTCGTATACAAGCCGTTCAAATGTGTCCAGATTACAACGTCTTCAGAATAATTGTTGCAGGATAATTCTTAAACTTCCTATCTATGCAAGAACAGATCGCATGCATCGTATATTAGACTTGCCGGTTGTAGGTGATATCATTAGAAAGCACACAAAAAAATTTTTTTATGATTGTAGACGCAGCCAATACTCAATAATAAACAATATAGGAGACTATACGCGTACTAGTCTTCAGTTAAAATATAAAAGATATAAACATAAAAGAATAAAACACATGCTATTATAATGTATCACCTGCTTTTTAATCGTATGTAATTTATATATTTAATTTTATGAACTTTATTAATGTAATATATATATAAATAGCTGAGCAGTCATATTATTTTGTTTATATTTATTATTACTGCCTTAAAATTCTTCATAGAGTTGTCCTCAAATTGTATACAGGTTTTGGTGGTGGTTTTCCTGTAATCTAGTTCCGCGCTATTATTACCGTATTTATTATTTCTTTTTGTTTTCATTTTGTATACGTAGTAAGAATTTGTTCGGTATACGTAATAATATTGTTTTGACATTGATTTTTGTAATTTATATTGTGTGCTAAATACACTTTTTATTTATTTATTTATTTAGTACAAACGAAGTTAAGAGATGAGAAATATTATTCGCAATTACCGTTAATAAATTATATTTAAGAAACAGTCGAATAGATTTTATTACTGAATTAATTATATTATTATTTCACTGGTTAATAGAAAACTAATTCATCTTCTAGGTACCTGTTTGATGCTAATCTAAAGAAACAATCTATCGCGAGTCACACTAGACAACAATGGCGGTTCGTGATTAAAAAAATTACAGCTTACCCCTCCACAAACATACTTTTTTCCTTAATACTGTGCTATTTTACACGTAGTTTCCTAAACTATTTGGTAATCGATGTAATTTAAGTTAAAATATCATGAATGCTAGCAATCCAGTGAAAGGAGCTAATTATTCACACGGTCAAAATACATGTATACATTACATTAATATCAACATGAAAACACACACCCACGCCCATAATTGATACACACACATATATTCATATGAGGTCTTGAAAACGTTTTCTCTTAAGCCTACAGGCTTTGTTATGGCTATTTAAAAATTCCTTCGCCGTATTATTTGGATTGTTTTCAAATCTGGCAGCATATCTCTGTGAAACCACAGTTATTTCTTCTTTTACAAATTTTATTCTAAGATCTTCATGAATTACAAATAAATACAATTTTTTTTTTGTTTCACACATCACAGAGTAACATTAATAATATTAAAATCAACAAAGTGTAATACAAATACAAGAACCTTTTAAAACCGTAATCGAGAAAACTAAAAATTTTGTAGATTATCAGTTCCAAGAAAACTTGTAATATTAAAACAAAATATATTAAACATTTATTTCCGCACGAATAAGTACAAAATTTATGCAATTAGAAAAGTATAAACAATTTTAAAATATTAAATGAAACAATTCGATAAACTACGTATAATAGTTGAATATTCTTATTTTTCACAATTTTCACAAAACAATCCTCTGAAAATGAAATTGACGTCTAAATAATATAGTTTAAGTAACAATTTTCCCCCGTATATTAACATCGGTCAGTAATAATAGGAACAACGTTAACTGGAGAGAGGCAATGAAACAATTCAGACACGAAAATGTACACAGTAAAAGAAAGAAACACCAATAAAAATTCGAAAAAGAAAAACTAATCTCGATAAGAGATTAAATAAGTTTTAGATTCGTTTGTTTGTGTTGGCCGGTAGTATGTGCATGCAACCGCACCCACGTGTTATGAACAGCACAACGAGAAGAACCTATTCTAAGCGTTGTGCGTGTACTTCAAGGATCTCTACACCTATTAGCATTAGGCGCAAGATCACCATATAACGCCATATATGGCTTTTCCACGCCTTCTTCAGATTGCATCGAGCGTGCAATCACCAAAAATTGTAACTAGGCATTGCAAAGCACTTTTTTAAAGATTTTTCACTTTTTATAATATTTTCTACGAAAAATATAATCAAAATTCACTTTATTTTATTACATAATCGATTATTAAACTGTTCTGGATATTTCTGGTGGTAGTGCAACCATGCAACCTTTATGTATGAGCCGCAACTGCTAGACAATAATGGGACAATTTGACAGATAATGCGATTACGCGTAAGTTATGGTATATGTATATATACATCTTACACTTAAACGCATATTATTCGTTCAAATTTGAAAAAAAAAACACATGAGAATAGTTGCTAAAAGAAATAATTTAGTTTTGTATACATCGATTACAGTTGTCGACTAATTTATTACACGAAAAAAGGACATTTATTTTCATTAAACACGAGTAGTATGTATTACACCTGATATTATTATATAAAGATCATATTGTAGGAATTAAAAATTTAAGCGCTTTATTAAGAGGGAAAATACATAATTACACTAATCATGTCAACGTTTGCATGAAATGTCATAAAATATATGAGTCTGAATCTGATTATAATTCTCATATTGAATATTGTATTAAAGGTAAACAAAATATTAAAATGCCATCTGCTGAAAAAAATATTAGGAAATACTATACACTCGGAGCCGAACAATATCATCCATATACTTAAACGTTGGATTTTGAATGTCTATTACAAAAGATGCAAAATCAAATAACAAAAACAAAATATATTCATAAACATATAGCTAATAGTTTTTGTTTCTATTCTAACCCAAAGGGCGCAGAATTAGTAGGATATAATAGTCAAGAAAATTAATGAAAATGTTTAATAAATTATTACAAGATCATGGAAAAAAGATCATGAATTGAGATTGAAAAATAAAAAAATGATTTGGGGAAAAGAAGAAGCTCTTTTGTTTGAATCAGCTACTCGTTGTCATATTTGTAGTAATAAATTTAATAACGAGAATGAAAAAATAAAAGATCACGATCATTTTACCGGAAAATTTAGAGGAGTAGCTTGTAATAAATGTAACTTAAATTTAAAAATGCCAAAATTTATTCTAGTATTAATTCATAATTTAAAATATGATTCAAACATATTTTTACGACGGTTGTTGAAATTATGTGATGAATATGAACAAAAACATAACTTAAATATTATCCCAAAAAATAATGAAAACTATGCTACATTTTCCAGAAATGTTAAAATTGATGAATATGAACAACAAGATGATGTAACAAAATGTCTCAAGTGTAATAAAATATATCCTGATGAAATATTAGACTAATGTCCAATGTGTGATGAAAATATAATACCCAAACTTGAGATATTTAGAAAAGGTGATAGATTGAAATGCACATATTCTGATGGTACTATTAAATATGAAAAACAGAGATATGATATATCAAAATGTTTGAAGTGTAATAAGAAGGAAAAAGATAAAATATGGGGAAAATGTCCGAAATGTGATGATCCCAATCTTGCTTTAAAAAGACAAGGTGATATATTTCCAATAACAATGGTATTATTGATACGCTAGCTTTTATAGGTACAAGTTTAGAAAAAGCAATTAAAAATTTAGTAGAAGTTAATGATTGTTTTTGTTCAAAATGTAACCAAAGTTCAAGAAATTAAAAATGGAAGATTTTTACCAAAAGATGAAAATAATATTTTAAAATATGAAGCTGAATGTAAACATTTTGATAAAATATTTAAAAAACCAATTGATTACTCTAAATTTAAAAATATTGTAAAAGAATTTTAAAATGAAGATTTACATTTAGTTTCACAAAAAGGTATTTTTATCCATATGAATGGGTAGATGAGTATAAAAAATTTAAAGAACAATTACCATTAGATAAAAAAGATAAATAATAGGAGTATATCTGCTAATAATTTAGCATTTGCAAAAGAAGTTTATAAACATTTCAATTGTAAACATTTTGGAGATTATCATGATTTATATTTAAAACTTGATACAATTCTTAATAAAGATATATTTGATAATTTTCGTTATAAAAATTATAAATTAGACACGGTTTATTATATTTCAGCACCACAATTATCCGATGCTGCATCATTAAAATGTACAAATCAAAAACTAGAATTACTTACAGATCAAGAAAATTATGAGATTTTTGAAAAAGGAATTAGAGATGGAATTTCTAATATTCCTCATAGAATAACTGTTACTTTTATGATGAAAAACTTGGTAAAACAATAAAATTAAGTAAAGAAGAAGCTAAAAATAAAAAACATATTAGTTATATATTATATTTAGATTGTAATAATTTATATGGATGGGCTTTGGAATTATTAACGTTAGAACAACCAAAACATTATGATAGTATTGATGAAGAAAATTATGCTAAAATATTACAAAAAACAAATAGTTATAAACATAATAATAATCCTAAAGTTAAAAAAAATCAAAGCCAGTACAGGATATAAATATAATAATATTATAAAACCTATATTAGTAAAAGAAGGATTAATAAAATCAAAAAACCAACAGAAGGAAGTGGACCTTTTACTGTTAATAATAATCTTATGGATTTTAAAAAAAAAATAGCAGTTGCATATATAAATATTCAAAATGGAAATATAGCTCCTGAAAATATAATAAACATTTTAAATGAAATTAAAAATATAAATTTAAACGCAAACATTATTGGAGATAAATATATTTATTGGGATAATTTAGATGAATTATTTCAAAGACTCATTATATTATATGGAGAATTACAAAGTGGAAATACAAATCCGGCATTAATAAATGAAATTATTAGGATTTTACAAGAATTAAAAGAATTATAAATTTTTTATATATAAATGGATTCAAATTATGAAAATTCTTCTTCAGAAGAAGAGAGAAAAAAGTATTCTTAATATTATAATTTTCTTCAAATGTATTTGGAGAATTAGAAAAATTTTTAAATGTAATAAATAATTGAAAAAGCTAAAGAATTACATGCTTCAATTATAAAAAAATTCTGTCGTAGAAAAATAGTAACTAAGGGTATTGATGATTTATGGGCCGCTGATTTATTAATTATGGATAAATATTCTAAGCAAAATAAAGGTTTTAAATATGTATTAAATATTATTGATACATGTTCTAAATATGTTAGGATAGAACTTTTAAAAAACAAAACTGGTAAAAGTGTTTCTGAACCTTTTGAAAAAATAATTAAAAAATCGAAAAGAAAACCTAATTTACTTCATGTAGATATGGGTAAAGAATTTGTAAATCAAACTTTTAAATTAATGTTAAAAAAATATGATATTAATATGTATCATACTTACAATGAAGAAAAATCTGCTATAATTGAACGTTTTAATAGAGCATTAAATCAAAAATTAAAAATTTATTTCGAGGTTCGTAATAATTTTAAATGGTATGATATTTTACAAAAAATCTTGAATGATTATAATATTAAAGATGTTCATAGAACAATTGGAATGAGGCCGATTGAAGTTAATAAAAATAATGAAGAAGAAATTTTAATAAAATTGTTTAAATCTAAATGTAACCTTATAAAAAAATATCCAAAATTCAAAGAAGGAGATAGAGTGAGAATTTTCGCTTATAATAAACTTTTTAATAATAAATATAAAAATAATTGGACGAGAAAAATTCTTATAATTGAAAATTTTTTTCTAATATAAATATAAAGATATAAATATGAAAATATATACAATGAATTACGAGTACAGAATGAAATTAATCAATAATCAATTGAGTTCTTTCCCAAAACCAAAACACGGTAAAGGGCTAGTGAATTCGTTAATTTATAATTTACCTTTAGAACTTCGTGTGCCTGAATATGAATACCTTGGACCAGGTACAAATCTTGATTTAAAATTATCTCAAGGTGTAAAACCAAAAAATAAATTAGATGAAGCTGCACAAAATCATGATATAGCTTATGCAAGGTCAAAATATCTTGATAAAAGACATGAGGCTGATTATAAATTACAAGAAGAAGCTTGGAAAAGAGTAACTTCTAATGATTCAAGTTTAGGTGAAAAAGTTTAACAACAAACGTTATGAGAGCTAAAAGATGGTTAGGAGCACTCATAAAGTTAAATTAATGTGTAAAAAAAAGGAAAGTAGATTTTACAGCACTGAATTCAATAAGACATCTTATAGGATTTAGCAAAAGAATTATAGAAAAAGATTTTACTGCCTTTTCTGATATAATGGTAGATATGTTTCCAGTAGACACAATTGATATTAGATATAATCTCATTGAATCGAATTATGAAAATGGTAAATCAAGAGGAAATATTGTTTATTCTTTTCCATTAAATACACCTACTGGAGAGAAAATTGTTCAAATGCCAGCACAGCATCGTTATTATCCAATAAATATGTATGAGATTAGAGAAATTTATATTCAAATTGTAGATCAAGATAATCAACTAATAAATTTTGAAGGAGAAACTATTACTTTGGAACTATATATTACATCTTTTTAATAAAATTTTGATAATTATTAATTATTTTTTATAAAAATTAATGATTTTGAAAATACTTAAAAAATAATTATCTATACTTTTTTTAAACAAAATTAAGAAAAATTATAAGCTTAGATATTATCGATTATAACACCGAGAAATTTTTTTTATTGGTTATAGTATCGATAAAATTATAAGCTTAGATCTTGTTGGTTATAGTATCGAGAAAATTTTTTATTAGTAAGAATATTAATTATCGGCAATTAAATAATAAAAATAGTATAATTATCGGCTTTTTTAATATTTGGTTTTTAACAGATAAAATAGAAATATCGCTCTTGAACAGTAAAAAAAGGATCAGGTATAATACATACTACTAAGATGCAATTTTTTATGGTACCACCATAGATTTAAAAGACATTAATTTAATATCGTATACGTTCACGTAATATGAAAATTATTGAAAACCAATTACCTTTACCAACGCGCGTAGCGGATTTAGCTTTGCATTTCTTGGTCAGCACTTTGGTTTTTTCACAAGACGGATCAGTTTCAGCAGCGTTTTTTAAATTATCGATTCGGGTTATCTCATTTTGGGCGTTACATTTGCTCCAGGCTCCTTTTTCGTATTTACATACTGAAATTTAAAAACAAAGTAGGAGTAAGATTTTTTTTAAGTGATATAGTTATACACGGAATTTGATTTATTCTTTCATTAAACAGAGATTTATTTATTTTCTTATAATTTGAACAGTGTGGAATGTAGCGATTTTTAAAAACTTAACAAGGAAAAAATACTTAAAATTAGTAAATTTTTATATATAAAAGATCACAAAACTTTTTTGCTATTAAGCCATTATCAAATGGGCTTAAAAAGATTAAATATAAAAATATAATACAATTTATAAAAAGATATAAAAGAAGAAACAAAATTAATAAAATAAAATGTAAGAAAATACTTAATTTACACGTACAATAGTACAAAATTAGCAAAGTGGAAAAAAACATATTTGATTATAAAATAATAGCCAACACAAATAATAAATCAGTAATATAAATATTATTTTATAATCAAATCTGTTTTTTAATTTTGCTATTTTTCTAATATTGCATATTTAAATTAAGTATTTCCTTGCATATTATTTTGTATTGTCCTCTTTAATTTCTTTTTATAAATTATACATATTATATTTCATTTTTTACAGTCACTCGATAATGGTTTAATAGTGGAAAAACTGTGTGATCGTTTTACATAAAAAATGTTTTTTCTTGATTTGATTTTCTTATATTGGACGGTTTAATCAATTTTTAATAAACAATTCGTTAGAACTAGAATATTATGCATAAAAAACAGCCCCGCCCCATTTTATTTAATGGCTGTTTGTTGTGTATGTGTGTGGTTTTTTTACAAATAAAAATCAGTATAAATTTTATAATTACGTAGTCAAATGGATTTAATTTACGAGCGATGTACGCGTATTTACACAGGGGCAAATTACGCATAACGGTGATGTCAGTTTAAAATCACGAGGAGTTGATTGTCGTCTAGGTTCTTTAAACTAAGTTAACCGCTGCTACTAGCTAATATGTACAATGGTTTAGTGTAAATATTAAAATATAATCAACCGATAAATAAATGCGTTAAGATTCATAATATATACAACCGGCTAAGATTTTGACTTGGATATCGATGTGAGAGCTGTGTAATACGAGTATTAACGCGAAGATAATCAACGAACACGTGTAATTGACAGAATTAAATTATACCGCTGTAATAAATCAGCTCAAACAGCCGGAAATATTTTAAGTCTATTTGAACATCCGGTTTTAATTATCCTTCTACGTATACACGTTCACAAACATACCACACACACACACACACCTGTTATATACACCAATGTAATTCTAGGAGCGTGAATGAAGGACAAGCCTATTTGACCTCGTTAAAAAGTATCATTTTATTAATTTTGAAAAATGACCAGAATCACCTTCGAAATAATTCTTGAATTTTTGTGAGAACATTGTGCCCTCTTATTTATGTATAATGTACAATAATTTAATTCTCGAATTATCTTTATAACGCCAAATTGGTACAATAAGAATTTATATCTCGACTATCACAATCTACGAAAAAAAATCTTAAGTGGATGGTCATGTGTAACTAGGTCAAATGAGAGACGAATAAAAACAATTTTGAATATAGCAATACTCTCTTCAACAATGCTCTCAAAATAATTTGACTTGTTTCGCAATGTTCTTACGACCACTTTCCTACGTACACAAATTCTTAAAGTCGAGATTTCGGAGAATAGCCAGGTTTAATTTTCTCCCCCGCATTATAATCGCTTAAAGTCGAAAGATATTATCATTTAAAAGTTTTTTTTTTTTTTTTAAATTACTTTTTAATAAATTGTATGTTGAAAATAGAGTTCCAAAATATCCATCTATAGCAAGTTTCTAATTTTAAACTACAGATATACAATTGCATATGTATATACATATGTTCGTGTTGCTTACTATGTATATTATAATTATATATTCATTACTATAACAGAAGTTGAAACGTTCTCTTTATTCGGTGATCTTGTTGCATCAAAGTAACATTTTTTTTCATGTTAATTATAATTCGAATTTAGAACTTTATTCTTCAATTCATTTTAATACGTAATGTCGTTCGCGAACTATAATAATACATCGCACTCTAATGTCAGTAATATTTTTATAATATGTTCACTCTTGCATTAGATTCAAAGGTCAAAAACGAAACTTACGTTCACAAATAAATTTACAAACTGGGAAAAGTTTAGCGTGGAACTTGACCAACGAATAAACTTGAAAGTGCGGGTGAAAACGGTAGATGAGATTGAAACACAACTCATTAATTTTATCGAACCGATTCGCGAATCCGCTAAAGTGGCGACTGCGGAGATTAAAAATAATAATAATCAGGAGACAACATATCCACTCGAAGTCCGTAATTTAATTATGGAACGACGACGAGCTAGACGGATTTGGTATCAATCACACCGTTCGTTAGATAAGAATGTCTTCAATAGGATAAATAATCAACTTATTAATAAAAGAAATTAAGAAGAAAACATTTATATCGTATCTCGAAGGGCTAAGCCCGTCAGTAGATACTGACTTTTCCTTACGGAAAGTTACACGAAAAATGAAGAAAACATTCGTTAGCTTCAGGACCAAGGAGGTAAGTGGGTCAGACACAAAGAAGAAAAAGCAGAGCTTCTTGATCAACATTTAGCAAATACATTTCGGCCACACGACATTCAGACAGATATCAATCCTACGAAGTCATACAAAAGCGACGTAACTTTTGATCATATCACTCCTATAGAAGTTGCGAAAGAAATCATGATGAACATTAATGCAAAGAAAGCTCCCGGAATCGACGGCATTTCCCCTGCATTTTTAAAAGAATTTTCTCGTAAAGTTGTTGTGCTTTTAACGTATATATATTCAATGTCTGTCTACACGTTGAATATGTTCCGAATTGTCTCAAAATTGCACAGATAATTATGCTACATAAAAAAAAAAACAGCGGAAGAAGTTACATCATACCGTCCTATTTTGTTACTTCTATAATGTCGAAACTCTTCGAAAAACTTTTACTTAAACGTTTAAAACCGTTAGTCCATCTACTTGTCATCAGTTCGGCTTCAGAAACCAACATTCGACCATAGGCAAAGTTCACAGGGTTACATCGGTTAACGAAAAAGCGTTCAAAGAAAGAAAGTATTGTTCGACAGTCTTTCTCGACACATCAGAAGCTTTTGATCGTGTTTAGCACGAAGGCCTCATATTCAAAATGTCTAGCCTTCTTCCAGGAAACTATTATAGACTACTGGAATCGTACTTGATTAATCGTCAATTTCAGGTAGCACACGAAAATGCTAAATCTACGTTCTATCGTATACAAGCGGGAATGTCGCAAGGTAGTGTCCTTGGACCTATCTTGTACCTACTGTATACGCAAGATTTACCCACAAATAATGATACAGTAACAGCACCATTTGCCGACAATACCGCAGTACTTTCCGTTAGCGATAATCCGGTGGAAGTTACCGCGAAACTTCAACGTGCGCTTAACCGTATCCGAAAATGGACAATCCAATGGAAGATTAAACTTGATGAAGCGAAATCAGTCCATGTCAGTTACACCTGTTGTAAAATCAATGCGCAGTAGAAAGTATACTTGGGTGATGTAGTTGTACTTCAAGCTGAATCAGCTAAATACCTAGGAATGCATTTGGATAAGCGCCTTACTTGGTAAATCCACAACAGAATGAAAGTTAAACAAATCAAGGCAAAAACGCGCGAATTATACTCTGGCTCAGCGGTAGAAATTCTGCATTAGATCTATCGTGTAAACGGCTATTATACCAACAGGTTATAAATCCAATTTGAACGTATGGTCTTCAACTATGGGAACGTGCTAAGGCCACAAATCGTAACAAGATTCAGGCTAAACAGGGTATATTTCTTTTCCCGAGAAAATTGTAAACATATCAAAAGTGTGCATTTAACTTGTTTTTTGTTTCCCACGAAAAACATTTTTTATCACTAGCGGTTTTTACGCAAATGTGTTTTCTGTTGCAAAAATTACGGTTTTTGAAGACATGAGTATAAACTTAACTTCTCTCAATGTTTTGTTATAATTCACAAATATACAAATATCGATATCGATGTATTTATGTTATCACGAGCATCGTAATAAACACGTTGACAACGTGACTTCTGCCTTCTTCTTAACTGTTTCTCTTAATTATTAATAAATAAATTCCCTTTTGCAATTATAAATAATTCATTCTCGAACGACCGTAATAATTACAAATCTATTTTAAAATTTTAATATTTATCAGACATAGATCACGCATTTCAAAAACGGATTTCGTTTATAATCGAAAAATAAAAATAAGTAGTTTTCATATATATATTAAAAAAAAAAAAACGTAAAGTTAACATGCTTTCCAATTATTATTTTAAAAATCTGAACGTTCAAAAATGCAATAAAAATTACGTATACACTATTATAAACGGAAAAATTTGAATTAATTTCGGGTAAACGAAAGATATATTATTTCAAAACGAGAAGAACAATTTTGACAACTTCAACATTTTTTCATGTATACGTGTGTTCCTTTTTTATACATATCAATCTGTATTGACAGTTTAAATTTCGTTTAAAAATTAAATTTTATTCGAGAAAGTATTAAAATTTTGACGTTAATTTCATTCAAATCGACACAGTCTTCTGTTGAAGCATGATATGGAAGTGGTAACGTTTATATAAAAATATATTTTGTTATACGTTGATAATAATGCGTTGCTCCTAATTTTTACACAATTTAACGTTTCGAACAGAATACGCTGTTTCTCTTTCAAACATTTAAAAACGTTTTAAATATTACAAAAAAGTACATTTTTATTATTTTCCATTTTACAAACTAGTTACAGAAATGAAATTATGACAATTAACAAAATGAGGTTTTATGTTATATGGTTAATATTACATATTTCTTACGTTGTTATTTTAAGCTAGTAAAGTTGTAAAAAAAGAAATATTTATAATGTCTTAATAAATTTGTAAATTTTATATTAGTACACGAACCTTTTTTACATTTCTTTTCGATCACTCTTGTTTTTTCACATTTGCCTTCATCGTCCGATTTCTTCAATGTCAATGTTCTGGTTCGTGTGTTCGTTTTAGGATTACACTCCGACCACGATGATTTCGTGTAATGACATTCTGTAAACAATTTAAAGAAATAGTTACGTGTATTGTAAAATTATTACGAATTTATTCCATTAAATAATCGATAAAATTTTAAATATTAAAATAATGAGTACGCGAAAAATTGTTCTTTTGCGCGCGCTTATACTTCTTAAACATAAATTTCTAAATGGTTTTACCGTTTTAAATTTGCAAACATTATATTTTAATTTATAAAAAAAAAATGAGAATTTATATAATTAAAAAAAAAAAAAGAATAAAAGTAATCGATTAGATCGTTTTTATAAAATACAATACAGTAACAATAATTATATGTTTAAGATTTAATTTAAAAATTGAATAAAAATAAAAATACTTTCATATCGAGATCTACATATTTAATCGGAACAGTTTACTCTAGTTTCACCAGTTACAGCGTCATCAGGACTATTGTGATACGGTATAAATCAACAAGTAAGTACTACAGAAGTATTTTTTGATATATATATATATATATTTAAGACTTAGTTGTTAAATGGAATATATGTATATTATTTCGTCATTAGAAGAAGAATAGTTATTATTAAAGTAAAGTTTTATTTTAATAGTGAACACACATTAATAAAAAGAAAAAGAACATCACGTAACTACATAATTTATATAATAACTAAGAGTATGTCCAAGTTACAGAAATGCGCATATCGATAATGCAAGATTAAGCGTGTCTTAATCTAAAACATACACACACACATATATATATATACGTTTTTTTGTACATGCTCGAAAATGACGTAATTGTTGGAAAGCTATAAAATAATTTTTATAATGATTAACTTTATTTTTATTTTGTTTTGTTATATATATTGCGACGCCACTCACCATTACTCTCGATATACATATATATATATATATATATATATATATATACATATACGGGCGACGTCACATACAATTGTTTATTATAATTTTGTTTATTTTTATTTATTTTATTTTATTATTATTTTTATTTATTTTATTTTATTATTATTTTTATTTATTTTATTTTATTATTATTTTTATTTATTTTATTTTATTATTATTTTTATTTATTTTATTTTATTATTATTTTTATTTATTTTATTTTATTATTACTATTATTTATTTTATTTTATTATTTTTATTTATTTTATTTTATTTTTTTTATTTATTTTATTTTATTATTATTTTTATTTATTTTATTTCATTATTATTTTTATTTATTTTATTTCATTATTATTTTTATTTATTTTATTTTATTATTATTTTTATTTATTTTATTTTATTATTATTTTTATTATTATTATCATAGTTTTGTTATTATTATTATTATATTGTTATTATTGCTATATGATTACTATTGTGTAAAATTAGGAATATATGTGCATACTTATTTAATGTACGTTACCGACATTTATTGTTGATACTCGGCGAACTCGTTTGTCCAATGGGATGCCACATGGGAAAGGCCCATGACCGGTAATTAAATAAATCGGAACGAAATAAAATAACGCGTTTTATTTTCACTAACCAATTTATTTTAATATCTCGTTTTTCTCGTAGAGACCACCTATATATAAGTACTATTTAATTAATTATTTTAATTGGCGCATTTTAAATTTTTATAGTTAATGCGGAACTTTCCCTTAATACGATTTAGCCGAATCGCCGGAGTGACTCTCACTCCATGATCGATCTTAACAAAGATCCGTCGTCCTCGCGATCTTAACTTCAACCAACTAACTTCTCGACTAAACTTAGACTGTTACTTTATCTTGACCTTTTTTCGGCAAATTCCGGTTTCTTTCTACTTTCTAATGGATTTTGCTCAGTTCTTTGTTAATAAAACTGGTGCTTCGTCTAAGGACAAGTTCTGTAATTTTTTATATTCTAAACTTACGCACACATACCTATATATATATACATATATTTATATATATATATAAATATATATAGATATACATACTTATTTTTATTGTTATTAGTAAGGCGGCCAACAATACCTGCATTTCTATGAATTTTCTAAATTGGTTGTTTCGGCGAAACCCTCCGATGTCTCTTTTTCAGAAAATTCGAATCTGTTTCTTTTTGCCTTTGACCAAACTACCGATTGAGACCATTTTATGAGGTCTATTCACCTCCTTTTGTCCGCGCTTGCTATGTCAATTCTAAATTTATTATATTTTTCCTATCGGTATTCTTTCTTATTATTTGTCTATACTAACTTAAACGAATTTCCAAAAAAACCTGTAATGCTCATGGCGCCAGCATTCTTTCTTGTATACATATATATATGTATACATATTGTATCTTCAAATCTCATCTTTTTGCCAAAAGTCATGTCCACTGTTGCTACCCATACTTACTTTTACCTGTTGTAACATGTTATTTATTATCCGCTTTTATATACATTTCACAAACTCGTAATTCTTTATCGTACATTTTAATTTTGACATTTTAATTTTCTCTCACTACTACTAATGCTGTGACAACTAGGGTTGTTACAATATACACGAAATCGTGTTTTTCCCCCCAGCTTAGCAATATATTGACACGTTTATGCTTTTTCACATAAACATTACACTTAAATTCATCCGGGTTAGGTGCGATTAGATTAAGCTGTGTTAATGTTTGTCTACTGTTTTCGTAGTGATTTTTGAAATGAAATATTAACTAAAAGATTATTTTTTTAAATTTTCAAATTGCTATATCTCCGAAGTAATTAGTCCCGAGTGTGACAGAACTCTAAAATTTTGAACCTCCAAATTTTTCAGATATAATTTGGAGTAAATTATGGCACTATTATCGGTATTTCAAAAATATCCCTAACTACACGAAATAACCTGGTACAGAATTTCAGGAAAGTATTACGTTTTACTGGTTGGTTTTGCTGACATCGGACGTATACAAAATGTTTTGAAAAATTATTTCAATATTTCAAATAGCATTACGCCAATTTATACTCACGTTACATTCTATCGTGAAAATACAGCTCATTTTCTAGATCGGAGCATGGTCGCATTTGGAAGGGTTATTGAT
Source organism: Coronaproctus castanopsis (assembly GCA_032883995.1). Classification (NCBI taxonomy): domain Eukaryota; kingdom Metazoa; phylum Arthropoda; class Insecta; order Hemiptera; family Monophlebidae; genus Coronaproctus; species Coronaproctus castanopsis. Next base: position 106,260,490 of record CM065052.1, on the reverse strand, counting down.
TATTGTTCCTTCCAAAAAAAAAAATGGTAGAAATTTTTTTCCAAAATTAAACGGTCTCGCGACGTTGAACATACATCGTGAAATAAGTGTAATTGTCGACAAGATATTAGATGTCATTATTTAAAAAATAATCTGACAACTGAATTTTATTTTGCTTCAATTTTCTCAGAACACATATTTACTTTTTCCTCGTATTACCAGTATAATGTTATATAGCTATACATAATTGTTTTGTTTTAAATAAAATTCGTACATTTAATTTGTACATTTTTATTTTTTTAAAGTTTTACTAATCTTGACAGATATCCTTTACACTTCGATTTTAAATATACAATAATTTGCATGTAGCTCCCACGTTTAATATAGTGTACTATGTGTACATATGTGTAGTAGTATTGTTAGTGTAGATTATTCTTGTTAAATATGATGCGTGTAAACCAAGGGTTTATCTATATATATATATATATATATATATATATATATATATATATATATATATATATATAAAAGAATGTTTGCTTGTTCGATTTGGCTGAAATTTTGCAAGCTTATTATCACCAATGCCGGGAAAGTTTTAGGCGATCAAAAATAAAAATCGGTCCAGCCGTTGCAGCCGTACCCTTATTGCCAGAAATGGTTTTTTTTTTATGCTGCGCCTTTCTAATTGGACGATTTCATTGAGATGTACAGTTTTGGAAAGGGCATGTCTACCCAAGTCTAATAAGCTATCATTATGAAAAATATGTCCAGCCGTTGCAGCTGTAAATTCATGGAAAAAGTTCAGAAATACTTCATTAGTCTAAAACTGAACGAATTGAATGATAATTTGAATAAATTAATTATATTATCGGAATTTCGAATTATCTGTACATCAAATGAATATAAATGCAAGAACTAGCTCTTGAAGTATACTTCGAAGTAGGGGGTAGATCCGCCAAGGCCGTAAGACGAGACTTGGAGTTCGCGAGCGAAACGATCGGTCGACCCGACCCGTTCGCTGCCCAGGTGTGAAGAAGACTCCCGATGACTGGCGAAGAATTGCTGAGCCGACTGCGGCGACAGGGTTCACACCCCAAAGAAATTGACTTGGAATTCGCGAGCGAAGCGATTAGGCGACGCTAGTGTTCTTATAATTTATGCGCGACTTGTGTTGTGCAGATGCTATAATTACAACTTTTACTCGACGCATAACCAGCGGGGGTGTTCTCGTTTATTAACAGAATATATAATCGCACTTGTTGTGTGCTTAAATTAGATATTCTAGCACTTGGAGTAAATAAATACATTCCCCCCTCTTAAATCTAGTTATACTACATACCAAAACTCATTTCTAAACCACCACCCTTGTACGATACGCTTTAGAGAACCAAACTTAAACTAAAACAAAACCTCATCGTTATTTGTAATTTTCTTATATATATTTGTAAGACGGTAATTCCGTCACTAAAGATTGATACACTTTATATCTCGTCACTGTTATTTATTTCATCCGTTACTATACCGTGTTTATATTTTCTCTTAATCGAGCTTCCACTTTCCATTTCACAAGTACTTACTCTTCAATGATTTCTTGTGGTACTTTGTTATATATTACTAGTATAACGTATTCATTTCTTCCAATGTTTCTATTATTATTTTGCTAAAATTCGTTAATTCTGTTTTTTTTTGTTTTTGTTTTTTTTTTAAATAATATTCGTTATTGTATTTTTTTTTTAAATTTACAGATCATGTAAATGGGCACCAATTATATTCGTGATTTTTATAAACCATATTAGACTAACATTAGATTTATCTAAGATAATAAAATAAAATATTTCTATTATCGACATTATATATATATATCGATAATAGAAATATTCTATTTTATTATCTTAGATAAATCTAATGTTAGTCTAATATGGTTTATAAAAATCACGAATATAATTGGTGCCCATTTACATGATCTGTAAATTTAAAAAAAAAAATACAATAACGAATTTTATTTAAAATATATATATATATATATATATATATATATATCCCCCCAGGAGGTACTTTGTACCTTCTGGGGACCAGAGCTCTAACTGGTATAGGGCGCGTCCACAGGTGGCAGATAGTAGAACGGCCTACAGATATGTAGGTTAGCTTCGAATAGGAGATTAGTCAAATAAGCAGTCGCGGACCAAGAGCGGCTACTGGTGGAAAGCCTCAGGCAGGTGATTCCAGTAGTGACAGGGTAAGAGGCATGAGGATGTAGATGGCCAGCTTAAGGAACTGGCCAATAAAAGTCTGCACAAATCTTATGACTGTCTCTCCCTCGGTGTGTTTAGGTCGCCGTAAAAGCCTAACAAATGTTACCTGCTCAGTAACAAACCGCTGCCTTGCGGTTAGGGTCTTTACCCAAACGCTAAGGGAGAAAAACCCTGACAGAAAATCCTCAGGCAGGCAACGGGAAACCACCTGAGTAAATTTCCCAAGAACATCAAGATGACAGACGATTCAATAAAAAATATCACGCCAGGCGATCCGAAGCGCAATCGGCATCCTGAATACCGGTGTCAGGATGTAAAGTATGTGACCGACTATATGGACAGAGACTCCCAGCTTCCATATGGAAAATGTGCGACTGGGAGATTTACAAAGGCAAAATTCAATTTGGGAACTTGGAATGTCAGAGGTCTTCAAGAACCAGGCAAACTCCTTGTGGTGGAAATGGAATTAAGAAGATATGGAGTAGATATATGTGGAATTGCCGAAACACATTATCGTCACATCGGTCATTTTGAAACGACTCATAATATCGTATTTTGTTCGAGTAATGTTAACGAAAGTAGAAATGGCGTAGCAATACTAGTAAATAAACGACTGTGTAGTTTAGTTACAGGGTATAGAAATAAAAGCGATCGAGTAATCGCACTAAGAATAAATACAAGACCAATAGCAGTCAATTTAATACAGGTGTATGCACCAACAAATGTTTCGAAATATGAGAAGGTAGAAAAGTTCTATACCGATGTTCAAGAAGAAATCAATAGAATACCGAGAAATGTAATGGTAATTGTGATGGGCGATCTAAATGCAAAGGTCGGAGCAACATGTGCAGACAAACATTTAAAACATGTAGTCGGAAAATTTGGAGTGGGAACACGTAATGAAAGGGGTGAGCGCCTCATAGAATTTGCAATTGAAAATAAACTGATGATAGCGAATAGAAGATTGAACACATGGATCTCCCCTGGAAATCGGCGTAGAAATCAAATAGATTATTTCATGATCTCAAATAGATGGAAGTCATATTGTAAGAATGTTATTGTTCGACCTGGAGCTGAGTGCGGTTCTGACCACAGATTAATAATAATGGAAATGCAGGGAAAACTGAAAGCTCCTAGGAAGCAGCAGCGAGCACAGAGATTGGTGATCAATGATCCCAAAGCCTTTGTAACAGCACTTGAAACAAGAACAATAACGAACGCAGTAAACTTATCAGCACAACAACAGTGGGATAAAATGAAAAATATCATAAAGAAGACATATAAGGAAACACAAAGACAGAATCTGCAATAATTGAATAAAAAACTATGGCTGTCTGAAGAAACTATGAAACTTATTAACAACCGAAGAGAAATGAAGGAAAAAATTAATAAATCGACAAATTTCAAAAAGTTGTAAAAATGATAAAAATACGTACATCAAAAATATATGTAAAGAAATCCAATCCCACGCGGAGAATGTGGAACCAAGGGATTTGTACAAAAAAGTAAAACTATTATCACGGGATTTTCAAACTAGGAATTGGATGATTGAAGATAAAAAAGGTATTATTAGAACAGAAAAGAAAGAAGTAGCGGAAGTATGGAGAAATTATTGCCGATCTTTATATTATCATGATGATGAACGAACACTGGCAATCTCACAACCGCTGACAGAATTAGAAATAGAACAAGACATACTAAAAAGCGAAGTCATAGAAGCTATTAATTATTTAAAAAAAAAATAAAGCTGTGGGCGTTGATGGAATACCAGCAGAAGTCCTAAAAAATACTGGAGAAGTAGGCATGCAGATGCTGCATTCTATATGTAACACCATATGGAAAACTACAGAATGGTCACATGAATGGTGTAAATCTATATATATTCCTCTATATAAGAAAGGAAAGAGAACTAAATGTGATAATTATCGAACCATTTCTCTATTGCCGTACGCTAGTAAAGTAATGTTACGAATTCTTAACAATCGTATCCGCGGAAAAATGAGCGAACAAATTGCCAAAGAACAAGCTGGATTCGTTAAAGGACGAAGCACACGGGAACAGATCCTAAATATGAGACAATTAATAGTGAAATCAAGAGAGTACAATGTGCCTATAGTGCTGTGTTTCATTGATTATCGAAATGGTTTCGATAATGTAATCTGGAGCAAACTCTGGGAAATATTGATGGAGATGGGTGCCTCAAAGCACATTGTATATCTGATTCAAAAACTATATGAGCACAACCAAAATATCATAAAGCTAGAACTCGGTACACAGTCCAGAATTTACTGTAAAGAAAGGTGTAAAACAAGGATGTGTACTTTCACCCATATTGTTTAATTTATGCGGAGAACATAATAATGAGGAAAGTTTTAGAGGATTGGGATGAAGGCGTTTCTATCGGAGGACTCAAAGTTACAAATTTACTGTTTGCTGACGATATAGCATTGTTAGCACCTAATATGGAAAAAATGCAACGATTGTTGAAGAAATTAGAAGATATAAGTAAATGCTATGGTCTACAAATAAATAATGGAAAAACTAAGTTAATGGTAATTGATCGGAAGAATACAATAAAGGACAAACATAAAACCATTCCTGGTTATGAAACGGTAGAAAATTTCGTTTATCTGGGATCCTTGTTGGAAAGTAAAGGCGGATCTGAAGGTGAGATCAAGAGAAGAATTCAACTAGCACGGAGTGCGATGGTTAAACTAACACGGATATGGAAAGATTCCTCTGTTACGAAAAATACAAAAATTCAACTTGTACGTACTCTGGTTTTTTCAATATTTCTATATGGTTCAGAAACGTGGACGATCAGAAAGTCCGAACAAACTCGCAAAAATAGTTTCGAAATATGGTGTTGGAGGCGGCTCCTTCGAGTTTCATGGATGGAAAAGCGCACTAATACGTCTATTCTGGAAGAAATTCGTCCAACCCGCAGATTAACAACGGAAGTTCTCGCACGTATTATGAGATTTTTTGGTCACATCATACGAAAACATGACAGAATCGAAAGAACAATAGTTATCGGAAGAATGAATGTTGTGCGGCCAAAAGGCAGAGTACCAATTAAATGGACAGATGCAGTAACTGCTGCAGCTCGAATGTCATTTTCAAAATGCGTTCATGATGCCGAAGATCGTCCAGGATGGAGGCAGAAAATAATGAAACTGTTACCTTGATCACGATACTCCTACGTGGAGTTACGACTAAATGATGATATATATATACATATATATATATATATATATATATATATATATATATATATATATATATATATATATGTATATATATATAATATTTAAATATTGCGAACTACTAGTTTATTTAATATTAACTTAAATTTTGAGATGTGCAAATTTGACAAAAAGTTTTGCAGATTTCTAGTAATAATAATGGAATTAGTTTATGTACGCATTGGCGCAAACTTTTATCACGAGGAAGAAGAATGTATTTTTTCGGGTTAAAAATAAACCGGATATCAGTTAATCGCGTATAACACGGCTCAATGCATTACTGGATTAGTAAATTTCGAAAAATCGTTAATATTATTTCAATATAACATTTCGCCTTATTTTAACGTACGGTCCAATCTAATTTTTGTCCCGGGTTACCAAAATTTATGCGGAACAATCTGTATATACACACGTATGTTAAACGACACGATATACTAGTATACAATGAAAATACCTCGAGCTGCACCATTACCGCCATTTTGTTGTTGTTGGCTATGACGTGCAGGAGCACGTTTCTTATCCGTTTGCGGAACTCCGCCATCTACACCAGCGATCGATAGGACGACTAACGAAATAATCAAGACGACGAATATGTTCATGTTAGACATCATCTGGAAAAACAAAGTGGTACAAAAATTCTTATAACGGTGTATTTTCTTTTAAAGTTTACAGAAAAACAAAATGATAATTTTTATTTAAATAATAAATAAAAACGCGAAAAAATTTTACACGCGTAAACAGAGTCGTTCGAAAAATCGTTTACTTATTGCTGTGCGGATGTTAGACGATAAATCGATACTGGCTCCTTCTACTGTTCGACAATACGGAAAAATTCAGAACGTCTGGTGTTATACCCGTTCTAATTTTACTTAAAAACAAACCAAAAAAAAAATTAAAAAATTAGCGCGTGCGTATAAAATTACACCGTTAATCATCAGAATAACGATATTAAACGCGGTCAGCGCCGAAAGAAGTCACTTACAAATCATTGTACACATCTTGTTCGTTCTTTCGCAATAAATCGCTTAGGATTTTTCATAATTCTAAGTAAACGATAACATTTTATTTTATAACTGTGAAATCGTTAATTCGTAGAACGCGACAATTTGTTTAATTTTAAAATACGAGTTTATCGAACAAATGAAATCCAAACGCGTGCGCAAGAAAGAACGAACAAGTTCGAGTTGGACTCAAAATTTATTCTACTTGTATAGCTGCTAAAAAATGGAAGAGACGATGTTCGGCATATCTTAGAAAGATTTATACACCATATTTACGATACATCTCGTTTATATATATATGTATATATATATATATATATATATATATATATATATATATATATATATATATATATATATATTACGACGATCGTCGTATGTTCACGTTATAATAAATCTAAATTTATTATATTGAAGGTGGAAAACTAATATTTAATTTAATTAATATAATAAAACAAAATATATATATAATTATTTATTTAATTAAAGTAAAATATATTAAAATTATTATAATATAACCAAACCGGATTTGTAGTAGATAAACTATTATTATAAAATAGTTAAAATTAATTTTAGTTAGTCAATGAAAAAAAAACAGTAAATTAGTTTGACTAAATAATTTTAGCCAGTAAAAACAAATTACAGCCAGTAAATAATGAAGAAAAATGTATAAAAAGCTATGGTTGTTCATTTTCAAGAGAGTTCTAGTTTTTCAGGTTCAGTTGTTTGTTTCTTAATGAAGACGGTTAGAATAAAATGAGAATGGATGGTTGAAAAATAATTACGAATCTGGTCAGGTTAGTCTTTAACTAAATTATTATTTTTTGTCATTAATAAATATATATTAATTTTTTTTAAATATAAAATAAAATTTTTCTTTGTAAATACTTTATTTATTTTTTATTAAATAATAATATTAATAATAGTATATACGAGGTATCTTGTAATACATATATATATATATATATATATATATATATATATATATATATATATATATATTATGGCGTGTTAATATCTAGGGGGTATTGTAGAAATTTATTATAAATAAGAATAATAAAAATAAATAAAATAAGTTTTGGAAAATAATACAGGTTAGCGAAGGTTATAGGTTCGTGCGAGACATATTAGTGTAGATATATATATAGAAATATATATATATATATATATATATATATATATATATATATATATATATATTTATATATATACACACACACACATATATATATATATATATATATATATATATATATCGGTATTATCCGTCTATTAAGTTACAAGTAGAACATAATAGTAATGATCAATCCCAGATTAACGGGGAAATTTCAGGAAACAATTCGCACGTGGAGCCAGCAACCGATAATCGCGTTTTATGTATATATATATATGTATGTATGTATAAGATACACGTGCCGCACAAAGATAAGCGTATATGGTTAATATAATAATGGATATCGTTGTTAGGAAGAGATCGTACCTTCGTCCGAAAGGTTGTAAATAGATCGAACTGCTTTACGAGATCGAGCGGAATAATAAAGAGAATAATTGCTTGTTTTAATTAGAATAATTATCGCATAATACATTCGTCCGCGATCAAATAAAATAAAAATAACGAATTAAATTTGAAATAGTAAAAAATAATTCCGAACAGCTGAATACTATCTTACTCGGAGATACAACGAGCGGAATATCGGATAAGTCACCACGATTTGAAAGCCGCCATCGATCTCACCGGTGGTACCACTAGGTTACGTTATTTTATATTTTCTTTGTACGTCTTAATGAATTTTATATATATATTTTGTGAATTATCCTATGTGGAAATGTAAATAATTGTTAGTAAATTGTTTTTATGTTGAATCATGTAAAATTAAAATAACCATCATAATAATTAAAATAAATAGTATTAAATTCGTAACGTACGCTAGTCATTCCGTAAGGAAATTTGTTACTTGTTGGCTTCAGGCCAAGAAGCTTAGTTTCCGGTGAATAAAATAAATAAATATTTTTTTCTTGCGCAGTATTCTGTGCTGGCGACTGCGGCATGTCTTATTTAGGTTTATCTGATACATTACCAGCCTACAAGTTCATAGCTCTACCAAAGAGAGGGTTTTGTGAGAACGTTGCAAATTGTCCGCAATCACAGAATATATGTACCTCGCTCTCTTAGGTGGAACGTAATAACGTGGCGATCCTCAACTTGTTTTAACCGTCATTCTCTCTTATCCACCACTGTAGCAGCAGCATAGAAGTTTCATGTAATGTTTGCTGTCATCTGACGGTAAAACAATAGTTTGTGGAAAAATTACAACATTAAGGAAGTAATTTTTGGATGGGTCGACTTTAAAATGTTAAAACTATAGAATGGGTGGAATAAACTACGGCCTGAATCTGCACTATCCACTAGCGAAACAATGAAAACGGCAACTGCTGTCGAAATAATGAAGTTTTGCAATAACGGTCTAGTTAACAATGACACACTAACAACTGAAGAAGTAACAGATTATTGGTATAGTGTGATAAACAAGATGAAGTTTTTAAAATTCTGACTGATGAAGATATTCAGTCCAATAATGGTGAAATTGACGATGATGAAAAATCAAAATGCAACCAAAACTCAGCTATTCGGAAACTGACGTTAACAAAGTGCATCGATTAGTCTGAAAGACAAGAGGAGGCAAACTTTACACAGATCCTACTACGAAGAAAAAAAATACGGAACATTGCCGTAAACAAAGCTCTAACGGAAGAAAGTTACCGATTCTTTTAAGATATAAACAATTTGACGTAGAAACGGTTTTCCTAAGTAATTATACTATATCGAACTATACTCTATATATTTTTATATAAAAATACAGTACTCTTTAAAAGCGCGGTCGCCAATATACCATGTACCGTGGAACAAATCGTAGCGTTTGTAAAATTTTATTGTAATATAAAAATTAGCAATCGTTTCCTGGATGCCAGTAATTTTTAGAAATTAATTAAAAGTTAATACTATACACTATTTTTTTAAAAAGATTACATTTTTTATTATCGATGTTTGGATTCGTTTCTAGTCGATTTGCTTATTCGATTACTAATTTCATAAACAACGTGACGCATAATTGTGCGCTCAAGTAAATTGTTTTCCGTTCGACCTATTACGTCGATATTGCTAGAACGGGTATCGATTATTTAGTTTTTTCTAATTATATTACATGTAAAACTTACTGCACCGAATGTGATTAATAGCGGAAAAATTAGTGAAAAGTATAATTTGCTGTTTATATGGAACGACCCAGAGAAGACAGCCGGTTTTGTTTTTTGAATAGCGCAGGTGATAACACTGACAGAACGTAAACCTCGTGCCCCACGTTTAGTGTCCACGCGTGAGATTCGTTTTTGTCTAGTTTCACTTAGTACGACATCTTATAACGAGAAGGAGCACGCGATTCGCATGAAACGTTATTTTCGACGTGAATCGTAGCAGAGCAAAGACAGTTTCGAAAATAATTCAGTGTTACGCGATTTTTTTTCTGGTGATATCTTAAGAGCCGCGTTTACAAAACACGTCCACGAGATCTAGAAGACCTAAAAACTCGGATTTTTTAAGAAATTTCAAAAAATTCATATGTTCGAAAAAAATTTTGTAAAGACTGAATGAATATATTGTCGCAGCAAATAGCGGTCATGTGAACGATATCATGTTCACACAAATGATTATAAACTAATCTCTCATTTTCCTATTTTTAAATAAAATTTCATTCTAAAATTTTGGTCCGGTAGTTTCGGAGTTATTAAAAAAACAAAACAAAACAAAACGGAACGTCTTCTCTGGGTCACTTTATATAAAGAAGATGAAGATTTTTGATCTCATCAAACTCGTAAGTAACTCACACGTTATTCGTCGAAGAGATTTTTCTTTTAACCAATTTTTCATCGTTTGCCCAATTTAGGTGAACTGTTTATACTTTATACTATTCGCCAGTGGCGGCTCGTGCATAAGGGCTGCAGGGTTGCAGCCCCACCTACAAAATTACCAGTATAATTTTTTTTTTCATATTCAAAAATCAATTAAAATTATCCAAAATTTTGAAATTTCGTTTAAAAAAGTAATGTTTTCTAATTGGATGCTCATTCTAGAACGTTGGTGAGGGCTACGTATGATGCAGCTCTTGTTGGCACGTTTAGGAAACATAAAAAGCGTGGTTCCGCGAGAAAACGATGTTAAAGGCGCATGCGCAGCGGTTTCTTTTTAACCACGTTCGGGCTGCACAAAAACCAGCCCAATACAGCTCTCGTTCACGTATTTAGGAAACAAAAAGTGCGTGGAAACGGAACCGGACGATGGTAAAGGCGCATGCGCAATAGTTCTTTTTTTGCCCGCGTTCGGGCTGCACGAAAACCAGCCCAGCCAGTAGACATGTATTTCAAGATTAATATTCCAACTGCAGAATGAAATGTTGACGCGCGCGTTCTTCTATTATTGTTGCTCATTTACTCATGTTTTATTTAATTATGGCTGGAAATAGTGATTTTCATGAAAGTGAATTGAATTCGGTTTCGTGTTTGCTGAATAACAAATTTCCGCGATTATGGTGTGCAGAAAAGTGTAACGTTAAGGCTCGTGGGAGGCCTACTCCGCAATTGAATATTATACAAACGTCATCTAGCCGAAACAATACTTTTGAAAGAAAATTTAAAGCGGATATTTATTCAAAATGTGACTGGCTTTGCGGTTGTGAAATTAAAAACGCTTTCTTTTGTTTTCCTTGTCTACTTTTTGGCGGTGAAATTTTTTGGACTCAAACTGGTGTGGTAGACTTGAAACATTTGAAGGAAAAAATCAAGAAACACGAAAATTCAGCACAACATATAAAATATTCGATAGATTTTGGTATGCTGGGAAAAACGACACAGGTAAGCGAATCGTATAAATTAAATATCAGAAAGTTCAATGAAAACGTCAAAAAGAATAGGTATCAAAAATCATCGACTGCCTATATTTTGCGGTAAATTTGAACTTCCGCTACGAGGACATAATGAAAAAGCGGATTCCGATAATCCTGGTATTTTTCGAGGACGGTTAAATTTCGCAGGGAAATTGGATGAAAATTTGAAAGTGCATTTTGAAAATTCTACAGTGTTTAAAGCTAACTCAAAAACAATTTAAAATGAATTGTTGGATTGTATGTTAGACATTTGTCGAACTGAAATTTTTAATGAAATTGAACAAGCTCAATTTTTGGCTGTTATGTCCGATGATACGACTGATATCTCTGAGAAAACACAGGAGGTAATTGTTTTTCGTTACGAATTCAATGGAACCATATATGAAAGATTCTGGGGATTTTATAACCCTGAGTCACAAGATGCAGAAGGATTATCGAAACAGATTTTGGAGCAGTTGAAAATTGTTTTAAAAGATAATACTGGGAAACTAATTGCTCAAACTTATGAGGGCGCCGCAGTTATGAGCGGAGCGCGTGGCGGTGTTCAAAAAATAGTAAAAGAAACTTATGCAAATGCCCATTTCATTCATTGCTATGCTCATCCATTAAATTTAGTAATGAGTAAATCAGTTTCAATTAATAGAGAAGTACGAATCTTTTTTAGTAGCTTGTCAGGAATTCCAGCATTTTTTTCGCGTTCTTCTCAGATATTAACTGAGCTTGAAAATTGTATGTCAAGAAGAATTCCACGTGGTTCCGAAACAAGATGGAATTTCAATTCAAGAGTCGTAAATACAGTTTTTGAAAACATTGAACAGCTGAAAGAATGTTTCGAAAAATTGCAGAATTCAAATAATACCCAAACGGTTAATGAAGCATCCGGTCTTCTTCGTCTTCTCAATGACAACTATATTTTGGCTTGGCCTCTTCCATCCTATTATGCCACACGTTGATTTACTATACGATGCATTTCAAAATCGCAACATTAATTCTTCGAGCGCTTTTTCATCACCGGAAAATTTTTATCGCGCAATTTCTTTAATCAGAGAAATTTCGAAAACTTGGTGTCCACAAATACTGATTCTATGCCCGTATCTCATAAGAGGAAATGTGATGAAAATCGAAACGGCGCTGTCAAAGAAGTTTGTGACACAATATGTATGCAAGCTAGGGTAGGATTCGAATTTACTGGTCATCTATCTGCAGGAAAGTTGCTGTTACAAGAGAAATTTGAAACGTACTGCAGGCAATTTCCTTCTCAAGAATTTAACGAAACTTGCCAGGCACATCCCATGCTAAATAAAAATCGTTTGCAAACTGAACTTTCTGTTCTATACGGAAGAAATTCAGAATTTTCCCTTGCATCGGGAGTTGCGCAACTCCACCAATTGTTTCGAAACACCGGTATTTACAAAACACTCGGCGAAGTATATGTTTTGATGAAAATTTTGTTAACTACTGAAGCGGAAAGGTGTTTTTCTTCCTTGAAAAGAATTAAAACATATTTATGGAGTACAATGCTGGAAGACAGAGTTTCTGCTCTTACCATGATAAGTATTGAGAAAACTCTTATCGATACAATTCCTAACTTCCACAGCAAGGTAATTGACCGGTTCGCAAAAATGAAAAACCGTCGTATGGACTTCATATACAAATAAATTTTGAAGTAAGCGCTTTGAAATTACACATTTTTTAAAATTTTCTTAGAATGGCCGATTCTAAATTTTATTTTTGTTTAGAAAATTTAGAATTTTAAGTTTTTATGAAATGGTAGCCTAGCTGTATGTTTTTTATTAAAAAAAAAAATTCAACTAGGTAAAACTTAACCCACGAGCCGCCACTGCTATTCGCCTTAATAAAATTATATAATTTACACGCGTGCAAGCAGGTAGAATCTAAAAGTTCTTCAAGTTATATTGGTAGCGTGTTTATTTTCGTATTTGAGCAGAACCACCAAATCTGACGCTCGATATTATCTTCACAATATTACATATGCCACAAACTACACTTCGGCTGGTTATCTAACTTGGCATAGATTTAATTTCTTAAAAATGCGATCGACATCCTAAGTAACATTATCGCAGGTCGTTAATATTGTTTTAGGTTTGTTTTCTCTCCATTACGATCTGATATAAAAATGAACAAGAGATAAACTCCGTTAACGCGAGAACTCTAAAAGAAAATATATGTACGTATATGCACTTTTACAAACCTAACTCAATTACAACATTATTTTCATTAAACGATGCCAATTTTTTTTAGTAATTGTACGATTCGAACGAATCGCCAATTAAACATGACGCAAGATAAAAGCCGCTTTTGTTATTACGGTAGAATTGGAAATTTCACACGCCTGATTAAAAATAAATAAATAAAAAGCGTATTTGTTAAAAAAAAATAATCTTATCTTATATATACGACTATCTCAGATATTATACGTGTAATGTATTAAATAATTGAGAATAGTCTGTAAGGAAATTCAGAATTTTGAAATTTTTAATCCGACCCCGTTCACAACCCTAAAAATTTCAATTTTTATTTTCTCGATATTTATATAAATGTACGTTGAAAATTTCAGCTCCATAAACATCAACCGTTCGAATGTTACAATAAAAATTTGTTTCTTACTGCATCATCATCATCTTATTATTCCCGTTTTAGCCATTGTGCGTTTATTTTTACGTAGAAAATGGGCTAGCATTGAAGACACTAATTTAATGCAACGGAAATGCACGCGCATGATGTTATACGGAGTGGAGTGTCACTATCTTCTCCGTAATAGTTGGGAGTTAGGTAATGATGAAAAATTTTATATAAACTTTTAAGTGATGTTCAAATCCTCGGCCGTCGAAATTAACAGTCGATCACTATAGCAACTATGCAAACGCGACATTAACTGCGTGTGTGCTAGTAAATATAATTAAAATTTTAGATCTCGGATAACGTTTCGATAATACTTTTAAAAATTCTATAATTCATTTCGAAAAAAAAACATTCAAGGTAGCCCCTACTTCTGATATTTGTCAAAACTGACATTTTTGGTTATAATTATGGAAATTTACAACGCGATTAAAATAGTTGTAGTTATAATATGTAACGGTTTTTTAATAGTATTCTTATTTAAATAAGACATTTTTCGAAAAAACACAATTTTACAAACAGAAAAATCCGAGCTTTAAAGCTAGGTAAACTCATTTAGACGCACAATGTCCTTTATACGGTACACATAAACTTTTAACATATACTACGACTACTAAATTAAATTAACGTGCCGTGTACAGCAGCTAAGGCCGGAAGCACGGTAGAAAAATATTATAGAGACCAGTTCGGTGGAGGAAGGTAATCAGATTCGACAATGAAGTCATTTTTGAACAGGAGATGCAGCCAAGTACAGTCAACTAGAATATGGGAAATAGAGAGGATATCGTCACAGCCGGAACGCAGTGGAGCCAAAATGTTGTTAATATACGATAAGCATGAGTGACCGAAGTGACAATCTGGTGATGATCACATCGTCTCTGTGGTTTGGAAGCGAAGTTATCCAAGGATAGATCGAATTTATATTTTCATAATAAGGGTAATTTTTTTTGTGGATAATAATTTCTTTTATAGAACCCATTAAAAATTATCCCGTCGTCTAAAAAACAATATTATATTCGTACTTCGACCCGATCGGATCATTTTTTTTTTTATTTCATGAACTAAAATGTATCATTTTACGTAAAAAATTGCCGAATGATTGAAACGGTTAAAATTATTGGTTGCTATATTATTAAGTATTTTTCAATTTTCGTAAATTTTCATACATTATGATCGGAATAGTTTTCTCGTTAATATCGAACTGATATATTTTAATGTCGTATTAATCGAGATGCAAGTTGATTTTTCATCATTATGTCGACTTATGTATTTCGATTATAAACATTGCGATATTAAACGATTCGCACGTTTTATCCTAGTGAAATGTTTAACATTTCCTACGTACAACGAAGAAAGAATGTTAATTAGGCGTCGAGAGCTTTCTACGATAATTTACCCACTCAAAAGTTTTTAACTGATAAGATTAGTGCGAATAACATTATAAATTTCTTTCTTACACAGCATTAATTTGGAAAATAGGTAATTAGTTTTTAAAAAAATTATAATTAATTTGTAACTTTTCGTGAGAGTTTGTTATTCTATATTCACGATGCCCGGCGAGTAGATCCACGTATAATCTTAAGTAAGTTTAAAATTTCGACGTACAAAATCAAAAAACGGAACTTTCGTAAACAAAATTTCGAAAATAAATATCGGAAGGAAGGAGGATAAAAAACAAGAGCGAATTTAATCATATATATATATATATATATATATATATATATATATATATATATATATATATATAATTTCAACATTAGTCTCACTTTTATTGCGATGAAAGTTTGTTTATCAATAATTCTTACAACGTAATAATAACGTGTAGTCTGTAAATGTGGTTTATTTAATTATATTTATTAGTTCTTCAAGAAGAGTTTTTAGTTATTCAAACTAATTTATGTACAGTTCATTATGAACGACTAATAATCTCGACGAATGAGCAGCATTCTCATTAAGTAATTACATCCTGTTATTCATGTAATGAAAGGCGGGTCGCATTATTCGACAAATCCTCCGAACATACATTCACGATTATATACACACTAAATGTGGAGCACGCGGTTTGCGTTGTAGCAGTGTTACCAATCAAAAACCAAAACCATCCGTCTTCTCTGGGTCACCATATATATATATATATATATATATATATATATATATATATATATATATATATATATATATATATAAAATTGTCGCGGTGGCGTAGTTGCTAGAGGGCTCGACTGTCAACTTGACGGTCGGCGGTTCGAAACCAACGCGCGAGAAAAAAGTTTTCATTATTTAATTCTTAATTCTCACGGAGAGGCAGTGGCACCCCACTCCGTATAACAGCATATGCATGCGCATCTGCGTTTCATATAAATCTTGAATGCTAGCTAATTTTGTACTTAAAAATAAACGTACAATAGCTAGTCACGACGTTCGGCAATATATATATATATATATATATATATATATATATATATATATATATATATATATATATATATATATATATATACGTGCGTCTTATTAACAGCTTTAACGATTCGGATGAAATTTTTGCACATACATCTCGTGTATTAAACAATTGAAAATAGCCTGCATTGAATTTTGAAATTTTTGGGCACGATCACAAATCCTCCTCTATAAATTTTTTTGTTTTTGTCGTCGTTTTCTTACGAAAATTACAATTTGATCGTATTAACAACCGTTTGTGTCGTATGCTTTGTTTACAAATTTGATTTTCAACAACAAAGCATATGTTTCAGTAGATACAATTAAAATTTTATATCTGATGTATCGATTCGATTTAAGGTCGGATCTGATTTTCTAGTATTAATTTTTAATCTACGAACGAATTATCTTAAAGAAAAGATCCGATCGAAAAATTTCATAAAACATTAATGGTATCTCTCCTGATATTCGATTAAAAAAAAAAAAACATTTTCAGTTATAACTTCGAGGGAGCGTATAAAACTAAATTTTACACACGATTAAAATAGTTACTAGTTATGTATATAATGATTTTTAATAGTACGCGATTCCACTTCGACTATCCCACTTCCTATTTCTAGTAACTTTTCCAGAGAATACAAAAATAATAAATATATTAAAAATTAAAGAATTATCCTACTGTCTTATTTCACGGAATAAGTACAAAACAAAAAATGCAGTAATGTAGAGTTTTAAATGTCAGTCTTCTGACCATTTATCAATAAACTGTCATAAGACCTCAATAAAATATGCTAAAACACATTTTACAAGCGATTGTACTGATTCCAATATTTGCTGCGCAAACTGTAATGGAAAACATACATCTCATTCTAAACAATGTCCTCTTTTCTTAAAACTTCAGCAACTCGTCACAGCTTGTCCCAAGCCGGGTCTCTTAACACGCGCTTCAATCCAGCAACAACATATGCTCAAATCGCAGCTCATAATGTTAGGATTAGTAATAAGGATAATAATAACAGTAATAGAAATTATAATAATATTAACAATAGCCGTAAACCTAATGATAACAGTCATATACCATTATCTCCTTCCGATAATATTACATTAACAGATCTATTAAATATGTTTAGGCTATCAATATAAATAAAATTATATCCTGTTTTAAAGATATACTATTTATACTTAAGGATCCTCAAAACTCAGATATTTTTAATAGCCGGGTCTCTTAACACGCGCTTCAATCCAGCAACAACATATGCTCAAATCGCAGCTCATAATGTTAGTATTAGTAATAAGGATAATAATAACAGTAATAGAAATTATAATAATATTAACAATAGCCGTAAACCTAATGATAACAGTCATATACCATTATCTCCTTCCGATAATATTACATTAACAGATCTATTAAATATGTTTAGGCTATCAATATAAATAAAATTATATCCTGTTTTAAAGATATACTATTTATACTTAAGGATCCTCAAAACTCAGATATTTTTAATAGCCGGGTCTCTTAACACGCGCTTCAATCCAGCAACAACATATGCTCAAATCGCAGCTCATAATGTTAGTATTAGTAATAAGGATAATAATAACAGTAATATAAATTATAATAATATTAACAATAGCCGTAAACCTAATGATAACAGTCATATACCATTATCTCCTTCCGATAATATTACATTAACAGATCTATTAAATATGTTTAGGCTATCAATATAAATAAAATTATATCCTGTTTTAAAGATATACTATTTATACTTAAGGATCCTCAAAACTCAGATATTTTTAATAGCCGGGTCTCTTAACACGCGCTTCAATCCAGCAACAACATATGCTCAAATCGCAGCTCATAATGTTAGTATTAGTAATAAGGATAATAATAACAGTAATAGAAATTATAATAATATTAACAATAGCCGTAAACCTAATGATAACAGTCATATACCATTATCTCCTTCCGATAATATTACATTAACAGATCTATTAAATATGTTTAGGCTATCAATATAAATAAAATTATATCCTGTTTTAAAGATATACTATTTATACTTAAGGATCCTCAAAACTCAGATATTTTTAATAGCCGGGTCTCTTAACACGCGCTTCAATCCAGCAACAACATATGCTCAAATCGCAGCTCATAATGTTAGTATTAGTAATAAGGATAATAATAACAGTAATATAAATTATAATAATATTAACAATAGCCGTAAACCTAATGATAACGGTCATATACCATTATCTCCTTCCGATAATATTACATTAACAGACCTATTAAATATGTTTAGGCTATCAATATAAATAAAATTATATCCTGTTTTAAAGATACACTATTTATACTTAAGGATCCTCGAAACTCAGATATTTTTAATAAGATAATGTCTGTCATAGATATTATTATAAAGGTTTTTGCTTAATGATTATTAAGAAGATTAAAGTCATCAAAGTTCTTGAACTTGTCACTCTAGCGCCTGAGAAGCAAATCGATATCATCTGTCTGAGTGGAAGTAAAATTAATGATAATTATAACCTAACATGTCCTAGATATAAAGTATATAGGAAGGATCGTACCATACATGCGGGTGATGTAGCCCTACTGATAAATGACTACCTTATAAATCATGCTCTGCCTACATTAGCCACACGTGATACTGAGTTAACTGGTGTGTCCCTTTGCAAGTTAATAATGAACCTGTTCATCTGTACTAAGTATATTCCCCATCAAACTGCTTCCATTTTGAGTCTGCTATCTCTGTATTCTTGGCTTCTGCCAACAAAGTTGTCATAGCTGGTGATTGTGCACCATATAATTTACCGCAATACCAACTTTCTTCGCGTGAGAAGACTGTGTCCAAACGGGCCAAGCATATTCTGCTGCGGACATACATAAAACCATCGCTGAAGTACGTTTAAACGTCAGTCTTGCACCTCATGATGATCCAATCAGCTTCCGAATAATGCTGTTTATAGTTAAAACTTCCTTTTTCGTATTTTCACAGTGTTTCCGATATGTCAGGCTTCTGTCCAAGGTTATACCAAGGTATAGCGGATTTTCATGGTGCTCCAAAGTTACACCCTTCTACTGCACGTTTAATTTCCACCTGGGTTTACTGTTTCTTAGATGAAACGCACATACTTGTGTTTTATCCGGATTTGGAATTAATGAACTATCTGCATAGTATTCGTCCATCTTTTCTAGCATCTCAGTTAGGGTACACTCTATATCGTGAAATTTGTTAACTTGGTAAGCGATGGCGAGAATCTCATAATTACTCATCAAATCCTATCTCTCTGCTAGATCCTTCACAATCAGGCTGGATGACACCTATTCCAACCCTAGGATTCTACCTGCTGGTGTTCCACAAGGTGGTATTCTCGGCCCCTTTCTCTATATTCTATGCATTCATGATCTGCCACGATTACAAAATATCATCACTTCCCTCTACTATGTTGACGATACTGCAATCTGCACATTCTCGTATAGAGTTGATGCCATTAGTAACAGACTCATAAACAATTACAATGAAATACACAAATACTATGCAAAATGAAAATCAAAATTAACACAAAAAGAAAAAAAAATGAAGCTATATTATTTTCCAGACGTAGGCCTCAGGGTCCCGCAGTGTATTACAATAAACAACACTCAGGAGGAGTGGAAATCGGCTGTTAAATACCTCGGTCTCACCCTAGACAGACGATTAACACTCAATAATCACATCAACCGGAATATTGATAAAGCTCGCGCTCGTTTATATCAGCCATTCCCAATATTCAACAAGCGATCAAAATTAAATATAAAAACAGATTATTGATATACACAGCTCTCATTTTACCAATCATCCTTTATGCTTGTCCTATCTGGTGTAGTATAAGCAACTCTACGATCAATAAACTACAGATTCTTCAGAATAAATGCCTCCGAATCATCCTTAATGCTCCATTTCATACAACAATTTCTCACATGCACTCCACATTGAATCACCCATATACATATCTCAACTTTTCAACGAGCAAGCTGCTAAATTTTATCCCATAAGTCAATCTTGTACTAGACTTCCAAATAAAATTTTTACAATCGCATACTACTTTAAGTTACACATATATAAGTACGATACAACTAAACTTGTACTTAGTATTCTCATTTTCTCACTTCCTTCGATCTGTATGTGTATGTATATATGCGAACGCGTAAATTATTATTCATATTTAACATAATCTCTTTTTTCGCTACGCATGATTTTTATTGTATTTTTCCCCTATAAAATCGTCTATTTTAATAAGCAAACTTTAAGATTCATTCATTAAATCTAAGCCGCGTAGCGTGAGCCGTACTACTGCTCGGTATACGTATTTTATTTTATGTTATCTGCTCTGACATTTAAATATATTTATTATTAATTCATTCATACGCGATTCCCATCTAAGTATTTTTTTTTAGAAAAAACACGATTTAAACTATATATATATATATATATATATATATATATATATATATAAAGAGAGAGAGAGCAAATTCCAGACGATATATATTGTCGCGATGGTTGCTAGAGTGCTCGACTGTCAACTCGACGATCGAGGGTTAAAAACCACCCGGAGGTGTAAAAGTTTATAAACAGTTTATTACGTAACTTTAATTATCACGGAGAAGGCAGAACACCACACTGCGTATAACATCAACGTTGCGTATAAATAGTGCCTTCGATATTATAAACGTACAACGACAATGATTATTAGTGTTAATTTCAGTACTAACACCATGTAGTTTTACAGTTATATTCTATAGAAATTCGGTAATTATTTTTAAATTAGTTACAAAGATTCCTACGCCAATTAAAAACGTTGTGTATTAAAAGTTCCTATATATATATATATATATATATATATATATATATATATATATATATATATATATATCTTCTTCTTCTGTATGAACTCGATTAACGAGTATTCAATTATACTGGTTGTCCTTGTCATTAAAGTCCTGCATTTTCCGTTCTACTGTTAATCTTTTCAGGTCAATGTAGCTCTTGATGTTCGCTTCTTTTTTTTTTATTGTGTCCATCAATGTCTGTCTTGGTCTTCCTTTCGACCTTCACACGGGTATTTTTCCTTCTATAATACCTTTCAATAGGCTATCATGTCTTAACACGTGCCCTATCGATTTCATCCTGTTTTTCTAATCGTTTTCAAGAGTGACCTTTTCTGTTGTACTCGGTCAAAAATTTCTTCAGTTGGAATTATATCGACCCACAACATTTTCGCTAGTATTCGTCGCCATTATCACGTTTCGAAAGCCTCAAATTTCTTTTATTTAAATGTTTCCGCCGCGCACATTGCTACTGCTCGTATGTACGACTTGACAATACGTTTTTATAGACGTGTTCTGCGGTATTACGTGTTTTTCTTTTAAACGAATCTCTTTTGCCATTGCAATTCTTCGTCGATACGTTTTCTATTATTATATGTCCCAAATATGTACAGGAATTATTCTAGATTTTCCACATTGATTGGTATGTTCATTTATTCTGACGTCTTGCTCATGCGCCTTATCTTTGAGATTTTTTCTTCTTCATATTTCTTCCGTATTTGCCTACTATGCTGTATAATTTATACATCGTCCTTCCATTTTTACACCTTCCTGAATTTATTACTAATAAAATAAAAAAGTTCTTTATTAATTTTTAATCGAATAAAACTGATGTGCGAACCAGGCTTAGCAGTAATCGAAAAAATTGAGGTTTAGAACGATTATGATGACGATTATAATAATTTCTTTCTCTAGCATTATTGTTTTGCGAATTTATTTATTACCGATACATATGTAAACATAAACGAAACATGCCCGATCCTGCGGTTCAGATGTTTGTAGCTAGTTATTAGAACTAAAAATGTTCATTCTCGTCGATAAAAATCATTTACACTATACAGCGACTCGCATTTGTTTAGATCGTTTTTCACGAATTCTCAATTACAATGTCCCATTATCAGAAACGTGCCTCATACGATTTGTTCACTTATTGAAAATGCGTAACTATTTTAACAAATTGAATAATAATTCGGTTATAAGCGTATGTATATATTTCAACAACGGACCGCATTTGATAAACTTTTCGTATACACACGTACGTATATCATCGTGATACACACACACACACACACATATATATATATATATACATACACAAAAATGATAAATACAGAATACATATAACGGTATTTTTTCGAAACATGATTTAATGCGCTATATGTAATCTGAGTGTCGTATTCGAACAACAATCTAATTTTTTACCTTATACTTGTAACCGTATTAAAAGTGTCAACTGAAATGAGAAATAATAAATTGTTATTAATGTATTATCGTATAGAGAATAAAGAAAATATTTACCTAACGACGTTTACAGTTTTCGTACGTATAACTAAGCAACGAGAATATAAGTTTATATGATTTACAATATATGTCTATAGCGGAATTTTATACCGATCATATTTAGAAGACTTTATCAATCGCGGAGCAGTATCCGTATTAATTTGTTTTATCGATTTTTATTCAAAACTTTCTTTTTTCATTTTATTTATTTTTTTCACTATTCGTTTATATAAAATTTAAAAATAATAGATTCGTTGTAATCGATAGCTATCAAACAGTCCGTCCGGAAAAGTTATAGATAATAGGATCACGTTCAGTTTCGCTATCATCACGTGATGAACTTTTTTTTGTTTAATACGTATATATATATTTTTAGAAAATAATAATATCGGATTCGTTTTGTGTCTATTACACAAGATCTAAATGTGGATCCACTACACACACATCCATACATAACACACACGTTCCGAATTAAAATATAATGTTTCTACGAGTACTATTATGCACTCAAATAATTCATAAGTTATAAATAATTCTATTATTTAGACTTAAAAATTTTGTCGCCGATATTTTTCCGTTAAAGATCAGCAAACAACAAGAGATAAATTCAATTTAAAATTCTCCATTTAATTTAATTTAATTCACGCATATAAAAGATTTTCCGTTCACAGAGGAATGTAATCGCAATAATTATTTTTTAGATAAATTTCTATACATATATATAAAACCATTAACTTCAATATATAGAAACTCTTACTGAAGGGACAGAAATGAATTAATTTTTTTCTACTCCTCCTATCGAGGATAGCATATATATTTTAATTTAAAGTAAAAAAACACCGTTTTAAAAATACTATAGTCCAAATATAGGCCACTCAAAAAAAAAAAAACGATAAAGATTTTGATATATATATATATATATGTATATATATTTCTTTAAATGTAAATTTACCCTTTTAGGTATATACACACACACACATATATATATATATGTACGCGTTACACATAACTATATATATTCACACATCCACACGTGTACACACACACACACAATAATATAATATTAGGAAAAATAAGTTGATAATAAAGGGAACAAATGTATCACGCAAATCTGTTCCTAATATCGTGGAAGGTAAACGATATTCGAATTTTTACATAATGTACAAATGACGACATTACTTTTCGTTAAATTAAGTCGTGAACGCAATTTCCGGCAATACAACTTTCTATAGATTTTTCACATACCCCATCGACCAACTATATATATATATATATATATATTGGACTCTACAGCTAGGCAATCAGGTGGCTATTAAGCAAATGCCTCATGAAAAATAAAATGACGCGTGCAGTAAAGAAACTTAACTTAGTAGTTCACTTTTTTTTTTTTTAAATCTAGCAAATATAACAGTTGTCTTAATACGAATTAGGATCCGCACATTATCACGCAAATTTATGGTAAAAATATTTTTACATTTTTCCAATCTCGTTGAATGAAGTTGAGTAATTTTCAATAAATGAGAATTATTTCATTAAAATACATATGTAGTGAGATGGAAATGTAAAACATAACAAAGCCAGACTGTCCTCATAATCATCGATGATGTCAACGCATCATACCGGGATTCTCTCTTTCAATTTCCGATAAACAGAAACAAAAATAAAATTATTGTATTCGAACTAGTTTTAGGTATACTGTTTCTTTTTCTTTCACTCAAGCTGTCCTTTGTACGATTGATAGATTTTTTTCTAGTGCTAACAAAAGCGTTTTATTATATTGGATTGACTTGAAGTATATAAATTTTCAAACTACTCGTTAAATAGCGCGTTAAAATTTATCCCGCGTCGTACAAAAAGTTAAATCGTATACAAAATAATATATTCTGTACATACTCAATTTCAAAACGGAAATACCTATCGAAATAGCTGAGCTGCATTTTACTTAAGCGACTTTATTACTTTACGAAGATAATAAATTATAATAGATGGAAATGGTTAAATATACACTTTGGGAACTAGATAATTCATATTTAAGCTCGTAATTCGATATGAGAGCTATCCGATTAAAAAAATCGTAAGAACCTGAAAAAAAAAACAAGAAGAATTTCGAACAATTGTACATACGTACACTTCATGAGTCATCTAACCGTAAACAATAATTTAATCGAGAGAGTTACCGGACACAAATATCTCCGATCGATAATAAACGATAAATTGAACAACGACGAGGCAATAAGAGAGCAAATAAGAGAGCAAGATGCGCGGAATAGTAAAGAAAATCTTCCGAAAAACAAAAAACCTTACGTTCACTCGCGATTTGCCAGCCCCGGCTAAAACTAAAAGTTATAGATCGCTGTTAAGTTGTCTCAGTACTTTTATATGGAACGGAAACACGGACCTTAAATTTCAGCACGGTTACACGTTTAGAGTTTCTAAGAAAGTTATTACGAATTTCATGGACTGAGAAAGTTTCAAATAGTAATGTATCGAGAGGAGCTAGCAAATGATTTGCACTTCAACTAAGATTAAATGTTATAGACTCTACTGCTACGTTATTCTAGTACTTTAAAATTGGAAACATATATTTAAAAAAGAAAAATGATATATCTAGGTCATATTCTAAGAGGAGAAAAGTACGACATTTTAGGACTAATTCCGCAACGAAGAATTCCCGGTAAAAGACGAGTTGTTAGAAAAAGAAATTCACGGATAAAAAACATCAAGGAGTGGAGGAGTAACACTAATGATATATCGATGGTAAGGAAGCAAGCGGAAAAATATTGGGAATTAAGAATATACATATATATTTATTGTAGGAATTAATAATTTCAAATTAATGCACCATCGACAAACTAAATCCGAATAATTTTTTTTTTTTTTTTAAACAAATACATTCGGTACTGGAGAAATTGTTACAAAAAACCCCACGCAGTATCACCGGAAGTTGCTATCGTTTTAAGGATAACGATCTTCTAACTTAAAAATTTAATTTAATAAAAAACACCTGGGAGTACAAATTGTTTCTCAAGAAGCTTATTACAAAACTCACAGCCGAAACATTAACATTTTGTAATACGTATACAATTTTATAAAAAATTACGCCCATTTCATGTTGTACTGTTCGCCGTAATGATCGAAAAATGTTTACTCCTCCGGTATTGTTGGTTACGCATCATAAGCTTCGACAAACATTTTTTTAACCCGCATATATATATATATATATATATATATATATATATATATATATATATATATATTAGTGATGGACATAAAACCGCTTTATGACTAACAACTAATCTATTTTTCTTTTTTATTAAATCAGTTGTTTTCTGATTTTTTTTTTGTTTCGAAAAATTTGTTCTGTTCACTCAGCAATTGATTAGATTGTTTACATATTTTTATAAAATCCTGTAAAAATATTATTTCGTCTGTATAATTAAATTTTATGTATTCACTAATTAATGCTAAATAGAAACTCCGA
The DNA here is from genome assembly GCA_032883995.1 of Coronaproctus castanopsis. Lineage (NCBI taxonomy): Eukaryota > Metazoa > Arthropoda > Insecta > Hemiptera > Monophlebidae > Coronaproctus > Coronaproctus castanopsis. Next base: position 106,234,143 of record CM065052.1, on the reverse strand, counting down.
ACTACCTTGTACGATATAAACTATTATTGTACAACACGATGCTCAGCCTGTTTTCATTGAGAGGTAATGTCTTCCAAAAATTATAATCGAAATTTTTCTAAAATCACCGATCGAACCACCTCGGTAGATTCTTAAACATTAAGGCATTACCTAAAGAAGATGGAAAAAGATGTAATACACTGGCCGTTATTAATTGGATAATAACGAAGATGTTAAGCGATTCAGTGGTGGACTGACTTGTGATCTTTAAATTTTAACTACCTATTAAGGGTAGTTCGGAGAGTTATCGACGGATGCGATACTCTATTTTTATCACAATCGCTCATTGCCCGCATAGGCCAGATTATGTTTATAATATGAAACATATACATCCATTAAGAAGTAAGAAAACGACTACTTTTAATGAATCCGACTGAATTTTATCGCATTTAGACCTCGAATTCTAGTTATATAGATATTGCGATTGAAAAGTAGTCAAATTTTTAGAACCGGCGATTCATAGTTACATTTTGACTAGAATAAATTATCGACTAAACATCAGTTGCATATACTATACCGAAATATGCTTAATTTATCGATCGATTTTTGAAATCTGTATAATTAAACGGGTTATTTTATAAATTTCGTACAACTCTACTAGATTTTCTGTCAGTTACTCTTCGGCTGAATATATATATATATATATATATATATATATATATATATATATATATCAAATACGCACAGTTTTATTTTCTCTTATTCGCTACATAACATCCTATTGTAAACTGGGGGATAATGTTTATTTTCACACGGTGTTTACTTTGTATTAAAGGATTAATCAGTTAATTATATTAATTAGACATGTCCACCATTAATATATATATATATATATATATATATATATATATATATATATATATGATATATATGCAAGAAATTCGTAAATATAAAAAATACTACGGTAACCTAGACACAAATACGGACTTACATAAATCGTTATATATAATATATAAATAACGTATGTATATATGGAGATAGAGAGAGGGAGTATGTAAGAGGTGTCTATATATATATATATATATATATATATATATATATATATATATATATATATATATACGAAATTTAGAAAATAATAGTAGCAGTAGTAGTAGTAGTAGTAGTAGTAATAATAAGGCTGAAACGTTTTTACTAGAAAGCGCCACCGTGCCAAATCCATTTTTTGTTAGTATGATCGAAACGATGATTCAACCATTGTTGCTCCAGCAACTGATAGCGTTGTTCGCTCAGATATAAAGGTTTACCGCGTCTTAAATCTCGATCTTCTTCGCCGAAACTGTCCAAATATAACGAACCCCACGGACAAGTACGCTTTCCTCTGATGACCACCACGAACGACGACGACAAGGCCAAATACACAGTCGTACCGGTACCGCAAGTAATCGAATGGAAAACTCCTTCGAAATAAGAATCGAATCGACAGCACGCCTGTTTCAAACAGATTAACGTACCGCATACTAAACAGATACCGGCTTCGGACGGGACGCGTTTACATTGGGCGCAAGCTTTATTCTGATAATGATGGAAAATCACGTTATATTCGCGCGGTAAACCGATTAATTTCGGACTGGTCCATACGTTGAAACTGTCGACGAAAATATCGGGCGCGCGAACGTTATAATGAATGGATAAGTCGAATAATTCGCGAAACCAAATTTCCACCGTATCTAAACCGTTGGCCGTATACAATTCGAACCACAGCCGATTATTACTATTATTATTATTATTATTATTATTAACGTTTACATTTAAATAATCGATCAAATGCTCGAATTCGCCTCGTTCTAAACAGGATGACCATTTATCGGCGTTATTATTACGTTTATAAATGTACAATTTTATGATGGCCGCTAAACGTAAATAGGATAAGGATAGATCTCGAACGGTTTTCTCGATTAGTTTCATGTTCGGCTGTACTATCGATTTCGAACGTTGATCGTCCGCGTTTTTAAAAGTATCCGCGCGATCTAAAGCTTTCAAAGTATAACGTAAAATTTCGTCGAAAGATAGTAACGATATAGAGGACTCGGTACGGATTTTATTATTATCATCGTTATTACTAAATGATGTAGATCGCCAATAGTTACGGACGTCCGGCGATTGTTGGCAGACGATTTGAACGGCTATTTGAAAGGTTAACAAATTATACAGTAAACGGACGATGCACGTAAAATAGTGGGCGTGAATTTCGAGCGGCATCGATAGAACGAACTGTATCAGAATCATGGCCGGATCTAAAACGATCAAAGGAGCGTTTTGACGATCCGGCGATACGAGAGACGTTACGAAAGAAGTACGATTTCGAACGACGGTAATTAAATCGGGAGCGATACCGCTTAGATGATTCCAACACGATTGTAAATACGACCAATCGGTCAGTATACGAGATTGAATAGAGGCGACGTGTAATAAAGGCGTTATGCACGATCTTTTGACGATGTTCGAATCGTTCGGCGCGCGCGCTCCGAACCGGTTACAACGACCGCGTTGTATCAGTTCTAATTCTAAAGTCGTACGTACTACGTTCGCTACGTAACTGAATAACGACGGCGAATGTATCAAATCTAATTTCGGCAGATTTTCCGGCCATACGATCATCGTAATATCGTCGATGGTTTTTTTCATACTAATCGCGTACGAAGACCCCAACGAAACGTCCCAATCTTCCATACGATATAATAAACTGGTAACGGCGTGTAACATCGTCGTATTATTATTATGATTATTATTACTACTACTATTACTAATGATACCGATACTATTATTAATAGCGGTAAACCATTCTTGGGAATTATTCGCACAATCGGGCACTAACGGAAGCACGCTATTAGCTAATTGTCGACATAACGGACATCGATATTCGTCTTGATCGATACCGTTCGGTCGCTGTTGAGCTCGTAACGTGGTTAAATAGGAATTCAGACAATTAACGTGAACGTAATGACCGCACGATTGAACGTGTACACCGCCGCGCCATTCGGTATCCGGCGTTTGACAGCCGTAGGCGTAATTAAAATTCTGACGTAAATATCGATAATAACGTTTATCGTAATAGCGTTCGAATCGTTCCGACGATAATTCCGAACGTAATTTTTCGTCCGATTCGCTTAACGGTAAATTTAAAACGCGACCTTCTTTATATCGATGACTTAATACGTTAGTCGCTTGAATCAGTATAATCATGCCCATGATCGAATGACCGCTACTGCACGACGATCGATTACATATGACGCAATCGTATTGACCGTCGATGCCGTCCGACGTGCCGCGTGTCGAACCGATTACTACGTCGTTATCTAATTCCATAGCTTCTTCGTCGAATTCGTTACTGGCCATAAAATCCATCTGCATCTGAGCGTAAGTGGCCATAATTTTTCGTTGACGTTCTTTAATCAGTTGTTTCTCTTTTTCCGCTTTAATTTCCAACGTTTCTTTATTAACAGTCGATTCGTCCGGCGGCCAAATACGTTTAATCTGTCTGAATACTTCTTGCCGACACGATTCGTTTAAATTCATAATACGAATTAAGACTTTCGTCAAGAAAGTCGCTCCGTCGCCTATGCGATTATTTAACAAACTGTCTATTTCTTCCGGTCCGCCGAAATTGCGCGCGTCGAACGAATTCGGCTTATTACCGCTATATTCCGAATGTAATTTCAATAGTAAACTTATCACGTTCTCTTCGATAACGGTCGACGGAAAATTTTTAACGTCGCTATTACTAATAATTTCGTCCGGTGATAATTCATGTCGATCGTCGTTTTCTTCGTCGTCATTTTCTTCTTCGTCATCGTCGTCGTTAACATTACTCCCACTTTCTGTACTACTACTAACGTCGCGAGTACAACTACAATCGCCGATGTTCATTTCTTCCGAATTATTATCGTTATTCGTCGCGTCGGCCGATAACGAAAACGAAGCCCTAGAAAAATCGACTTTGAAGATGGTTTGTAAATTAATCGATAAATCGTCGCCGTCGTACCATAAAAGTTTGGCATCTTCGTTGAAATTTACCGTTTTCTTATCGGAAATTGTTAGCGGTATCGCTTTGGTTTTAATAACGTACGAGGAAGTAATCGATTGCGAAGAAGCGTTTATTAAAGCTAATTCTAAAACGTACATAAGTAACGATAGAACGTTTTCCATCACGTTTTTCAGATAAACCGCTTTAAATAAAACGAACCAAATTAAAGTGTGAAATCGGTTACTATTTAAAACGGTCGATAAATCTTTATAGGCGTCCGAACACGGTTCCGGAATTCGATACGGCGGCCAAAGATTCGTCGTCGGTTTCTTTTTCGTATTATTATTACTACTACTACTACTACTACTACTATCGAAATCGTTGGCGTATTTACTAAAACGGTCCATGGCATTTTGAAAATCGCGTTTATAAGCCGCTCTTAAAACAACGTGTACCGGATCGAAATAACGTTCCCAAACGAACGATTTCGGCGTATACGATCCTTGTTGCATATTACCGCCGCTTATTTCGAAATTCGGCGCTTTATAATCGGCCACTTCGTTTAATATCTTATCGAAATCTTTTACGTGTTCGTCGTTACAACGTTCCGGTACTTGTTCGGTTAGTTGACTGTGCGTTTTATCGTTCGTACATAATAAAGTGACGATTTCTAAACGAGTTAATTCCGTCAGATTAAGACCTAAATTAACGCGCGACGTAATTAACGTAGCTAGGAACTGAAAAAAACTCGATAATATCTTCGATTCGGCGTCGGCTAAAGGATCTACGACGTTATTATCGGCGTTAACCAATACGATATCGTCGTTAAGATCTGCGACTACGTTATTATTATTATTATTATTAGTATTATTATTATTATTAGTATTATTATTATTAGTATTATTATTACTCATTTTAGTCGGATCGATTTGAAAACGATTAATCAAATCGAATTTATCCATCAAACAATACATATATTCTTCTTTCGGTACGAACATAGCGGCTAATTGTAATAAATATAAATCGGCGTCTACCATCGAACTGCAAAAATTACACTGCATATAGGTCATCGCCTGACCTCGTATCTGTAAACCGTTACGTACCCACATATCGTTGACGATCTCGTAAAACGCTACCTGTATTCGTAACGGATGTATCATTAATTTCGATAAAGAAACGACATCCAACATCGGTAACAAGTCCGATAAATGTATACCTTGTACGTTAACCGCTTGACAGATAAAACGAGCTATCCAACGATGTAACGGTAAATGAAACGATACGCAATTTTTCGATTTACGTTTCGAATAGAAAAAACGCGAATCGACCATCCAACGTCGTAATACCTTCAGACAATGTTTCAATACGCGCGCGGTTAAAGGTGTGGTCGTTTTATCGGTCAAATGCGATAATAAAGCCCACATCGGATAGGCGCTGGCTTCTAATTCGGCGCTAAACGCCGCGTAATAAGTATTCGGTTCGTATTCGACGTGTTGATATAATTCGCGACGATTATTATTCATACCTTGAAAATAGGCCAGAAAACAAAACCAACTATTTAAAAGAGTCGAATCGCTCATAAATTCGATCGCGACCGATCGATGCGATAATACGTTACATAAATCCGACACTAACGGCCAATACGAGTGTTTATTCATCAACGGTACGCTACAATCGACTACGGCGTGATGACTGGTCGCGTAACGAATTAAAATTTTACTCATCATCGTTTTCAACGTGACCACCATCACCGGTAGTAAATCTAACTTTTTCGTCATACGATAGACTAAACCTTCGTTCGAGAATAATTGCACGCTAACGTGAACTACCCGATTCGATAGCGTATCCGAATCGTTCGAGCGTTCCAATATCAAAGCTACCCGATTATAATGTAAGATAAACGTCTCCATCAGAGCTTCTTTATAGCGCGGATCCGGTAGCATGTTCAATAGAAAACAGACGGAACATTGAACGAATTCCCATTTAACCGTCCAGAAAAGTATCTCCTCTAAAATGGTGCTCGGTTTTAAATTCGGCTGAAGACCTTTACAACGCAGAAATTCGGACGGCGGACCCGGTACGCTGAAATCGATTAATTCTTGTTCCAGTAACGCGTACGATTCGTTATAAGACGGGATAAACAATTCCGGCGATCGTAAAGAAGAAAATCGACCGTCCTCGTAAATAGTTCGACTAGTTAGAATGTCCGTCAATACGTTTCTCATAGCCGCTCCTAAATTCGTTAACTCGTTCAACGTAGTAAGAAACATCTCTAAATCGTGTTCGCTCCTCGTAATACCGGACGACGACGACGATGATTCGGAATCGCGACGACGTCGACCGGTACGCAAACAAAATAACAAACGCTGAAATACGTGAGGCATTACCATCTTCGTCATATACATTAAATCTTCCGGCGCGTTCGCATTTTCCGAACAACAACCGGCTTCGTTACTAGTAGACGGTCCGCCGTGTTTACTGCAAAAACCGGAACGCCTCATAACGCTAACGTCGCCGCAATCGCACGCACCGCCGGCTTTACTGCGAAACATGTTAAAATCGTGACCTTCGTGTTGACCGCTGTGAAAACAATTACCGCAAATCGACATGCACGGCGATACGCCGCACGTGCGACAACGATAGGCGATGAAATTCGCCGTCCAAACTAAACCGCACTTGGAAGCGTTATCGTATTTACGTACTTCCGTCGCGAATATATCCGGACATTGACCGCCGGCCAACAACCATTTCAACCATTCCATACAGTTTTTACTAATCGGTTCGTCTAAACTGAACAATTTCTCTAGCAAACGACTCAAAAATTTCGTATCGTATTTTTCGCGAATATACCTCGATAACCATTCCTTGTCGCGATCCGTCGATGCTACTATAGACGGCGGTAATTGCAATTCGTCGTCCATCTTGATAACTACTGGTAGCAGTAGTACAGACGTAATAATTTAAACGGCCTATAATAATGACGCATAAACATTTTATAATTAAACGTTATTTCGAAAATAAGTTCGCCGTAAAAAAAAAAAAAAAAGAAAAAAAATCGTTACGATCGTGATTATTTCATTACGAATGAAATGGAAAAAATAAATAAATTTATGTATGACCCCTTTTAGTAATAATTTCAACTCGATGTATTAACATCGAGTTGATTCGTAATCATTTACAAATAACATTTCAAAAACATAGTTGATTTTTTGGAATATTGTAAGAAAATAAAACAACATTTTCGATATTGTACATTTAAAAAAAATATACAACTTACGTTTTATAACAATAAAAATTTTGTATAAATGTCGGCGCATAATATGAAAAACACACACACATTATAAGTGCATTATATATATATACACATATATTGAAACTTTTATAAATAAACGTTTCTATTCGTTAAGAGCGATTAGTTTCACATGAAATTAATGAAACCGTTATCGGAAATATAATCGTGTAAAAAAATGAATTATCATTTCCGGCGTTACATTTTGACATGCGAAAAATATAGATTAACATTTCCATACGAAATTTGACATAATTCAGTAACGGTTAATTTTACACCGACGTGTAAAAAACGTTAATTCGTAATCACAAATAACATTTTAGAAATATCGTCGGTTTTTGGAATATTGAAAAGCGATATTTTCGATATTTTAGGTTTTAAAAAAAAAAAATGCAACTTAGGTTTTATCGAAATAAACATTTTTGTCGGTTAAAAAATAAACAACGAAAAATAAGTTAAAATCACTACAATCTTCTTTATGAAAATATACAAAGCATTTCTGCTGTTAAGCCGTTATCAAGATAAAAATAAAATATACAAAATATGTACGATTTATAAAAATATAAAATGTATTAATTTAGATATATAATTTACAAAAAATTAACAAGATGAAAAAACAGTATTTATAAAATAATCCGATAGCGAATGCTGTTAGTTTCATACGAAATTGTTAATCCGTTATACAAATAACATTTCAGAAATATTGTTTCGTTTTTGAATTTAAAAAAAAAAAAAAAAACAACATAAAAGTAACATTTTTTCGAATTTTACGTTTAAAGCTTTAATGTACGTTTCGCAATGATCAAAATATTATACAATGTTAATGGATACCTATAACGAATACGCAAGCTCACGTACATATATAAATATAAAAATAATAGATATATCAAAATGGTTATTAAGAAATGGAACAGTTACAGAGAATAAACTATAATTTTTTACTTTAAAAGAATGTATATATAAAATTCGTACAGGAAATTTAACATCGTTAGTAACAGTTAATTTTAAATCGATGTATCAAAATCATTAATTAGCAATCGTTTGCAAGTAAAATTTTAGAAATATTAGAATTTGGAATTTAAAAAGAACACTATGTAACATTTTATATATATATATTCTTTGTTGACATGTATAACGTTCGTTTCAAAATAATTGATATTACACGCTGTCGATAAAGATTATAAAGAAACGTTTTTATCCCGTAGTAACGGTTAATGTTGTGCGAATATGTTTATTTAGATCAAAATCGTTGATTTCCTAAGTTTTATAAACATTCGTATTAAGGATTAAAAGTAAATAATATATAATTTTAATTATTTTACGTTAAAGAAAATACTATATCAAATACGTGGCACAATTTTGGCCGACACACACAAACATCTATTATATATGGGCGTAAAAAGTAATTAACTTTAGTATGTGCAATTAGCTTTGTGTGTAACCCGTTGAAAGTAATGAAATCTTTATTTATAAAATCAAGAAAATTCCAAAATAAGAATTACACGGATATTATTTCATACATGAATATTTAATAATACAATCAACTATTATTAAAAACGCATTATCGTCATATATTATCGATTTAAACGAATATATAAGATTTTTATAATTAAAATTAGAATATCAACTTTTTCATATTTTTTATTTCAAGTGTTCAATTCAGAATAATTTAGATACAACAATCAAAACGACTTATGCGTAATAATAAGAAAATACAATATTTTGCTTACTAGCGCCACAAACACAGCACACTCATTTATACACATACACGCTCCGAAACCCCATCTCGACTCATAATACAATTATATCAATGTAAATGTAAACATGTAAAAACGCGTATATTTGACATTATATTTTTAAAAAAGTTAATAATATTTAATAAATGTACCGGAACAAATGCCCTCTCCATTTATGAAAGTAAAAATTCGAATAATATAAACTGGTAAATAATAAATATACAAGATATAAATAGTATTGATAGAAAAATCAGACAAAAAAAACATCACAAATGAAAAGCGGCAATTTAAAAAATAATAAGTTTAATTATATAACGAATATGTAATATCATTTATGAGTAATGTAAACGAAAGCAAACAAATTTTAACATTATGAGAATAATACATTATGTTTAATGCGTCGATGCTTATACTTCGTATATCTAATACTTAGTTCCCCGGAATCGTAATTTCCTATTGCTGGAAGTAAATTATTACGGTGCGTACTACAACTGAGAAAAATTTTTTGGGATAGTTTGAGGATATAGTCTTTTACATATGGTACTTGCAGAGCACTATGCATATATGAAATTTTAGTGTATACGGGGACATTGAGGATACATCTAAGACATCGATTTTGGACTAACTGCAGTCTATTAAAACTAGCATTTGAGACCGAAGACCAAACTGGACAAGAATATGTTAAAATAAGCCTAATGATTGACTTGTAAATTATTAGTTTATTATTAATATTTAAGTGAGATTTACGATTGAAAACGAGGTAGATTGAACAGATTGCTCTGTTTGTCTTCAATGATGCATGGTCAATATGCTTAGAAAACGTTAGTCTTTTGTCTAAAATGACACCGAGATAACGTATCTGGTCAGACCATTCTATATCAACATCACCGACGTGAAGTCTGGTCGGCAAAAACGGTCTTCGACGAGTGAAGAAAATTGCTTTCGTTTTGGAAGGATTAAGAGCAATTTGCTATTTAGAAAAATACTTAATTACACGATCAACACCGGATTGTAACCTATTGCTGATAGTACTTGGTCTGTAGGAACTGCAGAACAACGCTGTGTCATCAGCGTATAAGTCAACCTCAATGTTATTTATATACGCGAAATCATGCATGAAAAATGTAAATAAGAATGGCCTCAGCACGCTACCTTAAGGTACGCCGGCATAACAGGATTTGCTACATGATTTCACATTATTTATAATGGTATAAAATGATCTATTACTTAAGTAACCATTAATCAGTTTAATTAGATAAATGGGAAACCTGGTAGTAATCATTTTGTAGATAATACCGTCGTGCCAGCTTGTGTCGAAAGCTTTTGCCACATCAAATAACACCATCCCAGTATGTTTATTGAAGTTAAAATTATCTGTGATAGAGTCAGCAACTCTTTTCTAAAATGATGCACATATCGGGATATATACAATGAATATATAAACACGATAAAACTAGTTCAATGATTATAATAATACATGAACAGGACGTGTTATCAAATATAAAATCGCATAACACAATTATTTTCATCGTCGTCTTGATTATTTCTCCATAAAAAATAAAAATAAATATAATTCTAATAGGATAATTTCTGATATGTTGTTAAATAAAATACATTATTTCTTATCAACATACGATAGCTGGAAAATTATTTGAATAAATATTAATATTATTAATCAGACATTTTAAAAACTTACCGATCGGCTGATATTTTTTAAATTTCACACACACACCCAAATATAAATATATATATATATATATATATATATATATATATATATATATATATATATTCGGCAACTGGAATAGAGGAAGATTACTAATACGGTGGAAAGATAATATTGTAAAAACAGTTGGAGTCAACTGTTTCAGAAAAGCACAGAACAAGAACCGAGGAAAAAATGGTGTACCGTGATATATAGAAATATATAATAAAACAAAATATGTATGAATCAACGCAAAATTAAGGTACACTGCACGACAGTGATCGGACCTGAGGTACTATATGTACAGGGAGCCTAGTAACTAATAGAAAATATCTAAACGAACAATTTGAAAGCACAAAAATAAAAATATTAAGAAAAATATTAGGACTTGTGAAACAAGTAGGAAGTATACAACATGTAGAAAGGATTACCACTGTGGGCAGAAAAAGAAGACTAAGTTTCTTTGGCCATATGTAAAGAATGGAACTAGAAAGATTTACAAGGAGATTGTTCGATTATATGAGAAAACGCAAAATGAATGGCACATGGTACATGGAGGTTAAAAACGACCTGGAGGAATTAAACATTATGCCAGGAGATATAGATCAGCGAATATGTTAAGAAAGGAACTGCATAATTGTAAACAATTCGCAGAGAAGCTCAATAGAAACACTGGCACCTTATGAACTGAAGAAAGAACTACACAGTGAAAGGATGAAGCTATTTGCAAGAAACGCAAGAAGAATGATAGGACCAGTTCATAATGAGTGGCTAATTCGATATATTTTATTTATATATATATATATATATATATATATATATATATATATATATATATATATATATATATAGGTTATGCTTTCTTTCGTCGTCATAAAATATAATATGGATGTTTATTACACTAAATAATAAGTAAATATTAGACCACCACGAATTAAAAAAAAATTGACAAAATTTTCAAACTGACAAATTTTATACTAAAATCATTTTAATTTAGTCGGTCACCTCACTCGATTCGTACATGAAACGAAATATCGAGTGTATTAAAATTTTAACAGAACGTAAAAATTTAATTTTATATAAAAAAAAATAATAATCAAACGTACACGGTTGAAATTTCATTGATATAATCACACGCTACATATTCTATTATTAATTAAGCGCATAAATTATATAAGTAGAAAATCAATATATAAATTTCTACTACCTAAAAAAACCAACACGGTAAGACTACTGTATTGAACAACAGCGGCTATTTTGAACATCGCAAATCTACATTTTAATTAACTCTACTTTAAAGGTAATTACGTAACGATAAACCACCCTATACACAAAAAGAAATAAGATATAAAGAAAAGAACTATACTTTCCACCGTGAGCAGCAGTTGATACGATACGTACAAACGTCAGATCAACAAGTTTGAATTTAAACGAATTTTAAAAACAGTCGCTATTTACACGTCACGTGCACTGCGCCGCACACCCCTGCTGACTATTAATCGGCGTTAATATCTTTTTTGATAAATGTGCGGAATGTAGTGATTAAAAAAAAAAAAAAAAAAAAAAAAAAAAAATATGAAAGGAGTTAAAATCACTAAACGTTAATAAATTTTGTATTGCTATTGTAGATTGTGTTATTTACACCTCATTCATTATCAGATTATTTATAAATCATATTTTCCATTTGGTTAATTTTTATAAATTATATATTTAAATTAATATTTTTATATTTCTTATATTTTATTTTCACTTGATAATGGTTAAATATCCGAAAAGCTTTGTAATTTTTATAAAACGTTTAGTGATTTTTAACTACTTCCTTATGTTTTAGTAAATAACTTTAATTAGGACCATCTCGTTACCCGTTGCTACTACTGGTTGATCACGGTAGGGTAGTGTATACATTTTGTTTTGGCGACTGTGGACGATACTTAAGTAGAAACGTCAATTCGCTAAATTTGAACTTAATAAAATTAAGAACCATTGACGCTGATAATTATAGGAAAATAATCAAAGCCCCTAAGAGGAAATAAAGTGATATACCACACGTATCAACTCAAAGAAGAACGAGCTCATACAATTGTAATTGAAAATATTCATCACACAGTATCGAATGAGGATATTAAAAACGTCTTGAATCTACTAGGATTTAAAGCGAGAAATGTAATAAATATGAAACATTTAAAAACTAAACAACCACTTCCTATGTTCTTCGTAGACTTAGATCCAGGAGCGGAAATATATAATGTAGAATATTTACTGAATATGAAAGTTAAAATGGAACCTTCATACAAAAAATAAGGGAATAATTCAATGTGTGAGCTGCCAAGCTTTTGGACACAGTAAATCATATTGTGCTCTACCATTCATTTGTGTCAAATGTAGAGAAATGCATCAAATACTTGTAATAAACCGCGTAATCCTGCTAAATGTGCACATTGCTATGACAACCACCCCGCCAACAACAAAGGACGTATCATATATAAGGAACTACTCAAAATGCGAAATAGTAAACAAAATAATAAACCACGAGCAATTAATAAACGACAAATCGATCTGTCTATCGAAAACTTCCCTCAGCAGTTAAATAAGGAGCACTTTACACAAACTAGGACGGATAGAAAGTATAACTATTCAGCAGAACTCCGTAATAAAATTACAAGAGCAGTAAATCCTGAATTAGCACTAATTAGTAACAATATATCAACGCGTTCCAGATCTACTGTTATCGACGCATCTTGAGAATATTATAGATTTAAGAAGTTAAGAATACTGAGGTGCTAAACAAACTTGGAAAGAATCTTGAAATCGTGCAAACCATTAAAAAACGAAAGTTGCATTATTTAGGTCACATCATGAGAGGATCGAAATATAACGTATTAAAAATATTACTCGAGGGTAAAATTGTTGGGAAAAGATCGAGAGGAAGACCACAACTTTCATGGTTGGATAACCGTCATAACTGGTTCAATTGTTCCTCGTAATAATACAAGCATCGAAATATGGAAATAATTTCTAATCATCCGGAATTACCAGTGAGTTTGTGTTTCAATTTCTCGTTATAAAAATAAAAACTTAATATCACACTCAGATCGTAGAAATATTTCTAAAAGACACAAATCAACAAGAGGTTATCAAAAGATAAACCGAAAGACGCCATGCAACGATGATAATAATACCGATGTGTATATATATATATATATTTCTATACACACGAACTATTAAAATATTTTATATCTACACATAACGTATCCACATTTATAGCCTATTAGAAATGAATTAGTCTCGCTTATCGCGAATACATTAGTAGATAAATAAAAATAAATATTCTATATATCTATATATACCTACAACGGTTGTGTTGCACTTATTAATGATTTTTTTATTTATTTTTGTCGCGCCCCGAATATGAATAACACGTATTTTTACATACCGAATACGTGGACTACGTTTAAATTGTTGTAGAACTAATATTAGAAAATTTGTTTATAATGAAAAATGTTAACGCGAAGAATAGAAAATGTACTTTCACAAAATGTAAACTGATACGCGATATATAATTACGAAAAGATATCTACAAGAACATTATTTTTTACGTTCATCTTAACGTAATGAATCGTTCATTAAATTTGACAAACAAGGAAATTTAAATAAAAACCTGATTAGCAATATAGATTTATTATCTTTTGTCGAAGTTAAAAATTAAGTAAATAATTATTCTAATTTTGAACGTATGTGGAACGTAGTGATTTTGAAAAAATTAAACAACAAACAAAGTAGTTTAAATCGTTAAATTTTTATAGTTATTTTTATTTTTTAATATTGTGCATCTAGATTAAGTACATTCTTTAATTTAATTTAATTTTTTCTTATATATACCTATATATATATATATATATATATATATATATATATATATATATATATATATATTTATAATTTATATTTCATTTTGTTATGCCAACTTGATGATGGCTTAATGGACGAAAAGGGTTTTCTGATCTTTTAATATAAAAATGTAGTTATTTTAATTCCTTTTTCGTCATTTAAATTATCATCTAGTTGCCGAATTACGCGAAGGGAGTTGACGCGCGTGGTCAATACGAATTTTGTCGGTAAAAATCACGTCAGAATTTGTCATTGATGATGTTACAGGGATAGTTACAATCTACTTTTTAAAATCAAAACTGGTTCTTTTGAAAATGGAGATAACGTCACCACTGACAAAAGCGACAAAATTCGTCGAGCGAATGACGAAAGTTTCGCTAAAATGTAAAGATATAATAGATGTAAAAATTAATGGAAAACAGTTTAAATTGGTGTATACATGGGTGACATAATCACTCAAAATGGAAGATGTGACAAAGTGATATCGACTAAATGGCTTTCAATAAAAATAGATCATTATTAACGTCAAGAAATTTAAAAGTAGAAATTAGGAGCACTTTGTTAAATCATACGTATGAAGCATACCGATGTATGGATCGGAAACTTGCATGATCAATTGCCAAATGTATAAAAAAATAAACGCCGTCGAGACTTGGTGCTGGCGTAGATTACAGAAAATTTGTTAGGCAGAAAAAATGACAAACGAAAAAGTTTTAAAAAACATAAACGAATCGAGGAGCTTCATTCAGAAGCTAAAAAGTAGAATTAAATGGACAGTCCACTTATATCGACACAAAGTTTCGTACGAACTCATTGAAGGGAAAATGGAAGGAAAACGATACAGAGGAAAGCAAAGCAGTAAATTTATAGATCAAATAATAGAAGACAAGTTATGCAAACCTTAAAAGGACAGAAAAAAAAATACAATTTTAGTTTAACTCACTAGGGTCATGAGTCATAAAGGTTATTCACCAATCTACGGATTGAAAAAAAGAAGAATTAATTCGTAAAAAAGATCGAATATTAAAAACTAGAAAAAAATAAATCCGATCATTGGAAACGATATTTTATCTCAGACATCATCTGACAAAGATCCAAGTGCAGCTAGTAACAAGTTGCAAAGTTATATAAATAAATTCAGTGACTGGACTAAACAATGGTTAATAGAAATAAATCCGGAAAAATCGTCCTATATTACATTCAGTAATCGTCCTCAACATAGCCATAGAGTGTCTTTTGACGATCAAGTTATACCAAAGTATGATCAAATCAAATACTTGGGAGTTTACTTAGACAGCCGACTAACATGGAAAACGCATATAGATAAGAAAAAAAAAAGGAGATAGAATTAAAATTTAGAAATATGCATTGGCTTCTAGGACCTAGATCAGAAGTTACACTAAGTAATCGGGTGCTTTTGTACAAAAACCATGCTGAAGCCCATATGGATGTATAGTGCACAATTATGGGGCTGTGCAAAAAAGACAAATACGAATAAAATAAACAGATTACAGAACAAAATTTTTCGTCTAATATACCGAGCTCCGTGGTATATGACGAACTATATAATCCACTCAGACCTGGGCGTACGTTCAGTACAAGAAGAAATACGAAGACTTACTAAAAAGCACCTACTACGGCTACGATATCATCCAAATGAGCTAGCGGTTCAATTACTACATACACAGCAAGACCTCAGAAGACTGAAAAGGACGAAGATTACGGACTTAGTCCATTGACAAATAGGAGGACTCACCAAGGGGTGTGTTCTCCACACAGGTGATTGAATCATAGATACCATTTGTTAGATAGCCACTACTGGCTAGTCACAAATTTGGAAATAGAAAGAAAAAAAAAAAATTTTTTATACGTAGTCAAGAAATTTAATAATTTCTTTCCGCGTGCTCGGAATCTTCTTCTTCAAGTGCCTCCTCCTCGAAGGAGGTTGGCGGTCATGTGACGAAACTAATCTCGATTGCTGGTCATCCTTTTCTGAAGCCTTCCCGATGTTCAACCATTCTTGTATATTTTTCATACAATGTGTCCTTCTTCTTCCTCAGCCCCTTTTCCCTTCAATGTTTCCTTGGAGAATAATGTGTAATAGCTCGTATTTATTACTTCTTATTATATGACCTAGGTACGTCGTTTTTCTTCGTTTTACTATAGTCATCAATTCTCTTTCCTTTTTCATCCTGCACACTACTTCTTTATTGGTAACTTTATCTGCTGTACTGGGATTATTTAAATAGATTACTTCCGTTTTCAATCGAACATCACATATTACATAATTATAGAGTAAGTAACCGCATTTAAGTTCACACGCCGCTTCATGGAAACTATCAATTAAACGATAAAATAAAAAACGTAATAAAGCAGGATATCTCGTAAAAAACATAATAGGCGTATGTGCTGAGATAATGTGGTTAAAGGTTTAGCGAGTTATGACTTCGTATTATACATACATATATATACACGCATATATAGTATATAAATATATATAGTATATAAATCGCGAAAATTAACAATAACTCATTATTAATTCGTTAGTTTTCTTATTCGTAGAACTAAATAAATAATTCGTCAAATGGATAATTTATTATCGAAATAACAGATGTGTTTTAATTAAAAAATTCCATCATGTCTCGGTTATCACACGAACTAAACGACGAGTATGTGAATAATACTAATAAATGTAGATAGTCGAATACATCGTTCTTATAATCAACGTTTTCCTCTTGGCAGCTTGACTTCCCTTTTTTGATCATTCTCTCACGAGAACAGCTATTGTCTCCGAGGTCAGCCATGATCGATGAACTCGTAAAACAAAAGTGATTACACACGCACACACACATATATATATATATATATAAACTGCGCAGCTGCGTCAAACTAACCCTTTATTAACATTCGTATAGATCAGTCGGAAAAAACCGTCACAACCGGTACATTACGACCACATTTTATAATCAGCGATGACAAAGAAATATATAGGAAAAGACAAAAATTACAACATTAAAATAGATCGTGAGATGGAATTCAGCTATTTAGAAACAGATGTAGAATAATCTTCCTATAATAATATAAGAGTGATAATAAGAGTATTAATAGACGTGTGCCAAAATATTATAATTTATTATTCCCCCCCTTTTTTTTAATAAAAAAACACTCTAGAAACTATCCAAGTTTACAGACTAAACGTTTAACTAACTCAGTTAAATATTATCAATTTTTGACGAAAAATTATACATTTAACCGCTAAGTAATTAACCCTTGTTTACGTAAGTTCTTCTCTCTTTCAGATACAGTATGTTCCATATATACGGCACAAAATGACTTGAGAATATTAAGTTATATTTTAGGTACAATAATATTTTTCAGATGGCTATAATGAATTTTTAAGGCGATGTATAAATATTATCTGAATTAAGACATTTTACGACAACTTATGTATCTTACTTTGAATGTGGATTATTTTCTAGGAATTTAAAAAAAATATTTGTGTACCATATAAAGAACACCCCGACTGTAAGGATTACATACATACATATATATATTCAAACATGTTGCATTTTTTTTCTCTCGAGAGATTCACTTTATAAACAGAAAGGAATTTGTATTGACGAAACAAAATATAAGACGCTAGAAATAATAAAACCGTTCTGAATTTCCACAGATTCGAATTTTTTATTTCAAAATTCGCCATTTAAATATTAATAAGGGTCATATATAGACGTGATGATCATTAAAACGGCAAACGTAACACAATTTTATCACGCAACTTCAACGTAATTTAACCATGGCGATCTTTGTCCTGTGTGTGAACGTCACACATCAATTTTTGTAAAACGATTTACTTATGTTTTCTATATTACTGTACATTTAATTAAATCAGAAATGCATCGCATACGATATATACAATACCAATTTTCAACGATATCATCACACAACTGATAACAAAATACAATCTGGAAAAATACATACATCACTTCCGGAATAATTACGACTAGAAAAAGGCGACAAACGGAACAAAAAATTATCTGATATATAAAAAACATTAGAATTGAAAAAAATTAGTCGAGTTTAAAAAACACAACGTTTATACTACAATTTTTAGTGTCGATAAATTTTAACAACAAAAATCAAATAAGCGTTCAATTATTACAAACGCATATATTATAATATATATATAAAATATAATCTGTGTAATATATTTCCAACATACTCCCCCAGTAATCATATTATAAATAAATCACAACTTATTAAACAAAAAATGCTTACATCAAAAAACATTTATAACCATCACATTCTATTTATAGCGAGTAAAATATAAACCACCTCTACCAAATTCAATTATGTTTTAATGGTAAAAATTCGTCAATATGTATTTGAATTCGCAAAGTTTATTTCGAAGTTCCGATCAGCTGATTTTTCTAGCATTTTGTGAAAAATTGTTTTCGTTTATTATTATTAAAATACGTTCAACATTTTCACAAATCACGAAAAAATTTTAAAATTCGTTATCGTTTACTACATTTTTTTATTGGGCTCCAGTCTAGTTTACCCGTGTATCTGTTTTGTTATTTGCATTGCAGGCATCGCTGACATCACACCTAATTTCAACAGCACTCATCGGCTTTTCGATAGTTATCAGTCTCGCGTCTATAGCTTCATATTTTTCAGCTACGTGGTTTTCATTTTTTCCGCGTCCCCTTCATTTCGCTGCATTATTAATTGTAGCAACTCGTATTTGCTTCTCTTGATGTGACCAAAGTAACGTAGTTTACGTTTCTTTACGTCTTGTCGTACTGGATGGCTTCTTTTCAGAACTTTGTCCTTGGTTAGCGTTTTGAAAATGTTAAACGTCCTTAAGTATCTCTCAAAACTAACTTATAACATACATTGTCAAACTACTAATAAATTTCTGCATGATTCCTAAACTAACAAGTACGCAGTATACTATATGGTGTCCAATAAACTATTACAACGCTTAGATCCATTTACCATTCTGTTTTCTATCTAATCCTTGACGCTCTACATTGGAACTTCCGCTACATGATTGAATAGAATATCTAACATTAAAACAAATACTACGTAAAATCCCTACATGTTACTCTTGTCCCAACTTCTCATTTGATCCTCGTCCTTTTCTTACAGTCACCTTAAACGAATTCAATATTAATTACAACACCCACACAACGACCAATTCAAATATTTCCGAACAGTTTTTCTTAGATTTTTTTTTTTTAAACACATAATCGTTGCTACTTATATACTCAATTTCTTTCATTACGTATAAGAGTGGAATAAACTTTAAAAAAATATATAATTCTTTCGAATCGGTGGCCGCAGTAAAATTATATTAATTGAAACTGTCGAAACCCTGAATGGGTTCTAACGCGATAAAGCAAGATTAAAACGGGACGTCTTCCTTTTGACTATAACGTACGTTTCTTTTCAAGCGGATGTCTCGATTAGCGAGAATAAACCAGTTTTAATTACAATTTACGACGACATCTTTAACATTAAATGGACGTGAATTATTCCATTAACATACTCATCACAAAACCTCTTGCTTATAGAATATATCGTCATAGTGTACATATTTATATATAAAAGAAGAAAGAGATAAAACTGCGATTAACTCAACCACGTGTTGCCATCATAAAAATTGTCTTCCGGTTAATCGGGGTAATTTATCGAATGTTAAAATTTATTTTTCGCAATACTGAAAAATATACAAATTGTAAAATTTTACATTCGAAAATTTACAAAATAATAACAATAACCATCATTAGTTACGACCAAGAAATTAATTACGCCAACAACCTTAGTATCATGACGGGCATTTATAGATGTTAAATATTATCTGAAACTCGCATTTATTGATTTTGTACGATAAATGAAATACAACTAAAATAAAGTTGACGTCAACTACGTAAACTTAAAAAATTTATTTATTTTTTTTTTTAAATATTCGTTTCGAAATTTAATCACGGATATTTTAATTAAAAAAAAAATTATATATCTAAACTATACCTCAATTTTAAACGTCTTTTTATATAACAAAGATAGTAAAATTAATACAAAAACACAACTGCAATTTTAAAAAAATCGAATTTTCTCTCAACTAATTTCCTCTTACAAACAAACAAAATAATAATTTCGAGTGTGGAGTCTGAAAATCAACCATCGATTAACATAAATAAACTTGAATCTAATGTTCTACAATTAAATGTAAAAATTTCGTCTATATGTTAACCACCAATTTCTCAAATTATTCCGTAAGAATGAAATTATAATAAATTTCATTAGTCAAACAATGGAAGTTAAGTATTTCGAAGTAAATCAGACATAACGAAATAACGAACTAGTACAAAGTGAGATCCTATATACGAAGCATCGTTTAAAAATTATCTTTTCAGCAAATTTTTATTAAATATATATAGTTTTTTTTTAGAAGCGGTTTATTATAACCTACTTCGTCGTTACATAAATTCTTTTCAAAACCCTTTCCAAATGTCTGGTTAAAAATCATTTACTTCATAGGATACACCTCAATAATGAATATCATGTTTAAAAAATTTTATAATTTCTTCTAGCGTAAAAAAAAATAAAATAAAAATACACGAACAATACAACATGAAATCTATTATACATACAAGCAACTGCCCCAACAATAAAAAGCATTCTTGGATAATTTTTCTTTATCCGTTGACATTTCAGATTTAAAAACTATCAAAACGTACTTCGAGTCTAAATACATTGTTTAACGTGAACTTACAATATGAAAACCATACAAATATTAAAAATTTTATTTTATTTATTTATTTTTTAAATTTATGAATTTGTATAAATTGGAATGATGAAGGAATGCGGTTAATTTGGATAATGAGTTAGGATCATCGGTAAATATTACAGTTAAAGAGGGTGGAAAGTTTGGTGCGGATTCAATGGAATTAAACTGGGGGACATTCTGTAAGGATATGATTAACGCAGATATTAATATTGAAACATATTGCAGCCGGCTTATTCTGCAAAAGGCGACCTTAGTTGAGTACGGCCGAGTCGGAACCTTAACGTAATTATTTGAAATATCTGACAAGAAAGATGAAACAATCTGTATGATGGTAGATTAACGTATAAATTATTATTAAAGGTAAGACTGAGATTGAAGAAATTATTAAGAATTAATTTTTACATAGGTCAAGTATTGGACTCGGTAGTTTTCGGTATTTATTCGGAACGATTTAAAATTGTATTTTGTAGCATATGTGAATTCTGTCATTGTAATTTTCTACGTAAATGCCCTTACACCGAGGAAGAACGTTTGTCATATAATTTACATATTATATCGATCATGAAATTACAATTAACGATGTAAATATTGTAACTTATGAGGAAACGCATTTCAAAATTAATGTAACATAACGTCAAGAAAATTGTACAATACATAAATAAATAAATATATTGCTTCGATTCTAAATTGTGTTTTAACGTCGATGACATAGATATTTGACTAGTACGGCATGTGGTTCCCGAGAAATAGCACTTGCATTTAGGACTTGCGCTATTGCGAAAACATATAAATTTCAAAGGAAAGGACGAAACTATTACGTATTTCGCTGAAAAAAACACATTAAGAAACGAGTCGGTCAGATAATATACGATTACGTTAGGACCAAAGTATAAATATGTAGGGTTAAAAAGTCCACAGTTTCATTGTTGCAATTAAGAAATCAATTTATTATAAAGATGGAAAAATTAATAAGAAGGTTGCACATAAGGAACAATTGAAAAAAGTATTGCAAGATGACTGTATAAGCGTTAGAATATTTGAAGTAGACTACTATGTTTGAGAATCTGAAAACGGAGGATTTTCTAGAAAATATATGTAAAAATTGTGTTCATTAGCAATTTCCTCTTTGCGTTTTTTTTTTATTTAATCAGAACAAAGTTAAAATTACTGACGATGCTATTTGATCGACAAAATCGTTAAAGGATAAGTTATATTTTAAGGTTTTTTGTGTTATCAGTTTTCATAAGCCGATATTTTATAGTCTGCAATATTCATTTTTAATTACGTAAATATTAATACATTTTTGAAAAGAATTGTTTTTTTTTTTAAATGAAACTTGCGCCCGCTAGTAAAGTATATTTTAATTATAAACACCGCGTATCATTAATCCGTAAAGTATGATTTTAATTGCGACCGAAAAAATATTTTTATCTAAAACCTAGTTGAAATAATTAAAATATTTCGTTTGAAATATCTTTATACGAACAATTCGATAATGTTGCCAGAACAGAAATTTGACTTTTGCGACAAGTCCAAAAGTACATACATCAACGCTATCTATCGACAATTCGAAAGTTATAATAAGAAATCGATTTAAAAAAATGATCATATTTACAACTTTTTTTTTTTTTTGTAATACCGTTAATCTTAATAAAATTTACTACGGCCGTTTTCTTAATACTCACCAACGATAAGTAATGCGAACACGACTATAGATTTAAACATTACACACTAAGTAGGCCAATATATAACACTTCAAACACACTAACTAATAAGACAAAATCGATACTTTTCACTCAACAAACCTTTTTATCAACATAGAACTATTTTGAAAATTCGATGTAACTAAATCTTAAAAGAAAATACCACAGTAAACGTAATCTCAAAAATAATTACTATCGTTCTTCGTTTTTATTAATTAGGCCGGGGGGGGGGTATTTATTTCGTAAAATCGATAATAATATAATTAGTCAAAATTCACCGTAACTACCGCATCGTAATTAATATAATTTATTACTTACTTTTATATAAAATCTGAATTTAACCACGACGACTATTAGAAAGGAATTCTTAGAATCCAGAAAATCGAAGGAATTTGAAAGGAAAAAAGTTACCGAAGAATAAAAAAAAAATTATATACTCCACTCCAACAATACGAAACGAACCAACTAAACCAAAGACGCGAACTAAAAGAAAGAACAACTAGGTCGCCGTCGTTTTACACATAGCACAGCACGAGTTCCAAGACGGGAGTAGGGTTCAAAATACATCTACTTTATCGCATCGCTGCTACCAATCAAAATAGGAGATTACTTTACATGTGTGAGTGCGACCGATAATATACGTATGTATACTACAAGCGGGAAAACTGACTAAAAATGCAAAGCCCTTTAGGACAAAGCGTTTATATGTTAAATATCACGGACGTAAGTGTGTGTGTTAAATATTAGTGTTGATAAAAACCGATGCTGTAGTGGTATTTAATCGATAAAGGAAATTAGCCTTAGCCTAGCCGAGTACGTATATACGCATCGTGTATACATGTATATACTCATAATGCCAAAAAAAAAAAAAAAAAAAAAAATTGTAGCGGGTAAGAGTACATAAAGGAAATCTGCGGTATATCACGACGGGCAAATGAAAAAACATCATACAACTTCCTTGATAGCGTACTGTACTACTACTTGTAAAACAGTATAGAGTAGTAAAAGTATAATGTTCAGTTTTTACAGTAATACCAACGGTACGATTTCAATATGGCGCAGTAGAGTAGACAAAATCTTTACATTGCGAACATATAGGATCGACGTATGCGTTAAAAAACGAAATGCAAACTGATACGATAAAAAAAAAAAGGCACGTATTACATGTGCAGCAGCAGCACTAACGACACGGTCTGTATGAGAATGGAATATATAAATAGATTCTTATTTCACAGTTTAGAAGCGCAGATAGAAAAAGATTGAAATCAAACAAATACAAACAAACGTCCTTCAAATGTAAAAATAATACAGCCAATAAAAGTGTAAAGAAATGAACCAACATTTGGATCATTGAAACGTTACCGCTAAAAGTTGGAATACGAAATGTAAACACGATCTTCCGATCGATCGCTTTCATTCTAAATGCGTTGCTTAGTAAAAAATCTAACGTCATAAAGTAAATTCTACATTTCTCGTAAAATTATTACAGATTTTTTCTCTCAGATAAACACGAAAATGTTTTTTAATCCTTTCAATCACGATGTTCACTATATGACACGTGAAATTTTTTACTTTCCGGTTGACGTGAAATGTCGCAGTTTTAAAAATATTTATATAAATACATTGAAAATTATTTATACAATACGTCTAAGAAAGGGTAGTAGTGTGTAATAAACGCCTGTATAAAATTTATAATTTAGTGTCAACATTTTATAATGTACGACTGAAAGGAATAAAAGCAAGAAATTATGATAATGTACGAATCATTTTTTTATTTCCCAAATGACGAGAAATGCCTCACTTTTAAAAATATTTATATAAAAAGATTTAAAATTATTTACAGTTCGCCTAAGAAGCGGTACACTGTATAATTGTATAAAATTAATAACTTAGTGTCAAACATTTTTAAATGTCCGATTGAAAGGGTTGTTAAAAGGAAGAAATTATGAGCATGCACGAATATTTTTTTCCGTGTTCTAAATTCGAAAAATCTTCCATTTAACCTTAAACCAAATATCACGTTATGCCTATATCAACCCACTACTGGGTATGCCCCAGACGTTTCCAACGATTCCGGTTTTGTGCCACTCGGATCCAATTGATCCCTGCATGTTTGGCAATGTCGCCTCGCCCCCATGTTGTTGGTCTGCTCCTTTTCCTTTTTGAATACAATGGGCACCATTGCAGGATATGTTTTGTCCACCTGCCGTCATGTCTACGCGCCACGTGTCCAGTCCACGTCCATTTTAATTTTGATATTCGATCCATCGCGTCAGCCAATTTTGTGCGCTCCCTCATCCAAGTAATGGTTTTTCTGTATTTTAACTTGACGTTCAATATTATCCTTTCGTGAACTGTTCGCGTTTTCCTGATTTTCGTAATTATTCCAATTGTGAAGCTCCACGTTTCTGCTCCGTATGTTAAACATATTTGGTATAAAGTTTTCCTTTCAAACTGTTCGGTATATCTTTGTTCCGAAATATGTTGGATAACTTCCCAAATGCAGCCCATGCGAAAAATATTCTCCTTCGTATCTCTGCATATTTTCTTCTTTGTCTGTAGTTATTTCCTGTCCTAAATAAATATACCTACGTACCTGTTCGATGTGCTTGTGCTCCCAATTATTATTGTTTTTATCTCTACAGTTTGATCGTTACCGAATTCCCACGCTCAAATATAAATGTTTATCAACTCCGTGTAAATTCTAGTTGTATATATGTACTAGTATTAGTAACGTTCATTGCGTTGTTTTGACACATTTATTTCTATTCCGTGTTCAAATCTCAAAGACACGGTTAATCATATGTTGCTTATGATTTAGGCGCTCTTATATTAATACTCATTCCAACCATATTCTGCTTCTTAGACTATGCTAAGGTCTTCGAAAAAGTAAACAGAAATACGCTAGCATAGTCCTTAAGAAGGTGGACGTCTCAGCACATTTAATCTCACTCGTCAAAAACTTATATTCAAACAATGTTGTCTACAACAAGATCAAAAATGATGGAAAGCTTTAAAACAGAAACAGTCGTCAGATAGGGATGCACTCTATCCCCCATACTATTCAACATATACGGTGAATGCGTAATGTACCAGTTAATGGAAAACTGGGAAGGAGTCACTATTGACGATAGAAAATTACCTAACTTAACGCTAATGATACTGTGATAATCACTATTAGTGAAAAAGAGTCAGCAACACTATTAGATCGAATCAAATATTTCAGTCGAAAAGTTAACCTGACATTAAATCGATCAAAACGCGCAATAATGACCATTGATACAGCAGGAATACTAACAAAAATGTTTAATTCAATAACCGATATTAACCCGCAACCTGGAATGCTATATCTCGACGCAAACTACGAAACAGAAATTAAACGAAGAACCGACATGTCAAAAAAAAAAGCTCTTGACAAACTTACAAAAATCGTCAAATAACGTGCTAATGATACAAACATTAATACACTCAATATTTCTATATGGTTCAGAGTTCCGGGTCATAACACCGGCGTCGTGCAGAAAAATTAAACATTCGAAATGACCTGCTACAGGCGCATGTTAAGGATACCTGGGTCTGAATATAGAACTAATCTCTCAATCCTAGAACAATTACACATAGAACCTAGACAATTACTACCTATTATAATACGATAAGGGGTAAAGGTCACAGGTCACGTAATAAGACAGAACGGATTGGAAAAAACAAAGAAAAATAAATGACAAAAAAAACAGAAGACGGCGTCGCCCGATTAGACTCGTAGATCGTATCAGAGCAATTGCGGACTTACAATTACCAAAATTAATAAAAACTATAAACAACAAGGAAAAATGGAGAGAGGTGGGTTTCCAATTCACTAATTCATCATGGTTGATCACGACGTCCAAACAGACATACGACTGATGTATGGTTTGCGTATCGTATGTTAGATATTCAACCGTCTCCAATCATAATCTATCAAGTGATATAAGCACCGATCTAGTGAGATAGATATATACAAGTTCTGAGAATAAGCGAATAAATCATAGAAAAAGTATACATTTCAAAACTAGCTGAGACAGCGTTAATAAAGAAAATTTAAACACGACGGAATAAGAAACGAAATAAATAGCAATATAAAAAGAAGGGGAAAAAATCAACGGATAAAGTTATATTTTTACATATATAAGAAAATTTATTATTGAATAATATACACTTAAATGAAAATATCAAAAACTTAATTTTGCGAAAATGATAAGATGAAGAGAATAACTAAAAAACGTACATTTTAATAAAAATCGCATGAGTATTACAGACACGGAACTAAATGCAAATTTGGTAAATTTACAAACATAATTTGACAAAAACTTTTACAACTTAAACTGATAAAGATGTCGGATATAAATAAAAAACACACGAATATTTATCTAGAATAGTAAATAGTATCGTACAGAAACTTTAACTTTACGTTTTTAACCTCATGAATAATTTTGTTATTTTATGTATATATATATAATATATACTAGGTGTACTATGTGCCCTTCGGGATCCCGAGCTCTAACCAGAATGGGACGCATTCACAGGTGGTGGATAGTGGAACGACCAATTAATATTCTGGCCAGATGCGAATAACCAATAAGCTGGCGCGAACCAAGAGGGGCTGGTGGAAAGTCTCTAGCTGACGATTCCAGTAGTGACAGACAAAGCAGACACGAGGATGCAGACACGGGCAGATTAAGAAACCGCCCATTAAAAGTCGGCATTAATAGAAAACCACCGCTATATATTTAACTTCCTATTACTAACATTACACGTGAAGAAAGGAAAAATATCACCGCTACACTTATGGGGCATTGCGGGAAAGAAATGTTAGGCAATAGGCTGCCATCCAACAAAACAGTTCAGCTTGAGTTCTCCTATACCACCACTGGTACAGAACTCTGCAGGGGGGAACACATGTGTCCCAATTCTAGCAATAAAGTTAATTTCAAATCTGAAAATAGGAATATGAAATGTACAAAGTTTATATCAGTCTGGTAAAGTTCATAACACAATAAAAGAGATGAAAAGATTACATATAACAATACTTGACATAAGCCAGTCCTGAGAAATAAATAATAATTTAGTACACAGTTTACTATTCAGGGGAAGACAGTCGATTTCCGTGAAATTAAGTAGGATTTATAGTATCGAAAGAACTAACTAATAGCGTCACATCAGTGAAACAAGCATTTGATAGGGCGATAGTAATGCTATAACATGCAAAACTTGTAAATTTAAATATAGTTCAAATATATTTATGCACTGGCAGCAGGTAGTCCAGATGAGGAAATCGAACAATTCTATGAAGAAATGAATAATTTAATAGTGCAACTGAAAAACAAAGATGTAACCATAATTATGGGAAATCTTAACGCCAGTGTCAGTAAAGATGTAGATGAGAGCACAGTAGGTGATTTCGGAAAGACAGAGGCACATTATTTGTTAATTTCTGTAAAGAAAAAAACCTATGTATAATGAATACATTTTTCAAACTAGCCTCAATAGTTACGCCAGATTAAAGTGTAAGAAATCAAATTGATTACATTGCTGTGAACGAATGATATAAAAATTCAGTCAAGGCAATGAAAACGTTACCAGTAACAGACGTACCATCAGATCATAATCTCCTATTGGGATTCATAAAAGTTAAACTAAAAAAGTTAAAGTCAAAAAAGTTAACAATAAAGTCAACAATCGATGCCTTACAAACAACCAAAACCTTATTAGATAACAAACTGAGGAAAAACTTGATGAAATAGTGCGCAACAATACAGAAAACAATTAGAATGAGACTAAAATCACCATACATGAAACAATATATAACATACCAAGCAATGCAAAAGAAAGGCATAAATGGATAACAAACAAAATATTGGAGAATATGAAAAGGAGGCGGGTTCTAAATAATCGAAAAGAAAATCAACCAGAAAATACGAAAGAAAATGCGGGAGGCAAAGATAATCTTGTATGAGGATATATGCTCCGAAACTGAAACAATGATACTTTTAATATGTTCAGAAAGATAAAGGAAATAATTGAGCCGTACAATAACGAATCAAATAAACTGGTAGATAAAAACGAGAAGGTAATAATTCGCAAAGAAGAGAGATTAAAAGAATGGAAGAAAAATATAGAATTTTGTTAAGACCTGTTAAACAAGCTTGTCAAGGTCGGACAGGACTACAAATCATAATTGAAGAAGTGGAAGAAGCCATAACAACGACAAAAAAAAAACAGAAAGGTCAGGTCCTAACCAAATACCAATGGAAATTTTAAAAATACTGAGGAAAAAAGCTCAACATTCTTTGCTCAACCTTTTAAACAATATGTATGATACAGGAAACATTCCAGATGACTGGCTAAAATCAACGTTCGTAATGATACCAAAAGAAAGTAAAGTCTAAAAACTGTGAAGATTATCGGTGTATCAGTTTGATGAGCCATGTATTAAAAATATTTCTCAGAATTATATACCAGAGAACATATAAAAAGACAGAACAACTAGATGATACTCAGTTTTGATTGAAGAGGAATCTATGTCATCAGAACACTAGTCGACCATTGTAGATAAATGCCTAGTGGACTTTCAGAAAGCTTTTGAAAATGTAAAGCATAATATATCAATGAATATTTTAGAAAGAGCAGGTATTGATGACAAAGATTTATGAATCATGAAAAAAAAATATTCGAATCAGTCAGCAAATATCAAAATTGAACAGCAGAATATGGAGTATGTAGCGATATGCAAAGGAGTAAGATAAGGTTGTACCCTATCGCCACTATTATTTAATACATATTTCCAAAAATTTTTGAATAAGTACAAAAGAAATTTAAAAATGGCATTAATAGAACAGTAATAAACAATTCAGTTATGTAGATGATACCATTTTAATATCGAATAGTATAAAAGAATTACAGAAATTCGTGGATATTTTCACAATAACATGCGAAAAATATGGATTTCATCTAAATATTTCCAAAACAACGCACATGGTAGTAACTAGAAAAAACAAAAACATGATAAGAACACCGCTAACAGCTGATGGAGGAATAATAGGTAAAATAGGGAATGAGTACCTTGGTAGCAACATAAATGGGCAGGATTTAGAAAGACCATATACGTAATGCTTTTTTTTTAGTTCAGGGCTATATTATGTAGTAAAAAATATAAATATAGAATTAAAGCCAAGGCTGGTAAAATCATACGTATTCTTGGTACTGTTTGTATGGTGTTGAAAGTTGGAACTTTAATGAAGACTTTCGAGAAAAAACTAAATGCTCGGCTATATCGCAGAATTCTTAAAGTAACTGAACTGTTCCGGAATGCATCAGATAGACAAAGATTGGCAAAATGTTGACCGACGTTTGCTGACGGGCATGGCACAATTAATTACCAGAAGGACCACCTAAGCCATACAGATCTAGACAGAGGAGTCAGCCAAGAGTGCCTCGTAAATTGGGCGTATCACTGATTTTTCCATGATAATTAAGAGTTAAATCATGATGAAAAACTTCGAGCTGAGATCGAATCTCAACTTCTGGGTTGACAGTCGAGCATCAAGCAACTACTTTTCATCATGATTAAACTTTTAATTATTACGGAGAAGGTAGAATGGCATACCCAATCCGTGTAGCACCATACACGTGCGCATGTGCGTTGCAAATAATTATTTCTTCGAACGTTACCTCATTTTGTAAGCAAAAATAACGTATAATGGACTAATGAATGACACGACAGTGATGATAATAATAAATGTTTGATATAACATTGCTTTTAAATGAAATCTAATTATAGTCTATTTGTATATGTAACATCATGGATTTTCAATACGTGCTTAGATTTGTTGCATACCCTTCGTATTTTCAGTTTCTTGTTGATCTACTAATAAATCATTAACTGATTACGCTTAAAGTTTCTCTTTAACGTTCGTTCGAAACTTCATTATTTTAATTTATTTACAACATAAAAAAGGAATATTTAAAAAAAGGTTATAAGATGCATGCAATCTGTTCCGCTGAACAATAGACAGCACTGATGTTTTAAAGCTATAACGGAATGCTTATAAAAAACTATTTGACGGTCGATTTTGTAATTCAAACTGACTGCGTCTCTTCTGTCGTCTGAATGACACATCATTGCGTAGGACGTTGACCGCTGCTAGTGGATTAATGTAGGTTTCAAGCCGATGCAGGTATCTTCAAAGCACAGCTTCCGATGACTTCTTTAACAGACGGTATACGGAGATCGCCGTGTATGTCGTCGTTGTAAATAAATAAAAAATATAAAACAGAATCGCATTTAGAATATGCGCAAATTATGACAAAATTTTTCAATGTATTCGAAATTTTGTAATTTAAAAAAAAATGTAAACTTTAAAAACATTCCAAAACCGTGCGTAAAGCGAAGATACGTTACAAAATACGGCCTCAACTAATAGCGTATACAATAACAGAATGTAACCATCAACAATCCTATTATAAACTTATGGAAAAACTTAGAAAATTAAAAAAAAGTAAATAATTTCGCCGATAAGTATACTTAAAATTTTATGTCAAACTATACCTTACGCAATGTGTGAAGAATTATATGATTATACGCGTTTACGATTTTTCCAAGTATGTAAAACAAATTTCGAAGTTAATGCAATTTAATTTGGTAACGATGGATCGATTAATAGAATAAAATTAATTTTAAGAAAAATATGTCATTAAATTTTGTTCAATATACAGACATGAAACGTACTATATTTGAAATAACATACATTTTTGATAACATTTTCTTCATGACATAATTCAATCTTTAGCAAAAACATTAATATATTACATTCTTAAGAAAATTAACAATTACCGGTTGTTGTTTAATTATTATAAATACCTTTTAATTTGTTTCAAGATTAATTACCATAAGTTTTTACTTCATGAATATTTTCACAGTGATATTTCACTATGTACAAGTGTATAAAATTAAGAAATAATAACATATAATCTTTTACACGATTAGCAGAGGTTGTCTAAACAAAGTATACTCAATTAAGTCAGCATTCGAAACTACCTAAACTATATTACGAAAAAAAACTACAAGAAGATGACACAACACACATATATATATGTGTGTGTGAGTGGTGAACGTATAAAAAATAATATGTAATCAATCAACATCCAATAAAACAAATTCAACTCCATTCGTGCTGTTAGTTACATAATGGAAGGTTTTCCATGCACCATATGGAACAGTGTTCAATTTTCTTGCATAATATGAGTAGGAAATCAATTTGTCTAACTTTCATCATTTAGCCTTGAAAGAAATATTTAACACGTATAAGTTAAAAATTATAAAAATCTAATACATCTCATCAGATAACACAATATTCTAAAAATTATATATGCTAATGCATAATTTAAATATTGCAGTTTGCTTAACATAATTAAAGAATATAAATAATTTTTTTATTCGATCATAGAAAAATAATATTTGAATGAAGACGGATAAATTTTAAGCCGAAAAGTCTATAATCGCAAAAATTAAATATTAATTTTAACATCTTAAAATAGTTTAACATATTAAATGATATTCATCACTAAATAGGTGAAATTATATATATATATATATATATATATATATATATATATATATATATATATATATATATATATATATATATTATATATATATTATATATATATATATATATATATATATATATATATATATATATATATATATAAGCAATTAAAACAGTTCGGGATGATAAATCAAATTATAAAATATTTTACACAATGTTATTAATCCGTTAAAACCAAATAGAAATAAAATAGTTGTGTTCGTTTGTTTTGTATATAATTAGATAACTGCTGAACATGTTAATTATTAACTCACGTATTATACAAAAATATCTATCATCAACTACTTTATATGTTAAAATATAATCTAACATTTATTATTAAACAAAAAATGATTCAAAATTTGAGGCTATTTTAAGTTTATAA
Source organism: Coronaproctus castanopsis (assembly GCA_032883995.1). Classification (NCBI taxonomy): domain Eukaryota; kingdom Metazoa; phylum Arthropoda; class Insecta; order Hemiptera; family Monophlebidae; genus Coronaproctus; species Coronaproctus castanopsis. The sequence continues at coordinate 106,201,012 of CM065052.1, read as the reverse complement.
AAAAATATGATATTTGATATTAAATGTAATCATAATGCATTTTCGTGAACAATAGCTACAATCTGAGAAAAATAAATGTTTTCCTTTTTTTAATTTTGAGTCATTTTCAAATTTAAGAAATTTTGATTTAAATATCAAAATTAACGTACTACTGATGGATTTAAATTACGATTTATAACTCAAAAGGAAATAAAAAAGGGGAGGGAAATTAACACCACACCACTAAGTCGTACACTAATTTTAAAAATAAACAATTACCCTTTATTTAGGAAAAATCAAAAGATATAAAAGGACCAAATTAAAACAGTTAATATTCGCAAATTTAAAATATTAAAAATATATTGAACAAACATTACAAATATAATAAATCGTGTAACAAAAAGGAAACACAACAGTCAGAATCTGACCTGTGTAGATGTTTTTAACATTAAAACTTCTGCATATAATATTTAAAAAAAATTACATTCACTTGTTTAATTGTTTATTTTTTTTTTAATTTTAATCATTATAAAATTGTATGTTATTTTACATTTAACTAAAGTGTGTGTCATTAAATATTTAAAAAATTAAGTTGTTAATTGGATCGACATTTATAAAAAGGAAATAAACATTGAAAACATTTTTAAGCGTTTATGGTTGATCTTCATACGTCTATGATTTTTTCGCACTTAAAACTGTAAATGTTTTCGAAACGTTACGTGAAAAAAATACGAACATGGTTTACACCGTAAAAAATCATAGACGTAAAAGTTAAAAAGTAAATACTTTTGATAGAACTACGTTATTTTTTTATATTGTAAAAATTCAATAAAATCATTAGTGTAATTTTTAAATATATAAATGCACTGGAACAGACAAATTAATTTAAAAATCAGCTGAACGTAATTTCGCTATACACAAAAAAAAGAATCATGTTTATTTAACAAATACACTTACTGAAAATACAATATTGACATTGTTTCTGTTCTATAATAATAGCTCATAATTTGTTACATAATTATCTCGCTATTCCAAATTTATTCAATATTATTAATCTTGCCATAAATTTTATTATTTCGATTGGTAAATATAAATTGTAAAATAAAATAAAAAGTAATAAAGAGCTGTATAAATAACTCCGAACATGAAATTATTAATGTTATTAAGAAGTAGTATTCATATTAAACCTTTTTATACATATATATTTTAATTTTAAAACAAAAAGAAATTTGGTTGTTACATATTTATTCCGAGGATAGAATCAAATTCATCATCATAATATTAATTATAGTAAGAAGAATTTAAAATACTTATTTCAATTATAAAATTCCAATTAGACACTTACTACATATAGTTTACATCTTTTATCATGTTTGTTAGCACTAACGATTAATAAACCATTGAGGCAGCATATACAGCAAAATTTGTTGAACACAGAAAACAAGTATACACAAATGTAAATAAATATAGTATATGCATTCGTGTAAAATTGGCCACAATTAACAAGAATTAACTCAACGTAATCATTGTAATGAAATAATTTTCTGTATTACAATGAAATTTTTATATTTGTAAATAACGGTTTCGAAAAATGAAATGCACATAGTGTAGTTTTTAAAATTAACATAACTTAAGGTCAGTATATAAACCAATCATTCTGAAATATAAAATAAAAGAACACTGGATCAAATTTGCTTAAATAATAAAAATTATAAACTATTAATAAAAATATTATTGTCTTAGTTACTAGAAACATTAATTGTGAACTTCAAATCCATTTAACGACCATGAACCACGTAATGTATAAACCAGCTTCGTTACAAAAAACCGGTACTAAATCGAGGATACAAAATATATTCATAAAACATGATAATAAAAATTATTATATATCAGTTTCAATTTTATCACTTGCCATAATAATAACTGCGAGATTATACATATATACCTACATAGTTTGGAGTAACTGCGAACAACAAAGCTAGTTAAAATAATTGATATTAATGTCGTTATAACGCTATGAAAAAGCAAATTGGATACTAATATCCTACGAAAAATTTATACAGAAATACTTGGAAACATAATCCAAAAATTTTTCTCTACATAAACATTTTAAAATTAATTACTCCCAAGAAGTAAATATATCGTTGACATTAAAATTCAATTGTACAATTAAATAAGCTGAGTAAATAACAAAATTAATATAAAAAAGTATACCATAGATGATACATATTTAAAATAAAATTAAATAAACTAAAATAAGCAGTGTTTATACCTTATTACAATATATTTACTAAACAAAGTTATATTGACTACATGATCAATAAGTATAAACAGTATATTTTCTTTTAATTTTTATAAAATTTGACACCAACTTTTTTACGAACGAAATAAACATTTAAGAAGTTATAAATGTACATAAACAGTGATTAACGTAATAGGTAATACGAAAGTAATGTTAATAATTTACCAAAGGATAAGTTGTAATAATACTATTTTATAAAATATTTTAATAAGCACATCAAAAAGATCATACAATGTGAAAAAAATCAAATTATTTCACACAAACCTTATTAAATCGATCAGCATTTTGCTAATAGAAAGGAATAGGATTCCATATTCTTATGACTACATAGCATAACATGATGTATGAACTGTAAACTAATAGGGTTACTTAAAACTGTACAAAAAAAAAATTGTCAGATAAAACTAATTCAATTATTTTGAATCTTAAATTTTTAAAAATTTAAAATTTGTTTGGCGAAAAACTTTATATAATTACAACGTGAAATGTATATCTAATAAACTTAGATCAAAAATATTTTTTGTTTTGTTACATACATATTTATTAACATGAACTTAAATACTGAATTATTACGTTGCTACAATAATGAAATTTATTATTATAAAAACTATATTACTGGAACACATTTCTATATACAAGTATAATGCTGTTCTTTAATATTTACATTATCAGTGTTCAAAACCAATACGAGTATGCATCATAGTAAATTCAATCGTATTAAAAATTGGGGTACATTTATATGTTCATTAGTTTATTAATAGTAGTTTGGTGTCATTTCAAAATTAAAAAAATATAAGAATGAGGGTTTTTTTATAAGTGAATTTTAATACATATTACAAAAGTTTCACTTACTTTAATTTTGAAGTATTGCACATTACAGTTCAATCGATGCTAAAATATTCATTCGTTCTCGAATTACATTCACCAACCATAAACACTGTTTTTTTTTTATTTCCTTTTTATCAGTAACATCATAACCATATTATACTAAACAGAAAATTTATGTACATATGCACACGAACAATAAAATTTGTTATAAGCGATAATGAACAATGATGGTAATTAGCTTTTTGCAGTTTCGATACTGGCGACTATTGAAATAAAAAGAATAATATAATAAACATATAACGTAACTTCGCAAAAAAATTAAAATAAATGATCATAAATTAGATCACAATTTTTAGAAAGTATCAGTATTTTTATCATTGCAATAAATTAGGTATAATTCTTTTAAATTGCAAATATGTGAAATAACTTTTGGCAAAGAGGAATATATATTTTATTAATTTCAATGCATTTATTACTACATTTAAATAAATTAATATAAAATGGCGAAGTATATTAAATGTATCTTAAATAATTGCGGTGATTAAATCACATCATCATTGTTTAACTTCTAAATTCTACAATTATTGAAATATAAGCTCATTCAGATTCTAAAGGCAAATTAAAAGAAAATTTTAATAAAATAACCATTCATGTCTAGTTTAAACGCAGCTTTTAATGATTGTACATTATTTAGTATTTAGTTTACTACCTGAAGGGTGTGTCATCACAAAATTTTGTATTGTAGTTTGTATTGTACTTTATACTTCATGTAATTGAACATGTCTTTATCTTAATTTATAAAGTAAGTATTTCTAGTAATTTGTTTATTTTTATATAACACATAAAATGCTTCATCTCGCTGTCAAATTAATATTTTCGTTCATTTTAGGAAATATGTCCGTTTTAGGTGATCCGTTGGCATATAAAAAAAATCCGTTATATTATCCACAACAGCCGAGCGATTATTCTGTCTTTTACATTTCATTGCTGTTTTGCGCATTATTTGCATTATTTCTGTTTACTCTAAACGCTTACTTTTGTTGTTTTTCTAAACATCGACAATACTGGCTTGATCCCAACACAGGTAATAATTATAAAATACGATGTGAACAACATTTTAATATATTCTATTTTTAAAGTTTTATTGATCAAATATAGAATATAGATTTTATAAATTTTACACTTATCTACTTCTAATAATAATTTTATTGTTAAAAATTTAATACTAAGCACTGTGTCAAAACTGAAATATTAAAAAAAGAGAAGTATAATGAAATAAAACTTACAATTATTAAATGTATGATTTCATTATAAATTTTGTTGGTTTTTTTCAGATATTGAGAACATGGTTAATAATAAATCACAAATTTGTTTTTCAATTTTAATTTCGGCTAAATATGTTTTTTTGAAAACTTGTATATTGTAATTTTAAAGTTATTAAACTGCCTTTTGTTCGTTATTGCTTCAGGAGGTAGATGTAAACACAATTTTATTGTAAAAAAATCTATGTGTGTTTGAATTTCTGTTGAGGAGTATTGATGATTAATACTAACAGTTGTATCATTGCAATTTGTTTTTAATATTTGTTTATAGGTAATCGTTGGATATTGCCAATTTGGATTAAAACACCGTACAAACAAACTCCTTTAGATTTAAAGGAACTGGAGGATATTACATTTACTCGACCTGTGTACGATTCACATTTCGCAGAGGAATACCCACTACAAAAAAAGGAAAGTGATATCTGACAGAATCAAAAATGTTTCATATTTATTATCCACCTTTATTTTTTTTAGCAATGTTCGTTATTTTCGTGATCTTTGTAATACTGCGATATGGTCCCAACTTTTGTTATTTACGCCACACAGCAGACGGTAGAAACAGTTGGTACGATGAAACTTACGATCAAAGAGTTTCCTATGCTTGATGCACTTAGTAATCATTATATTAATTGAATTTCTGTATGATATATAAAATTCGATTATTTTACAGGGGGGCACTCAAAAATCAGTTCACTTCACAGTTAACCCGAAAATAAAGACAAATATAAATGACTCTTAATTCATATTTGTTTTGCAGAATAACTCTCATTAGTTTATTTTATATCGTGGCAGTTATTTTGCAGAATTCATATTCATATTAATATACAAATTATTTTTTTTCTATATTGTAGTAATTGAAATTTTGTGCAACCTTTCTTATTAATTATGTATGTTTCATACAAAGTTTAATTTTCATTTTATAGTAATTATCATAATACAATTTGAAGTTTACATTATTGACAAAAAATTATAACATTTTTTAATGCACTAAAGACTGACGATATTTGTTATTTCCATATTTAAATATCAATATTTTTTCCCGTCCTGTATGTATTAAGATGTATATTTTTAACCTTATATCGTGATTTTTGTATTATAAATTACATTGGAATTTGTATTCTTTATCAGTATTAACGACAATTTATGTTTTTGAGATATGATTATATTATATTATTTTATATTTTTCGAAAATAAAATTATTTAAAAGGCGTATATCATTTTTAAGAATATGTGCTTATTACTTATGCTGACAAATAACAAGACACTTTTGTTACTTGCTTAAAATTTATAGGAGCAAATGAAATTTGATAAATATTTGATCAACAGTGTTCTAACAAAAAATTTAACTTAATTCAGTCCCCAATGGCAACCAATGATGAGATCCCCCAAGCATATAATATGCTCAAAGAGGAACTCAAAATCCTTCGTGAAGAAAATATAGCCTTAAAGCAAAAACTAGGAATTAGGGTTGATCCATTTCCTACTATTCCTACAATCACACCTAACAGCAATGATTCCATATCACAACAGCAAGCTAATATTGATACAGTGAATACATCGGTAGACATTTTACCAATCATATCCCAGTTAAATGATGGAAATGCGTGCTTAGAAGAGAAAATGACATATGAGTCTGTCGAGGACACCTCAAATAGACCAACTTATAGTGATAATACTAAAATGCCGCCAATAAGACGAGAAAATCCAGGTCAAACAACAGAGAAGAAAGTTAAACTACCGCCAAATGTGACAATCAGCGGCATAAAAGAATTTAACACGTTCTCTAAATTAGTGGAAGAAAATATTGGGAAAGATACTGTAATATTCAAGGCGCTTAGCAATGGTGATATTTTGGCTGCCACTAAAACAGATGAAATATTTAGAGCTTTCACTAGCTTAGTGCGAGCATTAAATAAAGAACTAGAAAACAATTGGCATAGTCTGTCATACATACCAGTTAAAAAATGAGAAACATCGTGTCGTAATTCGTGGGTTACTACCCTCCACAGACACTGCAGAAATAGCACAAGAATTAGCAGATGCTTGTGGACATGAAACCATAAGAATTGTGAACATCAGTAAAACCATTAAAATCCGAGATAAGGATAATAAAATAATTGACAGGAAGAAGAACGCTTATACCTTGTTCTTTGTAGATTTAGTTCCCAAGTCTAATAATAAAAACATATATGAGATAACACACCTAGCATATTGCAGGGTAAAAATAGAATCACCATGTAAAAGTACCCAAATACCAGTGTACGCGCTGTCAATGGTGGAATAACACTAAAAACAACTGTTTTGGGCCATACAGATGTTTTAAATGTGCAGGGAATCATAATTCAACTACCTGCCGCTTAAAAGGTCCAACTAAGTTTGTATGTGTGTAACTGCACTGGCAATCATTCTGCTATCAAGGTTGTGAATCATACAGAGCCATTGAGCGTGCCATCAAATCGCCTAAAATTACTGCTGTACAATGCATCCAGCAGGAAAAGAAAATATCAAAAAAAGTAGATCAGGAAGTGTCATATGCATCTGTAGTACAACCTGCAGCTCAATCGCATGCATTTATCCAAGGCAATGCTCAAACAACTACTCCTAAGCAACAACTCCAAAAACTGAAATCCGCAGCAGAACAGCAAGCACCAAAACAAGAATCAACTATTGAGTCTACCCTAGAACAAGTTGTAAATTCTATGGCAAACATCATTCAACAAATTACCAGCGTTTCTGAGAGACTTAGTAAACTGGAAATCTCACAGCAGATTTCACGGCATCCAAAATCGATATAGCGCTAATCTCAGAAACACATTTTACATCAAAACACAATCCTAAACTTCGCGGGTACATGATTTATCATACGCCTCATCCTGATGAAGGAGGGCATGGCGGGTTAGCTGTGATTATTAAGCAAAACTTAAGCCACTACCCAGAAAAATCATTTTGTAAAGAATATGCTCAAGCTACAGTCATAGCTATTAATACAAATAACACAGTTATCAACATTGTATCTGTATATTTTCCTCCTAAACACAATTTAAAATTTGGACAATATACACATTTTTTAAGTCTTTTTGGAAATCGTTGCATTATTGGCGGCGATTTTAATGCAAAAAGTGAGGCGTGGGGTTCGCGTCGCGTATACAAGGGAACCTCTGCACATACTAAAGGAAAAGAATTGTTCAAAGCTTTACAAAGATCACAATATATTATTGCTACCTCTGGGAAACCAACATACTGGCCAACTGATAAACGTAAAAAGCCAGACCTTATTGACTTTTTTGTCATGAGAGGCATATCTAGTAATTATATAGATGTTGAAAGCTATATAGATCTTACTTCCGATCACACGCCTGTTTTACTCACAATCAGCGCAACGGTTATACGAAAGGAAAGGAAATATACGTTAACCAATAAGTATACGAATTGGACTATGTTTCGTAATGAACGAGACCAGCGCATCAATCTGCAGGTTCGATTAAAAGCTGTATCTGAACTGGACGAATGTTCAACCCGATTAATTGAAGTAATCAGAGAAGCCGCTAAAATTGCGACTCCATTTTCTAAAGCAAGTGCAAAACAGGATATATCGTATCCTCTCGAAGTTCGCGTCAAGATTTCCGAGAGAAGGAAAACTCGTCGCACATGGCATAACACACGTGATCCTCAGGATAAAACCATTTTCAATCGTGTTAGCCGCCAACTCAGCAAATTAATAAAAACAATTCAGAATAAAACGTTCGAGTCTTATGTATAAAATCTTAATCTTTCCGCCGACAAAGAATACTCTTTGTGGAAAGCCACTCGCCGGCTAAAACGACCAGTTGCCAGAACCTCACCCATACAGGATGAAAATGGCTGTTGGGTAAGACGTGACGAAGATATAGCTGAACTGTTTGCCTACCATCTATCGCGTGTATTTCAACCGCATAATCTTCAATCCGATATGGAATCGACAGTTACTAACATTACTTATCATGAAGATCAAAAGCTCACCTTCTTCACTCCATATGAAGTAGCAAGAAAAATAGATAGAAACATGAATCCGAGAAAATCTCCAGGTGTCGATGAAATTTCAGCTCAAGTATTAAAAGAATTATCAAAGAAAGGCATCATCATGCTTACGTATATCTTCAACGCATGTATGCGTCTAAAACATGTGCCGCTATGTTTTAAAACAGCCCAGATTATAATGCTGAAAAAACCAGGTAAGCCGGAGCAGGAAGTTACATCGCACCGTCCTATATCCCTATTACCAGTAATTTCCAAACTTTATGAGAAGTTAATACTAAAACGGTTGTTGCCACTAGTTGCAGATGAGATACCGATCCACCAGTTTGGATTTAAGAGACGGCACACTACAGTCGAACAAGTACATCGCATCGTAGCGATTATTAACAAATCGTTTGAAATAAGAAGTATTGCGCAGTTGTATTTCTTGACGTTGCCCAAGCCTTTGATAAAGTGTGGCATCAGGGGCTGAAATATAAGCTGAGTAGATTATTGCCAGGTAATATATGTCAATTGTTAGAATCGTATCTGGATGAACGGCAATTTCGTGTCATTCATCAGAATGCTGTATCAAGTCTTTATTGTATACTGGCAGATGTACCGCAGGGGAGTGTCTTCGGACCTCTGCTCTATCTGCTGTATACTAAAGATTTGCCAGTGGATGAAACAGCAACATTTGCTGATGATACAGCGATACTTTCAGTTAGTGACAGTCAGCTTGAAGCAACGGCTAAACTGCAGTCTGCTATCAATCGTACACAGAAATGGGCATTAACCTAGAAGATTAAGCTTCATGAACAAAAATCTGTTCACGTTATGTTTACATATCGTCACACAAATTTGAAGCACCGTGTATACCTAGAGAATCAGCTCATTCCGCATGCGGAATCTGCTAAATACCTCGGTATGCACTTGGACAAACGACTAACATGGGAAGTGCATGTTAGGACAAAAATTAAACAGATGAAGATCAAAACAAAAGAATTATACAGGCTTATTGAACGAAATTCAAAGCTCAGCACCATCCATAAGCGATTATTGTATCAACAAATTATTAAACCGATATGGACGTATGGTATTCAATTATGGGCATGTGCCAGCAAAACAAATATCAACAGGATACAGGCTAGGCAAAGCGTGAGCTTGCGGGTAATAGTTGATGCATATCGCTATTCTCGCAACGATGATATTCATCGAGATCTTGGCGTATCTTTCGTACAGGAAGTCATCAAGGATTTCGCAAATAAACATGAACAGCGGCTGCAGCAGCATGTAAATGCTGAGGCTGTTAAACTGTTGGATACCAACGATGACATCAGACGATTAAAACGTCGACACCCGCATGATCTGTCGTGCAAATAAATTAAAATTCAAAAAGCTGTGATTGTAGCTATTGAGCTACAGGATCGCTCACGTTTGCATTTAGTATATAAGTCTGTGTATTAAATGAGCACTATGCAAATAAGAATACTTATGATTAAGATTGTATTGTAAATATATATATATATATATATATATAAAAAAAAAAATTTACATCCATAATTTTGTTAAGTACCAGAACTGTATTCTATATTTAAATCAACTGAGGAATAAATACTGAGTTGTAGAATCCATTCTTATAAGATACAAAATTATTCTTGAGAAAGATATAAAAACCATTATACGACTGTATTTTTGACGAATATAAATACAAAACTATTCTAGATGCTGATTTATTAACACTTGACTAGAAAAGTATGTAGTGAGTAATTTATTTTTGTGTTCAAGTAAAGTTGCTCGTTACAAAAGTATATAGGGAGTTAAAATTTAACTAACTACCGTTTTTTCAGTTAAGTATTGTAACGTTTATGGTGTATGCTTGATAATGAAACTCGAAAAGTACGCAAATAAAAAAGTGGTATAAACTGTGTTATTTGTTTTATTTATAAGTATACAAAGTTGTATAATTGTATGTACTCAAATTACATAAAATTACAGTAAAATTTACTTTAAAATTATGCTTCAAAAAATAAAATAAAAAATTGCTATCAGTTCTCTTAATTGAGAACACTGATAACAATAAACAAAAGTATACAACAAATTTTGTACCTCGTGAAATACGGTCGACTAAAAGAAGTTTCTAGAAAAGTAATTTAATGTTTATTTTGGATTTTATAATCATTTCGTTATTTCATAATCTATATGTTAATATGAGTATATCTGTGCATGCTTTAACAAATCAACCAACTTTGGCCTGGAAGGAATTATCGAAAGTAGAAAAAGTAATCAAAATAAATTATTCCCACCCTAAACAAAAAGTAGCTGAAAATAAGGTAATATAATTTATTTTTTATATGGTATAAAAATTAATCAATTTTATATTTACACAATTTTCTTAATGTTGAAATTTTTATGTTACTCACAAAATTAGTTAATTAACATTGATAACATTGCGATAGTTGTAAAGAGAAAAGAATTTAAAATAGAAATTACAAAAATATCGAATTTAATATAATTAATATAAAAACTAATAATAATTATCTGTGAAAACTTTTAAATACTTGTTCAAATAAGTTCACGTTACAATCTTATGATATGAAGGAAATGTTCACTCATTTTATTAAACATTGTTTCAGATGAGAGTTGTATGTATGAGTGATACACACTCTTTAACGAAACACATAAAGTTTAATATACCGACAGGTGATATTTTCATTCATGCTGGAGATTTTACAAAATGTGGTAGATTAGAAGAAGTGGTTGAATTTAATGAATGGTTAGGTAAATTATTAATTTATATTTTACAGTACGTTGCGTACTTAATTTATAAAATAATTTATCAATTACAAATATAATAATCTTTTTTTTTGTTTATTAGCAAAATTACCTCATAAACATAAAATCGTTATTGCCGGTAACCATGAATTAAGCTTTGATCGCACATTTACACACCCTATTGAAAATAATGCATCTTATAGAAATGGATATAGAATTAATGAAATACCAACACTAGGCATGCAGAGAGAAGAATTGGAAAATGCAATTAAAGTCACCGAAATGACGACAAACTTGACAAACTGTATTTATCTGCAAGATTCATTTATCGTCATTAATGGAATTAATATTTACGGCAGTCCTTGGTATATATCCAGTAATATAATTTTTATTTCTAGTTATAAGGAAAATTCAGTTTCAACTAACCTTTTTAAAAAATGTAAAAAAATAAAATAATGTAAGTACGTAAAAATAAATATCAATAATGAGATAATCAAAAATTAAAAAAAAAAATATTTTGGAGAAAATATTATTTTCGCTTTTACTTAATTGTAATGTTTGTCTTTTTAAAATTAATCTAAGAGTTATCACTAACTTTATAAGTATAACGTTCAGTGGACAAAGGTTATCATGAACATTAATACTACAAAGCGTAGTTTTTCATAAACTTTATCGTCAATTTGCCATAATTCTTATTCAACTGCTTGTTATAATTCATATTAATTTAGCACAAAATGTACAGATAAACTTTTCATAAATATATAATTCATATTAATTTAGCACAAAATGTACAGATAAACTTTTCATAAATATATTTATGTAATTGCAAGTAACGTGAAATATTTATATTATTATATAAATAACATTTTTGTATTGTATATAATAGTTTAATTCTTGAATACTTATGTAGTTCTAAAATAGAATATTATAATTTTTTGTATTCGTTAAAAATTCGTAACTAAAGTAAAAGCTTAAATCTGAATATTAATTTCTTAATTCATTTTTCACCGATTTAATTGCATTTATATAAAATTAATACTAGGATTCGTTTTCAGCGCGACCGAAACTTGGCGAAACCATAATTTAACGTGTTTCAATATACCCCCGTATACTAAAGTTTTATACCGAATACTAGTAAAATCATGTTTACTATCACGAACCAACAATTGTTTGTTTACCATAAATTATTTATACATATGTATTATATACCTAATAATTCACATAACTCGCAAAATAATTATGTCTCTATCGTAATAAACGCTGTTATTAATGTTGAATAACGTTTTTGACGCGAGTAAATTTTTAATTTACAGTTTAGTGATTGTATTTTAAATTATTATATAGGCAACCAGAATTCTGTAAGTGGGCTTTTAATCTACCACGCGGTGAAAAATGTTTAGACAAATGGAATCAGATACCAAATGATACGGATATATTGGTAACACACACACCGCCCCTAGGACACGGCGATCTCTGCAGTACTGGAGTCAGAGCTGGTTGTGTTGAATTGTTGAATACAGTACGACTGCGAGTTAAGCCGAAATATCACGTATTCGGTCATATTCATGAAAGTGAGTAATCGATTTAATGTTACTATTATATTATCTTACGTTCTTTTATCTGGTGTTATATAAAAGTACATTATGTTTCCGTTCTGGTTATTTAGCTATTTGTTTTTATAGGTATCTACATATACTCGTAAATCCATTATAAAATGATAATAAAAACTTATGAAAAGTGATGTTATACGAATTTAGTTTAAAATTTTAGTAAGGCACTTGTATTGAAGAAATATCGTATGTTTTCAGTACGCGTATCAATTTGGCTTTTCATTATATACATTTATTTGAATTTTTTCAATTCATTTTCGACTTTTTTTAATACGCTGATTTTAAGATGAGTTCGAAAGAAAATTTTCAGTTTAACCGACGTAGCTGAAGAGGAATATAATATATATATATACACATATATGTATACCGTAAATATATGTGTGGATTATTATTAATACGGCTGTAACAATAAACCATTTTTATTTTAAACAATAGAAAAATATCCTTAGTTTTGTATTTATAAGTTAAACTCGTATATATACACAGAATATAAAAGAAATTTGTTAAAAAATTACAAAAAAGTTCAATTATATCGCGAAAAAATAATATTGACAAATTAATAATTAATCATGATGTATGTCTGAAATTAGTGCTAAGTGAATGTATAAATTATGGTGTCGTTTGTAGGTTATGGAATTACTACAAACGGAGAAGTTATCTATATAAATGCTGCGACTTGCAATATAAACTACCTTCCAGTAAATCCGCCGGTAGTTTTTGATATAGCATTACCACGTTATATTTAATAATACGCCAAATAAATTGTTCGCATTGCACGACCAATGTGATATTTTATACTAGTATATTTTAAAATAATAATATTTAGCATAATAATGTAGAAATACTAATTAATGTCTATTGAAATTGTCCTTTTTAATGTATTAAAACATTTACATATTTCGATTACAATTTAATAAGTCACTCCGATAGTCGTTTGATACGGTATAATTACAAGATTCTTCATCGTATTCGTCACGTCGATCGGAGCGTCGTAAAATTATGGCTTCACTCTTGTCTTCTTCTTCGCGAATTTCACAGCCTTTATTCTGTCGGTTCCTCGCATCCTTTTGTCTTCAATCATCTTATCAAGGATTGTCTTCAATCATCTTATCAAGGATTGTCTTCAATCATCTTATCAAGGATTGTCATTTTGCTGTATTACGCGTTCGAAATATTTTGTTCGATATATTACTATGTCCCGTAGACGCACGTCTGATATGATATCGTTCAATATAGAACTGATGGTTCGTTTTTCTATCCACGGGAATCGCAACATTCGTCGCCAACGGAACATCTCAAACGTGTTAATTCGCCAGGTAGCAACTGATTTTAATATTAAGCATTCCGCAGCATATTATTATTAGTACGAATGAGATCATCTATAAATTTCAACTACTATGGTTTACACCCTAGTGGGTGGCCAAGCGTGGTAATATAAACAGCTTCTTATCATTTAAGTACACTATAATCAATATTAACGTATCACCTAATTATTATAATTAATGTGCTTATTTTGGGATTTAAACAAATTTTTAATTTATTTGTTTAAGCATTGTAGTAACAGTTCTTCAGTTCAACTTTATTCTATTTAGATGTAGTCTCAGCTTTCGGATTCTTAGGAATTACCCTCAATACTAGTGTAGATTGTGAACTAGCCACTATTATTACAAACGTAGCTTTCGTTTTTTTTTTTTTTTTTTTTGAAGTGTTGATGCACAATCATATACGCCGACTTTGGCCAAAGTTATTATACCGGGGGCATGCCTTTTCAACGGTTATTAATTAAGGACGTTGCCTCTTCAATGTTTATTATTCGACTTATAACCTTTTCAGACATAAAAATATATAAACATTTTTTGTTTCCGTAAAGGAGGAATTTAAATGAAAATTTGTTTCGTCTGCTTATTGTATTTATATTTTGCTTATAATTTCGTAAATACTATTTGCTTCTTGAATTTCATATTTACGTTAGTAGGGAAGTAATATTGCACATTGCCACCAGCATTTATTCGAAATTGCTTTTGTTGACCGGTGTTCTATTCCCAGAAAACCGTTGTTAATGATTTCTTGTTTTTGTTTTATTTTTTTACTTTGAGATTTACACATTCCCTTTTAAATCAATCACATTCTCCATTCTTATTTTATTCTACGTTTTTATGAATACGATACTGTTCAACTTATTAAAATTAAAGTGATGGATAAATTTATAATTAAAACAAGTAAATAATTCTCAGGTTCGAATGGACTGGACACCATTACGAGTCAAATTTTAGTTTAAACCTAAAAATGTATACATATTTTCGCATATATTCACATTTATATATATGATTTTTATATGTAAGAATTTACGAAACATAAAAAAAATATTCTTCCTCTCTCCTCCAAAAAAGGTATATATATATATATATATATATATATATATATATATATATATATATATATATATATATATATATATATATATATAATTAAATAATTATCTTAGTTTTTAATTGGTGGGGTACGGTGAAATGCTATAAATAAAAGAATGCTTATGTGAAAATGGACTTTTCTTTAAAGTATCATTTCAAAAGTTGATAAGCCTAACCAAGTATAGGATGTATCGTCATCGAAAGGTCGTAATTAATTAAAAACAATCGTAGAAATTATGAATTATTGATAGTGCGTTACGCAATAAATTATAGAAGAAATTGCGCGATATTCGTATTTTATCGAAAGCCGCTTGTTTATATAACGTCAAGTTTAAACTGTCAATATATCTGTTATAGCAAGTTTTCCTAGTTAGTTTGTATTCATAAGGTATATATTATATTATCAATACAATTTTTGTTTTGCAACTTATTTTTAAAAATTTTTAACGCGAATTGTTTTTTTTTCGGTTAAGATTTTTTATTTTTATACTAGTCGACTGCTATAATTTATTAAATACAATACGATGTTAACGAATGTTTTTTTTTTTTCAAATTAAACTTCGCTCTTACGGTCGTAATAACGGTATAAATATGATATAATTATAAGGGTATCTGTCGTTATTAAAAATGGATTCCAAGATTGATCATGCTTCGTCAAATGTATATTAGAATGGAATTGTTTGTATCATAAAATAAGAGGAAAACTATTGATAAAATACATATTTAAAATGAAATATTAGAACATTTATGTTGTTCGATCACACACACACATACATATATACGTATATCAATTCACTGGTGGGTGTAGTCATTTGTCAAACATTTGCCTCGTCACCTAGTCATCAATTGACCACCACTGTAATGTTGGTTTCGTCCAATCTTGTCTTGCTAAATGAACGATTCATTTCTATTTTAACCTGATGAACCTTGGCGTCTATCAGTTTCGTCTACTGCTTAATTCACGCAATCCTTTTGCGGTCTGTAAGACTGATATCCAGAATAATTTGTTGTGAGCTATTTGGATTTTCCTAATTATTCTGGCTGTCTTTTGTAAGGCTTTATATGTCAGAAAACCGGTAACACAGTGATTGAACAATTCAATTTTTAAACCACCTTTTATTCCCAAAAACGTTACCTAAAATGTCGAATGCTACATCATCCGGTAAGCGATATTCAACTGCATTATTCTTATCCATCTTACGCATCCACTTGCGCGCTCTATTTTTTTGTCGTCTGCATTTATCGTCTTATTCATTATTTTCATTTTTTTCAAATATTTAATTTAAGTTCTATTTTTTCATCAAGTTATTCCTTTCTTTTCCTCAGAGTCTAGTGTCTCACAAAGATTATGTGACCACCATTGTTTTCAGCAATGAACGCTGGTATGATGTTTAAAAAAAAATAATAATAAAGTTCTATTTTCTCGGAATTTTTTTTTCTGGCCTCCTATCTCTCTTCCAATATTGTTTGTAATATCTCGTATTCCTGATTACGCTTAATATGCCCGAAGTATGCTGCTTTTCTCTTTTTTATAATTGCCAGCAGCTCTTGGTTTTGAACCATTCGTTTTAGGACATCTGCGTTCGATATGTGATCAACATAGGCTATTTTTAGCATTCTTCTGAATTCCAAATGCCTGGAGCCGGTTTAACGTCGCTTTCTTTAGCGTCCATGATTCCATAAATCAGCACTGAGTATACGTAGCATTTCACCATTCTATACCGTATATGAAAACTGAGGTTTTTGTTACTAGCCTCATTTTCAGAAACATTGCTCTTACCTGTTCGATTCGAACCTTAATTTCTGTATCTGGATCGGCATTTTCCTGTTATATAACACCCGAGAAATTTAATTTTGCCTGCTTTCTACATCAATCTTCCATATATTTTTATTTTTGGGCGATGTCCTTATAAGTTTCGTTTTTTGGGCGTTTATTTTCAGTCCCAAGTTGTCTCGTTTACTTTTTCATGACCCATATTGTCAAAATTGTTTTTATAAATAAGTTCTTCATAATTTACTAATCACGTATGACCGTTCTATACTTTTGGCTATACCATATTTATCATTTTACCTCGATTTAGGAAAAAAAAAAACGTTAAAAATATTTTAATTAGAACACTTTGATCATATAGAGCCTCAAATAAAATTTTTATTGTTGTGGGGGTCTATGTGTGGTGTAATTATAATCTCGTTTTGTTCGCGTCGTATTTATATTTGACGCCAGTTTAAGAAAATTAATTAATGTGCAGAAAATACAACGCGCCCATATGCCGTTTAATAATGACTGAAAATATTTACGATTGATAAATCGAATTTCTCAACTAAACGTCGGAGATTACGGGACAAATGCCAATACGAAAATTTGTTTACGTCTATAATCGTTTTTTTTTGTTCTATCTTAATTAAATCGATTTAACTATTACATTGACAAAACGACGCGATTTAACTGTTACTTTGACAAGACGACGGTGTAAAATATGAAAATTATCATCCATAAAGAAAGCGCAAATCCGACGAAAGTTTGGGAAGAACTATCGAAATCAAATGTAGTTACAAAAATCGATCGTCCGTTATACGATAATTCGATTACAAACGACAAGGTACGTGCATGTATAATTTAATTTCAAATTTACGCGAACATTTTCGTTTTCATTACATTTATTAAATTTTACATAAATTAAATAAGCAATATTTCTACACGCTAATTTTCAAAATATCTACATAACAACAAAAAACATCCGTTTTAGTAAAATTATTATTTCTAATCATCGATCGCTAAATAGAATTACATATACGAGTATAGTTAACAAAAAAGATAATTTTGAAACATACCTTATTATTATTCACACTAAAAAAAAAGACAGTGCCTCCTTACCCGTTGTAACCTGTTTGATAGTTTTCGATATTTATTTATATTCAAACGATTCTATATAACCCAATATTATATAGAGTGACCTAGAGAAGACGGAAGATTTTGTTGTTTTTTGAATAACTCAAAAACTACTCGACCAAAATGGTTAATATTAAAACCGATATATTAAACATTAATATTAGATGGCGTAATGTAATTATAAACAGCTAAATATACATGAATGTGTTTAATAGTACGGAGGTAAGACATATTAATTGGCGATGGTACTTTGAGAGATATAATTTGATTATATAATAAAGATTGTTGAGAGCTGTACTAAGAGCTTTTCAAAAATACGTGATCTGCAAACGTTTTTTTGTTGACATCGGAAGGATGAGGGCAAAAAGCAGAATTTATAAGATTATATCGGTATAGGAACGATGGAAGATGATTTTTTGCAAATTGTAATCTACATAAAGCAGTAGTGAAACATCGAAGTATGTTATTTGGTACTTTTATATCAGTAAACCACGATTTTATGGGTATTAGAGGTTGAATCGATCTGTAATATGAAGCCAGATAAAGATTAGACCAAATATTATTCCAATATTCTTTATGAGCAAATTGAATGAGACACAAAAGATCTGTTAAAGATGTATATGGAACACCGCTATTCGAAGCAGATCTGGCTTCTGCATCAGCAACAGTATTGCCAAATATACCTATTGCATGAACTTTGTATGTTGCACTCCGCGTGGAATTCAGTGACTCCAAAGACGATTGAGGATTGCTTTCGTCATACAGGATTTACAAAGGTAGCAAACTCTTTGTTGCCAAAAAGGATAGAAAAGGAATATGTCGAAACTGAGTCGATATTTAATTAAATATTTAGGAAAGTTTCTATATTATTGAATTGTTCTACAATATCATCGGAAAAATTTGTTGCAGTAGATTATGATAATGTGTGTACAACCCCAAATATGGCAAAAAGATTTTAGAGATTGCTCAAAGCTCAAAAAATATCGTCGATATAGATAATGACGACCAATTAGACAATGAGATGTAGAATGCAGTTCCTGTTTCCTCAAATCATAAAAAGTGTGCGCAGTTATTTAGATGCATATTCCAATGATGAAATGAATAAAAACAAAATGATACCGAACAATTTGTTGAAAATTTGACGTCAAAAAATATCAAAAATATATTATTTTCCGAAAAATCTATAAAAGTTTTATATTTGTTTTTAAAGAAATTGAAAATTATGTATGTATTAAATTTCATTGTTAAACAATATATATATATACGTACACATATTATTTTCATGATTTTTAATTAATTATTCAGTCTGTCGTCTCATTGTAATTTTGTAGTTACGCATAGTATGTATGAGTGATACTCACTGTAAAACATCCGATATTGATTTTGTTATACCGGATGGCGATGTATTTATACACGCTGGAGATTTTACAAATGAAGGAACAGCGAAGGAGGTGCTAGATTTCAACTCGTGGATCGGTTGGTTTTATTATTATTATTATTATTTCGAGCGCATTTTTAATTATTAATATTGTACAAAAGATTTATTTCGCGTGTATTACGGGCTGGTACCGAAGCAGTAAACTATAAATAGAAATCATACGAGAAAGAAAAAGTTCATCACGGAAACAATGTTAATAGAAAAATAATTAAAGCTTTGTCGTGTAGAGATAAAAGACATCTTTGAAGATTGTTGACACGTTACATATTAACCATTTCAGTCACGATGTTGCTTATATAATATGTGAAATTTTAATGTGCTAACAAAATTGATTAATGTAAAATGTCTCAATTTTAAAAAAATTTATATAAATGTTTTGAAAATTATCCAGAGTCATCTAAAAACATGGTTGGTACAATGAACACCTTGTATAACATTTTTAATTTTGGTCAATTTTTTTTTAATGTTAAGTCCCAAATGGACTACAACTGAAAGATGGTCAAATAAAAATGGACAGTAACATATTTCTACAAAAGTGGAGTGCCACGAACGAAGTACAACTGAAATAAATGGAAAATGGTGGAGAAAATCGATGCGAATGTGGTTTAGGGCAAAATAACGAACATTTATTCAAGTTCGGCTATTTGGTATCTTTGAGGGGTATAAATTATATTCCGTCATGTATGAAGAAGAGATTGCTTAAATTTCGTTAACTATGTAAAATTTACTCTGATTAAGTAGCGGAAGTTCGATAATGAATAAAATTATTTACATATTAAAAAAATAAATAAAAAAATTTTACTTTACGGCGTACTTTAAACGAAAAAGTCGACTGCCACGAAAGAAGTACAACTTAAAAAATGGAAAATAGCGGTGGAAAATCAATGCGAATATGGTTTAGTGCAAAATAACGATTTCAAGTTCGACTGTTTGGCATCTTTGATGGGGACAAATTATATTCCGTCATGGATGAACAAACTTTAAAATTTCTGGTATATTGGTCGTAGAAAGGGTTATGACTGGATCCGATATAATAATATATAATTTCCTACGTTTTACGAAATCAACGTGGAATGACGATGAATTTTACTTATTAGAAATTCAACTTTTTAAACTTCAAAATTACCGATTGTCAAGAAGTTTTAATAAGCAAGAAAAAATTTATAAAATTTGTTGACACAGCAACGTTAATTTAATTTAACGCGTCTTCATAAATAAAACATAACCGGTTTTTAAGATACTAGAAACGGTTAATTTTTACGAAATATCGAATCTTACTATTGATCCTGTTTCAGGTGGTCTGTCTCACAAATACAAAATTGTGATAGCCGGTAATCACGAACGAACTTTTGATAGCAGATCTAATGAAAATAGTATCGAATTTAAACGACTGTTGACGAATTGTACGTATTTAGAAGATTCCTGCTTGATTATACGCGGAATAAAAATATATGGTAGTCCGTGGTACGTTGTTTATATATATAGGGTCTTGCAAAAGGGGTGGGTCGATGTTGGTAGTCTGTGTTCATGTTGTTTTAGTGATGTGTGGGTGTATGTGTAATCTGTAGTTTATTATTCTATTACAAATGTCAAATTACCATATTAATTTTGATGGCACTACAACAACAGGCGCTATGATGGATAGTATTCACAAATGATTTGTGAGTAGAGTTATCTCTCGCAGTGGTGACGTAAATTAACCTCGCTATACTTTTTCTTATGAAGTTTCATGAGGTCGCAGGCCTATATCAATAAGCTGTAATTGGTCAAGGTCCTTACATTACCCCAATGCTACACCTCAAATTCAACAGATCTTTCTAGTAGTCATTGAAAATTTGACCATTGTGAAATGCAATAGACATTACAACAATGTTATATTCCACACATAGTGTGTCCGTTTCAATATTGAGAACCCCGCCCTTATTTAAAAACCTATATATATAATATATATATATATATATGTATATATATATATATATATATATATATATATATATATATATATATATATAATCAGAAATGATTTAAAAATAGTTTAGAATAAAAATAAAATGAAATAACCTTTTTATAACTGAAAATTACTAACGTAAAAATTTGAAGATTATAGATCGACCAAGTGATCAGAAACGATATTAAGTTAGTCATGTACTATTCACAATAAACATTTAAAGCAATCAGACAAAATTTCAACTTGTTTTAGAACAAGATTTCGAAGAATTACGTACCATAGTCAATATTTTCATATATATTTGTGTAATATTAAAAAACTGCTATTCGACGAACTAAAAGCGACATTTTGTATCACTTATTTAATTTTATTGTAAGCAGTTTTTAAACCACTTACTAAATATTACGACTGTTACACACATACACACACACACACACACACACACACACATATATATATATATAATGTTGAATATGTCAGAGAGTAGTGATTTTATGTATTATAAACAAAACAAAATCATAACACAGTTTAATCACTATAAAAGTTTTTATTGCCAAGCTTTTCGGCATTTACGTCATTATCAAGCACACATAATAAATATTGTATCTAAATTACCTGAAATATTTATATAACGATAACTTATAATTTGATATACATATTTCACTAGCCAGAGGTATATACATATATATGTTAGGACTGAGCAAAAAGTCTTTAAAACTTTTTCGAAAAATTAACTAACCTACTATGTTCACAAGTACATGTGCATGTCAAACTCGTTACCTCACGTTACAGGCATTTCAGAGAAGATACTCGGGTACTTTTAATATCAATGTAGAGAAAATACTATTTTATTATTAAATTACACAAGGATTTGGAAATACTCGCATCAATTTTCGAAATAGTCACGGTATATAGAACAGATATCATGAACTAGATGCGCAATAGTCAAACGAGATTGTGACGTAGTTGGTACCAATCCCAAATCCAGTTCTGTTATAGTACGGGTCATTTCGTTGTTTCTAGAGCGTTGTTTTATGTTATTAGTTTCTTAATTTTTAGTGCAGAATTCCTAATTTCATTTTTTAACGTATTTTATTTCTAATTATTATCAGGGTAAGACTGAATATTTTTATCTCACTGATTCTTTGATATAGACCTTTCGCACAGAAATTGGTTAAATTTTTTATTATCTTATTAACATTTATATTATGCCTTCTTATGCTATTTTCGGGTGTTGTAATCATAGCCAAGATGCTAATGAATTAGGTATTAGCTTTCATCGGTTTCCTAAAGATAAAGTTCTTCGAAAGAAGTGGTTGCATATGAGCAAAAGGTCTGACAGTTTCAATATTGAAAGTGCTCGTGTATGCTCTTTTCATTTTAATGAAAATGATTTGGAACGTGATTTGCAATCAAAATTACTTTAGAACAATACAAAAAGTATATTAAAAAATGATTCCATTCCTCATTTAAGAATACCAACTTTGATTTGTTTAAGTCACATAATAAAAATGAACGTAGTGAAAAAACAAAATAAACGGGAGTCTAAAAAAATTGTCAGTTCTTTGTCAGGAAACAACAATTGGGGAGATAATTTTAACAAATAATGGAAATTGTGGACTGGATAACTGTCCGTTACCCGATGTTAGCGATAACGAGGAATTAAATTAAAATTAGAAAATAATTGCTTAAGACAAACTAATGAGTCTTTTTAAACGATTTAGGAACGACAAAAACTGAAATTACGTGTTCAAAACTTAGACTAAAGATATTCGAAGGTATTTTCTTGACATGTCGGCAACAGATAATGGTTGATGGAAAATGTTCCAGGGAAGCTTCCGATGATTTATCGAAGGCAATATCTATAAAATGAATTTCTAAAAAATCGTTCCAGTTTGTAAAGGACATTTATAAGTACCCAATTCCTAGTGAAGTAACTATAAAACGTCGCCTAAGCGAATTCAGAGTTGTCCCAAGTTTTATAAATCTATGTTTGAATATTTTTAAATCACATTCGAGAATATTCACCGACTTCGAAAAAAATGTACTTTTATTCGATAAGATGAAAGTGAAATCTGATATCTGTTACGACAGTGTTACGGATAAAATCCTCGGTACTCATTCTAATGTGCAGGTTATGCTTGTTCGTAGTCTTGTCGGAAAGTGGTAACAACCCGTATATTATAATTTTGATTGTGCGATTGATAAAAACTTGTTTTTTGAAGTCATTAAATTGATAGAGTGTTTGGGATTTAAAGTTCGAACGTTTGTATGCGATATGGGCTCATCAAATAGATCGTGGCCGATCTTGAAATCAATCGTGATAAATCATACATTACGCATCCACTTTGTGAAAACCGCAAGATCTGGGCTTTTTACGATGTTCCCAGTGCGTTGAAACTGAGAAACTACCTTTTTGATTAAGGTTACCTTGGGGGTGAAGTTGTAACTAAAGATATTTTTATAAAATTAACGACGCAAGATTTCAAATTCACTTACAAAATTACTCAAAATCGTTTACTTCTTTCGGGAATCGAGAGACAATAGGATAGCAGCTCAGTTACTTTCAAGAACAGTAGCTGACGCCATCGGTTATAAGCTTCCGGGCAATGAACATGTCGAATTCTTAAGTCATTACTAATAGTTCCGATGTTTTAAATTCTAGAATTCCTTTTCATCCAACCAATGAAGTGAAACAAGCATTTAAGAATAATTTAGTGAGACAGAACGAAGCATTGGAAAAGTTGTATAATCTGTGCACATCGATGAAAGTAATCGGTGGATCAAATTTGTTACCATTTAGACTGTTTTTCAGATTTCTATTCGTAGTCTTACGATGAATTACATTCTGAAGGATACTCATATAATATCAGAAGAACATATAAGTTTTCAAGAAAAAAAAAAAACGATTTTGCTGGAGTGATCGAACTGGACTCGGATGATGATGATGAAAATTCGGACCACGTACATGGTGAAAAGAAAGATTTGTTTAAAATGTTAGCCGGTTATGTTGCATATCGAATGAAAAAACGAAGATTAGATATTGCTTTTGAATACAAACATCCAACAGAATTCAATCCACCTAAACAAATTGACTGGCTCGCTACAATATAGAGGGATGATTTAATGAATCCAACCGAACAATGGAGAAAAAATAAAATATGGAAATAGATTTTAACAACTACCATGGCAGTAGCATTAATAAGAATTCGGACGTAATGAAAATACTGATAAACCCATTGAAATCGAAATACAGTAATACAGGTGTTGACGAATGCGCCATTATGTGTTATGTTAGAACACGAACAATTATCAGGATTAAGACGCCGAACAAGAAAAAGTAAAATACCGACGATGAACGAAAAAAGAGGAATAAATGAAATTGCAGTAACTACAATTTGATGAGTGAGACATTTTTTTATGCACCTAGATTTTTGTTACATTTCATTATTTACAATTTTACATGTTCATGAACTAATATGTCCGTATATCGTTAAATGCACACAGATATATGCTCACCACAAAAATCACGATTTAAAGATATTATTTGAATAATTTTAAAAATGAAACGGCGGTAAACTAATCGTGAGAAGTGGTAATACAGTTGTAATTAATACGATATTAAATTATTTATGTAGAGGAGGAAAAAACGAAATTCAAAAAATAAAAACTAAACAAGTTTAAAAATCACAATTTAACCCAAAAGAGTGTTCACTTGATATTTCTTCTAAACAGAGGCGGAGTCGAGTTGGGTACTGATGTCGCAGTAGTTGCCAGCCGATATGCGCGTGATACCTACCGTGTATTCAATATACCGTGGAAATAGTTACTCTATCAAGCGTTGGATTCGTTTGCTCATTCGTTAACAGTTGCGGGACCAATTTTCGCTCCATTTCCAAACCTTCCGTTAAAAATGATTGAATAGTACCATAACTCAAATTGAGAGAAGAGCTCATTTCTCGAATCGTGAGACGTTTATGGAAACGAATCGTGTTGCGAACACGCAAAACTTGCTCCAGAGAACGCTCTATCATAGGACGACCATTCCGCGAATCATCATTATTTGTCTGACATGCTCAATATGATAAAAACATTTGATAAATGTTAATGTTAGCGCGCTCCTACACGTTTATTTCTACAACGATTTATATTTTATAAAGTACATACTTTTTATTTATTTCTCACAGCGGAAACAAAAACTAAATCTGGAAGCACACAAGGAAAAAATACATAGAAGGAAAAGGGTCATAAACGTTTTCTTGCATCATATACTATTTAAAGGGGAAGGAAACCTTTGAAACTATAAATATAATGTAAATACATACAGAAATATATATATATATATATATATATATATATATATATATATATATATATATATAATGCATCTATATATAAATTTTACATTGTCTTACTTTATTTCACGCAGTAATAATTTTTGTTTTTATAATTTTATATAATAATTTCTATAAAATGTTTATTATTTCAAATGTATATTTATTACTATATTAAATTAATTACTAATATCGTTTTGATATACGTATTATGTATTAAAAAAAAACAAAAAAACAAAAAGGCAACCCCTATATAAAACTAGCACAGCGTTTAAGTTGCCACCGGGTGAGTCGTGTTTAGAAAAATGGAACATGATACCGAACGACGTCGACATATTAATTACGCACGTTCCTCCGTTAGGCTACAACGATTTATGTTGCGACGGTCTCCGCGCCGGATGTGTAGAACTTTTATCTACCATACAGAAACGGATCAAACCGAAGTATCACATTTTTGGACACGTACACGAAGGTAAGCTATATCCTATCGGCATTATATAACTAACGCGTACAGTTCGATTCTTCAAAATGAACGAGTATCGAGGGAACTAGACGAATTAATTATTAAAGAAAAAAATCCCTCTTATCCTGGCGACGTACTTATAAGAATCAAATAGAATTTCCTAAAACAGTTTGAAGTCGTAAACGTAGCCTGTCGAACGAATATTATAGCGACTATGGGAAATATAACTATACAAAAATATGACTTTTTCAATACATACGCCACCTATTGCCGAACATATAAATCTCGCGCAAAAAAGGGGATAAACGCTTAAATAAAATATTTTATTTCGAACGCATATTATTCACGAATATTTTCAGAAGGTTGTTAATTCCAGACAGAATTTATTTCGTATTATTTTAGTAACGAAAAACAGTCAATTTCAGAAAAAATTATTACCAATAAAAAGTTGTAAGTTTTTTCGAGGAAAATTATTAAAGGTGTCGTTCGAAATAAGTTAAACTAGACGTGGAAGGTGTTCAATAGAGTGGTCGAATTTTGAAAAAAACAAAAAGTCATCAAATTTTTGAGGCAACTACGCCTAAAGCACTGTTTATGTACTCGTGTTCTTGCAAGTGGGGAAAGCTTCGAAAATCCAGATAATTTATCGTATTTTTAAATTTTAGATACTATTTGTCATTTTTCAAAAATTCATTCATTTCTGTTACCAACCGTACGGGACAATATATAAATAAAATAAAAACACTCTATAGAGTATTATAATTATGAATATAGACGATTAGCTTCGCCGACTACATTATCATCAGATATTAGTAAAAACGATAAAATTAACAAGTAAAAATTTAACCTTCGATAAACAAAAGAGAACCGATCTAGATTCCCGTATTTGTTAACTATTTAAGATAAATTATTTTGTAATATTAAAAAAAGACAAGACTTTTATATTATAAATCCGGATATAACGTCCGAGCTTTACTGGCAGCGTATTGTCATTACGGGCAGTCATAATGAACGTCTATATAGATAACCGTCGGTAGATATGGAGAATAAACCGTCTATTATCCTTGTTAGATACTATTATTAGTATTTCGGTTAATATCAGAGTAGGATATTTATACGGACAACGATGTAGAAAAAATATTTCACCCGGAATAACGCATCAATCAAGTTCAGTCTAAAATTTACAGGTCGTTTGGATAATAGATAGATAAATTAAGTTAAGATCAATGTTCCTTCGTAACTTAGAAATAAATACATTAATAAATGAATTTAGTCAAATATTCTATTTCACTTATTACCAGAATTTTCATTAACATCACCGCATCATCGTCATTACAACCGTTCTATATTGTTCGCAGAAGATAATTTTATTTATTTATTTTTTTAAATATATAATCTATTATTTTTATTGTTTCCCGTCGATATTTATTTATAATTAATTAATCATATAAGACGACCGTGGTTATTTAGGGTAGATTTAAGTCTATATAAAATGAAATATACTATGTTTTCTAGCCGAATCCACTTTGAGTCTAATATAAAGAGTATTTTTATTTTATTTAAATGTTCGTTTTGACGACAAATAAATTAACGCTACGCTAAGTACACCGAAAGCGTACACTAATAAAACATACGTACCGGGTGTTACCACCTAATTAATATTCATTATACGCGAGTGAACAAAAGTCAAAAGTAATTAACTTCATTAAGTTTAAATCGTTATACTACACAACGACGAATCATCATCATTAAGAGATAAAAATACAAAAATAGAAGACTGAAACATAATATACTTAAGGTATTTACTATACTTTACATGAACTTTTTTTTCTCATTGATATATCTATATAATTTTGTTTGTAACAATTTACTTATCTACATATCTATGGATACACGAATAGGAGCATATAAAACGAATCGTATTTTTTTCCTAGCAGATTTTTCCACACGCAGTTTAGTGTATTTTAATTAAAATTTCGCTTTTCGTTAATAAACTTATACATAGTTCCGGCATGTATAATATCTTCACTTATGTATATGTATATTTAATTCTTTGATTAATATTAATATATATATATATATACAAATATACACGTTATTGCTGTTAAATATAACTTTTAATAATTGTATAATGCAGGATATGGAGTAACGTCAGATAATGTCACCGTTTATATCAATGCATCAACGTGTACGAAAGATTTACGACCTTCTAATATACCGGTCTGTTTCGACGTATACCTCACGAAAGCGAAGAATTTGTAAATAAATAAATAAATACATATAATATAAATATAATGACGCAATAATAACGACGTATACACCAACATAAATACGATTATTAACAGAATTGTCGAATGTAACAAGAATTCGATTATTTCCACCGACTTGAATTTTCACAAATACAACGAATAAACAGTTATCGATTCCTCGCTTATAGTTTGAAATTAATAAGTTGCCCCCGAATAACATTAGTTATTTTTTTTGTTTTTTTTTTTTTTTTTAAAAACCTTCAACTGCAGTTTCTCACGATTCCTCTTATATCATCGTCGATATTTATAAATTAGGTTTGGAAAAACAGATATGTTTAGTTTTTTCAAACTACGCATATATATTTTAACATTCATACTTTCAAAGTGAGCCATTTTCTACTATCACTACAAATAAAACAAAATATTTTCTCCATCCATTACGTATATTTGTTTTGTATAATAACTATTTGTAACAAGAATGTTTATTTTATATATATATATATATATATATATATATATATATATATATATACACGAACGTCACAATTCGGGTGATTTTCATATGATTTTGTATCTCACACCCACATATTACATACATACATAAACAGATGCCTAAATATTAACACGCATGAATGTTAAAAAATAATAATTTTTCCATTGGAGGGAAAGATTGAAATAATTTAAATGCTAACCTTACAGGAACAATTTTGCGTCATTACATTACACGTAAACAGATGCGCGAATTTGACGTGTAAATACAAAAATATACGTATTCGATATTTTAGCACGTCATTTCTAAAAACAAGTAAATATGATTCAATACCTACCTTTTATGAACAAAAAGTAAATGAAATAAAAATAAATAAACAAACAAAAATTCATGCAACCGCATTTTATAATTAATATGGCACATTGGAAAACAGGAAAGAAACTGACTCACCATTGTGCGTACGTCTTACCGCTTCCGCAAACATCATGGAAACATCGATACACTGAAAATAAACGTCCGAATATTACGCTGGAATAATTTTAATATAAGCGCGAGAATAAAGGAAAAATGTCGCACGGAAAAGTTATCAGTACCGGATAAAATTTTACGACCAGGAACTTTTCTATCCATTAAAGAATAGATTATTTTTAAGCGTCGAATTTGGAATAAAATTATTAATGTTTTCAATAACGAATGACAAAACCTTATCAACATTCATTTAAATAATAAAATATGCAAGTTATTTTCTTAGTAACACTTAGTTAAAACGTTAATTTACGTGTTTGATGATTGCGTAATGACCGAAAAAGCGTTTAGTATAAATTTATCGCGATCTAATTTAACGTTCTTACTTTTTTACGCGAAAAAATCCGCATAACATCAGATATATATCACGATATGCCTTTATCTATCCGCTGACTCCGCTTTCGTCATCATTTCTTTATTCGTTGTAATTTTTCGACCTAAGTCTACTTGTTCTGTCAGTTCCGAATTTATTACTATTTATGTCCTTTGTTCCGTATTAGTAATTATTTTTGCTTCATGTATGTTTATGTCCTATTTTGTTTGAGTATTCGTTTAGATTTGTTATCATCGACTGCAATTTCTGTTCACTTGTGTTGAACAGAATTATATCGTCCACAAATCTGAGATGATTCAAATATTCGTCATCTACTTTAATGCCTGTTGTAATCCAGTTCAAATTTTTAAACACAATACCTAAAGCGCAGATAAATAATTTTGGTGAGATAGTATCACCTTGTCTAACACCTCATTCTACTGGGATTTTACTGTATTATTCCATAATTTATCTGCGTTGCAGCGAAGTTATAAATGCTCCTTTATAATTTCAATATACCTATATTATATATATATATATATATATATATATATATATATATATATATAACATGTGTATGTGTGTGTATCAGATATAACTTACTTTTATTTTCGAACTCGCTTTCATGTGCTCATGTTGCGGAATAGTATTAGTTACTACAACAGCTTCGAAAGGTGACTCATTAACCCGATCTATTGCAGGCCCGGAAAATATGCCGTGGGTAAGTATAGCGTATACTTTAGTAGCGTTTGCTTCCATTAATCTGTAAAAAATAATCGGATGATATTAATAAACATCGTCCGATTATTTGACGATTTACTTAATCAAATTACGTTAACCAAAAGCATTTTATTATGAAAACTGTCAATTTTTTAGCATTTAAAGTTTATAAACAATATCTAGAGGACAGTTGGAAGGATTAATAAAATTTCTATCAGAAAATTATTTATATTATATTGAGTTGATTGTATTTTTATACATTTACCAAAAGACAGCTTATCTTTTTCAGTCATACATTATAAAATTTTGACACAAAATTATAATAAATTCTATACAGGATGCTTATTATATACTATCGCTTTTAAGATGACTCTAGATAATTTTCAACGCTATTACATAAATATATTTAAAACTGACATATTTTGTGTCAACCAGAAAATATACAATTTTTTTAGTATTCTTTAAGATTACTTTACCCTATTGTGAGACCAAGTTTGAGGTTTTTTTTTTTTTTTTTTTTTTTTTTTTTTTTTAAATATACATATTTTATACTTATAAGAAACGAGCTTATTCAAAAGGTAGCTTTTATAAAATTAATTTTTAACACGCGTCCAGACGCGAAAAAGTGATAAAAATACCTTTTTTTTTTTTTTTTTTTTTTTTTTGTGTGTGTAAAATGTTCCTTTTCATTAATCGTTAAAAAGCATCGACAAGCTGACAATTTACCATTCACAATTTTTGTTCTAAGACAGTCATTTAAATATTCACTATAACTTTACAATATCCATATTTCGATAAATAAGTTTATATATATTTAACGTAAGACCATTATAATTAACTAAGGAAAATGATATTTACACCGAAATATATTTATTTAAATATACATTTTATATACTTACTTTAATGCTGCGTGACAAATCGTGCCAGAGGTATCGGCCATGTCGTCGACTAAAATTGCTATTTTGTCTTTAACATCACCCACTAGCACCATCGAAGCGACTTCGTTAGCCTTTTTACGTTCTTTATGAATAAGAGCAAATTCTACGTTCAAACGGTCGGCTATAGACGTGACCCTATATTTCAAGTAGAGATATTAAAATAAGTAAATAATTGGTCTTCAAAATTTTCTCTGATAAAGATAATAATTATTTTATTTGTTCGGAAGAAACAATTTCAACATTCGTATATATTTTTAACATAACGTTATGTACACACATATACATACCGATATATATATATATATATATATATATATATATATATATATATATATATATATATATATTTGAATAGACCAACTTAGGACCACGTTATTTCAACTGTTTATTTTTGTTTTTGATTTCTTCTGTATCCAGAATTGCCGCATTCGTTGTCGATGTGTTCTTTCTTTTCTTGTCCACTTTTTGCCCGTGCGCAATTTTGGCTTGTCTTTAAATTTGCCATGCTAGTTTTTTCCTCAATAGATGACAGTCTTCGGTGTCACTCGGTTCAATGCCAACTTCGTTTAAATCGCTTTCTACCCCTCGAACCATTTTTATTTGTTCTTCAAACTCTGCATATAAATGAATATTCAGGTAATTTACCGTGTTGGGTTCGACCACTTTATGTGACCATAAAACCTAATTCGCCTTCTTCTTATCGCGCCAAGTAGCCTTCCCACATACTTGTATATTACTTAATTAAATCTTTGTCTATATTCCTCGATTACTTTAGTCGTTCCTAAGAACACATTCGTCTATTTTTTTAATGTAATTCTTCGATCGTGCCTTTGTATTTAGTGTCAAGCTTTCTGCCGCATGTAGTACTTCGGGTTGAATAACAGCACAGTAATGACGTAAATTTCGCATTGCGCGACATGAATTTTCTGTTATAAACGTTCTTTGTCAATTGAAAAGCTGCTTTAGACCGCTGTTTTTCTAGCATATTGGGTTCAATTCACTCTCCCACATATTTAAACATAACTACTCTGCTGTATTTTTTGTTTCCAATTAATAGAAATCCGGGCGCTGATTGTAAATCCTTTGCCAACTCTTTCTTCAATATTTGAACTTGTTTTATCGCGTCCTCTATTGTGTTTGCAAGTATAACTATATCATCAGCAAGAGCTAGACAAACAATTGTTAAATTATCTTTCTTCCGCCCTAATCTGATTCCGCTATCTACTTTTTCTCTTACAATACTTAAGCGCCATTCTCGAATGTTTCGTAATATGCAGTTAAATAGAAGCGGCGATAGACCATTCCTTTGTCTAACACTAGTTCTAAGAACGCTTCAAATACTACTCCTCGGAATTTGAACTTTGACACGATGTTAGTCAGGGTTTGTTGGATAGTCATTCTAGTTTTATTGTCTAGACGTATTTATTTCAAAATGGACAGTATGGTCTTTCTATTAACCGAATCGTTTTTTGAAATATATATATAAAAAGCACGTGACTATATATAATACATTCATAACGCATAAATTATTAAATATACATGCTCCATCAGAGAATGATATTTTTCTGGTTTTTTACCTTCATATTATTTCATCGCTTACAATTGTTGCTAATTGAAATAGTCAATCAGTTAAGATTAAAGTAAATCGTTTACGATTTTAGATTAAGGCGCGCTTTGCTCTTATTTTTACTTTTTTTTTTTTTTTTTTTCGAAGGATTATTTCTCTTCATCGATTATTATATTAAACTAACTCTTCAATCACAAATTTAATATATTAAAAAATAAATAAATAAAAATAATGTAATAAAATAATTGAAGCTAATGAATAAAATATTTTTTAAATTATGCGATCGTGTGCTATCTCGCACTTCTTGTCAATTCACGAATCGAGCGTTTATATTCTATCAGCTTATCCAACGTTAGCTAATTGAAAGTATAATTTTTTATTAATAATATATACATATATATAAGTTGTGGTAAATATATATAAAAAGGAAAACATTTTAATTATCAGGGATATAGTAAACGTGAAAGTAAGTACCATTATAAATGTTGTACTTATGACATTGCTAGTAGAAAATGGAGGAAGTAACGAGTTACACGGTTGTGTAAATCGAGTGCTCAATTCGACACCATTTTAAAATATAATAAATAGGGTAAAAGAACACATATTCAACGATACTGACAAAAAAAAGACATAATTTTCGTCCATCCAAAACGAACAAAAAGAGGGGGTACTCGAACCATTTGGGATCCGGTGGATAGCGGAATGGCCATTAGATATACTGGTTAGAGAATAACAAATAAGCATTCACGAACCGAGGGCACTACTGGCTTGCGGTTCAAGATGTTTATCCAAAGGTTAGGGTGCTAACCCCAAATAGTGGTACAAAACGATAGGGTCTGTACTCCAGAGGAGCGGCTATTAAAGGCGTCTGTTCCATATGTTAAGGACCGCATATTATTATACAAAGAAGAAAGGGAACCCCACTGCGTTTTGAACATTTTATAAAATATAGAATAGTGCTGTCGATTCGAATCGATTCTGTAGTTGATCGATTCATTTTTGTGAAAAATCGATTCGTCAAAGTGAAGAGTTGGTTGACAAAGTTTTGATTCGAAATGATTCCGCAGTTGATCGATTCCTTCTTGTAAAAGAAAAAAACGATTCGTCAAAGTGAATGAGTTGGGTAATCGCGTTTATAGCCAATAATGCGAAGTATATTTCCTTTGACAGCCAACTGCGCTATTAAAAAAAAAAACCGGCCGTCTTCTCTGGGTCACTCAATATCTTGATTTTATTTGGTTCTAATAGACACATATAAATTGGTTGCAAACAAGGCAGAAATATATAATTTTTAAACGCGCGTGGACAAATTATACATAAAGGATCTTCTAATAAGTAACAAATGGCCGTATGATTATAATTCGGTAATCGCTACAATTAAAGAACAATTCTTTTTTTTTTAAATAAAAGAATCATGTTGTCTCGAACAACTTAACATCGTCCATAATATGGTAAACCAAGAAAATTGCGTAATTCAAAATTATAATAATATAGAATTTGTGCTAAGATGTAAACATCTTGATCTTGGTGTAATAAACGACAATAATTTACGAAAAAAAAAAACACAAATGTATCGTGCGCATTGATTCAGTCTAGGTTGAAATCACTTTGGAAAATAACCAAAAATCTCAAAAACTGAAAATAGATGAGAGAGGTTAATGTATTTAACACTGGCACTTTAAAATGATGAATATACTACACGAGTTATACTGAGGGAGCAAAATGTTTTAAAGAATAATTTAAAATTGATGCAGATTTATTTTTAGAAATTTATATTGCTTTCCAATAGCAGTGCCATCAGCTAAAAGACTCCAGGCACGCTCTATCGCAATTTTAATAGCACTTTTGCACTCTCAATTTATATTAATTATCTGAACGTTTCTTTATATAATTTACGCAATTATTTTCTCATTATGTAAAGTTCATATGACCACGAATGGTTAGCCGTCTTATTCACATAAGCAACTCTAGAAAATTCCAAGACAGACTTAACGTAATCTTGAAAGTACTCCATAGTAGAAAAATCACATGAAAAAACGGTCTGATTTAAATATTTACAATACTTTGCTTCATTAAATGTATAATTCCAGTAACTAGATGATTTTTTTAAATGGACAAGCCTGAACGTAATATATTTATGATCGGAAAAACAAGACAGTGTATTTACAATATCTGTGACGCCATCAAAGTTGGCTATAACTATGATATCGGTCTGGCTATCTTATCAAATGTATTACATCATAAATGAAATTCTGATTAAATATAGCGTATATAAATATTATTCAAGTGTAGCGTCTATTTTAATGTAAATATTTTACAGCATCCAAATTAAAATAATAATTACGTTGAAGTTACGGTTATTAAAATAACTCCTACATTATACATAAACTGTGTATAAGATAACCAACGGATTCCTTAGACGAAGGATTCATTTCAAATATGTTGTTAATTGTTTCTGAATCATAATTTGATGTTAAAATTTTATTTTGCTTTTGTAAGTTTCTTAACTATACATTTAATGATAATTAAATATACATTTTTAAGATACCTCTTAGCACCACCGGCGTCGGGCGACACAATAATAGAATTGCGCCAATCTTCAATATTTTCTTTAATCCATTTTAAAACAGCTGGTTCGGCGAACAAATTATCTACAGGTATATCGAAAAATCCTTGGATTTGGGAAGCGTGTAGATCCATCGTTATTATATGATCGGCTCCAGCTACAGATAACATGTTAGCCACTAATTTAGCGGTAATTGGAGCACGACTCTAGAAAACATTGAACAATATTATTAATTTCAATAATACAAATTGCATGATAACAAGAGAACTTCATAAAAAGAAAAGGAATACGGGAACAGGTTTTGAACATTTGGCTACTAACAGAAATACAACGTCGAAATGACACTACATATAAAAAACCATTCGATTGTGTTAAATGGAGTAATCTTGGACAAATCTTGATTTAATTTGCAGTACTGAGATATTTAAGTACGTTCAATCACAAATCTCCAATAAATTAAAATACATGCCCGAAATACTATTCCCAATCGCGCGATGTACGACAAGGCTACATCTTATATCTACTATTCGTTTAACAATTCTATTAGTTATCGACATATATCAATAACACAAAGCACACTATAAACACGAGATGTCTGCAATGGGTTCGCTTCAGCGTGCTGGGGAATCACGAAATACAATGTAATGATTTTAAAATCCTGTCAAAAAAATTACACAATAACAAAAAAAAAATACAAAACAGGAATTGTGAAAACGGTAGTAAAGTTACAGTGTTGCAAAATACCTGTTTGAGGTTAATGTCTGGAGCCTTTATGTCAACCCCTAAATTTGTATTAGAATCTGAAGCTCTTATCCTCCTCTACAGCTGAGGGCAATTTATCTTGCAGACCAATATATCCTAAAGGGCTATGAGCGAGCACCTGGTAGCATATACAACAAATTCTTATGGATTTACACTAATTGGAGATTTGCTCATCGTAGAACTCCCCTCTTAGCATTGAGGGCTAATTATTGGCATCCTTACATTAACCTTACCATTCCTAAAGTCCCCTTAAAGTATGCCTCCATTCCCTTTGAATGCAGTCTTTTAGATCCAGAGGTACATACTAATGAGTTTCATTCCCTAATCGAACAGGGTAATTCTAGGATAGTGAATAGCCTTTTCAGGTCAACTATTATGCATAAGTGGCCGAATCATTTGCTAGTTTATACAGATGGGTTTAAGAGCAATACCTTACCCTTCGCAGGCGCGGCATTCTACATACCTCAACTGGCAATCACCAAATCATATCGTTTACCGAGTTTTTCCACTGTGTTTATAACAGAAGGATATGCAATTCTTAAAGCTTTGCAATTTGCACGAGTCAATATTACACATTCAAATGTACTTATTTTATCTGATTCCTTAAGTGTGCTTAACGCCATCCAAAATTCAAATCGTACATTCAAAACTAATAGAGTTATTTTGCTAATAATAGAAAATGTAATGTATCTACAACAAAAGAATGTCCATGTGAAATTTACATGGATCCCAGCTCATATCGGGATCAAAGATAATGAAATTTGTGATCAGGCAGCTAAAATGGGGGCCTCCAGAGGACTACTGATCCCTGCGATTCCCTCCACATGTTTAGCTGCGTCTGCGAAGGCGGATTTGCGTCATCGCTGGAGCTCCATGTTTTGTGCTACTCGGAATAATTTCTATAAACAAATTCAAACAAGTTTACCGAAACAATCTCTCTTTCTAATTAAGCCTCCTCATTCAATACCAATCCGTAAATTTTTCTCTATTTTAATTCGTATTAGGTCAGGACATAATCTGCTGCCTAGTCATCTCCACCGGATAGGGCTGGTTAGTTCCAGTACTTGCCAGTCCTGTGGTTTGACGGCAGATATTAATCATATCATTTTTTCATGTAATCTATATAGTGCACACAGAGAAACCCTAATCAAGATATTATTACAGTTAGGTATCTTCCCTCCGTACTCTATTGCATACCTCCTATCCTTAAATAATCCTCTTGTGTTGATAGCACTGGTCTTTTATATATATAAATCCAATATTATTTTGTAACCTTTACATCCTCGTATAGTGTATTTTCCTTATATGTCTTAGTTTAGTTATTTATCTTTCTATTTTATAAATCATTTGTTAGCGTTAGCGTTTAGTTTATATAAATTTATATGTACAATGAGTAATAATAGTTTTATAACCTAAACTCAATTAAAAATAAAGGGAAAAAAAACCGGTAGTAATATAGTCACAAAAACCAGTAATCTACTGTTAAAAAAAAAATAGAACCCGTTCTATTCTCAAACTAGCAGTATTTTACTGCTGCGTGATTTTTTTACTGCAGCAGTAGAATTACTGCTCATGGTATTATTGGTTCTATTTTTCACAGTAAAACTACTACCGTAGTAAGCGGTAGAAAACTGCTAGTAGAGCCGTAGCTTAAGTCTAGATTGCGTTCTTCTACACCAAATTGTATAAATATACGGACGCGTTCACAACCGCTCTTAATTTGAAAATGAAAATTGTAATTGTTTTCGAAACTTTATATAATGTTACACTAAAAAAAAAATCGTGAAGATATGAATATTATCAACCACAAAGGTTAAGTAAAATCGTGTTAAGTAGTACTTTAATTGAGAGGAAAAGTGAAAATTTTATTAATAAAACGTTAATAATTTCTCGCTATTCTCGACTCTTGGTAAACTACTAGAGGAATTAATCTAAATAAAATTGTTGAGGAATCAAAAGTAATTCTATATCAGTTTGGCTTCAGAAGCTCACACTCTACTGAACAGCAAATACAAAGAGTTGTGGAAACAATTGAAGAATGAATTGAGAATAAAAAATATAACCAAGCCATTTTTATCGATATCTCTAAAGCCTTCGAAAAAATATGGCATGAAGGTCTGTTATATAAAATTTAAAAGATTTCACCCGAAAAATATTAGTAATTACTGCAATCCTATCTAACAGACAGGTTATTTCAAGTCAAATATGATGATGATTACTCGGAAATATACCCTATACACGCTGGTGTGCCAGAGGGCAGTGCATTGGGATTCTCTTTGTATTCTATCTATACCGCTGATTTACTAACTGATGAACATGTACAAGTAGCAACATTTACAGATGACACGATGTTAATTGCATCTGACAAAGATGCTAATAAGACCGTTGCCGTCTTACAGGCAAATCTAGACACCATACTTAAATGGACACAAAAGTGGAATCTCCAAATAAATCCTGAAAAATGCACACACATCTCATTCTCCAATAGAAAGTCTCATAAGCAGTTAACTTTAAACAATATACTGATACCGAGAATCAAAGGGGCGAAATACCTCGGAGTACACTTAGATTGCACCCTAAACTGGAAAATTTATATATAGAAGAGGAAGGAATTGGAACAAAGCTAAGAAATCTATACTGGTTAATAGAATATCAATCACAGCTGTCACTATGAATCAAGCTTTTAATATACAATATTATGTTAAAACCAATATGGACCTACGCTGCACCACTGTGGGGATGCGCAAAACAATCGAATCGGATGATTATCTAGCGGTTTCAGAACAAAGCCATCAGAATGATCTACCGTTTGGTACGTCACCAATGAACTGATCCATCGAGATTTGGGGATTCATACCATCGACAGGCGAATTCAAAATCACATGATGTATCTGTACGGACACTCCAATAAGCTAGCGGAGCGATCCAAAAGAAACCGGTGACAAGACGTCTCAAGAGGGTCAAGATTCAAAATAGAGTAAATAAATAGGACAGAATACACCAATGGTTGTGCTCCCCATACACGTTTCAAACATTTGTTGATATCCTACTACGCTAGGTACAAATTAACAAATAAAAAATTTTTACATAAATTTAAATAGAGTAAGAAGTAAAATTATCTCAGCATACTTAATAATAAGCTGTACAGGTGTAACAATTTTAAGCTAGTTTACACATAACATCAGTTGGTTTCTATATAATAGCATTGTTTCGTGCACACTTATATATGAAAAATATTATTAAACATACATTTCAAAAGAACAACGAAATTAGAATAATTATTAAGGTCCTAAGGTTGATACAAGTGCAAATTTTAATTCGAGTTATGGTCACTGCTTACACGAGTGTCCATACAATAATGATGATTTGTCATTATAAGATTTTCTCTTCTTGTAAAACATTAAAATAAAAAAATAAATAAATGCAACGTAAACAGCTAAAGGAACGGAGAAATTTGAAAATTTACAATGTTCAAACATGTGTTAATGTCGAAAACATGTTATCAGTAATTTGTTTTTATACGTGAATACGTCATAAATTTTAAGCTATTATGTAATACACAAATGAGATAAAACAAGGTTATTTTTTCTTTATTAAAATTACGGTAAAATATTGTAAAAAATTAAAAATATTTTTAATCCGGATAAACACTTTCTCGTATCATTTAGTATTTAAATCATGCAACTATCAAATATGATCTTTGACATCTTCATGATAATGTAGGCATTGTAGTATGGGAAATTACAATTAATAAATCTGATTACATTTAGGTAGTAAACAACACTTTCAAACAAAAGAAAATGCGTTATATAACATATCAGTTCAGCAATTATAAAGAAAATCGTACCTTGTAGTTAACTAATGTAATATTTAATTAACCGCGAGTAAATTTGAAGACGATTTTATATTTAAACAATACTACACTTCGTATACAAGATGTCTTATGAGTCAACTATTATTACGTTATCAAGTGGTTCAAAATGTGGAAGATCAAAGTAAACGAATTAAAGCCAGCATGTGCATTATTCACATTAAATAAAGGAAAGGATGTACATATTCATCTTAACGGACAAATGATTCCTCCCAGATGCAAGATTAAATACCTCGGACTACATTTAGATCAAAGATTAACTTGGAGGAATCACATTACTACTAAAAGAAAACAGTTTGATATTAAATATCGAGAAATGAATTGGCTGATGAATAAACGTTCTACATTATCAGTAGAAAATAAAAGGCTGTTATATAATGTAGTCTTAAAACCTATTTGGACTTACGGCATCCAGATTTATGGTACAACCAGCAATTCTAATCTTAAGATCATTGAACGATTCCAGGCGAAGGTGTTACGGAGTATAGTATGTGCACCTTGGTTTACCAGAAATGACGACCTGTATAGAGACTTACAAATTCCTACGGTAAAGGAAACTATCAGATCACTTAGCCAGAATTATAAGCAACGACTTGACCATCACGCTAATCTACTAGCTGGCAATCTAATAAATAATGATATGCGGTTCAGACGTTTGAAGAGGATCTGCCAAACTGAACTGCACTACAGATCCTGATTTTACAAATTATACCCAGAGAAGCTATGAATAGCTGTAATTGTACAGCGTTCATTTGACAACTTATTGTCAGCAGTTCTGCTTATTGTTCTACAGGATAGATTGCAAGCAATTTGAAAGAAGAAAAAAAAAATATTATTTATTCATAAAAATGTAC
Organism: Coronaproctus castanopsis; assembly: GCA_032883995.1. Lineage (NCBI taxonomy): Eukaryota > Metazoa > Arthropoda > Insecta > Hemiptera > Monophlebidae > Coronaproctus > Coronaproctus castanopsis. The sequence continues at coordinate 106,159,864 of CM065052.1, read as the reverse complement.
GTAACAATTATTAAGGAATCAATACCTTATCTTTTTTATCCTGTCTAGCATAAGGAAAGCATGGAATTACAGCTGTTATACGAGATGCAGAAGCAATTTTACAAGCATGAATCATAATCAATAATTCCATTAAATTATCGTTAATTTCTCCAGATCCACTTTGAACGATAAACACATCTTCTCCGCGAACAGATTCACCAATTTCAACGCTTAAAAAATCATCATATATATATAATAAATTACATAAAATATAATTATTGAAATTAAAATGAGAACAAACAATATTGTTTTTATAAGAATTACGAACAACCAAATTTACAATAGTTATTCTGTTTTAAACCCCAATCAAAATGATTTGTAGCTTATAGTAATTTTATCTTACACGATTTAAAGCTATAGCTCTCATAACTGACGTTTTAATATAATTCACTTCAAACTTTCGTGCTTCTTGCTAAGTAAAATTATTTGGTAGCTCATGAGAAGGCTAGTAATGTATACAGTTTACGTAAATAAAAATGAATATTGTAATTTAAAATGAATCAATAAATTGACGGTGTACATTAATTTTAATTTAAATGTTTTCAAGTCATTGTAAACGACGTCGTGCGAATTAAAGTCATTTTTTTTTTGTCAAAATTAAAATCCATCGGTTTATGTGATCACTACTAAAAACAAGAAATAACAATTAAAACTCTAAAAGTATATTTAATTTTAATATCTTGCATGACTAAAAAAAACTAATCATATTTCAAAATTAAAACTACTATCTAATAAACAATAGTTTCGTTACTTCAAATTGTATACTAAATGGAAATAAAATATACATCTATCGCACGTTAATAGTGTTAATTTAATGAATAGCGTTATGCTAAATGTGTGAACATATCAGTTAACGTTACAATAAAGTACCAGCAATAGCAATAACTATGTGATCTTTTAAGCTATGACTGCTGTTGTAGTGATTTTTAATTTGTTATTAACCAAGCGCCGAAATATTACGCCTCGATTACATTAAACGACGTTGCAAATATGAATATTATGGGTTTTTTACCTGTAGCGATAAAACTAGAAGTTATTTTTCGGTTCAGAATGTATGATAAGCATTTTATGTTCAAAGTGTAAAATTTGATACTGTTATAGAATATGTATGTGGTCTTAGTGATATAAATGACGAAAATGTATTTAAATGTTCACGAGAGTAAAATATAAAACAGGGAAACTGTGCAGATAATAAGAACATGGTGTTGAAAACACGATTTTAGTGTTAATTCTATTCCCATTACATTCATAAAGAATCTTTTTTGAAATGTGCGTAGCTGACTAGATCCAATATATTAAATATCAAACTTATATTTTTCTGTTTATAACACTTAGTAGCATTAGTAGTTGAACTTAAAGCTGTACAATCACATCATATTAAAATTATCAACACACTCGTCCTAAATAGGTTAGGTTTTTTGTGAAAAAATATTTCTTCGTAATATGCAAAAAAATTTAATTACTGTTAATTGGAAATACAATGTACCTGGCCACATTCTATAGTACATAGTGCGATAAAATTTTCCAAAAAACATAATCCAATTTACTTTCAACTATTATTGCGTATTAGCTCTTTATATATAGACAACTTCGAAAATCATCAAAAATTTTTGTTCTGCAAAATATTTGTTGTATTTCTTTAATATTTATTTTGGAAATATAATGTACTTGGCCACATTCTATAGTACATAGTGCGATAAAATTTTCCAAAAAACATAATCCAATTTACTTTTAACTATTATTGCGTTCCCAGCTCTTTATATATAGACAACTTCGAAAATCATCAAAAAATTTTGTTCTGCGAAATATTTGTTGTATTTCTTTAATATTTATTTTTTATATTAACTATACGTTTTATGAAATTAAATTGTCAAGGACGGTTACAAAAAGTTAATAAATCAAAGAAAATCGACGTACACGGACCGATTTGTTAATACATAATTTCATATTCTTCAAAGATAAAGGTTTCTAATAAAAGTAAAGTACACGCATTTACCGAATAATGTATGAAATTAGGGAGTATGTACCAAAAAACATGATTTAAATATTGAAGATAAATCATTACAACTTTATAAAATTTTAAAGTAAAATAAGTGTTACCTAGTTTCTAAATTGCTAAATTTCTTCGTAACAACCTTTCCAATTTCTATTCCCAAACGATCAACTATGCCATTCGCAAGTTCTGGATTCGAAGATCCACTGAAAACTTTTATATTTGGCATCCTGTTAGTAATGAAATTACGTTGTTTGTCTAAATTTTGCCTTAACAATTTCCAACTTGCCACCGAGTTATACAGAGTCATGAGTACAAATTCAATGATTAATAATCATTTTATGATCATTAATAAATTAAAACGCGGTAAAAAAACTACCACTTAGTCCCTAAATTAAGTATAATCAATTAACGATAACGTAATCAAAATCAAGCAGCCACAAAGTTTTTCGTTATTACTAAATAAATACAATCATCTAACTCTATGAGCATTAGTCACAAATATAAATAAAAAAGGAATTAAACCGCGTGCATTTTTAATTTAAATTAATAATCAACTTTTAAAAATTATAATGACGAAAAATAAGTTTAATTAATATTTAGAAAAAAAAATTACTTTACTGCTAAATTTATAGCAGATAAAAACCAATGGAGTTAAACTTAGTTTATATATCAAGTTAAAAATATTTCTCATGATGCACTTAGTTTTATTATCGGCCAAGAAGTATATATTTGAAAATAAAAAATATTCAATTCAGTTGAACTAGTGGACAATGAGCTTTACTTTCTATTTGTATTTTAGATACCTGTGCCACCTTTAGAAGTACCATATACATATAATACTGTTTTCTGTTTTTTAGTGTTTTTGAAAAGTGTTGTGTTTGAATTTATTATTTTTAGTATAAGATTAATAAAATCAGAATGTCCGCATTTATGGATTTGTCGAACATAGCGATGCAGAGAATTAAGCGAGAATTCCGTGAAGTTTTACGTAGTGAAGAGGTATTTATTAACATTCCGTTACATGTAAATATTGTATTTATGGATTGTTGTTAGTAACTGTTTGTCTTTTTTTCATGCAGGTTGCAAAATGTGCTATTCGAATAGAGTTAATAAATGACAATTATACAGAATTGAAGGGTGAAATAGCGGGTCCTCCTGATACACCATACGAAGGTGGAAAATTTGCTTTAGAAATTAAAGTACCTGACACATATCCATTTAGTCCGCCAAAAGTAAATATTTCGTATTGTCGCATAATTCTGGTTTTATGTGAATATTTTCGATGGAACAATTAATTTTTAACTCTTAATTGTTAGTTGAAGTGAATAAATATTCATAAATGTAATATTAATAACATGCGTATATTTTCACTAATAATACAAATAGTTCTTCAATTGTATTGTCAAAATTATATACTTGTTAAAAATGCTTAAAATGGCAAATTTTGTTCTAGAAGGCATAATAGTAAAAATTATATTTAAGGTAAATGACCAAGAAGCTGAAAAATTTTGAAGATACTAGAACATGTAAAAACTAAGAACATAAAGAGGTTAAATATTACGAATCATAGAGAAAAATTTAACTTATATTTCGTATAGATTGCACTATACATCGTCAGATTAAATTTATATTTACTCTGATGATCTGTAGTGCGATTTACATGGAATATAAATGTATTTTACGATTTGTATATTTCATATTTTTTGTGTTCTTCAAATTTTTTTAGTATGTTTAAAAAAATTACCTTTCACTTATCCGGCTATTTACTAAAAGTCAAATTTTAATTAGAGGAAATGTCATGCGGTTTTATGTTATTTAAAAAATCTGTTTGTTTTGCAGGTGCGGTTTTTAACAAAAGTTTGGCACCCTAATATATCATCAGTTACGGGTGCTATTTGCTTGGATATTCTGAAAGATCAATGGTAAATTATATTTTTTTAAGTTTACTAGAGATTTCAGTTTCTTATATACCAGATATTTGAATTTATTTATTTTAAATTTATATGATTTTGTTTTTCTCGTATGTATTTAAGATCTATTTCATTGCTAAATTTGTGTTGACATTGGTAAAATACAAAAATAAATATAATAGTTATATCTACAGTTAATGAAATCTTTTTGTTATAATATTTCAAAAATTCGTATAGGAAATGATTTATTTAACTAGGTATTTTAAAGAAAGAAAGAATGGATTTGTAATAGTTTGTAAAGTGAAAATACGTTTATCTTTTCAATGACTGGTTTATTTATGGAAATCGCGTACAAATGTTTCCTTTTTATGGAATAAAAGCGCTTTCAAGATTTTTCGTTTTTATATCTATGAATTTTTAAAAATGGCGGTATTAAGAATATAAATACTTCGATTATAATAAGTAAGTTGATTGTTATACTCTTTTAATAACTTTTTAAAGGGCCGCTGCAATGACACTAAGAACGGTGTTACTTTCGTTACAAGCATTGATGGCATCGGCTGAAGCTGATGATCCGCAAGATGCCGTCGTAGCTAGACAGTTTAGAGATTATCCTGAAGTATTTCGTTCGACGGCTACTTACTGGACGAATATATATGCAGGAGGTTGTTTATAATTTTCTGAACGGTTAAATTGTAATTGTAATTCAAAAATGCATTATATATTCATAATGGAACATTTTAGGGATACTAAATCTATGGCTCGTTTTTATCATTATATATATATATATATATATATATATATATATATATATATATATATATATATATATATATATGTGTGTATGTGTGTGTATACAAGAAATCTTAATAAACGTTAGGGTAATCAGTTATGGTGTATAATGCAGAAACATGAACGCCGAAATAAAAGAATTGTATCGTGAAAGTTGTGGTCTTGCCAACAATTTTACCCTCTTAAATATTGCAACTTTCGTTTTTTAATGGTTTGCATGACTTCAAGATCCTTTCCAAGTTTTTTAGCACTTCAGTATTCTTAATTTATGTGAATCCATGTATGCGTCGATAACAATACATCTCAAACCCATTGATCTTTTTTTCTAACGTTGGGTATATTGTCCAGTATTGAGAGACATATAGTAATATAGGGAAAATGTATCATGTAAGGATCCTGATTCTCAGTTATAATATTAATTCTTGACGCGTAGATTTTTCGTTTTGATGAACACTTTTATCGTTTGTTCAATCCTATGTATCTCAGGTCTGGAAGTACAATTCTCTTCGAATATACTTTCCAATTATTTAATGCGTTGAGCTTGTTTAATTTTTTCACTTTATTTTGATCGAACAATGTATTCCTTTTCTTTGGAAATACGATCACATTTGTCTTGAATGTATTTAATTTTAATCCGTATGTTGCACTTTTTTTCCAGAACCTTGTATAGCATATGCTGGAGCTCTTTTTCGCTGTTTGCCGTTATTAGACAGTTATCTGCATATCGAAGGTTGTTCAAAATAACACCTATTTATTTTTAATTTTCCATCGTTTTCTTCTAGTATCTCGTCATACATATTAAAAACAAGACAAGTAGACCACATGAAAACAACAAACTTTTTCTTTTCATTTTTTACCAGTTATATTTCTCCATAGTTTTATTTCAAGATATGAGTATTCGCGAACGTTCGTTATTTATGAGATATTCGTAAAAATTGGAAAAATTTCCCTCGATCCCTTCGTTGATTTTCAAATCTTGCACATTTCTTCCAATAAACAATCGCGTCATCGATATTCTTTGAAATTTTAGAAATAAACGATCATTTTTTTCTCTAACTATTCCCTTGATTTTATATCGCTTCTTTGATCTACTTCATTTCGAATTTGACCACCTATGAATCAGATGAAAACAACAAACTTTTTCTTTTCCGTTCTTCCCGATATTTCTTCATATGTGTTTTTCCTTCCTACCGTCCATCCATTTTCGCCCGGTTTCATTACTTCTGATTCCTTTAAATTCATCGAATTTTATTTTTAAATTCCATTCCGTTATAAATCCTTGCATTATCTATTTGTATTTCATGCGAACCTTTTTCGTGTTCAAGAACCACCTCGGGCTGGTTTTCAACTTATCAAAATGCCGAAAGATTCGATTCTTTAGTCACATTCTCTGAATACGCGCATATCTTCTTTTCCTCATAATGTTAGATAGCTTTTGTACTTTCTCGTATGGCTTTTTATATTTTTGTTATAATGTTTTTTTTTTTTTTAGGCCCAGTTACGAATTTAGAATACGAAGAAAAAGTTCAAAGGCTAGTCGACATGGGTATCGATCCAAGTCAGGCTAGGGTAGCCTTATCGAGTTTTAATTGGGATTTAAGAAAAGCGACTGAGCAAATATTTACGTGAGAAATTTTACTTCGATTAATGGTATAATGATCGCAATCGACTTACGTAGAAGTAAGGTTTTTTTTCGTATATGTATGTATAAGTATTAACGTTGCATAATATAAACTATAATTATCATAGCGGACGTATATGTATTAATAAAAATTGATCTCTACCTTTTACTACAGATTTATTAAACGGCAAATTCAACAATATAACGATTATGGAAAAGTTACTTTTTTTTAGTTTTTTTTTTTTTTTTTTTTTGAATCCGTTGCTTCGCGTTATTTGGTTATTATGTACGACGAGGTTTTCAGTTTTCTGTTTTTACTTCTTACCCGTAATTCGAAATTAATTCGCTATATACATGTACTTACATTTAATTCGTTTAATTCGTTATTGCGTGAAATAGATAATTGAATTAAAAACATTTTGGATTTTTTTTATCAATAATGTACACCATCGCGAAAAAATTAATATCGGTTCTCGTACGAGTTTAAACATACGGTTATATTAAAACTCGTTAATATAACAATATATGGAATATATATATATATATATTTTGAAGTTATTATAATTTTTTTTTATTTTATTATTTTTGGCCGCTGCAAAGTAGCAATTACAACCTACTAACAAGTGAATGACGTCAATGTAGCCTTCGGTTACAAATTTAAAAAGGAATACTATAGCCGATTTATATCAAGGAATTTAAGAGAGATTTGCTTGGTATATATAAGCGACAATTATAGAAAATGTGGTTTTCGTTAAAGATAATATGCCTAACGGAAGAATGGGGACACTAAGGATAATTATGTGATGATAAGTTTACGATAGTTAATGTGCATATTATGTAATTTGAAATACCGTGGAAGGGAAGAGAAATTAAACGTGCCGGAATGTTTATATGTATTGGAATCAATCGGCTCGAGTGAAAGTTAATCAATACATTATAGAAGATCTAGAAATTAGGAAAAAAGTCCGACAGGGATGTATACTTTTACCGCTGTTGTTTAATTTTTATTCGGAGCAGATCTTCAAAGAAGCACTAGATCAGGTTAAAAAAGGAATAAAAAGAAATGGTATTATAATAAATAATATAATATATGCCGATGATGTTGTGTTATTAGCGACAAATATAGAAGACTTGCAATACTTGGTAGATAAAATAAATGATAGATGTCGAGAATAAAACAACAAGAAAACGAAAATAATGCGTAGAAGCAATATGGAGATAACTCCAAAGCATGTATTAGTAAATAAACAGCCAATACAATGGGTTAATATAATAAAGTACCTGGGAAACTGGATAAATGATAAATGGGACCCAGACTACACTATTAAAACTCGAATCGAAGCAGCAAGAAGTGCGTTCCAAAAAGTACGAAATTTAATGTGTAATAGGGAGCTGCCGCTACCAACAAGATGGAGATGCCCATTATTTAAAAAAAAAAAAAACTAAATGCTATGTTTTTCCAGTACTAATGTACGGGGTGGAAACATGTAACAAATTAGAGGCTTTTGAAATGTGGTTGTACGGAAGAATATTAAAAATACCATGGGTAGATAAAGTTACCAATAAAGAAATAATGTGCAGGATGAAAAAGGAAAGAATTGATGATTATAGTAAAACGAACAAAAACGGCGTATCTAGGTCATATAATAAAGTAATAAATACGAGCTATTACAAATTATCCTCCAAGGAAACACTGAGAGGAAACGGGGCCGAGGAAGAAGAACACATTGGATGAAAAATATATAAGATTCGTTGAACATCGGGCAGGTTTCAGAAATCATAAGGATAGCCAGCAATCAAGATCAGTTTCGTCATATGACCGCCAACCTACTTCGAGGAGAAAGCACTTGAAGAAGAATGTTTAAGACTGAACGTTAATGGATATACATTTTTAAATAACCAGTGATAATGAAAATACATATTTCATATTTTTTTAGCGAAACTTTTATTACGACTTTTTTTAATAGGTAAACGCTACTAAACATGTACAACTTACAAATTTTAAAACATATATATTAATATTCTAATCGAAAAAAAAAGAATTCCTTCAAAAAGAATGTAATGTAAGATCTGAGGGTAGCTGTTGAGAGTAAGGGGAAGACTCGAAAAACCTTGATGGGAAAGAGAAGAACATGTTCATACACCTAGGTATCTTGGAGTTACTTTGGCAGGACCTTAACCTGGAAACAACACTGTCAAAATGTTAAATAGAAAATTAGTTCCAGAAACGTAAAGAAATTGTGTAGGAACACTTGGGTGCAAACCCAGGAACTATGCGAGTATTTAGCATTATACTTCCCGGGAGCAGAATGTCCAGCGTGAAGCCGATCAACACATACAAAGTATGTGGACGCTGAATGAATCATGCGGAATGGTGACTGAATGTCTAAAGCCTACAAATATAGAGAAAATATATCAATTAGCTATAATTTGCTCCGTCAAACATACGGCGGGAAGTTACATCAAATATAGAAAGATATAGGCAAGTGGGTGGAAAAACACATCCCTGCATGGTCAAAATTCTATTAAATGGAATCTTAAAAGCTTTCTGAAATGTACAGGAAGATTACAGAGAACCCCAATAAGAAAAATTGTACAAATGGCCAATGACAACGAGTAACATTAATGAATGTCCCCAGGAAAAACTAGCCAACGGAGCAGATCTCACGTTGGAGCTGTGAAGACGGTGCAAAGTTAACCTGCGAAGATGGAGATGATTACGTTTTTGCAATAGGCACGATGATGAAGAAGAAGACACCTAAATAGAAACTTAAAAAAGAATATGATTAGCTGTACACAACTAACTGGTACTTCATAATGATATATACATGTGTATGGTTGTGCGCGTATATATGTGTTCATGTATATAGTATTTTCGAATTAATCATACAGTTAGTTTGAAAAATTATTTCTTTACAGTATACCAGACGTAAATAGAAGGATTAGAACAATTAAGCACAGATACCTTATAATATATGAAAATTATACAATTATAATAAAGTCCTTCCGAAATGTAAATATCAAGTATGTGTTTTACTTTTTCTTAAGTAGTTTCTATATATATATTAATATAAAAATATACGCTCATTATATATATGTATAAAATTTATGTAATGATCAGACAATAGTGTAAATTGTGGCGTTCTTTGAATACACAAAAAATACAAACTGTCATCATTAAAAAAACAAAATTGACAGACCAATACAAAATTTGTTAAATATTTTAAAATTAATCATACATATATAAATAAATATTGGAAAGTAAGCAATTTTTTGACTTTAAAGAGTTAATTTTATCATAGATATTTTACTATCGGTAAGACAGCAGACGTAAAATATTCCATTTTCTTGCACCGCGCAAATATCTAAAACAGGTTCCGTAAAACGTACATTTAACGGAACAATTTGATAAGATCGTATATCCCACAAATCGACCGTACCGGTGTATGTGTTATGGGCAGCTACCATGTTTTTATGAAATGCATTATTACGGTACGTTATAAATGAAGATCTCGATAATATGGAAGGTGCGTCGCGTGATCCTGAAAATATCGCATTTAAAATCATTCATTTTAATATTATTATTATCACACTTGTTATTACTGAAGAGAATTTTTTCTAGGCGAACAATATCTTCTAGAAAAATTTCAAATATGATGTTACAATGATACAGTTATATTAATCGAGAATTCATGTACAAACTATCATTATATCCTATAACGCTGACACGTTTACGCTACAAATACCCATCTTATATTAGTATATATATATATATGCTTTACGTAAGCATATAAATCCTTTCTAATATAAGATGGATATTTATGGTGTACCACTATTAACGTAGGATACAATAATAGTTTGTAGCCGAACGTAATAATTAGTTTTATTATTAAGGCTAGTGTACAGAACTGTCGGCGCTTACAATAGAAATCAGTGGTTTAACCGTTGAAGTAAATAAAATTTTCCATTAGTCTTAATCATCATTATTGTACATTCTAATTCCATTTCTCTTTTTTCTTTCCCAAATGATATATTTATTAATAAAATAAATTTATAGTATGAAATTTAAGTTTTATGTCACTTCAAACTCCATTTACAATCAAACACAATTATAATAACCGCAATGATAAAATAATGTTAATATTAATAGATAGTAATATAACATGTTAACCCAACATTTAATAATTCATTCTTAATATATCATTAATTGTATCTTAAATTGTAATACTTTCAAAATAAAGTTTTAAATGAATGTTATTATCTTAATAATATAACAAATTATAATTTTTTCTGGTGTTTATTTCTTCTATAGTTAAATTGTTGAAATCGTTAAATTTATATCTTACTACATCCCTTTAATATTGCACCCTTTTAATACATGGTAACAGGTGTTTGTTTTAATCTGTAAAGTATTTTGTATGCTAATCCATTATACTTATTCCATGTTTTTTGTTATTATAAAATATAACGTTGATTTAGTATACTTTTAAACTGTAACGATTATTTGAACTTCATATATAAATTTTTTATTCATGTATCTTGATTAAATTCATGTTCCGTTTCAATATTATTTTTAATTAAAAATAAATTAATATGTTTCTTTATTTCTAAGTCAATGGGTATAATTCCTGCAAATATTATTTATGATCAGTAACTCGTTGTTTTGTATGCTTTCTGATAGCTATAATTCTTCGATATGATCTTATTAATGTTATAAACTTCTTAATTATTTCCCGTTTCCGTATTATATGCCCAAAGAATTCCATTACCTTACTTGTGACAATTGTTAATAGTCTCTGTAATTTTCTTTTAGTTCCGATTCGTTCGTACGTTTTGCTGTCCACAGAATTCTTAAAAGTCTCCTCCAGAACCACATTTCGAAAATATCAATTCTTTTCCTGTCTGTTTTCTTTAATATCCGTGTTTCCGCTCCATATAACACGATGGTTAAGACAAGCGTTTGGGCCAGTCCAATCTTCATATTCTTTCTTGGAGTTATCTTTCCATATCTTGTTCAGCTTTATCATTGCGCCTTTGGCAGTTTTAATTTTCCGTCGTATCTTCCCTTCGGATCCTCCTTTGTTCTCGAAAAATGATCCTAAATGTACATAGTTTCTAACAGTTTCATAACCGGCGAATGTTCTTTCGTTGATATGTACTACATTTTCTCGGTTGTCTTATTTTTATTTACGTTTAAATCCAAATTACCTATTGACTTCTTCCAATCGATTTAATAATGATCTCATTTCATGGGTATTCGCGGTATCGTCAGCATATCTAAGATTTGTTATCTTTCGTCCTCCCATCATTCCACCCGCTCATTCCTCCAGAATTAGCCTTATTATATGTTCTCCATATAAATTGAACAATATGGGCGATAAAATGCAACTCTGTCTGATTCCTTTCTGGACACGGAACTTTCTTGAGTTTGCTGTATCGATGAGTACAGTATTTTGATTACTGTCTTATAACTTCTTTATGATATATATATATATATATATATATATATATATATATATATATATATATAGTGCTTTGGTACGCCCATTTAATTTAATATTATCCAGGGTTTTTGTCACTGAACATAATCAAAGGCCTTTTGATAATCTATGAAACTAATACTACATGTATTTCATATTCGCGAGATTTTTCTATTAGTAACATAATTCTCATTAAATACAAAAGCTCCTGTATTAATTGTACTCGAGTTATCATACACACGTGTACATAAATTTATAATAAATCAAGAATATACATGATAATAGAATGTTTATATATATATATCGATTATATGAGATAGTTAATCTACGGAAGTAACAAACGTTTTTATCCTGTGTTTTGTTTAAAATTCAATTCACTTTAAACAATTGATAAGATCGACGAATGTTTAGATATAATATTTAGATTTCATATATATATATATATATAATATATATAAACAGGGTATTAATTAGGATTAAATAGAAAAAGACGGTAAAAGTCGAAAATTTTACCTATTTCACATGCCCTATCCAAATATAAGCTTGATATACGTTACTTACCCCGACTATGTACGTAACAACGTAAATATACATTTTATAATTTAAATTCCATACAAATAGCGATTACAGAGAGGATTCCGTAAAAGTTTCGGAAATTCTCTCGGCACTTTAAATAAAAGTGTCGTTGAAAATAAATGCTAAAAAAATTAACACGAAAACATTTTCTATGGCCGAAAAAATCAAATAAACTAAAAAAAAAACAATATGACAGCAAAAATAGATCTGGATTATTTTACAATCAAAATTAACAAATACACGTCGTTATACCATCGCATTTTTCGTGATTATTAAAATTATTTTCTGTTATGCCTACGTGTTGGTAGTAATTAAAATACGATACCAAAGTTTCAGACATATCTACGTAGTTAGCGAGGTCAAATATGCGAACCGTATAATTAAGTCAAAATATAGGATCGTATTTCATCAACTATAACGTATGAATAACAGTGAAGAAAATATAATCTTTTGGATATATCGTTCGAAGACAGCGGTGCAAGCTCTTACAACTTATAGACAAATGGAAAATTGTCGGGAAAAGTAGCCCAGAAATGCGTTGAACAGACTGGATCAAGAACATAAAGGAGTGGACCAATGTCACAACAGTGTTGGAGATCATGCGGTATATAAGATAAAGAGGTGGATATAATCGTAATTATGATCGCCTACACTCTAAAAGGATATGGCACAACGAAGAAGAACGTAGAATTATCCGGGAATATACGCGTCAAATATATATCAATCACGGAGGGTTGCTGGGATTAAAACTAGTCTATTAGTGTACATTTTGCTTCATGACAAGCGCATATTTCGAAGTATCGTCTTAATTTTAATGAAATATACGTACGCATACGACAAATACATTACCGTAGAAAATGTGCACTAATTCGCAAATTTGAGCAGAGTCGGTGGTAGATGCAAGTCTATATAACATGTGACGAGTTGCCGGCCATCTTGAACCAGGTCTTGCTGTTATTAACATATGATCGGTCTCATTGTCAAATCTCATAGACGTAAAATTTCCGACGATAGGTATCAATTTCGGATTGCACGATTTTCCATTTATTTCGCAAGCGTATACGGAATTTAACCTATTCATCCAAATATGTGTATATATATAAAAAACACACACACACATACATATATATAAAACACATGCACACACATATAACACACACACACACACACACACACATATATATATATATATATATAACTTCTTTGTACAGTCGAGTTCGATCCTAGCTCGCGGCATAAACTTTGTATAACTTAATTATCACGAAGAAGGCAGTGGCAACTCAGTCCGTATAACATTATATGTGCGTCCCTTCGTTGCGCCATCAACACCATTTTGTAGGTGAAAATAATTGGAGTAGTAATTTTATAAATTATAAACCAAAGAAAATCATAACACAGTTTAATCATTAAATATTAAGCTGAGTTATGATTTTGTTTGGTTTATAATATATATATACTAAAAGTGAAAAAAATGAGTACTTTTTTACGAATTTTTTGTTATAAATAAAACTTGTTAATTAGGTTAATAGTTTTTCAACGATTACGAAGATTTGACGATGCTAAAATAACTCATTTTGAATGATTACGTTAATTATCCATTTTTAAAGAATCCTACATAATTGAGTAAATTATATAAAAATACCTTTATACCACATCACAATATGTAAGTTTACTGTTTTAACGTAATACATTTTAGCCGAACCATTCTCGTTAACAATATGATTAATGGAAGAGAACGCTTTATGGCGCAAACTAATAAAACATGATTTTGCACCGATTTTTCATCGAATTTCATTAATGAATTTATTTACTTTTAATCTTTTTTTTTTTTGTTTTAATTCCAAGTAAGCTTTATCAACAGGAGAGATTGCTTACAAATACAAAATTATTAAATATAAAAAAAATTATCTGTAAGTATTTTCGATTATTTTTTTTATATTTAATAATCTTACTTGATAATATTTAATTTAATGTAAAAACTTCAAATTAAGTATTTATCTCATATAGTGATAACCGATTACATACACACACACATATATATATATATATATATATATATATATATATACAACATATACATACGTGTGAATGTACGTTTGTTTACATAATCGGATGAGGAATTTAAAATCTGCAGTTGGAAACGGCCAACAATAATAAAGTTTTGAAAAAAAAATTGACGAAAAAACATACTTCGACGTAAATAGAACGAGAGTTACGCATTAAATTATAGAAGGCAAATTAATGGGAAAAACCTTACGAACCTTGTATTGAAATAAAGATGAAAAATTGAAATATTGAAAATTAAAAAACAAGACGCACTTTATAGGCTTCGATTATGACAATTAAAGTGTAAGGTAAATAAAGCTATATGCTAAAATATTAACTATATATATATATAATGTACTTAAATGTAATTTATTACACCAATAATTCTTTGTCCAGCACGCGTTACCTTAATTCGAATTGCAATTATGTTCACTATTTCATATAACAACTAAATATTCATCTATAAAGTTTTTGTACGTTCCCCGTTAAAATACCACTCAATAATATGGATATACATTTTTACGACAAATTTACTAAAATTGTACAGAGAATTTCTGAAATAGGCGTATTTTCATATAATAAACCATTATACGAAAATTAATATGATGTAATTGCCAAATTAAAATTTTTACACGACCTGTGTAAATGCTCGATAACGAACATCATGCTTCTTAAATTTGGTACCGAGGTTAAATACTAGAATTAATCTTCTTTGAACCATAGTGGCGAATTAATTCGTTCAGTCATGCATCAAATTTTGATGTAGAATTATTAATTTTATATGAAATATTTATAATACAATGTCACTTTTAAGATGATTCTAGATAATTTTCAACGTGTTAAAAAATATACAATTTTGTTAGCGCTAAAATGTTATATGCCATATAGTGGACATCGCGATTAAAACGGTTCAATGTTCTATTTATATTATTCAATAATTATAATTTATTCGTGTTTCGATAATCGTTTCAAAACAGATTATATATCTGATTCGTGCATAACTTGGTTGCGTATTACGTATGCCTAAACAAAATTAATGCAAATATTTACAGCGTACACACAAAACTTTTCCAAACATTGAACATCAAGGAGAATCTGATGGAATAATGCTTTAAATGAAATTTTCACAGTTGTTAAATAACGACCTACGCACATGGGGTAAAACAATAAATGTATACACTTGGTCTACACACGGTGTAGGATAGGCACATTGAGGGTTAATATTGTTCCAGCTTAGAAAAGTAAAAAACATAAATGTATCTAAATTTATTAGCTGTCATACTATGACGAGGATAGTAAATATATACAACTTTTACACACTGTTTTTTCCGCTTGGTGTTGACAATATATTATATATATATATATATATATAAAATATATATATATATAAAATATATATATATATATAATATATATATATATATAATATATATGATGTGTGCGCGTCTTTAAAAACCAATTGTGTCAACATGTATCGTGTGGTGTAAAAGAAAGAAAAAGAAAATAATTGTTTGGATTAATAATTTCATAAGTTTGAACGAGCAAAACAATTAATCGTATACGTTTACCTCTATTTATTAATTTTTATTTTGTTATTTTAGACATCATTATTATTATTATTATTATTTATACGTAATCTGCACACGTATATATATACATAATATACGCACAAAGATACTCTTTTCAGTGCTTATTATGCATGTGTGTACATATGGGAACATGTGTGTATATTTACATATTTATTTTAATATTTCAATTATATTATTGTCTTGTGTAACGGTGATTCCCGACATGACCTGATTTTAAGAATCACGTTAGCAGTACGGAATGCGGGGTTAGATAATTCGCTTACTTCGAAATCGATGCAATTTTACTTTTTATTTTAACATTACTTTTTTGATTTTTTTTTGTTTGTTTAAATGCAAATACATATTTTTGCTATAATTTATTAATTCCTCAGTACATTCATATCGTGCGAATAATAAAAAATAAATTAATAAAATGCAACCAAAAAAAAAAAAAAATTACTTGCACACGATAAGACCGCCACATTGTAAAACTCGACCCGGTTTAGACTTGACCGAATGTACTGAAATAACTCCAGTCTTATCTGTATCATTATCCACCGTTTTCTCTCCTACATTATTCGGATATCGTTGATCGTACATATACACTACACCATTTTGACTGCCACAATAGAATTTAAACGGTTCGTTTTCGCTCCAACAACACGACCACAACGGATAAGGCGCTACGTAATTAAAATTTAACACATAAAAATAAATTAATACAAAATTGAAAAACGACTGGATATTTCCGTTCAGTAAGTTATCCATTTTTTTAAATCATAATTAAACATTGCCTCTATTATTTCGAGTAGTATAAATGCAATTTTTCCCTAATAGAAACGTTATAAGACTTATTTTGTTCACTGATACTTTTACAAAATGTTATCGTAGCTCTATTAACGATATTATATATATATATATATAAACTTCTAACCATCACACTCTGTTATATGCCACTGTAGCAGCAACTCGTCGGTACAAAAGAAGTTGAAAGTTTGCTGTCATCTGACGATACAACAATGGTTAAAAATTTTTGGAACAATTACATCATTAAGAATGCAATTTTTGATGTAGCCAGTGCATGGATCGACCTTAAAATGTTGAACCTATTGAGTGGGTGGAATAAACTATGGCCTGAATTTGCACTAGCCACTAGCGAAATAACGGGAACGGTTGGTGTTGACGAAATCTTGAAACTTTGCAATGACGGTCTGCTCAACAATGACATTAATAACTGAAGAAGTAACAGATCGGTTAGAGTGTGATAAGCAAGATGAAGGTTTTGAAATGTTGACTAATGAAGATATTGAATCTAACGTTCAGCAGTCCAATAATGGTGAAATTGACGACGATGGAGAATCAAAATGTAATCAGAATTCAGCAATCAGCCATTCGGAAGCTGACGTCAACGAAGCGCATCGATTGGTTTGAAAGACAAGAGACAAACTTTACACAGATCCTTTTTCTAGGAAAATAGACGTAAAGCAAGCTTCGAGCTGCAAAGAAACAGAAGAAAATTTTCGATTTTTTTTTTAAAGATGTAAACAATCTGACGTACAATTTTTCAGGTAATTATACTATATTGTACTATATTATATTAAATATATATATTATATGTATTAATTTCTTTTCTAAATGATTTACAACCTCGTTTAATACTATATATGAATTTGTTTGTAATAGAATTTCTGTTATCCGTCTATTCAGTTATCCGTCACTAGGCCCTATTTTGTGTGTCTAATAATGCCTGGCCAGGTCGATGTTGAAATAGAATAAAAAAAAAAGCTATGCATGAGGCATTAATGGATAAAAGGCCCATGTACACTATGTTTGAAATATAATATCATTAAAATGTTCACCACTGCATTACACGGTAGCAAGTATCTGAGGAGTCAAATTTTCAATGATTCTACTGTATAAATCTGGATGAATTTGAACGATAGAAAATGTCAATTTCAGTGGCACTGATCGATTGCGGATTACTGTCACAGACGGTAACTTCAAAAAACCCAATAAGAAAAAGTCTGATGGGTTAAATCATTCATGCAGAATATTCATAATTGCGTTCGCTATGCGGCATGTAGGGCCATCAAGCTTGACATTTGTAACAAAATAATAAACAACTCGCCACCAAAAAAAAACATAGCCACAACAGCATGCCAAAAATCAATATTTTGAACAGTGATTATTAAATTATTCCCATTTACGAAAGTAGAATATAATAACAAATTCTCTCTTACATAAATGCTCGCAGGCGGAAACCTTTAGTTTATACATATTATGTATAAAAAAAATGATGTTTATATATATATATATATATATATATATATATATATATATATATATATATATATATGGCTTTTTACTTCGATAGGCATAATAAGGTCCAAGAATGGAAGTATTTAGTTTATTATGTTTGCATATTTTTTTACATAAATTAAACTTTTTGCAACTTTCGAATGATATTTTTCGAAAATTGATGTTGTGTTCTTTGTTCATAATTAATCTGACATAAATTTCGAAATGAGGTTTTGTGAGGTTCAATTACGTTAAGAAAATAATTGAAATGATTAAATTCTATATCCTACATTAAAGTATGTGGCAGAAACTCTAGTAGTTATATTTATAAAGGCAATTATAAATTTAAAAATAAAATTATTTTTGATGATTACACTATTTCAATAAATATTTAACTTTAATACATTATATTACGAGTATATTTTAATTTATACACAGAATATTATTATACCTTCGAATGATTCGACTACGGTGTTATTATGTACATCGAACAATTTGGCACAACCTTCGATAGATACGCATAGCAAAATATTCGACGAGAACGGACTAAAAGCTGCGTCTCTTATCGCTTTCTTAAACAGAAATTGAAAATCCGACATTTTCACATTTTGCGTGTTGATTTTTCTGACTCCGAAACCAGGATATAGCGGATTACCCGACTGTTGAGACGCTATCTACGAGAGAATTAAAGACGCATTTAATTTATATATTAACATATAGATATATATAAAATTATGTTCCTATATATTTTTTTTGAAGAGTTTATTTGCTTACTTTATTAGATAATTTTTGCAATAAGGTTTCAATGTTTAGTTTTATCCATTCCTATATATGTTCAAATTGTTTTCTATTTTTTTATATCTTCTTCTTATTCCTATAATATTTACTTCGATCATTAGTCGTAACAGATCATATTTTTGTTACTTATATCTGGAAGAGACTACTTCAAAATAAAGTGATAATGTGGGCACTATACGAAACCCGTAGAATAGGCAGAACACTGACACGCTAGGTTGATGCTATAAATAAAATTCGAGAATATTGGGCAAATACTCAATAATGCTGATGTTCGTATGCATTTATTATTAATTTTTATGGATGCTTTTTGAATTAGTGGTTGATTAGTAACCGGCCCGATTTTAGTGAAATTATATTACCGTAAATGCGACAAAATAATTTATTCGTTTGTATTATTGATTAAATTTTAATTTTAATTAAATGCACATTTGTAATCCAAATATTTCATTATCTATAATCATCTAAAATTGCTCGATTTATTCCACGTATCAAAATTAAATGAGTAAAATTAAGTTAATGAATGCGACTTACGATTTTCTATTACTTATCCGTGGATGAAAATTAACTTTGACACGTTTTTACTGTTATATTTACAAAATTGAAAAAAATATTAAACGATTAATTGAAAGTGATTATTACCAGTAACGACTCTGAATGATTATACGCTAATATTCGACAACCGCCTGTAGTAGTTAAACGCATTGTCGTCACATCTGTTACACGCGGTTTGTTACTGTCATCCGTAGTCGTTAATGTAGATACTTTATTTTTTAATTCATATCTCAACGATTCTATTTCTTTGTTCAGAAATTCAATTTTTGTTTCCGCGCTAGATAATTTAGCTGTGAGTTTATTTTTCTCCAACTGAACCTATTAACGAAACAACACAAAAGTTTTAATTAATTTTACGTATTTAATATTTTTTATTTGTTTTCGTTTTGATAATTGATGTCGTAACATACAATATTTTTTGTAATGATTTTAAAATGACGAATAAAAATTTCGTAGACTTTTATAACGGAGAAATAAAGTACCAAATAAAAAAATAAGCAAGTCCTACGACAATAAAATAATAATTAAATCGTTAAAAACCATCATGTTTGAAATAGGTTCATTTGCATATTATAAATTAGATACAATTTTAGAGTTGTAGATTATATTCTTAAAGAAGAAAAATTCCGTTTTCCCACATTTTGTTTTTTTTTTTAGAAAATATTATTTTTTCCATTCCTTCCGTAATATTTTATACTATTGTCATCAACGGTTCCTTAGTGTTGTTAAGAGGATTAACTCTTTCAATAGAGGCACTGCCGGAGGAGTATTTATACAACGGATCTGGATATTTATATGTATTAAATCAAAATGTAAAATATTTACAGTCCGAAGTAAAGGAACAAAGTAGATGGGTAAAATTCGCTTATTTACCATTAAATATATATATATATATATATATATATATATATATATATATATATATATATGTATATATATATATAAACAAGCAGGATTAAGTGTGTATATATATATATATATAAAAAACAAGCAGGATTAAGTGTGTATATATATATATATATATATATATAAACAAGCAGAATTAACAATAAACTGGGAGCAGAAGGAGATAATCGACAAAAATCTAGAACTGGACGCTACACGAACGGTTGATAATTTTCTATACTTGACATGTCTAGTTACCGAACACGGTAAGTGTACGGAAAATGAAAATTTACACTAGATTAACAGAAAAAAAATATATGAAATGATCATTTCAATTACTAGAGCATATAGAAGTTCCACAGCGCATAATACACACTTGGTTGATAATATCTGCCAAGAAGAGAAGGCTAGAGTCAAAGTGAAGAAGGACCTCCCCGAACCAGCAACTGTTAGTAAGGGAGTAAGACAAGGGTGATTATTATGGCCGTATTTGTTTACATGTAGAGATCGATAAAAAATAAATTGAACAAAAGAAACAATTTAAATATTTAGGGTAGTCTCGGCTGACTTATATTATGACCATGAAATCAGTTATTGGATTTACAAAGCTGGAGTTTAGGAAGAAACAAGAATATTATGGAAAAATCAATGCCAATGGACTTGAGAAAACGCTTGCTGAAAGCGTATGCATGGTCCATAGCACTATGTAGTGCCGAAACTTGGACTATAAATAAACGAAATGTGGTGCTGGAAGAGAATGGAAATGATAAGATGGACGGGCAAGATAAAAAATCGGGAAATTATGGATAGAATAAACGAAAAAGGGGGATTAATTGATCGAATACGGAAAACATGGTTAACCCTGGATAGACCATGTTATATGACATGGAACAATAATTCGAAATGTTTTCGAGCGCAAAATCCAAGGGAAACTAGGACGTGGAAGTCCAAAAAATTCATTAATAGTAACCCTACTACGAGGCACAGGGCTCGGGAGTTATAAGGATTTAAAAGAGAACATTGGAAAAATATCATCATGGAAAAAGACCAGTCTTAGGACTGAACTAAAAGAAATAGAATATATATATACATCGATAACCTTGTTTCATGTTCCACTTACTCATCGAATCGTCACTCTACATTCTGATGTCTATTTACAAACGTGAAATAAGTATTCTCAAATTATAATGTTTTTTCTTTTTTTAATAATTTGTAACTAGCCGGAAGTGGCTATCTAACAAAAGGCTTCAATGAGTAAGTCACATGTGCGGATGACACAACTCACTGTGAGTCGTCCTACTTGTTATTGGACTAAATCCACGATCCTTGTCCTCCTCAGCTTCCTGAGGTCCAGGTGAGTATGTAGGTGCTAATTCGCCAGCACGTTAGGAAGATGCTGCAACCGTTGTAATCTCTTAGTAATTTTTTGTATTTCTTCTGGCACTCGACATATGCCTGGGTTCGAGTGAATTATATGGTTTGTCATATACCATGGAGCTCGATATATTTGGCGTAAAATTTTGTTTTGTAATCGATGTATTTTATCTGTATTCGACTTTTTTACATAACCCCATAATTGTGCACTATACATACGTATGTCTTTCAGAACGGTTTTGTATGAAAGTACCCGATTACTCAGGATAACTTCTGATCTGGGTCCTAGGAACCATTATGTTTTTCTAAATTTTAGTTCTATCTTTATAAAATTAAAACAACAAGAATTATCTAACGCAATAATTTTTATTTAAATATTTCAATTGACCGTATTACTTCTTCCAGTTGATTTCGTAAACGATTCAATTCTGTCGTATCCGCTGCAATGATATTACGAGCGTACAATACGCGGATATCTTTAATTCCCGCTTTTTTATTACACGTTGGGCACCTCCTCCTATTTATTTCGCACCCCGCCTAAAAATATTACAGTTATATTGAAAAATAAAAATGTTTAATTTTATAAATGTTTCAGATTGCTTCTTTAATTAATTAAAATTAATCTATTTTACGCGAAACAAAAAATCGTAACACAAAATTAAATTAATATTTGTCATATAAATAATAAACACTATGTACGTTGCAAAATATAAAAAAAAATACCTTCAGCCAATGTAAGATACATCTTTCACCGAAAAGATGTCCGCACTTAAGGCAACTCAGCCTGTGTTCGCCGGAATTCGTATATTCGCTGTAGCAAATTGTACAGTGAGATCCGTAATCTATACTATCTGTAAAAAATTCGTTCATTTAATAATGCAATAATTTTTAAACTTATAATAATCACTAATTATTTCGAAAATATTTACTCGCGAACTAATTTTTGATTCGTGAAGATTTATTATCCTCAGAAAGGAACACGCGCAGAAAAAAACCCTCGCTTACGTTCATCGTCTACAATTTAACCAGTGTTAATTATCGCCAATGTCAATCGTTAAGCAATCAGGCCGATTTCTCGAAAATAACACTTCATCATAAAATAATAAATTGTTCATGATTATTTTAAATGCCATCATTCTCATCAATCGATAAATGAACTATTTACGATTTATCGAGAGCAGTTTACGCCAATAATAATGTGGAAATAATTTAACACATAAGAACAGCGAAAAAATGAAATTCACTACGAATGAAAACTATTGCCAAAATAATTTTATAAAGGATAGAATTGCAAATAATAGAAAATTCAATGTCGACAAATTGTTAATTTCAAAGTAACCCACATTACAACTACATACATATATATTTGACGCGTTTGAAATGTGAGTTTATAAAAGACCCTTATGATACATTGAACGGCATACTAAACAAATGCGGCGATATTGAATGATCTGGAAATCGAAGGTCAATTACAAACGAAAATTTTTTGAAATGCGATATTTCTATTATTATTTTTTTGACATATAACTGGAAAAATATATTTACTATGTAAGCAATATCAAGAAAATATAGAAACCAACAATGGTGTCTTTTACGGCGGACGAATGGAATAAAACAAAGAACTGTATGACTGGAACAAAGGTAGGACGTCGAGAAGAACTGGGAAAACTGTTTCATACTGTTCTAGGATGTCACCAAATACCTTTACTTTATTATAAAATATATATAATAGTGAATAAGTACCAAAGAACATAATTTTTTAAAAATATAAATACAGTATAAAAAAAAATTATCAATTACATTCGATATACAGATGGCATTACGATAATTAAATAAACAAAACGATTATTTAATCTTCTAAATAAGTTTGAGAATACCAGTAATGAGTCGGAATTATTGACAAAAATAACTGCAGTTCACATAGCATATTAAAATTAAACAATATAAAAATTATTGATTTATTGTAATATCTGGAGAATTAATACATATGAAAAATCTACAAATGAAATTTAAACAGCCAAATTGGTATTCCCTTACAAAAGATATCATATGTCACGATCCATGCGGAACACAAATACGTCTGATAAATATTCGTTTTCTCCGTATTTATTAAGCTACGAATTTTTTGGAATTTTACAGCAGAGACATTTGGCGAATTTTTAGATGATCCGCTGGAAACAAATGTTGCAAATCTCGAAGACGGGAAAAAGAACTGGTATTTTTGTATTAAATGATATCGGCTTAGATTGCACTTACAAGATAAAATACTTTCGTCATATGATATTATGAAATGAAAGCGTATAAGATTGATAAACATAATGTGCGAATAACTCAAACGAATATGATGCTAATTAGGATGATGGTTACACATACATATACATGTGTATAAATATAATTATAAAAAAAACCTTTCAATAACGAAGTATGTGGAAATAAGTTATATTCCAAAACGCATGTATAGCGTTATCGGCATATGAAATAGTGAATAAAATTTAAAAAGAACTATATGACTAGAGAAACAAAAGAAAAAACTGGCACTTGTAATAAAAAATAAAAAAATTGTAACACCGGGTAGCAATATAATCCACGAACGATTTTTCCGCAATAACAGTGCGTTATATAATTTATATATAAAATAACAATATGAATAATTTTACAATAAGATGAAATAACAATATAGCAACATAATAAAAAAGAGCAATGAGTAAATTGTGAATTTATGCACATAACCTTTTTTTTGGGAGTATTTTTATTTATAATAAATTAATGTTCGATGTTAATGAACAAAATAACTTTTTAAAAAGTTATAGTCGTTTATTATAAACATACTGACACAATATTGTAGCTAATATTTAAGAATATTCAGTAGCAACTGTTAAACCAAAAAATTGTATAAACTGTAAATCTTAAATATTCTATTTGAAATACGAATAGTTTTGTTATAGACAGTGCGTAACAACATATGACACAAAAGTGAATACTTTCTACTTACTATCGATATTACACGACGCTCTGATGCTAGTACATTGTCTTTGTTCGATTAGACAGGGGTGAAAAACTCGTTGTTATTTAAACAGTTCTTAACTAATATTAACGTATTCGTGCACGAATTTGTAACTTACTCATATTTCTTATAACTTAAAAGTAGCATTTTCCTCTTAACAAAGAGGTTTCGTGTCTATTTTAATGTTATTATCTTCATATTACCAGTTTATCATTTTTGTTACATAATATTTTTTAAAATCGAAGAACATACTTTTGCCCATGAATGTAATTATAAACTGTGTGAATCCGAATATTATTATATACCATCTAATTCCAGTTCTTCACATGTATTTAATTTTATCTTCTTTATTATCGGCGCATCATCTTTTTCTGCATCCTCTTCCTCAGGGTCTGAATAACGTAGTGCATTATCAACCGTTACTTCCTGATGATTTACATTTTCTACGTTTGTGTTATCCTTTTAAGAAAAAAATATATAAATAGTTAAAGCACAGTAACGTAAGTTTATTTATACATTTTTTCAAAATATTCACATGAATGATAAAATGTTACAAATTTTTAATCGTCATTTAGAACAAATCACTTTACATAAATTTTATTTTAAATAAGATATCATTTACTTAATTTAAAAAATGTTCAGTAACTTTATCTTGTCTTCTTTCTCTCCCCAAGCTTGCGGTTGGTGGGTGAGTATAATATTTAGATATGTCTACGGGAGCATGCTCGTGCTTTTATAACGACATACCTTTCTCCATATTTTATTTGGTCCTAACTTCATCTTCCATTCATCATTCCTTCAATTAGTTATTCTCATCCATTCCGAATGTCTGACTATATCATTTTTTTTTTTCTTTTTTATTGTATTTTCTATTTGGCGTCGTTCATTTATCAGTTGTTATTAGTTATTTTGCCCGTTCATGGTATTCTTAACATTTGACGTTAGCATTACATTTCGAACGCTCGGAGCTTATCGTTTTCTCTTTTAAAAATCGTCCACCATACAACGCCATACTTTATATTGATTAATTGGGTTCATAGTATCCTTAAGAATTAAAGCTGTTAGTTAAATTTACTTAATAAATTATTTAAGCTTCAATTTGTACACTAATTATTGACGAATTTAAATCATCAAGCTTAGTTTAGTCAGTATTCTAATAATGATTTTAATTTCAATTAAAAATTTCAATATAGTACGAACACTGAACGTCCTTTATTTTCAAACCCTTTAATAGTTAACTATTCATTAATCACATTATAACTCGTTCAAATTTTCAACATATTGAATTTGTATTTGTGTTAGTTTTAGAATGCCCAAAAGTTACGAAATCTGCGCATTCTTACATCGAAACCGCAAATAATATTTCGTATGAGTTGAATAATAAATATAAACAAAATTCTATGCGACAATTTAAAAACGATGAAATGATAACATATTTGTGTAACTGTTGACACAACTTTTGTATTATTTTTAACTAACGTTAAATAATTACAAGTTGTTCAAATGAACGTGAAATGCGCAGACAAGAAGTATATCACATGGTTCCCCAAATGATTGCAGAGGAGTTAAATCAATTGGGGATCCACAGTTAAAAAAGTATCAAATATGTGGAAAACAGTGACAGTGGAACTAATAATAATAAAAAAAATAATTCCTACCAAGATGTTTATGGTAGACTTTGCACCCGGATCTGACATGGAAGCGATAAAAAATTACAAATATTTTCCATTTAATAGTAACAGTGGTGGAGGAAACCGAAAGGAGTTATAAAATTGTTAAGCTTGGTCACCTAAAAAATAGATGTAATAGAAATCTTCGATGCGTAAAATGTGGAAGGAATCATCGCTCGATAGAATGCAAAAAAGACACAAAGGAACATGTAAATGTACATTATGCGGAGAAACTAATCTAATGAATGCATCAATAAATATACCAAGTAGCAATTATTTTAAGGTAAAGAGGAAAACTATCACGAAAAGAAGCAAAAACATAAAATAAGCAAAAAGTAGAAGAGACAAACAAAAAACTTTTTTATTTTTACTTTTATACGCGCAACGGTTAAGAAACAATAAGTGCGTTTGCTGAGTGACCATAGCTTATTATAAATGTAAGAAGAAACGTTCCAATGAACACACTTCCATAGCGTCGTACAGTTGTCACTTGTTAGCTAATCATGGAAACTCAGTATATCACGAGGCCATCGGCGTTTTAGTCTTCGCGTACGCGATAATTGATTTTCTGCTAAGGCTGATATTAGAGCATTACTATTGTAGCCCAAATTGTTGTGAAATTTTTTATATCTGACCTTGACAACCTCTGCGACAAGCTATATGTTTAGATCTCGATGAATTATTTTATTCGAAACGAACCATGGAGCATTAATTATCTTTCTTAATATTTTGGATTCTACACTTTGGATACGATTCGTGTTTGATGATTTACAGCAACTCCATAATTCGGATCCATACAGCCAAATGGGTTTTAGTAAGTTGTTATATAAAATGATTTTGCTTGTAGCATTTAATTTGGATCGGTGATCAAGTAGCCGCATCAACACAGAGTATCTTTTTCGTAGCTCTTAGTTCTTAACATTTAAATGGTATCTTCAGTTAAACGGCTATCGAGATAGAAGCCAAGATAGCGGACACGATAGGAGCTAGGAATAATTGCATTATTGATACGTATGGGATTGCACGTTCCTCTTCTAGGTGTAAACGTGACGTGATGACATTTACTGACGTTTAGGCGAATACGCCATTTCATAAACCATGATTCGAGTAGATCAACATGTTGTTGTAAGGTAGTGGAAGCTTGGACAGGATCTTCATGTCTTGATAGTACAGCAACGTCGTCAGCAAATGTACACAATAGCGTGTCAGGATGCCGGGGTATATTTGCTATATAGATCACATAGAGTATTGGTCCGAGTATACTGCCTTGGGATAATAGCCAAGTTGCTATACAAACTTCGGCAACATTAAATAGTACAACTGAATCAGCTGAGATAAATGAGGCTATCAACAAAATTCTAAAAAAAATATACAACTTAATTGATAAGCAGGAAAAAATATTTAATTAAAATTTCGAACGACTTAATGAGTTTGAAAATAAATCGTGTAATAACAAGAACAATGGACAGAATAAAAATTGCAACATATATAAAGTGAATGAATAAGCACATAGACGACAAGAAATAGAATTATCAATAATCCAACATCAAATAGATGTATTACATATTACAGAATCACAATTAAGTGTAAATGATATTGTCTGTATTACATTATGCATCTTGACGGAGGTAGATATAGAGGAATTGCAATATTAATTAAAAACAGTATAGAACACTAAATTACAGAAACTAAGTACGAAACCAATACAAGCAACAACAGTAAAATTAAATACCAAAGAAGGTCATTTAGCTAATATACAAATAAAACTGAAATCTTTTCTAATTATACCAGCACACTAGGGAAAAAAACATTGTTGGTTACGATTACAATACGTAATATACATATTGGGGGTCTAGGAAAATTCTAGCCGGCCAAGAAACTATCATAAGCGGTTAATAAACACGATTTCGAGTGTTGCCCTGGTGGTGAATCTACATATTGGCCGTCAGATAAAAATAAATACCAGATCTACTGGACTTTTCTATAACCAAAGGAATACATCAAAGCAATATACAAGTTGAGAACAATTATGATTTTGTAACGGGTCATTCACCTGCTATTTTTTAACAGTTAGGCGTACTTTAATTGTAAATAAACAAAGTTCAGGTCTAACTACTAAAAGAAGATGAAAAAGTTGTCACATACCACCTATGGTGCAGACAAAATTTCTCTTCTCCGATTATACAAAGCCCTAATAAAAGCAAAATGTGACTATGGTTTTCCTGCCTACGCGTCCGCTACACCTACTGTCCTGAAACGACTAAACTCAGTACACCACTCTGCACTACGCCTAACACTTGGTGCAATGAGATCAACACCAATAAACCATTTGCTATATGACTCTGGAGAACTTCCCACCGATCTTCATCGTTCTTATATCCTACTCAAATTCCACCTTTACTCACTCTCAACTCCTGATCTTCCTGATAAGGCAGTATATCACCACAATCATCAAACCACTCCTTATTCAAACTTACTCGTTCACAATAAAATTACAAACATCCTCCATAATCTTGACATCAACCTGCCTCCACTCTGCAAAGCCAACCATCTGTCTATTCCTCCTTCGATTTCCATTCCCATAATGTTTGACACGTCTCTCCTCAACTGCCTCTCATTGCCACAATCCATTATCGAGGCCTCGTTCCAAAATCTACTAAAAATGTATGGTGGCCATGAAGTACTATACACGGATGGAGCCAAAAAAGGAAACTTCACTGGTTGCGCCGTCATATACAAACATGGGACAATCCGATGTCCACTACCATCTACATTCTCTGTATTGTCGTCAGAGTTATATGCAATCTCCTGCGCAATTGTTATTGCATAATCGGAGCTAAAGCATGACATATTAATTTGTACAGATTCTCTCAGTTCAATTCGAAACATACAGAATAGACACGAACATCAGCATCCGTTCGCGAAAACTATACTAGAAAAATCGTTTACCTATAAGCGACAAATTGTACTTGCGTGGATACCCGGACATCGCAATATTGGTGCAAACAATGAAGCTGACACAGCGGCAGCAGATTCATGTAACATAACACCGGTTCCGGTCATACCAACGACATGTAAAGATATGACGATCCATATCTGGAACAAGATGAAGTCGATAGCAATGGAACGATTCTCCATCATTCCTTATTACGATCGTAGCATCGCAAACCCGATAATGCCAACATCCAGACGGAAAGATGTGGTCCTCTTTCGCGTTCGATCCGGATACACACGTCTTACGCACCAGTTCCTGTTCAGGGAAAATCGGCCTACCTGTCCTGCATGCAATACTCCTCTTACCATCACTCACATCCTAGTTTCCTGTCCAACATATACCTTTCAACGTCAGCTTGCTGGCCTTCCTCTCAACCTTCCCAACATATTACAACGCACTTCATCCGCCGAGACTAAACTTCTCCTCTTCCTCAAAATCACAAACATCTTTCCTCTAATCTAGTTTCTTACACCTTTCCTTCCGTGCCTCTGGCCTAAGTAGCAGGATACGGTACGGTCACAAATCAAAAAAGAAGAAGTGATTGAGAAATTTTCGCAGAAGAATTAGACAAACGACTAAATTTGAATACATTATTGAAGAATGAAAATTTAAAACTTCAAATAACATAATATTTTTATGAACATATATTAAATGTTTTTTTTTTTTTAATTCCAATTTTTCTTCTATTAAATTTTGTTTTCCAAATACGCCAAATAACGTACTTTGTATGATGTATGATTCTAAATATATTAAGCAATTAGAATTGTCAAAACTGTAAAATATGAGTTAAAATAAGTGTAGTAAACATTCATTCCCAAATAAACAATTTATAAACATTTCATACATAAAACAGAATAATTTTAAAATAATTACCTAAATATAAAACTGAATAATTCAATGTATATACGTACACAGGAACTAAAACCATATAACTAAAAAATACATTAAAATTATGTAACAAAGCTTGCTACATGTGTGCATTATATGCTCACACACATTTGTTTAAATGTATTAATCAAAACACTCATTAAAAACATCAATTTTTTCATTAATTACATTACCCGCGTATGAGATGATTTTTAATTACTTTATTAAAAAATACAAACCAATTCCATCGTATTTGCGTTTTCATTTTGCTCATTTTCATCCATATTTATAGAAAACTTCTAATGTATACAACATAATAACTTAATTTTACACAAACAAAATTATATATAAAGTTAAATCTTGGTCCAGGGTATTATATAAAAATTTGGACAATTAAAATTAAAAATAAATTCAAATCTTAGCACAGACGGTTATTTATTACTAGCAGCGGAAGAAATTACGTAACATAGTGAATTATTTCAAGACGTGTATACACGAGTAGGTCTGCTACTATTTTTCAATATTTGTTTTAACGTATTGCACATTATTATTAATTATTAATTAAAATAACTACTTCAATTTTGTTTGTGTCCATAAGATTATTTGATTAAGTTAGCATATTTTTAACGATGGGAACCGGTAGATGATGAGCAATGTAGCACCGAAAGTCAAACTAATTAATTAATAATTTACAGATCATATTTTGAAGTATTAGCTTTTTTTACATTTATTGTGATAAGTTTTAAAATATTTCAATTAAAATAATTTCTGATTATTTAAAATATTATTATATGATTCAGTTTTTACGTTTTCATAGACAGGAAGTTAGTGGTGTCATGTCATAAATAATGTGCGGCTTTTTATTTTTGCTTCATGTTGGTGATTTAAATATTGACATCCAAAAACACGTAAAATTATTTCTCATTTCAATCATACACACGTTTGCACTTTTATGTACATGTTATCAAATTCTGTATTCTTATCTTTTTTATTATAGCCCATACGATATTTATTTCCGTAAATATAATGTATTATAAACTAATTTCGTACTAATGTAGTTATCTAACTACGCTTTACCTTAATTTTACGAGTTGGATATGTTATTTTGCTATGTTCAGCGAGCAATATCCAGTAAACATTTCAGCAATATGTTCTAGTTCAGTGTTGCTAATAGAACATTCATTTCTTTAGCTTAGTTCACTTAGCGCCAACTTAAAAAGACGAGGATGTGATTATTTCGATGAACGATATGTTTCCTTATGTGAAGATTGGAGCTGCTATGTGAAAGCATCAGTTTTATGGACGCAAGGAAATAGATTTGAACCTCAGCCTGTAATTAGCGAAAATAATATATTTTTATGGAATGGAGATATTTATAATATGCATTCGGTAATAAAGGTTTATAATTGTATACACTTTTGTAATTAATGTTTTTATGATTCAGTCATTTAATCGATGTTTGAAATGTAAAACCATCTCCTAATTGTTTATGTGGATTCACTGCTGGATGTAAGCTTTCTCTCAATTCATCCATGCAGTTCGTTCGTGAGCCTTTTCCAGCCATTTAATACCAGTTATTTACGTATATCGTCTTCCCACCTAGCACAGGTCCTGCCAATTTGTAGAATCCCTATATTTCTTTTTTGATGCATTAGTTTGAGGCACATCAATCGTTCCTGTACACGCTATTTTATGTCTTCTGAGTATGGTTCTGGTGAGAATCCACATTAACACACGTGTCAGCACCTTTATTCCTTACAATATTTCTGAGTTGTCCAACTGCAATTCATGAGAGCTTTGTCTCTTTATTTTTGTCTGCAAGCTCTTTTTAGGCCACGATAATTACTTGATCTAAGTATGTATGGTGGTCTACTTGCTCTAACCCTTGTCCATCTAATATTATATCGATTCATTGTAAAATATTACTCATAATTTTGGGTTTGTTAATATTTATTGTCGGGTCTAATACTTTAGAGTACTGACACAAATTCTTCAACACTTATTTGTAAATCGTCAACTTTATTTCTTATTATAATGTTGTCTACAAAACGTAGGTGATTGAGTCTTTCAGCACCAATACCTGTGGAGTCCATTGTAGGTTCTTGAAAATATTTTGCAACGCTGTAATAAATACTTTAGGCGAAATTGTATCGCCTTAACGGACCTCTTTTCAGCCGGATTTTGTCTATTTCATTTACAAGTTGTATTTTCTTAGTTGCTGAGTTGTATGTTATTTATGATGTTTATATATTCTTGATATAAAGCTCACTTTTAGTGGTTTTTAGAACTGTCCAGATTTCTACAATATTAATTGCCTTTTGATAGTTAACGAAAGTTATATATACATGGTCATGTGTACTGTAACCAGATTTGAATTCTGCTTTTCTCGTGGTTGCTGGTCTATCTATCTGTTTTGTGATTATGAGTGTAAATATTTATATATGTGCGACATCTGTAGTTATCTAACTTAATGTATCACCATTTGTTGTATATACGTGTAATACCAGCTTGATCCCACGATTACGGTATCGAGTTTTTTGTAGACACTTGTTGAATAACTTTCTGAACCAGATTTTCGAAGTAATTATTTTTGGAAGCACAGGATAACAAGTGACAAAATAATTATTTTTGTATTTGCGGATATAAATTTTACTTTATATATATTATATGTAAAATTATGATTTATCCAATAAATAAATTTCATAGATAATCAAAACCAACATCGCTGTTACTAAAATTCAATTAATGCAGTATTTTTGTACTAATTTCATTTACAGGAACGTTGTATCGAATTATCCGACACAAAATTTATAATAAACCAACTTTCAGTAAATGATGATGTGGTCCAGCTGATGTCTAAGGTCCGTGGTCCTTTTTCTTTCACTTATTGGAACGAACGCAAAAAAGTATTATGGATAGGTCGGGATGTAATTGGTCGACATAGTCTTCTGTGGTATTTCTCAAAAACTGAAATTTTTGTCACCTCTGTAGGATATAAATCAGATTTACCGCTTGTTGAAGTCCCAGCTATAGGATTATTTGCTATAAAGTTTGACGAAAAAATGACTATTTATGGTGAGAAAGACGATTATTTTTATAATAGTACTCTAAAGTACGCACTTAATATATGGAATAAGTATTAATAATTTTGATTTAACAACGTACGTTTGTATACATTAATAAAATCATTTTGTTAACTATCACAATGTATTATCTTAAAACGTTAAAATTTACAAACTTTTTCAATGAATTTTTAGTAACTGTCAACGTTTAGTAATTCGTTTTGGATATAAATTATTTTCCGTTAGAACATTTTTTTTTTTAATTCTGTTACAGATGTATTCTTATATCCGTGGTCTCATTATCAGAACAATGAAATATTATCGTACAGTCTACCGACAAAGATTAAAATCAAAGATTCAATTCTCGCTTTAGATTATGAAAATATAGACTGGTCAACAGATAATATTCCCTTCGTAGATGCGTATAATAATTTTGAAATGAGCAAAATTCCCAAATTTATGGCCTCAATGCTTGACGATAAAATAATAAGTTCACGAATAATCGAGTTTCTCTCAGTTTTAACAGAATCTGTCAAAATTAGAGTACTAACTACACCCGCGTTGTGCCGCACATGTAAAATCAGTCCTTGTAACCATTCGAAAATGGCGATACTATTTAGCGGAGGTGTAGATTGCACTGTCCTTGCTGTTTTGGCTGATCAGTATATAAATGAAGAAGAATGTATCGATCTGCTGAGCGTAGCATTTAGTCGAAGTAACAGTGATAACTTTAACGTGCCCGACAGAAAAACAGGATTATCGTCTTATCGAGAACTGAAAAATTTGTGTCCTAGTAGGAAATGGAACTTTGTGGAGGTAAATAAATATGAATCACTTGTAGTTTTTAACTTAATTGAATAACAATTTTGTCTTTGGTAATTTTTTTTTTCGCCTTTGTTATTACCGATTTAGATAAATGTATCTAAAGACGAATTAACAGAAGAACGAGAAAAACATATACGTCATTTAATCTACCCTTCAAATACAGTGCTGGATGATAGTCTCGGTTGTGCTCTTTGGTTTGCATCAAGAGGAATTGGAACAGTTGATAATGTTCCTTACGAATCAACTGCTAGGGCAAGTAAGATATTATAATAGTCGATTTCTAATCATTCGTTATATTCTTCTAGGCGTTAGGAAATTTATTGTACATTTTCAATCAGTTACAGTGTTAGATCACCGTAATTTTAACATTTATAACTATTCAAAATATTACAGATATTACTGTCGGGATTAGGTGCTGATGAGCAGTTAGGAGGGTATACTCGTCACCATACTTTATTGAAACAGCAGGGATATTCTAGTCTTTCAAAACAACTATTCGAAGAAACATTAAATATCTCCAGACGAAATTTAGGTAGAGATAACCGAATTACGTCAGATCACAGTCGTCAATGTAGATTTCCCTACCTTGATGAGAACATCATTGTATATCTGAACAAATTGCCGCCATGGATAAAGTATGTATACCATGTTTGTTTAATTGAATTATAAAACATCCAGTACAATCGCTAAAGATGTTTTAAAAAATTATTTATATTTTCAAAAATACTTAAAACCAGATTATTAAAATAATTACTCGGGAAGACATAGATAAATTAATAAATATGTATATATATATATATATATAAAATTTTGAAATGTGTAGAAATTTTTAAATAGATTAATGTAAGGATCGATAAAATAATTATCAATCGGTTATTTCTCTATGTATATATAGATAGTTTATCGATGAATTATGTAGAATAAAAATATCGGAGTAAATATTTTCCTGGAAAACACAAAACAGTTTACAAAACTGGTTTTGCTCATTTTTTTAAATTTTACGTTTACAAATTAATTTGTAAGAAATACGTTTTAATTATGCCATATACTTGAATTATTTATAATAAATGCCGTTTATTATTAAATTATTATTGTATTTTTGTCGTGTTTTCAGACATGGGCCAACTACGTTACCTCCTGGTGTCGGAGATAAATTGTTATTACGATTACTTGCATGGCATTTAGGTTTACATATATGCGCGATATTACCTAAACGGGCGATGCAATTTGGATGTAGAATTGCAAACAGCAAAGATAAAGGGAATTCCACATCTGTCAATTTATAAATTTAATTTAAATCAACTAATGCGGACATCATTAAAATATTAAATTAATTTTTAACTGAATTTAAATCAGTAATGAATCCGCCGATTACGTTATTAATACAAGTCGTCGACAAAATTATGCCGTAAATATGATGATAAAAAATAGTTTACTCATAGCTTCTTAGTGATAATACTATGGAATGTTGACGGAATCGTACAAAAAAGTGTGAATTGAAAATATTCTTACATAAATATGTAGTGGATGTATCATTAATAACTGAGACACACCTAACATATGATAAAAATTTTAATATATCTGGTTCTTCTTCTTCGCGTGCCACCCGATTCAGGTATTGCTTAATCATCATGTATGGATTCCACTATCTGATGGAAAGAGTTCCGATCTCTTGACGCTTTGATTAGTTCCGCTGCACTCTGAATTCCGGTCCATATTTTAATGTTGTCAAGCCAAGAGATCCTTCTTCTTCTCGGTTTTCTTCTACCATTGATCGTTCCCATTAATGTTGTTTGTAAAAGGTGGTATTTCAATCCTCGTATTAAGTATCCCAAAAACGCAGTTTTTCGTCTTTTTATTATAGTCATTAGTATCCGGCCAGTTCTCATAAGTTTTAACACTTCTTCGTTCTTAGTTTTACTTGTCCACGGAATTTTCCATATCCTTCTGTAACACCACATTTCGAACGATAAGATGCGCTTCTTCATATTTTCTTTTGTCGTCCAAGTTTCGCACCCATACAAAAGTACTGACTACACGTAACAACCCAGAACATTCTTTTTGACATCTAAGCTTAATTTTCGGTTACAAAGAACGTGTTTGAATTTCATGAACATGTCTCGGGCCATTTCAATTCGAGCTCGTATCTCTACATCCGGATCACTATCTCTTGTGATCCAGCTACCTAAATATTTATATTTATTTACTTGTTCAATTTCATTCTCATTGATAAATAACTTTTTTTTTTTTTTTTTTTGTAACTGAATTTTGTTTTTTTAATGTTTATATTGATTCCCATTTCTTGGCTTACAATAGCAACTGTATCTAATATTCGCTGCAGATCTTATGCAGATTCAGCCAATAATGCCGTATCATCGGCAAAACGAATCACTGAAATTTTATCACCTCCTATTTGTATTCCTATGTCTTGTCCTTCTAGATTTATGCTCAAAAATTGCTTCTGAATATATGTTGAACAATGTTGAGGACAGCACACAACCCTGTCAAGCTCCACGTCGTATTGGTATTCGTGCAGTTAACTGATCATCTATTAATACTCTAACGTGTTGGTTTTCATAAAGAATTTGTAAGAATCTTAAATCTGTCTGGTTAATACCAATGTTCAACGTTTTAAATAATTCTCTGTGTTGTCCTTTATCAAATGCTTTATTATAATCTATAAAACATATATAAACAGTTTTGTGAAAATCTAGTTGTTTTTGAATTATTGTTTTCATGCAAAAAAGCGCTTCTCTAGTTCCCATCCCTTTACGAAAACCAAATTGGTTCTCATGTTTTTTTTTCGCAAATTTGAAATATTCGCAAGAAAAGTTTCAGGACGTGGCTGGTTATACACAGCTAAACATCCAGATGGATCTGCTCATAGGAGCACTATCTTTATAATTAAGAACTGCAACATGAATAACTGTCACACTGTACAAACGCTTTTTAGATAATTTGTGCTAATATTAACATTAACATGAGTTACTTAACTGTTGTCACTGGACAATATCCATTTTATTTATTTTAGAAGTGAGTAGTGAGTAATGTCAATTATGACCATGATTGGCTGGTATGGTAAAATTAAAAAAAATAAAACAATATTTTAAAACTTGTACCATTTCTACAGAATATATTAAAAAAAAACAAACAATTGCAATCTAGTCAAATACATTATTAAAAAGAAATATTGAAAATAACTACCGTATTACTGTACGATTAAAAATATTTTTACATTTAAATGTTTCAACAAGAACAAAATCAAATAGATGGTATCTAGGTCGTAATGAACAATTCATAGCAAAATTCATCGAACAAGTAAACAACATAACGGAAAAGAAGATATCACAACAAGAACCAGATATCCTTAGAGGAAATCGAACAGGCAATAAACAAATTCAAAAATAATAAATCGACAAGACAAGACGATATAGTGGCAGAGATGATCAAACCAATCAAAGGGAAGTCTGTTATATAATAAATACAATTTGCAACAAGATATGGAAAATAATGGCCGAATGACTGGACTAAATCAGTATATGTACCAATTTACAAGGAGGATAGACACAATTGCCAAAACTATAGACTTATTGCTCTTATCAATCATATCAGTAAAATAATGCTGTACATAATACAAGAACAATTAAAACATTTTATACGGCCACAAATCTCAATAGAACTGTCAGGATTTTCACCCGGAAAAGGAACACGAGAACAGGTGAAAAATTCTATGAATTCAATACGCTAGCAATATTGTTTCCTGGACTATACAAAAGCATTTGATATGTTTGAGTGGAACACATTGTGCAAAATTTTAAGGGAATTCGGAGTATCTGAACACCGCATAATGATAATAAAAAAGATATATGAAGATAATACTGTGCATATAAAAGTAGATAGACAACTACGTGAAAGATTTCAAACAAAAAAAGGGGCGAGACAGAATTGTATACTGTCACCCATACTTTATAATATATATAGTGAATGGATTATGCGCCAAGCAACTGAAATTTTGAATGGAGAAATAACGATTGGTGGAAGAAAAATCTGTAATTTAAGATGTGCAGATGATACAATACTATTAGGAGCGAATAAACAGGAAATATCAACCATTTCAAAACGAGTAGAACATTTCAGTCGAAAAGCAAATCTAATATTAATTCGTTCGAAATGCACCATAATCACAATTGATCTGATTGGGAAACTGCCTGAAACATTTACGTCCATACCTGACATTAGAGACTTCAACCACATATCTCGAAGCATATATTACGAGTACTGGAAATGATAAAAATAAAATCGAAAGACGAATCTGAATAGCTAAAAGTGCCCTAGGAAAATGAAATAAAATATGGAAAGACCATCCTATACAGATAACTAAGAATTGTAACGCTAATATTTTCGATAGTGAGCTACGGATTTAAATTATGGACGCTAAACAAAACTTTATGTCGTAAGTTAGAAGCGTTCGAAATAATCTGTTATAGAAGAATGCTCAGAATACCGTGGACTGCACATCTATCTAACACATCAATGAAAAATATAGACTGATACAGAAGATAAAAAGAAGAGCTGTTAGATTTTTTGGCTATACGCCGAAATGAATTGGAAAAGACGGTCATGCAGGGATTAGTAGAAGAAAAAAGAAATAGAGGATGGTACTCGACCGACTACATTCTACATACGGCGAGGATATAAACTGACGGAAACGACCCAGAATCGGAATGAATGGCGAAAAATAGTTTACAATTGCTTACGATGGTCACGTCGTCCGAAAACAGACAACGACGAAGAAGAAATGTTTTTTTCAATATGATTCACAAAGTGTATTATAAAAAATTAATTTTAAAAACTAACTATAACAGCTGCTTAAGATGTTTCATTTTTCTTACGTTTATTAAAAATCACGTTAATTAAAAATTCTAATTTCACACACTATTGGTATTTGCACCAAATTATTGATGCTAGCATATTTTCAATTAAAGTAGTTTCATGTAAATATAAACGGGGATAACTAGCGATTCAGTGCTACAGATATCAAAGGTTCGGACACACGTCGCATAATTGTAACCTTACTGATAGATGTCTTAAGTGTGGTGTGAATAACCCTGGCAGCGCGAGTGACAACAGTCGTTTAAGTACGCAAATTGCTCCAGTGACCACCTCGCTAACTCTTCGGAATGCAATACATTTAAAAGAATAAATATATCCATCCAATTCTCTGCTCACTTCTCCAAAGGAGGTGCTCTAACATATTCGATCCTTCAAAAACAAGCACTCTGTCGGAGATGATAACATTTCGTCGATTATCATAAAAAAAACTACAAGGCGATTGTACAACTCACTAATATTATATGTTTAAACTGGAGTATTTCCCTTCTAACTAGAAAGTAGCAAAAATCATAACTCTTCCGAAACCTGGAAAAGATTGTTCATCACCAGATAGCATTCGGCCTATAAGCTTGTTGAGTAATCTCAGTAAGATTGCTGAAAAAATCGTACTAAAAAGATTACGTATTTTCTCGGACAATTTATTACCAAAAGTACAGTTTGGTTTTCGTCCTGGCCACTCTACAACTCATCAAATCGCTAGAATAGCAGAACATATCACTACGTTAACTGTAATAAACATACGGGGATGGTTTTATTCGAGACATGGCCAAAGCATTTGATACTACTTGGCACAATGGTATCATATATAAAATGATTGATGTAGATTAACGAAATATCTAATTATGCTTATTTTAAGCTGTTTAAGTAGTAGATCATTCTATGTGTTTATAAATTATCCTTCCGCAGAACATGCTTTGTAGGAATACCTCGAGTCCATTTCTATTCACATTTTACTTATACGACATTCCTATAACAAAAGATCGCTTGAAAATTACGTTAAAGTCGAAAAGCTTTGCATAAATAAAATAAATTTTATAATTCGTTTTTATTTTGTTTTGTTAAATAACACAGAGGTAGCCTTGTATGCAGATGACACAGCATTATTTTCTAGTTCTTTTATATTCCAAGGGCAGTAACGAATAAATTTGAGTTAGGAGTAGATAGGTTAATTCGTTATTTTGCTTTGCTTACTGGCAGATAGTCATTAACCCTGCCAAAACTCAGGCAATACTGTTTACTCGTAGGAGCTACCCACTACTTTAACGATGTAAGTGTGGAATGGTCAGACGAAATAAAATATTTAGGAGTTATTTTAGATAAAAAGGTTGCCTTTTAACCAGCATTTAAATTACGCGTCAATTAAAACACATCCAGCAATTTGTACCATTTATCCTTTGTTTAAGCGCAAATCTGTCCTAAATGTCAATGATAAATTAATAATATATAAATCGCTCATTAGCCAGTATTAACGTATGCCTGTTCAATGTAGAGTTCCATTAGCAACTCTAGCTACAACAAGCTTCAGTTGGTTCAGAATAGATGCATTAGATGTATACTCAATACTCCCCATATATAGTAATATAATGAAAATGCACGAGCAATTGAAACTACCTTTGTTAAAAGATCATGTATTAAAAATGTCTACTACCTTTTTAAACAATTACGCATGATAATGACCTAATTAAGGTGATTGGAAATTACGATAACAAGCAGTTAAGAACAAAATATACTAAGTATAAGCATCGCAGATTCAAGCATAATTTACTATAGCTTGTCAAATAATTATCGCTAATATTCATTTTTAAATATAAGTGCGTTTTGATTATTTTTGACGGCCTGTTTTGTATATTTTTATCGCATGTTTTTTGTTTGTTTTGATTATTTTTCCGGCATTTTGTGTATATATGTTAAACATTAATTGTTAAAAATTAAGTTTCACGGTAAGTTTATTTTAAACGGTACGCAGTGTCATAATTATTGTTTTTCTTTTGTAATGCTTAATAATATGAAAATATACGTTTCTTCCATTTTTTCCACACTTAATAAACTGCACTATTTATATCATAAAATTTCCTTGTAATAAAAAATGTATACTTATAATAATTAAAAGCAAAACCATACGAATATAAATGTATGAAATATAGAAATGAGTCATAAGTTTGGAACGTTGAATATTATAATGAAATTATTCACGTTTACAATGTGATTTATGCCTCCGTTTTTTCAGCATTTTCATTTGGAGGTTCACATTTAGCCCGTTTTATTGCCGGTTGATTTGTCTGTACGATAGGAATTTGTCGTTCATTTTCTGCAGCTTTAATCTAAATTAAAAGGACATAAATTGTCTAGTGTAACAGTATATTACATAAAACTTAGTGGTTGTAGTGTGTACATGCTTTCAAACTTTTCTTAAGCTTAACATACTCGATTATAGTATCAAGTTAAGAGTTTTAGGTATAAAAAATTTGTAAAATGAAAATTTGTCAATCATTCGGTATTTTGAAGTTTACAGACATAAATTAACAAAAAATTCATCAATATACAAACTGGATGTTAAAATTTAAGTGTAAATTGTAAAAATTGAACAAATTAATGGATAAAGAAATCCAGTATTTAAAAGACTCTAGAAAAATTATCTTACACAATAAACGGAAACTTCACTGTCACTGTGCAAACATTTTATCACTCTTGTACAGTTT
This sequence comes from Coronaproctus castanopsis, assembly GCA_032883995.1. NCBI lineage: Eukaryota > Metazoa > Arthropoda > Insecta > Hemiptera > Monophlebidae > Coronaproctus > Coronaproctus castanopsis. The sequence goes on along the minus strand of CM065052.1, from coordinate 106,117,914 downwards.
TCGTAAAATGTTCCATAGCTAGTTCTACATGGTTCGTAGTTTTAAGTGCGATTTTTAGATTTCTTCTATTTTTTTTTATTATTTCACGAAAATGATCGCAATCCATCATTATACAATTTCGACCTACACGTTTTCTTTAAAATATTTTCATTAATGGTAAGCACCACCTGGATGTAGTCGGATGATGGTTATTTTCCACATATCTATGTGATTCATTGGCAGTCCTTTTATCACAAAAGAATCTAGTAAATGTGGGACTTTACATGGATCGGTGGGCCAATAAATAAGAAGACCGTGAGGAATGTACTGTGCACGTTTTCAAAAATAAGCATTTTTAACTATCTACCGTGAGGGACAGTTAACCTTGAACCAAAATAGATATTTATTGCGTTAAAGTCTCCTCCGATTATGTATGTCTTACCAAAAATTCATTAAATCATGTTTTAGTAATAATGTGCCTTGGAGGACAATAAACTGCCGAGATAGCGATGCTTTCTATGACTATAGTTGTGGCTTGTAGATAATTATATTCATAATTTCTTAGTACGTGATATTTAATGTTTTTCCTTATTATAACTTCCTGAGCTGCCGTGTGCAGTGTCATCAAGGTGATTAGTGAAATATAACTGGCGATTCTTCATCTTTCTTTTTACAGAGTGCTGTTTTGAGGATCATCGCATTTAAGGCACACATAAGGTTTCCCACAATAAGCTTGTTGACGGCAGAAACACTGAGGAATTATGTTTTCTTTCTTGGTGCTTCAGCTTTAATTTTCATTTGGAGTAATGTTTGTAATTTACATATGTCACTATTATTGTCTTGTAGCTCTAGGTCCACGAAGTAAGGGTTACTTTACTCACTCTATATCTGACATTACTGATGTGTCTCAATGACCTAGTTCTTCAATAACTGTCTTAATGTTGTTTATGTTGATAGAATGGTGTAGGTGATGAATTGCTATGTGAAAACTTCGTTCGGATTTCAACTCGTATGTATGATGTTCTATTCCCTACCCCCAGAAATATTTAAGTAGTAAACGATAATCGTTGGAATTGTTTGTTTCAATTTGCATTCGATTATTCGTGAGTGGCTTACAGGTGTAAGAGTTAAGAGGCACAATTTTGTTAATATCAATTAACTTTTGAGGGTAGTTAGCCATACCATACACTGTAATTATAGATGGTTTAGGTTCAATTACATTATCATTTTCTGTAACTATAACATGTTGGTTGTCAGTATCATTATCTATTTTTAGAGGTGCAAATTTATTATTTCTATGCGAGCTATCAGTAGTATTCGCAGAAGAGAACCACTTGTGTTTTGTCCTATTTTTTTCTTTTCATTTTTCACTACGTGCCATGGATGTTTATTTGGCTGAATGCATGACACATTGCTTACAAGGTTGACGTCTATTGCAGGAAAAAAGAGTGGTGCGTACACGTGGGCACGATTATCTATATTCGATGTCGCTAAACACAATTGTTTAAATTATAATTTATAATAAATTTATCATTATACCTTTTTTGGAGCCATAACTGTTAAAATACCATCCGACGAAATAGTACTCGTAACTGCATCTAAATTTACATTTTCAGGTACTTTATAACGCCTAGTAAATTGACGAGAAATAAAACCGTGCTTATCCTGTTTTTCTTCATGTTTGCCCTCGATAACAATATAATCATTTACAACCTTCAGATTGATTTCATCCGGTTTAAAATGTTGAACATCCAGATTTACCTTTAAAACATAAAAAGTTACATTAAACCTTATTAGTTTTATACCCACAAAGTGCACAAACTGAAAATAAAAATCTATTTGAAAAATAAACATCACACAGCAAGAAACTATTTTTTCGATGTTAAAACAAGTTCTGTAATGTTTTATACCGTAATAGGCTACATAATTCTCATACACATAAATGTATACTCGTACGCTAATGACTAAAATATAAATTTTATAACGATTAAAACAAATTTATTTACATTACATGCCTATATTAAAAGAGACCAGTAATCGATTTTTATTACGAATAAGTGCACTCGTTAAATAAGCAATAATTATTTTTAAATTACCACAAAATATAATTATTTTTGATAAAAACTAAACATCTTCGTGACAACACACGTCGGTACTATAAACAAAAATTACTAGTAATATTCTCTGAAATCAGCTTAACATCATAAAGCTGTTTATATTAAGTTGTTTAGAAAAGAAAAAGTAATAATAATTACATGAGTATAATACGAAAGAATAGATTTAACGTAAATTTTATGTTCAGTTTCCTCTTATTAATTTTATTTAAGGTTCGTTAATATTTAAAAAGCAAAAATTCCTAACTTACGATATATCAAGTTTGTTTTAATTATACAAAATGTTAATTTTTATATTTCTTAATTAATTCAAATAATTAAACTTAAAAAAAAAATTAACTTACCTTAAATCGATTCTTCTGATCACTAACATCCGAAATTGTACCATGTTCCGACTCGGAAACTGACTTTATTAAATGACGCAAATCACTAGACCGTAATGAGGACACGGATAATTTTTTCGGAATATAGTTAAGATCAAAGGGATCATTAACAGTATCTAACAGTTCATCCAATAAATAACGTGCTAAGGCCATTGAACCAGTCTGCTTGAAAACATTAAGTTATATATAAGTGTAAACATTTATTAGTATATTTTCAAAAACAGCCTACAACCATTTTATATTTATAAATATTTTATACTTACTGATTTTCGTGGTTTAAATTATTAAACGAATTACTCTCAATTTTCAATAAAATATATTTTAAAATACACAAAAAGCAAAATCACAATATCACACTAACGAAATAACTTCAGACACAACTCAGAATCAGAACTCAGTGTACTATTGTACTACTAATGTTATGGTTTTTCTTCTATTTCCCTAGAAAGATATCGATTTCACTAGAATATTCTAATTTCATTATTTGAGTTGTAGATACGAAATAATATTAAATTAAATTAAAAATATAATTTAATACTAAATTAAATTAAAAATATACCAAATTAAAATAAATTGTAAACATTTGTAAAAATAAGTGATACATAAAAGAGTAAAATTTACAATTATGTAATCAACGTTTCATTTTTTTCAAATTGTTAAGTTCCTTTTGCTTTTATCTAGTAAATTTATCTTGCGATATTTCACATTTTATAAACACCTATAGACACATAATGTTATTGTTCATTAAAAACAATACTTTTTTTAAATGTTACTACTTAATTTTGGCAAGATACTTTTTATATTTGAATATATAATTTATATGTACCAACTATTTAACATGTGTAGATCGTTTGTTGTGACAAAGCTTGGTGTGTATTTGAAGTAGGAATAATAATTATGAAACAATACATTTGCTTTTCTCATTTATTTGAACTATTTTAGGGAAATGGTCTTGGTGATGGAGAGATTTTTAATATTTTGTAAATGATATATTGGTTATCGAAAATACACATATTTCATGAAAATATAAACAGATAATATTTTAATCTTCTGGAAGCTAAAATAGTTCCCTTTAGCGATAACGACAAATTAACATCGAACAAAATTTATGTACCTAATAAATGCGAATAAAAAATTTATGTTTTCCTTACTAAAAGTAATGTAATTTATAACTTTGTTTTATATTGAAACAATAACTAAGTTAAATGAAATACATAAATTAATTGGTATTATTGTAGCTAATGTTACGCAATTAATTAGCGGAATAAAGATGGCAAATAAACAGTTCGACAACTATTTTAATTCCTATAACTTGTTACAATATTTGTTTAATAAACAAATGTTTTCAATATATAATGCGAGAAAATCGGTTTAATTATTAGTATATCTAAGAAAAATTAAAAAATGTCGGAATTTTGTCTATCAGTAATTGACCATGGTCAAGTAATTACAGCACTTGTACTCATTTCAAAATACATATTTTGAATGTACAAATATTAGTCACTAAATTATGAAACTTCAAGAAAAGAATATACGTGCCCCATGGCATGAATAAATTTATTTGTGAAATAAGTGCATTAGTAACATGGATAAATTGGAGAACGTTAATTAAAAGAAAAAATTATTATTACAACCTAAGCGGTTGATGAATTTTTGCGACCAGAACGTACAACGAAAAAAAAAAACAAAGAGGGTCATTATTACTTCAAATCGTTCATATGGGTTAAAATCTCTCATAAGTGTAACATTAGTTACACCGTTTAATAAAAATTCAACAGACTATATGCCTACATTTTTTCCAGTTTATCAAGTTGTATTTTCTGCAATTTATTCCAATTTACCAAGTTATATTTCCCGCAACAATTCAGATGCGTAACATCTTGGACATTATCACTGTTTTGCTGCGTTGTAAAATGGGAGAATATGTTAAGAAAAACTCATTTCTAAAAAGGTTTAGACGTCAGAGATTTGGTTATATATCAAATAACTGTAATCTTTTTGATTCAGTACCCCCACCCATACTTTTTGAATCGCTCATTACCTTAGGTATCCCTCATTCTTTTGCGAATGCCGTATGTAAATTATTCACAAATCGGGTCTTAATTTTCCAACATACATCCACCAACTATCACTAGACTGGTACATTTAGGCTTACCGCAAGGGTCAGCCTTAAGTCCTGTCTTATTCAATATTTATATACTTAAACTTTTTCACGCACGCTTGCTTATTAATACTCACATTTTATCTGATGCGGACGACATTGTATTTTATGGAATTAATTCTAACCTAACGAGTGTGTTCAATCAGTGAATAGTGGGTTAGTTTCACTTAACATACTACTAAACAATATAGGTCTTTCTCTTTCTCTTCGTAAATGTGTTTCCGTTATTTTTTCTTAGAAGGGTATTAATTATTCTATAAATAGATTGATTATTGATAAACATTATGTTCCATATTCTATGGTTCATAAATACTTAAGTTTTGTATTGGATCGTAGACTCAACTGGCGTGAGCACATTTGAGTTATCAACACAAAATTTTTAAAACGGATGAACCTTTTAAAATCTCTTTCTTATACAACCTTCGGAGGTGACCCTCTTATTCGATTGCTTCTATACACATCTGTCATATTCAGTATAATTGATTATGGTAGTTTCCTATTTGGAAATTAGTCACGTACATCTCCACATTGGACAAAGTTCAAAATATGTCTACGACTATCCTTAAAAGCACTTGTTTCTACTCCAACATCAGGATTTCCTCCCTTTGTATGCGTCGAACATATTTAGCTGGCAAATTTTTTATAAACTCTTTTCCATTTTGCACTCCTTCATTATTCCTCTTTTTTCTCGATATTTCCCAAACATGGAGATTTACCCTTAGGTCCAACCATTTGCCTCTCCGCGCATCATCATTCCAATTGTAGTGATCTAATAATACCCCCCTTTCTACCAGTTATTTTCTGTTTTCTTTTACTAATAACGAGGTATCCTTACATATAGACTTAGATTATTTTAAAACATTTAACTAGTTACACTTATTGGCGACTTTAATGCCAGAAATAGAATATGGAACTGCTTTAATTGTAATTCTGCGGACAATGTTTTATATAATGTATCTATACAACATATTTTTTTACATTTCAGCTTCATATGAACCAACTTATTTTTCTGGTAATGAATTTATGAAACCTAGTGTCAGATTTCACAGTTTTGAAAAATGTTACCATAACCACTTCTTTTCCAATGAATTTTGTTTCCTCTAATCATAACCCCATCTTCACTGAAATTGGGGTTAACAAACATTCATTTACATATGATTATCCGCATTCTAACTGGGGTGAATTTAAGAGGTATATCCGATCAAATCATATTATGTGTGCCTATTACAAACAATGCTAAAATTGATTCTTGTATCAATAGTTTTACCAATTTAATTATTACCGTCCCTGAGCGTTATGTGCGTAAAAAGATGCATAATTACTTCTCTTTCTCCAATTTACCGTTAGGTATACTCATGCTTATCAGATTGAAAAACTATATTAGAAAACAGTATATTAAATATTATGCTTATCTCAGCGCTCGATTATTAAAATAAATTTTAAAACCAAAACTGTTGCGATTGTTCTTAAACAAACATGGGAACAATAAACTTATTTTGTTCTTATCGAAGCTTAATACGAAAGATAATAGTTTGTGTTAGGTTTACAAGAATTATAACAAAGAGTGCACTGTTCTTCTACTGTTCTATAATTCATTTCGAGGTAATTGCGTTTATAATGATAATGAAAAATCTGAACACCTTGCATATGAATATTATAGCGTACACGGCTAAAATTTGCACTTTGGTTCCAATTATCAGACAAATAAAGTTCGATCTACAGTCAATCAATAAATATATTAAAAAGCTCTCAAATTTTTTGATAAAACAAATTTTTTCACTCCCAAGGATAGTTATGTTACTATTAAATCGAAATTACAGCTAAACATTCTGTAGGATATGATAAAATTTCGTGCATAGTAATTAAGAAATCATCGTTAAAGGCTGTCGTAAAATTTACGAATATATTAAACTGCATATTTAAACTCAGTAATTTTCCGCTCTGTTAGAAAACTGCAAAGTTATTGTTCTTCTTAAACCAGAGGACTGTTCTCAGATTTACGACATGCGACCACAGTTTACTTAACAACTTAAGTAAGGTAGCAGAAAAAATTATTCTAATCAAACTAAGGAAACACCCTCATGCTAACAATATTGTTCACAATCTACAGTTTGGTTTTCGTCAGCATTATAATTTGCAGGTATAGTGACCGCCGTCCTATCAGCCAGTACAGCGCGGATACTATTTTCTTGATCTGCCTGTGCTTCATCTTTACATGCGGTTTCCATGAAAGACGAAAGTCTAAGTGCATACCAAGATATTTGCCCGAGTTAAGTTGTGGAATAAACTGACCTCAAATATAAAAGCACGATGGAACGAATTTGCGTGTTGCAAAGTGAATACCACGTGTTGCGATTTGTCTTTGTTGGACTTTATTTTTCAACGACTAGACCAACTAACAATGCGATCTAGATGACGTTGAAGATTCTCTGTTGCTTCCTTCTGGCTATTACTCTTAGACAGTATAGCAGTATCGTCAGCAAACGTAGCTGTGACTGTGTTATCATCGGAAGGCAAATTGCTAGTATACAGGAGGTACAGGGTAGGTTCAAGGACACTACGCTGTGGAACTTCAACCTGTATCGAGTGATACGATAATTTAGCATCTCCGTGTGCTACCCGGAATAGTCGCTCTGACAAATACGAAATTAGCAATCGAGATAGATCACCCGGCAAGAGTTACACATTTTAACGATGACACCTTCATGCCAGACTTTATCGAAAGCCTGTGCTGCATCGAGAAAGACGGCCGAGCAAAACTGTTTATCTTCAAATGTTTTTTCGATAACTGTTGTTACTCGATGCACCTGTTCAATTGTAGAATATTGGTTCCTAAATCCAAACTGATGGTTTAAAAGGTCCACAAACTGTCTCATTCGTTTTAATACGAGTTTTTCGTATAGTTTTGAAATTGATGGCAGGAGCGATATTGAGAGGTAAGGCGTTACCTCCTCGGCTGGCAACCGCACCGGTTCTTACGTCATTGTGGTTACCATGTTAATATGAAATGCATTACTGCGATACGTTATAAATGATGCATAATAAGGAAACGTCGTCACACACTCCTGAAAATATCGTATTATTAAAATCGTTATTTTTTATTATTATTATCATGGTTGTTTTTTGAAAAGTTCCAAATTTGATATTACAGTGATACAATTATGTTGACCGAGAATTCAGCTACAAACTATTATTATATACTACAACTTTGAATATAAGATGTATATTTGTGGTGTATCCGTATAAACGTTGTAGGATACAATAACAGTTTTTAACAGAACGTAATAATTAGTAGTATTATTAAGGCTAGTGTACAAGTTTAGCCATTGAACAGAATAAAATTTATGGGAGTACCGTAACAGAGAAAGTAATAAATTCTTACCCATCTTAAATGAGAACGAATAGATTTAGAATTCTTATTACAAAAAAAAAATGATTTCACGTTATTCTTCAGTTGGTGTTAAGTGTTAGGTAACGTTAACGCCATTATCCACAGTCTGACTGCTCTCCGTTCAAATTGTTGGTTAAGTTTGATTTACTTCCAGGGTAACCAGATAATGGAAAGACCACAATGTTACCCGGGAAAGCGGAAATCTTAAGAGGGCGTTGTGGATCTTCGATCAAGTTATCAAACATATGTTTTGATAAGTTTAAAATAAACAAATTAAGAATATACATAATAATAAATAATAGAATATTTATATATATATATATATATATATATATATATTACGATGCGCTTATATCAATCTACTGCCTGGATGTAAGCGTTCCATTTTCTTTCTAAATGTAGTGATCACGGGCCTCGTTTATCCATTTCACACCGGCTGATTTCTGTATATCGTCCTGTCACCTTGTATCCTCCAACTACATCCGACAATTTAGTCTGCTGTCTTATCCACGTGTTGGTTTTCTGGTCTGATATATTGATGCCCAATATTTTAATCTTACGTGGACTCTCTGTGTCACTGCAAATTTCTTAACGACATACTTCGTTAGGCTCCATGTTTCCGCTCCATATGTAAGCACTGGAAGGACACACTGTTCGTATACTTTCTTTTTTAAGCTGTTAGGTATATATTTATTTTTGAGGACGGTACTCAACTTTCCAAAAGCTACCCACGAGAGATGTGTTCGTCTTTTAATTTCCTTACGCTTTGCTTCCTTCTCTGTGGTAATAATTTGACCTAGGTATATATATTCACTGACCTGTTACAGTATCTGATCATCCAGTTTTATTTGTAACTTTTGAGGTATATTGTCATGACCTTCGTTTTATTAATATTTATGGTTAATCCTGCTTTTTTGAAACAGTTATGAAGGTCAGTTATCATTTCCTGTAAGGTACCAACATTATTACTAATCAACACAATGTTGTCAGCAAATCTAAAATCTCCGCATTTCCTTCTTTAAACCATCCGGTCCGCTAGTTTTGTTATTTTTAATTTTCTTCAAAGCGTATTTGATTTCATTTGTTGATATATCCGGTAGGTTTCCCTTATCTTCATTTATTGTTAATTTATCTTTTACTGTAGGTTTAACTTTTGTGTCATAGAGATCTGCATAGAATCTTTCTACCTCTTTGGATAGTTCAATTTTGTCTGTAAGGATATCTCCGTCACGATTTTTCAAATTCGTCAGCAGCTTACTTCCCATCGACGATTTCTTGAATACTTTAGACCCTCTGTTATGCTAAATTATTTCGCGAATTTTCTTTGTATTGTTTTAACGTATATCACTTCTCAATTGTTTTCTAATTAATTTATTCAATTCTGCCTACTCAGTTTGATTTTTATCTTTATCCACTTTCAGTTTCCTCCTTCGTGCCATTAAATCTTTTGTCGCATCCTTATTTTATTATTCACCTTTTTTGTACATGGTGTAACTTTAACCGCAGCTTCTTTCATAATTTTAGTAATCAGTTCAGATTGATGTGCAAATCCATTCCTCACTGGGTCAAAGAAACGTATGAAAAAGATTATCTGCATTGTCCACCAAAGCATAGCATACACAAAGATTTATTCATAGATTTTTTCAAAGCAATGGTTAATCGTTTTATCATCGGAGGCGATTTCAACGCAAAAAACATCCACTGGGCTTCGCGATTAACTACACCTAAAGGACGATATTTAAAATCAGCTGTTGACTCATATAAATGTGACGTCGTATCTGGAGGCCAACCCATATACTGGCCAACAGGTAACAATAAAATACCGGATTTACTTGACATATTTATAACAAAAGGCATCTCCAGAAATTACATTGCAGTTAATAATGATCAATCATCTCCGTGTTCAGATCACTCAGTTGTTCTATTATCTATTAATGCACACATTTGGCCTAAGGAAAGTAAATTCGTGCTATGTAATAAATACACCAATTGGAATATATTCAGAAATCTGCTGGAAGATTCCACAAATGTTTCAATCCCACTAAAAACAAGAACACACATACATGATACTGTTAACTTATTCACAAACCAGATAGTAAGTGCAGCTTGTAAGAGCTCACCATGGTTGAAGCACATATCTCCAGAATCTCCATTTTTTCCTAACTCTGTGCGTAAAGAGATAGCAATTAAAAGACAGTTGAGGAGACGTTGGATTCAAACAAGAAATACCGTTGATAAAGTAGCTTTGAACAGACAGACCAAAAGGCTTCAGTCGCTGCTACAAAATTATAAGAACGAATCCTTCAAGGAATATATTACTAATTTATCCGTAACGAAGGATAATAACTATTCATTGTGAAGAGTAATAAAACATGGGGAAAACCGATATATAGGAGCGAACCAATGAAAACAGATAATGGGACCTGCACTGTGGATGATGCTGAGAAAGCACAGCTGTTCACGTCACACCTATCAGAAATTTTTAAACCCCATAATGTAAAATCGCCTGTTGAAAACGTTGTGGAACAAGATCTTGATACATGTCTAAACTATCAAATAAACAAAATTAAGTTCACGTCGCCTAGTGAAGTACATACGATAATAAAAAAACTGAATGTCAGGAAATCAGCAGGTATGATCTAATAACCGGGCGAATACTGAAAGAACTACCGAGGAAATCACCGGTATTGTTAACCTACATATATAACGCTATGTTACGCCTACAGTATGTACCCATATTATGGAAATTCGCAAACTTAATAATGGTGCTAAAACCAGGTAAACCTCCTCAAAATTTCTCTTCCTATCGTCCAATTTCACTCCTCTCGATCCTGGCCAAGGTGTGTGAAAAGCTTCTAAAAACTAGAATTCAAAAATTCATTGGTGAGAAGCAACTTATTCCAGATCATCAATTTGGCTTCGGAACTAGACATTCAACAGTACAGCGAGTACACCGTATAGTCAATAAAATTGAAGAAACATTTGAAAAGAAAAGAGTCACTTCTGCTGTCTTCCTCGATGTACAGCAGGTTTTTGACAAAGTCTGGCACCCGGGAGTATTGTACAAGTGTAACAAGATACTACCAAGTCAGTACTTATTAAATCTTACTTAGAAGATAGATACTTCCGAGTCGTGGTTAATGGAAATGAACCATCAATCTACAAAATTGAAGCTGGTGTCCCTCAGGGGAGTGTACTTGGTCCTCTTCTATACCTGCTGTTTACGTATGATATGCCACAAACTGAAGATACATTATTAGCAATTTTGCTGATGATATGTTTCTCATGACAATAGATGACAGTCCAGAAAAGACAACAAAAAGTCTACAAACTGCGGTGAATAAAATTACCGAATGGTCGCATAACTGGAAAATAGTTGTAACCACATCATTTTTACAAAACGAAAAATAATGCGTCATAATTATCACTTATCTGTAAATGGCAAACGTGTACAACAAGACAAATCCATCAGATATCTGATGAAACTCTTACATGGCTTAATCACATAAAAACGAAAATAGTGGAGCTAAATCATAAAACAAAACGGCTTCATTGGTTGCTCGGACCACACTCGTAACTAAAAGTTGCTAATAAAATATTACTTTATAAAATGGTGTTAAAGTTAATATGGGTGTACGCAGCTGAACTTTGGGGATGTGCGTCCAAAAGTAATGTGAATAAAATTCAGCGCTTCCAGAATAAATTATTTCGCTCGTTGATGGGGGCACCATGGTATATATCTAACCAGACACTACATAAGGATCTCGGAATCAAATATGTGACTGAAGAAATACAACAATCAGTCAGGAAATATATGTCGAGACTAGAAGTACATGGTAATTCCCTTGCAGCGAAATTACTGGAACAATCAATAAGCCCGAGGAGATTAAAAGGAAAAAAATGACTGATTTGGTCTAGTCACTGAATCAGCAGATCTCGGATCATGCTGATGAGCCTGTCCGAAATTTTATGACATACATAAGTCAAAAAAATCTAGTGGATGGCTTTATTGGTCAGTTCTAGATGGGAAGAAATTAAAAAAATAATAATAATAATAAACTTAATTCATTTTATAGGACTGATAGATCGACGAATGTTTAGATATAATTTTTTAGATATCGTAACTATATATATATATATATATATATATATATATATATATATATATATATATATATATATATATATATATATATATATATACATATATATCTTCTTCTTCTTCTTCATCGTAGGCTCGATCCAAGCATCGTGATACTATGAAACCTTGATTTTATGTGACTGCGTCCGCCATATGTTTCGGTCCTCTGCATATCGAACCGCTTGCTGGAATGATGTAATGTTTAGCAATTCTTTGATTCCATCCGTATATCGTGTAGGCGTTCTTCCTTGTTTTCGCCGACCTTCGACCATACCCTCCAAAATTAACTTTCCCAAACTATTTTGACGTATGATATGACCGAAGTAAGTTACTATTCGCTGCCTTACTACATCTCGCAGTCGTATTTTTGGACAGATTTCCTTTAACACCGACAGGTTTGTTCTCTTTTCGGTCCAGGGAATCCGCAGCATCCTTCTCCAACAGAACATTTCAAAAGCATCTATTCGCCGGACATCCATTTTTTTTAAAGTCCAACATTCCGATGCATACAGAAAAACCGAAAAGACTAAGGTGTCCATGAGGCGAATTTAGAGTTCCGGTCCCCAGAAGGTACAAAGTACCCCTGGGGGGGATATATATACACGCAAATATGAATGTATATATATATATAAAATAATAAAACAAAATAAAAACACAGTAAATTACTATCAAATTTTTTACTTGTGCCAAGGTATTCGACAGTTGTGTCATCAAAACGTTTATTGTGCACCACGTTTGATAATGACGTAAGTGTCGAAAAGCTTCGTGCAAATAAAAATTTTTATAGTGATTAACTGTTTTAATTTTGTTTTATTAATTTATTAAATCACTACTCTCCGATAAATAAACACACACATACACACATATATATATATATATATATAGATATAGATATACAATTATATATATGACGGGTGTTAATACACTTGGCATTGTTGGACAAATTAAAGATAGGATAAAATAGAAAAAGTTGTTGCGGGGTAAAAGTCGTAAGTTTTACCTATTTCACACGCTCAATCCAGATTTAAGCTTGATATACGTTATTTATCCCGACTATATGCCTAACAACGTGAATTTTCCTTTTTAGAGTTTAAATTCCATAATAGTAAAAGTTTCTGTAATTCCTTACGCACTTTCAATAAAAAGTGTCATCGAAAATAAATGCTAAAAAGATTTTAAAAAATTCTGTCGCACTTCTTTCTACAGTCGAAAAAAAAAAACAGAACATCAAATAAACTAAATTAAAAAAAAAAGAAGAGAATACGGCGCAACAAAAATAGATCTTAGTTGTTTTACAGTCAAAATTTATACCATGGCATAATTTGGTGATCATTAAAATTATTTTCTGTGCGTTGGTAGTATTTAAATACGACAATAAAGTTTTAGACATGTTTACCTAGCTAGAGCGAGGTCAAATATGCGAACCGTATAAATACGTCAATAATACAGAAGAGTATTTTCTGAACTAATAATGTAGTGATAATGGCAATTTGGACACATCCTTAGAGCACCTGCATTTTATAGTCCAAGGAGTAATTAATGAGAACAGGGGTCAAACAGACTGGATCAAGAATATAAATGAGCGAACATAAGAGAGAGGTGGATACGATCCCAATTGTGATCTCCTACTCCCTTTGACACAAAGAAGAATGTAAAATTACCCAGGCAAATACGAGTTACTTTGAGATTTTGAATATCCATACTTGAAATTCTCTCTAAATTAATATGAAGCAATTGTTAACCGAAAACTTATCGAATGATTTAACGCGTGCTAATATACAGCATTACAATTGCCAGAAAATCGAGTCTATATTTTGCTTTATGACTTTTTTTTACTATTCTTATACTTATTAGTACTAGTGATAAACTTAAATTAACACAAACGTGTTAACATGTGTACATTTACACAACTTTCAGCGGTTTATATAAAGAATACAAAGAACTATTTGACTAGTTCATACGGTTTCGTACATTTAGGACGTCTCTCGTCGTTTTCAGCGATTAACAGATTTCGTGCCTCTTCATTTTGGTGAAGACGTAGTCGTTTGAGGCGTCCATATTGTTTCATCAATAGGTCGGATTTCCAAATCCGAATAGATGTCTTCATTACGCTGATACCATTGTGCACCAGTTATGGACCAAAGACATTTGTTTGGTATGCGCTGGATAATTAACCTATTTGAGTTTTTTTTTTTACGTACAGCCTCACAATTGGTCTCCATACGTCCAAATTGGTTTAATTATTTGCATATACAGAAGTATTTTCTTACGTATACTGAGCTTGGAATTTCGACTAATTAACCGATATATTTGTCGCCATTTACGAGTAATTTGTTATTTTTCATATTTACACGCGTTTTCCAGTTCAGTCGAGCGTCCAAATGCATACCTAGATATTTTGCACTATCCTGTTGAGGAATAGGCAGTAGTTCGAGATATACCGGATGATAGTTATAACGTCGTAGTGTATAAATAACGTGAACAGATTTTTGTCGATTCAGCATAATTCTTTAATCTCGTGTCCATTTGCTAATTTCGTTAATTGTATGTTGTAGTTTTTCATTCACATTTTAAAGGGAATCGCTGATAGATAAAATAGCAGTATCATCTGCGAAGAAATGCTCGTTTCAATTGATGTTGGGATGTCGGCCTATGTAAATAACAGGTCCGAGGACATTCCCTTGTGGAACATCTGCGTGTATCGGATAATATTTTGATTTACTTTCTTCACGAGAAACGCGAAAGGCAACGTAAAATTTAATTTAAAAAAAAATATTCATAACTTATTTTATAGGTAAGGTCCATTCTTATATATATATATATATATATATATATATATATATATATATATATATATATATATATATATATATATTTTATGAACAGGTCAGTTATTTTACTTTGAATAGGAAAACAAGATCTGACGATAACTTTGTACGTAGTTGCTTATTTACGGCAAATGTGCCTAAATAATCGATCGTTATTTATTGAATTTTATAAATTACGTTTTAATCCTCTTTTTAATTTATTCATGATTTTCATTACTGGTAGAAGTAGCTCGAAATGTGACAGCCAGCTGAAGTAATTTTGTAACTATAAACTGAATTTAAATCCACTGCCATCTACGTGGTAAGTTATGTGAAGGAATATGTTTTTTCTTCGGTGGTAGAACATATATTCAGAAGTACGTTTTCTAATTTTTCGCCATCAAAAACAGAATACTATTTTATTAGTTATTTTTTCCTTGACTTTCAACTAAGTATAATATATTTAAAATGGTCAAAAGTAGTAATATCGTTACAATTGATTTTTTGTTACTAATATAAGGTTTTCTAAAAAAAAAGAAAAAAGTAGTTTTTCATTATAACATCGTATGAAGATTTTATGTTGGTAGTATCATAAAAATCGTTAAAAAAATTTGATATTTATAAGTACAAAATAAAAGTGTAATTGAAAATAACCTTCAGTAAGTAGAAAATAAAATAAACTTACGTTTCCGAAATTAATAACGATGTTTATTCGAGAATAAATTATAAATTAAATGTTATATATATATATACGAAAAATCAAAACAAAACATTACCGGTAGAACAACATTTTGATTGACTTTTTGGTTTCCTGAAATCAAGCAGCCGTTTAATGTAAAGAAATATTACAGAAAAGCAAAATTATTATTATTATTATTATTATTTTTTTAATAAAGGCTGGTAAAATGATGGAAATAAAACTAAATAATACAAAAGAAAAACGAAGTATAAAATTTAATTTATCGTCGCTATGATGAAATAATAAAACGTTATCGTATTACGTGCAAAAGCGATACCGGTAATTATGACAACGTTGATTCAAAGCAATCCGCATAATTTAACACCTAAACCGCTTACATTCAGAAGGCAACTGCACTTTTCTCTTTACGAATATGTAAGCCTTCGTCGGATATAGAATAAGCAAAAATATAATACATAACCGGCCACACATCTAAGATTTATATGATTATTCCACCATAAAGCAGCTTAAAAGTTATTCTCATATCGTCTTACCGATTTTAAATTGTAACAGAGCAAAATTTTAAGTATAATTCATCCGCTCTACTTCTTTTTTCGTAATTATCTATTTAATTCTTTTTGTTCTGAATACTCACTACATTTTCCTACCATATTTTCAAAACTTTCACTCATGCGATATCTGTTTTTATTTTTGGTATGTTAATATTCTTCATAGAAGCGTTCTTCCCTTTATGCGTCTTCCGCTTTTACATTTAGTCATTTTTTCGATTCAACTCTGTATAAGTTGTTCGTTCGTTCGATCTTATGGAGCCGAGTAGAGTAAATTATTATTTTAGATGGTTAATTTTAATCCCAACACCCATTGTAACGCGTTATTCGTGATGTTATGCACATCGTGTCTATTAATCGATTTGAGAAAATCTTACAATTATATAGATGATCCAAGGTTTGGATCTCTCCACATTCGCACCTGGAACTCGGGATCATTTTCCACTTGTTTAAAGTGCAAGCACACATACCCTGTCCCGTGCGAAATCTGTTTACTCTGCACCATGCCTCTCTTGGTAGTAGGTCCATTCCCGGGGGTTCCATAGTAGGGTCGTGCACCAAGTCCGCATTAGTAGCTTTGCAGTTTATCTACTCATTCTTCCATCTTACTTTCCAGTTTGGTGGTATACTCTTTATATGTTCTGCTGTTCTCAAGCGTGGCCATCTTGATTTTAATGCTCTTACTGATGTGTATTCTTTATCTTTATGCATTAGACAGTTATGTGAGACCGAGAAATTTTCCAAAAGTTTGCTAAACGAATCTTCCGGCCTTATTTTAGGAGGAGCGATATGTGCAAGAACGGGTAGCCAATCTTTGTTTGTCGACTTTAATGTGCCGCTAATTATCCGCATCTCGGCTCTCAGCTGGACGTCTATTTTTTCTGTATGTGCACTGTTCAACCAAACAGGTGCGCAATACTCTGCCACTGAGTAAGCGCTAGAGTTGTTATTCTTAATAACTTTGCTGTTGCTCCCCATCCCGTGCCAGCAAGTTTTCTTACCAAACCCACTCTGGTTTTTATCTTCTGTACCAACTTTTCAATATGCGGTCTGTATATTAATGATCTATCCAGCGTAACACCAAGGTATCTAGGAATCTTATCACTCCCACATGTGACATTTAACTCCGATTTTGCCATGTGCCAAAATGAAATAATGATGATTCTGTTTTATGCAGATTTATACGTAGTCTCCAAGACTGGAAATAACCATTCAAAATTTCCAAGTTAAAATCTCACTGCATTGAGACACAGACTTGCTTTGATATGCAAGTGCGATATTATCGGCATACTAAAATTTCCTAGATTCCATTACAGGTATATCACTGACGTATAAATTGAACAGCAGGGGTCTAGGGTGGAGCCCTGCGGAAGTCCATTGCTGGTTCTTCTTCGTCGACTGCTGCTGTCCCCTATTGTGACCTTAAAGATTCGATAGTTGTTAATTGGCATTTCCGAAGTCGTTCGTTACTTTTCTATTACTTGTATTAAGTTTCATTTTAAATTTAAAATAAGTCTGTTCGTTATTTCCATCTTTATTTATTACAAAATCTTGCTTATTTACTGCTATCAATATCGGGTCGATAAATATATTTTATTATTTATGTTTACTATAAATTTCTTCTTAGATAATGGTGATTTAACGGAGGACTGTAATAAGGACGGGACGTAAAATCATTCCTGATTATGAAACGACGCAAAGCTTCCTTCACTTGGGATCTTTGATGGAAAGTAAAGGAGTATTTGAATGACCAAATCAAGAGATGAATTCAACTAGCGCGCAGTGCAATGATTAAACCGACCAGAATATAAAAAGATTTTTTCTGTTTCATGAAATTTTAAAATCCAGCTCGTGCGTACTTTGATATTTTTAATATTTCCGTAGGATAAAGAACATGGACGATCGAAACGTCTGAATAAAGTAGCGTAGATAGTTTCGAAATTTGATGTTGGAGGCATTTTTTGAGGTTTCGTGGATGGAAAAATGCATAATGCATCGGTTCTGGAACAAATTTTTATTTCTATTAAGAGTCTGCGCATAATTGGGTTATCACCTGCATTTCTTAAGTTATTATTATCATTATTTTATTACGAAGTTTATATTTTTCCCAGGATATTAAACAATAACACACAATTGTTTTATATTTATTATATCCGCAATATTTTGTGTTAGCTGGGAGTATAACAGTAAAAATAGGTAGTTTATCTGATTTTCAGAATTTTTCTTTTGTAAATTGCTTAATATCAGCAATCTTAATTTTAGATTAGATTTCTTCTCTAATTTCATTCAATGTTACCTTAGCTGCTACTTCTTTTAGTACCATTTTTATTGGTTTCCTATGTTTTGGGGGTATGCGTGTAACTACTCCCATTTTAGCTAAGTTATTCATTACGTTATCATAATCTTCAATACTACTAATATATAAAGGATATATGAATCTTAATTTTTACGTTAAATTTCAAACTTGTATTTACTTTACTAACAAAGATATTGTGATTTTCATTCAATGCGCCACAAAGTATTAATGGGGGGGGAGATAGTAATTCTACGATTTAAGTTATTATTATTATTAAATATAAAGTTAATGTTAGGATTATCGGTGGTATCCCTGTTGTGAATAATGGTGTTGATATTTTCGTGTTACTTCTTCATCATTATCTAGATTGTGTGTCCGTATAGTAGCGGCGCATATCGATTTTTAGTTTCAATGATTTTATCGGTTTCTCGTTTTTTCTTTTCAGGAGAACTACCTACTTTCTTTTTTCTTTTTTTCCACTCATTCTTATCAGAATCATCGTCAGATTCCCCGGCAGACTCGAAAGATGTCGTTAAACTGCATCAAACCGCAGTATTATTAAATGTCGATGATGGTAAAGCTTTACCGCCTCCATCTCTTTTGTAATTGTAAGACAAGCAGGTTCTACATGCTGCCTTGTCCCTCCACGATCGCGCGAAGAGGTACAAAACATATTATTGCAACTAATGATACGCAAATGCTTGCAAAAAAAAAGGAATGAACTTGAAATCTTCTTTCTGAAATTGAACCTTCGTCCAAATGGAACGGTCAGTGGTCTAACAGAAGCATCCATTAGAAAGTACGTTTCTAGTATTGGAGTCAACACATTTTTTATACATTTATTTTCCGGTAATCTCGATGCCAATATAAAATTCGGATTTCTTCTTCATATATCACTTCTGAATGAAGCAGGTAATTGTGGATCGTGAATCATACTTAAATCTATAGGTTTATTTCTGTCTGTATCATCCTTCGTATATCTCCGTTTTGTGACTATTGAAATCGCCAATCACAAACTTTATTTGTTTAGCCTTAAAATTGTGTGGCTCATGAAAATACGCAGAAGTTATCGTGTACATCTATCGAATTCTACCGTTATAATTTCAACATCATCGTCATCTGTTAGAGCTAGGTTCTATTTCCAGCATACTAAACACCGCGCTGTTATTATTATATGTGTGATCTGGTTGCCGCCAATCACATTTTACTACTATTCGGTTGTTTACCGTTTCAATTGCGGCCAGTTCCTCGAATACAGAGAATAATTTTAGCATATCTCGTTATCCGATTTTTAGCCTTCAATGAGATAAATAATTATTTCCTACGAATTGATAATCATGTTGCTTGCCCTTCTATTTGACTCGTTCGTTTATTCGTAATAAATATTTCTTATCTATCATCGCAGAAAGCGTTGGTTTGAAAAACTACATAGAAATCTAGAAATATGAACAATGCGATTGTCGGATGTTAAGTCTTCGATCATAAATAATTATTTCTTAGGAATTACACCGTATCTCCTATTTTTAACTCATTCGTGTGTTAGTAATAAATATTTCTTATCTTTCATCATAGAAAAACGGCAAAGAAATATCGAAATACGAACAATGTGTCGTTACTTCTGTATTTTATAAATAGTTAGTTTACACTTTTTAAAATAATTTATACGTTCCGCTATAACTTTTAAGTATTTCATTAAAAACAAAAAAAAAAACAAAACAGCGCTACACTAGCGACCATCTTTTACTTTCGTAGATACCAGTTTTGTTTGAGAAAAAATTACGAACCATATACAAAATTATACCGGTCATATCAGATTAGGCGCACCACCGTAGACTATTACTTATTGCTAACATTTCTTTATCTCACGGTGAAATAATTATTTTTCCGTATAAACGAGAGGTCAAATGCACGTATGCCGAAAATTATACTGTTAACTAAAAATAAATAAAAGAATTCAAAATAGGACTAACAAGTTTTGACCATTTAAGTTTTGTCCTTATAACGAGTATCACACAAATATCATCTGGTTTGCTCTTTTCCGTATGTTCGTAGATAATTTAAACTAACAACTTGTCCCCTGTCCATTTATATATAATGTGAAAAAATATAATAAAGAAACGGGCGAGAACGAGAATACGTTTATACATACGTGTACGAACGGCGTACGTAATATTCTAATAATTTTTATTCACGCGGCATATTTATTGGATTGTTAATAAGTAAAAAAAAAAAAAGAAAATGAAATAAACTTAACCGCAAATAGAACGTTAGAACGTCTTAATTATGAGCGGACAAGGATGTTTGCATTTATACTGGATGTTCAGAGACGTGTTAACTACATACATATATATGAAAATATATTTAGAAGAATTTCATGTAAATTTGTCGCGTAGGTTCTGGGGAGATGCTACCTGCAGAGTGATTCATAAGAAGTCGCCTTAATACAGATTACATACCCAGTAGTAGATTCTGCGCTTGATGTAACGTGTATACACGTGTGTAAGAGTAATTCCGTATTTAGAATTCGCGGAATATTCTGACGACGCGTGTGTAATAACGTACACGTGTAAACGGTAATTACCGGCATTACATTATTACTAGCGTCGATCTTTTACTTTGAAATTCTGAAAACAAATGTGAGAATAATTTCGCTTACTCGATAAATTAAAATAAATCCGGAATATTTAGCGGACGTTAAATCGAATAATAAAGCCGTTTCATGCTAAATAACACGGTAGTCTTTGTTTAGCGAAGAACGAATAATAAATAAACAAAACAAAAAAAAAATTAAAATCACTAAATTCTTGTATAAAACCAACATAAGGCTTTTCGACGATTAAACCATTATCAAGTAGAGGTAAAAAAATATAATATAAAAATATATACAATTTATACAAATATTTTAAAAAATGTGCCTCGGACGTAGGCAAGAAGACTTAAAAGACATTTTAACTAAATTCGATAGAGTTTTTTTTTTTTTTAATTTTTACACGTATGTAATATAAACTCACACACACACGCATTCGATGCGCATAACTCTACAAAACTTGGTTTAAATACGATATATATATATATATATACATATATATATATATATATATGTTTGCTGATTAACCCCATGTATACCGCGCCAATAGAACTTTCACTTTAAAAAAATAAAATGTAAGCAAATACTTATTTAGATGTACAATAATACGAAAAATAGCGAAGTGAAATTTTTTGTTCTCTTTTGTTTTTAAATTTTCGCATTTATACAGCTATCGCTCTAAATGTTTTTTTAATATTTTGTGTTTATTGATATTTATTCAGAATAAATCTGTAAGTTTTGTTCGTTTTAATCGCCTGATTTCTGACCAGTTGTCCAAAGCTAAGGTATTTCTGTGATAATAGAGTTTATCGCGTAATTCACTACCTATTTCTTGTATCTTATCTTTCACGTGTATAACACCTAGGTCCTTGTCTAATGTAAGATTGTTTACATACCATCTTAATGCTTTATTTTGGAAGCGGTGCATTATCATTACTCTGCTTAGCACAACCCGAAAGTTGATACGCCCCCGTATATGCTTTATGATTATACAATAATATCTTGTTCTCCGACGATAATTCGGATATAAACCAAATGTTCCTAAACTATTTCATTTCATTTCGTTTTGCTATTATACGGCTTTTCCAGTTTAGATGTCTATCCAAATGGACTCGTAGATATTATTTTAACTGGAATTATCTCATTTTTGATATGAATATTTTTGTTGTGGGATTTTTTTTTTATTTATAAATAATACAGGGTTGATTTTTTTCTCACCGATTTCTATACGCCATCGCTTGAACCATATTGAAATTAATTGCTGATTGTAAGTTAGCTTCAACATTTTCTAACGACCAGTCGGAACAAACAACAGCTTTATCATCAGCGAATGTAGCGATTTCTGTTTTATTTGATACACGTATATCTGCCGTTTAAATTAGGTAAAGCATCGACCCAATATGCTACCATGCGGCAAATCGGGTTTTATTGGATGCAATCGAGATTCTTCATCTCCCTATTTTACCACAAAATATCTTCCGTTAAGGTAAGATTTAAACGATTTAAAAAACCGATGTGGGAGGTAACACTGGATTTTATAAAGCAATCCTTCCTGCCATACTTTATCAAACGCCTATATAACATTAAGGAAAATTACGTCAAATTTTTTTAGACTCCAACAACTATTCATTAATACTGACTATATGGTAGACTACCTCCGCACAGTTCCACGACCAACTTAAGACCAAATTGGTGTTCCGGTATTGGACTTTTATTTTCCAAGAATAGTTTCATTCTTATTAAGCTTTTCGTATACCTTAGAAAGCTCTGGAAGCAGAAAGATTGATCGATGTGATATTAGTTCTTCTGCAGGTTAGGTTTACTATAATAATTTGTTGAGTAGGATAGGAAAATATCGTAATCGAAGTATAGCATTAAATATATAAAAGTTAGTCGGGCGAAGCCTTTGCGTGGTAATCGCTTTAAAACTCTGCCTGTAATTAAATATTATCCAGGAGTATTATTCGGATTCATGATTTGGATAATTGTTTTGATTTCTCCGGGAGATGTAAATCTAATGGTATTCTTTTGATCTACTTCAACCATCGGTGTTGGTAAGGATTCTGTTTCTGGAATTGTCTGAAAGACATCAGCTAAATAATTTCCAAATACTTCGGCATTCTTTAGATCGGTACGGGTCCATTTTCCATTTAAGTTTCTAATTGGATGTAGTTAAAGAGAAAAAATGGATAGCCAGAAAAACAGTCTAATATAAAATAAAATTGATTATATTTATAATTTCTTGAAACTGATTCTTCACCAAAATTTTTATATTGCTGATTTTCTGATTGTGTTGTTTATCACAATCACTATCAATTTATTTAATGTTTTTCACCTTGTAGCTTTTTGTAATATTGTACGTCTAAATTAAGTTTTTTTTTATTTGTATTTTCCATTTATATTTTTTTTTTAATAAATTGTTTATATTTTTATATTTTAATTTTTTACGTACACTTGATAATGACTTAATAGCTGAAAAGCTTTACGGTTATATCAAAATTGACCGATTTGAACTACTTTTTCGTTGTTTATTTATTTTTTAAAAATCACTTGACAGGTACAGTTCACTCACAGGTGTGCGTGGATTCAGGTGCGGTCTCAAACGGTGTTGACTAATTCAACTGGAAAGTCCTTCACAGTTGTCGATGCTCCGCTGCGTGTACGAAGCCTGATATTGGCAGTTCCTAGACGCCGACATATTTTCAGCGATCAACAAACCATTAGTCAACCCTTTTTTTTTTCTGCGTTTTAACTGTCCTGCCCATATCTCGTGCACGCACTTCATAAAAAAATTTGCGTATTTTTTCGCGCATGTGAAATCCGTTTATTTATATTAACGCGTTTAATGATTGAATCGTTCATTTACCTATTGCAGCACTTTATTCCAGACGCTATACACTGGCCTTTCATTTCGAAAGTAATACGTTACTAGTTGGTAGAATTTATTACTTATATCTCGGATACGCGAAAGTTGGAGAATACTGATGACGTAATGACTTTGAATTTTTGTGTATTTTACGACACTGAATGTGTTGTATTTTATGCGCAACGTTTAAACCTCATCTCACATCATGACTCTTCGTACGATCTTTCTTTGTTTGCGGATACAGACACCTAATTATTCAAATTCTTCGACTACTCCGTAATTGTCCCGTTTTTGCGAAGTGCACAATATATTTTCACTTTTACCATAAATTGTCGTAATTTCTGTTTTATTTACCACCGGCTTATATAAATTTATTAAGAATCTGTCTTAGCTTATTCCTAACAAATTGATCAAATAATTTATGCCGAAATTTCAATTGCGTAAATTGATCGAGAATTATTTAATTATCAGTCACACAATTCTGTGCGGTGCTTATAACATGACATAATCACGTATGGAGTATTTTTAGGTACAAAGAGATTCCCGACGTCAGGTATCGATGATACTATTACGGATATTGACGGTTATTCTCATTGTATCGGTGCGCACAAATTCCGGATACGAATGTCAAATGCTACAAATGAAGTAGAAATTCATAATCAGTCGGTACTACCGTAACCATCATTACTTTCAAAAAATATACAAGCCTCATATGAACGTCGCGTTTTATAGTTCTTCAAAATCCGTACATTTGCAAGTAAGTCAATAAAGACAGTAACTAGTACAAGATTTTTTTTTTAATATTTTTTTTTTACTATTTATTATTGTTACAATCATAACTTACGTTAAATAAATAACTATATTAATAAGTTTATCGTCTAACACAGAACTTGTCTTGTTAGGCGACAAAAGAAATAACGTATTTAGGAATTTAACCCATCGGCTAAAAAGATACTATTTAGAGAATAAGTCTTCAGGCTTATTGCGTTTAAGGCGTCGGATTGATTCGATATCCAGAAGTTTAGTTGCTTCTGTATTGACATGATGTAATAGCCGCTTCTCGTGTTATTTTGCGAAATCTTTGATGACATCATCAACAAATTTTATCTGCAAATCACGATGAATATCGTCGTTACGTGAGTATATGCGTCAACTACGGCACGTAGGATGACGTTTTGTCTCGCCTCGATCTTGTTACGATTTGAAGCCTTGGCACATCCCCAAAGTTGAATGCCATAGGTCCAAATCGGTTTTATTATCTGTAGATATAATAAACGTTTACAGGATACGTCCAATGTAGAGTTTCGACCGAGAAGCCAGTACAATCTACGTGTTACTGTTTTTATTTGTTTAACTTTTGTTCCTAATATGAATTTCCCAAGTTAATCTTTTATCTAAATGCATCCCCAGGTATCTAGCAGACTCAGCTTGAGGAACTGATAGATCAGCTATGTAAACTTTATGTCGCACATCAGATTTAGTTTCATTTAACTTAATTATCCAGTCGGTTGTCCATCTTTTGACATGATTGAGTGCGCTTTGGAGTTTTTCTGTGGCTTCAGCTTGACTATCACTAACCGAAAGTATGGCAGTTTGTTTCTTTGTTCGTAGATAGATCCAGTGTGTATCAGAGATACAATATTGGTCCGAGGACACTACCATGAGGAACTCCTGCCTTTATATTGTAAAATGTCGATACGGCATCTTCGTGTGCTACCCGAAATTGACGATTAGTCAAATATGACTCCATAAGTCTACAGTAATTACCTGGAAGCAGATTACTCATTTTAAGTATAAGACCTTCGTGCCATACCCGATCGAACGCTTGCGATATGTCGAGAAATACAGTAGTACAATACTGTTTTCTTTCAAAAGTCTTTTCTATTACAGATGTAACTCTATGGACTTGATCCTAAGTCGAATGCTTATTTCTAAACTCAAATTGATGGTATGGCAAATCGACAACTGGTTTTAATCGTTTTAGTAGCAATTTTTCGTACAGTTTCGATATTGCAGGAAGCAGTGAAATTGGACGATACGAGGTCACTTCTTCTGCAGGCTTGTCTTTTTTAAGCAACATAATAATCTGTGCTGTTTTGAAACAATTTGGTACGTATTCCAGTCGTAAACATGCGCTAAATATGTATGTTAAAAATACAACAGCTTTACGCGACAATTCTTTTAAAATGATTGGATTATCTCATCGAATCCTGGAGCTTTTTTTGGACTAATATTTGTCAAAATTTCTTTTGCTATTTCTATAGGTGTAATATACTTAAATGTCACACTGTTTTTATATACTACTGCAGTATTGACGTTCGAATGAATATCATGCGGCTGGAATATGTTTGATGTTTTGCAAACAATTCCGCTTTATCATCATTAAATCTAATCCAGTTACCAAATTGGTCCTTGAGAGGAGTAACCGTACCATAGGTCTCTTTATTCTTTTTGTGGCTTTCCATAACGAATATTCTCTATCTGCCAGTGGACTAAGCCCTTCAATGTATAATTTAAAAGTTTTTCTTTTTATTTCTTTTATTAATTTATTTAGTTTATTGTTTATTCTATTAAAAATATTTTTATCTTGCGGATTGTGCGATTTATGACATATTCGTCTGGCTCGTCTACGTTCCATAATTAACTTCCGCACTTGAAGAGGATACGTTACTTCTTGACAAGTGTTAATTCTTGGCTCCGGAATTGCAAGTTTAGCAGCTGCACGAATTGCTTCGTTCAAACAACTAGATTGCATTTTTATATCTTCTGTAGTTTTAAGCTTCACTTTCAGATCAATTGCCTGATCGAGGTTTTCACGGAATTTCTCCCAATCGGTAAACTTGTTTGTAAGCGTACTTTTTTTAACTTTTTCTATTACAGTAGAACTGACCGTGAGGAGTATAGGAGAATGATCTGAAGTTAGATCTTCGATATTTTCTACCTGTATATAATTAGTAACAATGCCTTTTACTACGTAAAAATCTAGCAAGTCAGGTTTTTCCCTTTTATCGGTAGGCCAATAAGTAGGCTTACCTTCTGAGACATAATTACTATGAGTGTTATGTATCGCTTCCAATAGTTCTCTTCCTTTACTATGTGCTAGGCTCTTGCTTTTATTAGGTACTTTTCTTGATCCCCAAGCTTCGTGCTTAGCATTATAATCACCTCCAATTATATATCGTGGACCATAATAGTTAAAGAGGTGTTTGTATGAGTCATTTTTCACGTTATGTTTAGGTGGAAAATAAACAGACACAATATTTACTATTGCGCGGTTATGGTTTACTGCAACAGCTGTGGCTTGTACATATTCTGTACAATATTCTTTTTCAAGAACATGCTGTATATTACGTTTTATTATTACTGCAGATTCTCCATGCGCACCGCCATCAGGGTGAGAAGTATGATAAATAGAATAGCTTCTTATCTTCGGACAATTTCTACTTGTGTAATGCGTTTCTGATATCAACGCGATATCAATCTTGTGTAGATTGAGAAACGTCTCTAACTCGTCGAATCGATTTTTCAGTCCATTTGCGTTCCATGCGAGTATTCGTATTGAACTTTCAGACATTTCACAATCTTCTTTTACGCTTAATAGGCATTTTTTGACGTTGCTCTCCTTCAAGCTTGCTGAGGCGCTGTGAAATTGACGCCATTTCTTTTTTTATGTTATCTAAAGCTGCCATAATATCCGCAAGTGATGTCTCTTTTTGTTGAGTATTATTTATATTTTCTGTTGTTTTTTTTTGGTGCTGGTGCCGCGGATGATACACTTCGTTGTTTAGTATTGACCTTTGCTACTGAGGCAAATGATGCATTACTTGTTACTTCCTGATTTACACTTTTCTTTTGTACACTTTGTACAATTGTGTTTGCGGGCTTCTTTAACAATTTTTCAGTGTCACGATAAGCTTGACAACCTCTATAATTTGCTGTGTGATTAAGACCACAATTGACGCATTTGAACTTTGTGGGATGTTTAAGCAAACAAGTTGCCGATTCGTGGTTTTGTACACACTTAAAACACCTGAACGGACGAAAACGTCCCTGCCTAGTATGGTTCCATCTTTGGCACTTTTTGCATTGAGGAATCTCTGAATTTTTATACGGTTCTTCAATTTTAACAGAGGTATACGAGTAATTTCATATATATTTTTATTATTATCTTTTGGTTCCAAGTCGACGTAGAATAAAGGATACGTCTTCTTGGTTCTATTAATAATTTTATTATCACTATCCCATAGTTTTATTGTCTTAGTAATATTTACGATATTGACAACATTATGTCCCATATTTGCTAATTCCGTTATTAACTCTTGTATATCAGAAGTAGGGTGAAGCCCACGAATGACAACACGGAATGTTTTGTCAACTTTCATTTTGTAAGTGTGATAACAAACTCCATTTAGCCGGTGTTTTTTATTTTGTTCAAATTCTTTATTCATTCCCTTAATAAGGGATATTGCGAAATGCATCAGCAGTTTTAGACGTAACAACTATATCACCGTTATTTATAGTTTTATAGACAAAATTATTATCCCCGATCTTTTCAGCAATTATTTTACGAAATAAAGTAAAGTTTTTTACACCGCTTACGGTTACTTTTGGGGGCATATTATTTTTTGAGGACTTTGGCCGTTCTTTAGCAACAGGAATTTATTATTATTATTTAATACATCCTTATAATTCGGCATTTCAGTTTCAGATGTTTCGGTTACAACTGTTGCTATAGTAAGACTATTAGCACGTGGTTCTCTCTTCGTATTATTGAAGTCTTGCTAATAGTTTTTTATTAGTTTCAGTTAGTACATTAATTTGCGCTTGTAATTCGGCATTTGAAGCTCTTGCTTCTTCTTGCCACTGGTGATATTGCTGAACAGTAATGTTAAAAGAAGACACCGCGTCTATGTGCTGTTCCATGTTAGGTGTGTATTGATTGTCATTAGACATAACACGCGTAGACTAATACGAGGAACGAATTAGTATACGAATGATTTTTAATAATTATGGCAGAATAATTCTAAAAATATTTAGAATTATCGCCAAGGTAAAACCACATGTGGCTACACTGATTTAGAAAAACGTCGGAAAGTTATTATTCTTATCTATATAATTACCGACACTAACACTACGCATATCACAGGACGTATTTACGTTTTGTAGATAACGATTAAAGATAACGACTAAATTGCGTGATCTAAACAAATCTACTATTTAAAGTATATTTAACTACTATTATAATTAACGAACCAATAATCAAGATTGAAACCCAGTTCGCAATCTTCATACACGAAGACCAAATTCCGAATTTTAATTCTCCTTCACAATTGCATAAAACTACATTTATTACAGAGCAATATTAACACAACCAAACGTAAGTTAACCTTATTTGTATATACTAGTACAAGATGCAAGGCAAAACGACGAAATAATACGGTATCAAATGGATAGATACGTTAGTAGCAACGTTAAATTTCTATTCGTTATTACAAACGAAAACAAAAATATTGCAACTTTCATATTAATTCTTATACTAAACTATTATATAAATATGAAATTAAAAATCTCACACTGGTTTGCGGCTTCTTGCAAATGCCAAACTTTTAATTTTATTAATTCGTCATAATTTATAGTGATTTTAAATAATTTTATTTATTATTAATTTAACCGGCAATAAGTAAGCCACGGTGAAACGTAACCGGGCCATCTACTAACTATGCTGACTTGTATTAGATGCGTATGCACGTGGCTGTTATATTTAAATTCAACATTCACGTCAAGAGGTTTGTCGAAATTAATATGATTTTTCGTAAAATCCATTCAGTTTGCATCAACGTCGGTCGTATTAATATTTCGTAAAACGATCGCTTCGTGTTGTTCCTTAAATTAGCCTCGAATATTTTCGTAACAATTTAAATAACTATACCGTAAGTTTGATAATCAGCGGGTGGTGTAATTCAAAAACATACAAGGCTCATATAAATGTCGAGTTTTATAGTTCTGTGAAATCAATCCATAAAGTACATAATACTTGATGGATGCTATCGATACAAAGTTAACGCGCTTATATACTTCTGAAAATGACGTAACAAACTTGAATAGAATTGGTTACACAATTGTTATTGGGTAGTTGTTGATAAAAATATTCCACGTTGACGTTTTTCTATCTACACTTTTCTTAATTGATAATATAGGGTGATCAAAAAAAGATGGATCTTTTTTTTTTTAATAACTCAAAAACTACTCGACCAAAAGTATCGAATGAAATTTTATTTAAAAATAGGAGCTTACAATCGTTTGTGGAACACGATATCGTTCGGATGACCGCCATTTGCAACAATACATTCATTCAGTCTTTACAACATTTTAGAAGATTTTTCGAAAATAGGTCGCTGAATTTTTGAAATTGCTTCAGAAATCCGAGTTTTCAGGTCTTCCAGATCACGTGGACGTGTTTTGTAAATGGGTGTCTTAAGCTATACCCGCAAAAAACATCGTGTAACTTTGAATTCTTTTCGAAACTCTCTAATTATCTTGAACTATTGTGATCGATTTATTCAAGAAGAATGTGATAATAGAATTCGAAGGTTCGGAAAATTTTGACGAAGAAAATTTAAAAGATTAGTTTTGAAGATGCGAGCCTTACTTCCAGTATTTCACGGATGAAGACATCGTTACTAACCGTGTTGTTACACTTAATAGACGGTAGTACTGATGCAGAAGATGTACTAAATGAGAAAAACGCATTTTTTCATTCTGCTAGTCTAAAATTCGCGGACAGTATTTGATTACGGCGACATCACGCGGTTCGTAAAATACGTGTCGATATACGACAGGGAATGAACAACCAGAAACGAAGACGCATTACGAATCTTTTACGCGTTAAATGTTGAAATAAAAATTCCTAGTTTGACGATGTTATATATTTTGGTGCCGAAGTTAATTTTATCTTTAATAAAAACCAGTTTTCGGATTATCCGTTTATCCGCGTGACCCCCCATCACCGTGATGAACCAGAATAATCGTCAGTTCACTGTATTTACAATGTCTGTATGCAAGGCGTCATCCTGCACGACGGTTAGGTATCAGTAAAGATTGATGGTCTACATACATACAGTTTGGAATATTTTCGATTGTTTTTCTGAACGAAATTTAACTGAACAGTAAAATTTTGTAAGAAATTTGTATATGAAAAAGATGATTTATGTCCGTTATGTCGCATAAGTGAGAGAGAGCGGGCGCATAAAAACGATTAATTTAAATTAAGACGTTTGTTAAAATTTGCATTTCATTTTGTTTTCTGTGTAGATGCAACGAAATTGTAATCTTACAATCGTTATATACACATATGTATACACACACACACATATATGTATATATCAAATCAAATATATTTGTTACTACACATGAAATAAAACAAAACATCTTACTACGATTAATTTCCGCTAATGCGCATAGGTTGCGCGAACAGCGGTCTATATTGATCTATATACAAATGATCTTACACGTGCTTACAACAAACTTCAACGAAATAAATTAAAATCTTCCCACCACCAATATTGATATCGATGCCCGCTCAATAGACTGCAAATGTAAACTTATAAATAGACATATATATACACTTAAGCATGAATATACATGCCTACTGCTGTATACTTAAACACTTATCTACAATTTAATCGCACCTAAACGTTATAGATTCACTCCCACTCGCATGGTCGCAATACACTGAGAAATAATCTTTTTCGTCTTTTGCACACATGCACCCACATTGAAACAAAAATTTTCCTTGTAATATCTACGCGAAGAGCGTTATGACATTGTTTATTTTAATAGTTACGGTTAAATCTAATCGTAAAATAAATTCGTACACGATATTACTTTTATTATAGAATATTTATTTCAACAGATATTTTGGGTAGAAATTCGGGGGAAACAGTTCGCAGTTCCAGCGTGATAATATATATTCGCCATTATGATCGGTATTAAACGACTTTTTAAAAAACATCGCAATGGAAACTATTTTCAACTACAAAATCACATTAGTATATTAGGTACTAATTTTAACACAGTGAAATTTCGGCACGTTCGATATGTTCCATATAGTGAAAGAATTATAAAATAATCGTCAATTCCGGCTATCTAAAATTACGTTTTCGAGCAACAAAATTGTAGTGCAAAGGGTAGATTTTAAACGAATTGTCAGCAGACTATGCTTCAATGTTATCGAAAAACTAAAAGGTAAAATTATTTCAAATACAGAATAAAATAATATCTAGTTATAAATTAAAATTTGTTGCACAGTCTGTCGAAAATGACGTAGTCTGTTTTATATATATATATATATATATACACAATCATAATCATCTGTTGCATTACATTAGTACGTCCATCCAAACTGGGACGGAATTTAGGGCATATGCTATGTACAATGGAGCCACTGATTTCTCTATGGCGAATAAGAGTTACATGATGACGAAAAACTTTACAAACTGTACGCCGTGAGCTGAATTGAAACCTCGCCCGTCGTGTTGAGAATCGAGCGTTCTACAATTATGTCAGCGCGATATTATATATAATATGTATCGCGCGAAATAACGATGTGGGACATCGTTTCACACTTGCATTGTTTCGACGATGAAAGTCTCCATTTATGCGTTTAATAATAAAAACAGCCACCGTGGTAAATTTGGTTCGAGATGACACCGTGCTTCGTTAATTTGGACGGAATCCCGACAATTCTGATTTCCGGATTTATAATTAATTGCCCTGCATATTATCTGTTCTATAGTTCTTTCCATCTGGTGACCGCGTCATCGTTGTAATTCGTTGAAGATCGACTAAGCTGGTTATAGATGGGATATCTATAGACAATTATGATACTTTTTGACTCCGGCTGTATTTTACAGCATTCCCGTTTTGGTGCCTCTTCTCTACAAATAACCGAAGGCAAATATTATAAAACGTAGAAGTTAACCGACAGAAAAGTTGAAGTGCGCCAGTATATACGCACTGTAGCTATATCGATTTTACCTGGGCGGGCACTAGCCAGCTAAACTGAACAACGGTAGTCTGTAATTGAATGCAAGCGTAGCTGTTTCTGAACAGTTCGGTTTTTCCACTCTATGCTGTTCCCGCAAGTCGGGGAATAGTTTTTAATTTCACTTCTTCTTCGGAAAGCTTCCTGAAGTTTTCTTTGTATACGAGCGCGCGGTTTAAAGTGACACACCGATATATTGGCCTACGGTTAAAAATTCGACGAATATTCTCGCTTTTGGTATGTATAAATTTTGATGGAAAATTGAGATTTTCGTTTCACTACCTCCATGATCACATCCGGAGTATAGCCTAACGTATATTTTTACTTGTTCTACATTTAATGTATACGAAAATGAGTAAATAAGAATAAAAGCAAAATTAAAACAGAACTCCATCTCTCTACGAACGTCCGATTTTATTGAAATCCCGTGTTTAGAAGAATAATAATAATAATTTTATTCATAAATAATAAACATATTTAAACACGGTAGATATATTTACACGTACATAGTAGTGCAAACGTTCCAGGAAAGTGCGTTAAAAGCGCCCTTACCGTTAGTGCTTAAAATTAAATTATAAGAACAACAAATTATACAACAAAAAATAATAATAATAATAATAATAATATTAATAGAGGGAAAATACAGAAAAATAAAAAACCTGTGCCAATGATTTCATTAGGGAAATAACACATTCATAAACAAAAAAGAAACAAGTATACAATATACAGATATATTATAAAACGCAATACAACTATATATACGCATACACAATGTATTCGCATATATAATATATAGATACATATAAACACACATAATTACTTAGTAGCTTAGGGCATTATATAGTGTACAGTCGACACTAGTGCTCATATACTCATCGCACGAAGGTATCTATTACGCATTCTACCACTATTGCTAATTTCGACAATATGTCCTGATTAGATGCCATTAGTTTAGTTTGTATTAATTTTAAGCAATTTGCAATTTTCGATAGATTTAAATCCTGAAAATTTATGATTCTCACTGTTATCACTATTATTGTAGTTGTTATTGACATTTTTATTGCTGTTATTAATAGTACTATTATTATTATTATTAACACTATTACTATTGCTATGAGTATTGTTATTACTATTAGTACTACTCATTTATAGCAGTGATGTCAGTATAAGAGTGGGTACCGCTTAAGGTGTAACTTCGTTCAGTTGTATACCTCTATTCACTTATTTACTTCTCAGTGTTCGTATTTTAATTGGAATTAGCTGTTATGTGAACCGTATATAAATAAAAAAATAAATGAATAAATACCGATATGGGAAATATCTAACGCGAATTCCACGTTTATAAACGAATAACGACGATAAAGACATCGCGACTTACAATCGGAAGCTAGTTTATTTATTTAATGGTATTTTATTATTTGTTATTTTATAAAATGATAAAAAAAATAAATTAATACATAATTTATTTATTTTTCGTTTTGTAAGTTATAATTTTCGACACCATGGGCGGCCAGCTTTTACCTGGTGTATATATATATAATAAGCAAAGTTGTATAGAAGATTTTTTTCAGCTCGCCAACTGAGACAAGAGATATATATGCATATATTATATATACACGTGTGTATGTGAAATAGAGTTGGTCTGGCCGTTTTTTTTTTACACTTCGGACCTACCAAGAAGCGCCTGTTAGGTATGCGAGTTGCAACCAGTTCGACTTTTTATTAACCGGTACGAACCACTTCACAACGGATGATATCCGCGCGACACGGTCGTAGAGGAACGCGTTAGAATAATTTCGGATGGTAACCGGAAAACTAGCCGGTTGCGGCGCATTTGTAGACGACGTTACGTGTAGGGTCTAATCTCATTGCAGAAGTTTATACCACCGTAGTCGATATTAGTATAGCGTGTCTCCACATCACGGCTTCGGTTTTCTTATTTCGTCGTTTTGGGTGTTAGCCTGCTGCTAGTTTCTGTCTTAGATCTATCGACTTCTTCATTATACAGAGGGTTGTATCTATTATACCGTTTTGTCGATTATTTTTTATTAACACGTAAATAAATTAATTCTCCGGTATTATCTGCTCGTAGTGCGGTGTTAGTTGTCTCGAGAAATTTTACTAAAATATTTATCATTAAACGAAATACATGTTCATTCTTAACCGGCTAATATAAATAATTAATATAAATAATTAATATAAATAATTAATATAAATAATTAATACTTTCGTATTATATATTAATTACTCCAACGGAAGAGGAAAGATATGGACTTTTCTAACAACCATTAATCGAGGTAAGAGAAAAATTATATTTATTTATTATTATCATTATTGCTATTTTTATTTTTATTATTATTATTATTATAAGGCAGGTATTTTCTTCAGTTCGTATAAGACGTGTCTATACTTCGCACCGTACTGTTATATGGAGTACTGGAATGTGGGGGGTATGGTTAAATACGATATTGAATCCCTTAAAGTTCTTCAACGTGCGATACTGAGAATGTTTGTTCAAAAGTGACACTTACAAGTGTTCAGTTCTATAGGTTATACAGCATTATTTACTCGTTGAATAACGCTAGTAAATTTAAAATTTCACTCGATATATATATATATATATATATTATATATATATATATATATAATATATATATATATAATATATATATATATAATATATATATAATATATATATATATATATATATATATATATAATATATATATATAATATATATATATAATATATATATAAATCACGAATAAGAAGATAAGACTTTACACGCTGGCTCGATCGAATACAATTCCCTACCAGAGGAATTATTTAAAAATCGATTTAATTTATTCAGCTTCCACGATTCGTTCGTTGTTTCATCACATTAAGGAAATTCTGCCCATCCGTATTACATTATTAACTCTTGTAACGTGTATCAAACTTACGCTTAAACATTTCTCTTTTTATATAATCAGCGTTATCCTATATCGTAAACAATCGTGTTTGTAATTTATATAAATTTATGCGTCATGTATCATAATATGAATCTTCTTGCCTCGTATGTTGTTGCATTAGATTCCGTTGAAATTTATAGAATTCATCGAACTTGCACGTCGTATTTATGTAATGAGTAGTAATCGTCACTTTAACACGTTTTTGTTCAATAATGCACTACTAGTTTTATCGTATTTATATGTTCATTGTATAGAAATATTGCGTTGGATTTCAAGTGTGTGTGTGTGTGTATGAAAGTTGACGTGAGTAAGAACGGAAGATGATTGAACTTTTCCATTCATATATTATATAGTCCTTTAATGTCTACAGCTAGCTGAAATGTCCGCATCTAAATTCTGTAACCGTGTTATGGTCGTGCTTGATACAGCTGGAATATTCCTCCATCCACGGTGAAGGGTTATACGTCGGCATTCGTTCAGAATATGATCCATTGTCTGGTTTCCTTGTTGGCGGTCACAAGACGAATCAGATTTGAAAGCCCATTTTGCGAGCATACGACCAATCCATGGTATGAATGCGGTTCAGGCGCATCCAGCTTTTTTCCTTGCTGTAACCGCATCAAAACTTTATGATAAAAGCTTTGTAGCTAATCTCTGAGCTGGCTTTCTCGATTTTAGTCTTTCTGGCCCTTCCAGATCTTGATATATTGGTAGATTTAGATCAATTGAATACTTCGTTCATTCTTTAATAGTTGCAATTTTCCTTCGAATATGAGACGGTATAATGTTTGCTAGCAAATAGTTGCAATTTTCTTTCGGACGTGTATGACGCTTGATAGTACTGGTACTTTGATTTTATGTATCTAAATTACTTCGAATCAAACAGAAACTTAAAATAAATACGATTACGCGAATAATACGAAAGAAAAATAAACGAAAAATGTAAACTTTTTATTCCAAAAATACAAACAAAAAAGTAACAATAAACAAAATTACGCGCTTCTGAAAATGCTTCATCTAATAACATCGTACGAAGCAGAGATGTAGTCATTTGGGGCCGAATAAAAAGAACGAAAGCGTTGCTAGAACACTAAGAGGATAGTCAGGTTTCGAATTGCGACATATTGCATGATACATACGTGAGCAATTTCTTTATTAAATTTTACGTTTCTTGTAAAACGGCCAACAAAGAATGTTATAAAACGTTACACGAATGAACAAGCGCGTATAATAATTTTTACCTACAATTTTACGTACCTGTAGATTTACGTGCCATGTACTGCACCTAGGCCAGAGGCACGGGAAAGGAGAGAACGTAATAGTGAGAATCGGTAGAAAGTTGGAAGAATAAATTGGAAGTACGGATTGTTAAATTAGATTATATAAATTGGAGGATTTAAGAAAATTTAATAAACTATTGGAAGCATCTTGCGTGTAGGAAAGAATGTTTTTAGGAGTCTGAGCGGTTTGTCGAAGATAGAACGTTGGTTGTTGAATTGCACACATTCAAGGAGAATGTGTTCGACGGTAATGAGGACATTACAGGTTGAACAAAGAGTAGGAAGATTTTGTAGGCTATAGCTGTGTGGAGATATTAGTATAACCTAGGCGCAGACGAGCAAGTACATCATCTCTTTTGTTTGCCGAGCGAGATGGAATTTGTAATCGTTTCATTTGTAGAAAATGATTTAAACGCTCGACAAAATATTTGACATTTTAACAAAAATTTTACCTCACTACTGCTCGCGTAATGATTATTTTATTGCATCTTCCATATTACTACGATTTTTAAATTATAAAACCATCTTTTAATTCGTAAAGTGAAAAAGTATTCCTTTAAATTTTAAAAATATATTTTATTGATTTAAATGAGTAAATTTATATTTTATTATATCATTACTCACAAACTAACTCTACGAACTATTTGTCGCGCGAAGTTGTATACCTGTACTGTAAGATCTGTATTGATATTCCTCCGCATACGTAAAAGTGCCAACGCTGTGAGATGTTGATTCGACATTGTAAATAGATTTTTAAACGTATAAATACTTTTAAATTTCCGATATTTCGAAAATTTTCGTGCATGGGATGATACCCCATACTTGTCTATAGGTCAACTATCTTAAGTTCATCACGCCGTTTAGCTCCCACTAGAGTGGAGGTCATTTCATTGGAGATTATCTTTGTAGAATTAACTTCTCGAAACGGGAGTTAAATTTCGCGGAAATGTTTGTATTATTTATACACGATTAACAACGGGAAATAGTTAAGCCAGGGACGAATTAGGGAATATTTTATTTTTAAAAAATTTAATACCTTTATTGCGATAAACGAAAAAAAAAAGTTAAATATCAATATTTTTCATTATTATTAATAATGTTTTTATAATCGGAATGCTTTTTATAACTTAATCCACTTAATACTGCGTGGAGAACTTTAATAAAATCCGGTAGTTTTCTAGAAATATTTGGGTCTTTATGAAGCGATAGCTATATGTCGATTTCCATAAGGACTTTTTTAAAACAAAAATTTATGTAAAAATTTTGTAATTACTCAAACGCCTTTGTCGTTTTGTTTTTGATAAGACACAATAACGTAATTAATAAAAAATATAATTAAATAAACAATATATTCGATTTCCGACCACCAGTTTACTTCGTCGATATATTATTTAATAAATTATTATTACCAGCATTAACGGTGTGGAAAAATGAGAAATAAATAAACCGTATAAACGTAATTCATCAACACACAAAAAATACCAAATATTGAAACAAGTAAATATAGAGTTGACAAAAAAATAACCCTCCACACAGTTTTATTTTTTACAATTTCTAATCGTCAACGGTCTTTTTCTTTTCCGTGAAATGATTTCTATGTTCAGTTTTCTAAAATAAAATAAACAAAATCTAGTTCAAACTGGTGTGACATTATTGTGTAATTTTCAAACCCAGATCGATACCCACCTAAACGCCGGAAATCACTGTATTAGAGAAAAATAAAGTATACATCATAGATATAACAAATCCCGGATGCAGTAGAATACGAGATAAGGAAGAAGAAATGCTACGCTGAGAGGATCTACAAATAGAACATAATAAGCTTATGATAAAAATAAAATAACATTTGTTCTCGTAGTAATTGCACTTGTAGCAATTATCACTGGATATAGGGAAAAATTTAATAAAATAGAAAATTAAAAACGGGAACAACAAAACGGTTTCAAAAATTAACGCTATTAGGAATAGACTACATACTGTGCAGATACACTTGTGATTCCTATATCTTTGGATAGTATTCGAAATTTGAAGACGATTGTTGTAGCTAAATGTAACTGAAAGAATAAAGATAATAATAGTATCTAATTTTAAGGCCGGATAGACTTAATTTAGTATGTATTAATGTTAATTTTGAACCATATATTACAATTTTAAATTATATATATATAACCCAATTCAGAACGAGCAAATGGGACTTTTTGAAGAACTGTCTACACACACACACAAAGATACGGATTGGAATTTTAAATTCTAAATTACCCCTTTTCATAAATCTGCAATCTATGTTTTTTTTTTTAATATCTTTACTCGACAGCGTTTTTGTGTTATCACGTTCACCATGTATTTATCACTTCAGATAATGTATCATCCCTTCTCCATGTCCTGACATTTATATCGCGATATTTTTGGAAATTTATTAATAGACGAAGAAATGGGTAAACTATAGGGTAACCTAGAAAAGACTGGCGGTTTTGTTATTTGAGTAGCGCAGTTGGTAACACTGCTACAACGCAAACCATGTGCTCTACGTTTAGTGTACACAGGAGATTTTTTCGTTTTTGTCTAGTTTTAGTTATGATAGTATCTTATAACGAGAAGGAGCCCTCGAACACGACAGTGCAAAGAGAGTTTCTCGGAAAGAATTAAAGGTAGAGCGATTTTTTTGTAGGGATACCTTAAAAGCGGCAGAAACACGTCCACGAGATTAGAATTCGGATTTCTGAAGAAATTTCAAAAATTCAGCGACCTATGCTCGGAAAAGTCTTCGAAAATTTTGTAAAGACTGAACTTGTTGCAAATGGTGATCATCTGAACGATATTGTGTTCCACAAATGATCTTCCGTTTCCCTATTTTTAAATAAAATTTGATTCAAAAATACCGTCCGTCTTCTCTTGGTCGCCTTATAGTAAAAGAACCCTAATTACAAAATTGGTAATAATGGTAATAACATTATTAATTTTCAACGTAATTTTCGATATACACTATAGAGATATAGTGTATTGTTTCAACGTAATAGATAAGTATATATAATTGAACATATTTATTTTAAATTGAATAATTTGTAACAGTTAAATGAAATATTGTACGTAAGTAATTCCTATATACTTAAAATACAATCTCCACACCATACTGTGTAAATGAATTAAACCAAGAGATAAAAATTTTAGCATAAACGTTTAAAACTTGATCAAGATTTATAACAAAGTTAATTTCACGACACAAACCAATTTGGATAACTTTAAATTTATAAATATCAATCGTGTTCGAACAATTAATAAACGAATTTGTAATGGCAAATACACTATTATGAAATTAGCATTCGTAATATATTCAATATCCAAATAATACGAAGAAAACTGAGGCAAGTTTAAGAAAATTTAATTAGATGATCAAAGTAATAAGTAAGGTTAATCATTGAATATTATATATGTACTTTATATTAATAAATTAAATTAACGTGTAATTAAAATAAAACAATAATGGTTGATAATAGAGAATTATCGTTTAACAGCATTATAGGATTTTAGTGAATAATGACTTAAAATGAATGAGATTAAGGTATTTTACGTAATCTATCAACGAATTAAGCGGTTATTAATATATATATATCAGAATTTTGTACAAATTAATTAGAATTGATATATCTTAAATGAAATGGGTGCTAAATTATGCATGCTACTTCATAATATATCGGCGCTTTAGCTACGAGTAAGCTAAATCCCTTAACAGATTAAAGTTTTTAATGATAATAGTAATATTAATTAAACTAAAGTCGATAACAAATTTTTTTATCGTTATAACCGAGTAGTATATGACGTGTCGTATCAATGTTACACCGCGGCGATAAATCATCATTATTTCTAATCTCTTAAATGCAAATAAGTATTCTATAAACTTTTTGCAGAAAGTTGAAATTTGTGTAAAATCGAGGTTAACATATTTACAATTAAATCTATTTAGTAGAGAGGGGCTAATTGATAGAGTAATGAGTCATTAGAGTCCCAGAACTGTTGGAATTCTTTAAGCGCTTACTTAAATAAATATTTGTTATATGTACTGCTCGATGCAAACTTATTTAACTTCAACTTATATGTAATACTACTATCATTCATATTATGAGTTAAATTTGACATCAAGGTGCGTTTCGCAATTACTAAATCAATAGTAGCAACTAGATTTGCAATTTACTTACAACATACACACACTCTTCCCAAAATCGATTGTGAACTGAAAATAGTGCAACACTTTAAATATTTATTGGCAATAAGCTCCGTCTTTTAAAAATAACATTGGTACGATATCGTCGAAAATGGATATTAAATATTGTCGATTATTGCGTGCACGTAGAAATACCTGGAACTTTCACTACGATTACCGACCAATTCTTTATAAATCACCGGTTAAGATGAGTTATTGCTGGTTAGCATTCATATAATGGACTGAAAAGTGCGATTGAAAAAAAAAAACCTATACTCAGTTTAAAGGAAATACTTATGTATGTAGGGCATGTAAAACAATTTCTCATAGAGCAGTCGTTGAAATTAACTGGAACTATCCCAGTGGACTTATTGATGGAAAGTAAAAGATTGTATTTGTGTTAAGTTCTCCTTGAATAGTTTAATAGAACTAAGTCCGTCGATAAGCTTATAGCTTGGGGAGAAAAATTGTAATCATATGAATTAAGAAACGTATTGAGAATGTAATTGTACGTGGCTGTACATCATATATTCAACAACTAAAATTGTATGTAACTCTATTGTACATTAATAGAATTAATATATAAGTGATAGACGCTGCATATATATATATATATATATATATATATATATATATATATATATATATATATATATATTTATTTATTTATTTATATATTTATATTGTATATTACGTAATTAAACTAATTGTAAAAAGAATGTTTCATCCTAATTAAGCCATAAGACGGTGTAAAATGAAGACATCCCTTCAATGTTAATGAATTTATACATGCGACGTTGTGAATAAAACATTTTCATATATATATATCGATATATATGTAATTGATGGAGTTATTCGAGACAGTTACCTATACAAATTTTCGATATTCGACGGAACGAGGTCACATTTTGAGTAACCTCTCGGGGTAGACGTTGTAAATGAACATGTAGTTTGAAATAATTCGACGTGGTAGGAGATATT
Organism: Coronaproctus castanopsis; assembly: GCA_032883995.1. Taxonomy (NCBI): domain Eukaryota; kingdom Metazoa; phylum Arthropoda; class Insecta; order Hemiptera; family Monophlebidae; genus Coronaproctus; species Coronaproctus castanopsis. The sequence goes on along the minus strand of CM065052.1, from coordinate 106,075,488 downwards.
TTTACGTAATTTTTCATCTTATTTTCTTTCAAGCTGAATAATTTTTACGATTTATTACAATCTTAGTAATAAAGCTGACAGAATATTAAAATTGAAATCAAAGGTCTCTTAGTTCTACCCTTGTTTTTAGCATTTCAATCGCCACTATTAATTTCAGACGTAAAATGATAAATTTCGTTCGTATATAAGGTAATGTAAAGACCCTTGCTACTACGTACTTTTTGATAGGGTACTTTATTTAGACGGTTCTAGGTGATTTTTAACGCGTTTCATAAATATTTTTATAATGAAACATTGTTATACGATAACTAAATATCCTATATTATTAAAATAATCCTATTTTTCTTGTTTACCATTAAACGTCCACATACCGTATAGGGAAGATTATGATTGAAATGGTTAAAATTTTGCGTGACCTGGTTTAAATAACACGACAATTTCAGCTATTTTCCATTTTGATGGGAAATGTGCAATTCTGAAAATGCTATTAATTAAATTTCTAAGGTAAATGAGAGCTTTTCTTGATAGGATCATTGCTACAGAGATTTTGTCATCTTCGCACGATACTTTATATTTTTAACAGTTTAATGCGCTTCGCAACTTCAGATGGCGCGACGAAAGCGCCGATATCCGAACAAATATTATAAAGATTTATTAGCTGATCTTTGAAACGTCAGCTATTTGTTCGATGCTCTTGTTTCTCTTGAAATTTCTCTCTCGTGTTTACATTCTATTTTAATTCGTTGTATTAATTTCGACCTATTTTCTTATTCGTTAAATTTCTTGTTATTGAAAACTACTTCCGCTAGGCGTTAATTTTTGTCGATAATACTCGTTCCATCGGTAGTGACTAATATAACTCGTCTCAAAGTTTTTCCGCTAATATTTTTGTATTTCTCGTTTACCCAAATATTGTACGATAGAAATAAATTTTTATTTGTAACCACGAGGTGGGATCCCCCTGGTTGAATATCGGTGAAATTATCCGAATAGTTTTATGCGCATTATTTATGACATAAGTGAGAGATGGAAAATGTTTACGAGACGAAAGGCTTTTACCAGTCGCAGTCATTTCTTACAGAATTTAAATTACCGCCCACTATGTGTTTCGTTTTTCAAAATTATTTTCAAATTTATTATATTTCAATGATAAATTATGTAAACAGAAAAAACTTTTCGATAACGCTCGAACTATTTTTTAAAAATATCCTTTTATATATCAAACTGAAATCGTGACAAGGAAAAGCAAAATGTTACCGGCAAATAAAATCTTTACGCGAGATATAATAGAGCTATCGTCGAAAAATAGAATAGATTTAAAAACAGAACGTTCATATTACAGCGGATATTTAAAAAACCTGATTATAGTTTGAAACTTTCATCCGGACGATATGAGGAACACAACAATAACGACAGATAATTGCATAACGAATAAAAGAAATATGAAGGACGAAGATGATCGTTCCAAACAAACCGCCGTCGTGAGAAATCGTGCCGGAACGTACGCAAAATAGACACGCAACGGAATGATTATGACGAAGATGATGCTGAGTGAACTTTTTAAGCAATAACTTGAAAACAACGCTGAAAAATTTTCTAGATATAAGTATCAGATTATTTTTTAAAATACCCTATTAAGGTAACACGCGCTTTATTATTTCGTGAGGTACTTATCCCACGTTTTAAACCGTCTCGAATTTTGTAATTCCCTCGAAAAAATGACAAATAAAAATGATACTTGAACGCCGAAATATCGTCCATTTAAGTTGTTACGAAAATATTTTAAAATGAATAATAAATATCCATCGTAAATCTAAACGAAAATATTTTCCACTAATTATAATAATACCTCAACTATATTCTGCACTAAACCGGTAAACAATCCAAACAGTCTGCCTCTGTTGGTCGAACGCGTTGCTATCTTGTATTACAGAATTATTATTATTATTATCATCGAACGGATCAGGCTTGAGATGTTATCCTTTATCTTTGAAAATTTTGTTAGATTCCTATTTGGAATCGTTAGATTTAATTCGACATCGCTTACTTAATTTGAATCAGTTTCATCGCTGTGTCTTCATCATCCGAGTAAAGTTGCGAGATTAATCTCATTGTCTGATAGTATTTTCGACAACGCAACTAATTAAACAAAAAAGGAAAAAAGTAAATAAAAACGAACGTTATTTCACAACCCACGATAATTTCGACAATAATTATTGGAAGAGTAAGTTGAAAAAAAAAGTAGACAGTTACTCGTATGAGAGAGAACAACCGAAAGGGAAATTTCCCGTTCTGAGATACATTATCGTGACCGATATGGAAAACTTTAAGTATCGGGTGACCGAGAGAAGACGGATGGTTTTGTTGTTTTTCGAATAACTCAAAAACTGCTCGACCAAAATTTTTGAATGAAATTTTATTTAACAATAGGAAACAATAGATTATTATTATTATTGAAATTAACGTGCCATTTACAGCAGCCAAGGCTAGAGGCACGATAGGAAAAGAGGATTAGATTGAGGAATAGCGACCGGAACGGTGGAGGAAGATAATTCGATTCGACAATGAAACATGGCCATCTTTGAAGAGGAGATGAAACGAAGGAGGAAGATTAAGAGATGCTCGAAGCGAGGAGTATGAGGGACGATCAACTAGAATGTAGGAAATGGAGGGGATAATGTTATAGCCGGAAAACACTAGAGCCAAAGTTTTATTAATAAGATACGCATGAGTGAGACGCGTATGGCCCAAACGCAATTTGATGAGGACCACGTTATCTCTGCGGCTTGTAATCGAAGTTATCCAAAGATCGATCGAATATTTGATTTGCCGCAGTTTGTTGGTTTGTGAATGTCAGCTGCCACTTCTTCTGCTATAATACAAGAAGTCTATGAATTTCTTAACATCAGGCGCTGAAACTGGAACATTCGGAACCGGCAAAAACGTAACAGCTTCCTTGACAGCTTAATCAGCTAGTTCGTTCCCATGAATCCCAGCAGGGGCTGGGATCCAGAGGAATGTCACTTTCTGACTCAACCCCTCCAGTACCAGTTTCAAATTTTATATAGATATGATGAGGTTTTCATTAATTGTTCCATAATTTTATTATCCGGGATTGTCAAAAGCCTTCGATAAGTAAAAAACTACAGTTAGCAGATGAAGATTATTTATTAATGCGTTTGTTATAGCGTTTTTAATTGAAAAAAGCTGATGAAGGGTTGAGCGGTTACGACGAAAGCCACATTGGGATAGGTGAATGAGATTCCTGGATTCAAGTATCGAATTTAGCCGATAACATACGATACGTTCTAGCACTTTACACAGAACAGGCGTAAGTGAGATAGGGAGATAACTCTCTGTATTTGAAGAGTCTATAGATGTCTTTGATACTGGAATTATAACGGCTATTTTCCGAGCCTTAGGAAACTCTTTTCCCATTCAGATTCGATTAAAAATCTGAAGTAAAATATCTAATATCGATAGAGGAGCATGTTTTAACATGGCGATAGCTGTTTCTTTCGAGTATTTAATAGCAGCGGTCAATTCCACGAGGCTGATCGGTTTATTACATGGTTCTGTACTCGAGTTTTGTGTAAGGAAATTCCGCCGGTGGAAACTTCGAAAATTCCAAAATCGAAAGATAATCCGAAAGTGAAGGAAATTCCGACTACGGCAAGACAATTTCAGTCGGCGGTAAAATTACAACATTCTACCGTCGATGATGGAAGCGATAGTTCGGTAAAGAAGATATTATCCGAAGATGAATCGTCGAAGGAACCGAAAAAAATAGTCGAAGCAAGTAATCAAAAGAAATCGCTATTACCATCGCATATTCGAAAATCCGATAACCTGAAAGAGAATATAGCTTCGACGCCGAGATAAAAACCAACGAAGAAATTATGGCAAAATGCCGCGCCCTGTCATTGTGGAGTGATTCAGAGATTTTTCAAAGAGTATAGTCGAAGCAAGCAATCAAAAGAAATCGCTATTACCATCGCATATTCGAAAATCCGATAACCTACTCCAAAAAAAAAAATAGCCGGAGAAAACAAAATAAATTGCTATTACTATCGCATATCGAGGTTCAAACGTCCGATAATTTGAAAAAGAATATGGAATCGACGTGTTAACGAATCGATTACACCATTCTACCGTCGATAATGGAAGGGATAATCACGTAGAAAAGATATTATCGAGAGACGGCATTACAACGCTGACAGAAAGACTAGTACGACCCTGAACCAACAACGAGTATGTATACTGCTATGCCAAAGAAACATCGATTGCACGATTTTTCCGGTATAGTATAAGACCCACATATATATATATATATACACGTGTAATGCGTACATTTTTTTCATGTCCGAAAATGTTTGATATATGATAAATTATAAGTATAAAAACGGCAGACATTATTTCTTGCTTCGTAAGTATGGTACTAATTGTAATATTTTTTTTTGGTGTATATCTTGATGTTTCATTACAAGAAATCTGACATGTTTTTGATATAAACATATATATATATATATATATATATATATATATATATATATATATATATATATATTAAAGACCGACCGAAGGTTCGGTTTCGGTTTCGGCTAGTTTCGGCCAAAAAATCGAGTTTCGGCCACAGTTTCGGTTTCGGCCAAATATTAGCCGAAACTTCGGCCGCGCCGAAACTTAGTGTAATTATGACTTTTTAATTGTCGCGCGTCGTTCGGCTAACTTCCGGTTATAACTTGTGTTTAATTACCAATATACTTCACCGCTAGCGTCATTGCGTTGAGTTTGTGTTTTGTGTTTTTTTTTTTTTATTTTTTGCTCATCTATAAATGATTAGGTAAGTGTTTTTTTTACTTCTGATATATTTCAATGACATTTATTAACCTTATTACAGGCGCACTGACGGTAATTTACCGTCATAATAACTTTTATTTAGGGTCCTGTATGAGAATGAAAATGGAATACATTTTCAAGTTACATAATATAAAACCCAGTAAACGGGAAGATGTTAGTCGAATTTTATTTGAATTAGATTGCGAATCAGAGTAAAAACGAGAACGACAACAACGAGAAGGCAAACAAGACGAGCAAATTGACGGTTAGATGATGTCGATTTTGAACGGAAGATATTTCAAAAGATAAGCATAAAAGTGACTGCAATAAACTGTACGAATGATGAGAATCGAAACGATGAAAATGACAAGGAATTGCGAGTTAAAATTTTTCGTAGGAAGAAATAATGGCATAATTTCAGCCAACAAGCTCTTACAGAAATATCAAAAACAAAATCAAAAACATTTTAAAACTCTTCCTGGTCCTATGGAGCTTACCCGGATGGATGTTAAGTATTGAAGTTCTTTTTGTTCAGTTATTAACTCAGATTTATGTAGAATGAGAATTATGTAAAAATTATAATAGCAGGTTATGTTTTATTTATATTTGTTTTAAATGTAGATAATTGTTTATACTTTATACCTGTACTTTAACCATCCAAACAACTACCTGCTGCGATTTAACTGTGTGCTACATTATTACAGTGGTTTTATTTTATGTGATGTATCAGTTAACACTATAATTTCAGGTAAAAATGTCACAAAAAGAAAAAAATCCGATTTGGCAGTTTTTCGAAAAAAGCACTACCGATTCATCTAAAGCTGTTTGCAAAATTTGTAATAAATCATATTCATTGGGAAGCCACGAACCTAAAAAACAAACGTTGCACGGAGTAAAGCAACATTTATCAAAGTTTCATGACATTGAACACAGGCAGTTGTTAAAACGGCAGTTAGCAATAGACGAATTGAAAAATGAAGCTAAATTAAAGGGAACGGCTTTAAAGACCTCACGGGAAATATTGAGTACTGATCGACCGAATCTTATTCAGTCAACGATCCCGAGTTTGTCCTCTAAACTTGTACAATGGCCTGATGACTACGAAATTACAAAAAGGATTGACAAAGCAATAATGGATCTAATTATTGTAGACATGCTGCCTTATGCTTTGGTGGAAGGCGAAACATTCCGGCGACTCAATTTTTCCGATCCCCACGCATTTCACAAATATCGGTTGAAATCTGAAAAATATTTTAGAACATCACTGATGCCGCAAACATATGAAAAAATAAAGTCTAAAATAAAGATTTTAATGCAAAAAGCGAGTGGGTAAGTACTACTACTGATATCTGGACCAATGAATGTAAAACGTGTTCACTTCTCAGCTTCACAGCTCATTTTATTGTAAATTATCAACGCCTAAAAGTTATATTGGGTGCATGCGTGCTGGAATAAGATCACACCAGTCAATATATCAAACAAAAGTTTACAGAGATGGTAAATGAATGGAGTTTAAACGGCAAGATTTTTTTAGTCCTATGTGACAATGCACCAAACATGGTTTGCGCCATGCGTGGTCATTATGAATCGATAGGTTGTGTAGCACATACGCTGCAGTTGGTGATAAAACACGCACTATTTTTAGACGAAGTAACCAAAGACTTGTTTAAGAAATGCAGGAAAATCGTAGGCCATTTCCATCATAGCGAGCAAGCAACCAGAAAATTGGCCGAATGTCAAAAACAATGTGGACTGCCAGAACATATTTTGGTACAAGATGTCGAGGTGAGGTGGAACAGCACATACTTGATGATACAAAGGCTTTTAGAGCAAAAAAATGCAGTCAACTTGTATAGTGTTGAATATGGTAAAATTGATACTCTTTTATGTAATGAATGGAATGTTTTAACGAACCTCACAGCCTGTTTGAAATTTTTCTATGAGGCCACACTTGATTTATCATTTGATGGCGCATGCATATCAATAGTAATACCTTTGATATCATTATTAAAGCGCAAGCTACAAGTTCGATCCGAAAAGGAAGATGAGATGCTGACAAATATGAAAAACTCATTGTACGAGTCATTGAATACCAAATTTTCTTTTAAAAAAAGACACCCTTCATTGATGGCTGCGACAATGCTGGACCCAAGATTTAAATCGAAATATCTCAATTCCAATGAAGTGGATGCTGCAATGAGAGAAATAATATCTTTTTTGACAGAGGATGACGACGACGTAGAGGATCCTATACTTTCTGGTGGTGGAGAAAATGTTCCCTCAGTTTCTACAGAATTGGTATTACCAGCCTCCAACCTACAACAAGAAATAGAGAGTCTTTGGGATATACACGATGATATTCCTAAACAGATGCAGGCAACCATATCTGAAGATCAAAAAACTGTTTTGGAAAAAATAATTCAATCTTATCTGTCGGAGCCATTATTGCAACGCAATGCTGACATATATTGTTATTGGAACAGTAGTCCATACCCTACCCTGAGAAAAGCCGTTTTAAAGAATCTTTCTGCTCCACCTACTAGTGTTCCCAGCGAGCAGTTGTTTAGTGCCGCTGGACAAATATACGCAGATCGTCGGAGTAACCTGCTTGGCGAAAACGTAGAAAAACTACTTTTCTTAGCGTACAATATAAAACTTTTTAATTACGAATATTAAATCTAATTTCAATTTATTATTTAATGTCAAATTGTGAACATAACATAAATAATAACTATCTTTGTTAAATATTGCAACTATTACTTTTTATTGTATTTTACATGAGTTAATTGTCTGTATTTGTGTATAAAATACACCAGATTTTAATATACAATAGAAAGTTTAATATGCCTAAATAAGTTTCGGTTTCGGCCGAAACTAAGACCGAGGCCGAAGATTCGGTTTCGGTTTCGGCTGAAAATCTTGTTTCGGTCGGACACTAATATATATATATATGAACACACCCCACTGGGTACCTTCCGGGCTAGAGTTTTAATCGGAACAAGGCGCGTCCACTGGTTACGGACGGATTGCAGATATGTAGATGAGCTTTGAACAAGACGTTAGTCAAATAAGCAGCCGCTGACTAAAAGCAGATACTGGTAGAAAGACTCAGGCAGACGATTCCAGTAGCGACAAGTTAATAAGCGTTAGGAGACAAAGAGACAGGTTGTGAAATGTTTATAAAACTTTAAAAAATAACACCGGCTGAAGAAGTATTGGTTGGAGTGGAAGACTTTGAAACGTACAGAAATTATTTTAAATGGATCCAAGATGGTCAAATTCGAAAAAAAAAAATATTCACCAAATTAAATCAAGTTTGTTTAAGTTTCGTTATAAGTTACATTAAGTTTTTTAAATGAAAACACTTGTTCGTGATGTTAGGCGAGTAGCCGAGTAATTTGTAAACTGTAGGGCACTATTGTATTCACTCAACTCATATCTACACACATTCCTGTACACACAGATCCATTTATATGTGAACATTCATACACAAACACACATTTATGAAATAAACTCAATACACATAACTATATATGATATATACATATCACACATGCCCATAATTAACAATAACAATAATAATAATAATAACAAAAGATAACTATAATTCAATTCGATTTATTATTATCACATTTCGATAAAAGGTTTACATGACCACTTTATATATATAAACACATACATCTATATTATATATTATCGCGACGTATGAATGGGATTGTGAGCCATGAAATAGACCGCCAGTTGTTTGGCCGCGTATCTAACACTCAACTGACTAGGTGACAAATAAAATTATTATTATATAGATTTCTATTTTATTTAATTTTATTTGATTTCACCATCAGCTATTATTATTTTATTTTCATACAAAACATTTTATATTGCTTATCTTATAAAATATTATTCTAGATGGAGGAACAATACGTGTATACAAAGTGCCATATATCACGAATAATTAGATATAACGTATATAGACATATAAAAGAAAACAAGAGATTAGCTTACTATCATTTGTAAAACACAATATCGTTCAGATGACCGCCATTTGAAACAAACTCAGTCTTTATAATATTTTCTAGGACTTTTTCGAGCATAGGTCGCTGAATTTTGAAATTTCTTCAGAAATCCGAGTTTTCACGTCTTCCTGATCTCGTGAAGGCGGTTCTTAAGGTTCCGCACAAGAAAAAACAACCGCGTAACTTTGAATTCATTTCGAAACTCTATTTGCACTGTCGTGATCGATTCACGTCAAAAATAACGATTCATGCAAAACGAGCGCTATAAGATACCATAATAACTGGAACTGAAAAAAAAACGATCCTCTCGTTGTGTACACTAAACGTGGAGTACGCAGTTTAGCAGTGTTATCAACCGCGCTATTAAAAAAATAAAACCGTCCGTCTTCTCTGGGTGACGTTATGGAATAAAAACTGTAACAAGATGAACGGAGGAAAAACACGAGGATATTGAACGATATAAATGCCAATGTGGCTCGTTGCAAACGTGAAAGCATTCTAATACTTTACTAGTAAAAACGGAATTTCGAACAAGGCAATTCAAATTGTTGAATATCGGGCAAAGAGGAGATCATAAGACCGCAAAACAAGAAGTGGGAGTAATCATAATTTTACTCAAAATTGCTCGTGTTGTACATTAATCGCACAATTTATCGCGAATTTATTTATAATGCGAATCAATACGTATTTTATACTACTTTCTTCATATAAGATATCTAATAACTAAAAGGGCGAATTTCATTTTGTAATTGAATGAAATAGTATTCTATGATTTTCTTATATTTCGTTAATAATTTTGTAATTGACACGTGTAATTAAATAATAAATTACTCTCAATTTTATTCGTGAATTCCTATCTCTGCCTAATATGTCATAAGACGGACCAATTTATTAATTAATTAGTTAACAGCGAAACGAAAAATACTGAAAACATACAAGCAGAAAGACAACTTATGGAGACGTGGAAAAGAATCTAAATGAAACAAAAAGCATTGTTCTAAAGTAAAAGAACTGATGATGAGAAAACGCTAACAACAGAGATATAAAAGCTGTAATGTTAATGCGCAGTGAAATATATATATATAAATACACACACATATACACATACATATACATGTATACATTCACGCATATGTTCGGATACGTATATATATATATATATATATATGTGTAAATTTTAATATAATCGGCCTAGTATTAAATTACACATTTTATCTTCAACTCAAATCTCTGTCATCGCCTAGATGATATACAAGCCAACAACTTCCTAGTCTACCTGGAATAAAATTTTAAATTATTTCGCTTCGAAATTTGATACGGATCGTATATTATTTTCTTATTAAAATTAATAACATACATATTTTTCCGAACATAAGGTAGCTATCATCACACAGGAATTATGTAAATTTTAAATTTATTATTATCCAGCATCTTGGAGAGGTAATTTTTTTTAACCTGTATTTTGAACCATTTTTAAATAGAGTTTCTTTACATCAGACTACACGGGGACGTGAAGAACGCTGTATGAATTTTTCTCAATAAACAATCACTATATGGGATTTATACAGGCATATACCTATATGGATTACCAGAGCATAAATCAAGTGATAAGCGTAATATCATCAGATGGTCGAAACATAAAGGATATAAGGAGAAGAATAGCTCTCGAAAAAAAAACGATTTCCTGTAAAAACCTTTCATGCTATTAAAAAAAAACTATCAATTAATACTAGAAAGTGGTTTATAAAGAGGAGTTTTATCTGAAGTGTGTCGTTATATAGAGCAAAAACATGGACGATTTTAAAAACGGAAAATGATAAGCTCCTTGCGTTCGAAATGTGGTGTTGGCGACGGATGTTGAAGATACCGTGGGCGATTAAAGCTATTAATGATGAAGTTTAACGCCAAATAAGCGAGCAACGCGAAATCTGAAACACGATCAACATGGGAATAAATTGAATGATTCTAATCAGATATTTAGAGTGGACCACGGTTTTGATCGAAGAAATTATGAACGGAGTACGAAATAAAGGAATACCTAGACTTAGATATATGGATTAATTAACGTAATACCAACGTACCGACTATAAGGTTGAGAAAAGACAGACGATATATATACATATAATTATTTTATTTGTAGTAAAAAATGGCCGTTATAACCTACGAGTATTCTCCACTGAATTCCGTTGTTAGTCTACCTTTACTGCTATTGGTACCGTACCAAATTGGTGTTCCGTAAACAATCAGTCAAGCAATTTTCTTTTTTGTACCACGTGTTTCACCAAGCAATAATATATGTTTTCTATGTTTTCTCCTTAACATCTTACTACATGCCTAAAATTTGCGGATGTGTCTTTCCCATAATTTACATAATTCTTCCAATTTGTCTATTAATATTTGGATTAAAGTATTAATTGTTCTTTCAAGTGCGTATCAGCTCAATCTCCACAGAAGTATTAGACATCATGATATCGGGTAGTTCCCTATAATTTATTTTTCATTGTAGCATCTGAAAAAATCGTCTGTCGACCAAGAAATGTAAAATAATATTAAAAAAACAAGCAGTAAATAAGCTGTTAAAAAAATCTACACTACATGCCATCCACAAACCTTACACGTTCAGTTTCATTTCGTTCCATAAAGTTAGACTGAAATTGAGATGCATATATGGCATGTGACACGATAACGTCTAACCGTGGTGATAATTGCCGAACGGCAAAAATTGTCTGTAATATTATTCATTTTCATCGTTACTTCACTATTTACCAACTTTCAAATTTAAGGAGGTTGCAATTCTGTTTCAAATTAAACTTTTTAATTTTATTTTCACCTAGTTTGGATGTTTGATGTCATAAAGCTTTTCCTGTTTTTTACCAATTCTACCAACATTTCTTTATTTCTTTATATTGGTATGAACAATTCGTCGACAAAATTCCGAATATTTTGGTTACTACGTTTGGATTGCATGCGATAGATGATGTGGACGTGTATAGAAACTTACTGTTTGATGGCGTAGTGAAATAGCGAAAACAATGGAAGATATAAAATAGGAATAAATGGAAGCTGATCGTAGTGCCCGATGCTGCAGTAAGCGGTTTTGATTTACCGCGTGCGGATGCAGTTGCACGGAGCAGGAAGAGCTCGTTATGTGATAGAATATTTCAAATGTTTAAAATTATCCTATATCATACAACCAGTATATTCATTAAATCCTTGTTTAAAAAATAGTATTATTCCTTTTCCTCTTTTAAACAGTTTTTAACTTGTGTTCATCGTTATTGTTTGTACATATTTCAATTTATTCTCAATTATCATAATCCAATCTTCGAAAACAGCTTTAATTAATTTTAAAATATTTCTATTCGACGGTAATATTCATCAATAAAAATATCTAATTAATATTATATATTTAATATTAGCCTACATTTATTTATACGATATATATATATATATATAATTTATTTATTTATTTATATTATTGTAATAGAGCCCGCACACAACAGCTAAACAGCCAGTTACAGTGTAGGTTTATAATTATTAAATACTACAACGAATAATATATACGGTATATAAATATTTTAAAAATTTACACTGAATTTCTTCAACTAACCTAATGTATTCATTAGAATACGGTTTGCAAACAATTGAAAGCATTCCAACAGAGTACGTGCATTATGAAGCGATAACATCGTCCATGGGTCTCTAAACACGTATGAATTCCTCATAATACAATCTAGCGTTTTATAAAACGACTAACGAAATCGCTTACATATATAGAAAATCTTAAGTTGTCATCGACGTAAACTCCTAGATTTCGCCCCACAGATTTGTTTATTATCTGCTTACTATTCAGGGTATAAGTGAAAGAACATCTTTTCCTATTCCGACCGAAACTCAAGTGGACGTATTTATCATAGTTCTTTTTGCTCCACAAAACTAACTTCCCTATGTCTCTTAGAAATATTTCACAGTTAGCTAGTAAAGATGTGGGAACATAAAGTTTCAGATCATCTACAAATAAAAGCAATTTTGGGAAAAGATTTTTTCCAATATTATTGATAAAAACTGGAATAGGAGGGACCCAAATTTAAACTTTGTAGAAACTCCTGCAGAAATATATATGTCATGGAGTATTACGACTGATGCATATAATTACAAATCGTAAGGTAAATAAATATTTAAAAAAAATACTACACACTTGATATTATTTTTAAAAACACATTTGAAACAAGTTATTAACAGAAAATTAGTTTTAATTTTTAAATTCAAAATAAATTTATTCACTAAACTTTTTTCGTTATTTCCTTTATCAATTGAAAATATCTTTTATTTGTTCCTACTTTAATTCTTCGAATATTATACGCTATACCACTTATTGCCGCTGCGCATATTTCTAATATATGTCTATATATAGTTTACTGAATATGCTCAAATTTTTCAAAATATTTTAATAACGTTCTTCCAAAACAAAGCCAAAAAAAAAGTTTTTCTAGAATTAATACACAATTACACATTTTATTCACAGGAATAATTCCTAAATATTTAACAACCAGAGAAGGAAATAATTTCTTCCAAGATTCCCGATTATTAGACGACTCTGTAAGATAAGAATCTTTACTTTGACCAAATAGGATTAGTAGTTACCAGGCGTAACATTTTAATTCGAGTGACAAGACATATGGGGCGAAAAATATATTTATATACTGAGGAACTAGTCTCCTTAATATATCTATTATATATATAAACATATATATATATATATATATATATATATATATATATATATATATATATATATATATCGTACATATGTTTTTTTACATACATAAAAATCTATAATTAAGACATATCTTTCGAATTTTAAAAAACAAGAACATTAGCTCTTCACCTCAACAATCTGTTATAAGTGAATTAGTCTACTGGAAGTTAGTGAGAACGGCATGATCTTGATCGTTAGTTCAGGTTTTCTTATTTGAGAGTTAAAAAAAAAATGATATATATAAATTATATAATTATATATATATATATATATGTATGTGTGTGTGTGTGTACGACGCATGCATCTATACGAGAGGCATTATATTTATTATCAAAAGAAAATATTTTCAGCCTTTACCCGTTGCGACACCGATGGAAATAGTTCCTCAGATGCACTAGATAAGAAAATTGTATAGCTAACATAATGGCGGACCAAAACAAGCGACTACCAGCTGCTAATCTAATCGATTAATCAGAAGCTTGGATTTATTTATTAGTTTATTCCGTATAGCTGGATTAAAAGTCGAATATTTCCTTTTTTGTTTTTCCTTACTTCTTCTCATTTTCAGTAGTGAAGTCTACTGTTTCATATCTCTCTCTCTATATATATATATATATATATAATATATATATATATATATATATATAATATATATATAATATATATATATATATATGTATATATATATATATATATATATATGTACATATTTTCATATATATACATGTATATATAAATATAATTTTGATTGATTATACGACATTATTTACGACTGAAATTCCGGTTTTCAACGTCCTACCGAATTTTCCGAACGGTTATTTAGGAAAAATTATTTAAAAAGAAATTGATAATATCTATACTAATTTATTTTTGTTTGTCTTAAAACGATTAATTTTCATTCTCTGATTTAAGATAAAACTATTCGGTTGTTTCACATTTCTTTTTTTATGAAAAACTGTCCTCGCATCTTCCTACTAACTTCCGATCTCATTATAGACGGCGACGTTTCAATTAAGTAAAATACGGGACCGACCTGTTTTATTTCTATCGTCATTACCGACAAGTCTTCCAGTCTTGTCTCGATCACATCGCGTGAATTTGACCATACGTTGTATTAATCAATATTAATAAGGGACATAATAAACAAGCTGCATTAAATCAAGCGACCGACGTGAGGATAGTTCGAAAACGAACTTAGTAAGGAATAAAAATTTGGAACATTGAAACGGTGAATTCACAAAAAAGGAGAAACGGATTAAACTCTATCACAAATTTCGTATAAATTCCTGATAAACGATCTTCATTTGGCTATACTGCACATTCTCAAAATATACGATATTGATTTCAAAACAAGAACTTAATTATTAAAAAGTATTCGATCTATCCGGATGCTAAGTTCAGAATTTTAAATTCGAATTTTAGAAATTGTGAAAGTTAAACAAGTACGTCGACAAAACAAAAGGTAAAAAGACTTCCTGTAAGATGCATAAAGCTATTAAACGACTGTAATTAACGAAATGAAGTACCGAAAAAACTGCGTTGGATAAAGATACCCGAAACATTATGCATTACAACGTAATTTTAGGAATGTGGAAAAAACCGTAGATCATAGAAACCGTGGAATGATCATCGATTCGTTAAAAACTATAGCCTTCTTTTCAGCAGAAGTCGCTAAATGAATTATAATTTAAAAGAAAAATTTTGAATAAGAGTTAGCCGGTTTATTAGAAATGGTTATGCAAGGAACTAGATCTTTGACGTTGTATGTACGGACTTATACGACTCAATTAATCATAAAAGGCACTTATACTTTATGATAGAGGACTACCAGTTCTAAGAATATGGTCGATTATAAATGTCGTCTACGAAAAAAATAAATATTGAAACACGTTCTTTGCTAAAATGCCTCGAGATCGACCGTATTAATATTTGATTATATAATTATTCAACTATTATTATTACTATGGTTTTTCAGTTATTTATTTTAATTTTTTATTCCCTACAAGTCAAGTTCAACTTAAAATTTTCTTAGAGTAACTACTGCCTATAAGGCTATTACTCGAATTATCAATTACTTAAAGAATAAAGTTTTACATTTATTATAAAGCTGGTGAGAAGCTGGAGGTACATCCGCGATACATGTTTTTCAACTGATTGCAATAATAATATTTCTGGAAGATTACAACAATATGATAGACCGTTAGTGGTGTACGACATACTTCACATATTAGCAGTGGTTGCATACTCAGTAGATACGAGCGCGTACTCCGCATTTAGCCAATATATATTCTGTTGACATCTGTTTCCAACCTCGGTGAACAGATTTTACGAAATTGCTAAATCCTTTTTTATATAGCCAAGTATAAGGGGCCGAATATGGAAGTACTGATTGCACGAGTTCAGGATTTTCGGGCTATAATATTTTGTGTTATCTTCTCCTAGCGTTATTGGTAAGTAAACTTGAGTAGGCCCTCGTGCCGTACGGTGTACCTCATCGTGGCCTATTATCTCCCGATGACTCGAAATCCAGACGAAAGTGATGCTAATGTTACCTTCACTTAATTCAAGAATGCCGTGATATATTCGGTCCATCGTTGCCACTGTAGTGATTCTCGTTTCAATATACTGTAATGTCGAAAATGAGTCAGTCAATATTTCATACTGGCCAGCCTTAATACGTATTTATAAGCCAATATTTATGTAATTTACATATTATTGCTAACGGTTACTTCGTATCTTATTGGACTACCGATTCGTAAAAATCGACTACGATAAATGTGATCTAGGACAATGTGTATAGTGAGAACATCGACGCCAGTCATACGAGCGAACGAACCCGAACACTCCGTAACGTAATATCAAATTACCCAGCAGTCAACAATCGATAGTTATATTTCTTATTTTAATACCGACTACTGTATAATGCTACGTACACACATATTTTAATATTATTATTGTTATTTTTATTCTATTGGAAATATGAAGCGCGTCAAATGAATTTACATACATATTTTCAGTTTACGTATTTATTAATACTATTTTAATTTAATTTTTTTATATTTTAATTAATTTATTTTAAATTTCTAATGTACCCCTCCATTCTAAACACGCCATTGTATATATATATATATATATTTTTTTTTAATAGCAATCATATATTTTGGTAAAATTGTATGTATAAAGGTGCAAAGGACCGGAGGAGAATTATATATCAATTAAACTACACATATATCGACTGTATATTCATAAATAAATAAATAAGTATTTTAAACTTGTGTGTGAGGTCCTTTGCAAGTGTACTTATATTTATTGGCAACAGCTAGGATGACATAACATAGTCCCAACAATTACCATGCAGTATTATATCATATGTACAAACTTAAGACTAAAGAATATTTTATATAAATAATTACAATTGTTGCAAACATTTATTGTTATATTTACAAACTTAATTTTCAAACATGTAATGAGTGCAGTATCAGAAGATTGATCAGTTACATATATATATATATATATATATATATATATATATATATATATATATATATATATATACATATAGCCTCAAGGAACGCAACTGCAAAGTGTAAGAAAGGTTTTCGGTCATATACAGGGGACAGAATTTTACATTTCTAGAATCTCTTCAATACGACCAGTTTTATGGGTTAAATTTAAGCATTGAAGCCCGCAAATATTGAATGGAACCTACTCTTCGAAATGACAATCAATGAATAATTCAGTTCTATTCGATATAGTTAAAAACTTTCAGAGTCCGACTTCATTCTCAATTGCACATATTTTATATTATATACCCACATATAATATAAAAAATATATATAAATATATATATATATATATACATAAATGGATAGATGTATATATGTATGTATGTATAAGAGATATGTTACCATGATGTTCCGGGTATAGATGCAGCAGAATATTGTATTCGGAGATAATGTGTTGATTTCATTAGTGATATCTGAGCTACACTTGTACAATCTTTGATGAACGAGTTCAGAATTATAGTAAATCGTTTTACGTTGTGAGATGATTAAAACGTTTATATATATATATATATATATATATATATATATATATATATATATATATATATCAATCTGATGCTCATTGGACTAGAATTTCAATTGGAATTTCCTGCTATGTTAAGTGTTCAAATAGGTGAACAACAAAAAACAGCGCGCAAGTATGCTCGATATTCGAAAACATCTTTCCATATGAAGAAACAACTTGGCTATGATGTGACATACAGTCTCATCTCTTTCTATTTAACCATACGTTACTTATATTCCTTATTAAGAAGCTTTTTTTTACATTAAACGCAATATACGTTTAATACACACGCAAATATAACCTATACACTTAAAGTATATACATACAAAGATTTTGTTTTCTATTGATTCTTTTTTTACCTGCTATTCTTTACAACATAGATATATATATATATATATATATATTCATATTTTCATCGTTTACCTGTGAATACATACATATGATACATAGGTAAACTTACGGAAGTAAATCAAACTGACAGAGAGGGGGGAACTAGCTATTTCTTCGCTTAGATTATCATAATATTACATCAGTCAGTCACATACTATTCGACCGACATTATGTTATCTGTATCTGGCACAGGGTATACGTATGTACAGATTATACCCGAGAGTTTATTATTATTATTATTATTTTTGTTTTCTTACGTTCGCTAAAAAATAAATAAATAATAAATAAATAAATAAATAAATAAACGTATTACGAAGTCTGTCTAAGTACAGAATGAAGTACCATGTACGTAAGAAAGTTAATATACATCGACATATATTTAACTTCGAAACCTCTTTGACAGGAATTTAATTCAAAACGCATACGGAAAATTTATATATCTAACCGGTGACTTCTTATCTATCTATCTATATCTATCTATATCTATATATATATATATATATATATATCGATGTATGTATGTATGTATTGGCGAAACATACACACCGACGCACAGGGTACAAACTGGTTTTAAACAACGACGAATCGACTTTATAGATAAATCTCCTCTCAATTCGTTTTTTATTTTAGTAAAGTAACACAAACGGATATAAATATCGTAGAACATAGAATAATACAAAATACGCTGTTGTACCGTTTTCTATTTGTATAATATGAAAATTAGAAAATATTTATGTTCTTATTCCGTCGTAATATAATAATATGTACTAAGTATAACGTTATGACGAACGTATGTCATTATGATTTACCGATGTTTTTATATATATATATATATATATATATAAAAACGAACAAGTTCTACTACTTAATTTATATTTAAATATACGCACGCGACAACGTTATACGTAGTATTTAGAAAATAAAGAGTGATATCTGAAGTTTGTTACTTGGTTTTAAAATATAGGCTAATTGCGAAAAGATCACGAAACCTAAAAAGATGATGTTTCACAAATGTACTTATACTCGTATGTATTTTCTTAATTTATATATTCATTTATTGGTTGAAATAAAACTTATAGCGTGGTAATGAAAACGCAGTTATTGACAAAGCTGTATTAAATACGATAAAAATTAGACTATGTACATTTATTAAATGCGGCATAATATACGATAACACATTTATGACATGGAGTTCGAAAGTTTGCAGTGCATATGTCATCCAAGGATAACCGGAGTGATAGACGATTATTTAAAGAACAGACTTTCGGCAAACCTATAAGAGGTTGTTTGTTCTTGTTTTCTTGTAAGGCTAATACATCTGCTCTGGCATATGCACCAAATATTTCATTTTACTACGGGATATTCCCTTAATATTAAGTTGAAATATGTGTAGACTTTTTTTAAAAAATTTCACAGGCTATTTTTAACAATTTTATTTTCACTTTTCTTCATTTTAATCTACATCTTTATTTTTCTTATAACGCTTCAGTAATGCGGTTAACTCGGGCTTGAATTTACTGTTTTTCTTTATAATGAGATATCAATTGCGCTTCGAGGCTCGTCGACAATCAGTGCCGATCAGGACGAAGATATCGATGTGGAATTATCTTGGAACAGGATCCGGATAAATTAAGAAAATACTTCGAAACCTGGAAATTTAAACCGAATCCAGATAAAACAGAGATCGTCTTGTTCCGTGTAAATACACAAATGGCGAATGTTGAGTTAAAGATTTGAATGTGTACAAGTCAAAAAAAAAATCTCAGATACTTTGGCGTTACACTGGACCGTTTACTTATTTCTAAGAAACATATAAGTAATGTAACTCGGAAAATAAGAACTGGAAACAATTTAATACCGAAAACTTACGTGTACAGGATGGAGTTTTTCACAGGACGGGGCATTGCATAATATACTCTGTCACAAAATAATGTTATGGTTATAGATAGTTGAGCTGGCTAGAAATATTTTTATCATTCAAAATTCTCGTCTACGTTTATTGAAGCTCCCTGATCGTAAATATCGGGTAATGCGAAGAAAATACCAAGAAACATCTGACAAGATAAGCGATAAAGAAATTAACGAAGATTTGTAAAAGTACCGTACTTCGTTAACAAGATAAGGTAAAACTCGTCAACAGCTCAATTTTTCCAATCGAGATATACTAGTCGGAAACCTAGAGTGTAAAATGCGAAGATGTCAGACGAATTAAATGCGAGTTTATAGGAAGCGCTTAAAATACCTTTGACAGCATACCGGACGAATGCGCGGATTTTGGATGATGTGAAAGTCAAAGTACAGGAATGCAGTAAAATTTTTCGGACACATTCGAGGAAAACAAGTTCACTCGTACATACTATCCTTTAAGAAATAACACGATGATGATGATTTATAGTCATCTAAAGATCAATACGCCGAAATCTTTAACCCTTTTATTAACCACGTCCACTATATGATAAGTGAAATTTTAATGCTAACGACGTAACCATATTGCACTTTTACACGCTATCTCTGTTAAGTTTTCATGCATTCCTGGTCACGGTAGCATTAAAGGGAATTTACTTTCCGATCATTATGCTAAATGTACAAAATACCTCGGTTCAAAGTGAAATTTTAATGCTAACGACGTAACCATATTGCACTTTTACACGCTATCTCTGTTTAGTTCTCATGCATTCCTGGTCACGGTAGTATTAAAGGGAATTTACTTGCCGTCCATTATGCTAAATCTACAACATACCTTGGTTCATTTATTGCTTACACACCCTCTATTGATCGTCTGTTTATCATTAAGACAGCACATAAAGAATACGACAAAGCTACTTGGAATAATCCCTATAATGTTACACAATATAAACTGTTTCAACCTGATCTTCCTTTACCTTGGTTCTATAATATCGAAATACGCTCTGTGGTTTTATCATCGCTTTATGTACACTACGCTTTGGAAAAAATCGTCTACCGGCTACGCTTTTTCAAATGCACCTCCGTTCTGTACACAGCCTTCAGATATCTACGCATCGCAGAAGCACATTTTCCTGGAATGTTTATACTGCTGCTCCTCTCGTGAAATCTTCTATAATCACCTCGTATCCCTATACACGTTCCTTTTCCTGTTAATATACCTTTCTTACTCTCTAAACGTAATATGCATATATATATATATATATATTTATTGTTAATTGTAACATACTCTCATATAGTTAAAATTAAGATAATTTAATTTTGTTAAAACTATGTTATAAAATTTAATGGATAAACCGCTGTTAGAAGCCCAGAAAAAAAAATATTTTCTGGCTGACGCGGTGTCTCAATTTTAAAAATATTAATATAAATACATCGAAAATTATCTACAGTTCACCTAAGAAGCGGTATCGTACCAATAAACATCCGTATAAAATTTAGAATTTTTTGTGTCAAAATTTTATAATGGACGACTGAAAGGGTTAATTTTGTATTGGATACGACTGAATAGGTATATATCTCGACTATTGAACATTAATCTAAACGTTTGTTCCGATCTTAATTCTCGATAGGAATGTTAAAAACAACAGCTTGATAATAGTACATTCCTGGCGATCTTCGGCATGGTGAGGACGCATCTTGAAAATAGTATCTGCGCTGCGGCGATATTCGTCCACATCAAGTTGACGTTCTGTTCCTTTAGTCGCGCACCGTTCATTTTTAAACGAGTTAAATTAATTAATACCTAACGTGCGTTATGACGGCGCCGGTTAGCGAATTAGAAATGGAACTGACTAAAATATATTTCGATACATAAATCTCGAAATTTAGTCGACCGTCGATTAACAGAATTTCGTGGAAACTTAGTCTGGTAAATTTTTAACACAAAGAAACGTCCGGACGGGAGATTTTTCTGTTAGCCGTTTGAAATATCGAAAGCATCAATTTTAACTGTCCGAAAATAGTCTCTCGAATACAATTACATTGTACCGCCAGTCGAACTAACATACCGAGAGCAGGTTTTAATAGGCGCTAACATGCCGTTTCATCTATACCGATTTTCGCTACCTGCAGTTTCTATTATACGAGAATACCCGGACGATAACGTATTCATCAGGAGTTATCCACATAAAATCGTGTAGTTTACAACTAACGGAAAACGGCCATAATTTATCATCTCCGGAACTAGATGTTATTTTAATATTCTTCGCAATAATCTCTAATCGAACTACAGTACATTAATCGCATTTTTGCCCTAGCTTGTTTTATCGTATACAGCGTGTACAGACGTACAAAAATTTTAAAAAATAGATTGGCTGTTTATGTGTAATAAAAACAGCTTAATTCGGTGATTATAATGAAAATATTCGCAAATCAAAAACAAACACTACAGTTTTATATATTAGCATATTATATATATATATATATATATATAGTTGTTTTTACAGGATTTTTTTTCATATTATTTAAGTAGTTTCTAAAATGAAATATAAGAAAGAAAAATTTTCATTCTAAATTTTTATTATTATTGTTTATACTTCGGACGTCTGTATCAGTAGTCAGTACTCACCCTAAAAACGTTTTTACTGAAGCTACTAGAGCTGAGATTTATGCAGCAAAATTAAAACCCTCTATCTATTATTTTCGTTACAAAGACTAGAAAAAACAAAAAACTAGGTTGAAGGAGTAAGAATGAGAGATAAAGTGTAGCTGTTAATTGTGTAGATATTTTTTTGCTCTTATTTATTTATCGAGTAGACCGATGGTAACTATTTTCAAGGAAAATGAATCAATGGGTAAAACTACAAAATTGTTGATATAAATCGTAATGTTGAAATAGCGATGTCTAACAACGATACGGAGAATTCGTTATATATATATATATATATATATATAGTTATTCAGTGAAAACCGCCCAAGTAACATATGTATATGATTTACATATATATATATATGTGTGTGTATTGTGTATTATGTGCATTGTGTGTATATAATTTACACTGCATTTGAACATCTAACTAGTCGACGTTGATATCTTCATCGAAAGAAATGCCTTCCAGAGATTGTTTGAGAGACTTCTGGTCCGTCCTGTATTGATTGTATTTGTGTTAATTCTCTTACCTGCTTTTTGTTAATCCGCTCTTACACGATATATATATATATATATATATATATATATATGTATATAGTGTATACTGGTTATCACTGACTCCATCTTTCCGTTGCACAATGAGAATTACAACACGAGCACGACTGGAATCGAATGAAAAAAAAGGAAATCCACGAGAAAAAAAGATAAAAGAACCATGGTCTAACACACTTCTGGAGAAGAAATCCTTTGTAGAGGAACCGACTTTCAACGGTGTTAGTATACTAATAAAGCAATAATAATTTCAAACAATTCGACACAACCAGCAGTTCCGAATTTTTCATTCTTTCTGGAAATTACTAAGCGGTCGTTGTTAACTGTCATTATTATTATTATTATATTATTATTAGTATAAGATCATTTCTACATTCTATATGTCTATGTTTATCTCACAGGCGTTGTTATTATTATAGGGCCAATCTGTTAAACAAATAAATAAGCGTATTTCATTTTACTTATATTTCGTAGAACGGAAATATATTAATTAATTGAGACGTCTCATAGAATCGTTTATCGGTTAGATCGTTGTCAAAATATTTAAAACTGGTCATTCACGAATTTATACACCGAGGGGATTTTTTTTTCATGATTTAGAAAAATAATATTTCGTTTTTTTTTTCAAATCTACATTTTTTACTTAAAATTATATTTTATATACGTATGCACATACACACACATATTCATATAAATTATCATGCTCGTGGGAACTGTTAATTGAAAATTACAACACCTGAACGTGTAACTACAAGATGGACGGACATTATTCTGGAAACTACCGGTCCTATAACTAGTAAAGAAAAAAAAAAATGAGCGGACGAATTGTAAGAACTAATTTTCCTCGTTCCGCATACGAGTAAAATATTATTACGCCTACTAAAAAATCGAATTTGTGGCTTGATCGAATTTTGGAGGAACAATTGAGTTTCACGTGGTAGGCGTGAACAAATAATGTATTTCAAACTGACGACAACAAAAAATACACCGGAACAGGAGATATCAGTAGCGTCGTGTTTTGCGAATTTGAATAAAGCATGTGATAATGTTATTTTGAACAAATCGTGATAAGCGTTTTAACAAATGGGAACGTTCAAACATATAATCGATATGAAACAAATATTCAGCTGAAATAATAGTAACAACGTCAGATTAGAATTGGACTTACGAAGTGAAGATTTTTTTTTTACACGTGAAAATAGATTCGGTAAGAACGTAGTTTGTCACCTACGTTATTTAACCTACATTCAGAACGTATCGTACGAAGTTGGCACAAGTAAAACATCAATAAGAAGTTAAACCTAAAGATATGTAGACGACATAATGTTGATCGCCGAAAATATTGGCAAAATTAAAGAACTTCTAGAGAAAATCAAGGTTTTATCCGTGTTAAATATTGTTAAAACGAAGAAAATGGTGAAAGTATTTCGGATATAAAATAGTGGGTAAATCTTTATCGGCTTCATTGATAGATAGCGGTTCAGAAGGGGAAATAAATACAAAATCGCTTACGGTAGTATGTACGAATTAAAGAATATGTGTGAAAAGATTTAGACCCATCAATAAACGAGACACGAGATGTCACCTAACCAAATAGATAGTTTCCAAATGTGATGCTGGAGAAAGGTCCTCCTTAGAAAATAATATCTAATTCGCTGTAAGAAACTTGAGACCAAAAACGATTATCAAAGATGGTGCGTATTCGTAAAATGAAATATTTTGGGTATCTTCCGCGAAAAGGAAACAAGATGTAGTATCGACTGATGCAAGTGACATTATAAGTGACAAGAGTTTAATGAAATCTAGAAGTTACAGGATTAAATTTATCGATGCGCGGCCATCGAGCTATTAATCGTGAATATCGAAAAGGCGTGACCAGATCATCCTTATCGATGTAGTCACAATCGCGACATCCCTTTGGAGTAATCGATCGAAAACAACAAAAAAACTGAGGCTATCATTCCTGGAATGCATTGAGAAGAACTGCGTGAAATTGTAAATTATTTATTTATTAAATATTAAAATATTTGTTTCTACGTTTGGAGATAGTTTTGAAGTGAAACTTCTATTGACGCCGTTTATGTGGGGAGTTAACCCTCAAAACGAGCGAATATCAACACCCGCCTATCAAAAAACGTTTTGTTTCGTTAGGTGTGTCAACGAAGTAACGAACGGATATATATATATCCCGTTCGTATGTACCGCGCTACCAACACCTGTCGTCAAACCACGTTTATACACATACGTATGCTTATATACATATATATATATATATATATATGTGTGTGTGTGTGTGTGTGTTATATATATATATACGCGTAAAAATTAAAAAAAAACTCTGTATCGGATGTAGTTAAAATGTTTTTAAGTTTCACTACTTCCCTGCGCTTCGCGGCACAAATGTTTTTTATTTATTTATTTTTTATTCATTAATTTGTGATCTTCATTGTTCACACTCCAATCGTCTAATTATTTGTCGATAAATCGCGACGTGTTCTACTAACTTTCCAGTTATTATTTACACGGATGTATATAAGAAAAATTAAATAAACTTTAGCATTGCGGGCTTGTATACGGTGTGTCAGTATCAGCATTTACACACACGTGACCAGATAAAAAAATTATATATATATATATATAATGCATGGCGTTCGTTCAGTATTATTATAGTGGTAAGTTTTCTATATTAGTCAAACTGTGTACGGTGTAGCTAGAACTTATTACAAACAAAATGACGGTAATACTAATGGAGCCGTGATATTATTAAATACACAACAGACCTACTTCTTACCGGACAACGGAGATCGATTTAACGACGTCCAAAGAATTATCCGATTGTACTGGTTACATTTGGAGCCAATTTCGTACATGAACATTTTATAACCGCTGATATGTTTAGAGAAACCACGGACGTTGAAAATAAAGTCGTTTCCTTACCGACTACTTTAATTATTTCTAATAATAATAATAATAATAATAATAAATTTTAGAAAATCGCTTAAGCCGACGATTCGAGTTAATTAGCATGGTCCATAGTTCTTTCTTTTCCTTAGAATAACTAATAGTAAGATAATGAGCTATACCACTACTAATATCAACTGCAACAACGAGTACTACTCCATAACTACGATAACAACGGGTTATTATAAGGGCGTAATCATCGAAAATAGTGACTTTACTATATCTATCGTCGTCAGAAGAATATAGACAACATTGACCATTAAATAGCGGAACGCGAACACGATTATAACGGACGTGTCAGTCAACAAGATAAATGATCTAACAGTAATAACGATGGACCTTAGAAAGAGAGCTGTAAATATACAGGTATATTTGGAATGAAACTTAACGTATAATTTAGGTAGAAAGTAATTAACGAATAAAGATGTTACGCTTTAAGAGAAGACTATACTCTGCTAGTACCCTTGAAATCTGCTTGAAAGAACTGTTTGATACAATGGTGGTGAATAATAAGGCGATAATTAGCAATCGAAATAAGCAGCTGGTACGAAAATAAGCAGTAACCGGTACAAAAACGGAATGTGGACTATTGCGAGTATATCAGTGCGCTCGTGTTCGTGTATACACGAGTGCATAATTATATATATATATATATGATTGTATACCGTATATTTATGTACGTAAACAGTGTTTACTATAATGGATAAGCGGGTAGTTCTAACGAGTATTGCTTGCGCGGGTGTGAGAATTATTTTTACCCTTTTTATTGTTAGCATACTAATTAAACTCTGTTACATGTTACTACATTAATTTAGAATAATTCATATTTATTTATTATTAACTTTTGAGTTTTTACAAATTTTGCACAATAATACTATTCATTTTTGATTTATTTCGCGAATTACTAAATTACTTTTACATCTTTCTAGGAGTTAAAGTCGCGGCATTTAAAAATATTATACTCTTCGGGAAATACGCCGTTCTGACCACGAGCACTAGAAACTAACGATAAAATGTTTCAATTTTCGTTTAAGATACCTTGTTTAGGACGAAAAATACAATTATTTACAATGGCTAACATATGGAATGCAAAATATTTTTGAACAGACGTTTAGTGTGTACATAACTAGAAATAAACCGCATAATTTGCTGATAACGAAACGCTAACAGTTTCGGAGATACAACAGTTTGAAAATTGGTCCAAAAAATCAAAAATTTTACTATTTATATTTGCGAGTAATAAAGTTTCAAATTTTTAAATCAAACTATACTTTTTCATAGATTCCTATTGATATGCGTAAAATTCGGAGGGGTCGAATTTTGGCTTCGATCGTACTAACAATTGAACTAGAGACCACCAATTTCAACTGGCCCTATATCACTCGGCAAATTTTTCATCATTTTATGAGCTATTTCTTTACGACCTTTTCTTGAATAAACTTTCTGCGTTTAAGTTGCATAGTGTAAATCCAAACAGTAATTCCGTGAAGGTTTTTTCATCGAGTCTCTTATTCTTATATGTATATATATAAGAGGTTCGTGGTTTCGCGGTAATACTTTAGTGTTCTGTTCGAACGACCTGAACTGTAGTCCCACTAAGGACGAGAATTTTTAATGATAAAAACGTCACTAGCCAGCTTAGCTATCTATAGCCAGTTTGCTGATTAAAAAAAAAAATATTACCAGCTTATTGGGCAAATAAACAAGAGGGGCGTGTTCAGTATGCGTCGTTTGAACAGTTCTTTGTCAATTTTTAGGTCAATTGTCTCATCGTTTCTTCTTTTTCCTATCGTTTCACGTCACAATTTAATAATACATATATAGAACAAATAATACAATACAATAGAATAGTACATATCAATAATTAAATAGAATAATCGATACGTAATACAATAAATTTAATTATTAATAAAAATATTAGAATAAATTACATATCGAATTGTAAGCTTCTCAGTCAATTTATAGTATCGTTCTCTACGCTATGCAATTGCTTCATTTTAAGTCACGGACAAGAGTGGACACTAATACAAAATATGCTGGACAGTTTAATACGTGTTTCTACATTCACGATAATGTAGCCGTACTTCATCTTTTCATCTAATATCGACGCCTGCCACGTCCGGTTCTGATTCTATTTATATTTCGTCAATCCCTTCTTTGCAGATTCGTTCTATGTAGCTCTTTCAATGAATATATTTAGCCGATTCCACTTGACCGGTTTTATTTATAATTACGTTTCAGTCGTTTTGTCCATCTTGTGATAATATTGGTTTATTTTTTATTTTTTTATATTATACTTGCCAAACGGTAATTTCCTATATTTCAAACGTTGTTTTGGTGCGTCAACTATTCGCTCTACGATCGTGAGCAAAATTTAATCTTCTTCTCCTGTTTTATTTTATATCGATTAAACCTCTGCTCAGTCACCTTATGTAGTACATGAACTTTCAACGCCAGCAAAATCGTTTACTTTCGTAATAAGAGATATTTGTTTTATTTCAAATAGTTCAATTTTAATAATATTTGCGTATAACGCATCGATAATTATCTATAATTATCTAAACACCGATAATGTATTGCTTTACTTTTTTAAAAGTTGAATATATTGGAGAGTATTTTATTAATTAATTATAAACGAACAAAATAAAACACAATCACTAAAAGTTTTTTAATCGCGAAGCTTTTCGACCGTTACGTCATTTTCAAGCGCGAACTAAAATTATTACATCTTTTTTAATATATATGAAAAATCAAAATCTTTATATAACAACAACTTAAAATTTGATATACATATTTCACTAGCCAAACATAATTTTAATTTTACCAATTTTGATGAAGAATTTTTCAAAAATCTGTTTTATAAATGAAATTTATTGTAAATTAATCTAAAATTGAAATTATGTTTGGCTAGTGAAATATGTATATCAAATTTTAAGTTGTTGTTATATAAACATTTTGATTTTTCATATATATATTAAAAAAGATGTAATAATTTTAGTTCGCGCTTGAAAATGACGTAACGGTCGAAAAGCTTCGCGATTAAAAAACTTTTAGTGATTGTGTTTTATTTTGTTCATTTATAACTTTACTTTTTTGCCCTTGAATCATTTTCTTATATTTAATTTCGTACCAAAAATTGTTATGCTGCTACAGTTTTATTGTTCATTTTATTCATTATTATAGGATTTACAAGTTCGCGACATCGACAACGGTGAAAAATATAAAAGTTGATTCGAATTTTACGTAGCCACCAGTAGTAATGTCACGCTATGGCGTGAATAACGATATTATTATTATTATTATTATTATTATTATTATTATAGAAAAAAAAAAAATCTGGCACGTAAGAGGGAACTCGAAGCGACAGGTTGCATGCTAGGATGGAAACATCTCGTCCAGTTCATCGTAATAATATCGAGACTAAAACACGTTGTTTTATTTGTCATGATTGCTTGTTTTTTATTATTATTATTATTATTATCATTTAAAAAGTTGGTTTGTCTAGAGGTTAACAAATGGTTAATTATAGGATTAACTAACAACAAACTGCGCTGAAACTTCTTTCACGCGGTATACACATATCCATCGAATGGACAAAACAGCTGAAGACGATACACGTATGCGGTCACTCGCGTTTTTTTACGTTAATAATAAACTCACCACTAGGAAGATGAGTAAAAACAAAGAATTCATTTCTTTTTTGATACTCAACCGAATTATTGACGTTTTGTTTTCCCCCCTTCAAGATAAGAAGAAATAGGTACGGGCGTGACGACATATGTTTAATAGACGCCGCGATGATGAATTAAAAAATTTTAAGAGCGAAAGTTTCGGAAAAGTTACTATTTCATATTTTCAACATGTCGAGTTAAATAAATAAATAAATAGTATTTATTTCGCCAAATACCGGGCGAAAGCCTTCCACCGATAAATATACTAACAATATTATATAACATATAAAGCACGCGTACCAAACACCTATAAACAATAATAATAGTTAGACATCGTTCATAATTGGCACGTTTTGTTCTATTCCGTTCTATCCGAGCTTAATGGCAACTAAATAGAACCAATGTCTGAAGCCCATCTTAACGGTTGTTTACCTTACACTTATTTTATTACAATCTGGAATCCACTTGGTTACATTTGCGGCCAAAACATCTCGACGAATCGTGTGACCAATCCAGTTCCATTTCAGTCTGAATGCCATCTTCGTAATGTCCTTCATTTTGTGGTACCTTACGATTTCCGAACGAATTCGATCAATTCCTCTAATTCCAAGTACATATCTCTCCATTGCTCTTTGTACAATTTTGTCAATATGTGGTGCTTTCATAGTCCACGTTTGACAGCAATGCAGCAAAACTTGTACAACGTATCGTTCCAAAATACTAACTTTTTCTTTAAGGTTAATTCTAGCTTCTATTTTTTAGAATAATTTATTCCATGTTGCCGTAATTCTTGTAATTTACGCTAATTAACGCGTAATAAAATGTCGAAAATTACGAAGAAATACCCAATAAAACCTATTTATACCTATCGAGCAAATAATCCGTTAGTAAGGTATTCGGTCAAAAATTGTGTATCGCTTTCAGTTACGAAGATTATTTGGTTACATGACGGAATATTTATTTATTTGTAAATATACGTTTTAAATAACCGCTAATGGCGATCTTCACATGTACACTCATAATTACTCTCTCGTACATTTGTTTTTCTCATTTTAGTTTAGGTCAGTTTGTAGTAGCAGGCTATCCTTTGTTTTTATATTTATCTCTTTCGCGTTAAATTTTGTCCTTTTCCTTTCTTCATTGAATTAAGTCGACGTATTAATGCGCTATTTCATTAAATATGTTCGCCTTGTTGTAGCCACCTTCTTATGTTTTGTTTTAAGCAACCTAGTATTTTTTCATTTAATATTTCATCCGATATTTAACAGTTTTTCCATTATGTACCTATCGGTTTGTTCTCCATATTTTTTCTCATTAGTGGCATTTTATATTTCGATGTTTTCCTTATGCTATAATCTGACAATACATTTTTTTCAACTCCCACACATTTTTGTTTAGTCGAATATTTCCGCAATTTCATTAACCAATATATACTTGTTATATTTAGTATATTTTGGGCTTTCATAAGCTCATTTAATGATTCCTCACTCGTTTTAGATATTAGTCCGAGGCATTTCCTTTGAAGCCTATCTATTTTCTTCCATACGATTTTTTTGCTATTCCCCATGCTCGCACTCCATATCTTAGTCTCGATTCAATTAAAGCATAATATACTATCATTAAAGTTTCTTCACTTATATAGTTTCTAAGCGTATGACGGTATTATTGTTTGTATTTTATTTGCAACATATTCCGTATGTATGTTCCACCTTAGATGACTATCTCTATTTTTAACAAACTCTATATTTCTGCAATCTTTATCAGAACATTTATTTTTAAGGTGCATAAAGATTTTAGGTTTATAAAATTCGCAGTTTCCAACCGGTTTAAGCAACATACTCTTTGTTTTAATTATTGTTAAACTATGATCATGCGCCCATTTACTCACTACTATCAAATCATTTTGCATAAATTTTTCCGATATTTATTTCTATGAACTGTCATTATAGCCAAATCGTGTCGGCAAACCCAAATAATCTACTGTAGTTTAGCATTTTTTGTAAACCATTTGTATATATCATGACTAAGATTGGCGCTAGGTTACCTACTTTAGTGTCTCTATATTCACCTCGTGCATTGTCTATACTCGCTACCGTTTTTCTTTCCTTTAAGTAACTTTCGAACCATTTTTTTACGCTTATTTTAATTCCTATTTCTTCCAGTTTATATATTAATTTATCGTGATCCACAGTATCGAATGCTTTTGTGAAGTCTATGTAGGTTACTAAAACATTGTTTCCTATTTTAAAATTTATTCTTACTTCCTCTGCAAAATCATCCAATGCCATTGATGTTGACTTACCTTTCTGAAAACCACATTGATCAATTATTTTGTTTTCTTCGATGTATTTACTTAGTTTCATCGCCACATATTTCTCCATTATTTCTGCTATCAGCGCATTTATAGCGATTGGGTCTGTAGTTAGAATAATCACTGTGATTTCCCTTTTTATAAATTGGTCTTATCGATGATATTTTAAAATCAGGTGGTATTGTGCCTTCTTTTACTGTTTGGTTTATTAAATTCGTGATTGCTTCTACGATTATATTTTTATTATTTTTAACATATTTTATTCTAATTTCGTCATATGTGCTTTTTCAGTTTTAATCTATTATTTTTGTTATTATTTCTTTAGTTGCTATCGGTATACACATATTGACTGCTTCTCTTTCATTTAATCGTTTTACTAATAATATACTTCATTTATGTGTAATGATTTCTACCGAATTTTTGGATTGACTTACATGTTTTACAATTTATTTCATTTACAACGGTGTAATACACTGCACCGCCAGTTTAGGTTTAATCCTTGTACTATGTCCCATTTACTACGTTATAATACAAAATAAAAAAAATCTATAAGAAAAAACGACCAATCAAATACCAGACTAAGGATAAGACACAGACGTTTATGTAGTCGAGGATAGCCTAGTAGCTAGAGCACGGACTTCTATACCGAAGGTAAGTCTGACTTTTCTGGGCTACCCTATATAAAAACATAAAAAAAAAAAAGACTGACGAAAAAAAAATGAAGCAAAAAAAAATAAATATATTTCTTAGAAAATAATATATAAAAATGTATAATAATAAACAAACGAATATTAAGGGTAGACGATGTAAAACGAGAAATATTTTTAGAACTAAAATAGAATTTTTCATATGAAAAACGACGATCGTGATGATTTCTTCTAATCGAATTTTAGAAAAACGCTAGAGCACAATTCAAAGATATTTTATCGCTTGAAGCGTGTATATTCAGAAATAACATCTTATACAGGTCGATATAGAGATCTTTAAAATCTGTAATTCATAAATGGTTGCCATACGACCCCAACACTGGGTTTTCTAGTATTCGGATCAGAATTCGTGTAAGTAAAGAATAAATTCCGTCGATGTTTAATGACTTCAAATTTTAATTTTCCACTTCATCGCCGTTTCAGAATTAAATTTAGGGTTAAGAACGACGCGCCGACAGACGTTCAAACTGAAATCGTTCGAGTGTAAACGTATTAAATTTACCGCTAACTGTGCCTCGATATGGAGACAAATTCAACAAATGATTTCTAACGCTAGAAGAAGATTTTACTTCATTCATTCCCAACGTTTCTTTTCTAGCCTTAAAGCCGTTTCAATCCTTTCATATAATTTGACCATCTGTTCGCGGTTGATTCGAAGCTTTGAATAGAAATTGAAGTGTCGGTGCAATTCGTTCAAGGTGAAGTAAAAATGATTTGGAAGTGAAGAGATTTATACGTATTTAAATCAAATTCCTGTACGAACATATATGAAAACGATGAGAAAACCACTTCGAACGAATTATTAATTTTCTCGCGAATCGTCAAAAGCGAGTATTTCGCTCAAAAGTGAGGATTTCGCGTGGACATCATAACGAAGTGGACTTCATAACGAACAGGAGGTTGTAAATGATTCACACGTTAGTACTGACGATTTTTGTTTGTTTATACGGTTGCGCGAATTAAATAATACCATTTTTACGGTCACACAATCAATTACCGTATTTACTGCACTACAAGCCTTACCAATTTGAATGGACTTGCATGTTTGTAGGCATCACTTTATTATTAGCGACTCAAAAATTATGGTGAAGGCTATATATAATAAATGAAATATGTCAGATACATTAATTAAATTATGTTAAAGCTAAATAATTCAGGACGTGAGAGAATATTAGTGTTCTTCTTGTGGATGCCGGGTCATAAAGGTACTCCAAACAATGAATTTTTTAACTCATTAGTTGATACGCCTCATCTAATGGCGTATAACTTTCTTTAAATTCTTAAAAGAATATCACTCACTCTGTACAGCTGGACCATAAGGATCATTGGCAACTTACGTACGCTGAGAACATTAGTCGATCACCTCTCGCCAGTTACAATCAACTTCAACCACCACTCTCTAAACTTCTCTGGTTATATTTCTTTAAGAAGACTAATCAGAAAGGAATTGTACTCATCAGCATAGGCAAATGTTCTGCTGTGATGCCATTACGTTCTGAACTTTATTCCTTTCTCCATCTGGATAATCTACAATTATTCCCTCACAAACTACATTTCTAGAGAAATTAGTATTTTTGATTATAAATAGTCTCCCAACAATATCATGTTGGGTGAGCCCCGTAATGGCATCCCCAATATATATCTGTATCGCCCAAGTATAAAATTACATGTTTTCCTTTTCCTCTGATTTTCTAAAAATTGTCAGAAAATCTGAAGTTGGCATAGTCGCTAGAGATAATAATAAGAATATTTTGATTAAGTGTAAACATTTAAGTAATCGTTCGAAATAAATTATAATCATGGTAATTTAGAAACTATTTTCCTAATTTCGTTTCGTAATTCTATTGTTTTTAATCGTCGCGCGCGATAAAGGTTAACATCATTAGGCGAGATATACTGATGAATGTGATGTGAAACTAGACAGTTATAAACGATTTATTTTTAATAAAGTCCGTTATAAATTAATTAAAAAACTAAATTTACTGTATATATATAAGGGGCTCGGAAGCGGTCCCTCGTATGAGTTATTGTATAGGGTAGCTCAAATTCCAGTTCTCACCCAATATAATTCGTAATATATTTCTAAGAACAAAATAGATAATGATGGAATAAAAAGAAACTGGAAGAATGTGGAGATTACTACGCATTAGCTGGACAAAAAAAGAGAAATTCAGAAGTCTTGAACAAAGAGGAATGAAGAAAATACTTTCGAGTGCGATTTAAATCGGAAGTAGATAAATGTTTGGTTATCTAAAAAGTGAATAAATATAACTAAAGGAAAAAGTAATTACAGAAAGGGAAAACCCGACTAAGGAAGGCGCTTATAGGACAAATGATCGGAATGACTGGTTGCAATAAATACTCGCATATGAAGAGGATGACAATAGACAGAACGGAGTGGAAGTTAACATTTGCGGAGACAAAGCTGAGATCAATGAAGAAGTATATCATTGATTAAGTAAATAAAATAACTAAATTTTTATAGAACAATATTCCTATTTAAGAATAACAATTTAAATAATAATATATATATAATGATCATTACATAAAAATAGGAGAGACAGTGTTGAATAAAAATTATTTACAGTTTCAAAATA
This sequence comes from Coronaproctus castanopsis, assembly GCA_032883995.1. Taxonomy (NCBI): domain Eukaryota; kingdom Metazoa; phylum Arthropoda; class Insecta; order Hemiptera; family Monophlebidae; genus Coronaproctus; species Coronaproctus castanopsis. The sequence goes on along the minus strand of CM065052.1, from coordinate 106,040,062 downwards.
AATATTATAAACGAAATAGTGGTTTAATTATGGGATCTCCATTATCATCCATTCTAGCTGATATTCATTTGAAGAGTATAATATTAAAAATAATAATATACTTAAAACTAATGTTAAATTATGGAAAAGATACAGTGATGATATTTTAATAATATGGAATAATAGCGATAATGATAACATTTTGATCAATTTTGTATCTAATCTAAATAACTATAATAAAAACATTCGATTTTCATTAGAAATAGCGGGAAAAACAAACAATTTTCTAGATTTAAAAAATTAACATTATTAACACAAAAATTGATATATATATATATATATATATATATATATATATATATATATATATATATAGGAAAACCTACAAACAGACACATTGATACTTATTCATTCTACCTAAAAATGCATAAATTGACCAGTTCAAGGAGTCCTATCGATAGAGCAAAAATAGAGTAAATATAGAAAAAACATAATAAAACAAATAGCAATCAGTAATAAAGATAACTCTACTATAGTTGATAAAATATTGAAAAATCTTACAACAATAAAAATACAGAAAAAGATGAAAATAATTATTTAGGTTCAATAAATTATGTATGAAATCGTACTTGTAAAATAATAAAAATATTTAACAAATATAATACAGATTTGACAATAAGAAATAATAACACATTATTGAAATCAATTAGTAATAAAAAATAGAAGATAAAAATATATTAAAAAATTCAGGAGTATATAAATGAAATTGTAATCAATGTGAAAAAGAATACATCGGAGAAACAGGCAGAAAAATCGCAATAAGTTTTAAAGGACATTTAAATTCATATATGAAAAATAATGAAAGATTATTATTCGGAAAACATTGTAAAGAATTAAAACACATAATCAATAATATTTTTAAAAATTATAAAATATAACGCATGGAAAACCGTTTAAAAAAAAAAAGAAAAGTACTTAAAAAAAAACTGAAGTAATAAAAGAAAGAGATAATAGTCGATTAAATTCGATGATAAATTTTGATGAAAAATTGAATTATATTATAAATTTCGACGATTTTTTTATAAGACAGAAATTGTTTATTATTTTTCCGGCTATTTATTTTAATTGTTTATGTATAAATTTTGTATTGCTGATTTGTTGCCTTGTTTGCCACGTTTACAATCACATTATGTTATAAATAACTGTTCTTTCAGTTTGCTATTTTTTGTAATATTTTACATCTAAATTATTTTCTTACATTTTATTTCAGTTTTATCCCTTTCATATTTTTTTTTTTATAAATTATACGTATTTTTTATATTTTATATTTTTTATGTCCACTTGATAATGACTTAAGAGAGAAAAAGTTTTGAAATAAAATATAAAAATTCAGGGACTTCCTTCAAAATTACTACATTCTATTTCAATGATAATAATAATAATAATAATTTGGGTTGTTTTATACTATAACGATGGGGACATGTGAATAAATAAATTAATAACTTCACCTTTTGCTCTCACTTTCGTTTCTCGGTTTCTCCTCCTACCGCTATCCCACTCTAGACACGGATAGATAAATTGCGTATAAATTTATAAACGTTATTATTAGCGTACCGGATTTTTTTTTTGACGACATTTTTATTTGATAATTAATTATTTTTGGTAAAATTCGATTATCGAGCCTATTCTATATTATCTGTTGGATCAAATCATTCGCTACGTTACTTAAAAAAGTGCGAAATATTATATTTTTATATTTTCATCGGGAGCGACGAATAGTTTTATTTTATATTTCGCCTTTTCTATTATTCACGATGCATACCTTCCCTACGAAGGGTAGGTAGATTAAATTATTTTCTTGAATACCTAAAACCCGCTAACGAGTCTATATCTGTACGCCGCTATTATTGCGAATTTTTTGTATAATTGATCGTGAAATATAGTATTCGATCGTGAAAATAGTTAATTTACGTTTTATAAGTCGTCCAGATAGCCTAACGGCTAGAACACTAACTTCCATACGGAAGGTACCGAGGTCGAATACGATCGGTGACGCAAAAATTATCATCAGAAAATTAAAATATAAATAATCCGAATATTATCATATGGAAGGCAATGGCAAATCACCACGCACAGCACCGTATGAACGTTAGTAATAATATAATATACACGACAAAAACAGGCGGGACTGCATTATTTCTACTCGATAGTTAGAAATAGTCATTATTCACGAATTCGCTCATAAGACGAAACGTAGAATAAAACTAACCGATTTTCACGTTGAAAAGTTTAAGGATATCGATTAACGGTAAACCAAATTTTTGCAATAATGAACATACATGTTATTTTTATGATTATCATAATCATTATTTTTATATAAATCTTTATTACTTACAACAATGTTTTATTAGAACGAAAGTTCATAAAAAGTAAGAATGGATGATCAAAGCAAGACGACTAATAAAAAAAAGTTCGATAGAAAAAAGCAAAGTTTACCTTAGTACACACGTTTCTTAGGTAACATACACACACACACACATACAGAAAGAGAGAAAGAATATAATAGAATTGGACTGACTACGTAATCTAATAAAGGCCATAAATGATCGAAGCGGATCCCCTTGCTTATTATTATTATTATTGTTATTGTTATAATTATTTGATGTATATATACATAAAAAATATGGTTAAAATGAAATGAAATTTTATGTATATATGCATATATGCATATTTGGATGTGTATGTGTATTTTATACTGACTGAATAAAATGAAATTGGGTTTGCTACGTGTATCAACGAAACGATAATAGATTGTCCAAGTAAATGTTACAGTTGTGATCAATAGACAGAAGAAATTTTAACAAGGTAATGTCTCAATGACATAATGACATTGACAAGGGTGGTCGAAACGCATTAGAACAGAGAACAGAAGTAGATGAGAAAAAAAGGAAGTAACCGTTATCTACAAGTTGATATATAAAGGCATATTGTGATGGTTACATATAAACCTATAATATATATATATATATATAGATGAAGAAAAAGATCGTTAGAAACTTCGATAATAAATTATTTTAAAAATGTTTTTTCAAGTATAGCCTTCGATGATTTCGCTTATTATTGAAATCATTTTAAAATTTTTAGGCGTGTCACAAAATTTCAAGATTATTCTAAATTTTTGAGTCTTCGCGCACACTTTTCTCCGGACATTAATTAAAGATTATTTCAGGGTTTCAAATTAGTATCTTAACGTTTGATGTTTAATCGAAATCCTGGAACAGTATTAAAAGCCTCGAAATATCCTGATCGAACGTATTCCGATTGTCGGACGTATCGATAAATTCTCAATATCGATGGGCAAACCACCGCGAAAGCCCGATAAAAGTATAAAAAAAAGGGGTTATTATTATTGGAATTTCGCGTTCGCCAAAGTTATATAATCACTTTTCGGAGAATCAATTTCGATTACAGAAGAAAAAAAAACAGCAAAAATAAATTAAAACAAAAAAATACAAGAATAAAAAGCAAAAGGAAAGAATACGTGTCTATAGTAGTGAATAAATTAGACAAGGACGAAACACACTGTACGTTAAATTCCGATAGATGAAAGCGTAATATTGAAAACTTGGCGTCGCTAGTAAAATTTTCGACTATAAACTTTTCTTTCGGCGATCCAAGAGCTTCTTCCGCAGAAGATGTAAATTATCTTCAACGGTTCTTGCCCTACTCTACACGCTTACATCGTAAGTCGTTAATAGCGGGCAATTTTTAATAGCCCCGGTGACGTCATTAGGAAAGCGGAAAACAAAAAAAACAAACAAAAAAAACAAACAAAAAATTGTAGAAAATCGAGTATTTCATTTATAACGGACCAAAAGAATAATTTATAGGGAATTAAAATTCTCCGACTTGTCAGTTAACGTCCGACTCTGTATATAATAACTTTTACTATGTCATCGTATCCAATGGAAACCCTTCTTCGTCGTCTTCGGCGGTAATCATTCAAATAAGATGGAAATTAAACGGTCTTCTTTATCGGTAGGATGTTCATTAATAGCGGGTATACTATATATATATATATATATATATATATATATATATATATATATATATATATATATATATATATATGTATATATATATATGTATATATATATATGTATATATAGTGAGAGAGGTATTCTGGTAATAGTTCGAATAATGTTCTCTACACTAAACAAGCTAGTACAACTTGGAAAGTGATGAACCACGTGAAAAACGATTTGGTCGTTCCAAGCTGTTTCAAAGTTACAATATAGACTTATGTATAGATTATATAGGTTTGTAAAGATATGTATATATATATATATATATATATATAATTGTGAATGTGTGTAGAGGTTATGTATGTGAGAATGTGATTCATGAGGGTCAATACAGACTAGTGTATAAACTGTTAAAAATCGAACAAGCGTAATAAATTTTATTGGTGTTGAGCCGGCAGTAATTATTTGAAAATATCGTAAAATTCCTGTTTCTTTACCTGTAAGATAAAAAGAAAATCTTACATTTTAAAAGCAGAGTATCCATGTATTTGTCTGTTTTATATTTATATATATATATATATATATATATATATGTGTAGCATGTGCACGTGTTATAAACGAACGGGCTATAGTTTTCTATGCGTAAGTCTGTATTCCATGATACGACGAAATAAGAAAGATTTATAGAATCGATTTATAAGTACTTTTTCTCAAACATGAAATTCTTCACGCTTAATGTTCGTCAATTAACAGTCAAATTCGAACGTGTTTATCAGAATCTTCCCCTTCGTCGGTGATAGAGTTTTTAATAGTGGTAAACGGCCTAGCTATTAAATAGTTTTACGCTTGAAGATGTATCATTTAAAGGTCGAGCAATTAAGAATAAATCAGGACCGGTGGTGAGTAGAGAGAAAAACGAACTTGCTACGATTTAAGATTAACGTTAAAAGAAAAACTCTTTAAAGAGTGACCGTCTTCGCAGGTGAATATTTAATTTATCAGATATACGATCAGTAGTACACAGTCATCCCCCGGGTTCCCAGTATTTTTACAAGCACACTTACAAATGTCAGGCGTTTGCAGAAATTTTGAAAACACAACAAGTAACGAGAAATTTAAAATATAATTTCACACGTTCGTTACTCCGTGTATTCTGATAGACTAGGAGGAAATAATTCTAATTTTTAATCGAAAAATTAATTTATTTTATTATTTTTAAATTACGTCATGGAAACTTCTCAAACTATGATTTATATATATATTTTTTAAATTGTTCTCTACTTTGTTTTTTTTTTGTAACTAGTCTAATTATTAGTCTATCAAACAAACTGCGTCGGAGATGACTGTCACAAAAGGGCTACCCTAGTCAGCACCGTCGCAACAGTCTAGCGTTGTAACAGCTATAGATAGATTTTATTCATTTTAATCGCTTTACTCCACCGTCTTTGTTTAAACTCCCCGTTCGTAATGCGATGTTTTATTAGATTCGTTAATTGCCGTAGGAGCTTATTAAGACACGCGGCTGTATTATAACGACATCGACATAATCCAAACAGGCAGCACTATATATCCGTACTGATTTCAGACACGCACTGTAGTATAAGTAATTTCGAGTTTCGTTCATTTCGTTATGATATAATACGAGCTTTCCGCGTTAAACGCTCGTTTAATAACGAACTCGCAAGTATTCGACCAGTCTCCGGCTTGAACGAAGCGAACAAATGAACTTAAGGAAGTGTCGTATGAATTTGTACGAGATCTCGATAAAAGTTGATTTATGCTTACTGACCTCCGATCTTCCGCTTCATAAGTCAGTTCTTTCGCACACTGAAGTAATTTTGCAGTTTTCTTACTGATTCAGCGGTGTCAAACAAAAATCGTAAACTTTTCAATAGCGGAATATAATGTACAATAGAGGGGGGGAGATAATAATACTTCCTCGAGGGATTACAATATGCGCTAATTGTGTTTTGGATACAGAGCATCCAAATCGGTGATAACAAATACAACTATTAAGCATCGTCTTACTTTATATAATAAACCCTTACGTCGAAATCAAACGTTCGGTTGACGTAATTATCATAATTTAGTATGCAAAAAAAAAACCTAATAATTCGATTTATAAAATTAGCGCTAATTAATACATCATTTCTAAACGATAGTTTAAATAAGAAATGTAATAATTGCCATTAATTCGCTTAGATGAAAAAATACACATTTCGAGTAATAATAAATAATTTGTTATTTACGCAGTTTAAAACAAAATATCTTTAATTAATCTACTCGTCCACAATTTAAGGTTTTTATATTGCGACATTATTTATATGCTTATACACTTGCATGTAGTATACATATATATATCGAGTAAAATTATATTATCGGCAATGCAATAGTAAAATTGAAGAAATAAAAGAATGTACCCCACTTAAGTTGCAAACGCTCCCTAAAAAGCATTCGAAATATTATATATATATATATATCCACACGAAATGAAAAATTAGGAACCATAACTAATTATAAAATATGCGTCATTTGGGTAGTCTAATTCCAGTAAACAATTAAATGGTGGTCTTCGGTTTGTAATATGTTAATCAACCCAAAAATATATAATTTTTTCTATTTTATATATATATATATATAACATGTCAAAAACGACGAAATAATAGACGTAACAGATGGTGAATTTCCTATATGGTTAATTTTCTATGTCTAGGTTTACCGCCGAACCATAATAAATATTCGAATTAAAAGCCCTTTTGATAAAAGATAACGGTAAAATTAAAAATTAAAGGGTTTTAAAGTATTTAACGAAAGCTTATATATATCATTATCCATTGGTTCGCCTCGAAGCAGATGAGTACAAATAACCTATAATTAAGTTTTCCTGAAACCAATTACATACCGATACAAACTTATGCAACGCACATGCCACAAATTAAGTTTACTAACTACATTGTGATACCTAAACACATTAAAAACGATACATAGCAATAATCATAATAATAATAATGACAAAAATAATATTATTTTTATTAATAATATTAAAAATGCACCGATCGATAAAAGGAGTATAATTGTCTGAAACTCAATTAAGTTTTATATTCTTTTATTAGGCTTGGAGTACATCAAGTCTTATATTCTTCATTTTTAAAAGGACACCTATTGTTCTTTGAATTTTTCGTGAGCTGTAGGATATATTATGCCTACCAAATTCGCGCGTGTTTAATATATATATATATATATATATATATATATATATATATATCAAGAATGTTTTATACACGCGCACACTGAGAATTTAACACAGTACGAATAAGGAATTATATGATGAAATATCAATTCATATACATATATATATATATATATATATAAGTAAAAAATATATAATATAAACTAATTTTATCACCTCACCCTTTCTTCTACTTTCTTCTACTTTTATTTATCTGTATATTACATACATGTATTGATTCTATTAATACATGAACTTAACCCAACAGTAATTCCAGATATTTCGATTATTAATAATGAGCTCGATCAATCTCTAAAACAAGATGAGGTAAGCAAAGCGATAAGTGAATTAAAAAATATAAAGCTGTGTGCGCCTTGACGAAATTCCATGGGACATTTAAAGAATGGAAATAATATGGTTTCTTGGTTACATACCGTATTCAATAAAAAAATGTGGTAGGAGGAAGGAGTGCCCCAACATTTTAAAGAAGCAGCTATAATACCAATGTACAAAAATAAAACAGACCTGCATTACTGCATATAATACTTTTACTAAAATTCAGCGACGAAGACCGAAGCTGTGGATAAATACGTACCTGCTTGAAGATCATCGTGCGTTTTGAAAAATTTCCAGTACAGTCAATTGATTTATGATTGCCTTTAATTGGTGTAAAAAAAAATGAACTTTTAACTCCGTCAATGAAGATATATTGTGGATGTCCATCTAAGATATTACGTTTCATAAAATAGCTGCACGATTAAACTAAGACTTTTATAATATGTGATGCGAGATTTAACACAGTTAATTGATGTAAACACCGGAGTGAAACGAGGATTAGTTCTCGCACCGGTGCTGGTTAATTTTTACGCGTGTATAGTACACTGGATTCTTAGGGAATATGCTATAAAATTCCTATATGATGCGGGCTTATATAATCTGACTAAATATAGAATGAAAAAACTGATTCATCTGCTGTTACAGAAATGTTTAAAAACTATGTATAAAGATTTCGATCTCACCATAAGTTTAAACGGGAACTCTTCAAATTAATAACGATGGACCGAATATTCAACTAAACTAGATGAACAGTGCAGACAGCAGTGAATTCTTTCACATACTTAGACAACATCATAAATAATGCCGATGACGAGATCTCATCCCGTTCAAAAAAGGCGAACGATGCGTATCGAAAACTATCTTAAATGATGTTCGAGGGATTTAATTGGCCATACCAAAATTATCGGTGTATAAATTGATAGTTTTATATTGTGGAGAAACATAATCTATAACGAGGAAGCGGATTACAAAATTAGATTAACGCCCCATCATCGGTTCATTCTTCGGATTAATTCTTCGGATTAAGGCCCGTATATCGAACGAAGAAGTGCTGGAAAGATCGTCAACTCCTTACGTAGATCAACAGCTAGTTATGAAACGTTTGAAATGGACAGGGCAGATGCTACTGATGAATCCAGAAAGTATACCGGAAGGAATTATATATGAGATTCTAGAAGATGGATGCAAGCCGATGGTGAAACCATAGTTCACTTTAAAAACATCGGCATTGAGCCCGAGGTAGACCGATTTGAAAATACAGCTCAGGATCGAAAGGCGTAGACGAACTTGTCGATGGAACGTGTGAAAACAACTGTTCCAAAAAAAAAAAGAAGCGGACTGTACACGTCCACAATGCGATTTTTAAACTACACGTCACAACGGATTCGTGTCTCACACGAATTATAAACAAAGGCGACGGTATTCATACTCGTTCGCGAGGAACGAGACATGATCATGATATTATATATACATATATATATATATACACATATATGAACTTGTCTATAAATGTTGTATATATGGGTTCTTGGAATAATTCGTTCGCACGTTTAATTACTTTATCGACTTAACTTTCGCATTATATTTCGGCATAACTTATATTTGGTACGATATTTACAATATTTGTTAAAAATAAATCTAAATCAAACGATGGTGCTAAACGAAAAAAAGAATATATACATTACGAAAAAATAAAAATTTCTTGAAATATATTAACGATGACGATAAAATTACATTTTTCATCTTCTCCAAAAGTAAAATTAAGATGTTGTAACAACATTTTTGAAAACTTCCACATGCGAGATTCTCGACATCACACATACGTTTTATATATATATATATATATATATATATATGTATAGTTACTTTAAACAGGTAAATATTGTAAATTATATATATTTACTTATTTAGGATTTAGGTTCTAATAATAAATAAAGACGAAATTCGATTAAATGAAAATAACAACTTTTTTTCCTATAAAGATTCTTGTTTTCCAATTGTCCCATGTTTAGTACACATCTCAATTTTAGCGACAGAGTTACTACTCTTTTTATGGTAGAGTACATAATTTTTGAAAAGCTAATATATACATATATATATAAGTGTGTGTGCAATATGTGTGTGTATAATGCCGGGATGTTATAGTTGCGAGCGTGCTCGATTGTCAACGTCACGGTCGAAATTTCGATAACAGTTTGTAGTTTAGTTTTTCATCGTTTGACTTTTGACTATCACGAAGGAGTCAGTGACACCTCACTTTGTACATTATATTCGCGAATAACTCATTTTGTACGCAAAAGTAACACACAATAAGTCAATCGCGATATTCTGGAACTATTATGAAGTTTATGTATTCCGTACAATTCGCAAATCTATGATCGTAAAAAATAAACTGATTTCTACTATCAAATTAACTAAAACAGGATGTGGTAAGAGTTGGGTTATAACGCATAATACATACATATATACAATATTAATACTATTGTAGCCGCGAATTTGTGTTTACTGCTGCCGTCGTATGAAATATAAATCTCTCTCTATATATATACATATACACACAACACCATACACACACTCTCTCTCTCTCACACGTAGACACACAAGTATATTTATATATACATATATAGATAGATAGAGGAAGTGAAATAGGGGAGAGGCATAAAGGAGAGATTTGTACACGACGAGGTTTGAATATAAAATGACAAAAGTACGTACACGCAGGTGACAATAGGTAACAGATCGAATTCGAAGGGTAAGATGAAACGGAAAGTATAAAAGGTCGTAGTGGCTTTGTTGAAAAAATGACTTCGACTTCGTCTTAGCCGAACGAAAGATATCTGAGTAATTCTTTTCACAATCAGATAATAGACCCCAAAAACCAAAAGAAGCGAAACCGTCGCCCTACAAAAGGTAACGCTGAATCTGAGGTAGCAATTTCACTTGTTGTCCTTCATCATGTTCCTGGTCTTTTTATATTCTCGGCTGCTTGTACAACATGTTCGGTATTCTTTCATATGACATCGCGAAAAGTACTTTTACGGTCGGCAGCTGCGAATGACGATAATCGACCAGACTTAATATCACGTTTATCCCAAGTTATTTTTATTCTTTTTATTATTGCAATTATCATTATTATTTTTCTTGGTACTATTTTTTTATTATTATTATTTATTATTAATTATATATACATATATATATTTAATAGAATCTTTATTAAATATTTTTGTCCCCGTTCCTCCATATACAAGTGGGACAAATTTATTAGTTAATTTGTTTACCAAGGTACAGTGGTCTATGTAGTTGTAGTTTTATATATATATATATATATATATATATTATAAAAAACAGAGAAGATAAAGAAAAAAAAACACATATAGGATATTTGTGCGCGAGGGGGGCATCTACATAAGTGTTGGCTTAGTGAACAGTTCTAATATAATACATATACACATTATTACTACTACTACCATTGTTATTAAAATTACTGTTATTTAAAAGTAAATGCATATGAAAAAAAATTAATATTAATAATTATGATTTATTTTTTAAGTGTCTATACGATCTAAAAATAGTTTCTAATGCATCCAAACTGGACCACCATCGGCCAATATAATGGGTTTCTATTTGAAATTAGATTTCCTAGTACAGGATCGAATAGGAGTTTTAATTCGCAATAGAAAATTTATACCGCCTTGCACTTTTTGCGAATTTAAGGAAAGCATGTTGATTTGCATTTATTGTCACCGATAAAGTTTAACATATTTAAATAATAATCGATAGAACGACGAACGGTGAGTATTTAAGTTGTGTACGGATTTAATATTTTTCCTTTTAAAACGATCTACTACGTTACAGCAATAAATTATTTATTAATTTATCATTCGTTAAGGTATCGTAACGTTGTTTAAATTCGTTAATGATTTTTAAAACAAATTGTTTCAGAAATTCTTTATTTATAATGATATTATTTTCTTTTTACACGATTAAATATTAGTAATCTTATTTAAAAATAAATATCGTCGGGTAGCAATTATCAATCGGTCACATATGAATAAGTTAAATCAAATAAAAGTAATATTAAGAATATTTTTAAAAAAAATAGTATCATACTATTCGAATAAAGTCTCTTCTACTTTTTCAGATTTTTATTATTATTATTATTATATATTATATTATTTTATAATAAAAGACGAGTGCATAATTATTACCGCTAAATCCTGATGGCTTTTAGATATCAAGTAACTATCGTGTAGAATTTCTTTCGGAGTTATAACCGAAAATAAATTTCAGCTTTGAAAAATATGAAAAAGTCTTAACATTTTTTTTTAAAAAATGAATCTTGATATTTTTCGATGGCAGATTTTTCCTTAAAATAATTCTTTGGTAGATTAAAAAATATATCCGTCCTAAAGATCCACTATACCTAAATCCAAACGGTATTCAACATATAAACTCATGTGCAGTTAAAAAAAAATTGAACAATTAATGCGATCGAGCTGAAACTTTTAACGTACATTTCATATAGTATCGAAAAAAAACAGAAAAAAATCGAAATTTTCAAAATTTTAAAGAAGGGCGAGCCTAAAATTTCAAATTTCGAAACTTCCATACAGGCCATTTTTAATAATTTAATAAATTACAGGCATGTACAGAATTTCATCCAAATCGTTAACAGCATTTCTGAGATAGCCGAGTATATATATATATATATATATACACATAAATATATACATAAGAATTGCTCGTTTAATAAGATTATTATTATCATCATTACTATTACTATTATTATTACTATTACCTTTACTATTACTATTATTATTATTATTACTATTACCATTACTATTACTTAAAGTAAAAATAAATAACCATTTTTATCTTTCGTGCAAAAATACGTTAAGTATTTTAAAATTCACATCTGGTAACAAACGTTCCGCGTGAAGGCATATAACTTATAATTATTTCGTGAAGATTCATAACTTTAAATCGTTCACAATAATCGGAATCGAATTCATTATTATTATTATCATTATCACGTTTGGAGTTATCCGTGTTCCATTAGAAGATTCAGCGTTCGTAGTACGAATCTAAATTATTGCATAGCAAAAATGAATTTAAAAATTTTGACGGAATAGTAAATAAATTATTTTTAAAATCAAATTTGACGTTATATAATCACTGTGGAGGGCCTCACGAGTACTTTATAGGAACAAGTATGAGAAGATTAAATATTATTCAAGGCTGTCGACTCGGAATTAATCTTTATTGGAATAATTTCGGTGGTTTAATAAAATATTGGCAATTCCGTTTTTCCACTAAGAAACGTGAGAGAAAACGAAAGAGTGAGAAAGAGGGAGAATGGGACAGAGACAGAAATTATGATGTGTATCTAATATACTATGTATATTATCTATTCGTCTATCTATATACTTCATGTATATATATGCATACAACACATACATACACACATATATAAACAGATAATGAAATATATATACGTATTTTATAATTATAACAATATATATGTATTTCATAATTATAACACACACACACACATATATATATATATATATATGAGAGAAAGAGAGAGAAAAGAATAAAGAGGTGATAAATATTACTCCAGTTTTGTATATATTTATATGTACACACATACACACTATCTGTATTTTACAATTACAACATAGTGATATAAATAAATATAAATAAATATATATATATAAAATAAATATACATTACTCTATTTTTATATATATTTGTACGTACACACACATACACACGAATCATATATCATTTATTTATACACACACACACACATATATATATATATATATATATATATATATATAAACCAAATTACGAACAAAGAAAGAAAAAGAAGAAAATCATTTTTGGTATTTCATTTTTTTTTTTAAGCAGACCGTTAATTCGAGAAAATTTTGAGATAATCAACGAGAGGCCGATAGTTTATTAACGAACGCGTATTTAATATTAGGGAAATTATTACAAGTTGACTGTATTTAATTATATCCAGATAGATTTCAGAAAATCCGAAACCCGGATAATATAAAAATAGTGCTGCCACAAAAATTTAAATAAACGTATAAACAAATAAATAAATAAATGAAATAAGTAATAAAAAAACAGTCTGGGTTTTCCATCATTAGTAGACAATTGTTTTATTTCTGCCGTGAGGAATTTTATTTTATCTGCAGACGCTAAAGCAATAATTCGCCACGTGACGTGAAATATAACTTAATAAAGAAAAATAAAACAGACGAAAAAATAGTGAATTAAATCAGGAAAGTCAAAGTGAAAAATATTATTAAATATTCTACATAGATAAATCTGACAAGAATCGGGATGAATTAAGTAATCACTTTTAATAGAGCTATTAAAAATTGTATTTATTACACACACACACACACATACATATATATATATAAATACTTAAGCTAAAGAATAGAAACTGAAAAGTTTATTAGCACCCGAAATAAGTGGTTGTAAGTAATTAGTTTTATAAGAGTAGTTATAAACCTATTCACACAGTCTCATCTTATTTATACACACACACACACAACTACATCCATATGCATGTATGTATTCACATACATATTTAAGCTATAGAATGAAAAATGAAAAGTATCATTAGCATCCCTAAAACGTGAACATAACTCATAAGAAGATATATGTATATATACATGTGTGTGTGTGTAATATGCACTCACGTATATGGTGTGGGAATTCCGAAAAATCCTATTAAAATGAACTTCAATTAATGCCGGTATCTTATTTTTTGGCAATTTAAAAAAAAAAATGTTTAATTTGTTCCTAACTGGGTGGGAGCGGAGCGTTGAACTTTTAATTAACCACGAGACATAAACATTCTTTAGAGCGTGCTAAACAGGGAGAGAGAGAAAGAGAGACGATGATATTAGTCGACGTGTTGTTTTTGGACAAGTTGTTTACGAGTTTGTATTAAATTTTACCGGCACATAATTACCGGTTTTATTTTAATTGATAAAGAAAATTAAACATATTTTTTTTTAGTAATTGAGTTATTCGGTTCTCATGTAATAATCTTACTTAAAATTGAAAAATCAAGTTTTTCTATTTATCGCTTTTTGTCATCGCGGTGGATTTTTAAATGTACATCTTCAATCCTAATATAACCCTTAATTACTCAACCTCAACGAATTCAGTAACGTCCTAACTATATACACACACACATATACACACACAGATATATATATATATATATCCGCACAAATTTAAAATAACTAGTACACCAAACTGTCAGTATTGCAGTACGCTTATACAATTCAACATACCATCTATGATTGCTCTTACTTTAAACAATACAGAAACAACTTCAAAATAGACATTTTCCGATTGTTATAAATAAAAAAATATGCACGTCGGCTTCAGTACTAATAGTACAGAAAAAGTCGATTTTAAAAAAGTGATCAATCTCCTTCAGTAAATATATAAGTAATATAAATGTCGTTAAAATATCGTTTGGTATATATATATATGTATGTGTGTGTGTATGAATATGTGTATGTGTGTGCGTGTGTGTGTTCATATTTAGTTAATAATAATAACAGTAATGAAGATTATAATACTACTAATAATAATAATGATAACGATAATCAAATCAAATCAAATTTATTCATTCAAATCCACAAATGCGCATTATTTGCGCCGAGTAGTGGAAACTTAAATAGATATACAAACACTTGGTTGGTTAGTATTGCATAAATAGTTTGAACAATTGTTAACACTTATGAATATGTAAGTGACAATAAACAATAAACAATAAATATACTTACAACCGGATTGTTATGTATATACATCCACAAGACACTACACACACATATACACACACGTACACTTAATCACACTTATATTTTGTAATAGATATAAATGTACATGAATAATAAAAGTAAACGTATTAGTAAACACACACCTATTTACAAAAATAAATAAATATATATATAGAGAATGCATACAATACATGCGCACATGTACATATAAACTTATAGACGCAGGGTTATAATGGTTAATAGGCTAACTCAATAATAAATATACCCACATAAATACATAGTTCCAATACACATATCAAAATGAAAGCACAAATCGATATACATGAGGACACACTAATGAAAACAATAATATAGACATACATATAATAAAATGACTCTACTATACATAAAGACCATACGCAGATGCGAACAGTAATACGACATTGACACACCAAATGAAATTAGTTGGATGAAAGATTACGCATATAATTCATCAAAAGTTTATAATCTTGTAATATTTTAAATTGTTAAGATTCAGTTTCCCCATGTCCGGCAGCGAATTATATAAAGTTGCACAATTATATATAGCCTGTAATATCGAATGATATTTTCGAAAATCGGGCACTGTAACATTATCTTTTAAGCTCGATCTTGTAATTCCTCTTCTCATTCCATGGGTGAATTTATCTTTATTTTTACATACGTAGATGATAAGTTGAATCTCAGACAGGTACTCAACTTTCAATATAAGACGTGCATTAGGAGAGTCTGTTCAGAATGCAAAAATTTAAACAATATTTTTTGGAGATTTTTTTATTGGAGTATTCCGCAGCACCACCCCAATGCATAACTCCATATCTCAAAACCGGCTCATATAATGCTATGTAGATACGAAGTAAATGATTCCTTGGAAAATACTGTTGAAGATAGTAAAATACATAATTCAATTTTCTTAATTTCTTAGACAACTAAAGAATATGCTTACTCCAATCTAAACGGCAGTCCATTACAACTCCTAAATACTTAACTTCATCTACCCTTTGTAAAAATACATGTTCATTTAACTTAATTTTTATCAAATCCCAAAAAGTTTGCGGCATTAAACTGTAAATTATAATTTTGATTTATGCACATTTAAAATTAGCCGATTTAAATTGAGCCATTCTGCAACTTTGTCAACATCATTCCGTACTAAATTTTCTAATAATTTAGGCAATCGTGAACTTGTAACTAGAACAGTATCATCCGCATATGTAAATATTTTGCCACTAACTTGTAAATTACGAAGGCCTATTGATATATATATTAAAAATAAAAAAGGACCAAGTACACTTCCTCGAGGAACACCGTAATTTTGAACTACTTCAGAACTATTTACATTATTTATTTTAGTAACATACTTTCTATTGAATACGAATTGAACCAATGATATAGATACTTCCTCTAAACCCACACAAATACAGTTTGTGCAATAAAATATCATGATTCACTGTATCAAAAGCTTTTCGCAAATCTAAGTAAACTGCAACAGAAGAGCGACCACATTATAAATTTTTTGTAATATAATAAACATGCTCAAATAATGCATCATCAGTTCTCCTTTACAGTTAAAAAAATTGAATTTATTAACATATACCAATTTTTGAAATTGCCGGAAGTAAACATATAGGTCTATAATTTTCTATATTCGATTTATCACCAGTCTTGGTACTATTCCGGAAACTTCCCTGAACTGAATGATTCGTTAAAAAGATACGCAAGCGGTTTTGAGAAAAAGTCTATGTTTTCCTTAATTAACATCATCGATAACCCATCAGCACCGAACGAAGATTTACTGGGTAATGAACGGATAGCATCCTCGACGTTATCTATTGTAAATTCCAAAAAAGCGAATGAGCTAGAATTATCGAATAGGTGTGTACATGGGTTATATGATAACTCATGATCGAAACCTGCTAGAATATCGGCCACACTATTTCTGAAATGATTATTTACGTAATCAGAAATTAGATGTTCATTTCCTTGTACTTGCACCCTTAAATTATGTAGAATGAACTCTTTAATTCCTTTTTCGGATTTACCTAATACACCATTTATAACCGCCCAATATTTTTTTTGATTATTTTTACATTTATTCAAAAGAATTGAGTAATAAACATTTTTCGCTTTTCTTACATCTCGTTGCACTTGTTTGGAGAAAGTTTTAAACTTATTCCGTAACAAGTCATTTGTAGGAGACTCTCTCAACAATTTATGAATATGATTCTTCTTACGCGTCAGATCGACTAACTGAGAAGTAATCCAAGGTGTATGCTTACCTCGAGGGCATTTATATATTAATATCCGTTTATTAGCTATAGTAAAAAGATGCGATAAGTACCAAACTTTTCGTCAATTGTCGCTATCCTACTAGATAATGGGGAAAGATTTAAAGTATGCAAGAGCCGTTGGGAAAAGTCTTTTATCGAAATAGTATTTATTATGAAATACTTGCTTACGTTCTACAGATGAAAGTAAAATTGTGACATCGGTCGCAAAATGATCGGAAAACGAATACCAGGGGATCGTTGATTTCCTGAATGCGGTAGCCGATGGCAGATATCGATATACATGCTATTAATTATGCAACCACATGCAGCACCAGCATTTTTAACTACCTCGGTTACGTCTTCATTTTTTTTATACGGCATATTGTTAACAATAACATTATTAATTAAGTTTAGAATATTGTTCCGCATCATTCATTCTCGCTACTAAATTTTTGTTTTCAGCTTGCAACGCGATCATACCTTTTTTTAAATCTGTAATTTCTTGTTTATACTGCTTTACCTCGTTCAATCGAACTTAGCAGTATGAAAAGCAATAGAAGAAATTACTTCACCCAACTTAATATTTGTTGGTCCTAATTTCGTTCGAATTATGTTTACTAAGTTGCTCATATCATTAGACGGGGACGGTGTACGTCTAATTTTATCTCTGCAACTAGAGCATTTCCATTCCGACTTTTTACTTTTTGACATCGCCTTCCAAGTATTTGGTGCCACATTACAACACTTGAAATGTACAACGTCCGAACATACAGAACATGTAGCGAAATCTCCATTAACCGGAATCCGCACATAATGCACAAACTTTTGGCATTTTGAAAATAATTAGATCGGGACCAAAAATAAATATATTAGTTTTACCGGAATATGAGATATGTTACTGTACTAGCAAGATAAGGCCGGCAGCTACAGTTATATCGTTACTAGACAAAAGTTGAACGCGTACAATTACCAGATAAACCACGATAACGGCCCAGATAATAGACGCAAACAAAAACACACAAACAATAGTATTTAAGCTTTAATTTAACATAAGCAAAAATTTGATTACAAAGATATTATACACATAACAAAAAAACCACAAACGTCGGGAGCAATTATAAACACAACCAACCATAAAAATAATAATGATAATAATATATGGATTGTAATAGCAGTAATAATAATAGTTCTATTACTACTAATACTAATAGTAAATAATAATTAACCGGTAAGCATTGTCGATGTTGATATACAGATTTGTTTTTTTAATATAAACTAAATTAAATGTATACCCCGTTGCATAGAATAATAATGCAAATCAATATGCAGAGAAAAAAAAGTTAATTTTGACCATAAAAAGAATAAAAAACTAAACAGTCATAAACTCTAAATAATATACATTATCTAAAAAAATAAAATAAAATACGATGGAATACTTTTAAATGTTAGTCAACAAACCATGCACATTAATAACGCAAGTACATACACACATGTATATATATATATATAATATTATAAATAAAACTATAAACAAATGCTCGTATTTATTATTGGGACGTTTTAAAAAAGTGCGCCTAATGGAAGCCACATTTTGCTGTTACTATATTAATCGTTGAACTGGGTTGTCGAACAGTAATTCGTGCGGTAGATGTTTATTATGAAACCGCATCTCTTTCCAACAGCGAGAACTTTAGTAAGCAAATTCTACAGTTCGCCATTTGTTAAAGTCTGTTCGCATTACTTCTGCATCGAACTTAAGCCTATCTACAACCATTATCGAACGTCATCGTATTCCTATCATTATTATAATAATAATAATCTCCATCGTCTAACTAGATTACTACCACTATTAGTGTGGTACTCAACGATCATACGGAAGTTGGCTCGAGTCCTATCTTTTATTTATTTTTTTACCCGCGATGATACATCGGCATTTCTTCTAGGCGTTGTATTTACTCGACCGTAATTTCATATACGAACTGCTACTAAGTAAAGGTATACGCATACGTGTATTATATATGTACATACACAGCGTATAACTCGTTTTTGTAAAATTATAAAGTTCTTCAGCGGCTTTATCTAATCGGTAGCGATTTTAAATCCTTATATCGTGTCCTCGGATTTATTTCTTTTACTACTCCCTCGAGAGAAGGACGAAACTTATCAGTCGTCATTTCTAACGTCGCGAAAAGTTAACCTCATAGTAAGACGCGGCTTATTTATTTATTACGTACTATATACTGCAACGACGAATACAGTCTTAAGCAACTTTACGACTATACTCAACTAAGTACTCTACTAATGGGTTTTATTCGGCATTGGCAACGCTACATCTTATCAGCGATAATCTCGATTTTACCGTTTTTTCAATTTTTAAATAAACAAATAATATTATTATTGTTACTTTTTATTTCGACGCGTTTACTTCGTTCATAGTTTTACGAAGATACTTATCGTTCTGTAAGTGCCGAGAAGTGGATTCATCAAAATATCAATATTCCTTTACGATTCACGAGGAGTGTTTGACCTAAGTAATATCTTGAGTGTAATATCGGTGGTTCTGAATATTCCGTTTTATATATATATATATATATATATATGTGTGTGTTCTGCTGCTACTAACATATACCATAAATATATTGAACAGAACACAGAACAAATTATGTCAATCTTAAAACAATTACAGATCTAACAGTCACAATGCTTGTTAACTACAATAATAAAAAAGAGTTTACAGTTCTTCGAATACGCTCGTGCTTCGATCGGGTTTATAGATTATATTCGATTCGTATCGCAATATTCTTCTTACGTTATTCAAAAGAGATAGATTCCGTTGGAATTAACGAGAACTATCAACATCTTTCAAGCGTCGCTAATTTCGGATGTCTGACAACGGACAATACGACTAAAGATAGATATCGTAATATACGCGATGATATGGTCGTTAAAATCAGATGAATGGTTATGCTACATATAATTATGCACATAGCCAAATAGATGAACTGTATCAATGTTGTTAATTTCTTAAACGTCAAATGTAAGTCTTGCTATGATCATCTTCGTACTCTGTGCCCCTTATCCGGAGGTTTCCCGTCTGATATTTGTTTTACCATCTGGAGGGTGGTTTGACTTACACCGAAACATCGTAAAATTCGTAACATTTTATTGTTGACACAAAACTTTATTTTTCGCCTATCGTTGGCAATATTTTCTTATTTGTTTATATATATATATATATAAAATATAGTATATAGTTTCTAATAAAGCTAGGTCGGGCTGATGTCGAAATGAAAAAAAAAAAAAAGCTATGTATGAGGTGTTAACTAAAACATTTTTTTTTCTCTGAGACCATGTATGCCACTATGTAGCATCGTTCAAATGTTCACCGCTGGATTTAACAGTGGGAGGGATTTGAGTGATCCAATTTTCAAAGACTCTGTCGCATAGATCTGGCTCGATTTTAGCGATAGCGTTGGCAATTTTGACTTTAAGAACATTGGTAGATTGGTGCTTATTGGCGTACCAGCGACTTCAGGAAACCCCATAAAAAGAAGTCTAGCAATTTACGTAATCTCTGCGACAGGTAAACCTACCCTTAAATCGATTACAGAGAATATCAATATTTGTAGAAATGAACGCTTTTATAAGCGGTAGTAAAATTAATCGCCTTTACAAAATCACGCAGCGCGACATACAAGAGTTATCTTATACATATTCCAAATGGATAATCTCATCCATTACCGAACATAAATCCCTGTCATTAGTTACGTTATTGAGGCGCACGTTTATGCATAAACGCAAATGGTGAAATCCTTGTTAGTCACAATAAACACAACCTATCTCTTTCAACTATCTACAACAGTTCCCTGTCTAATGTAACGGTCATTCCATTAGTTTGTTTATATAATATATCAATAAAAATAATTATTATTTTTCAGTTTTCATCTAAAATTTTTAAATCTCTTTCATTTTTTTTTTTTTTTACAAATTTAAATACCCATACATCCGTTAGGTTATTATCCATTTGGAATATGTAGAAGATAACTCTTGTGTGTCGCGCTGCGTGATTTTGTAAAGACGATTAATTTTACTACCGCTTACAAAGTTTTGTGATGGTGGTAATAATGGTGGTGATTAGCGGTAAGACTCGGAAGTTGGAATGGAAAAATAAAAGCATGCATTACCGGTTGAAAACGAAATAATAAAAACTGGTAAATCAGAAGAATGCCAAAGACGAATGAAACGAGACTTTCAGAATAAAATTAACCTTCGACTTGAAGAATACGATTTTTTCACTCTTTGACAGAGAATAATGGACGGTTAAAGATAAATTGCGTGTAGTAATACCCCCCTTCGTTAAGGATGGAAGGAAACGACAAGTAATCAAAATACTCCTACAAAGGTAATAATAATAATCATAATAATTTTTAAACGTTTTGCTTAACATTCTGTCACCTGTAGGCTAGGGTGATTATGTTAGCCGGGAGGAACTTAAAAAAAAAAAGTATTTTTTAAAAGTATTTTTTTTTTATTTAAAAATATTTTATCATTACTGCGGACGTATTGTAAATCTAGACTTAAATGGGATATATCATTATATATATATATATATATATATATATATATGTATATATATATATATTATATATATATATATATATATATATATATATATAAAACAATATTATTACGCTTCTTTTCCAATATACATAGAAATTTACTACGTAATTTGGTAAATTTATATTGAGTTTCTGAATTCATTTTTTTCCCTGATCGGAAAACGTTTCAGATCTCTTCCCACAACTCTTTAGAATGCGATTCATGGTTTGTTCTTCCCGTTATCCTTAGCCCTTCATTTGTTCAGTATTTCTCCATATTTTCTGTGTTACGTCACACGATTTAGTCCACGATATAACTTACAATAATAGGTTTTGTGTGTGGTTATATACGTATTTTCGTAGATGAAATAATAATACATACGCATATGCATACATGTATATTGTTATTATTATTATTAAATTAGATTAAAGTGCCATGTGGAACAACAGGCACGAGAGGAAAAGATATTAGATTGAGTGGTAAAGGCCTGTATAAGAATTAGGTTGGAAAGGGTGTTAATGTTGCTCAGCCAGTTCATTGTCACGAAGTCGATTATGAGCTGGAACCCAAAGAAATGCGATCGTTTGTTGTGGAGTTTTCATTAAGGAATTGATAATTTTCTTTGATGTCGGGTGCTACTGGTGATACTATACATTATATATAGATTTTAATGCTATAAGTGAGTCTGAGTAGACAATAGACGATGTGTCGCATGAATCGTTTGTAAAATCTTCGACTACAAGGTATACTGCATATAATGCAGCAGATAGTAAAGTATTGCAGAAGTGAATAGCGAACAGACATTATTCCACTTTTAACGCCTTAGCAGGCAACGAAGGCGCCATTTCTGAACCCATCTGTATACAAAACTAATAAACGAAGGGTACGTCCTAAAATTACTCTGCTTGATTTTGTTATTGAGCTCCCATGGTGGTGTTAGTCATGTGGAGTGATGGATAAATCACGACTCGAGCGTATTTATGGCTTTTAAGATTCAATCATTTGCTGAAGCGAGTCATTAGACAGACTTCTTTAAAACAGTAAAAACAACTTTTGGGCCGACACCATACGTGAAGGTGTCTCTACGCGATAGAAATGGAAACTACATAAGAGATCAGGTAGACGTTGCGAGATGGGAGCGCACTTTGAATCACTACTGAATAATAACATTCAAGTGGACGTTTCTGCACTGAACGATATACAAAACTTCCCGCAGGCTTCGGATATGGACAGAGAAATTTATATAGAAGAAATAACAAAAACGATAAACCAAACAAAAACAGGAACAGCCGTAACTCTAGACGTCATTCCATCTGATATTCTTAAGATACAAAGAAAAAATATGGTTAATATCCTATAAAATATGGAAGAAAGAGTCCATCCCCTAAGACTTTCCGGAAGCAGCCCTAATTCCAATTTATAAGAATAAAGGAGATCGAAGAGATTATAATAACTACAAAGGGATCTCCTTAATATCATCGGTTGGTAAATTGTTCTCAAGAATATTGCTGAATAGGATGAACCCGATGATCGAAAATATCTTTCCTGAGACCCATAATGACTTCCGTTCGGATCGCGGTACAGTGGACTCTATATTTGCATTAAGGCAGCTCCAGAAACAAATTTTTACATGCTTTTTATAGATATTAATAAAGCGTTTGACTCGGTGCATATACAGCTGCTGATGAAATGTATAGACAAAGCTGGATGCTCTTAAAAGTTCATAAAAATTTTATCTTTGCTTCATGAAGAAAATGAAAATACAGTAATTTATGGCGATTGTAAAACTGAACCGTTCACCGGTAACACTGGTGTGAAACAAGGTTGCGTTTTAGCCCCCGCATCATTTTCGGCGTATATGTCATTTGCGCACTATATTATATTTAGAACGTTACAGGCAACAAACGTTAAATTGTGCTGCCCTTTTGATGGTGGATTATTTAATACCCGAAGGTTCAAAGCCTTATACAAAATGCACTAACGTAGAAGTATTCGATTTTCAGAATGCAGACGATTATGTTATACCAGCACATACCCTGCAAGACTTACAACAAGCCGTAAATGTACTAATTAGCACATACAAAAAATTCCCCTGCAAGACTTACAACAAGCCGTAAATGTACTAATTAGCACATACAAAAAATTCGACTTATCCATAAACGCCAATAAAACTAAAATGATGGTACAACTTTCACCCACGAATAGCGTTCAAACTGTACCTATCTTAAAAATTGACAACGTACCGATTGCGAGCGTCGAAAGGTAATTCAGAGCAGACTACAGTATGCTTTAACAGCGATCAACAAACTGAATGGAAAAGTGTTTAAGAGCAATTATATCCTGACTTACACCAAGTTAATCGTTTATAAGCCTATTGTACTACCAACGTTACTATCTGGTTCAGGAACGTGGACCTCATATAAAAGACATGTGCGGACACTAACAGGTTTCCATCAACGTTCTCTACGTAGAATCCTTAACGTACGCTAACAGGACAGAACATCAAATAAAACCGTTCTGCAACGAGCTAATATACTATGGATTCACAGCTATTGCTGTATAATAACAGCATGAGATGGGGTGGTGCATGTTGCAAGAATGAGCAATACCCGGCTGCCGAAACAGATGTTTTTTTAGCGAAATGATGACGGAAATGGGAATGTTGAGCGCCTCTGCTGGAGGTACAGAAACCACTTACGGCTTATATTCACCGAATGTGGAATTCACTTTGACAACTTGCAAGAACTTGCACAAAATCGACCTATGTGGAAGCGTATGGTAGAAGACGGCCTATTGACAATGAAACAAAGGATAGACCGGAGGAATTCATAATGCGGATAACTTGTATATCTGCAACGTATGGGGAAAACGATGTACATTGGACTTATTAGCCATCTGAGAACCCACAAATAACGATGCCCCATACTCGATACTGAGTGGGCAAATGATGATGATGATGAGATATATATATATAGATGTGTGTGTAATGGAAGAAATATAGTGAAATTGTCATCA
Organism: Coronaproctus castanopsis; assembly: GCA_032883995.1. NCBI lineage: Eukaryota > Metazoa > Arthropoda > Insecta > Hemiptera > Monophlebidae > Coronaproctus > Coronaproctus castanopsis. Next base: position 106,014,771 of record CM065052.1, on the reverse strand, counting down.
GCTAACACGAGGAATGAAAATACTTACTTGTAAAAGGATATATTTTTTATAAATAAATTTAGGGGGAAAAATCCAGGTTAACAAAGAAAGGTGTACAGATATAAATTATATTTATAAATATATATTATAGATATGTATATAAATATATGCATATAAAATATTTATTTAAATATATATATATATATATATATATATATATATATATAAAACACACATATAAATAATATACATGTGCATAGAAACGTCCGTGTGTGTGATGCGATTACGGGAATTGTCTGTAATTTTCCCATCGAAGACAACTTAATAATTTATAAAAAATTAAGTCATTAAATATTAACCGAGCTCTTTTGGTATTATTACGTTTTATATTACTATTATTATTATTATTATTATTATTATTATTATTATATAATGACAAATGAGAACGAGAATTATTACAGGCGATGGATCGTTCGGCAAAGTGCCTCCGTATTTTACAATGCTCATTCAAAGTGAGAAGCGTTACTCTTAATAAATAAGGTTTTCCCAGTTCTGCTTGTAATTGTAAATTCGTTGCCGGTCGATTTAAAAGTGGTGCATTGTAGTAAGATCTTATTAACGAGAAAAGCAGATTTGGCGTAACTAGTATGATCTCGTCCAGTTCTTGGATTTTTTTTAAAAAGTTGTTTTTAATTTTTCAGTTTTTTTTCTTTCTTTTTTCTATAAGTAAACTAATGAATCGCAGTGTTGGGCGGTTCACACTCTCTTTGTCACTCCCACGTAGAACATTACAGCGTGTGCCTGTATAGATAATTGAACTACTAAAATTCTCGCTTATATCACTAATACAAGACAAAAATTGTATTGAATAAATCGCTACTCACTCGTAGCGTGTTTCTCGATATATATATATATATATATATATATATAATGCGCATATAAACAATTATAAACTAGTTTTAGGATAATATGCGAGTTTCAAGTCGGGTACCAAATAACAGATAGCTAAACTTGTTGTCGGTATAACACACAACTTAGCGGCGTCGGCAACAACGAGGTTCGGCTATTTTACAATGGACAACGATGCACGTACAGAGTTAAGACTACCTCACATCAGACGGGGCATAAGAAAGGGGATCGGATGATTAACAGTTTCGATATTACCTAGACTGCTTCGTTTGAGTCTATAAATCAACTCGTGAAGAAGATGAGTCCATATCTTTCGAACTGTGTTCTCAATAAGCTTTTCCTCCTCTGCGTTAGGTACTGGGGATCGTGATTTTCTCTCGCATTAATGATTACCGATGTATATGTACACAAGTGAGGTCCGTATACAACTATATAAATGCGGTTGAGATAATGTTCGGGATGGTTTAAAGATTATATATATATATATTTATATTTTTTCTAAATTGGATACATCTCTATAAGAGAAGTTAGATGTTTTATATATAAAAAAAAGTATATAAACACGTATATAAACATTAGAAAGAAAGTTATACATAAATAAGGTATTGTAGAATGAGAAAAAACGGAGACGTCTGCGTAGACACTTAGCTTTAGGTTAGGTTCGGATAGTTCGGTTTTTAAAATTGTTAATATCGGTTCTGCAACGAAGAGCTGATGTTCAAATAGCGTTCATTTTGAATGTGTTTGTGTGTGTGCTTATAAGCATAAAGCTTCGGTAATCATGAAGTTTAATCTATCTGTCCCGCGGTAAAGAAATCAAACCAAACCACCTTCTTATTTTTTCCAGCACATCTCCTTATTATAATTACACGACGCGTGATGCCGCAGTTAATAACTTTATTTTACAGATCGCTCCTCCCTGCGTAACCTCCCTTTCTCGATACTTCGCGATATGATAATGGGTGTTGATGATCAACGAAACGAAAGGTAAGAAAGCCCCCGGATGGGCGATTCACGATATACCTATTACTTCGTGTATGTACATATATATATATATATATATATGTATATATATATATATATATATGGAAATAAAAACACATTAAGTTATAACCTTAGACTTTTATCTTTTTCTTTCAAGACGAGCTATCGCAATATACGTGATGACGATGATGATCATAGTAATTGTAAATCGAACATTGTATACTTTATCACTCAATTAACGATGTTCCGATAGGATTGCATTTAGTCTTCTCTATTACGGTAGAATATGAAAATAGGATTATTCTAGAATACGATCGATTTTCTAGGATTTAACAACAGTAATTTTAACCACGAACAATAAAAATTAATATTCCTATATATATATATATATATATATATATATATATATATATATATATATATATTCCTATATATATGTGTGTGTGCGTGTGTACATATATGTATATAATACCTCTGGGAAACTGAGCTTATCTCAGTATTTTTGCTGTTGTCAATTTTTTTTTTAGGAATATATATTTGAATTCAATTCGTATACTATTAAAAACCATTACACAACGCAAATAGAATTACTTTAATCATGTAAAATTTCGTTTCATAAATTTACGAATTCTAACTTAAAATGTTAGTAAAATATCCACCCCTCCTTTGAATTTTTGGAAACGAATTTCCGGAATTTTCCTTTAACCCTTTCAGTCACGCTCTATACGGTGCATAATAAACTTTTAACGTATATATTTTCATAATAAGGGACACTTGGTTGGCATTAAATTTAAATATTTATATAACATTAAAAATTATTTAGTCAATTAATATTATACTCGAAATAATGCTTTATACTTTCAATCTCCTCGAGTAGCTTTTTATAAAATTATTTCATAAACTCAAATCTATAATTTTGAGTAAAAAAAAATGACAACGCGTGACTGTGAAAGTAAAAAATAATCCTTTTGTAGATTAAAAAATATTTATGGAAAAATCGATAGCCATAAACAGTATCCAAGATATAAAAAAATTTTCATTATATTTACCAACGCACACGCCATAAAAAGGCAAAAATTTCTAAACTTATAGCATTCGAAGGAATTTTTCTTATTTTATTTATTGCCAAGGTAAATTTTGTGTACTTGGAATAATAGTTTTATAATATCTCTTCTTCTTCTTAACGCGATCGAGTTGAAATTTTCAACATGCATTTAAATAAATATCGAGAAAAAAACGATAAAAAAAAATGTAATTTCCGATATTTCATGGGAAAAGTACTGCGGATCGGTACCCAAAATTCGTAATTTTCATACAGGCCATTTTCAATTATTTAATAAAAATTATACGCATGTACAAAATTTCATACAAATCGTTAGAACCTTTCCCGAGATACCCATGTATAATATATATTAATATATACACAAGAATGTAGTGATTTTTAAAAAAATTTAAAAAATTAAAATAATTTAAATCACTAAATGTTTATATTGTTATTTACTTTACTATTTTTCCTAATATTGTATATCTACATTAATTATTTTCTTACATGTAGTTTCATTTTTTGTTGTTGTTTTTTAAAATATTTTTTTAATATATTTTGATATTTTTTATTTTTATTTATGTCCACTTGAAAACTGCTTAATAGCCGAAACGCACGATGGTCTTTTAATATAAAAATTTAGTGATTTTAACTAGTTTTTCTGTATCTTATACAAGAATTACTCGTTTAATAAGATTTTCTAGACCACATTTTTAACTCAGTCAATACGTCATCTAGATATTTTCAATTGAGTTTGTCGATATTACATATATATTTTGTATCCGTGTGTGCTCAACGGACACTTTAATATTCCGCTATGGACCTGTTCAACATAACACGAGATATTAATCGTACAACATTTCGAAAAAACTAATAGGCGACTGTCTAAATATTACGACTGAAAATTTTGATTAATTCATCGAGACATATGATTTAGTTATATATATATTGCGTCGATGAAGATAAAGTTATGGCAAAGCACAAGCGATATACAATTGAAGAGAGGAGTCAGACAAGGTGATACCATCTCGCCGAGACTATTCATTGCTGCACTGGAAGGTGTCTTCAGGAAATTGAACTGGAGCTCAATGGGTATCAGAATAAATGGGGAAAGATTGAATCACTTACGTTTCGCAGATGATATAGTACTAATCGGTAATAGTGCTAATGAAATACAATTAATTATAAACGAACTTGACGCGCATTCTGTGAAAATAGGACTTAGAATAAATGTACAAAAAAAAAACAAAATTATGATGAATACCGCGGAAGATACGCCAGTAACTATAAATGACGAAGAAATTGAAGGCGTAAGTCGATACGTATACCTGGGACAGGAAATTACTATGGATAAGAATAATATAATGCAACTGGAAACTAAAAGAAGAATATCTCTTGCCTGGATGGCATTTGGGAAATTAGGAAACGTTTTTAAAAATAAAGAAATACTAAATAGTCTAAAAAGTAAGCTGTATAATCAATGTGTGTTGCCAGTCTTGACATATGGAGCTGAAACATGGAGCCTTACTAAAGGGACAGCTAGAAGTATTAGGAAAATCCAAACGGCTCACGAGAGGATTATTCTCGAAATCAAGCTAAAAGATCGCAAGCCGGTTACATGGATTAGGGAACAGACGAAATTGGTAGACGCAGTGGAGCGGATCACCAGGCTAAAATGGAAATGGGCCGGACATTTAACAAGACAAAAGGATGAAAGATGGACTAAACGGGCATTACAGTGGTAGCCCATTGGCAGCCGGCGTCCGCAAGGAAGTCCTTGGCTAGGTGGCGAGATGATATTGTTAAATCGACAGGAATCAACTGGATCCGAGCCGCAAAAGATAGGAGTCTTTGAAAAAGTTTTGGGGATTGCCTACACCCAGCAGTGGGTTGATATAGGCATATCGCGATATATATATGTATATAAACAAAATTTTTTCAATAATCTATAGTATCTGTTATACCGATGATTGATAAATTTACATAACTGAATATCTTTTCCTCAGAACAACATTTTCACGGGATTTATTTTATTCGAAATTCTCTTATTTGTATAATTGAGCATATAGTTTGTAAGATATTCAAGCTAGAAAATAGTGTATCCGAAAGCTTGCGTTGGGCGTGAAACGATAACGATTGTTTCATTACAACTTTTGCGTTTATCAACGATTAATTTCTAGGAAAGTCTTCTTTTTAATTCGCAATTTCTGAAGATCAAAATTTGCTTCGGCCTAAATAGAGTCGTAAGATAATTGAAATAATCGTACTTACCCCAAACATCGCGTAACTTTTTCTTTATTATCGTTGTAGTAATCTATGACATTTCTTGATCAATCTGTAACAGAAAGTGTGGAAAGCGATATATATATATATATCCATCGTCATCATCATCAGCGTTGTATTATTGTTCGTTGCCGAACGTCGTGACTAGCCATTATACATTTATTTATATGTACAAAGTGGGCTAGCATTCAAGGCACTAATTATATGTAACACAGATACACGCACGTAACATATTATACGAAGTGAGGTGCCACATACTTCTGCTTGATAATTAAGAGTTACGTATTGACGAAAAACTTCATAAACATTTTATTTCGTGATTTGGTTTCGAACCCTCGACCGTCGAATTGAGAATCGATCATTCTAGCAATTATGTCACCCTCGACACACAAACACAATGAATATATCTACGATAATTAATTAATATAACGTTAATTAATTATTATAAAATAATTTTTAAAAGTATATTGTAACATTTTCCAGTGGGGGGAGGGTCTGCTTGTATATTCTAGATTGGAGCTCAAACTAGAATCGAACTCGTGCGGAAATCAGATTGTCCTGTAGATATGTACATTATCTAAGAATAGGACGTTGGTTAGATAAGCAGACTGAGGCAGTCGATTCCAGTGTGACAGAGTAACAAGGTACAAAGTGACAGGTTGTAAGAATTGTATATAAAACTTTGTCTTCCTACGATTGGCTGTTAATCCTTGGCGAGTTAAAAACGCTTCTATAAAAATGTCTGACCTGATATTAGAGTAATAATCATAGGGTGAGATCTTCCCGATGTCGTTTATTTTTCTATTGTAAGCGGCTGTAACCAGAAATGCGGAAGGAAATAGAAAATCACCGCACTAATTTATTTTCTAATATTGCAACCGTGATAAGTAAGAAGATAGAAATGGACATGTCAACCCAGCCAATAACCGGTTTCTGGTGTGAAATAACTACATGGAAAACATAGAAAACGCTGAACGAGGATGAAAACAATAACAAAAACATAAAGTAATGAACAAAAAAAATATATTATGAATATCAGAAACAAGATTGAAAAATAATAATGGTATCTAGAGCCACTATTAATGTATATTACATTCAGGAAAGGTAAATGTAAGAAACAGGGTCGGAATTATCCTGAAAAAAATAGGGTAATTTAGTTAAACGGCAATTTTTGATTTTTTTTTTCCATTAATCAACTACATTGCTATTTTTATCTTAGAAACATCATACCGAACATCATCCATGTTTATGCTCCAAAAGCGGATAAATCAGAAGAAAAAATTGAAGATTTTACATTAGATATAAATCTAAATCACTGAAATTACAATAGTCATGGAAGATTTTAATGTTAAAATTAGTGAAGAAAAAGAAGTAGATTTCATTGGAAAATATGGTCATCGTAATAACAAAACTGATAAAGGATGTTACCTAATCAGAATTAATAATTGAAAATACCTTCATAAAGCACATTCTCGACGACTGTATATATGAAAATCTTCGACCAATAATGAGGTTAATATGGTCCATAATAAAATCGGTCATCCTGGAGCTGATATGTCATAAAACTATAAATGGGGCGGAAATTTGTCAAGATTACAAATAAGTAAAGAAAAGAAATTGATGTAAATAAATTGAGAAATAAAACTTTCAGGTCTGAAATAAAAAACATAATAGATATTAAATTCCAAAAGAAAAGCGGTATGAGTACCTGGGATGACATCAGCATTGATCAAAGTAAAAAATGAAAAAATTTAATCAGCACGACGTATCTAATATTTTGAAAGCGTATACTCGGAGAAAATTGTACTTTGAAACTAGAGATAGATAGCAGGATAGAACAAGCGCGAAATACATTAATAAAATGAAGAACCATTTTATACGCCAAGAGTTAAAATTGGAACTGAGAATCAGACTCTGAGATGCCGCATTTTTCCATGCTACTGCATCGTGACGCAGGAAATTGTCATTGTCACAGATTCGTTGTATTCGATCAAACAGCTGAAAGAAAATTCCAGATGCATGCATCCATTGGCGGTGAAAATTAATTCTACAATCAGCAAGCAAAGTCTACAAACCCATGTACTTTGGATTCCTGTACATAGGAGGGATATTGAAGGAATAAAGAAGGAGATGGAGCTGCGAAAGAAGCCGCTTTCGTGTCTCCTGCAGAATTGCTCCGATATGCGTCGCTGCATGTTCCATAAATTTAAGGAAAAAGCAAAAGTCAGACTTTCCGGTTTACCTCTCAACATAGTGGTATCTGGCCTATTCAACGTGTTCATCGCACAAGACAGGATAAAGTGATGCTGTTCCGTGTCCGCATAGATCACACTCGTTTGACTAATTTTTACATCCTATCCAAAACCGATCCTCCTACATGTTCATTCTGTAATGTTTAAATCACTATAGATCATATCTTACTCCACTGTTCTCTGTATAACTCTATTCGCTCTTCATTACAGGTTCCTATTACCTAAAAATGAAAATACTCTTATAACTTTCCTCGTTCGCACTAAATTATCTTCACACCTATAATAACGGAATAATAGACTCCGTACTTTTAGCCTTCGCAGCAGTACATGACACGGAAGATTTAAAAAGATAAAAAAATAAAAAAATAAAAATAACCACTCAGTATACTTAAAATATTATGGATTAAAAACGTTAGAAATACCGATGTACTGAATAGACTGGAAAAAATGTTAAATTAAGAAAAAATAAAGCTACAGTATTTCGAACATGTCAGGCTCGAAGTATACCAAAAAATATTATTCGAGGTCAAAACCGCTAGAATGAGATCGAAGGAAAGACATCAAATTACACGTTTGGATAATGTAAAAGAATGACGTTCAACGGGTCTTCAGAACATCCACGAAAGCAATTCTTCAAGATGGAGATGGCTGGTAAATAATTATCTGTAAACGAACAACTCGTCCTGTAATTATCAAATGTTTGTCTCATTGATAATCAAACGAGAGCAGCGTATAATATTCTAAGCAGAATTACTAATTTAGAAAAAATATTGTTTGTTCTAGATTGTTTTTGTTACTTTAATTATGTACCAATCTTTTGTAAATTGGTAAAAACAAATAAATAATTTTCTTTTTCCAAGCCGCGACTGTAATAGATTTTGTATTCCATTGTCGAAAATTCTGACGCATTAAAAAAAAAATAAAAAAATAGTGAATTTAAAATACGTTTATTTTTACTCAAATATCGTGAAGTATTAACAAATTTACCGCGTATTAATTATTTTTAAATCGAATTGAAATAATTCGAAAATTCTTAAAATCGACAATAACGAACTTTTAAATAAACATCAAAATGAAGAGATTACTTCGATTAAATTCGAATGAAATCGTCGAGCACAGTTAATTAACGTCGGCCAACTTAAAACAGATATCGTATACGATCAGTTTAAAACGTGCGCTAAAAACTTTCTACATTTATGTAAATGTACATATTTTAGTGAATCGTCATAATTTAAAAACGATTTCAGAGAATTCGGTTTAAAAATTTCGTTGAAATAAGAGGTCCTTTCTAAATAACCCTGGTGGCTAGAGGGTAGTGCATGATATCTATATTATGGGGTGAAGTTATCCAACTACTAATCGTTATTTTTAATCTCATCCCGGGTGTGTTAACGTCAAGGTGAAAAGAAGGAGGAGTTTTTGAAGGAAGGTGTTCGTACGTTTTTTCGCGTATAAATATAAGAACGTCTAAAGAAATGAATATATATATATATATATATATATATATATATATATATATAATTATATCCATGACTTTAGAATAGATAAATCAACCAGATCTTTATTTCTGGTATAATAAAGAGCAGCCGGTAGTCGTGTCCGTCGATAAATAATTACGTTACGCTGCGCGAAATAAGCCGGACGACGATCGTCGGTTAGTTTTGGAAAGAGGGTTGTTTAGTTTGATAGTTCGATAGGTTGTGCGACCTATTATATAGGTAGTAGATCAACAGCGCCGTTACTCAGGTATTATAGATTAAGACGTCAGGCGTGAAGTGTAGTGTAGTAGAGAACAAAGCAGTACACGTCACTAGGTAACCGCATGTTGCCTTTTACGTTATTATATCATTTTGTAAAGAAGAAAACAAGGAAAACCAGTATCCTGCCAAGAAGAAAAAGACCTTATATTTATTATATTATTATTACTATTATTATTGTTATATATCTTTCAGAAATTTGTAAGGTTGTAGGTAGTTTTTCTTAGAATTAACGAGGCGTCAGAAAGTGGAAGTATACGCCTCCCCCCTATATATATCGGCCGCGACTCTCAAAATAAGATCGTTAACAAACGAATAGAATAAGACACGTCTTACTTCCTGTCGTGAAATCGTCGGACGATTCAATTTTTCCGCCATTTTGGGTTCCTAATTATGTTAAATTTCTGGTCGATTTTTTTTTAAGTTTATCGATTGAAGTTCATCTTTATCCTGTGTTCTATTGAAAACTTTATTACCGAAATTATTTAATCCAATTCAAATTCGTCCAACAACGTATACCCATCCAATAATACAGTCGGAACATAAAGAACTCTAGGAACAGACGTATATGGAGTGTATACAGTGGTTGTCTCTTATTGCGTACTATCAGCTGCACCCGTCTCTCCCTAGGTTCCCATGGTTCTATTTTTTTAAAAACATTAAGCGGAGAAGAATTGTACTTATTAACAGATTACGGTTTGGGCATTGCTTGTTGCTGGACCGCCTGTTGCTTATGCAGCTTATAGAAAATCCGAATTGCCCTCTATATGCTGGTCGTGCAGTCTGCAACCCTGATCATGTGTTCTTCGAATGCCCTTCTTTAACAGCATTCTGAACTCTATCTTAAATTACTGCACGCGTCTCGTAATGGTCCTCCTTATAACGTATTGTCCCTTCTGCATAATAAGAATCTACATATGTTCCCGGACATAGCGATTTTTATAGAGAAGTTGTCCGAGTTTATAAAAATATGAGTTAGTAATTATTACGGTATCACGTTGGGTAAGCTGTAAAGGCATCCCCATTAAAAAAAAAAAGTTTGTATCATATATTTTACGCATTAAAAATCAGGATACCGAAAGTCGGATATGAGAAAACACATGTGTATGCCGCATAACGATTTTCGAACTAGGAAAGAGGAAGAAAAGGGTTCGAGAAAATGACGTCTTATACAATTTAATTTTAAGAGGAACTTTGGATTGAACGTGTAATCTCCTAAACTATTTATTGATAACGATATTATAATTTGTATTTTTTAAAACCCTTTCTCGATAAATATTAAATTAGGACAATTGTATACCTGTTTACTTAGTAAACAGATCGACGATATCTATTAAAAACTAGTTACTACTTTATAAGTAAAATTTTAAAATCAACTTGGAAACCACTACTGGTTAAAAAGAACCCGATAATGCAATAATACAAATAAAATAACATGTAACAAAATACTAATGATATGAAACAAATATAGCCATTAACGGATTAAATTCGTAAAAAAATGAAATATTAAATGTCGTTCGAGTTTTAGAAAGACATCCCAATAGTGGTTATTGATCAGCGGTAAAATTGAAGTCACTAGGTTAAATGGTAGAAAATTTCAAGATCTTTTATAATATATATATATATATATATGCGTGTATACATGCATAGTTTTTTTTTTGTTTTTTTTTTGACTTCCAAAATGTTTACCCATTAAAATAGCAATGTAACAGATTAATAAAAAAAGGTGGTTATATCGCTAAGTTACATTCACGAATTAAATTGTATAAACAAACATAAACGTGCACATTACGAGTAGCGAGTAAGAAAGACATATTTATAGGGAGAGGAATAGATAAGGATATGATTTGATTGTATAATATGTTACAGGAAGAAATATAGTGGGAGCATCTAAAAAATATGTGATTAGCGTCGGCAATGTGGATGGCATCTCCAGAATGAGAGCAGTAGGGCGAGTTAGTAAGTTTCATTTGAAATAACGAAGAAGGGAGACGATTTTTGGCAAACCGTAATCTGTATATGGCGATTATGAATGGACGAATTAGGTTGACTGGCATCTGTATATTGTAGAACCAGGGTAAATATGGCAGATCAGTATGAAGCAACTTATAATGTGTGACATTATAAGGATTACTCCAGACCACCTTCCAGTATTCCTTGTGGGCAGTTTTGACAATGGAGAGAAGATCAGTATGCGGTGAGTAAGCAACGAAAAGTCCAAGAAGAGAAGGAGAGTGTGCATTGTAGTCAGCGAGAAAATTTCCGCTAATTCCAGAGTGGCCGGGAATCCATACAAATTTAATGGAGACACCAACACCCTGCAGAAGGGCGACATGATTGAGAATTTTCAATATTATCGGTGAGGAATGGGGGTTGTAGTGTGAAAATTTTAGCGCAGAGAGACAACTTCTAGAATCAGAAAATATTACAATTTTCTTAGATAATTGGCTAGAAAGGATGAAACGAAGAGAGTGGAGAATAGCTATAGCCTCTGAAGTAAAGATAGAAGAAATTCTTATATATTAATAGTTTACATACATAGAGGAACTTCGTTTTCTGCACAATATGATCCACGGTAACGCGACTGTTCATCTGTTAGAAAAAAATCATATCAAAGTTCCCGTTCCTAATGTCCGTCCAACTCGTGAACTAACGGTGCAACTTTATAAAACGAAAGAGTACCCATGATTCTTCTGTATTTTCATTATTTTATACAAAAAAATCGGAGGAAAAATCATCCCGAATTAGAGGTTTTCCATAGTAGTGTAGCAGAATTCTTAAAACATGTTAAGGACTTCTTGACGTTCAATATGTGCGCTCTAAATAATAATATATAAGCTTGCGTGTGCGTTGCAGTGTATTTGTCTTGTTTTGCATATATGTACATGTATATGGATGTTATATATATATATATATATATATATATATATATATATATATATATATATATATATATATATATACTTATTTGTGTGTGCAAATGTATAACTAGTAATAATGTCATTACACACGTATGTTTTAATTATATATACTTTTAGTTTCATTTTTTTTTTAAATTTTTGGATACGTGTAAAAAGTTGTTGTATAATGCTTTGCCATAATTGGCATTGGCAGATTGTATAATTTTATAAATGTAACCAAACTTTTTAAAAATAAAATTAATTACTTTTTTTTTTTAAATTTACAAACCACGAAACATCTGGATGTACTCAGTTGAATTAACAATCCTCAACTCATATTTTAAATTCGAACTGCGATATATATATATATTCGAAGGTTTACTTTCCCTGATTTGGAACGGTATTTTATTGTTGAACGTTTTTCATTACGACTGTAACTGATAAATATTCAACCAGCATATATATAATATATATATAAATGTTCTACACGAAACGAAAGCATGTGTTACGGAATGAGAAAATTTGTCCGTATAGATTTATGCAACGCCCGATGCGATTTATATCGAATTACATGTACGACTTGTTAACAGGTTAGAAAACAAGATTCGTATATTTACACGCATCTTATATTCCGGCCATCGCGTGCGAGAGATATGACTGTGAAATCCGAAATACATCGTAGAAGTACAAGCGCCGCTGCCGAAGATCATCAGGAACTAGAACAAGACTGGTTATTACTTTGGTCATCGTCGGACGCGATAGCGGAAGAAGATACAGCCGAAATTTCAGGTTCGATGCTTTTCAATACGGAATCACCGTCGTCCGCGTTTTGGACCGGAGAATTTATACCACCTCCGCCACGACCGCCTTATCTGGAAGATCAGATTTCGGCAGACGGTCTTACAACGTGTGACCTTTGCACGTGGGCTTTAGAAAAATATTCCGAGCCGGATTCCAATTTTATAAGTAAATCATTTTTGATTTTTCTTTTATTTTAACGGTTTTGTTTTATTTCATTATCGCGTTATCTGAAGGTTTCATCGTTAAAACGCTCGCATTTTGTACTCTTATTCGTTTCCCTTGTTTTATTTTATTACACTAATAATAATAATAATAATAATAATAATAATAGTATTATTATTATTATCAGTGCAGGGACTTCCTTAATCCAAATTTAGCTAAAGTATTTTAGGACAGGACCATTTATATGTGTCATAGCCACATGAGAAATATTTAAAAATCTTTTTCTTTTTTCTATTAAGAAATCAGGTTGTCTTTCAAAATTAGATATAATGCTACTTGAGTTTGCAATAATAAAATTATTATTAGGCATAAATGAAATATAATTAGTTTTCTCAAAATAATATTGTTAATTTATTTAACAAGTTTTAATTCATATCTACTCCAGGAGTCCATGTGTCTAGATTACATTATTTTATCAATGAACTAACTTATTTCAATACTTGTAAACTTTATTTTATATATATATGTGTGTGTATATATTTTTATATCTTTCATTTACTTATTTTTCCTGCTTCCCTTTTTTCTATTTCTCTCTCTCATCCCATGTATATGTATATCTACTTACGGAGTACCCATCAAACAAATAGCAGTAGATGAAGTACCACTTGTCATAAATAAAATGAAAAATTGGAAAGCAACACACCCAGATGACATTCCGGCCGAAATGTGGAAATTACTGAGACAGAAAGGAGCTGAAACATTGCGAATATTATTCAACAGAACAATGGCAGATCGGTATTTAGAAATGTTGTCCACCAGTACAACTATATCTATATGGAAACGAAAATGGTTTACCGTTATTATCGACAAATTCGCTACTTTAGGGCGTCTTAAAATATTCAAGCGTATATTGGATCGCCGATTACAAGTGATTTAAATCACCTAGAACATATGTGGACACTTGAAAATGGACCCGTTACAACGGATTCGATTTATAGCACCGGAAAGAAAGAGTCCCAACTACATAGTCTTTTTGGACCTAGAAAAGACTTTTGGGTTCCATATAAATTAATCTGTAAGACGTTACGAACGCACAAAATCCCAGAAAATATGTAAACATACAGGTCATATACTAAAAAGTAACCTATGTACTGCAGTGCCCGGCAGACATTTCGTGCTATTTTAGGTTACTGGAGAAGTGAACCACTGCTATTTATCCTTTGCATGAGCACTATAACGGCAGACTTACAGACTTCTGCATCGTGGACACCAATATACGCAGAAAACATTTTGTTGGTACATAAATGATGCAAATTTTTTTTGGAAAACTTAACATCAGAAAAACTGAGTACATGGAATGTGGAAAATTTACTTATAAATATATTAAAATAGATAATACAGAGTTTAAAAGACCGATGAGTTTAAATATCTAGGCTGCAATAAGCGCGATATTGATTCCCCGATTTAAATAATAGCACGTGTGAAATGGATAAACTGGAGTTTTATGTGATGAAAGAATATGTATTCGTCTCAAGGAGAGGATTTACCAAAATATGGAGTTGAATGCTACCATCCAATTATACGTGTTTTATTATAATGGGAGACCTAAAATTTCTTTAAAGTATTTGGGAAATTTATGTCTCTAATCTACAACTACATAATTAATCTCATTTTTTAGTAAAACATTTAATATTATGGGCGTGTAAGACTTTTATTAATTCAAAATAAATTTTGAAGATAAAATTTTTTAAAAATTATTTGGAGAATTTTCCCCTCCAATACGACAACTACAGATTTAATACCATCTGCATCAGTCTATTGAATAATGGGGTTGACAGTGTTAGTAGCTGCATGAGCCAAGCAGTAACTGTTGAAGTAGTATTTGTGCATAATTATTACAACACGCTTTTTGTTAGTGCGCGGATAGCAACAGTATATATTTTAAATATGACGTCACTTTGATGACTTTGGGCTTATTATGATAACGACTATTCTTTGGTTAGGAAGTATTTAAAAATCAATATATTTTTTCTTAGCGAGCTTTTTTCTTGTTTTGATTTCACTTTCATAGCCTGTTACATAGTTAAGTTTACATACATAACTATCTTTTGTAACGCCTGCAAAAAACCATATATGCAATGGAGTCTGTACAAGAGTGCATTTTTGCCATATCTCTGAAAAAATGGTAAAATTTTGATGAAATTGTTTTTGTTTTACTCGTATCAAAAGCTAAATATTAAATCGCCTTGAGTACAACTATACATACATACTATCATTTGTAACACCTTTAAAAACCTATGTGTAAAATGTAGCAAAAAATATATATCATAAATTCAATAAAAAAGTTTAATTTTAAATGTTCAGTACTTCCAAATTGCATACTTCATAATAAATAAGTAAAAGTAATGTAAAATCCTTATCACAATACAGACTCCTTAGGAGCATCCCACTTGCGAAGACAATAAAGCGTAACTCCCTTATGGGTAGCAGGTTTAGGTAGAAGCCCTAGTCAAATATTAAATATTATGGGCGTGTAAAACGTTTATTCATTTAAAGTAAAATTACAAGAATAAAAATTTCTTTAAATTATTTGAAAACTTGTTCTCTCTACCTAATGGTAGGAAAACGATATAAAGGAAGACCAAGAAGTAAATATATAGATCAAATCATAGAACACACGGAAGTAACAAGTTATGCAAACCTTAAAAAAAGGGTACGAAAAAGACAATTTTTGTTGACCTCACAAGAATCATGAGTCATAAAGATTATCCATCAATCTACGGATTGAGGAAAAGAAAAAGAAGACAGCGATCACTGCAGATTTAATTCCATTTCGCAATTAAATATCTGTGAGACTTTTATTCTCTTTTTAAATTTCGTTTTTTTTGGATTCAAACGTGTTATCAAAGGAAAGCTAAATTTTCGTCATTCTGACATATGTCTCCCACAATCAATCTGACTACGCCTATCTCATAATATCGGTTCTACATATTATTTCGTAAAATAATAATTTTCGATAATGAAGTGTAAGAAGATTATATCGCGTTACAGTTTTTCGACATAATTAATAGCATATTTCGAATTCAACAAAATAAATTGAATCTTGATAATGGCAATGTATATTTGCATCGATTGAAATTCATGTAGAAGAAATGGCAAAACGTTTATGAAGAACAACTAACAGAAAGACGGACGTGCAGAATAGTAACAAAAGTCGAATTTAGACTGAAGGATAAACTAATCAGATCAGATTTATTTCTAATACAGTGGGCACGGAAATTTCACTGACTACCTAAAAAAATTGACATATCAAGTGACAACTGCAGAAAATGTAAAATCGAAATTGATTCACCAGATCACACATTTCTATATTGTATCAAATTCAATTACATAAGAGCTGAATACAACATCAGAGAAAACTACAAACTGGTTCAAGAATAAGAACAATACAATTAATACATTAATATATATAACCACAATATTAAAGGAAAAAGAATGGTATTTTCAGCCTTTCTCTTTTGGATATGTTATAAGTAGAGGAGATACGGATAAGCCATTGATCAAATGGTCTTCATATACAAGAATGTTTAAACTTTATACTTTGTCTGTATTTATTTATTATATTACAATTTTGTTAATATAAATATTTAATGATACTTTCAACCAACATGTATCTTCTTTATTCCTTTATCTCCTGTACCTAATTAGTACTCATTATGGAAGACAACGAGAAATTTAAAGAGCCCACATAATCCAGTTCACCCTATAAGAAATTATGATGATAAATGGGTCCACAGCGATAAAGAAAAGACGGATGAATTTGCTAAACATTTTGCCAACATCTTTACTCAAAATGATGGAATTAATATTTTACCTTCAAAACGGATCACATATAACTTATGTTCATAGCGCCGTCAAATATATCGATCGTGTCTTATTTAACTCGTTAGTCTCTTTTTTCATTTTATCAGTTCATTTTTATTTTATTTTTATTTTTATTTTTTTTTCTTATTTTGTCGTTTCGTCGAAGTTCGCTATTGTTTTCTCCGCGATGAACGAAGCGAGCCCGGGTGGAGTTTTCCCACCCGACCAGTCGTCAGGTATTAATTATTCTGTACCGATTAACAATAGCGATATTAGATCGTGTAATGTTACATCGGACAATTTGTATACTACGGGCACTAATAATCCTTATTACGTACGGAACAATCATAATGATAATAATAATAATAATAATAATAATAATAATATTAACAATGATAATAACATTAATAAAATTAACAATAATATTAATAATTATAATAATCGTGATGTTATGGGTAATAATAACTCGGTTAATAATGCTGCCAGCTCTCCACAATTATTTATACCCGGTGTTTATAATGGTCCTTTCGTTATTATTTTGGAATCTAAGAACTGCAAAAATCTCGCTAACTTTCATCCTATTTCTATTTGCAAACGTTTATCTAAATTTGAAGGTTTAGCCTACTTTCAAAGGAATGGACGCGATAAAATTAAAAGCGTATTCAATACCCTACATCACGCCAATTCCTTTTTATTATCCATATCCAATGACAGTGAATTCAAAGCGTACATACCTACTAGCTTGGTCTTTAGATTCGGAGTCATACGTGGTGTGCCAATTGACTTAACCGAAGACGAGATACTACAAAAAAGTGAATGCAGTATCTCAGTTGTATCTGTACGTAGGATAACACGCAGGCTGAATAATTCTTATACACCTACTACCGCGGTTGAAGTGAAGTTTGTCGGGAATAACACCGGAGTATCTCTATATATACAAATTACGATTTTTTGTACAACCGAGTATTCGACCTCCGCGTCAGTGTTTAAACTGTTTACGATTTTGACACATCGCTTTACATTGTCGATCGCAGCCACGATGCTTAACATGCCATAATAACCATTCATCTACTTCTTGTGATGTCACCACGGATCAAACTTTATCCATAACTTGCGTTAATTGCAAGGGAAATCATCGTTCGAATGAAAGAGTTTGTGCTTATTATGTGCAACAATACGATATACAAAAAATTATGGCATATGATAACGTTACGCGAGCAGAGGCTATTGAGAAGAAAAAGCACAGTTCTGTTACTTTCTTATTCCGATGTTGCACGCTCAAATAATAACCATCCCTCCAATCCTTATCCTAACAAGCGTAGTTCTCATTATCGTGCTTCATCACATTCTCCTTCTCCCTCCTTCCCTTCTTACAATCACCTCCTATCCTTTCCATCAGGTAAACTCTCTGGATTTACCAATGGATCCGGCTTATCATCAGCTTCCAAAAATATATCACATGTCAACATTTCCGCAAAAAAACATGATCCGGCAATCCGACCACAGCAGAGTCTGAAACGTTCGTCGATAACATCTTCTTCCTCTTCCGATACTCCTCGTTCGACTATGCACTCGGGTGCTAACAACATTCAGCGTGGAAACAAAACAAATCAGCCTAAAGCCACCACCACCAAGAAGAGAACTTGAACACACCGCTTGCTCCTACTTCTTATTTTCAATTAATTATTTTTACTTTGTCTTAATTTTTCTGTTCTAGCTGTATGTTTGTGTGAATGTATGTGTATGTATGTTGATTGTAATGTTTGGGTGAATGTATGTATGTGTTCGTTTGGTGAACGATTGTACGCAAGTGCGTACGTATGCGCATGTGTATGTTTTTTGTTCCTTTTTAATGTGTCTTTACTTTTATTATTATTTACTATGTATCCGTCTACATATTTATTTCCTTCTCACATTGTACTGAGATCTCTTCTCTCCTTTTGTTTTGAGATATCTGTAACTTATTATTTCCGCTATCCTCCAAACAGTCTGTTCCTCCCTTCAAGGCTTAGTTTATGTCAGGTATTAATCACAAATAAACCTTAAAGAGTCCTTCAGTGGAATAGCCGCAGTGTCTCAAAAAACAAAGTAGGTTCGGAATCTTTTCTTGCCACAATTCCTTGTCACATCATCTTGTTATCTGAAGCTTGGCTCTCCTCCTCCTTGAACTTTTCAATTTCTGGTTATCAACGTTTTCGTGATGATAGATGTGATGGATATGGGGGTGCTGCTATTTTAGTTCAAAATCATATTCCTCACTCCTTACTACCTATCGATCCTGTTATCGTTGATAGTAATTGCAACGGTCTGTATCTGTATATAAAATTCTTAGACAAACCTAATATATGTCTGTTCCTTTTACTGTCCCCCGAACCAGCTCTTTAATAAAGATAACTTTATCAATCTAATTAATGCATTTCCTACAAACTCTTCTGTAATATGTGGTGGCGATTTTAATGCTCAGCATTTGAGTTGGGGCAGTACTGCAAATAATTCAGCAGGAGAGTATATGCTGGACATTATTAACGCAACAAACGTAACGATTATCAATGACGGCCGTCATACTACTATACCTTCAAGGCATAGACCCTCAAACGCCCTTGATTTATCTTTAATTTCTAATAACTTAGCTCTCCTGGCAGACTGGGAGGTTAAAGCTATTCCCTTGGGTAGCGATCACCTTCCTATTGTGTTTTCCATTCAGTTTCAATCTGGTCCCATTTTTCATAATAATAGTCTATATTCGTATCCCTGGCTACTTCCCGATCGTAATATCGGTAATTTTTCTTCATTATTAGATTCCTTATGTTCTCCTTTACTTACTGTTACGATTTTTGATACTCCTCTGTACAATAAATTTATGGTGCTCCTTAACTCAGCTCTTCAATATTATGCTTTTCTCCTTAAACCGTCTAACGCTCAATCTCCTCTTCCCTCCTGGTGGGATTATTCCTGTTATAATCAGCAAAATATCCTAAGCAATTACTTCAAACAATTTCGGCGTACTCGCTCTACTTCGGATTTCATTTTGTTTAAAAATCGTGAAGCCATTACTCGTCATTTTCTCCTAACCAAGAAAAGGCAGGCTTGGAAGATCCTAGTATGTTCTATAAATCGTACTCAAACTTCTTCTTTCATCTGGAACAAAGCTAAATTATTTGCTGGTAAATCTTCCTCTTCGAACTATATCTCTCCCCTAACTACTGAAACATTTACACATTTTGTTGATACGGTCGCTCCTTCGTATGTTCCTAATCAGTCAGAGCTCTATTTCCCTGCGCCTATTCAATCTTCAATTTTTGATTCAAATTTTCCATCTTCCCCTATAAGTTTATCCGAAATTAAGCAGGCTCTCCTCAACAAAAAAGTTTCTTCTCCTGGTTGCGACGGAATTACATACAAAATATTAAATAACCTTCCTCATTCTGCTATTCTCATCCTGCTAAATTGCTTCAATCATTTTCTTACCACTGGTTCCTACCCTGAAAGCTGGTCTCATTTTCTTGTGGTTCCAGTTAACAAAGAAAACTCTTCCCATGGAAATACATCTTATCATCCTATATCTCTTGCCTCCTGTTAAAACTTATGAAAAAATATTAAAAAACAGAATCGTTTGGTGGTTAGAAAATAATAAGTTGTATCTTCAGGGAATGTTCGGTTTTCGGAATAATATAAGCTCTCTACATTGCGTTTCTCATCTGGTTGCTGGTATATACAAGTCGTACATATCTAAAAAGTACCTTGTCGCTTGTTTTATAGACATTAAAAGTGCTTTCGACTATATTCCTCTTTCAACGCTATATGATACCCTTTACTCTTTAGGGATTCTTTCATTTTTTGTCAAGGCCATGTGTAATTTATTTACTAATCGGGTTCTGATTTTCAAACATTCTTCTATCTCTGACCCTCTTATTCGGATTGTTCATTTAGGCTTACCCCAAGGGTCTGTTCTAAGCCCTGTTTTATTCAATATATACATATCCAAACTTTTCCAGGTCTGTACTTATGTTCACACCAATATTTTATCTTATGCCGACGACATTGTGCTTTATGGGACTAATGCCGATCTTACAGCTGGCATACAGCTACTAAACAATACATTAGATCGTACTACTACTTGTCTACGAAACTTGGGTTTTTCCTCTTTCTCCTCATAAATGTGTCGCTGTTGTATTCTCTTATAGACGCATTAACCATTCTTTAAATGGTCTACTTGTTGACAATCAGAATATTCCATTCTCCACATCCTACAAATATTTAGGTATCCATCTGGATTATAAACTCAACTGGCGTAGTCATATCGAGGCTGTCCACTCTAAAGTTTGCAAACGTATTAACCTACTAAAATCTCTTTCCCACACTACCTTTGGAGGTGATCCTCTTGTTTTAATTCTTTTGTATAAATCTTTCATCCGCAGTGTCATGTATTACGGTAGTTTTTTATTTGCCAACTCTCCCTCAATATTTATTTCTAATTTGGACAAACTTCAAAACATATATCTGCGTTTGGCTCTAGGGGCTGTTGTTTCTGCTCCTATATCAGCATTAGAGGTGGAGGCAAAAGTCCCTCCTTTATCAGTGCGGCGAACATATTTAGCTGACAAATTCATGATCAACTGCTTTTCAGCTAACACATCATCATTATTTCCTCTTTTCCACGATATTTTCCGGCAATGGAGATTTTCTCTTAATCGACGTCCAATACATCTCTCTGCTCATCATCTTTCAAGATACAGTGACTTAATACTTCCTTCTGTACCCTCAAGTTTTTTTAATTTTCCTTTCGCTAATAATGATACAGTCTTTGATATAGATTTAGATTCTTTCAAAACCTTCAAAGCTTCAGTTCCATCCTCTGTTGCCAACGCCTTTTTCTCATTCTATATTTCTGAAAATTGTTCTGATTTTCTCCCCATTTATACAGATGGTTCTAAATCTAACAATTACGTAGGAGCTGCTTTTGTTATTCCTTCCTTAGGTATTGTTAAAAAATTTACACTTTTAAAGATTTCTTCTATTTTTACAGCTGAGTCGGTAGCTATTCTTCAATCTCTCCGCTTTATACAACTCAATCAATTATTTGAAAAAATCGTAATATTTACTGATTCTAAAAGTTGTCTCTCTGCCTTGCAGTTTTCTCTTTTTAATCCACATTGCTCTCCCATAATACTCAAAATTCTTAATCATATCACTCTATTACAGGGCGTCGGAATCACTGTTAAATTTACATGGGTTCCTGGTCATGCTGGTATCACAGGGAACCTTCTTGCTGATTACTACGCCAAATTCTTCTCCCCTCTTAGTTTACTTATTGCTTATACTCCCTGTATCGATCTTCTCTCCCTTATTAAAACAGCTCATAAAGAATACTGGAAAACTCTTTGGAATAACCCATATACCACATCACAGTTCAAACTACTCCAACCGGATCTCCCTTGTTTTCCCTGGTTTTACAATGTTCCATTACATGTTAGTCTACTTCGCAATTTTATTATTACCATGTGTAGGCTGCGATTCGGAAAAAATCGGTTACCTGCTTCACTGTTTCGTATGCACCTTATCTCATCTCCTTTCTGTTCTCATCCTGCAGACATTCACTGCACCGCTGATGCAAATCACATTTTTCTAGAATGTTCTCACTACCTCTCTTCTCGTTCTACTTTATACAATCAACTCATCTCAGTACACGTTCCTTTCCCAGTCAATATTCCTTTCCTTCTCTCCATCCGCAACTTGGACATTTACATTTACTTATATAAGTTTATTATAGACTGTAGAATACTTGTATAGTTACATATTAAGGCTATTATTTATTATTTTTTGTAATGGGTAAACCGCTGTGGAAGCCCAGTTTAAAAAAATAAAAAAAAAAAACTTATGTCATTTATATTTAATTATCTTCTTTCGTTTCAATTACGTCTTTTTTTCTCTTCTGTGCCTCACGACGTCTGTGTATATCATTTATACATCTACTCACACACCTACATAAACATTCACATTTAACTCATATATTTGGACGGTTGGGGGGGTTCGAAAAAAATTGTCATCATTATTTAATTCTTAATTATCACGGAGAAGGCAATGGCACCTCACTCCATATAACGTCATATACGCGCGCATCAGTGTCGCACATAAATAGTGCCTGGAATGCTAGCTCATTTTGTCCGTAAAAATAAACGTACAATAGCTAGTAACGACGTTCGTCAACGAACAATACGACAACGATTATGATGATAAACATAATCAGAGTAAAAGTAATTTCACACTGTGTGTTCTAAAAGAACATTAAAAGAATTAAATAATCAAGTGAACAGAATATTTATAAATTAGGCGGTACAGGATCGAATAATTTACGTAACATGCTGAAAATTACGAGTATAGACTATAGTATGTATCATGTATATTATACGTGTGTGTGCGCATATGACACAAAAATATGTACAAATTAGCGTAACTCACCTTCAATGACCCAGTCAACAAACATAAAACTTGAAGAATGATGTATACATATTCAGAGGAAGCACACACATATATATATACATATACGCAAATAAAGTACATAATATAAATACAAACACCGAACATTCATGCGAATATGCATGTGGATACAAGTCGAGCAGTTGAACATGATTTTGAGTAGTATTCCTTTTATCTCATTTATTTTTTTTTAAAAAAATATCGTTTTTCAAGGAACACACACACATTATATATATATATATATATATATATATATAGTTCGTCCCGTCAGTCTTACTACAGACAAATTGTACGGATATGCTCTGTACAGCTGGAGCATAAGAATCTTTAGAATTGATTTTATACTAAAACCATTAATTGATCATATCTTACCAAATACTACTAACTCTAAACTTCCGTGGTTCTATTTCTTGAAGATTAATTGTTAAGGAATTGTACTCAACGGTAGATTGCTATTTGGGCACCGTTTGTGTTACTTGATCGTCTTCCTTCATTCTGAGCGGGGAATCTGTAATCCCGATCATGTTTTTTTTTTCGAATGTTCTGCTTCGGTGTAATTACATTCTGAGTTTTACCTTATCTTACTACGTTCACTATATATTACACCCCGTGTGTATCGTCGCTTCCTCAATCTGGATAATCAACAACTATTCTCTCACATAGCGAGATTTCTAGAGAAGTTATAATCCTTAAAGTTTAGTAAGCCGTAAAGATATTCCCATTAAAAAAATAAATAAAAATAAAATAAAAAGTAGTTTTCGTCTTATTCGACAAATAATTCTTAATATTAACGAGACGTCTTAATTACATGTTTTTAAACTACCAAATTTAACTTAGAGAAGGCGAAAGTATTGTACTTTCAATTATTAGCTTTTTATGTACGACACAAGAAATTTCACAGTTACCGAAGTTTTTTACTATGTACTTTACGGAACATTGATCAAACTTTTCAGAACCAAATAGAATTACACGTATAAGCTGAATGTATTTCTGCATGTATGTACGCGCAACTAGTATATGTATATACACGTAGTATACATGTATGTGAACATATGTATCATACATAGATAATTCTCATCCTTATGTATCTTAGACGTTTAAATTATAGTATACGTATTATCTCGTATAAGAGTCACAAGTGCATGTAGGTACACATTCGATAACTGAGAGTGAAAATGGACACAGTGCGCGAAAATGTGAGTATACAAGCGGTTGTTATTATATATTATAAAGTATTGTAATAGGAAATAATAATACACCGATTAAGCCTAAACGAGCAGTGCAGTGTACTGCATTTCTTTAAATGAAACAAAAAAACATTAATTTGAATGATAAAGAATTAATAAATTAAAAATAGCTACCGGCGTAATATTGAAATAATTTAAAATAATAATTGCGTTTAATTTACTCCGAGAAATATTTGTTTAATTAATTACGTCGCGTTCGTCTAGAAATATCTAGAGTGTTTTTATTTAATTTTTATACACTAAAACATCTACCAGCGATAAGTGAGAAAAAACAACCGCAAACGAATATTTATTAGCTACGTATAAGCCGACTATAACGAGAATAAATGACCAAGCGGATGATATAGATAAGGAAAGAAAGTTGTCGAGCAGTTGGTCTGGTTTACTACGAAATTATTAAATGAAAAAAAAAAAATGACGGCAAAGTTCAAAGTTATTCTATATGAAAATCGTCCTCTAGCGAGTATATTCTAGCTGTGCCGTCCCCGTAATAATTAGACTTGTTTTACACGTAGAAATTCATCGACTACAAACGTATTACTACGACGATATTACGTCCGTTGTACA
Source organism: Coronaproctus castanopsis (assembly GCA_032883995.1). Taxonomy (NCBI): domain Eukaryota; kingdom Metazoa; phylum Arthropoda; class Insecta; order Hemiptera; family Monophlebidae; genus Coronaproctus; species Coronaproctus castanopsis. Next base: position 105,989,547 of record CM065052.1, on the reverse strand, counting down.
ACATTTAAGTACACATTCGTAGGTGTACACGCTAGAGAATTCTATTCACAAAGATTAGTTCTATAGTCGAGGTTTTTCGTGAAATAAAGGCAAATTCTTCTACTATCTATCCGGGTCGAATTCATTCATTTTCGGTCTGGCTGCCGAGCGTGAAATATGTGAGACTTGGAGATAATTATTCTCTATCTCTGCGAACAATTATAACAATTACGTTATTCGAAACAGAAGAATATATATACATATATATATAAGTTTTATAATTAATAACGAAAGTTAAAAAAATCTGAAAACTATATTCGAACAATCTTTAACAAAATTTTCCAGCAATCGCGCCATATTCAGGTCGTTAAATAAATTACAATTCAACTCTTTCCTTCATATTCTTAGTAACCCGTACTTAGTGGAAGGAGACTAAAATACGAAGAACACATATTGCAAGGTTACATCGTTAGATTTTAACAGATACAGTATTTCAACGATCGGATATAGTGGCCCACTGATAAGAAAAAAGTTGTCCATTTACTAGATTTTTTTAATGGCCACGGAATTAACTTCAAATTATATTCTAATAGAATTCAAAGTTTGGTCTTTCATCCGATCATCACCTAATAGAAACTATAAACATATTAATTATGTTCGAAAGATATATTAAAGAAAATCTGGCTTTAAACGTTTCAACCCGGAATACCGTATTTCAACCCGGAAAACCGTACAGATGAAACACACTGGAACATTTTTTATAAAAAAATTTAGGGAGCTGTTAGGAACAGTACGCTAAAAAGTAGGACAATTTATCCGGCTGTTTATTATTCAATAAATACTCTGAACGAAGTAAAATATAAGCAAAAATTAAGAATAAGGCTAAATAATAGGTTACATACAGTGATGAAAATCTTAATTTCAGTAAATATATGGATTACATTATGGACAAAATTAAAAATATTAACCGCTACAGATCTCTACAACAGAAGCTTTGGTTTAAAATTTCTGGACGGGAAAATTCTTTACTCGGCGTTGTTCAGATCGATTATGACATACGGTTCCTCGATTTATTATCCTAATATTTTGTTGAAAAAAAAAAAGAAGTTAAAATTGGACAAATAGAAACTATCTCGAACGTAATATCTGCATATAGAACATACTCCTATACGCCTGCAACGTCTTATCAGTTATTATGCCGGGGAACTTACAGTTGGAAATGATAAACGAGATAAAAAAAAAACGAAAAATATCGAATAATGAGAATACAGAAAAAAGGAAGTGAAACAAAAATACCTGTAGAAATGGAAAAACGTTTATAAGGAAGAACTAACAGGAAGACGGGCGTGCAGAATAGTAACAAAAGTCGAGTTTAGACTGAAGGATAAACTAATCAGTTCAGATTTATTTCTAATAAAGTTGACACGGAAATTTCACTGACTACCTAAAAAAATTAACTTAACAAATGACAAATTCAGAAAATGTAAAATCGAAATTGATTCACCAGAGCACACATTTCTATATTGTATCAAATTCATTACGTAAGAGCTGAATCTGCAACGATTAGTAGATGTCCTCATTACAATATGTAACGGATACGGATTACACCTGAATATCTCTAAAACAAAATATATGGTGTTAAACAGAAAAAGCGGAAATTTAGTAACAACACCACTAACCGTTTATGAACAAAACATTGAAAAAATTGAAAACGCGATATATCTAGGCAGTAATTTAAACGAACAATGGAATATGAGCGAAGAAATCAAAATACAAATTTGAAAAGCTCGTAATTTATTTTTAAAATTAAAATCAATATTGCGCAGTAATAATATAAATTGTAAAATTGAAAATCAGACTGATAAGATGTTATGTATTTTCGGTGTTACTATACGGTGCTGAAAGCTGGACATTAACGAAGGCGACAGAAAGAAGGCTGGATGCTTTTGAGATGTGGATATATCGTAGAATACTTAAAATAACATGGACTGACAAAATACGAAATTTGCTAAATCGGTTAAACAAGTGCGAAGAAATAATAAAAGAAATCAAACACCGAAAACTAAAATATTTTGGTCATATAATGCGCCATCCGCGATAATATACCTTCACCTTATGATACGAGGAAAGATTGCTGGAAAAAGAGGAAGACAAAAATAACATGGATTCAAAATTTGACGCAGTGGTACGAAGTGTCCACCATTGAACTCTTCCAGGATGTACCCGATAGAATGAATACCTTAATAGCAACTTTCTAATACACCTAAATTATAGTATTAGTATTATCTTATATGAGTTATGAGTGCATGTACGTACACATTGGATATCCGGGAGTGAAACTGGCGCACAGTCCGCGATAATATGAGTGTGCAAGTGGATGTTATATTATCATATATTATAAAGTATTGTAAAAGAACGTAATACACTACCCTAAATTAGCGATGGGGTATACTGCACCTACATAAATGAAGCAAACTGTAAAACATTAATTTGAATCGTAAAATATTAATAAAAGAACCTTAATATAGCAATTACATCGTTCCTTTGCGCTCCTATAAAAGTTAAAAAATATAAGAACAGTGAATAAAATTGTGTCATAGTGTGAGACATGGCGAATTAAAATAAACGATAATAAATCAACACGTATAATATTTAGAAATCGTCATATACAGTCAGAAAATATAAAAATAGATTATAAAATAGTATCAATAAAGAATATTTTTTATATTTTCTGACTGTATATGGCGATTTCTAAATATTATACGTATTGATTTATTATCGTTTATTTTAATTCGCCATGTCTCACACTATGACACAATTTTATTCGCTGTTCTTATATTTTTTAACTTTTATCAGAGCGTAAAGGAGCGATGTAATTGCTATAGTAAAGTTCTTTTATTAATATCATCAGAAGTTGATATGGCGTAAGCATATTGACACAAAAAAATCTGGAATCATACTCGAAATCAGATATTTGTTAATAGGAAAACTGTTCAATTTTTTTTTTAAAAAAAACAAGTCACTATTATACAATCAAATATACGCTCTAATATGGAAGTACCGATGTGAATTGTAGGGCTGCAGTGGAAAAAGAAAATAATACCACTAAGATTCAGGGGTATTAAAATTCTAAACGGTCCATTGTACGCAAGAAAGAATACACGATGATAGCGTAGAGTACCTAGATGATGTAATTAAAAAGATGGCAATACGAACTGGGCTGCAGTTAGCCTATTAAATAGTTCAATGCAAATTCTTCTTCTTTTGTCCATTTGACTGTGTTCTCAGTCGTTAGTACCAGCTATGGTGACTATTTCTCGATATAAGGTTCGGTATCTTGCTTTGTGGAACAAATCTTCTACCTTCATAGATGTTTTTGAATATTATCGAGCTATGCAATAGTTCTTTTGCCAACTCTTCTTTTTTCCCAAAAAATTTTTCGCATAATTATGGTCTTCGGCAGTACATACTGTGGGCCCCTGAATATGTGTTCAAATTTTTCGTTTGATCGTATCAAATAATACTCTATATTTTTCAATATATCTAATACTTCTTCACTTTTGTTCTTTTCTGTGTCCACGCTATACGCAATATACGCGGTAACACCACATTTAAAATGCTTCTATAGTGTTTATTATTTTAGCTTTCTGCGTGCACGTTTCGCAGCCATACAGCAACATCGATCATACATAGCATTTTAAGGCTCTAATTCTTATTCCATGCGATGTTAGTGTTTTCTTCACTTTCATAAATGCTAATCTTGCCTGTCTTATCCTGTATTTAATCTCTTCGTTTGAATCCCTGACGTTGGTAAGCCAAGCTCCTAGGTATCTATATTTAGTCACTACTTCTAATTCGGTATCTCTTAATATTATTTTTGGCTTATCTGGATGTACTGTCATCACTACAAATGAGTAGGCTAAAACGAATTAAACATTCGACCTGGCACAACAATGAAAATTTATTCGAGCTATTCGAACGTAAATTATTAATGTAGGGTCTAGTAGTTGGGCTACGAATGTTTTACGTTACAATTATTCGTCATACCATCGGACTTCTGTTTTCGTATGGCTGATGCGGAGTTGAACTGGTTATAGGACAATATCTAGATTTCGAATCCATGTTAGCGCTGCCGCTGATGCTTTGTGGATATCTTCAAAAGTTCCTGTAAAAGCTCTGTCTGGATATGGTTTGGCGTTGGTAACCGCAGTCACAGGGAGCGTCATTTTTAAACTGCCACCGCGTTAGCATGTCGTTGCACCGTCCGTTTTCAGTGCGTATTCGATTTAATTGCATCCAGTCCTTCCTTGGTAGGTCAAAACCACTTACCGCAGTATCTGGCAGGGTTATCAGTTTACGGTTATCTGGATTTGATTTGCTCCATTGTTCACGCCAGCTTCGCTTCCCTTCGAATTTTCCTCTGATTAGATCTTCGCCCGTTGCTCATGCCGGTCTTCGTGATTTCAGTCTGTGCACTTAAGGCATGTGCTTATTTATAGGGAGTTCCGGCAGGGTTTTGTTCTTTGCCCATACTTGTGCAGTTGCTATTTTCGTACGTATGTGCGGTGGAATAATATTGCTGAGTATTGGTAGCCAATAAAGTTGCGTCGATTTAATTGTCCTTGTAATTAACCGCATTGTTGTATTCAGTTGTGTATCTACCTTTGCGGTATGACGGCTGTTTAGCCAAACCGGGGATACATATTCTGCTGTAGAGTATACTAGCGCCGCGCAGCGGTTGTTAGTGTCTTGGCTGAAGCATCCCATGTTGTACCAGTTAGCTTTTGTATCAGATTGTTTCTGGTTTCGACTTTTGCTGAAATATTCTCCAAATGCTTTCCATATGTTAGCTGTCTGTCTAGCGTTATTCCAAGGTATTTGGGCATTAGTTCATAATTTAATATCTTGTCCTTGCATTTGATTTTCAGTTTCATATTGGCAAGCTGGGATGTTAAGTGAAAACAGGATGCAACAGTTTTAGAGCTGTTCAGTTGTAACCGCCAGCGTTCGAAGTTTTGCCAAATCGTCTAACAGGCTTGTTTGCAGTTCATGGACATCAGAGCTTTGAATAGCTAATGCAATATCATCTGCGTAAATAAACTTTTCTGCTTGAGTTTGTAGAAATGTACAGGTTGAAAAAAAGAGGAGCCAGTACCGATCCTTGTGGTAGCCCACTGTTCAATCTGAGCTTGTCCTGCAAGATGAACTGTGAAAGCACGATTGCTTATCATTTCATTAACTATCGTAACTAGAGTTTTGCATGGAAATATTTCAATAAATTTTTCAAGCAGTTCATGTCTTCATACTGTATCATAGGCTGATGATAAATCCAAAAAAACTGCCGCAGTTTTCGTTTTTTCTGAAATCCATTTTCATTGAGCGTTGTTAAGCAGGCCACTTGTTCTGTACAGCTTCGGCCTGGTCTGAAGCCGGCTTGGTCTATTGGTAAGAATTTCTCAATTACTGGGGACAATCGGTTGTGCAGTAAACTTTTGAACAATTTATAACAGACGCTCAGGAGTGATATTGGTCTATAGTTTTCAACTTTTTCCGTACCTTTACCTGGTTTTATAATCGCTATCATCATAGCTGATTTAAACAATCTCGGTAGTTTCAACCATTTTTTTTACTCTACTACCAAAATGTTTTACAAATTCTGGGGAAATGCTGTCTTTACCAGCCGCTTTCTTTAATTTCAGCGTGCGGATTCCCGCTTGTAATTCATCGCTAGTAAATGGCTTTGCCAGCTCTGACCGAAATTGGGCTTTCTTTTTCAGGTGTGATAATTCTCTTTTAACTTGTGAACTGAACGATTTATCTACAGTAGTACGTGTTATTTCTATCATATGATTTTCAATGGTTTCTGGTGAAAGTGAAATTTTTTCAGCTATTTTTTGTTCAGTGCTGCTGTTTGACAGTTTCTTCAATAGATTCCACGCTTTTCTGCTCGAGTGTGTGGAGTCAGTATCAGCTACTAGTCGAGACCATTTTTCTTTTCGCGTTTTATCTAGCTGTTCAATTAAGTTGTTTGCGGTGTTAGCATCACCTGTTAACTTCTAGTCGTTATAGAGCTGGTCGCATATGGTGTTCCAACCCGGTACATATGTCTTCCGATATCCGCGGGAAATACTAATTTTTGCTGCACCGGTTACTAACCCGCAGAAGCGCTCATAATTTTTGGATATTGGTTTAATAAATCGTATGTGTCCTTCTAATGTATTTGCGAATGTTTTCCACTCGGGCGAAGTTCCAGCGTGGGACTGGTATTTATGCGAATGAACTTATTTTAAACCCTACTTTTATTATTACCGGGCGGTGTTGACTTCGAGGGAACACTAATCTACAGTCTAGTCGTATTACGAACCTTTCACGTCATAATTATTCGTCACATCATCAACTAATAGCTTGTAAGCCAGGCAACGTCTAAATGAATAAAGAAGAATCATAAATAGAAATTCTTCTTTTATGGGAATATAAAATGAAAAATCTGAAATCGTTATTTTTGACGCAGCAATTAAATTTTCGTCAAATGATAATTCGATAGTTTTAAGAAATCCGAAATTATAGAAAATTAGAAACTTCGTCACATTTCTCATAGATAGCGCTCCTATTAACACTCTCCGGATTTAAATTTTTGCAACGTACATTTTTTTTTTAATAAGTTCACGTATTTTATTTAAATAGCGAATAGTTTGTTCACACTTTATGTATAAATAAATCATTTCGTACTATAAAATCAATTTTTAACAATTATTAATACAACAATTTCGACAATTAACTCAGAAATTAAAAATTCTATTCATACTTTCAATCCGTTTTATATATCGGGACAACGCGAGAAAGTAATTCTGAAACATATCTAAAAAAAAAAAATTGTATATAAATAAATTATTCGAATGCTCGCAGAAAACTAGAGAGAATATTTGCAAAATGATTTAAACTCGTATCTTCAAGAATTGTCTTTGCTTCCATTTATAATCGGTTAAGCGTATGATTATGTTTAATATATATGATATATACATATATGCATAATACGAATGAATACGGTTCCTTATATAAAATAGTTGTTTTAATATCGTATTCATACGCGAGAAATGTAAAAATATATTTCCTCTCCTTTTTTGTTTTTCTACTCCACCATTCTAAGTGTAAATGCATTCTTTCCTTTGGCTGGTTCTACGTCTGATGATAATTGCGTTTCGTGAAAATAATGGCCTTATTGTTCTTCGGCTCCTGCGAGTTTTCATTGACAAGAGATATGAACACAATTATATACATATACACGTAATGGCACCTGACTTACCTGAATTTATAATGCTTCATGGCACGATACACAACAGGCAAAAGATATCGGACAGCTGATAAGTTTTGCATACGACTGTGTCTTCTGAAACCAGCATATTCCTCTGTCTAGCAGTTATGCGACAATATATATTGTCAGTGGAAGGCGGAGATAAGGCGCTGTTAGCATTATACTCGGTGTACTGGCGGGCCACATCGAAGAGAAACCGGAATCTTCAAACGTCGTTGTCGATTATGTATTCGGTTTGTTAACACCCTGTTTTACAGACGTATTAGAATTTATTACGCGCAATACTTTTAAAAACATTTTAGATCGTATCGTTCATGCATACATACGTACATACATTATCCGTTCATTTAAACGTGTATACACACTGAAATGTGATCGTAAATTTTCGACGAATTTTTACGTGCAATTTAATATTTGCAAATTATAGATGTATAGAGCAGTATAGAAGAAACACATCATAAAACTATTTCCAAAAATTATAAAATTTAAGAGTTCCCCAAAACAAAAAAAACGTCTTATTTTGTGATAATAATCGCAAGAGAACTCTATACGTGAAATATACTTACTACAATCGTTAAATTATATACAAAATTTTATATCGTTTTTTTTTATACATTCCAAATTTCACTGTTTTTCCAAAAAATCTTAATTACTCAGTATTGCTGTTGATAAGACTAATATTTATCGTGTATTAATAAAATAATAAATTATTTAATAAATTTATTCAATTTTGATTTCATTATTTCATAGCTTATATAAAAAATTTATATTTCAAATAATTTCTAATAATAAATATGTAACGACTTTTAAACATAGGTGAATATAAACAATATATAAATTAGAATATGTAAAATGGGATAACTTTTGAAAAAGAAAAATTTTTATTTGTGTTCATGTTACTTGTTATTAAACTTAAAGATAAGAGCAAGTTAAAATGTTATCGGAAAGACAAGTCTGTAGAAGTATACTTTATTTAAATGACACGATGTGGTATAAATGAATGTGTGAGAACTAATAAATTACGTAAATCTAAAAGTTGCGATTAGAAATACAATCTAATACTAACTAGAATATATTGTTCGTTGCGCAATATTATCATTTTTAAATCAAACGCGAATAGTGAACCATAAATTACACTTATGTATATAAATTGAAATTAAAAACATGTATGTATGAAAAATTACACAAATTAATTGTACATTGGTGATAAATAATATTTCGTACCCGGTTAAAAATGTATTAAATGTTACACTATTAATATTGAAAACAAAGTGTTGCGTTAGCAATAAGAAAATACTTGTACACAAAATATTCGGATAAATAATCCATATGAATTTGTAATTATCCTATTTTACATAAATTAATAAACTTTAATCATTTAACAAAAACAACTATTATATATGTAAACAAATTGTTTTGTTGGATTTCCGAGTTGAGTAATTGTCAGTTGATACAGAGTATTTAATTACCGTAAAAAAAATAATAAATTGGAAATATGAAAATTGATACTTGATTTTAACAAAATTGTAAACAAACATTATTTTTTAATAAGTATGATATAAAAGAAAACATAAATGTTATTTTGTGATACAATTAAAAGGTTTTCGAAGTAGTTCTAAAAAAAATTATTGTAATGATGAAAATTTTCAAAAATCCAGCCATCAGAATATGAACACTTCATTTATTATGAAAATGTGTACCCGAATGAATTTTTATAAAATCATAAAAAAAGATTATACTTCATACTTTCACGTATTAAGTTACCGGTAATCTTGTTTGCTAAAATTTTAAATAGTAATTAATTTTAAATAGTAATTAATTTTAAATAATTATTGATAAAATAAGAAATTATTAACTTACTTTAATTTACCTCGTATAGATTTATTTAATAACAATGCGATCATAATTTTATTTTATTACATTCCTTAAAATATTAATTTGAAAATGCCGGTTAAAAAAATTATGTATTTATTATACTCCTCCAAGAGGATATTATGTACATTTTAAAAGATGCAGTTAGAAAAATTTTTTAATATTACTGAGAGGATCTAGCGAGAAAAGTTCGAATTTACATTAATAATATTAATGGTTTGTAACCACGTTGTATGAGTATATTGGCGAACGAGTGGCGGACACATTTAAATGAATTATACAATACGGGAGCTGGCAGGATGACTTTGAAATATTATCTAGGCAACGATTTCACGAAAGATGACAAAAATACTTGATGTTAGGGAAGACTTCGTTGAATCTTATTATTGTAACGAAAATCTGTTATAATTTTAACGTTGCTTTTTGAATTTAAAATGTAAATTAGATTACGATAAATTTTCCATATGTATATTATTATTATTACGAAATTTGTAACTGATGAATTATGTTGTCAACTGGTCGTGTCATTCTTCTTTCGTTCATGCTTAACTACATTGAACATACTTGTAGAAGCATCAATCAGAGATTAAAAGAATGCAAAGCAGACTGTAATCATAAAAGAAAATATTCGTCTGCAGTGGCTTCGCAGTAGTGTCGAGGGAATCATGAAATACAATTTGACGATTTTGAAATCTTATCAAAAATAGATAAATATAGCTCCAGAATTGTTGGAAAAGCAATTGATATTTTTAAACATCCAAATTTTGACAAAGGGGATGGATACCTGCTTAATTCAACTTGGTGGCCGGTCATTGCCCCAATTGGGAAAAAACAAGTTTAAATAAAAACAAATGTTGGTCGAGTAAACAACTCCATTTTCCCGCATGATGACAAAAATATTGATAAACGAATGTGAACACAGCAGGGAACTTGTTTATCACAAAATAATATTAAGTCGAAATTGCCCTCTTTTAAGCATAATTCGATAAATATAATCACACATTCATAACCCCTATCAGTTTGAAATTGAAAATTATAAGTATTTTCCAAACGTTATATGTTAAAAATTGTAACATGGTTTACATCTAAAAAAATCATAAACGTATGGATATCAACTATGAAAGTTTAAAAGTATCCTTTTCTATACTTGCTATATATAAACCATCTACATGCATGCATGCATAACTTCGTTGATGAGGATTAAACACGAAACAATATCAGTTGTAGACTTTAATGTCAAAAGCAGACGTTGTAATTGCTTTAGCGAAAATTTTACTGGCACTATCCTTAATTGTCATTAAATGACCTTCTCCGCATAGTGGCTCCTATAGTGGCAACATATTACAGAAACAGTAACTTTAGCACTTGTAAACTAAACACATCGGACCCAATATTTGTTAATGATCTCTCTTCTTGTCATAATCCTATACTTATTACCACGGTATATAGAATACACGGTAGGTATCACGCGCATACCGGCTGTGCGTGCATTTGAAGATACACAGACTTATTACTTTATGAACATTTAAAATTTTAAATAATAAAATGTAACAAAAATCTAAGTGTATAAAGAAATGTCTCACTCGCCGAATTGTAGTTCGTGTAATTTGATTAATGTATTCCTCTTTTTCGTCCGTCGTTGGTGTTTTTGTTTCCATGAGTTGTTCTTTTACAGGACTTTTCCTTGTTCAGCGTCTTAATCCTGATAAATGTTTGTGCTCTAACATAACACGAAATGGCGAATTCGTGAACACCTGTGTTACTGTATTTCGATTTCAATGCGTTTATCAGTGTTTTCATTACGTCCGAATTCTTATTAATGCTACTGTCGTGGTTATTGTTACAGTCTTTTTCCATATTGTATATAATGCTTATCCATTGTTCAGTGGGATTCATTAAAGCACCCCTCGATATTGTAGCGAGCCAGCCCATTTGTTTAGGTGGATTTTCTATTGGATGGCCGTATTCAAAAGCAGTATCTAACCCTCGTTTTTTCATTCGATATGCAACATAACCAGCTAGCATTTTTAACAAATCTTTCTTTTCACCGTGAACGTGGTCCAATTTTTCATCATCATCATCATCCGAGTCACCCGTTTAATTTGTTTTTCACTGCGTTCATTATCATTATGTGACTTAAACTCAGTCAAAGTTGGTATCGTGAAATGAGGAATGGAATCCTTTTTTTAATATATTTTTTGTGTTGTTCTCAAGTAATTCTGATTGTAGATCACGTTCGAAATCATTTTCATTAAAATGAAAAGAGCATACGCGAGCACTTTCAATATTGAAGTTGTCATTCCTTCTGCTCATATGCAACCACTGCTTTCGAAGAACTTTATCTTTAGGAAACCGATGAAAGCTAATACCTAATTTACGAGCATCTCGGCTATGATTACAACACCCGAAAATAGCACAACAAGGCATAATATAAATGTTAATAAGATAATAAAAAATTTAACCAACTTATGTGCGAAAGGTCTATATCAAAGAATTAGTGAGATAAAAATATTATGCAGTCTTACCCTGATAGTAATTAGAAATAAAATACTTTAAATGATAAAATTAGGAATTCTGCACTAAAAAATAAGAAAATGCCATAAACACAAATCAAAAAACGGGCGAAATAATATGAAGCAATGCTTTAGAAATAACGAAATGAGTCGTTCTATAACAAAACTGGATTTGTGATGGGTACCAACTACGTCACAATCTCGTTTGACTACTGCGCACCTAGTTCGTGATACCTACCTTGTACTTCTATTTACCTTGCTTATTACCAGTTTAACAAACTCCTCTTGAAAAAAAAAAGGAATGTTTAGACTGTGAAAACACATTAACAAAATTGTTCACACTGATTTAACCCCCCGATATTGACAAAATTTTAATTAATCTTATTGAACTAATTCTATCATCGACAAGACGGTATACCCTTAAATTGGTTATTATTTGTTCAGCAATACCGTCGAACATACTTGTACTTATGAGACTTAAAAACCACCTCAGACGATTGTGCACCAAGCATTATGGCCCACTAGCCGTCCCTTTTTTAAAACAGCTATTATCTCCTTTGATCGGAATTCTTCGTCGCAGCTTCAAAAATAACAAAAACGATAAATATAACAATTTCCTCTGCATGCTAAGCACCAAGGATAGTAATCTTTGGAGGACAACTAAAAATCTTACCCATCACAGCAAATCTTTCCCATCTCTTTACGACTCGTCCGCAAGCGACTACGTATACACTGACATGGAAAAATCAGAGGTCCCGGCTACTCACAATTTCGAAATTCACCGACAAAACTTATAATTAGACTCCAACTTTCAGCGCAAGAAAGTCCAGTCTGAGGTTCAGAGATATCTATATAGATATATGAGGTATCTACGTACAAAGTATTTAATATATAATTATAATTGAGATAATTTTTAAAACGACAATAACAATAATGTTAACGGTAATGACATAATTTAGTTAGATGTAAACCCATACCTCCCCCCCTGAAATTGTCATTATAACAGGGAAACACTGTTGTTTTGATATAGTCAATTTTACATTTAAGATAATAATTAATAAATAATGTACACATAGGTACGATTATATATTGTCATCCTGACTATCGTATGTATAACATACTTCGTCGTAACATATTAATATAAATACTATAGGGTGACCCAGAGAAGACGGACTTTGCTCGTTTTACGTGGAACGTTCTTTTCGGCGTAATCGATAACGACGGTGCAAAGTTTCGAAAAGATTTCAAAAGTTACGTGATTTCTTTTGTGGGGATAACTTAAGACCCGCGTTTACGAAACACTTTCACGAGATTTGAAAGACCTGAAAAGTCGAATTTCTGAAGAAATTTCAAAAATTCTTCCATCTATGCTCGAAAAAGTCTTCGAACATTTGTTAAAGATTTAACGAATGTGTTGTTGAAAATGGCGATCATCTGAAAGATATTGTGAAGCTAATCTCTCGTTTTCATATTTTTAAATAAAATTTCATTCGAAAATGTTGATCGAATGGTTTTTGGGTTATTCAAAAGACGACAAAACCGTCCATCTTCTCTAGGTCACCATATATATTCATTCATAATTTACGTACTATTCTTTGCTCCCTTATACATACATATATACATACATATATACATACATACGTACATACATTTTGTTATTCAAATATACGATTAAAGCAATTAAAGAAATAATAAATGATATTAATAATAAATAATATTTACAGTAATAATGATAATAATACTATATAATGCAGTCGAAAACACTGGTAGTTAATTTACGTTGTTACGTTAACATCTTAATGGCCAGGGTTCTGTTACCGCGTCCGGATCTGAACGTTATTCGTTCGGAAAACTACTTCCGGAAGGATCTCATTAATATCGTGACGCCATAACGTAAATAAACGTATAACGATAAAGTTGGATATATATATATATATACACGCACGCATATATATATATATATATAATATACACTCCTAAGTTTAGTTGGTAATAATATACTACGATTTAAGTAAAATCAAATATTTTCGTGGGACAACCGGTCAAATTTTTTAATTGGCTGCCAAGTTAGTCCGCGGTCGGTTACATCCTGCAGCAGACTAATCCGATTGGTTAAAAGGGCGGAGTTTACACAAAATAAATGTGTACGATGCGGTAAAGACATCTCCTCGTCTTCACTTTGAGAACTCTTCAAAACCCGAAGAAGTCGAGGAACTAGACACTGCGGATAAGACATTATTCACCTCGGAAAACGTGGTAATTTTAGTAAACGACCGGAATTTCGAATGGTATTAAAAAAATATATACGGGCAAAGACAAAGACGGAGAATCGGAATAAATTATGACGACTAAATCGACGTTGAAAGTTCAGTACACGCACACACACGCACACTTACTTATGTACCAATTATACGCAATGAGGAATGTAATAGCGAGACAATTTGTATTTAAGCGTCGTGTCTTAAAGTTTTTATTTTTGGGTTTTCTTTCATCTTATCCGTTATTATACTTTTAAGAAATAACCCGAATTATTTTTTATGTCTTTATTTTATTTTTTAAACATTCGCGTCATTACACATATTAGGACATTCATCACGACGATTTCCTTTCACCAGTTTTAATTTCTCGACAATGTGGAAGTGCACATACGGAGAGGGTGCTCGACGTTTAACATTTAAGCACACAGTGAAGACTCATATATAATTACACCATTATTGTATTTCAACACCGACAAGTGATATCGAAAATAAAATTTGATCATGTATTATATATCATTTTATTTTTACTGATAGCCACATGGTTGGTAAGTATTGATATATGGTTCCGGTATTGTCTACACTATTCGGAATATTACGACCAAGATCATGTAGGAAAAGTTGTAAACGTTAATCCGTTATGTTTTATTGCGTGTCCGAAGTTTTTGATATTCACTTATATTCTAAGCGACACACTATACAGTTACCGTCTATTATATTTTTGATAAAGTTAACACGTCTTATTACATGTCCTAACAGTTTTGTTACTTTTCCATCTTTCTATAATTAAACTTCCTTTTCCACGTATTCGTTCTAGAGTTTCTCTGTTTATTTATATTTCTTTTCAAGATGTTTTCGTTATTCCGCGCCAGGTTCCGCGTCCCCATTACATCAGGTTCATTTATTTCTTGCGCCGTTTAGTACTAACTATTGAGCACACTCCGAACGTACGTTTCTTTTTTTTTTATACTGATGTTCTTATTTGTTAATATCGATTTTTTGTTGTTTCTATTCGTCTGTTATATCTGTTAGGCTCCTATTATCACACTCCTAGATAACTTGTTTCTACGACTTCATCGAGTATTACCTATTTTCATGTTTATAAATGCTAATAGCAATGACTAAATTAGTCCGAGTGTGCGTCAATATTGATGATAGAAATATTTATCACCGTGTACATTTAACCAAAAGAACGACTTAATTAATTTTATCGGGACCGGTTACTTATAGATAATTCGCTATTGCTACGAGATAATATATAGAGAGAACGATTGAGATAAATCATCGAACGTGCAATTATTACAATTTAATATCGTTCGAGGGACATTAAGACGTTCTTCAAGAGGAGATTTATTTACTTTCGATCGAATCATTGCAAAATCAGCTTTAGAAATTCGTCGAAGTTATTACCTACCTACCACCTTCATAGTAAACACGGTCGAGGTCTGTGTAGTTGCGCAATTTTCGTACGGATAATTGTTAAAGATAAATCGATTTAGTCCACGGAGAAACGACTTCATGCAGAGTAACAAGAGCCGGTAATCATATTTCTTAACCGCCTTAAAGGATATAATTTTCTAGACAAAACGCCTGTATCACTATTACACAGCGAAGTCTTGTAATGTACCCCGCGAAAACTTTAGGTTATTTTTTACACCACACGCAAGAACACGTACACGATTACAAGTATATATAATACATTTAAAAAATATATATATGTTCCGATAATATATATATATATCTATATATCCACGTACAAAAAAGGCAGCGGATCACTTTATATAATAAACGGTTGTAACATCGGTTTATCACATCTATATACTATAGACGACCCGTTTGTCGTGATGTTTATGACAGGCGCAAACGGTTCATGCCCGTTACACGTACAATTTTTATCGTACCATCATTACGATCTCTCCGCCTCGGACGTATCGAAATTAAGTTGTCATCGCAACTTTTCTGATTGTTATCACGGACGTTGTTATTGATCACATACTATGAATACGTGTCTGTGTTTTATGCCTGCAGTCCTATATATATATATACATAATGAAGCGACCATGATATATATATATATGTGTGTGTCTGTGTGTGTAAGTACATAAAGCGCCCTTCTCAGCCTAACGTAGCATATTACGGACTCCGATATACATAATGTATACATGTGTAGTAATGATAACTGTAATGAAAATGTTAAAATTTAACAGGGATAGAAAATTATTCGCGTGGAATTATGGGATTATGTATATAATGTGCTTCCTTCAGCAATATGTAGCATATTAAAAACTGACATACACATGTAATACACACACACACACACACACATAATACATATATATATATATATACGAATTGAGTAATGATTGATATAATAAAAACGTTCGCATATAACAGGAATAAGAAATCGTAATATCAAAATGAAACTTACACGATAAGTAAAATATTTTAAGATTAAAACAGTGGCCGCGGAGGAAATCTGCATTATTCACGCGAGAAACTGAAGTTAATGATCGGGTTAATGGGCAGAAATAACGTGCTGTTTATTGACAACAAACGTTTTATTTATACTGCGACTTTAAGGCCTGTTTGGATGCAGTTGTGGGGGTCGTGCAAAGCCCACAAATGTAAGAATTATACAGACTGGCCAAAATAAAATCCTTCGACTGATAACAAATGGGTGCCTTGGTATGTAGCAAATTAGATCGTTTATGGTGATTTAAACATTTGCTACGTATGTGAAGTCATTAAGCAATACGTAAAGAGCTATGCTACGGGGTTGAAAAATCATCCAGATATGGGCTGTTGGACACATGACTGACGATGTGAGAAGAACCTTATGACGTAGAAAATACACTCCGAACCTAATCTAACGGTCATGGTGACTGGTTGTCTCGTTATGCCCTTCCCTTAAATATTGTTAAATGCCCTTGTTGGTCAGCTTGTCACAAATGCTAACGAGAAAATAAATTTTACACGTGTAATATAAATGTAATTTTCGAATTTACCTGTCGATTTAGGCGTATTACCGATAGATGGCGCTTTGAACGTAATAATATTGAAAAACAATTCGAACTTTGAATGATAGTAGAGTAAAAAGTTACCGGCGAATTATAATATCGTACAATTTAGTATAAAATTTAACCGCTATATATATATATATATTTAATTGGAAATAAAATTTGATATACACACACACACACACACACACTATGTATTATATATAATCTTATTTTTACTGGTAGCCACATGGTTGGTAAGTATTAATATATGGTTCCGTTAGATTCGTTAAGCGGCTACGTGCATAGTGGCTTAACTTTCACCGTTTCTTCTTGCTTATTCCATATACATTGTTTTATTAGTCTGAGTTTACTTCATCTTTCGATCGTCATTTTTTCCATTAAATTTATCATCCATTGAAAATATCTGATCGGATGTTATTCAACTATTTCGTTATATATATATATTATATTTGATAGATTATATAATCTATCCGTAACAACTTTAGAATTTTTCCTGACAATCCTGTTTAAAAACGATAAAGATCGTGAATTGTTTTACCACTAGTCCAGTCCACTACTTGATTTACCTTCAAATCGGGTAAGCTATGTTGTGGAACAGTAAACAATCGAAGAATATCTAGTTTATTTTTAGGGAATTAGTTCTCATCCCCATTGTACGCTAATTTTGCATATAAAATGGGCTAGCAAGACACTGATTATATGCAACCCAGGTGCGCGCGCGTATATAATAATGTACGTAGCAGCTTGTTCATGATAATTTAGATATGACGATGAAAAACTTTATACCACTTGCTGAGATCTGAACTTCGACCTTCCAGTTAGCGCTTTGTGCCAACACGATATATACGTATGTATACCATATATATATATATATATCCGTTTATTTATTTGATTCATTGTCATTACAGTTTCATCTCGAACGACGATAGTTGAATTTTAAATTAGACTTATTTTTAACTTGTACATTTTGTTAATCCTCAACGTGTTTATATATTTACGCAGGTTTGAATTTCGGATTATCCAATCACCTGTTCGTTATACTGATCGTCGTATCGATATTATCAGCGTGTTTAGGAGCGATCATTATGATAGTGTTAATTCAGTGTAAAAGGTAAGTCATCTCTGTTTGAGTGTACCTCCTTTTGCTAATGAAGAACATAATTTTAACGCGTAATAACAACGTAAAAATAAAATATTTTTGACATTATTTATTCACTGTTAGGGCGAGTGGGTGGGAATAATAAGAATCAACGAAATTCTGATTCTATACAAATTTTTTCAACACTATCCGTATTTTTTCCCCGTGTGATTAATCTTTTTTTTTTTCTTTCTTTTTTTTTATCCGTCCGATATTCTATATGAATCGATTAATTTGCGAATTCTCCATATCTAAGTTCAGTTGCGTTTATATTTATAACACTTATAAAATTTTGTTGCACCATACTTTTATATAGAACTGAACGTAAGTAGATCACTAAATGAAAAACAAATTTAGGGGGTATTAAAGAGAGAATATTGTAAATGCGTGAAACGGTATAAAGGAAAGTGGAAATGAAATAAAATGTTGAAAATTACTTGTAAAACATTTAATGAGAAGGCAAGTTTTTGTTAACATTTTTGATTGAAAAATTGAATGCCTGCCTAAAACTATCATTTAATTTTCATAATTACGTTTCGATATCTTCTTCATCCGCCATTTCTTAAACATGTGTCTACAATCTCCGGAATAATTGGACAGGCGAACAGACAAATCAGCGTCGTAGGTCTACGATCCACGAATTTTGTGGACGGCCCGCTGATTTCTTGCAAGCGATTTTGCCTTCTACGATATTCCGCAATATTTTGTACTTAGGTCCTTTCCGAATGTGCCCTAAGTATCGCAGTTTCCTTTCTTGGATACAGATTAATAATTCTCGATGCTTTTTATTCACTTTATTAAGAACTTCTTTATTAGTGACTTTTTGTATTCAAGTAATTTTTAATACCCGTCTATATGTAGGTACATCTTTTGAAAGCTTCAATGCGCTTTTCAAGTGTTCCAATATAATTACGTAGATTTACATATGTGTAATATTAAATAAAGTTATTAATGCATTTGAAAAATGTTTGTTTCAGCCGAATAAATTCGACGGATCCTTATGGTGAGTATTTAATAAAATTACATTAATGTCGTAAGTTTTACACATATATATACTTTACAATAAACAACTATAAAAATTATTTTCTATATTCGGACCTGCCGCATAAACTTGTGGGACCGACTCGGAACAAAAATACGATTGTGTCCCCTTAAAATGGAAAAAATATTTTAACAAAAATATATCGAATATTCTTCAAAATTCACTAAACTAGTTTTTTTTTTACAAATATTTAATTAGAATTAAAAAATAACATACTCTCATCAATTCGCAGTTTGTAGATTTCGGACATTATATTAAATAATACAAATGTACCACTATAACTAAACGAAACGCGTGGTACGTATGACGCGAAGTGAACCTGAGTAATGAATGCGAAGCTAACTCTCGTATGAATTGATAAGTTGTTCTTATTGTCTTTGTAGCGGGCCTGTCTATATTACACAAACATATTTATGTACATAAAAATACAGGATGCTGCAGATATATATAACTGAAATCGCATTCCGAAAAGATAGGACTAAAAATAAACTTAGATAAGGAGATAGTGACGAATACAACAGAAAGAACAACATGTATAAATCGTAAAAAAAAAAAAAAATTGAAACCGCGAGTAAATAAGCATATTTGGGACAAGAAATTACGGCGGAAAAGAAAATAATTATGCAATTGGACGTTAAAATTTTGCCTAGATTGCATTCGGGAAATTAAGCGGTGATTTTAAAAATAAAAAAATATCAAATAGCTTAAAAAGTAACGTATACAAACAATGTGTATTTCCAGTTTTAACATAAATTAGTAGATGCAGTAGAACGTGTAGCTAAACTAAAATGGAAATGAGCAGCACATATTGTCAGACGAGATGACGATAGGTGGACCAAGCGTATATTGTAATGGTGGCCGATTAACCGTCGTCGCAAGCAAGGAAGGACTAATGACTAGATATGGAGACTGTGAAAGTTTCCCCCCGCCCCTAACTTCGGCCAATTCATTCCTAGTCATGTTGTTGGCTATCTATGAAGGGTTCTCTTAAACTAGGTCGCGAATTCTAGTTCTTTTCAATCGTCGGGTTGTCGTGACGTCTGGAAGCGCAGCGACTAGCTCATTGCAGTGTCCGCCTATGCGTATTTCTTGTCTTTGAGCCCGCTACTTTATTGCTTCGTCGACCATAGAGGCCCCATTCACGATGAATAGCTTCATTGGTAACGTATCACGGCATTCTGTATGTCCAATTGGATTCGTGTCGCACAAGATAAGCAACTTTGGAATTGTTTGAGGAAAGCCTAAACCCAGCAGTGGGTTGAGATCGTAATAACGTAATATATATCTCGTATTTCAAATAATTAAATTGCGTTTTCTAGTCGAGTTGAGAAAATAGGAGTAAATTTTTTAAATATAATTTTATTTTGAACTTAGCCTTAATGATAACGTCGCTTAAGTAACGACCTTCATTTTTAAAACATTCGCGATGTCAAAACAGGATTTTCGTAAACTTCAGCCCTGATTGTCGAAATAGCTTCGGTATAAATCTCCATTTTAAACTGTTCCGGGTTTCGAAGTTTGTTTTCATATACTTTCCACTTTAAATATTCCATGAAGAAAGTCGCAAACGGAAAGATCGGGTTACCACAACGGTGACTCCGTAATGTAATTTTTTCGACGTAATCGGTGGTTAAAAGTTGTTGGGTGTATACATTACCTCACGCGGCTGTTAACTCAGGTCTCGATGTATCTACCGTACTGTTATATCCGATAAATTAATTTTTATTTTTGCGCCTACATACATGTCTGGAATTAATCATTTTCCGTATATAAGCGTGTCACTCGAACCTGACTCCGTAGCTTCGCGCACATTCAAATTCAAATTCAATAAAGTATATTTATGTTTTTATACATCAGCAAATAATAAGTAAATAAAAAATGCGCATACCGAGCAGCGTTAACGCTCTTACTACGCGTCTTAGGAAATAGTGTACAAAGAAATCTTAAAATTTATTTTATAATTATACAATAATTATACAGGGAAAAACATACAACTAAAAACCCTGCGTAGCCGAAAATAGAGAAATTAATCAATTATAGTTTGATCTTAATAGTACATTAAAGATATGGGTACAATTATACAAATTATATTAAGGTTAAACAAATAAATAAGAGGATAGAAGAGAGAAATAATGATACAATAGATTACATGAAGATAGAGACTTATTAATAGACTTAAGTAGTTCGACAATCTGGTACTAGAGAAGTGAATGTTTAATTCTTTTGTGTTTATATTTTTTATATTTTATGGTCAGCGAGTCGCGAGTATAGTTTCTAATTCGCTGTACGATAGGGTGTTGGCTAGTCAGTCATTTGCTGTAGAACCTATCTGCTTGTTCCTGTACTAGATCAGGAATAGTACGCTGATGAAGAGCTGCATGCATGTCAGTTATCTTAGTATAGTAAGGGGCATTAAGTACAATACGCAGACATTTATTTTGAACAATTTGTAATTTATTTAAGGTGGAATTACTAACACCGGACCAAATTGGGCAAGAGTATAATAATATCGGCAGTATGTATGCTTTATATATTATTAGTTTGTTTTTAATACTAACTTTAGAGCGTTTGTGAAAAATGGGGAAAATTTTATATAATCGGGAGTGCGCTTTGTCCGTGATGTGTTTAATGTGTTCATAGAACGATAGTCGCTTGTCCATTGTAAGACCAAGATACGTTACACGAGGTTTCCACGGTAGTTGCCTGTTGCTTATTTCAATGTGGTGAGTTATTTGCGGCCTGCGTCTCGTAAATAGTATAGCTTCCGTTTTTTCGGTGTTAATTTTAATTTTCCACTTTGTGTAATATTTGTATATTTTGTAATAACTTTTGGCGAGTCTGTTTGTTATTGTATCGATTCGATAGGAAGCTGTAAATAGAGCAGTGTCATCGGCGTAAAGAGATGTAATCCCTCAGCCGAGGCAAATCATTAATATATAAGATATATAGGAAGGGTCCCAAGATACTACCCTGTGGAACTCCAGCTGTTATTGTTTTAGTACCAGAGTAGGTATCATTTACCTTAACAAGAAACTGCCTATCAGTTAGATACGATTTCATGATCATTATAAGTTGCTTGAGAAAGCCATAATGAATCATTTTGTATATTATGCCATTGTGCCACGTAGTGTCAAATGCCTTTTCTACATCTAATAACAATAGTCCAGTATGTTTGTTCAGGTTAAACTGATCAAGAATGTGATCAGTAAGGCGCGCTAGCTGCATGACGGTTGAGAGTTGGGGTCTGAATCCAAACTGGGTTTCGTTTATAATACTACGTTCATCTGAGAATTGTTTTAATCTTTGAAGTATTACTTTTTCAGCTATTTTACTAATGTTACTGATTAAACTAATAGGTCTTATATTTTTGGGTAATGAACTATCTTTCCCCACTTTAGGAATGGGAATAACAATTGAATTTCCATATTTTAGGGTAATGACCAGTGATTATAATAGCATTAATTATATTTGTCAAGTATACTATGGCTATTTTAGGCAGGTTCTTGAGCATTAATGTGTATATTAACTCCTGTCCTGTGGATGACTTGCATTTAAGTGTTTTTATGAAATAATTTATTTCTTTTGGTGTGGCGAGCTTAATTAATGAGTCAGATGCTGGCGGAGCGCTACAATATTTACGCACAGCGAGATCAACTTTTTTTGTATGAAATATGGTGGAGAGGGTTGGGTTTTGATTATGCACTTGATAGTAATGGTGAGCTAAGAATTCAGCTTTATCTTTATCAGAATATGCAATATCTTTATTGTGCGTTATTGGTGGAATATTAACATGAATTCTTGGGAATGTTCCAGAGGCTTTTGTCCTTGGTAGACAATGATTTTAGTTTGTTATTCCACACATCATTACGATGTTCTAGGAGCTTAGTTTTTACTAAACGTGTTAAGAAGTTTAGAATTGATTTTAGCCGAGTTGTTTTATATTTTTGTCCTGCTTACGGAATAGATTTTTAATTTTTATTAACATTTTTATGCTATAAGGAATAGACATGGGGTTAGTGTCAAGTGCTTTCTGCGGGATGTGTAGTTGTGAGGATCTTAGGATAACATTATTAAGAAATAAGACAGTATTATTAATCTCGCTGGGAGAGTGAGGACGTGTAGATATCTTTAGTGTGTTGCGTATATAATTTCTGTAATTATTCCAGTCCGCATACCGAAAATTATATACATATTTTTCAGGCACCTGTTCGAAAGATTTATTAATTTCAAAATAAATTGGATTATAATTGGAGCTTAGACAGGTAAGAGATATAGGTTTTGTGACATATGAAAATTGCTTGCATAATACATGGTCTATTACACTGGGTCTCATTTGATTGGCAGCTGGGATATAGGTGGGTTCTTTTGGTGAGAGAACAGTGAAATTTTTGTTAAATGATAAATCTAATAAGATTTTACCCGATTTGTTATTAGTGTAACAATTCCAAACGGTGTTTCTGGCATTAAAATCGTCTGCAACTATAACTTTATTTGCCGAGTGCATAAGCATTGCTATATCATGTTCAAAATGAGCGCTATTTGGTGGGGAGTAAACAGAATAGAAGTAAATTGTATAATTTTCAACCTCAAGAGCAACACCTATAGCCTCAATGCTCTTTAGTGCAAGAGCAGGTAGAGAGTAATGAAGTAGTCTGCTGCTTGCAAGTAGTGCTACACCACCTCCTTTCTCATTTCGGTCACGCCTATATACTTGGTATCCTGGACTGTTCGGCTAGGTCCGTACGAGTTTAAGTGGACCCGATAGCTTTCTTACGCACGAAGTTAGTCCTTTCGTTTATGACCGTTTAGTGTATATACAGTTGAAAAGTAAAAAATGACAGTCTATCATTTTGCTTGGTTCCTTTTTTATTTAAACTGTCTTTTTGCATATGGATAACGTTTATCCGATTAAATTGACGGTTTCTTCATCCAGTCCAAATTCTTTAGGAATATTAGATACGATTGTGTTCCGTCTAATCGTAAGCTTTTTTCAAATCTACAAACGTTATTAAATATTTTTTTTTACTATATTTCCAAATATAACTTTATTGACTTGCGGTTGAAAATTTGCACTGTGTTCGTGAACCAGCATTGATAGCCATCAGTTTGGGGACTCAGTTTTTGTTCAGCTTCACAGTAGCAGCGAGATGCCTTTGCAGTTGTTTACATCTATTTAGGGCACCCTTTTTATTGTAATGAATGAGAAATTAATTATATTTCATAAATATTTTGAATAATTTCAATCAGCTTGTAATCGTTTTGTTAATTCGTACTTTTTGATTTGCGCGCAGCAAGTTTCTTTTACCTCGGCAGAAGAAAAGCTCGAACAGGATCTCGTAATGATGCTAACATCGAAATCGATATGCAAAACGACGGCAAAAACGTCGACGATAATAGCAAGGAAATTGGGAGAAGTCTGAAACCGTCTTCGTCTTGGAATTTGTTAAATCGACCTAAACGACCGATTCCTATGCAATTGTCATCGATAACATCGGCCACAAATCATTATACCGTTGAAGAAGCGTACGCGTCCATTAACGATGCCGTCTACACCGAATTAGATCGAATATCGTCGGCCGATCGTCGATCTTATCAAAATAGCGGTTACGTCATCGAGTCCGATAACGATCCGACGATTTCGTCGTCGGCACCGAGTAGCGCTTATTATTCCGATATTTCCGCTCAAGATGGAAGAGGCTACGAAGCTGTCGGCGGTGTACAACAAGCTTCCGGTCATTGGGACATTCCTATTAACGAAAGACCCAGAAGAAAACTTTCCAATAGGAAATTATCGGCCATCGGAGAAAATATCGTCCTGCATTCCTCCGATTATATATAAATCGCATCGATTGTTAATGCCATATATATTATATATCCATATAATAATTGTGTTTACATAATTCTCCTTCGAAATATGCAATATGTTAAATTTGTATATATCTGAGATGAATTTATTCTTACTATAATTTGTAATAACTTGCATTCGTCACACATACTAACGACACCAAAAAAAAATATATATTTTTCTTGTGTTGATGTTAAAGATTTGTACAATTTTAGAATTAGGTCGTCGAAATATTATGTAGTTGAAAATTTTAATTTAAATCGTGTATACACGCGTACTTCGTGCCATTTGTATATTTTATATTGCATTTTCAGTTTATTTATATACGCTTCGGAAAGATTAAGTTTATGTACACGTTGTATATATTATATATATATATATATATATATATATATATATATATATATATATATATATATACATATATTTAATTTCGACTTTTATCTATGTAAGAACATTTCTATATTCGTTCTACCTTCTTGATTTGCTACCAATTTCCGTTTAATACAATTAAAATAATTGAAATAAATTTGTATAAAGAATAATATCCGTATACATATCTGATTAAGTACCGTCCATCCAAATATTAAAGCTATTATTATTACTATTTAATTCCACATTTAGTTCCGCGTTTATAATATATTCACTCGTCGATCATAGAGTCATGTATCAAGTGGCTTATAATTTGAAATAGTAATAAATAATTGGTTCTAAAATCGGAAATACGTTCTTTAACTGTAAAAAAATAAATAAAATAAAAGCAATTCAAGAATAGTCATATTCTCGTACATGTGCGCACTTTCATGACGCGCATAATCATTTTCTCCTATAACTAGTATAATCGTTTTCTCATACTAGCGTAATCATTTTCTCATACTAGTATAACCATTTTTTCATACATATTTTCATGACTAGCATAATCATTTTCTCATATTATCATAACCGTTTTCTCGTACGTGTGTACACTTTCATGACGCTCATAATCATTTTTTTGTACCCACTTCCGTGACTAGCATAATCATTTCCCTTGTACTAGTATAATCATTCTCTTGTAATATCATAATCATTTTCTTGTACTATCATACTACTCGTTTTCTCATATTAGCATAACTGTTTTCTCGTACATGTGTGTACTTTCATGACTAGCATAATCATTTTCCTGTACTATCATACTACTCGTTTTCTCATATTAGCATAACTGTTTTCTCGTACATGTGTGTACTACCATGACTAGCATAATCATTTTCTTGTATTAGCATAATTATTCTATCATACTAGCATAATTGTTTTCTCATACATATTTCAACAACTAATATAATGGTTTCCTCGTACTAAGATAATAATTTTCTCGCATTAGTATAACCGTTTTCTTGTACTGGCATAATTTCTCGTATCTACTTTCATGACTGGAGCATAGTCTTTTTCTCAAGGTAACTTTTTTTTTTTTTAGATGAATGGTAAACAAAATTGATTTAAATCGTTCGAAATGAAACTGTATAAAATTTATGGGCAAAATATCGAGGGGCGTTAAATAAAATTATAAAGCCAATCCGGTGAAAAAATTCTGTACCCGATAAAATATATATATATATATATATATATATATATATATATATATATATATATATAATTATCAGATTTTTAATATTTATTTTCATTTTATTTGTAAAATTGTTTTTTAAAAAATTTTGTGGTTGTATATTTTTATATTTTATATTTTACGTTTGGACATCATACATCGCAATAGTAAATGAAAAATTTAAAATTCCAACAGTATACAACTTTTACAGAATCAGGAAAATAATATTGAAGAAAAAATTAATATAAAAAAACTAAATTAATAAACAAATATATTGATATTAAATTTCAACAAATCAAAAAAATAGACCGACAGAAGCAGACATCATTTTTGGATCATATTTTCACAATTACCATCACATATTATTAAGTAATTATATTTAATTTATATTTTTAAAATTATGATTTTTTAAAAATTTTTCACTTGATAATGGCGTAAATGCCGAAAAGCTTTGTGTTTTCCTTAAGAAAATAAATATTAGTGATTTAACTAATTTTCAATTGATTTTATATATATATATATATATATATATATATATATATATATATATATAAACGAAATATTAAATAAGGTTTAATTTGATCGCGTTAGATTTATCGATTAATTTTAAATCGAATTATACAGAAAAATTGTTAAAATCTGGATGCATTACGTCGGCGCATATTAGAAATGTTGAACATAGAAAATAAGTGTTTCTTTTGATAACGTTTTTTTTCGACTTAAGTATTAAAACTCTCTTGCACTTAATTAAAACACCGTGAGCAAACATACATACATATATAACACAATTAATACACACACACACACACATATATATATTTTACATTCACAATTTAACTATATGAATATGGTTTCATATTTATATATGACTAAATATGTATATATTACACACACATGTTATATATATAAATGTATTTATTTATTTATTTACTTAAATTATTCGATTAATTAATACGTTGCGTACAGTTACCATGCCGTAGTTGAGATATATTAAATAGGATTATTTTTTTATTAGACTCGAATTTAATCGATGAATCGTTTATTAATTAAAAATTAATATACCAATTATTATTTTTTTTCAATTATTCGGTTTTTCACAAAAAACAACTTCGGTTATTTTCAGTTGTTACAAACGCCTTTTTTTAAAAAACAATTATATTAGAACTACAGTTGCTTATTGACATGAGAGGGGGGATATATTTTTAAAAATATCATTTTAATCTTTCACGAATAAAATATAACAGATAAAGTTTATACAGAATATACGTTAATTAAAAGCTGCACATATTAAACTCCATAACACACACAAGGCTCCTCTCAGATAAATTAAAATGGAATAAATTAAACAGGATATTCAATTCTGAAATTCAAAAATATAGATCTGTATCCTTCACCAAATTCACTAATTCATTATCTAAACATGATGGCTCACTATTGCAAGCAAGTAGGAAAATCTTCTCTTGTCAAAATATTAAAGCTCCAATCTTTCAAGACGATCTACAGCACGTAAACATATCTCCTCAGACGAAACAAAGAGAATAATAATGAAATTGCCTAAAAAAGAAAAGGCACCAGGATTTGACCTTATCACACCACAGATCCTGCAATTATTACCAAACAAAGTAGTTTTATTGCTCACTTATATATTTAAGGGAACGCTTCGTTTAAACTATTATCCTTTATTATGGAAATTTTCAGTAATTAAAATGATATCAAAACCTAATAAATCATCTCACCTATGTACTTCATATAGGCCGATCAACCTACTTTCCATTGTTAGTAAAATTTTTGAAAAAATTCTTCTAATTAGAATATACACATCTTTAGAAAAGACGGGGGATAATTTCTTCTCACCGATTTAGATTGCGGCATAATTATTCAACTCTACAACAATGCCACCGTGTTGTTGACAATGTCTCTATAGCACTAGAGCGGACACAGTATTGCTCAGCTGTTTTCCTGGGTATTTCACAAGCCTTCGATCGCTGGCATCCTGGCCTCCACTTCAAACTGAGGGATATCATTCATTCATCACACTATTTAACCATAAAATCATATCTACAAGACAGATTTTTCAGTGTCAAATATGGCAAAACCAACTCGTAAATCTGTGATATTCAAGCAGTAATTCCACAACGAAGTATTAAGGGTGCTTTCTTGTATAGTGTTTATACTGCAGACATATCGGTTAATAAAAATACAGTATTATGCAATTTTGCTGACGATACATGCATTCTCTCAACCGAATCTAACCCGGTTATTCTATCTAATAAACTTCAAGACCATTTAACTATGAGTCACCCTTAGTTTTAATCAAACTAAAAGCAGCCACATTACTTTTAACCTACATAAACGGATGACGGCATCGGTCATCTACGTAGAACATCCATCCCCAAGTTAACCATGTTAAATACCTTGTCTTGTGTCTTGATGATACAAAACTTATCTGCAGTCAACACATTAGTAATAAAATTAAGGATGTGCGGAAGCGATATGATCTGCTCAATTGCCTTTTTAGAAAACAGTCCAAGCTATCGGTTGAAAACAAAGTGTTATTGTACAACTCAGTTATAAAACCGATTTGGACTTATGGCATTGAACTATATGACACTGTTAAGCCAGCTAACATCTGGCGCTTACAGTCAACGGAAACGAAAATCATACGTCAGATTACAAATGTTTCTTGGTTCGTGTCAAATTAATTTATACGTTCTGACTTGCGGATATCAACTGTTTCAGAAGTTAGCCAAAAAAATATACAAAGTTCTTTCTCAGCAGACGAAGAAATGCCGCTAATCCAGCTATTCTACAACTGACAACTCGTAATATGCCACACGCTTCGTCAAGTCCAAAAGATAATCTTAAAACTTGCTTCTCTTATTCCAACTAGATATGTCCTAAGTTTACGTTTGCAAATATATATATATATATATATATATATATATATATATATATATATATATATATATAATTAAAAATACCCAAATATTTTCTTAGTCGATGCGTATTACGTAAAAGCAATTTGCTTCAAAAATTTGTTAGTAAATAAAATATCGGGATGAACGAGATTAATCAGATTAAATACGTGTGTGTATATATATATATATCATAGATTTATCGAAAATTATGCGTACAATAGATAATTTAGAGACAAATACGAATAGCAGACTGACATACCTGTTAAGAAGGACATATAGTCCCAAGTAAATGAATAGCGCTGTAATTTTTACGTAATAGTAGTAAACAATACAGAGTTCGTTTTAAAAATTGAAAAATTACGATGTTACTCTACAACGTATTGAAAGTACTATAAAGTTTAGACGCGTACATAAGTCCAGTTTCTTTTAGAAAATCATAGACAGAAAGTGAGTCTGTCGAATGAAATAAAAACCTAGCAATCTATTTTACTTTCTACAATAAAAGACTAGTTCGTCCCGATTGGGACACATTCTATATGGTTCCTCTAACCCTACAGTGCATGATTTTTTTTTTATTTTTTTAGAAAAAATGACTTTAATAAAATACTGTTGTACAATAGTTAAACATTGAAATTATGCAATCATATCAATCTAATACTTATGAGTGCTTCGAAAACTACTCTGTTACATATACGCAACATTATACAATAAATAGTACATTAAGTAGTACATAAACAAAAAAAAAATTGCGACTTTCACTGACATAAATATATATGCGAATCATAATCAGAAAACTTATAATTAAATTACACGACCGCATTTAAACCCATAGTTTAAAGCAGATTATTTTAATGCATAAAGTGTTGCATATTAACAACATGTTTAAAGATTATATAACATGTCATCAAATTTATTGCTTATTAGTAACATTATGTACCGACTAGGGTTTAATTAAACTTTGTTTAGAAGGAAACAATATTTGATTTCGTCTGTTTACTCTAACGTAATTTAACATTTGTCTTTTACGAAGCGTGGGATAGAGTATTTCAATTATTTCGCAAATAACATTCTGCGACAGAAACTTTTTCATATGAAACTTCTGTCGGCGCGTTGTATATGGGGAGTTAACCCGAAAAACGAGCGAGCCAAATGCCTTATACACATAGGCACATAGACAGACCTATTCTCACAGTGTAATCGAGCTACTCTTGTTCTCGCATGCTGTACACATATACGTGCGAATATGTATAGAAATTATGAGACATGCGTAAGTGCCTGATTTATATATATATATATATATATATATATATATATATATATATATATATATATACTCGTAAAATTTTTTTTGCGTGTTCATATTCTTTTCTTGCGCATGCGCGCACGGCTATTCGTTTTGAATGTTTGCTGCACAAAGGATGTATGTGCGACGTAGATTTTAGAACGAAAATATTTGAGTCATCGCTATGTAAAGTTAAGCATAGCCGACAGTACGATCTTTTCTTAATGAAATTTGTACGAAATCGTGAGTTTATTAAATAACGTCTTCAAGTTTCACTTTTTCCCTGCGCCACGAGGCACAGCTTTTCCTTTTTATGTTTATGTAATTTTACCGACATACGAAACTATTTATTTATCGTTCTGACTCAAATAAAATACGTGGCAATGTGAAGCCCCTTGCGTAGCGGATAATTAATGGCTTTAATGTTAGCCAATTTTGTACGCAAAAATAGTGTACAAAGTCGCCAATTAAAGAAGGGGCACAATAGTATTATACTTCGAACTTGTAAAATTATGATTATTATTAAATCGTAATGCAAAATGATAGTTGGTAGTAGCAAACTGTTACTCGCAAACTCAGATAGACTATTTGTATAATAAACATTTAAATAAATCGATTATAATGAAACATAAAAATCTCGACACGATAAAATGTGAGGTAATGCGGTACATAAAATCAACAGATATTACACGCAGACACTACTACAACGAAAGAAACATTAGAGCTACATTGAATGGAATAAAT
Organism: Coronaproctus castanopsis; assembly: GCA_032883995.1. Classification (NCBI taxonomy): domain Eukaryota; kingdom Metazoa; phylum Arthropoda; class Insecta; order Hemiptera; family Monophlebidae; genus Coronaproctus; species Coronaproctus castanopsis. The sequence continues at coordinate 105,958,048 of CM065052.1, read as the reverse complement.
GTGAATAGTGACACTGTCTATCAAAATGCCGAAGAAATATATGAAGGAATAAAAACAATATTCGGTCAATTATATTAGGCATGTAAACAAAACAGGCGAGTAAATAAATGTAGAAAAACAAATGCTAAATACAGATTGGATAAATAAAAAGATAATTGATATGATCAACCAACGTGACAAACTATATGAAAAATGTAAAAATAATAAAAATAATGTGTCACTATGGAAAGAGTATCAAGTGTTGAGAAATAGTGTAAATAAGAAGATCAAGATACAAAAGGATGGATTTAACAGAGGAAAATTCAGATTGTCCGCAGGTGATAATAGAAAAATTTGGATAAATATTAGGAAAATAATGGGTAAGGAAACGTCTCCTGGAGTTGATGAAATAATATAAAAATATTTTTGTAAAAAGAATGATATACATAACGTAATAAAGTTATTTAGTCAGGAATTTGAGCATAATAAACAAAGAATAGGACACAAGTGTAGCGTACTTAAATTAAAATCAAAAGAATATTATGCTCAATACGCATATTCCTAAAGCAACGAAGGAAAAAATAGAAGACATTATTGATAAACTAGTAGCTGAAAAATCTAGTGGTAACGATAATATAAGAACTAAGAATATTCAAATTTTTAAGAATAAAATATCGAATAAAATATCAAATAAAATAACAAACGTAATAAATAAAATTTTGAAAAGTGGAAAAATACCGCGTGGACTGAAAACATCACTAACAAGGCCGACATATAAAAAACGAGAAGCATAATGAAGTCGTAAATTATAGGTCAAGTGAAATAAACAATGCTATAGCGAAAATAATGGAAAAGTATTTTGTATCATACTTAGTGAGATACCTATAGGAAAATGATATCATTGATAGAAATTAATATTGGTTTCGGAGAAACAGATCAACATCGCAAGTATTAAGCTATTGTGTTGAAGAGATAAAAATTAATTTGTAAATAAGAAATAAAGTGTTTGTGACTTAACAAAAGCGTTTGACACGGTGAACTACGAGAACTTACTGATAAAACTGAATAATATTGGTGTAACGGGAAACGTCTGAAACTGGTTTGGAAATTATCTGAGTGATAGAAATAGTGTTGTAAGCATATCAGCTGTAAAAGGAATTGAATTCAGAATGAATAATGGCGTATCGCAGGGGAATAATCTGGCACCGATCATATTTATTATATATGCAAATGGCCTACAAAAGAAGTTACAGTAAAATATACGCTTTTGCAGATTATATAGCGATAATAACGGCAAATATAAATATAAAAAATAGCAGTCGAAAATATGCAGGATTTAAAATCAGTAAATGAGCAAACGACAATAATTTTATAATAAATATCAGGAAAACAAAATTTATGTTCTTCAAATCTATGATGAATATAATAAAATGTAAGCCAATATGAATTCAAGTGAGTGTGACCATTACATGAAGCGGAAGAATCAATGTAGTTGTGACTTGTGAGCAAATAGAAATGTTTTGGTTGTAATTACTGACGAAAATTTAAGATGGAGCAAACATACATCCTTTGTGGAAAAGAAAATTCGAGCAACATTACCATCATCGTATACATTAAAAAATTACGTTAGTAAAGTGACATTAAAAATTGTATATTACGCGTTGATAGGCTCACGATTAAGATATGGTGTGCAGGCATGGGGTCTGCCTAAGACGTCATATACAGTGCGTATTGAACGTTTACAGAAAACATGTTTACAGCTGGTAACAAGAGATAATGATGATGATTTACAAAAACCAATAAAAGAGGAAAACATGCTGGATATAAAAGGCTTATGTTTAATGATTAGAACGCTGGATTGACTTCAGAATCGGAAACCTGTAAGAAATAAAATATGATCTAAGGAATATACGCAAATATCACATTCAAATATCCGAATCGAAGTATGGAAATCAGACAAATGTATAGATTTTGACGAGTATGATTAATGTGTTACCCGAAGAAATTGGAAGTTAAAATGTGAACTAAAGAAATGGTTACAAAATAAGGAAAATGTAGATAAAATAATATAAGACGTAAGAAATGATAAGGATTACAAGATACACATAAAGTAAGATTCAATGAGAATGTCAAGATACTATTACTTTTTGAAAAATTTAAATTTTAGGTGTAAATGGGAATATATATATATATATATATATATATATATATATATATATATATATATATATATATATGGATGAGTATAGCGGTTATGGATTGTAATTTTTAATGGCATATGAATTAAAATTACTCTGAACTTATGTATCTAACGGTCCCTGCTCGTGTGTGTGTCATTGTATTGATTAGTATAATTAGATTGCATATTTGGAAGTGAGAGAGTGTGAGAGTGTAAACGAGCTACAAATGAATAAAATAGTAGGATAATTTAAAGTAATTAATAGGATAATCAAATATGACTTATATTAAACATTTTTTTTTTATTTTAATTACAACTGGCTTATGGGCCATCTAGCAATTGGTCTAGAATGCGAAGTAACGTGTTAGGGGTTAACGCTCATCAGCGTCCCCCAATAAAAACATATTTATCTCAAATCTAGGGGCATGGTACGTTTCAAACGTCGTAATTCGAGACTGTTGTCGAGTAAGTTAATAGCCAAGTTGTTCGTATGGTTCTCTAGTCGTATGAAATGCTGTTTTGCATAACGTTTTATTTTGTCTTAATAAACGTACGGTATATTAAAATCTCGATGTAAAATGTGGTTGGACACGTACCAAGGCGGAGAAACGATAAGTTAGCTTTGTTTTGAAACCTCTGTGCACTCTATTTATATGTGTGTCCTTGGCACAAAAACATTAATGTATAAATTTAAATCGTATAAAATGTAAGTCGACAAGCGAAAGCTTGACGGGATAAGTAGTATATAAAATAACTGTATTGGTTCGCATGATTGAGTGTGTGTGTGTGTGTGTGGTGCATTGAATATGTATTATTATAAAATTTTATAACAATTATACGTAAAAAAAAAGTCTAGTACTCACATCCGAGTAAATTGAGAATTCGCCTTTTTTTTTTTATTAGGTGCATCTCAATGTTTTATTTCTCAATTATATGTTCACTGTTCGATCCATCACTTCTTAGCATTATTCTATATGCCCACATTTCCAACGTCTTTATTTTGCAAATGTCAGCTGTTGTGTAACTGCATACAGACAACTGAGAAAATCGAACAGTTTAATAAATAGGGAAATACATTAAAGATATCCCAAATAGAAAAAACAAAATAAAAAATTGAAATCCTTGCGCTAAAATAATACTAAACAATGCAAAGGTATAAGTTAAATTTTTTAGTTTGAAAATGATTTTTTTTTTTAAATTTACGAACGACTTCATTAGCATTTAGTAAAAAATCTCCGTATGATAAGTTAAGAAAAAAAAGTTTAAAAATTTCTATCCATAATGGAAAAGTTCTGTTAAGAAAGAACAAGGGAAGATTATGTAAAACAGGTAAAAACCCCGGGGTGGAGAAACCTAGTAACCTTGTTAATTATCACATTCTTCTTCATCAGACACCTCGTGGCAAGGTCAAAGTTGATAAAAGATTACCCAGTTTATAATGTAGTACTGAGAATAAATTAATTCAAAACTTCATAAATAATACCGACTGCATGCTTAAGTTAGATTATCTGTGCAAATTGTATTATTTAATTTCCGAATACGTTACACCGGAGGAAATTCATCAAGTATTCAAAATAGGGAAAATTGTTTATTGCGCAGGATATTTTTCATTCGATGTACAACATTATTGAAACCATAAAACAAGGATCAATATTAATATTAAAATACAATATCCGATGTTTACTCCATGGAGGTTAACGTGCTACTTCTTGATCATAGTTGTTCTGATTTTACAGAGCTTGTGATATATCTGGATGACACGACTGTTTATCATATTTTACAGTGATGTGATTGCAGTGTCTAAAATTTTACAAAGTACTGTGAATAATACTGGAAAACTGAGAAACAAAATGGGAAAATGGCAGAATAAGCGAAGATGCCATCTGTCACTAGTTGACTCTCATTGGAAGGTTAGTTGCATAAAATAAATATTTCATAACCTCTATTAGGTGGTTGATAACGGTACAATATATATTTAAAAAAAAAAACAGACAAGAAATATCGCGCGCACAAAAAAAAATAATACGAATTTACCCGAACATACTTAAAAAAAGATTTCGATGTGATTCGAATTTATCTAATTTGTATTTAAAAGATTCGGATTTACACGGCAGTCACTTCAGTTACAATAATTGTACATACTGATGTGGCTTGCACAACTTGTTAAATTTTTACTGTTTATTATTTATATTCCCAACTTGACCGATATTTTCGTTGCCATCTCAGCATCAACTTCCCGAAATACATTTATCACTCTAATCTGTAATCGGTACGTTATAAATATATATTATTTGAACATACAATTTAATATACATGAATTCATTATATATATATATATATATATATATATATATATATATATATATATATATATATATATATATATATATATATATAGTTAAGGTTTATATTGTATTTATTAATTTGTTGGAGATTATTCGTCCGTTTATTTCGAGTAAGATTGTGTGAATGGGGTGGTGTAAATAATGTATGTTTTAATGAGTGTGAGACGCGTGAGACTTGTGAATGCGTGTAGTTTTTCTGGTGTGTTTAATAGGTGTGGGGCTGGTGAATGTGTTCAATGTATTTTTTTTGTATTTTACTTTTTTACTTTTAATTTTATAATTCAGAAAAAATTATTCATTGTATTATTTTATTTATAAGCCTACACTATAATTGGTTTTTAGCTGTTGTATGGCTTCATTAAATAAATAAATAAATATATATATATATATATATATAATTTTAATGTAGCCTATATATATATATATATATATATATATATATATATATATATATATATATATATATATATAAAAATTATATCATTATGTAATACAAGAATCAGTTATACTAATAGTACAATATAATAAACTAGAGTAGTCTGCGAAATTAGCTTAGGGCTACTAGTAGCGAGATTATGTATATCCACGTTTAACTTTAAATAATTCAGAAATTTAAACAGGAAACTGCTGCAATAGTATAATTTCTTTTAGTTCAAGTGCACAGCCAATCTTATACACAACTGTCGTAGGTGATCACACTTACTGCACGTACATATTATATGTTGAACGTTTTCAATTTCATCGCTTTCACAATTACATTTACTACCATTAACAATTTTTAATTTATTTCGATAGTAGCCAATAGAAACATGATCAGCAAGTATCTGCGTTATGTGGTAGTCTACGGTAATGTTTTTATTCTTAAAGGGTTCTAATACGTGAGGAAAAAACTTATTTATTAATTTATCCTTTGTTAAAGTATCATATCGTATTTTCAATATTTTAAACTCATTGTGAATCTGTAAATTAATTTTTTCGGGAACATCATTACTGATATTACCATTATTTACCTTTTTAACATTACAGATCAAAAGCCTTTTTTTTTTCCATATGAAGATCAATAGGTAAGATCCGAGCTATGGATCGCAATATTAAGTGCAATTACATATGAAGAGGCTGTATCAATTAGAAATTTCCGACAATTAGAATTTACGTTACTTCTTTACTGTTTAGTCAACCGACTATAATTGACACCAGCGCAGTACGAGTATAATGATTGCACTAAACCTTTGTAGAGTATCACCTTAGATTTATAGTTTATTCCTCACAGTTTACCACCAAGAGGCTTAAAAACATAATAATAATTATTGATCTTATTATTTATGTGTTCCATATGTTTATTAATTATATATATATATATATATATATATATATATATATATATATATATATATATATATATATATATATATATATATATAGTATTTGTATATTTTTTTGTAAAATCGTGTTTATTTTTTGGAAAATATATTTAGATAAAAAACTGTTACATATATAACTGTTTTAATCGTGTATAATTTCGTTTCATATATTTCCGGAGTTATGAGCAAAAATCTTCGTTTTGACAAATATCAGCAGGAGACCCCATCCTTTTTGGAATTTTTAACTTTTTCCTTAAAATAATTCTTTCACAGATTGAAAAATATTTCCGTAAAATACGATACCTTAAATCGAAACGGTATCCGAGATATAAAATTATAATTATAATAACTAATATATACGCAATAAAAAAGCAAATACGTTTAATGTGATTGAGCTGAAATTTTTAACATACATTTAAATAATTATCAACAAACAAGTTGACACGACACGGGGAAAAATCAAAGATACCAAAACTTTTTATTGGGTATATGCTCGGGATCAACGCTGAAAATTTCTAAATTCGTAATTTCCATACGGGGCATTTTAATTTTTCATAAATTTCAGGTATGTACAAAAAATCATCCAAATCATTAGAGCCGTTTCTGAGATAGCCGAATATATATATATATATATATAACATAAGAATTGTATATATGCATATGAAAGATCTATGTTAATTCATATACTTTTGCCCCGTAACTGGTGGACTTAATGTATCAACACGTATTTGATTTTGTATGAATTCAGGAAGACATGTGCGGTCGTAATTGAAACTCCAGTCCATATAGGACAGCACTTAATTAGAATTACTCGCAATCAATCGTAATCAATATGAAACTGATTCATTTTCTCACTACGATTGTTTCTTTAACGTCATTTAGTTGATTATATATTCTTCTTTAATTACTCGCGCAATTAATAACTACTTAAAGAGGAAATGAGAAAGGAATAGGAAAAGTAAATCGATTTTTATTAGTGTAGTTTGACTTGACTAGTGCGAAGATTAAAGACACCACGAATCATATTCTTATTATCATTCATATGACTGATTCAGATTTGTTAATCGAATTTAACTTAAACTGACCGTTTTAGCGAACTCTAAGGAAAATAATAAGAACTAAATTTTCTAATAGATCTCGTAAGATGGCGCTGACGTTACGATCCGGATATATTTTTCTAATTTGAACATTGAATAAAAACAAGATACGTGCTTTTAAAATATGCGTTAATGTCTCGCATACTCATATACTAATGTAATTACATAAATATATGATAATAGGATTCATATATTTTCTTGAAGAGACTTAACTAAACAGTATGCTACAAAAATCGAGTAATTTTATAATTCAATTTGTTTGAAACTATTAAATTTAATTGAATAAAGTATAATTAATCTACTATCAGATTATTTTATACTGTTTTTTTCACTTTGGTAAGTTTTTATTTTATTTCATATGTTCATTTGGTAATGGCTTAACAAGCGATAAGGTTTGTGATTTTTTATTAAAAAATTTATTGATTTCAAACTTCTTTTTTTTGCTGATCATTTTTTAAAAATCATTACATTCCACATTTTTTAAAATTTATTGAAGAAGTCAGGAAGTCTTTTTATATATTGCATTATATTTTATAATTTTTGGTAATAATCCGTGTCATTCTTGTTTTTTTTTACTTTGAATAGCGAGTCTCCTCATTTAAATTGAATTGTTCATTAATACTATACTACTGTTCGGGTGACACATTTCTATTATAATATTGTTGTAATCATTTTCTACTGTATTTGCATATTATTAGTACTCGTTTCTTATGTTTGTTATTATTCGCTTTATGGTACGCTACCTTGTACTTTATACTATGTTTATAGTACCAGAGAGTAATTTCGTTCCTGAATTGAAAATTTTGTATATGTGACCAGGAGCAACATCTTTTCATCTGCAATAGCTGCCCACATAAGTGCGATTTCAATGACCTACTACAACTGGATAGAAACAGCGTCGCGTTTGCTGAGTACTGGACAAACACCGTGTAACGTACAGAGATTCTTTTCCTGATACGAACATGAAGAAGAACCGCTTCATTAATATTTCTACGAAATCGCAAAACAGACAGGAGCAAATTCAGGATACCTTCTTTTTGTAGAATCATATGGAGGGAGGATAGCTTAATTTCCCTACGCAGGTCAAATTTCGTCCTTGTTATCAGTTTGTCTATTATGCTAAATTAGTGTTTTATATGGGCCTGTGGTAGGAACTTCCATGTTCTGCCCCTGGAAACGGTGATAATGCGGTAGAATACCGGAAAATTCAACCAATTTTAAAATAATTTTTTCCTTTAATCAGAAACTGTTCTTATAAGAGCCAATCATAACGACAATCTCATTAAATATCGAGAGATGACAAAGAAGAAATGATTGCGGAGCTCTGCGAGAAGAATAACTGTGATATACTCTATCTGCAAGAGACTCATCGAGGAAAAAGTCAAGCCAGGCCAAAAATCGTAGGTGTGCCACTAGTAGCAGAAAGATCGCGCGAAAAATATGGCTGTGCAATTTTTAGGAAACCAAGAAAATTTATAAAAAGTACCGAAATAACGGAAAATAATAATATAAAAATTATAACTGTAGAAATGAATACATTCTTATACAAACCACCTAATACGAAGTTTGAATTCGGTGCTCCGAAAAATTTTAACAATAAGGATATTAAGTCAGTCATTGGCGATTTTAATAGCCATAGCATAAATTGGGGATATAATGACATCGACGACAATGGTGAAAAGGTTGAAAACTGGAAAATAGCAAAAAAACTTGTTTTGATCCATGACCCAAAAATACCGTCTTCCTTTGCCAGCAGTCGGTAGGTGGAAAAAAGGATATAATCCTGACCTAATTTTTGCGACAAATACAATAGCAAATCAATGTAATAAAGAAATTCTGAAACCTATCCCAAAAACTTAACATCGCTCAGTTCAACTAACAATGTTTACAGCCATGAGACTATTGTTTGTCCCGATGAAGAGAAGATTCAACTTCCAAAAAGCTGATTTGTCAAATTTTACAAAACAATTGGCTGAACAAATAACGACCATTACACCGATACATGAGGAATATGAGGCATTCAAAGAACTTATTTTTAATATCTCGAGATTAAAAATACCTAGAGTATGCCGTATTTCATACATACCGGAGATAAGCTATAATATACAACGAATAAGACAGCAGAAATGGGAGAAAAAATCCTACAGGCGATAGGAGAAACAAGACGTAAAAGATGGATAATAGCAACAAAGCATGGATACTCCCACGAAGATTAAGTGGCGACAAACAAAATAATACACAAATTGCATTACAATTAATGTTAAACGGTAAAGTAGGGAAACGCCTGTTAAAAAAGCAGTCGGTTAGAGATCCAGGCTCTGAACTAAATCACTATGCTACACCCCTTTCATGGTAAATAAAATTAAAAAAGCACTAAAAACCATCAAAGTAAAGAAAGCTGCAGGACTCGATGAAATAATGCTAGAGAAAATCAAACATTTTGGAGAGAAAACTTTAAAATGGTTAACTGAGCTGTTTAGCAATGTAATGTATATGAATAAATTACCAAAGATATGGAAAAAAGCGTATGTAGTTGTCTTAGGAAAACCACAAAAAGTTCGCACAGAAGCAAAAAACTATCGACCGATTTCGCTGCTATTCTGCATCTTTAAGCTTTTTGAACGCATTGTGCTAAATCGTATACAACAAACGATAGATCTGCAGTTAATCCCTGAACAAACTGGTTTTAGGAATGGTAAATCATGTAACTTATAAATTACAAACCTCACACAACATATAGAAAATGGATATGAAAATAAAAAGATTACAGAAGAAGTGTTCGTTGATCTAACAGCAACCTATGATACTGTCAACAATAGATTAATTGTACAAAAGTTTATAAAACAACAAAGGATGTAACATTCACAAACATTGTAGAAACTACGCTGAAAGATCATTATTTCTATGTAATCTTCCAAAGAGAAAAAAGTTGATGGGGGAAGACAAAATAATGGACTACTACAGGGCAGCGTCATAGCTCCGATCCTGTTTAACATCTATACAAACGATCAGCCGATAGGAAGTGAAACAAAACATTTCCTATATGCAGATGACCTTGCTGTAACAGACCAGGGCGATAACTTCATTGAAGTAGAAGAGAAACTAAATACAATATTAGAACAATTAGATAAGTATTACGAATAACAAAACGCAAGTATGTGGTGTTTTTCACCTAAAGAATGCTATAGCCAATTTCAATTTGAAAATTCGTTGGCGAGGGATAGAACTCGAGCATAATGACCACATAAAATATTTAGGAGTGACATTGGATAGATGTGTCACTTACAGAGAGCACTGCAGGAATACTAGTTAAAAAATGAATATTCGAAATGGAATATTGAAGAAGCTCATAACTTCCAAATGGCGTGCAATATGGTCATGAGAACTACAGCTCTCGCGTTATGTTTTTAAGCTACAGAGTATGGCTGCCCTGCTTGGGCTAGGTCTGTACACGCAAAACATGTGGATATTACCTTAAACGAATCGTTCCGTTTAATTAGAGGCTGCCTAAAACCAACAACAACAAGAAACCATTGAGCGAAATAGCGCCACCACATATAAGACGCCATATAATAGCCAACACGGAAAGGACGGCCCGGTATCAAGACGAGAGACATGTAATGTATGATCAAACCGAGGTGGCATATAGATTTAAGTCGAAAGCACTAACACACTGAGGTCACAACCTGAAAAAGAACGGATAACCTGTGGATTAAAGAAACCCTGCCAAAACCTGTGAGACCATCGGAAGAAACCCTGGCGCCATGATATAACGAGAAATGGTCGATATGGCGAACGGGTTGTGCTCGAACGGCATCATTGATGATGAATTGGGCGTTTAACAGAGGATCCGAAATGTTAGTGCGCTAGACAATGTCGCACATATTCTAATGTAAGATGAACCCGACGAGGTGTACAATGCATGATGTCACCGAGGCAAACCACAAGGCTAGAATTATGGCTGAATACTGGTACAATAAAATATAATTAAACGTAACGAACCGGGCACAAATAGAAGAAGAAGAAGAAGAGTATTTTATATATTTATACAATCGTTATAAATTTTGCTTTACGTATTGTATTTATTTTTTAGTCTATTATTGAATGTAACGTAGACGCGGTGCTGCAAAGTTGCATCCTCAACTACCTACTTTTTCGTCGACAATTATGCGTGACTCAACGACAGTCACCACGTGAATGTGTTGATAGGTGTGAAACTACAGAGGCGTCTAATGCATAACTCTTGCGCGAAATATTCTTATACAATCTCATTTGATCACCATATTTCTCTATTGAAAGAACTTTATGAAAATACCGTTGGAAAAATTAATACCTGAATGAATTTCGGATTAAAAAATGTGTTCGTTAAGGATGTGTACTTTTGCTCTTACTAGTCAAATATATGTGCTCAATATAGAGGAATAAGTACTAGGTGAATGGCAAGGAGGCGTTTCGATTGGTGGCCATAAAATTAGGAACCTTTCGTCAAATAAGAAAAAAAAACTAAAACATTTGATACTAAAGCTCGAAAATGTCAGTGAAAATAGTTATGGCAATAGATGGCGTAAGAAATTTCAAATCCAAAGATGATAACATTGACGACTATAAAGTGGTAGACAAATATAATTATTTTGGTTTAATCATCGTAAATAACGGACGGCGCGAAGAAGATATCAACAAATGACTGACACTGGCAAGATATGCGACAACGAAATTAACCAAGAATTGGATGATCCGAAAGTCGAAAACCGTTTATTAATGGGAATGCGCTAAAATTTTTTTGTACATAACAAAGAAAACAGACTCACTAGTACATACTATCCTACAAGAAACACTAGCAGGATATAGAAACCGATTAAGTTGTCTGTTTCGACGGATATAAAACAAAAAACTAGGCTTACATTGGTTGCAGCTACGAGAAAGGCAGCATATCGGGAAGAGTGGAGAAGAAAAGTGGTCCAAAACGATTTTATGCTGATGTCACGTGACGTTATCGAATATACTTTCGCGGTGTAAAGGACATAGAATAGAATCGGAAAAATTATGTTTCTGTTAATTTTTAACATTATAAAACTAACATGTTTATTTCAAAATAACAGCTATCGCCATACCATCTCATTCATTTCATACTTATTTGACGTGCGAAATTAGAAAATTTATATTTAAAAAAATATATCTGAATTTTTTACCGACCTGTATGGTTTTATTCGCATTTTTAAGATTTTCAGCTATGTTGTCGGTCATTCTTTCTTTTTCTGGTTCGGTCATGTTAAGCCACATCATCTTCGGTTGACTGAAATTATCGTCATTTCCGGTTTCATATCTATCGAAAGACGTATATTAATAATAATAGTGAACAAGTCGACAAGTATATATTTCGTTGAAGAAATGAAAAAAAATATTTATTATTTTATTTTTTTAATAGTAATCGAAATATTCCGTTTAAAATCAAGTTAAATCAATTTATTTTTTATTGACTTAAAAATTTAGTTTTTATTTATAGAATAAATAATAACAAATCTGGTTTTAGGGTAGAAAAGAAATCGTACGAAGTTGATTTAATATAATAATCGTTGAGAACTGTTTTAATTTTTATCCGTAGAAAAAAAATAATTAGCGTTATATAAAAAGTTCAACCAAGTGTGTAGCTGAAAAATCTATACACAAATGCGAAAACATATCAAATAGTGTATTCATTAATAAAATATAGTTCGATTTTTCGAAAGAAATGTATTACGACTGACTTCAACATTTTCTGAAATAAAAGCACCTTTGGATGTTCGACTAGACTGGAAAACATATAAAGATGAAAAAAAGAACATATTAGTCATAAATCCCGACAAATACATTAGTTAATTCATCTTACGAACTTAGCTTACATAATAAACGACTCCCATATATATATATATATATATATATATATATATATATATATATATATATATATATATATATATATATATATATATATATTTGGATATATGACATCCAACTTTTGGGATTGCGCGAAAAAGTTGCATTGGTTAATCATCCCAACGAATACAAAATAAATGTATTCGGGTCATAACTGGTGCTCCAATGGTGCCAGCGAAATGGAGACATCCATTCGTATTTTAAAAACACAACGACAACAACAACAACGTATATTTAAACATGAAATAAGCCTATTCCATTCGTTTTAGTATTTAGTGTAACTAGATTTAAGGAAAAAAATGGATTTATTTATTACAAGTACCAGAATATTTAATTCAAGTATACAGTAAGTACGACTGTATATTTTGTTAATAAACGAGAACATCCCTCCGTCGATTGGCCATTCGGTAGAGGTCCTTAAATATAGCATCGCAAGAACACAGCACGTTGATTACACGGGTTACATTCAGCGATAATATATAATTACACACAAAATGAACACCAGCAATAATATACAACTACACGTACATACATATAGCGCACTATATATTAAACGTGGGAGTTATATGCGAATTTCGACGTATTTAAGGTTAAAATCTTAGTTGAAATATAAAAAAACGGTGGAAATGTTAAAAGGGAAAAAAGCATATGATATACTGAGTTTTTATACATATATATATATAAAATAAAACTAATAATTAATTCGTGTAATTTAATATTACGCGTTATATAATTTATTTTTACAGAATGGAATACAGTGAAGATAGCGTTCAAAATAAAATAATTTTAAACGACGTCGTCAGTTATGAGAAGATTTTGACCTCGATCGAATGAATGTGTCACTTTTTTCTATTAATAGTTCCACGGACTAATTCCAGTGTTAATTACCGTTAAGTTGAATATTACTAATATCGCGAGTAAATGGCTGTAATTGTTACCTTCGAGTTTGTCCCGAAAATTGGTCCGGTGTTTGAGCAGATTTGGGATCGGGATAAGGGCCGCCAAACGAATTCGGATAATAATTGACGCTTCCGGCACCGTTGAAGATATTTTGACCGCCGTCGCGATTGTAATTATTCACTTTATCCGCAGGACGATTAATCGGTATCTGCATATTGTTTGTTCCTAGTCTGTGCAAGTGTGTATCGGAGTATGAGAAAAGCCGCCCCTGAAACACGTACACAAAACACTTTGTTATTGTTTCTCGTTTTGTTGTCGATATTAATAATTGAATAAATGAAACATCCTATAAAATATTCGATTCGAAATCATTTATTTAAAAATTAACAATTTAACATCTTATTAAAAACACAACACCAATGTGACCTCAAATGAACGTCATACAGGAGACACATATATCGGAACACAGAATCAATAGTTACTAAAGAAAAAGAAAATTCACGTGAAATTAAAAATAAGTACAAGAAAAAGAGCAGTATATACACATCGGGAGTATATGTAAAGAAACAATTTTCGAAATGTTGTGCTAGAGGCGACTAGTTTCGTGGACGGAAAAATGCACTAATGCATCTATTTTAAGAGAAATTTACATAAATCACAGATTATTAAGGGTCTATTAATATTTTAATGTATTAATAATTGACTTAATTAATTTGGATTTATTCATATTTTAATGTACGAATAAAAATTAACTAATTTTAGTTAATTTGCGTTTATTAATAGTTTAATGTATTCATAATTAACTAATTTTAGTTAATTCAGGTTTATTAACACTTTAATATACTAATAATTAACTAATTTCAGTTCATTTAGGTTTATTAATATTTTAACGTATTAATAATTAATTAATTTTAGTTAATTTGTGTTTATTAATATTTTAATGTATCGATAATTAATTAATTTTAGTTAATTCGAGTTAGAGGTCCTGATACGTGCCATGAAAATTTTTTGTACGCGCAAGCACGATGGAATGGAGACGGTGATAGTTATGGGGGAAAATAAATGGCATACAACCAACAGGTAAAACACTAATTACATGGACAGGGCTACGATTCTCAAGATGTGTTCATGATGCCGACGATCGTCAGGTTTATAACACGACATTCCTATTTAGAATTATGATAAGAAAAAAAAAATACTATATAATATCATCCAAACGTAAAATTGATAATAAAATCGTTCCTTCTCTTTTAATGTTCCGTATAACATTATAGGAACCAATCGTTAAAGTCGCACTAGTATCGAGAAATGGTATCCATGAAAAAATAAAGGTTGACTAGAATGGTCTTTAGAAAAACAGCTGTTTTACAGAAAAAATATTATTATTAAAAATCGACGTTTAATTATTTAATAACATGTCAGCGACTACTTGTAATATATACAGATAAATGATTAATAAAAAAAATGGCAAAATTTCATCAACTGCTACAATTTTTAAACTAGTTTCTTTGTAGAAAATCTAATTTGTCTAACATTCCTCACTAGTTCGTACAAGTTCGTCTATGCGCGAATAAGTCATGAAATAAGATAATTTACCTATAGCATAAATATAATTAATAACATGAATATAGTAGTAGTTGCTGAGATATTAAACAAGAGTAAAACATTAATGAAAATATAAATGTTTTAAAGATGTAATTTGCTCGTTTAGAATGATGTTTAGAGTTACGAATTTTTTCACAATTTCACGTTCATAGTTGAAAAGTATTTTTGAATTTTATTATTGACCGATCTATACGTTTAACTATCAAACGAAATAAAATGGACGAGAAATTTGTTTTGCGAAAACCTTCGTGTCTTAAATAAGCGTCTAATGCGATACTGTCAAAAATTTGTCTAAATCATTCAATTATGAATTTTACGCGTACGTTATGTCCAAGTGACACTAGTGAAAAGTTCATTTTCACACTAGTCGTGATGGTTTGTTCAAATTTATCGGCATACATTTATCCAGCTTTTGCACGAGAGTGACGTTGATTGCGTAATATTTAAATTCACCAAGCTTATCTTCGAAATGAAAGCCGTTACTAACTGTTAATTGCCTCGAAACAACGATGAGAATTGATGTGCCAGTATTTATTCGATTTAACGAAATATAGCTCATTAAAGTAACTAACACGAGTAATTTAAAATAGTTTATTTTTTTTTATATTTATTTTTATTTCGATAATACACATAACTAAAGAATATAATCAGCTTTATGTAGGTATTAAAAAATCGGATTTCGAGACTCTAATATTTAAACAACATTGCTGGAAGTTGGACATTTGTAAATATCGTCGAATGATTGATAATAATATGCGAGTTGTTCGTAAAAAATGAGGCATCGAGGGGTGATAATTTTTACGAGATTTTTTCGACAGGATGGTAAGTGCTATTAATTCAACGTACCGAAGAGAAGTGTAAATATATATACTCTTCCGATCAGTATCTCACTTTTAATCGTTAATTATCTTAGTGAATCGTAAATAGTAAACATATTGTTCTACCAAAAAATAAATTGCACGAATTTAATACGAACATCAATCTAATTAAAAAATAAAAATAAAAAAAAAATTAAACTTAATAAGTTAGAATATTAGTATAAAATATTTTGGTGAAACAATCGAAAATAATTTAAAATTTTATGATCATTTCAGTCACGTAAAGAATAAAATAATTAAATTTTTGCCTGTATTTAATAAACTAACAATAGCGATAGACTAAATTATACAAAATGACTAATTATAAAAATTTCGAACTTAATCTAGTAGCATTTACTACGAAAAAAAAAATCATTATAAAATCAATAAGATATTTTCAGAGAATAATAGCAATTAAAATGATTGAAGCGTATAAAACTACCAGCTACCGAGTACTAGTAGTAGGAATTTTTCCTATAGATTTAGAAATACGTAAACATAACGCTATATATTAATACGATCGGTGAATTCAATCGAGCGGAATATATAAATAAGAAAATTCATATATGAAAAAAAAAACAAGTTAGCGTATTATTTATAACAATAACAAATCATTTGGAATACACGTAACCGATTAACGTGTTAATAGTTCCCTAATTCGAACGACAGACTTAATAAAAATAGTTTCGTTCCTAATTTTTATAAGGTACGATTTATTATTTTGGTCGTGACAGTTTCAAAAAAATATCTTAGATGTTTAGACATAGCGGAAACAGAAAATTGTATAGCGTTGTAATTCTGCGGGTACGGTCATATATTGCACGGATGTAATTATAAAAATATAGCCTTTAACAGAATTAGTTAAATGGCAAATATAAAGAATTTAACCCTTTCATCAGTCGATATGCGCACCGTACGGTACATGAAGTTTTAACGCTAACAAAATTTTTTATTTTCTAGGTTGAGGTGAAATGTCTCAATTTTAAAAATATTTATATAAATACGTTGAAAATTGTCTACAGTTTAACTAAGAAGCGGTATTGTATAATAAACGCTTGTAAAAAATTTACAATTCTGTGTCAAAATTTTACAATGTATGACTGAAACGGTTAGTAAGTTAGCCATCCGAAGAAATGAGAAATAAGAAAAATTATAATTTATTAAATTTTATTTAGATATTATCATTTAAATTCTAAGTAAAAGATTATAAATGGAGTTTATAGTGGAAATAAAAATTTTCATAACGTAAATTTGTAATTTTTAAATAAATATACTATTACGAAACGAAAAAATAGAAACAGTACGGTCTTCTAATTTGCGTTATAATTAAGTATAAGCCGATACTTAAAATGTTACGCCTATTCAAATAAGTTCGATCGGAAAATAATAAGTATACTAACTTGCAAAATTTTATCCGGACTAGGTTCAATACCGGGAATCATATGACCGGGTGAGAAAGCAATCTGTTCCACACCGTCAAAATAATTATCGTGATTTTCGGTTAAGTATAGTTTCCCACTTCAATTAAGGAAAATTTGTCTTCCGGCCACATCTATAAAAAATATTTTTTTTACAATATATTTCTATTCATTTTATTTATTTACCAATCACCGTCACGTGTATATATATATATTATTTAATGTTAATTCGTTATTACCGACTATGTTAATTTAAGAAAATTAAACTGGTTATCGTGCATTGGCCTCTTCTAATCGACAGACATCTACATATTTTTCTTCCAGCTGCTTCTACATCAGACGATTGCACATGTTTGTTAATATTTCCATCTCATTTTCGCGCTTTTTCTCAATCTTCTTTCATTTAATGGTAACCGTTAGGTACATTCCTTGGCCAACCTGTTTGTATCCATTCGAATAACACGCCCGGCACAATTACATTTCATTTCCCGTATTTTATAGAGAACATCTTCCGTTTTATATAGATTTGTCTCTTCATATTTTATTGTTTACTCACCTTTGTTTTTCCTTCCCATTGCTCCTTGAGCTACTTGTATTTTCCTGATTTGTTTGTCAACGACCGTGTTTGTGCGCCATGAAAGCACGTGTATTGTAAATATGTGTCTGTTTTTACGTGATCAATATTTCATCCGAATGTTCCCCCCCCCTAATATCTATAATTCTTTCCGCAAACGTTACATTTTTTTTTTATTCTATACGTAAAAGAGATTGTTTAGTGTTGTAAATATTTATATAATTTCTTAAACACATAAAAAATATATAAGAACAATACACAAACGCACACATAAATACACATACACACATTCAGATAACCCTACGATAATACACCCTGAGTATATTTAAAATTATAAATAAGGCGCGCTTTCGAATAATTATTACTTAAAAATCTTAGTGAAAAGTCTGATTTGAGATATACCACAGTGCTTCCACTGTCGACTGTAGCACTTGATTTTGGTACGTTCCGATTTTTTAAACATCGCTATTAGTGTTCGACCGCATACAGCCATATGGGGGTTTCAATACTATACTTTATGGTAGTACTTTATTTGCAGTATGAAAATGCCAATACGGACTAAGAAGTCGGTAGGTGTTTAGTCTTTACATTTAGTTCGGTTTTCTTCGCATCGATATGCTGTAGTCAATGTTTTTGATCTAAATGAACTCCCGAGATATTTTAAAGTCCGACTTTGCTCGACTTGTGTACCATTTATGTAAATGTCACATACATCACGAGCAATTTTCCTCTTAAGATGATATAGGCGCATTTGTACACGTTTATTGACAATTTCTATTTGCTCGCTATTTCATCGACGGTATTTGTGAACATGTGTGTGTGTGTGTGACGATATGATGTTGTTGCAAACGCGTTATTTCTGGAATGTCACGCTTAAACATTGAGTACAAAAGCGTTGTAGGTACGTTTGATCGACGAATATCTGATTGTATTTTATAGATAGAATCTCATTATTTTAACTGATACGTGAAAGCAACGTTGTTCTAAACAATAATTTATAATATATCGTTGAGATGGTAAAATTTTTTTTTACGTGCCAGACTTTATCGAATGCCTATTGAACGTCGAGAAAGTTTTTTTTTCTCAATAGTTAAACATAATTAAAATTAACACAAGTTCTTGCTTGTTTCAAAGCATTGTACTTCAAAAAATCTTTTTACGAAAATTATTCTATACTTAAAAACAGTAAATTATTTAAAATTGTTTCAAACGTAATAATTTTATCGAAACAAGTTAACGAACATGAGACCGTAATATAATTTATAAAACATCGGTAATATATATTATCGACGAAGAAATACATTGCGTAAGTATCGCATTTTTAAACGTATTTATCTAAAGAATTTGCAACGCGGCGTTAATTAGCATTGTTTTCTGTTAAATATGAAAAATTTGAATCTAATCACATTAACTGACGTAGTGCGCGCGTAAAATTATAAATTAGCTCGATGAACGTACTTTAGTAGCATCAAATGCTATACCCAGACTTTGATTGGCTTGTTCTGGCGTCATTACTTGAATGTAGAATGTCCACGAAGGATGAAGACCGTCGTGAATAGTATCGTATAGATCGCGTATAAAATAATCCGGGTCCGCGCTGACTAATTTATTAGCGACGTCTACGTCCATATTCCGAACGCCTTGATCGGTCTAAACAAAAATTAATCAAATCATTCGTCTATATCGGGGACGTACACGAACTTGCTTTCTTCGTTATAGCATTTATGACGCATCAACCAAAAAATAAAATAAAATAAAATAAAATAGGGAATAATCAATTGGATCTATTTATTGCAACGGAACCCACACAACAGCTAAACAATTATAGTGCAGGCTTATAATTATTAAATAGCGCAACGAATAATTTAATAATCACGAAGAACCAAAGGTAAGTAATTGAATATTGTTCTTCTTCTGCGAGCCGTAAATCTCTCGTGGAGATATACAAGATGATGAATCTCTGTCGTAAGCCATCCGGATGAATTCTGCGAAACTTCCTCCTACTGCTATCCTTACCGAATCTTAGCATCTTGCAGTAAAATGGGCCGCGTCTTCTTTTTCCTCCTACTATTCCTTCGAGTCTTATTATATGGCATCAGCTAATATACGTTACCAACTTTTAGTTATGTTTACTCTATGTCTAATTTCTGCTTCAGTCAATTACGACAGGATTAAATTTTAAAAACGGCAAATAACGAATATAGAAAATTAACGGTATTGCGGAGATTATGTTATCTTAGCGTGTCGCTTTAAAACTGCGTCGTAATATGCGCACCATCACGCTACGCGTATGACTCGAGCTGATCGTGACACGCTAGTTTTATGTCGCCTTGTGCTGTAGGCTTTGCGCCTAAGTGATATAACGTATACTCCTAATACTATAAAAATCATTTTCGAACTATCGTATTTACTGCGAATATTCGTCTAGAGTTGAACGTTTAATTAAACGATTTGATTTTAATAATGCCAACGTTTTCCAGCGACGGATATACTTTAAGCGAATGAAAGGTGATAATTCCAAAAAAATCGAAAATCGAAAATCGAAAATCGAAATTTAAATGAAGTAAGCTGGTGAAAAAAAATAAACAACTAAAAAGTACACTTTAATATATAAAAGGAATACAAAGCTTTTCGGCTATTACGCCATTATCAAGCGTACAGAAAAAAAAATAACAATATACAATTTATAAAATAATGTAAAAGAGGAAAAAAATAAAATAAAATGTAGGAAAAATACTCAATTCGGATGTACAATATTAAAAAAATAGCAAATTTTAAAACATTTATAACATAATACGACGAATTGTGTATTTTTTTATATATATATTTTTTAAGTCTGCTCGATAATGGTATAATGGCCGAAAACCTTTGCAGTCTTTTTATATATTAAAATTTAGTGTACTTTTCAGTTGTTTATCTGTTAAAAATCACTACATTCTACGCCACTTAAATCGCGAAAAAAGCCGAGAAAACCTATATATAATAAATTCGGTTAACCTTTTAATGAAATTTACAATAAACCGATTCTCCTTGTATATTGACTAGTTTGAACGTATTCGAACCGAATCCGTTCATGTGCGTATAACCATCGGGAATTCCGCGATCTGAAAATAGGAACATCAATTGATGAACGCTTTCTGGTCGTAACGAAAAGAAGTCCCAAAACGTGTTCGCATCCTACAAAATAATAATAAACTATGAATATTAATAACAACGTTAAATTATGTTCATGAACAAAGTAAATAAAAAAAAAATGAATAAAAATAAATATCTACGCAAACTCTATGAAGTAGAATAAATTGAAGATTTTGACGAACAACTGAAACATTTATTGAAAGTTCATAATTATTACTGAAATGTTAGCAACCTAATAAATTTCAGTACTTAAAAATCACACTTACGTAACGCGCATATTATATCATTTCATAATACTCGATTTTAATTGTTTGTATTCTATTTTATGTGGTTTCTTACTTTCAGAGTTCTCCAGTTATAATTATTTATATATTCTCGATGTGCGTGCCTGGTCTGTGCGTTCGGTAATAATAATCAACTTTTGTTTCGTTATCTTTATCTTTATCGCGTACGGTTACTCCGATCATCGTAGCGATATCGTATTCGTGCGCGCATATTATCGTTATCTCGTCTTGTGCTTACCGCGTCCGTGAACCAAGCCGTGGTCGCTCCTCAATGTTTGGCTGGTATTCTCGAATAACTGCCTGCTACCTAAATAATCAAATTTCCGGTATTTCACGCTTATATCAACAGCGATAATTAGAAACTACTACGTTATTATCTTTCAACTTTTACAACATGGTCGTTCAATATACTCCCCGCGTTCTAGCCGTAGAACATCGATAGAAAATATGGATAGACAAACCGCTGCGCATCTAACCCTAGTAACGGGGCAATGTCATCGCAGATTACGTTATCAGCTGATTCCATCTCACGATAATATTACTAACAATACTAATAATATTAACATTACCGATTACTGTGATAATTTTAGTATATCTATATCAACTCCAACAATAATAATGCTAATGGTGATGAAGATAATAATAATAGTAAAGCCGTTAATAATTATCGTGAAACTAATAATACCGTCGATGCTAACAAAAATAATAAGACGCGCTCTACGAATATACAAATATTCGAAATCGGATAAGCCTATCCCTCCGCTCGAAATGGTGCAAACAACAAATTCATGGCAAGTCGTACTAAACAGAAAACGACGAGTACAAACACCAGATGCTTCACCTGAAGTACAAACAAAATCGATTTCGGCCTTTAGCTAATCTCCCGTATAGTGACTCCGGCATGATTGATTCACAAAACAAAATAACTATTCGAAATATCAGAAGCAGTGACACAAATAATGTAACAAGCACCTCCCCACAACCGCCTCCAATCTTTATATATGTAGTAGTAACCTATAAACAGATGGAAAATGAGATATCCTCTACTTTACAAAAAAAAAAGTGAATTCGTATATCATGCCATAAATGATAAAATTAAAAACTAAAATCGCCGATAGCTATAGGATTAAACACTTTAAAAATAAAGGAGTAATTTACCATATTTATCAGATGAAGGAAGAAAGAGCCTATCGGGTAGTAATAAAAAATATTCACCACATAATGCCTGTGGAAGAAATTAAGGAAGCTTTGAATAATGACGGCTTTGAAGTAAGGAATGTTGTAAACATTCTCAAACCTAGAACGAAGCAGCACCTACCAATGTTTTTCATTGACTTGGAACCAAACGATGATAACAAGGAGATCTATAATTTGAAATATTTACTAAATATGAAAGTAAAAGTCGAGCCTCCATATATAAGAGGAACAATATTATTCAGTGCATCAGATGTCAAACTTTTAGGCACAGTAAAACTTATCGCACTGTACCTTATGTTTGTGTTAAATGTGGTGAGCAACATGATTCAAAACACTGTAATGAGCCATCCAATTTGCCGGCAAGATGTGTACATAGTGAAGGCAATCACACAGCCAATTATAAAGGTTATAGTATATATTAACAATTATTAAATTCACGAAATAGTTCTAAATAAAAAAAGGAAAAACCTATAGTTTACAGAATAGACATACAGAAATAGACCCGCAGAAAGTAGTAACTAGTAATGGATTAGGGCAGAAAACAACTAGTCGAATATACGCCACATTATTACAAGACCAACCTTCAAAAACTGCTAATCAGAGTCTAAATAATTACTCAACGGATCCTTATGTTGTTGAGCATAATATTAACCATTAACTGATAGAATTCCTTTCTGAATTTAAACAAATGTTTAATCAGCTAATTCAGCAAAATAATATGGTAATTAAGATGTTATCAACAGTAATAAACAAATTAGTATCAAAATTAATCAGTTCCAACTTCGGTCTAATCAAGCTAAGGCATTGACCTCTTCATCACTCTGAATAATAACCTGGAATGCAAATGGCATCAAACAACGAGCTCGTGAACTGGAAATATTCCACGAAACTCCAAACTTAGTCTGCGTAATAAATGGCTTTATATATGCAGACAGTTAAACCAATCTGGACATATGTTATCCAGCTCTGGAGCAGGGCGAAAAAATCAAATCGGTTAATTGTCTAACGAGTGCAAAATAAATTTCTTCGAGTCATAACCGGTGCTCAATGGTACTAGCGTAACGTTGATATACATTCGGATTTGGAAATCCCATTCATCGACGAAACAATACAGCCCTTCGCTAACAAGCATCAAAGACGACTATATCTTCATCCAAATTATGAAGCGCGATCATTATTACTAACCGAAAACGACATTAGTTTAAGCGTACGAAATCGTATCAACTGGCTAATTAAATACGCATCTTAGATTATATATAATCCTCGACAGTTGTGTAAATGTACACATCTTTCGTTCTCTACATTTATATAACTCTATCACTAGTACTAATTTATACATAAGTGTAAGATCGTACTATGCGTACAATGTGTCATATCGGGCGTAGCTGCTTCTTATAGATATCTATTTGTAGATAATTTTCCCATCGCGGTACTTATTTATTAGAAACGAAGTTTGTTCAGTGAATGTGAAATATACGCCATAATACATCTAGTATCCTCATATGCTTTCTGTATACCGTCTAGCATATCTTCTTCTTTTTCTATGTGAACTCGATTTCCACTGCTAGAGAGATGCCCCCTCTTTGTGTTTATATCTGATGTGACAGATCAAGCCTATAGGATGAGTAAATAAAAGTAGCAGTAGTTGCATTTTAACTCTTTTCTCTTGATATTATCTTTCCTCATCTTCCTGATATACTTACGAACATATGTTATTAAATTTACAACGGATTTCCATTTGTTTCGATTTAATGCAGCTTTTTCCCAGCAATGATCGTTTCGGTTTATTTACAATTTCTTACGATCATCCGTAATTTCCCATTTAGACCGTTTTTATATTCGCAGTTATGGTATTAAGTTGCAGTTGTATTTAGCATTCATTGGTCTTTTCATCTTTCAAAATTGCTCGATGGATTCTCCGGTGGAATCTGAAGTGACAAGATTCAAGCTATTTTTCTCGCTTTCTCATTATTAGCCACATTTATAAACAGAAATATCGGTATCAGTTGTTAAATTCGTATTATTGAAATATGCCGTGTTTGTATCCGTTATGCGAGCAGAATTTTCTCAGGCAAAAGCTGCATTTTTGCTGACAAAGCGTCTTTAACCGGGTACCGCTTAATTTTGAAATCGGATACCTCTACAATCATCTGCATGATTTCCGTTTTATTCTTATTTATCACGAGCCCAAAATTATTATGTTTTTCCAACAGTTGCAACATCATATTCTGTGCAGTTCATCCGGTTTGTAGCTAAACAAGAATCATCGTCATAGTGAAGATAACCAAGTTTAAAACACGCGTTTACAATTTTCGTCTTGTACTTAATTATATTATACAACTCCGGTCAAAACGAAATTTAATATCTACCCTCGGATCCGTAATTCTGCGTTTAAATTCTCTATGAATCACGTTCATGTAAAAATTAAACAGCGTTGTATTAATTTCGAATTCTTCTGCGCGTCTGGTATTGCATAAAACACTATCCTTGTTTGATTGTGCAACAGTTGTATTCGTCGCAGTAGGGTCGGTGAACAGCTGGCAGCTGTCCGGCAGATCCATAAATCTTCTGTATTAACGAAATCAAATGCAATGTACAATATAGATGACTGTTCCTTGATCTTCTCCATTAGCTGTGCTAATGTAAAAATCATATCAATAACACCGCGCTTTTCTCAAAATCCGTCTTCTTCTTCGGGTAGATCTGCATTTAGTCGTTTTTGAAGAATATACATCTGTAATTTCTGCAATTCGCTTTAATACCTTCGCTTTTAATGTCTGCTTATTTAAAATTCTTCGGTACAGATGTTTCTTGACACATTATGTTGAAAAGTATGTGTAAATAACCAAATCATCTCTCTCATAGATAATATAGTTAAGACGATAATTCTCGAATATATATTATATACGCAAAAACGATAATAATAATGTAGTTATCTTAAAATAAAATGAAATAAAATAAAGTCAACATTACAGCGGAAACTTACGGGTAAATGAGTACGTGGATTCCGTTTTACGGCATGTATTAAGGACGGGAATAATATGGCGTCTCTAATGAAAAATACCGGACTATTAATACCAACCAAATCGAAGATGCCGTCTTCTGTGTAAAATTTAACAGCAAATCCTCTTAGGTCCCTATGATTTCAGAAATTCTCGAAAATATTTATAAAAATTATAGCAGAATAAAGTATGCTAATAATTCAGAATAATAAAAATAATAATTAAATTAAATTTCTATAATACCTCAGAGATAGAGAAATGTATTTTCTATGTTAATTCTGGTTAGACGTTTATATAAGCTCAATATTTTTTATTTAATTATATTTATTTGTAGTTTAATAATTGCGATGGACTACTATAACAGATACGACAACTCAATATTCATGTTAAATCTCACTAACATAAAAACATTAAGCCCACGTATATAATTAGGTATAGAGTTATCCCTACATTATGTATTCACGCATTGACCTAAAAACACATAAATCTTACATTTAATATAAATTTAAATTGACTATATTTCAAGTCATAAAATCAGGAATTATTGGCATACGGTTATTATTCCTTTTTAATTAATAATTTTTAAATATTTGTTATAATAAAAGATAATACATTATAAAAAAAGTCCACCCATTTATGCAACCTGTATTATATTTTGGTATTTATTACACCGGATATTATTTGATTAGCGGATATCGATACTAATTTCAAAATAAGTCAACAGTAGGAAAAAGTATATTTGTAAAAGATTTAACAAACTAGTTGGTACAAGTTCAAATGGAAAGACGTATTGTAAATTTACATACTCGGGAAATACGTAGTGCGATAAGCCGCATTCTTGAAGTGCCGAAGAAACAAGAGAAAAATTCAAACATATGTTATCTGTGTCCATGAAAAAACGAAGAATTACAAAATTTCGGATAACATGTATGTCTACAGTGTACCAAGTCCATGTGTAATAAGTGTACTAAAGAAAAAACAATTAAATTGAACAGATAGTGGAATTGAATCGCGATAAAGTATTTTATATTTGTAGCTTAATACAAGTTTATGTAAATATTTCCTGTGTGAAAATCTTACGTACTATGCAGTTACAAATATTGCAGGCTTCAATAGTAAATATCATTTTTTTTTTTGCAAAAATATGATGGGTTTATGATATTAATTATTCATGTTTAATTATAATTACTTCAATTTTTGAAAAAAATCATAAGGCATGGATTATTCTTTTACTTTTACATTTTATGTTTTGTTTTCGAAACGTTTATTTTTCTCATTTTAAAAAACGTCGTCTCCTTTCAGCCGACACCTCTTTGTTAGTATTACAGAAACTATATGTATGCACTTAATGGTTTATTATAATAATGGAATATTTTAGTCATGTATTAGAGAATTGTGGTAAATGGAATCAAGATAGAATAATTAAAATGTAGGGATTTCTATCATTTATTTAAAAATTTAACACACAATTTTTTACAAAGCTGTTTGCTAAAATATTTTTATTTACGGATATCTAATATTTTACAAACAAAAAGTTTCGATATAGATTTAATTGTCATAACAAAATGGGTGAATCAAAATATATTCAAAACATACGAGATAACATAACTATTTATAGTAAAGTTGAAGTTCTAATTCAAAACAGTGAAATGGAGTTTAACGAGATTTTAGATAATATTATGGTTCAAATTAAATTTTGAATCGATTAGAAATTTTCCTTTTTCCCTCTTTTGAACAGTGATAATTTTGATCAGTATTGCAAATTATTCCCTAATATAAAATTTAAATAATTGGATACACGTTCATTTTTTGATACAATCAGATTAAAAATTAAGTTGGTAGTATTGTTTCATCGGATGATTTCAAGAAAAAAGTATCTTTGAATTAATGCAATTCGTGTATATTAATAACGTGTATTTTGTAACGCCAGAGACTTTTTAATTAGTTACAATTCCATCAACAGCATCGTTGACAGAACGTCCATTTTCAGCATTAAAAAGAATTCATATATAGATCGACTTAAGGTCAAAAAAGAATAAAATTTATCAATCGAAGAAAATTTATTAATGAAATTTAATTAAAGCAGAACCAGAATTTTATGATAATATAATTAAGTACTTTACATCAAAGACGCGTCGAATGGAACTCATGTTCAAGCGAGAAGAATGATAATTTTAAATATAAGTAAACTTAGGTTTCCCCCCGCATAATGATGTATATACTTTCCCACACACACACGCACGTACATTTTCGTATTTAGCTCGAATATATTAAATGTTTTTGATTAGTTTTATATCTTTTTTTTTTTTTTAAATATAAATTGAAGTTTTCTAATTTTTCTCTATTAGGCATATACAGACACTTAAAAATATAGTAGGGGGTTTAAATATCGTATTACACGTTAGCTTAAGAGCAAGCCGAACGTTTATCGTCAGCTCGCCACTGTGGATATCATCAAAGGTTTTTTGATAAGGACATTACTATAGGTATCCTGTATTCATGTGTCTTTTCTATCGAAGAATCTGTGCCTCGTCGCTCCATAGAGCCTGATTGTTCTAGATGTTTCTTTCGCCATTTGTGCGTGGATTCGATTGTTTAAAATTCGTACAAATGTCTTGCTGGCATGCGACAAAAGATATATTATCGTGTAATTTACCCCTTCTTATTCGACGGTATGTATGACATTAATCTAGTAATCAATCTTCAATCGCCCACATAGTGTTGTATATCGAAAAATTCTAGCAATTCCTTCTTTTATAATTTCTTTAAATACCTCCGTACGTCTTTTTTTTTGTCATTTCTCGCAGTTTAGCAACTTTTGAGATAGTTAACAGGGCTCCTTTAACCTCGCTCACTACATGTCTGGGTCAGAATATTCTAGAGCGCATTTTGTTTTGGTCATTCTGTCGATCGTATCCTTGAGCTGGGCATCATTGTATAAAGTTTGACAATATTCACTCCAAATTTCCGAAATCCCTTTTAAGTTAGTTTTTATATTGTAGAATTTACTTTCCAGTGTTGCGGGAGAGTAGTTTTATTATATAGATCCTGCATGATTGTTGTGTATCCACACATTTTCTTCATAAAAGTATTTTTATCTTTTTCTAATTTCTTTTTCTCACCCTCTCTTTATATATATATATATTTCATTCAAGTGAAAACTGGCGTATGATTTTTTTAAAAGTAGAAACTGCAAGTTAATATAGTTTATAACAAAAGTGAAACCGAGTAGGGTAGCAACGACCATGCACAGAATACACAAGTCTATGCAAATAGTTGATAAATTTATATATTTAGGAACGGTGAAGCGCGGTGAACCAGCATAGGAAATCAAGCGACGAACAACCAAATAGAAAAGCTGACATTATCACAGTTAACAAAGATATTTAAGAACCTCGGTATAACGTTGAACACAAAAACGGTTCTCGCTAATGATTTATATACAATCAGTTTGGTCGATAGCAGTGTTTATTTTTAAATACTCTTCCTTTAACTTGTTAATTGCTGTCGAAGCTGCTTGTATTCCGTTTTGAACTTTATTGTCTAGGAGGAAGTTGATCCACACATTCCGTTGGTATATCATCAAAATAACTTCATCTTGTACATTCTTCGTTGGTGAGAACTGCATCAACATTTTTGTTTTCTTCCGGGTTTATCGATAAGCCAAATCTTTTGTTTACTCTTACTAGTCATGTATTATACATATTTTATATATAGGAGATCAAAAAATAATAAAGTATAGTGCGGAGATTTTTATACATAAACCATTTTTAATTATCATTATAATCAAGATGAGTAACGTTCTAAATTTTGTCGTACTTGTTCTATACATTTAATCTTAAAGACTGCATTATTATTATTTTATTACACAGGCGTATTTCACGACATAGGCGAATTATGTATATTTCGGTTTTGGCTTTAATTTTAAGTGGTTATTTTTTTAATTAATCGTGTATATTCGTGATTTCTTTAATCACTTTTTTTTAATTATAATTTTTTTACAATTTATTTTGTTAGCGGACACGTAAATTTATACGATTTTCTTTATTTCATAAGCCTACTCCTTAAATTATGTTCTTATTTATTTTATTCACATAATATATAAAATGATCTAGTAAATAACCCTAGTTTATTTAATTTTAAATTTATAACGGTGACGCTGTAGTATGAACGTTTATTAATAATTAAAATTTTAGTTACATCGAATTAATAAATATAAGAAATATCAAAAAATAAATAAAACAATACGAAATTCGTAATAAAACTTGTATTACCTCACGGTATCAGGCGATCCGGTTTCTCCAAGAGCTTGAGAAAATCTAACAGCGATTTTGGTTCGTTTACCAATTGCAGAAAATAACACCGCTTTAGTAAATTGCGTGATGTTGTGAGTTACTTCGAAATAACCTTTAGCTCCTAATGAAGAACGAATTTATTTATTTATATTTTTAATACGAAATGAATATGTACGATTATAAAAGAACGAGAAAATATCCTGTTCATTTAAGTGGTTTATCAATTTCTCGAACGGAAAATCACGCTAGTCGAAGTGAACATTTATGTCACGCGCGTGTATATAAATTTTTTGATAATTTTGATATTCGTCGTTTGATTTCTTCTCTATTGAGCTACTTCATAAATCAGCGCTGCTGTGTGTATAAATTTATCGACTACTTGCAAGCCACCTAAACTAGTATCGATGTTATCCACAATAATTACCTTAGTTTTATGTTATTTGTAACGTGGAAAGTTGTGGATGTCGAAACTGGAGGATTCTATCAGAGTTACATTTGGATGATGATGCAGCACTGGTAGCGTCAAATATATGAGATGTTTACTGAAGAAACTAGAAAAAACGAGCGCATTTTATTGTCTGGAGATAAAACGATTGATCGAAAGAATAGTTTGAAGAAAAAAGATAAAATGATTAATCCTGGAGCAATGGAAACGTGAAATAATGATAGAAGGGACGAATAATAACAAATGTAGATGAACCAACGTTAATAGCTGCGAATACGAAAATAATGGAAGAATTTCTGAATAGACACCTTCCGAAAAGACACTATATGGAACTGTGCAAAAGTTTTTACACTCACGATCGCACCTAGAGAACAAAGAGGGTTCCGAAGTATTTCCAGCAGATACGCTATAATAAAGATGAACAATATTTGGGGGGAAAACTTTATTAAGAAAAATGTCGAAATTGAGCCTATTCAAACGATTGTGTTTTCCATCGTGTTACACGCATTGGAGACATGTACGCAAGAAGAATCATTAGCGTTCGAATACGACGCTGAGGATGACTCTGTAGAATTCCGCGAACATCAAAACATTCAAATGTATCATTGCTACAAGAAAAAGGTGCCGCTGTCAACGATTGTCACAATACGAGTATTGAAATTTAAAAATAATGATAATCGATTGAGGGAACATAATACCATCTCACGAAAAGACACGGTTTACGGTGGAGAGCTTCGTTTACTGTAGAAATTAGCGGAGGGTTTGAAGGCGAAATCAATAGACTAGTTTGGTCAGCACGGAATGGCTGTTCCAGAATAGCTTTGTTAGTTTTATTCCGCATTTTATAAATGTTACTGAGACATCCAAAGACATGGTTAATATTTTTCACTGTCGTCGATTGAATTTTAGCACGGTAAAAATTACAATTAATTCTAAACTGTTTTTTCCATTTTCAGTTAAGTCAACGCCAATGGTGTCAAAGAAATCGTAAAAAAATATTCTTAGATCTAATTCTTACATTTCCACTTTTTGGTATCGTCATTAGTTACTATTATTATTCCAACGATGTTGGACATTTTATTTTTTGGCTTCCACAGCGATGTATCCATTAAACTTGATAACATAGCTTTAACAAAATAAAATTATCTTAATTTTAACTATATGAGTATGTTACAATTAACAATAAACCGATATAAACAAATGTATAATATATGCACATATTACTTGTAGAGTGTACGAAAGGAATATTGATAAGAAAAGGAACGCGTAGTGATATGAGGTGATTATAGAACGTGTCACGAAAGGAGCGGTAGTGTGAACATTCCAAGAAAATGTGATTTGCGTTTGCGATACAGTGGATATGTGAAGGATGTGAACAGAACGGAGAAGCAACGAGATGCATTTGAAAAAGTGTAGCCGGTAGACGATTTTTTTTTCAAATCGTAGTCTACATAAAGCGACAATAAAACCACGGAGCAGACTCACTTGTATTTCGATATTATAGAACTACGGTAGACAAGGAAGCTCGGGTTGAAACAGTTTATATTGTGTAACATTATAGAGATTATTCCAAGTAGCTTTCCCGTATTCTTTGTGTGCTGTCTTAATGATTGACAGATCAATGCAGGGTGTGTAAGCAATAAATGAAACAACGTATGTTGAACATTTAGCATAATGATCGACAAGTAAATCCCCTTTAATACTGACGTGACCAGGAATCCATGCAAACTTAACAAAAAGATACCGGCACCCAGTAAAAGTGCAATATTTACGAATTTTATGAGGATTATAATGTGAGAAGTTTAAGCCCGAGAGACAACTTTTAGAATCTGAAAAAATTATGACCTTTTGAGTTATCTTATTTAACGCAGAGCTAAAATATCCATAGACTCTGCTGCTGTAAAAATGGAAGAAACTCGCAAAAGGGTACATTTTTTAACTATGTCGAAGGAAGGAATTATAAAAGCTGCTCTTACATGATTCTTCGATTTAGAACCGTCTGTATATATACATATATATATAGAGAGAGAGAGAGAAATTCTGACCAGTTATCACAAATGTGAGATGTAAAGAGAATATTGGGGATTGAACGCGCTGCAGCAACTTTAAAAGTTTTAAAAGAAAATCTATGTCTAACACTAGATCATGATTAAGACTGATTAATTCATTTCGGATATCTTTCTCGAGGTAAATATTTTTGTTACAAACCTTTCTGAGATTTTTATTCCTTATAGGATCAAACAATGTAAATATTCAGTCATCTTTAAAAAGTTTCCATTGTTAGTAGTAAATATTTTATCATGTACTCCACAAATAGGTAAGTTTTGACGTCCCAGAACTCTCGCTAAATTTTCATATTTTTTTAACCTAAGCCGTAACTGTTTAAACTCTTGGGAATGTCAAAAATGGATGCTGCTTTTCTCGTGATTTGATATCATAGGTATATTCTTCCAGTCATTCATTACTTTGTTATTATAAAGTACGATTTTTCGTCCGTATTAAATAGTTTACATCAGAAGCAGAATACTTCAGATATTTTTCATTTGATATGACTCGTGTTCGGTAAGAATTTGCGACAAATGATTTGTAAAGACATCCAATGTTGCAGGGCCACTTGGAATTTATAACAAGACCAGAAACACTTTCTATGATCTTTTATTTAAATTCTCAATCCGTACACCTTTAACTCTATAATACGATATTTTCTAAGTAAAATGTTCAGTCTCACAACTTTCCGGAATTTTTTTCGTTTCTTCTTCAATATCGTCATTTGTACTTTTAACTGGTCGTGCTTCTTGAAAATCATACACTAATTATATACTTATTTGTGGGTCTGTCGACGATTGTAATCATGATATTATTATCATTCACGATGATCTGTGTATGTGGCGGCAGTTTATAGCAACAGGATATAAATAATCAAATTAGCATGGTGTACTGACCGAGAGTTAAATTTCGAAGTTGATTTCCACAGGCCATGAAGCGCATTGTTTTACGGTTGTTACTCGCGACCGCTCGCTTATGCGTAGTTGACTAACTTTACGAGCGGCCTAGACACTAGCATAGTTCGCCTATATTAAAGGATCATCGGCCGCTTTATTTAGTGCGTATATTTATCGCGTCGGAATAGCCGAGTGGCTAAGAGCACGGATTACCTTTACGCAAGGTACCGAGTTCGCAAAAATATCATCATTTTAGAAAATAAAAATATACATAATCCTAATATGCTCGCGTGGTAGGCAGTTGCAAACCACCACGCACAACACCGTACGCGCGCTAGTAATAATATAGTACACTACAAAAAATACACAAAACTGCATTGTATCGTGACAACAAAGCGATTACAGTCAGTTCTCCCCGGTGTGTGTGTGTGTATGTGTGTTTAACTTTGATAGCGCCATATTATAATTACTTTGTACGCTACTTACACTATACAACAAAATATGTATAGAGGTAATTAGTCGTATACATTGCCCACCAACCTAGCGGTTGAGGATAAATGATGATGATATTTAATAATGCGTATGCTACTTTGCGCGTAGTAAGACATATAACCGAAGTATTCGAAATTTATGATACACCGATGATATAACTAGCCTCAAAACTATGAGTGAAAATTAATAAAAAATTAGTGACATAGCCAGAAAGAAAGAAAATGAAAGAGCCGAGAATTAGCATACAGTCGGGCAGAGTGAATTAAAATTATCGATATCGATAAAAAAAGCGACGCATTATTAACATTATTTAATGAAATATACGATACAAGATAAATCCTAACAAATTGACATCAACTTTTATTTCAACGTTAAAGAAGTCGACTTCGACGGTAACCGATAGTTACAGACTGATAAGTTTAATATTATCGCGGTAGCATAGTTGCTAGGGAGGCTCAACCCGATGGTCGAAGATTCGATCTCGCATAAAATTTCTAATCACATGCCAATTTTCGGCATAAGATTTCTAATCAAATTATCACGAAGAGAAATCGTCCGTTAGGACTTAAAAGGTAAAAATATAAAATGAAAAAATATTAATTTAAGATTACAAATCGTAAAAATCAGCAAAATGAAAAACAGTATTAATAAAACAATCTGACGGCGAATTATTAATACCGTTTTTCATTTTGCTGATTTTTGTAAATTGTAATTTCAAATGAATATTCTTTCATTTTATACTTCTACCTTTTAAATATTTATTTGATAATGGCCTAACCGACGAAAAGCTTTACGATTTTTCATAAAGAAAAAACCTTTAGCGATTTTAACTTCTTTTTTGTTGTTTATTTTAATTTTAAAAAATCACTACATTAAATATTATTCGAATTATTAATAATAACGATAAAATACATATTACTAAGTTACGTAATTTACAGTATTTTCCCCGAAAATTTACATTTACCCTTCAACTATATATATTAGCTGTACCTTTTAACATATTAACACGCGTATAATAAACGTTTTCGACGCTATTTACGAATCTCGCTTCGGTTTTACCGTAAAATATACTTTTTACTCGCTCTCTACGTTTTCTTTAATCAAAGATGCGTTACAGATTTTTCGAGAATTGTTTTCGGAAATTCAGGATTATTTTTCTCACCTGCTCCTTTAGCGTGAACCACTCTTTCCGGTATCCGTTCTCGGTCGAATCTCGCTAATAAATCGAACCAAATCGCGTCGAATACGAACCCTCCGTTCGGACCGCACGTTCTGCTAGCTGTTAAACTGTCAACCGGTCTTCCGTAATCGGTCGTTAATATAGCCGGCGTCTAAATAATAAATGTTAGATTATCAATTCGACTAGATCGAAACTAGCTAATAGGAAATAACGATTACCTTCGGCTTACTTTAGCGGAATTTTTCCATTCGAAATTTTGATTTCGAGAACTGTCGACAGGATCGTTCGAGTACACGCTGATCACGCACCATATCATCATAAATAAGGCCGAACGGTACTGTAAAAATAAAAAATCCGCAATTATTTCACGTTGCTACCACAATTGCTGGACTATTTTAACGAACCGTTACATTATATAAGTATCGTTTTTATATATTATGTTTATATTTCTTAATAGCTCGCGGTATTAAGTGCTTCATCATCCCGTTATTCTCTTAACTATCACTGAATAGGTAATGGTAGGTCACTCCGTAAAATATTATACGCTCGCGCAGCCGCTTGTATATCTATTTAACGCGTCGAATTCTAGTCCGTTATACAATGGGACATAGTCACGATATTAAGCAACTGACAATATTATGACAACGATGATAATGATGAATTTATTATTTAAATATTCGTGATATTCCGTTTCGTATAAAATAAAGTTCTCACGTATTTGTTATATTGACGTCGACTAACGAACGTCAAAGAAGGGACACCAGGATTTTATTATAGTTTAATTATTTATTTATACAGTTATTTGTAATACGATTTTTTTTATTCGACTGCTTTAAAAATACATTTAGTTTTTTTTTAATTTAATTTAATTTTTGTCGAATGGATATAAAAAATAATATTTCTATTGTTACATTAGAAAAATTCTAAAATATCGCTGGATTTCAATCGCATTTTTCAATACATATTCCTCTTTTATTTCTTCCCAATAATATAATTTTTCCCGATTTGAATCGAATTGAATTCTTAAAAAAACGTATTTAATGTCGTTCTATATGCGAGAAAATGAAAAATATACGTGACCGAAAACAATGGATAAATTATGTTTTTAAATTACGAATTACGCTTACCGTGGTGAGTTCTTTCGTGGTCATTGTAGGAATATTTAAACGAGAAAGCTTAACAAAATGTCGATCATACACGTTTATTCTAGAATAATACCATTAAACGGATAAAAATGCTAAATAACTCGCAGAAAAAAAAAGTAATTAGGTTTAAAGGTGAGATAATTAGTAGTAAGTAATCACTAGGGACAATTATTTCGTCCGTTTTAAATTTTATCTTTAAAACAATTAAGAAATATAAATAAGCACGAGGTTCACATTATACGAGATAAAATACAGTGTCGTAAAATTTTCACAATATTGCAAAGGTTCTATTTTTTATCACCACATACATTATATATATATATATATATATATATATATCATCATCATCATCATCATTTGTTCACTCGTATAAAGAACATGTCATGGAATGGGAGAGTAGAAGTGAGAAATAAACAACAATGTGTGATGGATTTTAAAGAATGATCATAATCCTCTTGGAGTGGTAACATGATGTATTAAAGGTGGCCGTGATGCAGTGGTTGATAAAAGATTGATTATATTGAACATTAGACAAACATCAGAGAAAAATTATATGTATATATATATATATATATATATATATATATTATTCTCTTCTTTTTTGAATCTTAGCTCCGTAGTAGAGACATGATCGAAATGCTATCATAAATCAGAATTAAGTAGTTTGCGTCATTCATTTCTGTTGTATGCTCCATGCACGCAATCACTGAAACTCTCTTCCCGGTTAAAGAGTTATAAATAAATTTAAAGAAATCGAAAATCGTGATGCTTTCACTAAGATTGCATCAATTTTAGAAATTATAATAAATGACTTCGCTTAACAGCTAGTAAGCATATAAAAGTAATAGCGTGGAACTCCAATTCCATTAGATACAAAATTCTCGAGCTTAGCAATCTGGTGCGTGAGAAGCGAATTGACATAATCTGCCTAAGCGAGACAGATTAACGTTAATTTTAGTTTAAATTGTCCAGGATACCAAGTATATAGGTGTGACCGAAATGATAAAGGAGGCGGTGTAGCACTACTTGTAAGCAGCAGACTACTTCATTACTCTCTACCTGCTCTTGCACTAAAGAGCATTGAGGCTGTAGGTGTTGCCTTTGAGGTTGAAAATGATACAATTTACTTCTATTCTGTTTACTCCCCACCAAATAGCGCTCATTTTGAACATGATATAGCAATGCTTATGCACTCGGCAAATAAAGTTATAGTTGCAGGCGATTTTAATGCCTAAAACACCGTTTGGAATTGTTACACTAATAACAAGTCGGGTAAAATCTTATTAGATTTATCATTTAACAAAAATTTCACTGTTCTCCCTCCAAAAGAACCCACCTATATCCAACCTGCCAATCAAATGTGACCCAGTGTAATAGATCATGTATTATGCAAGCAATTTCCATATGTCACAAAACCTATATCTCTTACCTGTCTAAGTTCCAATCATAATCCAATTTATTTTGAAATTAATGAATCTTTCAAACAGGTGCCTGAAAAATATGTATATTGTTTTCGGCATGCGGACTGGAATAATTACAGAAATTATATACGCAACACACTAAAGATATCTACACGTCCTCACTCTCCCAGCGAGATTAATAATACTGTCTCATTTCTTAATAATGTTATCCTAAGATCCTCACAACTACACATCCCGCAGAAAGCACTTGACACTAACCCCATGTCTATTCCTTATAGCATAAAAATGTTAATAAAAATTAAAAATCTATTCCGTAAGCAGCACCAAAAGTATAGAACAACTCGGCTAAAATCAATTCTAAACTTCTTAACACGTTTAGTAAAAACTAAGCTCCTGAAAAGGCATTTGACACTACGTGGCACAATGGCATAATATACAAAATGATTCATTATGGCTTTCCCAAGCAACTTATAATGATCATGAAATCGTATCTAACTGATAGGCAGTTTATTGTTAAGGTAAATGATACCTACTCTAGTACTAAAACACTAACAGCTGGAGTTCCACAGGGTAGTATCTTGGGACCCTTCCTATATATTTTATATATTAATGATTTGCCTCGGCTGAGGGATTACATCTCTTTACGCCGATGACACTGCTCTATTTACAGCTTCCTATCGAATCGATACAATAACAAACAGACTCACCAAAAGTTATTACAAAATATACAAATATTACACAAAGTGGAAAATTAAAATTAACACCGAAAAAACGGAAGCTATACTATTTACGAGACGCAGGCCGCAAATAACTCACCACATTGAAATAAGCAACAGGCAACTACCGTGGAAACCTCGTGTAACATATCTTGGTCTTACAATGGACAAGCGACTATCGTTCTATGAACACATTAAACACATCACGGACAAAGCGCACTTCCGATTATATAAAATTTTCCTCATATTTCACAAACGCTCTAAAGTTAGTATTAAAAACAAACTAATAATATATAAAGCATACATACTGCCGATATTATTATACTCTTGCCCAATTTGGTCCGGTGTTAGTAATTCCACCTTAAATAAATTACAAATTGTTCAAAATAAATGTCTGCGTATTGTACTTAATGCCCCTTACTATACTAAGATAACTGACATGCATGCAGCTCTTCATCAGCGTACTATTCCTGAGCTAGTACAGGAACAAGCAGATAGGTTCTACAGCAAATGCCTGACTAGCCACTACCTTATTGTACAGCGAATTAGAAACTATACTCGCGACTCGCTGACCAGAAAATATAAAAAATATAAACACAAAAGAATTAAACATTCACTTCTCTAGCACCAGATTGTCGAATTACTTAAGTCGTTATTAATAAGTCTCTATCCTCATGTAATCTATTGTATCAGTATTTCTCTCTTCTATCCTCTTATTTATTTGTTTAACCTTAATATAATTTGTATAATTTTACCCATATCCTTAATGTACTATTAAGATCAAACTATAATTAATTAATTTCTCTATTTTCGGCTACGCAGGGTTTTTAGTTGTGTTTTTCCTTGTATAATTATTGTATAATTATAAAATAAATTTTAAGATTTCTTTGTACACTATTATTTCCTAAGACGCGTAGTAAGAGCGTTAACGCTGCTCGGTATGCGCATTTTTTTTTTTATTTACTTATTATTTGCTGATGTATAAAAACAGAAATATGCTTTATTGAATTGAATGATGAAATATGGGCTAATATTCGAGAGAGATCTATGACTAAATGGCGAGATGATGCTTTTAAATTGACAGGAATCAATTGGATCCGAGCCGCATAAGGTAGGAGTGGTTGAAAAGGTTTTGGGGAATGTCTACACCCAGCAGTGGATTGATATAGGCATATCGTGATCGTAAATTTGCCGATTTAATTTATCAAATAAAAGTTTAACGGAAAACAATAAAAAATTACTTAAGAACGGATTAAAATATATAAATAACAATAGTCGTTTAAATCGAAAAGATATTGAAAAAAATAGATGTATAAACTGCGAGAATATAATTCAAAAATCAAGTAGTACAAAACAATTTAAGAGTAAAAATAAAGTAACGCCTTAATAAAATTAAAACAAATAAATGTCAAAAATTAAATAATATGAACAGCCATAAAAAGGATATATTAAAACAAAAACTAAAAATTAATAATTTAATGGCGCGTAAAACTGACGAGGGTCATATAATCGTAAATAAAGATGAGTATTTGGTGAAAATGAGTAATTTAATAAATGATAATGATTTAAAGAAATGAATTTCGTAACTTATTAACCCCGTTAATTTCTATGTTAACGAAGTTAATAGAAAAACTCTTATGAACACTAACCTAGTTAACGACCATTCATTAGCAATAGTATTGTGGAATTCTAATGATGTCCATCAAAAGAAGCAAGAACTACTCTGCCTGTTACAAATGAGACGAATTGATGTTGTACTCTTGACTGAAACACATATTATCAATTCCACCTTACCTGGCTATACATGTTATCATGCTACCCATCCATCTGATAAGGCAAAGGGCGGCGTTGCTGTTCTTATTAACAATAATATTCAACACTATCTGCGTTTCACTTATCGCACTGAAGCATATCAAGCTGTTGCGGTCACTCTAAAAGCACTCAATTACGAGGAAATAACTCTTACCTCCGTATCCGGGGTTTTATATTCCTAATGATGAATTCATTAATTTATTCCTCCATCAAGGCAATAAGGTGCTCGACTTTTTAGTATAAATCGAAATGCCCGCTTAGGAATTATCTCACCTTTTACACCGACATATTGGCCAAAGCACACAAATTGTCTACCTGATTTGTTAGACTTCTACTTCACAAGAGGATTAGGCTGTATGCACACTTATTGTAGTATAATTCCAGATTTTTCATCTGATCACACGCCGCTGATATTACTTACTGACAAAATACCGTTGCTTCAGGAAAAAGCAAATTACTTGACAAATTCATCTACAGACTGGTCACAAGCCAAAATTGACCTAAATGTTAAATTAAAAACCTCCTGATGACATAGATGCAGCGGTTAATAATCTAACGGAAACAATTCAACAAAATTGTAAACGATCTACAAAGTACAATAATAAACCAAATCATAATAATTATTATTACCGCTTAAAATACGCGAACTCATCAGTAAAAGAAGAAAAGCTCGCAAGGAATGGCAACGTTATAGATAATCATCAAATATACAATAAACTAAGTAA
Organism: Coronaproctus castanopsis; assembly: GCA_032883995.1. NCBI lineage: Eukaryota > Metazoa > Arthropoda > Insecta > Hemiptera > Monophlebidae > Coronaproctus > Coronaproctus castanopsis. The sequence continues at coordinate 105,917,029 of CM065052.1, read as the reverse complement.
GCAATTACGAGAAGCAATCGCGGCTTACCATAATGCGCGTCATGATTATTATTTGTCGACTTTAAGCAGTACCGATTGTACAGTGTGGAAAGCGGCAAATTATTTAATGAAAAAATCTATAACACCTTATCACATCAAAAAACCTGACGAAAGTTGGTCAAAAACAGAAAACGAAAAGGCGGATACTTTCGCAGAATACCTTGAAAATGCATTTCAACCTCACAGCATTGATAATGTGGAGCATACTTCGATAATTATGAAGCATAATTCCAGTGTAATAAAATATTGCCCCAATTACAAATTTTACATCACACCGAGTAAGCTTCAGTCGTGTATTAAAACACTAAAAAGCAACAAAGAACCGGGAGAAGATGGCATAACACACAATATTCTCAAACATCTTCCAAAGAAGGAGCTTCTTCTACTTTTGTACATATATAATTCCATGTTGAGACTCTTATTTCCCAGAAAGATGGAAAATATCTATAATTAAAGTGATCCGCAAACACGGGAAACCTCCTTACTGACCCCGCATCATACAGACCGATTAGCCTACTTGACACGTTTGGAAAAAGTGGCAAGAGTATTTAATAGAGAGCCAGTAATGTAATCGATTTCGAAGAAATATAAAAGCGCATTGTAGCCCATCGTGTTACGATATATAAATATTGACCCCCCCCCCCATTAAAGATTAGTTAAATCCAACGTTTGTAAATATGACAAACCGCAACGCTTAACATATGCGCGCGCTGGTAATAATATAGTACACTACAAAAACTCGCGGGGCTGCACTGTGTCGTGATAACAAAGCGATTACAGTTAGTTCTCCCGGCTGTGTGCATGTGTAACTGCGCCAGCACCATATTATAATTGCTTTGTACGCTATTTACACTGTACAAGAAAATATGTACAGGTAAGTAGTCGCCTACCTCCGATACAGAGACGGCACTTAATGATGATTTATGTACTTAATTCTAAAAAAATCAGAGATAAAAATTAGGAATTGATCTAATAAAATAATTTCATTAAATTTAAATGTACAACTTATTCTATACATTTTCTGCAGATGCAGTGGCGGATGGAGATTAATTTTTTTTTGAAGGGGTGCAAGATTTCACTCACTGCCTGCCGCTCATATTATATCTGAGGCCCATTCGCAAACACTTATCCGAAATAAAATAGTCAAATACCCAATAATTCTGAATATTTTACAATGTAAAAAATCATTTTATTATAACGTATCAAACTAATTCAATTAAAGGTGAACCAGATAAGACGGACGGTTTTATTATTGAATAATTCAAAAACTACTCGACCGAAATTTTTGAATGAAATTTTATTTAAAAATAGGAAAAATAGAGATTAGCTTACAATCATTTGTGGAACACAATATCGTTCAGATGACCGTTATTTGCAACAATACATTCATTCAGTTTTTAGAAAATTTTCGAAGACTTTTTCGAGCATAAGTTGCTGAATTTGAGAATCTACTGTATTTCAGATTACGGTATTTTATTATTTCTTTATTTCCTCATTTGCGCATTCCTACAGTGTTGCAGCGTAGGTCCTTATTGGTTTTAGCATAGTATTGTATATTAAAAGCTTGTTTCGCTGTGACAGCTGCGATTGATATCCTATAAGTTTAGGTCCAATTCATTCCTCTTCTATATATGAACCTCCCAGTTTAAAGTGTAATCTAAATGTACTCCGAAGTATTTCGCCCCTTTGCTTCTTGGTTCCAGTATTGTTTAAAGTTAACTGCTTATTATGATCCTTTCTATTGGAGAATGAGACGTGTATACATTTTTCGGGATTTATTTGGAGATTCCACTTTCGTGTCCATTTAAATATAGTGTTTAGGTTTGCCTGTAAGACGCAACGGTCTTATTAACATATTTGTTAGATGTGATTAATATCGTGTCATTTGTAAATGTTGCTACTTGTACATGTTCATTAGTTGGTGATAAATCAGCGATGTAGATAGAACATAAAAGGGGTGCCACTTAATATACTGCTCTGTGGTACACCAGTGTGTATAGTGTATATTTCCGAGTAGTAATCATCATCATATTTGACTTGAAATAGCCTGTCTGTTAGATAGGATTGCAGTAATTGATAATATATTTCGGGGAGAATCTTTAAAAAATTAAACACGTTAATAAATAAAGTAGAATCGTATTATAGGTATCTTATTATAATGATTATTAAATTACATCTATCTCGCAGATAATGAAGAGTAAGGCAAGTGGATTAAATTAATGTTACCATTCTTATTCACTACTAAAAGCATACTCACCGAAGACTATGGGAATTTTATTTACATCATTCTTATACTTAATTCATATTCACGACATACGTTTTCTTCCTTGCTATAATAAAAGCTGAATTACATCATAAGTTGAAAAACTTATGATGTAACAAAAATAATAATTTACCAGTCCGTTGGAAAATATGGATATTATAAATGTATTTTTCCTGATAATTCATTTTTAGGACCATATTTCACCTTGAATTAAGTATATTTTGCACGCATGGATGCACAGACACACAAAAAGATATATAACACGTACATACATCACTTTCTCTCAAGACAACAAACGAAAGCACTTTATTACAACACGTTGATAAAATTAATACACTAGTGGAAGAACAAAATTTCCTTTTAAGATAATTATTTAATTTTAGTACGCTGTTTCTAAAGTTTCTCAAATATACGTTTTGAACTAACTAATATATATTATTTTAAAGTCTATATTTTAATGTTTTTCCTCAGTCGTTTGTATAAATTCAACCGGCGTGGAATATCATTTCGTACTAACATGTAGTTGGACTAAAAAAATAACAACACTTATGCGTTATGGTATTTAAAAAAATTATAATTTGATTTTCATAGACTTACTCGTATTTATGAATAGATGATAACTACGAGCACGTTAATGGATCTTTTAGAGTGCAAAATGGACGTGTTAAGTCGAGCATAATACGGTTAGATTATCTATAAACAAACAGAATGACTTTGAAACATTCTCGAACATGACTTTATAGAGAAAAGATTGTGAAAAAAGCTATACATAAAATTAATTTGTATTAACCGTATTTTGGAGGAGGGGCAATTTACACTATTGAACATCCGATTATAATGATTCCTGACCAGTAAACTGCAAACGGGTTGTCTCTAACCCGACATAGCACACGTCAATGTATAAGAAAAGTCGTCATTTAAAAATGATAAATATAAACACACGTACCGATACATACATACATAATTGATGTTTATTTAAGATTATGTAAATTTTGAGATGGAAGGTCCTTTGTCACCTTGGCTTTCATGTGCATATATATATATATATATATATATATTCAGATTTAATTTAAATATTTCTGTAAATTTTAACTTGAACATGTCTACAATTCTGATACTAATGTTCATATATTAGAAACCCGGCGTGCCAGCCATCAATTCTCGGATCTGACATATTTACTAACTTATTTAATCATGATAAATGATTACGTAATTATTTATAACTTGAAAAATATCTTATTAATGGTTTTTTTCTATTATCATTTTAACGCACATCACACACACATTTTATAATTTACGCTCATTTATTCACAACATCTACCGAGATATGTATATAATATAAAATATATAAAAGTATTAAACGTTTTGAAAAATATCTTAAATGAATTTATTTCATCACGAACTTTTACATACATTAATTATCATTGTACAGTCCAGGTTCATAAGAAACGACGACTTGTATAGAGACCCAAATGTTCCTACTGTAATTGCAGAAATTAGACGATACGCATTTCGTCCCGAAGACAGATTACATAGGCATCCAAATACGGAAACAATTAATATCAGACAACCTACATAGTACAAGAAGGCTGAAACGGAATAAGCCTTATGACATTGTTTAGTTATCATTTTATTCATTTTATTTTGTGGGATTTTTTCATTCTACCATAAGCTACCCATCGAAGTTGTATTCTTCTTTTTACTAGCTGTGTATGGCTATTTCAGTTAAAATATAGCCGTTGGAAAACATTGAACCGACTAAGGAGTGGAGCAGCGCGGACTAAGTATAATTTGAAGAAATCGAATATGACAGACTGCAACAGATGCAACTGCGCGGAAGTGCAGGATCATGATCACCTATTTAAATGTTCTTTCGGTAGTAAAGCCGGAAAGTCTATATGAAATAATTGACTAGAGATTAGTACTTTTTCTCGAATGCATCATTTGTGATCTAAGTTACTAAATTTATAATTTTTATAGTAGTTTTCTGGTCGACCGGATACGTGAAAAAAATATATGACGTCAAGATTTGGAAATTTTAATATAAGGTATTTTGCGATTATGCCTATGCAATCGACTACAGGAAAATTTTGATATATATAACTAATAATAGATAGGAGACATGTCGAAGCAAAAAGATCCGCATGTCGTCCTCACGTTACTCGTTGTTAGTCTAGTCGCTTTTACGTCTTTCGGTCGTACCTGACCGTTTTGGTAACTTTCGTACAAGACGCAAAATGTTCCAAATATAAAACGTGTACTACCATTATTTTGTTGGTCATAAAATCAAATTTTGGAAACATTTCGTAAAACGAATGACTAATCTAGAACTCTACTTTTATTTATATAACAAATTTTCTAGTCATAAAGAATTAAATTAATTTTAAAAAGATTTTGTATAAAACATAGTTCGTAATAATGAAAATAATAAAGACTTCGTAATAGGAATGATAATAATAGTAACAATTATAAAGTAACTACGTCGAATTATAACGGAAATCAACGTCATGGAGAATTGTAAATTATTGGAGCGTTCGATCCGTCTGCCGGAGCGTCGTCATCGGTATCCAGCGTCGGTACATCGATAGGTTTACGTTTATAGTATTTCTTAATTTATATGTCGATTTATGTTAATGTATGTATATCATTGTCCATACATATATGTACTATGTTGGTTAATAATTTTACTTTGTAACGTATACTTATTAAAACATGTTCAAAGCGTATTTGTTTTCACATACTTTCGCATAATTTTATAAATAATAAAATAAAATGTATATACAATAATAATATTCTATACGATAACGAGCCAGATACTCGCATACTCCTATTCATAATAATAAATTCGTAATTTACTATAAATTTGTGAGAATCACGGCGGGGTTTATTTAAGTAGAAGTTGTCAGTGGAGTAATAATAAATATATACATATTAGTTTAAATAAAATAGTTCATTAATCTCGATAAATTAGGAGGCGACCGCGAATATATATATATATATGTATATTGAATTGGAACATAAAATAGATAAATTTTTAAGTGAAACACAATTTGGTTTTATAGCAAAAAAAGGCACTAGAGACGCCATTATACTATTCAAAACAATTATACAGAGAGCTTTAAATATAAGTAGAGAACTAGTAGTATGTTTTATAGACTACGAGAAAGCCTTCGATAATGTAGACCATGCAGAATTAATTAAAATATTGCAAAAATACGATATCGATAGCAGAGATATCTAAATAATAAAAGAGTTGTATTGGGAACAAAAAAATCAAATGTAAAAATAGGAACTGAATATTTTGAAAAGCATTGCAATATAAAAAAAGGGTGTTAGACAAGGATGTCCTTTGTCTCCTAGATTATTTAATGCATATGTAGAAGAAATTGTTAAATCACTAGAAATAAATGCAATGGGTTTTAATATAAATGGGCTTAAAATAAATAATATTTCTTACGCAGATGATAAAGTACTGATAGCTGAAACGGAGAAGCAAATACAAAAAATGCAAGATATCATAAATCAAGAAGGACGAAAATACAATATGAAAATAAATATAAACAAAACGAAAGTAATGAAATTCAGCAGACATAAGTCTAGAGAAACAAAACTGAAAATAGATGGACAATAATTACAAAATGTGGAACAGTATAAATATTTAGGAGTTCTGATCACAAATGACGGGCGTGATAAAAAAGAAATAATTTCCAGAATAACAATGGCCAGACAAGCGTTTGGAAATCTTGAAAAAATACTAAGAAGCAGTAAAATAGACTTAGAAACGAGGAAACGGATACTACGTTGTTATGTCTGGTCGATGCTGCTTTATTCAGCGGAAACCCGGACAATAAATGCAGAATGCGAAAGAAAAATTAACGCCGTTGAAATGTGGACATATAGACGCATGATGAAAATTCCGTGGACGAACAAAATAACTAACCGAGAAGTGATGAATAGGTGTAAAATCAACAAGTTGTAACTAATGGACGAGATAAAAAACAGAAAAATTAAATATATGGCTCACAAAATCCGGGAAGAAGGACTCTTCAACCTAGCAGCACAGGATAAAATTCAAGGAAAGCCGATTAGAGGAAGAAAAAGAATGGAATTAACCACTACAAATACAGCAATAAACGATTTCGTCAAATTAATTGAATCAGCCAAATGCCGACGTATATAGCGTTCGCGATGTGCAACCTCCTGAACGGGAGATGCTACCTTTATGACGATGATGATATATATATATGAAATTAAATAATAACATAAATAAACTCTATACCGAATAATAATAAATAAAAACTTGGCTACGACTACGAAGGAATAATAAAGCACTAAGTAAGTAACAATAGCAATAATAGAAAATATTCAAAACGGTTTACGCCTTAGCTTACAATACGTCAAATATTGGGCAGCTAATCAATCTACACGATAATTGAATTAGGGAATTTGTAACACATTAGTCATTGCGAACTGGTAAATTTTAGTAAGTAACAAAAAGTTGGAGAACACATTTACAAGAATGATGATAGAAGTTGAAAAACTCTCAAAAAAATCCATGTTGAAAAGTAAAGGTGAAACTGAAAAGAACCGTAAACACGCAGTAATTCTGTGCGAATCGTACAGTGTGTACCAATCATAAACATAATAGTTTGTAACAAAAGCATAGAATTAGGTAGCGGTTGTCATTTGAAATAAACATTCACATTGAATATATTAAAAAGTTTTTAGTTAATAGAAATTAAATCAATGTAAATAACAAAACGCGTTGCATAATACAAGTAGTTTTCGAAATTATCACAAGTATGCTATAATGCCAACAAGTTACTGGATATCGCAGCCAATAAACGAATAAAAATATGAAACACGAACCATTTCGAGGAGGGAAAAATTACGATAAAATATTACTGCATGTAATTAAAATAAAGACGTGAATTGACAAAAAATGTCTTTCTTTATGTTAACGTACAAAAACTGGAGCTGCTTGTAACTGTAAATTCCGTTAGACGTAATCAGTTCATTAGTGCATTAATAGGAAGTTACAGAATTATCAGGTTAAAAGTATAACAAATTTTCAGTGGAGGGAATTCGAAAATTTTTATGTATATTTGCTATTCTTATATATTTCGAGGTATTAATAGTAACAAGAGTATAGTACCCACTTATAGTTTCTCTAAAGGACATCGTATTTAAGATAGCATGATCACAATCATTCGTCTACTCGGAACCACGAACACATCTTGAAAAGACGTTTGTGATGCTGTAATCATTGCATCCGTCATAGAGTTGATACTTTGCCTTGTGATCGTACAATATCATTTTTTTTAATAATGATGTCTATTTTAATTCTACCATGTTTCATAGTACGTATTAGGCTTTCTCATGATAATTTATGTACAAAGCCAATTTTTTTAAAAATAGACGCACTAGTCTGATTTTCCGCCCATGATACCTTCAGCATTCGTCTCCAACGCCATATTTTGAAGCCATCAGGATTTTCTCCGACGTTCTCAATATGTATATCTTTACAGCAGACAAAAATATTGAAAAGACCAAAAGACGCACGAGATGAAAAATATTTTTTGTGAAAACAGAATCTTTTTCACATTCCAGTCAGTCTAACTAACGTATCCCACTCCGAATTGATTTCTTGACTGCGTGTTTAGATCTTCCTTTACTTTACTTGGTTGCAGAATACCTAATATTTTAATTTCTGACCCTAACCTCCAAGACGATAATACGCCATTTTTTTATATTTGTGAGAAAAATGTTCATCTGGCTTCCTGTCGTCTATCTGAGAGTTCATATTTCGGCGTTTCTTCTTAATAGGGAAATATTTTATTCGCCATCCAAATTGCTATAACAGCGCTGAACACTCGCTGTTTTAGTTGCTGCCTTTTACGATAAACAGGAAAATCGTGAACGTATTTGTATTCCATCCTAACGTAAGGAATAATATAGTAAAAGAGTATAATACGTATTTAAGAATTTTATCCAACAGCTAGATGACAGACTGATTTGAATAAAAAAGTAATGTTTTGGTTTAAACTATAGTAACATTAATTAATATTTTATTAGATGCACAAAAGGTACTCAATAACCAATGTCGCCATGTATAACAAAAATATACAGTACACAAATTATACATTAATTTCTCTACAAGTTGAAAAAATAACACAATTTTTTAAAATAAATAAAAATACCGAAAACTTAACCCTGTCGGTCATAGTGTTCCCAAATGGGACATGCTACTTTAAAGGTATATTAATTTTATAATTTTTACGGTTGTATCACGGTTTCCGATTGGGAAAATAATATTTTATTATTTAATTACAAAACGTCGACACAAAGTCAATAAAAATTTTACTTATTGTTTTTGTATTACAGTCATATTTAGCGGAGTGTGTTTACCTCATTTTACGTGTTTTTAATCGTTTTTCGTCATCTTCATATTTGAGAGAAAAAAAGCATCGATCATGTTATCAGTCCCCTATTGGCTGAGATGGTATTCTTGTTCCAGTGTTTGTTGCAAATCGCGGATTTGCCACCTGGCCAGTATGTGATACCGAATGACTCAGCTTTGGCATTGCAGTACATTGAAGCGAGAATCACTAACGTAGCAACGAAGGACCAAATATGCCAATTTTATGATTTATCAAGATCACATAACTGAAATAAATAAAACATTACGTAAGGAATATGGCTGTTCAGCTTGTTTCACATGTAGCAAAAAAATTAGTTGTTAATTACCTGTTTTGCGACAACTACTTTATGTCGTATTCGATAATACACACGTGCACCGCGTTATATGTATTAATATGACTGGTGAACCAATTCGGTATATCTTCACTTTATACAAAAAAAAAAATGAAGAAAGATAGCGGATCAATTGAAAAAAATTCTGTCAAAAGATAGAGTTCTATTGTTTCGTTGGTAGATAACAAAATTGTATCAATGGCATCAAATTACTTTGGTGCAACTACGTAAAGTCAGGTAAAAAGATGGAATAAGCAAAGTTGTTAATGTAGTTTATTGATAATATAATTTGTATTATTATTATTATTATTATTTGATGGGATAGGATTTTTTCATTATTTTTTGACCGTATTGGGTAGCTGTTTTTGTTTATTATTATTATTGATAAAATTGTTATTCGCTTGACATGATCAACATTGTTCGCATCTACAAATATTCTCTACTGACTAGATGTCAAAACTATTCGCGGATTCGGTTGCGTTAATATGACTACTACATAATAATTATAATTTTGAAACTTATATCATATCGCACGGCCGCACTACATAAACTTATATTTATTTAAGTTTAGTTCTATGCTGGTCATTCTATCTATTTGTTGCACTTTTATTTTAATTACTTACTTTTTTTGTAATTCCTCCAATCCCGTTAATCGTGCTTCTTCACTCTTACTTCATTTTATATGCGTATAATTGTATGATTCGAACGATATAAATCTATTTTATTGTAATCGGTTTTATATATCTAAATTAGTATATTTGTTTGTTTAAGTTTGAAAACTCTATTTACTATTTAATAATGATCTCTATAATTTTCTAGTGTTAATTAAACATGTTCCTAATTGGGTACAACTTTTTTCTTGGCAAATGAAAAATAGAAGGAGAATGCAGTTTATATAAATATTTTATTTAGGCACTTCATAAGTAGTAAAAATTAGAAAAACAAAAGTGCGACCGAAAGGGTTATAAGGGAAAACAGACCGAAGTTACCAGACTAATGTACACGTAATTTTAAAGTACACAGTATATATTATTACAAGGTAAACGTAAATAATCTGGTGAATGTACATTGATAAAGTATATTATAAAAAACAATATACTGTTGTAAAATGCAAAAATTATTTTAGGTCGCATTTTTTTAATAAGTACAATATAATTATTAATTGTTAAAAAAAAATTAGCTGCGATTTTAAAAAATAAGGTAATTAGTGATCACTCAAAGCAGATAACATTATGATAAAATGAACTAATAACCAAGTATGTATATATAATAGTAATTTAAATGCGCGAAATCCGAAAATATAAAAAAATGACTAGTGAAGTAGACGTGATATAAGCGAGAATGAAAATTTATTATAACGTATTAATGAAAAAAGAACGAAGAAAGTTAATATAAAACGATGGTAAAGTAAAACAAGAAAAATATAATTGTGAAACTCTAAACGAAGAAAATGTTGAATGTCGAATAAATGTAAAAATCGAGAAAATGAAATAAAAATAATCAATGGTTAACATGTAAATTAAAAATAGAAACCTGTATTCACGCAAGGAAAGTTAGTAAAATTGCTGTTACGGATAATTATTATTCATCAGCTATTTTATATTTGAGATGCATCTGTCCAGTTATTCAAATTCCACCGGAAAAATCAAAGTTCAAATATATTGTGTTTATATGTGAAAAAAGTTAGTTCGTACTGAATACTAATAGTTTACTTTATCATACATACGCGATTATTAAGTAATAGCGAAAAAAAACTTATTAAATATGTAAATTTTGAGAGAAAACATGAAAATATACATCATTTCATTTTTGAAAAACTAATAATCAAAAACTACATTTTTACATTTAACAAATGTATATAAATAATTTCTTAAATAACCTAAGTTTTATTAGGAAACTAAATACGGTATTTAAATGGAAGATCGACATAAGAAAGATTTTAGAGAATAAAAAATTATTTCTCAATAAACTAATTTTACAATAATTTAATTATAAAGAATTGGTTTTTTTATATTGAAAAAATTGTATTTGTAGTATGATACTTCTAAAATAGCATTACGCGTGTAAATCATCATTTTAATAATAATCAGCCAGTGTCGAGAGGAAAATTAACTTTTATCTAATTCTAAAACAAGCCAATTATCACGAGTTCTGAAGTTAAGATAAACATTTAACTCAGAAAGCTCACGTTACAAAAAAAAAACGAAAGAACTATACTTGAAATTATCGATACAAAAAAAGTTCTGTTTAGTATATGAAACCATTATGGAGATATAGTCTCAATTGAGGGATACGTTAAATATAACAATATCCCTATGATCCAGCGGTTCAAAAATAATTTCCCACGAAAATTAACGAAGCCATCCGGGTTTGTTTCTAACATTGCATCACGGCTTAAGAATTCAAACAATGATAGAAGTAATCAAGATAGAAACAATTACTAACACAGAAAAAAATAATTCATACCTAGGAGTTGGCAGCTGGTTACAATGATAATTGACCTAATCTTTGTTAGATATGCTTTATCAGAAACCAAATGTACGAAATATAAATGTGTACAAGTTTTAATTAGATCAAATTTAAATTCAAAAATAACATTTATGGTAGTAATGACATGAACATTATGTATATAATACGATGCATGTAAAATAACTCTAATAGGATAATCGAATAAACGAACGAACTCAATAATCATTCATAATTTTTTACGTAATGTTCAATTGTAATAAGATTTTCGCACTGTTCGAAACGAAGTTAAATATAATAAAATGAACTTTCTTATTTATAACATGTTACATGTTATACAAAAAATCATAACTACGAAATTTTTGATTTCATATTTACTTAATTTTACCTAAATGACCTAGCAAGGATTAATTCAGAACGAATATTAATAAATAAACATATTACATAAGTTTGTACAATTATCATAATTAACCGTATGGGTAATTTTTAAAATCAGGCAATAAAATATATGAATGTTATTTAGAAATAATAAATGTATAATACGTACTAAAATGATGTAAGGTAAATTTCAAAAACGTGGTTTTCGGTATTAATATATTTCACACAATTAAAATATCTACTTTGTGAAAATCACATTAAATCATCGTTAGTTAAACCATACACCTATCCATAAACTTTACCATTCATGGTTTGTTTAATGCATTTGCGCACAACCTGGTAGGATAGAATGGTAGAATTTAACTAAAAATTTCGCCGATTGTAACGCTATCTGTTAGTAATGTTCCGAATTATATGCATTTGTTTTTTAATTAATGTAATTTCATTCACAAGATGCGTTTGATAATTGATAATATTAAACAACCGGTCAAAAGACAAAAGCTTGCTTAGCTTTAAAGTGGGATACCAGTATTCTAATATTTGATTCAAAATAAAAAACGATGATTCTGCAGGCTTAGGCCTAACTTCAAGAACACACCACAAAGGTCATATATGTTCTTCAAGTTGTAACGTAAATATCGGATTAGTTTGGCTACATGAAACGTTTACTAATCCTTATATATATATATATATATATATATATATATATAATATGTCTATATATAATATATGTATATATATTATATATGTATATATATAATATATGTATATATATATAATATATAATGGGAATAAATAAAATTATCGTTGGTTTTTTCTACATCTACTTTAGGTAAACCCATTTAGGATGTTCTAAAAAATAGATAACTGAAAATCGGTATTACTTTGAGAAAGTTAAATTATATAGTTTCAGATGCACTTTATTAATATTAAACGAGAGGATACATAGCGTATTATTAAGTCCGTTATTCCAGATTGCTACCTGGCTCGTAAAATCTGGGTTAATAAACTCGAATCTTATTTTTATGCTTTCTTCACATCCAAAATTGACCAGTGTGGTCTACTATATATTTTGACCTAACACATTATAAAATCAGCGCAGTGTTGAAAATGTAACGAAATACTCAGAATATTACATAAAAATTAACAAAAAAAATGTGATATCAAAGTAATAAACGAAGACAAGATCATTCACTACACATACGTACTTATGCATTTACCACCATCATATATATATATATATATATATATATATATATAATCGTGATATGATTTTTAAAATTTATTTTTCGAAATTAATGTTAATTTTCTACACATACTTAAAAATGACTAGAACAAATTCATCATATTTTTGCAAAATCTGAATTTTAATTTAATTCATTCGGTTTTACATCGGGTAGCGTTGGTTTAATTACAAAAAAAACAAAAACAAAAAAACGAATACGATGAAGCGACTTTCACTAGGCGATAGGTATAGCGTTATTTCGACCAGCACCATTGAAATCGGTTTTATTGGCCGTTATTTTATTCCTAACTTGGCCGACACTTTAATGGCCATTTCTTCATCAACTTGTCGAAATACGTTTATCATTCTAACCTGTATAATCGATATGTTACAATATATCATTATCATATTATATTATACATTTTTGAACTCGGACGTATGTTTTAAATCTACGTGATTGTTTTCTTTTATTATTACTTTTATTGATAAAAGTGATTTAAATAATTTATAAATAATCACCTAAACATGACACGTACAATTAAGTTTATCCGATTAAGGAAAGCATATACATTAATTAATTATTCTAACTTGTATAATGGGATAAGTTACAATATGTTATTATCATACTATACTGGACATACACCATTCTGAACTAATTATAAGTCGCGATTTTTACATTGCGCATATATTATTATTATTTTTATCTAAAAATCGAGCAATTTTATATTTATCATTAAATAAAAATGTTTGTTAAAACGATTTAAAAAAATATTTTAGAATCGAGGGAGAAATTGTTAGAATAAAAGTAGCTACTGGAAATTACCGAATGCGATATTTTTACTTTGCGAATTTAGATTATTATCAATAATTTTTATTTATAAATTATGTTCGATTTTATTATTTCTATTTATTTTTTCTATGGATTTGATATTCTGTAAAAATTAACTTTATATTCTATATTCTATTTAATAAACCTTAACTAATAAGCTTGTTCGATTTTTTTAATTATTCGTATTTCTCTTTAATTTGCGCTTTTACTCCGATTGAGCCACACTAAACTGACACATGCTTATCTTCTTAATAGATCGGAATCTCTATTGTGTACGGCCTGCAACGTTGCACTGTATGTCCAACACATACTGACAGAGTGTCCTCAATATAGCCTACAGAGATCATACTACCGTCTTCCATCTTCATTACAGCTACTGTTCGATGACAACGTTACGCTATCATTCTCTTCCTACATGATACTGGATTGTATCATTTAATTTAATACTTATTTTCCTCTGTGTCTCTAGCCGTTAGTTGATGTATATGGCGTATTAATTTAAATAATAATGATGATATTTGCGCTTTTATATTAATTTGTTTTTCCGAAATGAAGAATGAATTTTAGGATTTTAGATCAAATTTTTTACTTATAATAATTCTTTTATAGGTTGAAAAATAATTTCCGAACTATTCGAAACGGTGATCGAGATATATTAATTATATTTATCGACACATGTGCAGTAAAAGCAACTTTCTAGTCTTTTAACATTCGAACGGTTATTTAATGCGATCGAATTGAAATTTTCAAGGTACACTTAAATATAAGTATCGAGAAAAAGACGATGAAAATAAAAAGAAATTTCTAAAATTTTATGGGGTTTACTCGGGGTAAAATTCGTAATTTTCATACAGAACAGTTTCAATTATTTAATAGTATATGTAAAAATTTCATCGAAATTTCCGAGATGACTGAGTATATTATTTTATATACATACACGGAATTGTTCGTTTAATATGAAACATAATGTTGCGTTATTTAAATGGAATATTTTATGAAATTATTTTAATTACTTATTTTCGTTAAAACGATATTTTACAAAATACAATAAATCTTCACGTTTTCACACTAGATAGATTTGAAAGTATACGAATCGTTAGTAAACGCAAAATTAAAACTTCAAATAATAACTTACACGTCTCATAAAAACAATTAACGTATTCAATTATACAAAATTCATGACATAGACATCGATGAAAATAATTTTTTTTTTTTTGTTTGCAGATTTGTGACGAACCTGTGGTGGCTATTTAACAAATGTCATGTACGGGTTAATCGCCTGTGTTGAGACTACTCCCATCGGAGTATCCTCCTATTTGTTTACCGGATTAAATCCGTTGTCTTTATTCTCTTTAATCTTCTAGTCCCATTCACTGTATGCAGCGGGGAGAATACTTAGCCGCTGTAAGTGTTTTTTAGCAATCTTTCTGATTTCCTCCTGTACAGGACGTATGCCCAGATCTGTATGTATAGCGTAGTTCGTCATTATATCTGTCGTAATATTTTATTCTGTAGTCTGTGTATTTGACTGATGTTCGTTTAAAGTTGAGCAACGTACGTCCATATTGGTTTCAACATAGTTTTGTACAAAAGAACACGGTTGTGAATTCTGATTTGGGTTCTAGGAGCAAGTGCATTTTTTTCAGCGTTAGATTTATCTCGCTTTTATTCTTGTCTATATGTATTTTCCCAGCTATACTCCCGCGTATTTGATTATATCTTGCTTGGGTATAACTTTATCGTCTAGCGTGAGTTTGTAATGGTGCCGAGGTCTATTACTAAATGTAATATTGGCTGATTTTTCCGCATTTATTTCTATTCTCCAGCCTTTAGTCCAGTCACCGATTGTATTTATATAATTTTGCAAATTGTTGAAAGCTGTTTTTGGATCGTTGTCAGCTGCAAACATCATTGTATCATTCGCAAACGTTGCAATACTTTGCTGTCAATTGACATTGCAGTATATATAGTGTACAGTAGAGGCCCCACTACACTACCCTGAGGCACTCCAATTAGTATGCTGCGAATCTCGTATATATCTTCACCATGTATTACATAGAAGTATCTATTATTTAGGTACGATGTAAGCAAAGGTAGATACTCCGGCACAACCTCTCGTAGTTTAAATAAAAGGCCGTCGTGCCAAATTTTATCGAAGGCCTTACTTACATCTATGAAAACTCGTTGGAATATCTGTTTTCAAGCCCTTTCTCTATTAAATTGACACCTCGATGGATTTGTTGTTCAGTGGAGTGAGTTGTCGAAATCCAAACTGATAGTCCGGAATTATTCATTTTTAAGTTTGCTCAATCTACGGTGGATCATTTTTTCCAATAGTTTGGCAGCTGTTGTTAAGAAGGATATAGGACTATAACAGATGATATTTGTTCCATCTTTACCCGTTGTTTTTTTTTATCATCATGACTTTCGCAAGCTTCCACTGTACAGGAAAGTAAGCAAGTCTGACCGCGACATTAAATATGTTAATAGTAAAATTCCTTTCTTTGGAAGTTTCTTTAACATTCTCGCAGTTATCATATTAAAGTCGAGTGCTTTTTTAGGATTTAATAATTTAATTTGCTTACTTCGCCGGGTGAAAATAATTTTATTTTGTTACTGATTGCAATAGGCTGTAGTGATTAGATGTAAACACTTTCTCGAGGTATTTAGCAAAAACCTCTGCTTTTTCTTTACTACTCCCCGAAATATCCAATTATGCTTATTTTAATCTATTTAAGTAATAGATCGTTCGATGTTTTTATAAATGATGTATTATCCTCCCGCAGAACATGCTCTACATGAGCACCTCAAGGTAGTGTTCTCGGTTCATTTCTATTCGCCTTTTACTTACACGATATCACTATAACAATGTATGCAGATGATAGAGCATCTCGTGTTATCGGTATTTTCATACGCTTCGGAAACATGGACAATCCGTAAATCGGATATGAAGAAAATATGTACGTTGGAAATATGGTGCTGGAGGCGGCTGCTACGCGTTTCATGGACCGAGAAAGAAGGCGGCATACAGAACAGATTATCAACAGCGGTTCGCAAACGGATGCTAAAATATTTTGGCCACAGCATCAGAGCAGGAACGTTGGAAACAGCTATTATACAAGGTATCATGGAATGAAGTCGATGACGAGGCCGGTATGAGATGGACTGACATGGTCTTCAAAACAATGGGTTGAAGTTTCCTTCAATGCGTTCGTTGTGTGCAAAACAGAGATCAATGGCGCAAACACGCGTTTTTTTACAAGACAGAAAATAATGGTCACGATATCCCCCCAGTGGGGATGAAACGGATGATTGATTGAAATGCACCGTTTCCGTAATTGAATTTATTTCTAACTCCTTTTTATCCTTTCTATCACTTTTTTTTTTTATGCTTATGTTAACTCACACTTTGTTATTAGGTAAGTTTTATAATTGATGTGTATAGTATATCATGAGTAGCATTTCATCGCTAAGTTCTAATAAAGGAGGTTCGTACTAAGAAATAAATCGCCGAATTCAAATAGGACGCTGTAATATGATGAAAATGACTAAAATATGGAAGGGTGGTTCCATTACCGAACACACGAAAATAAAACTTATAAGGACATTCGTATTTTCGGCAGTATTACATGCAGCTGAATCATGAACTTTAAATAAGGTCGGCGTAAACCGACTCGAACAGCTTTGAAATGTGGTGCTGGCGAAGATTGCTCCGCATACCGTAAACAACGAAACGAACTAACGAATGCATAGTATATAGCTGATATTCGGACACGTCACAAATTTTAGTAGAAATTTATGATGTTCGTGAAACGTTAAATCATTTATAAGATCAGTGTACGCGTATTCTATCGGTATGTGATATCTATGGTATTTTATATCAGTCGCTTAAACCGCATTCATTTGTCACGCTTTTTTATTTATAAAAATATTATTCATTTGAATTTTTTACCAACCTGTATGGTTTTGTTCGCGTTTTTAAGGTTACCGACTATGTTATCGGTCATTCTATCTTTTTCCGGTTCGGTCATGTTAAGCCACATCATTTTCGGTTGACTGAAATTGTCCTCATTTCCGGTTTCGTATCTATCGAACGACGTACATTAATTTTCATTATTATTCAAATAATTATCGATCAACCGGTTTGATTAAATTAGTAAACGTCGTCCGATGAATTAATCGTCGAGCGAATTGTTTTTAAATCGATTTTACCATATCTATAGAAGTGTTGACTATATTTCGAACACTGAAGTGACCGTCAGATTGGTGTCAATTAATCTACGTCGCAATTTACGAAACAGTAACTGAGCGCGGTAATTATCGAAAAATATAACTAACATCACGCGCTAGCAAAGTTATTGCTCAGAATAATATATAACCGATTAGACTCTTTGATGGAAAATCAAATTCCGTAAAAACAATTTCACGAAGGGCATACGAGATAAAAAAAAAAAAATCAAATAGTATTTCTTCGGACTCCAGCGCACTCGGGAATCATAAGAAATGAAATAGTTGATAAAGTCACCAGAACAAAATCGAAAAACATAAAAATGATAAGATCTCGCACTCACAAATTATCTCTACTCAATCATAACACAAAAAGTCAACGCTTTATATCAGGAATACTGGGAGACCCAGTAGTGCGCTCACATACATCTTTTTCAAATCAAACCAATTTTAGGACACTGGAAAACTACAGAACAAAATAAAAGGCGCGACGAAGTAGCTATAACTAGATTACGAATAGGCCGCACCCTACTTACATCGCAATACCTACTGAACAATATACCCGCTCCAAAATGCCCAACATGTATGGAATGTGCAAAATATGTAAATCGTCGAACATTTACAATATATCAACCAGTTCACTAGGAGGAATACTATAGGGATGACCCTCAAAAAATAGATATATTATTAAAATTTCTCGCAGAAACCGGATTAATTATAATCTTATCCTTAGACGCAAATAATTTTAGTAATCGAACGTCTATAAATGAAAGAAATAAAAATAAAAACAGAACAAGAGAATGGGATGAAAAAGTTATTACGCGTTTTGTCGATTATCATAAAGCGTTTGATTGTGTTCCGGGTAATTCTTAATTAATTAAGAGCCCGTGTGAAAATAACACAACTAAAGTTAAAACTAGAAAAACCATATATATTCGATTTTTTAAAGATGCATTACAGCGGAGGATGGTTTTTCTATATAACATATCAAGTGTCCGATACACACTAATGACACAAATCATTGAAAATGCTTATTGCGAAGACTGGCGTAAAAGGGGCTAATTAACCGAAATAAGACGAAAATTATGATAATTAAACGTCCTAAAAACAACTTATCCAACATAAAAACACGTAAACGGAATAGAAGTTAATAATATATTGTGGGATGAGAGAAAACCTCGAAATAATTAGACTAATAAAATTGAGAAATAATTATCGGGTTATTTATCGCCGGATTTGAAGTTATCCCAGACACTAGCAGAGTCTTGATGTTGACTGTAGAAGGACGACATGGTTTTTCTAATATCCGAGAAATGGACTAGACAGAAACACGAAAGTGACAAGCATGAATACGCCAACTTTTGATTACTGCACAAGAAAATGAAGAAGATTTATTTCCTGTAATATATATGCGTATATATCAATAATTTCGCTCCCTTGCAGCCTTAAAAAATTCACCGATATCGTGAGTGTTACTCCATTATTCGATGGTTTTACCCATGACTTTCTTCTTCTGCCAACTCGATGAATTCTTCCTCGTGGTATTAGACGCAAAATGTCATACTTTTTCCCTCATAAAATATTGCTATTTTTTTTTAACATATTTTTTACAAGCTTCCTTTTTACGCCAAATCTTTTCAATAGATTATCATTAGAAACTCTTTAGATCCATGAAATTCTTAACACTATTTTTAGAAGCTAAATTTCCGTAGTCCCTAAACGTATAAAAGTTCGCGTCATATATATATATATTAAACTGAAATAGTAATTATACAAGTGATATTGTTTTTCGAAAGATTATATGCGTATTCACTAACTATTGTTTCTGCTGGACGAAAAATGGTTCTCAGAAACGCTAAAAATGACTTAAACGCTAATTAGCGACCAAAAGTGGACAGATCTGAAGAGAACATCGTACTTTGTTTCTTTGATGCGATACTAAATTATTTCGGTCGTTATGAAAACTGTATTATACTTTTTATTATTATTATTATTATTTTTTTACCGTAATAGTTTCTCACAGGATGATTTATTAGTCTAATTTCTAACTTCTTTTATCAATAGTTTTACCGACATTGGGGTTTTCGTCAATTATTGTAGAGATTGGATATCATCGATGTCGCCGGTAAATTCGTACGGTTAAAATTCGTACCTTCGAGTTTGTCCCGAAAATTGGTCCGGTGTTTCAGCAGATTCGGGATCGGGATAAGGACCGCCAAACGAATTCGGATAATAATTGACGCTTCCGGCACCGTTGAAGATATTTTGACCGCCATCGCGATTGTAATTATTCACTTTATCCGCAGGACGATTAATCGGTATCTGCATATTGTTCGTTCCTAGTCTGTGCAAGTGTGTATCGGAATACGAAAACAGTCGTCCCTGAAACGTACACGAAAATGTTTAACCGTTGCTTTTCTCGTTATTGTATCGGATGATACGAGTGATTAACGTGTATTAGAAATGATGAATAATATTTTACAAATAGATACTGTTGTGTAGCCAATCAACAGCTATGTATATACCGGTAGTAATATTTTGCAATTCAGTAGTTCAAGTCGATCAATTCTATTATTGTATGAAATATTATTTTGTTTATGTGCTCTATTCTACCTTCGTCGTGTGTCGTACGTTAGTCAACTTTCGAGAGACACCTTCTGCAATGGATAAAAAACGTCATGGACAAAAACAAAAAACCACAAACATTGATCCAGTTCGAGCAGCGATCATTTGTAGTCCCGGACAGAGCGTCCGAGCGCTCGTGGTCATGCTGCTTCTTTAAAACTCTAGAGGGAATGTGTTCGCCGTATATCGCTTGAAGACCTGAAATTACATCATTATAAACTGGTAATAACTCGGGAATTAAAAAGTATCGACCATGCACAACGAAAACTTTTGCTGAAATGATGTTGAAAAAAATCGAAGACGGAAGAGATCGATTTGAACAACCTTTTAACGTGCGATGAAGCTAATTTTCAGCTTTCCAGATTCGTAAACAAACAGAGCTGCCGCTGCTGGTCCGAATCTAATCCGAGTTCAATAGAGCAGAACCCGTCACACAGCGAGCATCCGTCTGGGCCGAAGCGCGAAGTGGGCAATAATGGAGTTTTATTTTTTCACCCGGTTCTGTTAACGGAACGGTTATATTGAGGTGATAAACTCGTTTTTGCTTCCCTCACTTCATCCTCGTCGTCGTCGTCGTCTGGACCGTACATGATTTCAACAAGATGGTGCGACGTGTTACTGTTCGGTAGAAACGCCCGCAGTAATGAAAAGAACATTTGATAACCGCATATTGTCACATCGCACGGATTTCGCTTGGTCGCTGCGCCCGCCAGATTTGATCGCTTCAGTTTTTTTTTTTTTTGTGAGAATACCTTAAGAGTCGTCTTTAAGAAATCTAGAAGACCTGAAAACTCGGATTTCTGAAGAATTTTCAACAATTCAGCGACCTATGTTCGAAAAAGTCTTCGAAAATTTTGTACAGACTGAAATGATTGTATTGTTGCAAATTGGCGGTCATCTGAACGATATTGTGTTCTACGAGTGATTATAGCCTAATCTCTCGTTTTCCTATTTTGAAATAAAATTTCATTAAAATATTTTTGTCGAGTAGTTTTTGATTTATTCAATAAACAAAACCGTTCGTTTTCTTAAGATCACCCCATATTAGGGTCTATGTCTACTTTGAAGAATTAAACATTGAAAACATTCATAACCTGATATCTCAATCCGTCCAGTGACTAGCGAAGTTGGAACTCGATATTTGACACCTACCAATGGTATATAAACCCGCTGATCTAGATAATCTTGAAATTAATAAACTATAAAATAGAAAATATAAGTGATCAAGTCTACAAAGGTTCACCAGGAATAACGCCGTTTGAAACGAGAGTCATCAATATTGGTGCACGATAAACATTCATTGTTTGTATATACTGCTCTCGTTAGTAGACTGGAATTGAGGAAAAATGTAACAAATTAAATTTGGAAGGCGTTACCTCTGATACCAACCTGTATTAGACCTGAGAACTTTTGCTTTATACTGGAATGTTGATGGTGCTTTAATAGGTTTAGGAAAATGCATGTACAAAATTTTAGAAATGGAACATTGAAAAACATAACAAGGACAATAGAGTGAATTAATTATGAGGTCCGTTCCGATTTGCAACATTAAAGTCATATTTATGTCGCTGCGTAATATGTTGAGCGTAAATTTTGGATTCGCTTTTAACTTCCTCTACGTTCTAAATGCTTTATCGTCAACAATTCGACTAGTTCATTGTTTTGAATACATTAGAAGTGAAGCATGGATACTCAAGAAGGTTGATATTAAAAAACTGAAAGCATTTGAAATATGGTCCTGGAGACGCATGATGAAGATCAAATGGACTGAAAAAATATCAAATAAGAACGTTACGGAATAAGTGAAAGGAAGAAAAGAATTTTATAACCACCTCCGCACGAGAAGAAATAGATGAATAGGGCATGTGATAAGGTGGATTGGTCCTACGAATATTGGAAAGAAGGTAGAAGAAGGAAAGGCCGGCCAAGGAAATGCTACATCGGACAAATAATGGATAGTGTGGGAGGGGATACCTATCGCGATTTAAAAATTATGGCAGCAGACAGAGGCGAATGGAAAAGGAAACTGCAGCGCTACCAGTCATAGGACTGATGCGACTAATGATGATATATACATCAAAGTGATTTTAAAAATTTAACTGCGGTCGTGATGTTTTGTCAAAACTTATTGATAGAAACTATTATTAGTAGCTAGATCATATTATTTCATACTGGTATTAACATCGCTGATGATTTTTCTGCCATACTAATAGTCAGTTTTTCCTCAAGCATTGATAAAGATACGAATTTATTTTTGCGAATTATTAACTTCAAAGAAATGAATTGGAATGCCAAACTATCCATAGCAGTTCACAGAATAAGCGAGGAGCGCATGTTTCAAACGAAATAATTTTTGCCAGACTAAGTAACGATACGGAATAATACTTTTTTTTTTTCGTTTTACAAAAATGATTACCGCAAGTTAGAGAAACTTTTTAAAAACAATAATTGTAACACCTAGTTCAGCGTTATGTAAATATCGATCGCAATAAATTCTGAAAAAAATTCGTATTGCTGGAGTTAAAAAAAACATAAACGCTAAAAAACTAGACTGATTTGAAAGTATACATCTTTTCAAATAAGCACTATTTGCAAAACAATAAGGACTAACTTGTAAAATTTTATCCGGACTCGGTTCGATACCGGGAATCATATGACTCGGTGAGAAAGCGATCTGTTCCACATTGTCGAAGTAATCTTCGTGATTTTCAGTTAAAGTTAGTTTTCCAACTTCTATCAAAGGAAATTTGTCTTCTGGCCATATCTGTAACAAATATATTATATATATATATGTATATATATTTCCATTTTATTCGTTTTATTTTAAGACTTTGTTAAATTATTGCCACGCATATTGCAATAAAATATTTTGAATTATATGAGTACTTGTTTACATATATCACATACCTATATATATCTGTCCTATCGTATATACTCACGTCTAGATACATGCATCGATCAATAGCATATCCTGAATCAGTTCGATCTTATAATATCTAAAATTTTATTGTACTCTTGGTTGTGACCCATAATTTCAAAAATCGTAATTTTCGTGTAGACAATTTTTAATTACTTAATAAATTACACGTGTCTATAAAATTTCTTCGAAATCGTCAGAATCGTTTCCGATATGATCGATTATATATATATATATATATATATATATATATATATATATATATATATATATATTCGGTAACTCAAGACTGAGTAGCGTGACTTCTATTTTAATGCATCTGATATAATTTTTTCCCACCTGATGACCCTATTTAGGTTTTCCAATATAGCATGAGTCGAAGGTCTTGCTTTACTCATTTTCTCTTCCCCATTACTATGATTTTTATTAGGTTGTTTTTATTTTTTCGCATGATGTGTCCATAATATTTTAAGATTTTCCGTTGGCATTAAATATGAAGGCACTATTCCACGTTTAACTCTTTCAGACTTCTAAAAGAATTGTTCGTTTAAATATATAAGATATATATATATATATATATATATATACATGAATGTGTGTTTTACTTAAAACAGCTAGATGATCGTACTTTAGTAACATCGAACGCTATGTTCAGATGTTGTTTAGCCTGTTCTAGCGACATTACTTGGATGGAGAAGTTCCACGAAGGATAATATCCTTGATTTATTTCGTTGTACAAATTACGTATGAGATAATCGGGATCTGTACTAGCTAATTGACTAGCTACATTTACGTCCAGATTTCGAATGCCTTGATTAGTCTATTAGGAAATTAAAACAAAAATAAAAGAGCAAAAATTTATTTAAAGAAAATTTCGTATAGGTAATTATAATTGTAAAAGTTGTTCACGATTATTCGAATTATGTAACCGTGAACGTTAGGTATAAAATAATTTGCATTAGCGAGTAATATAACTAAATAGAATCGATCATATATTACGTTATATTATAAATATTAAAAATACTAATACACAGGAAAAGTTAGATTCAACGATATAACAAATGATAAATGAAACATGAAAACCAGTAGTTGAAATTATAATTAGAGTATTCGGTATAAACGAAATTACAATTAAAAATAAGATATTATACAAATATTTTAAATATAATTATAAATTTAAAAATCGACGGTGTACTCACAGCGCGTATACCGCGTAAACTTGTACGAATTATTTCGGATTTAATAGTTATCCTAGATTTTTTCAAAAGTTTTTCGACGTACGCAAAAACAGGTGTATCAAGTTTAATTGACGGAATTTAGCGAGATTTCACGTTAGTTCTTTCGTATATTGCCTATAAGCGCTGTTTGAAACTCGAAAATCAAACCGAACAATATGTAGGCTAACCCGAAAACGAAATTACTTTTTTATTATTTTTACTTTTTTTTTTTTAACATCGTATCCAGCACTAAACGATGCAAACATCGCAGATCCGGATAAAAGAACAGGCGTTAATGTAATGCCTCCACTGAAGCACAAGATTGTGAGAAAAGAAAAGGTAACATATGATGGGAATGAAGGTGACAAGGAATGATAATGATCAAGTACAGTAGTTAATTAAAAGACACCGTCTGGGGAAAGAGGAGTAAAACTGGAGTCTGTTAGGTGATCGGAATAAGCACTTTCTTCTCAGGCCCCTTGATACTTGTATGCATTCTATGGGATTGTTGCTATATTCGAACTTGTCAAATAATATTTTGCATTGTTCAGTATGTATGTCACATATGGAATCTTAAGATCATTATGTAATGTCAGATTGGAGACGTAGACTGGAGCCGACATGATAGTACGAAGTATCATCGACTGTTGTTGTTGTATTCTTCTAAGATTACTTTTATAAGTACTTCCATGAAGCTCTATTCCATAATTCCGAATAGGGGCGATCATTGAAAGATAGATGGTCGGTTTAGTCGGTAAATGTAAAATCGATTTCCGTCCTAACAATGGATGTAGAAAATTTTTACGTTCCTATCTCCTAGCGTACATTAAATTTACGCGTAATGGAAAAATTTGAGTTCTGACATATTTACACCAAGGCATTAAAAATTACTCCAACCTTACCTACTAATCGGTGGTTTTGTAGTATTATAGTGGAAACGATCCGATTGCTACTATTTTTCGATCGATATTCGGTAGTAGTGATCTTATTGCAAAATTCGTTTGGTTTTACTAATTATACACATCCCACTAATACCCGTTCAGCAGCAAACGCCGACTACGTTATCCTCGAATGTTTCCATTAAAGTCATTTTCGTAATGTTTCTTTTCGTATACATATTGCATTTGTCCTAGCTCTTCAAAATACCCACGTATACGTTAGATTCCTATATTTTAAATTTTGTTTGTCGTCAATAACTAAAACATACCCGTCTGCGCGCATTCTTCTTAGTCTGCTTTTTCTTTTCATTATAAATAGTTCTTTCTTATTAAATTTTCCAATTTATAATATCAAATATTATATAGATGCGGATAAACTAAATGGAAATAATAATAGCGATAATAATAATGAAAGACGTCTTATTTCCAGTTTGATATTTTTTCGTTTTGTTTTTATGAAACAGAATTCCGATTAGATGGAAACAGTGCCGCTCTAACATTTCACGGGAGCTACCACATTGCGCTTAGATCTTTTTGAAGATCCGTTGCGAGCTTGTGGTTTCAAATATATATATTAGCAGCGTCGAATTAAATAAACGAGAGAAATCTATAGATATAACAAAATGATGAAATTCAAATAGTCGACCTGATAATGAAATTTACAATAAACCGCTTCGCCCTGTCGATTGACGAGTTTAAACGTGTTCGAACCGAATCCGTGCATGTGCGTATAACCGTCCGGAATTCCGAAATCCGAAAATAGAACCATCAATTGATGAATGCTTTCCGGCCGCAACGAGAAAAAATCCCAAAACAAGTTCGCATCCTAAAAGAAACGAAAATATATGCGCAACATCATTAAAAATTTCGAAAAAGTCTTCGAAAATTTTGTAAAGACGGAGTTGTTGCAAATAGCGGTCATTATTGTGTTATACAAATGATTCGTAAGCTAATCTCTCGTTTTCCTATTTTTAAATAAAATTTCATTCGAAAAATTTTTGATCGAGTAGTTTTTGAGTATTTCGAAAATTGATAAATCTAACAAAAAAATGAAATATTAGTATATCAATATCGATGTTCAAATTTACAGATAATAGAGTAATTGAAGTGGGTCCAGAGAAAAAATTACATACAGGGTTAAATGTTACACAAGCGTATCTAGAAAATTATAAAAAAAATATATATGTATAGTGTAAAAATAAATGATGTTAAAATAATTACTTGCTGCTAGAAAAAACCGTACGCAAGGAATCTAAATACTACATTTAATAATGAAATATTACCTAACAAAAGATGAAATAAACCTTTAGTCTGAAATATTAATCTAAAAAAAAAAAATATTAAAAAATAAATTACGCATACGAAAAAGGAAAGAAGAAAATTGAATTGCTTGCAATTAATTTCTCAAATATCCGTACATTTTACGATTTCTCAATTCCCAGTGGTTATTATTCCATCACCCCCCCCCGGGGTAATTTGTACTCTCAGGGGGACCGGAGGCGTGGCGGATAGTGGAATGGCCTACTAGTTATGTAGGTTAGCTGCGAATAAGACGTTAGTCAAATAAGCAGTCGCGGAATGAGAGCGGCTACTGGTGGAAAGCCTCAGGCAGGTGATTCCGGTAGTGACAGGGTAAGGGACACGAGGATGCAGATGGGCAGCTTGAGGACCTGCCTACAAAAAATCTGCAAAAATCCTATGACTGTCTGTCCCTCGGCGGATATAGGTCGCCGTAAAAACCTTAAATCGTTTCCTCCTCAGGAACAATCCGCTGCGTTGCGGTTAGGGTTTTTACCCAAAGGCTAACAACCCTGAAAATAAACAAATCCGCTGCCTTGCGGTTAGGATGTTTATCCAAATGCTAAGAGAGAAAACCCCGACAGAAAATCCGCTGGAAGGCAACGGAAAACCACCAGTGTATCTTTCCAAGAACAATTATGAATTCTAGAATATGTAATAACGTTGTGCCATGCGATCCGACTAGCAATCGGCGCTGCTCGGGTCCGGGTTCGAGAGTGTTAAATTAGCGACTGGCCACGATGATGTAGGAAACCAGGCATTACGTGGAAATTATGTTACTGGAATAAACATATGGAAAACATACATGTCGGAACATGGAATGTCCAAGGTCTGCTTGATGCATGAAAACTGGCCATCGTTGAACGCGAGATATCCGGTTTTACTTTAGTTGGAATATCAGAAACTCACTGGAAAGGAAGAGGATGTTTCATAAGCAATAATAACGTAATATACCATTCTGGTCATGAAACTCAACATAGGAATGGAATAGCCATCATAATAAATAAGAATATACGCGACAAAGTGATTGGATACGAAATGGTGAACGAAAGAATAATAGCCATTAAGATAAAAGCAAAACCTGTGAATATGAACATTATACAAAGTGACTAAGATAAAGAAACCACAAACATGAAAAAACGATGCGAAAGATACCATCCCGAGAAATGACAATTGTGATTGGCGATTTTAATGCAAAAATCGGAGTAACAATTCATAAACCTGAAGAACTACGTCATGTTATGGACAAATTTGGACTCGGTGTCAGAAATGAGCGAGGTGATCGGCTGACTAATTTCTGCGCAAGCACAAAATGTTTATATGCAACTCGGGTTTCAAGCAACATCCCAGACGACTTTATACGTGGAAATCTCCAAGGGATAGATATAGAAATCAAATTGACTATATCTTGGTAAATGAAAGGTGGAAATCATCAATAAAGGATACAAAAACATATCCAGGAAAAGACTATGGTAGTGATCATCAAATGTTAGTCGCAAAAATAAAAATAAAACTACAGAAGTATAAAATGAAGAACAACATTCGTCACAGATGGTATTTAAAAGACAATATTATATATAAAAACACAGCAATAATCGAGCTGAAAAACGTTGTACAATCGACAGATCCACTCGAGGAAGCCAACTGGCAATACACCAAAAAAGTATTAGAAAACGCTAGTAAAAAGGCTAATATTATACCGTACAACAAAAGAAAACCTTGGATTACAGAAGACACATGGATGGAGATAAACACACGCAAATAAATTAAAAAGAAAGGTTTAGATAATGAAATAACAACACAAAGATACCGAGACATAAGTAGAATAATTAAACAAAAATGTAGACGGTATAAAAACAACTTTCTAAATAAGATATGTAAGGATATAGAAGAAAACAAAAATAAAAATGAATTAAAAGATCTGTTCCAAAAAATTAAGCAAAATGATTCACCTCGCAACACTTGGATATTAAAAATGAAAACGGAATAACGTTAACTAATGAAACTGAGGTGGAAAGAATATTGCAAGAATTTAATGGAAGAGATAGGTGAACAAAATAGATGCATAACATTCAATAACGCTTTTGAAAAGGAACCACCCTTATTAAAAGATGAAGTACGTTCAGCCGTACAGAAACTAAAGTCTTTTAAAGCAACGGGAGAAGATCGCATTCAATCAGAGATGTTCAAATATTTAGGGGAGGCATCAATAGATATTTTTTATAGCATATGTCAAAATATTTGGAGTACAAACATATGGCCAAAGGATTGGACAACATCAATATATGTCCCAATCCATAAAAGAGATCGAGATATATATGGAAAAAATTATAGAACAATCGCCTTTGTATCGCATGCCAGTAAGATAATGTTGCATATCATACATGAGAGGCTTAAGCCGTACATACTACCACAGATATCAGAAGAGCAAGCAGGTTTTATTCCAGGAAAAGGTACGCGAGAACAAATTCTGAATATGCGACAGATAATAGCGAAAAGTCGCGAATTTAATATTTCAACGTACATTGGCTTTATAGACTACTCCAAAGCATTTGACTGTGTACAATGGAGGACATTATGGCAGATATTAGAACAAATGGGCGTACCGCGACATTTAATAACATTAATTAAAGCGCTGTATGACAATAACATTGGAAAAGTAAAAATCAATAATAAATTAACTGACGCATTTAAAGCTGAAAAAGGTGTCCGTCAAGGATGTATTCTGAGCACCATTTTATTTAACATTTACAGTGAATGGATACTTAGGAAAGTACTCGATAAATGGGAAGATGGTATAAAAATAGGCGGAAAAATTATTAATAATTTACGGTATGCTGATGATATAACAATAATCACCTCATCAAAAGAAAAACTTTTCACCCTTCTACATAAGCTTGAGAACATAAGTAAACAAGCTGGACTAATAATAAATCGAGAAAAAACTAAAATAATGATTATCGACAAGAATAACTGCAGTCGGTATACAAAAAAACTGGATACGATACAAGTAGTTGATAAATTTGTATATTTGGGATCACTAATTACTAAACATGGTGCATCTACCGATGAAATTAAAAATCGAATATCGAATACAGCGCATAATGAGGTATTTCGGACACGTGGTACGTCGGAACGGAATAGAAAAATTAATTCTTGAAGGGATGGTAGCAGGCAAAAGGATACGCGGAAGGACAGAAACCAGGTACACAGATAGGATAAAACAATTAACTGCGGCCTCATCGCTCCAGCAAGTTATAAGACTCGTGGAAAATAGGGACATATGGCAAACAAGTTTGAAAAAAATCGGAACTCATAATTTCACGATGCTCGGACCGAGCCAACGAATATGATGATGATTATTACAAAATTTACAAAAAAAATTCTCCACTAAGTAAATCCGAGACACCTTTTTACTGACTGAAATAGGTATGTTAAATCTCAAATAATAATAATTAATAAAAACTCCTATAACGTTGACGAAATTTCGATGATAACGGTTGAACATTTTGCACGCATTTAAGTCACCAGTAGCTGTATGCTAAAAACAACTTGTTATTCTTTAAAGAAGAAATTGAAAATCATTAACGTTATCGTCGTACTAAAACAAAATGAAGATACCACTAATATAAATAATATTCGACCAATTAGCTTAATAAATAACTTGAGCAAAGTGAAAATGATAATTTAAAGCTGACTTTATAAATATGAGCTAGTGAATAATATTATTAAACAGTAATTTTGATTCTAACGCTAGGGTCGCTGAACACATCGTCGATAACTTTAATTTCGATGAACATATCGAATTACTTTTATTGAATGAAGTAGAGAAAGCAGTTGATGCCACTTGTCATAATGGAATTATATACAAAATTATCACCTTTCTTGTTAGATTAATTTATTATTATTCATTTATTACCGTGTTCCCCAAAACACCTATAAATCCCC
The DNA here is from genome assembly GCA_032883995.1 of Coronaproctus castanopsis. Taxonomy (NCBI): domain Eukaryota; kingdom Metazoa; phylum Arthropoda; class Insecta; order Hemiptera; family Monophlebidae; genus Coronaproctus; species Coronaproctus castanopsis. The sequence goes on along the minus strand of CM065052.1, from coordinate 105,885,905 downwards.
TCCATCACTAGTACTATACACAACGACTCTAAAATATTTCATTAACCATAACCGGCAACAGAAGCGGACTTCGTACATAACTTCCTTCTTGCTATCAAACCCAATGTTAACTTCTGGAAACCACCTGTTAACTTTACCAAATATATAGCACTCAGTAGGCTCCGCCTTTGACACCCATCTGTTCGTCGGCTTTTTAACCCTTCCACCTACTCTCCAACACCTTTCTTATTCATCACATTTTACTCTACTGTCCTACACTCCAACCCTTATTCATCCACATATCTGGTTACCTCTCCAACAGTCCTTCAACTATTCCCTCAATTATATAATTCCTTTCGTACTGCAACCTTATATAGTACATCTAACTGTTAAATCGTCAATGTAGTAATGTCGTCGATAATTACACGCGGCGCTATAAAAATTAAAATAAATAAATAGATTAATTAAATCTTTATTAAATAAAACGCATATTCCGTTACAAGTATTAGCACATTCATCTGTTTAACCAAATATATTTCAAGAGTTTCTCAAGGACTTCATACTAAGTTATTAAAGCAATGTTAACAAAATTCGGACATATCAAAACAGGGTGTTACGCGCCATAGTACGTCTCGAACCGTACGCTCCACGAATATCTAAGTACTAAGTACATATAGAGGGTGTAATTCACGTAAACGGCACAAACCCACTAGCGGACAGTTTAGCGAAGAAAACGGTAAAGATTAAAAGATTGAAAAGAAGGACGATGATGAATTGAGTGTAGCCAATCCGAAAACTAATTTGTGGCCTTGATAACGGGCATATTCCCAAGAGATCAAGTACGTTTCAAGAGACATCTGGTTGATGACATTGTGTCAGCACTTGATACGAATGGGATTTAATAAAATATATATATAGGGTGACCCAGAGAAGTAGGACGGTTTTGTTTTTTGAATAGCGCAGTTGGTAACACTGATACAATGCAAAGCGCATGCTCCACGTTTCGTTTTTGTTCAGTTTCAGTTATCGTGGCATCCTATAACCAGAAAGAGCGCGCATTTGGAACGCTATTTTCGGCATGAATCGATCACGATAGTGCAAAGACAATTTCGAAAAGAATTCAAAGTTACGCGATTTTTTTTGTAAGGATAGATCTGGAAGACTTGAAAAATCGGATTTCTGAAGACATTTAAAAAATTCAGCGACCTATGATCCAAAATGTCTTCGAAAATATTGTAAAAAGGCTGAATGAATGTATTGTTGCAAATGGTGCTGTTACACAAATGATTGTAAGCTAATCTATCATTTTCCTATTTTTACATAAAATTTCTTTCGAAAATTTTATTCGAGTAGTTTTTGATTTTTTTTTTTAAAAAAAAAGGTCCGTCTTCTTCCGGTCACCCTATAAATTTATTTATTATTGTTTATTTTTAACATGAAAATGGCGTAACTGCCGAAAAGTTTTGTTATTAATTTATCACAATTAGCGATTTTAATGTTGTTTCATTTGTAATAAATGTGCCTCAATTACACGTGTAAAAGAATAATATCGAAATTTTAGGAAAAGACTTACGTGCAAGTGAGTACGCGGATTGCGTTTGATCGCGTGTATGAAGGACGGGAATAAAATCGCGTCTCGGATGAAAAATATCGGAGTATTATTGCCGACCAAATCGAAGATGCCGTCTTCGGTGTAGAATTTAATGGCGAATCCTCTGACGTCCCTGCAAGGGTTCGCACAAAAGTTTTTCTTAGAAATATTCGTAATTTAAAAATGTTTAATTTTCCATCGTGATAATCGAATCAAATTGTATTTATTCAAAAAAAGACGAAATAAATGGCTAATAATGCCGACTAAACTATACGATAGAGCTTATACAATGCCGATTGTTATACAAATAAACTCACACACACGTAATTATTTATGTATCAACTCACTCGAATGTATACGTAGAAACACACGCTACGTTATATGGGTAAACGACTAAACGTAAAAATACATATTCAACGCGTGCATAAAAAAAAAACACGCTTATAGTTTTGTAACGGTGTTAACAACGGAATGTTGACTATACGTCGGACTAAGTAATTGCGCGGGTATTTTTGAACTTATAATGATATACCTACATTTTCGAAAATATATATCAACGTTACAACGTTAACGTAATTATAAAATAAATATTAAATTATTCATTAAAACCGTAATTCTTAAAATCTCACCAACTATACTAGCGCTAAATAATAATTATAAATAGTGTATAAAATTATTAAATGAGACGGGAATATGTTGAAGTGAACGTTTAAACACGGCTATCTACGTTTGTCAGGCGTACACATCGTAGTTTTACCGATCATGTTAATTAAATCTCATTATACGATCGTAATAAAATTTTGCCCAAAACTTTATTAACAAGGGAGCATTTCATTTTTTTTTTTGACTTTCTTTCCTTTCTCGCATACGATCTATTTATGAAAGAGAATAATTAGCAAATGAATAACGTATACCGAACCCACCGGTAATGAATCCCTGCGAAATGTACGATAAGTTAATTATTAATTATGAAAATATTTATAAATATTACGATTTATTTAATTGAATTCGGTTAAGTCTTTCGAGTGGATTAGATGCAGTTAATTTAATTACGAAAAAATTAGTTAAAATCACTAAATGGTTATTTTCTGGAAAAAAATCACAAAACTTTTCGCCAATTACGCCATTTTCAAGTGATATTTAAATAAAAATAAAGATTTAAAAAACCACAAAAATATAAATTTTAAAAATCACAAATTTACAAGTATAAAATGAAGAATAGTTAAAACAATTAGATACAGTTATTCGTTAAATTAACGTATTTTATCGTCGGTATACGCAGGTCACAATTTACGCCATCGTTGAGCGTGTACGAGATATTTCGAAACATCTCGTTTCTAAATCGCTAAATGATGCTCGGTGTTGAATTTACGTGCGATGCCCCACATTTCAGTTCCGTAAATCCACACCGGTTTCAAGAATACGTTGTGGAGTAAGACTTTGTTCTGCAATGAGATATATGAGTGTTTGCCTATTAGCCAGTTCACGAATCGTCGTTTTAACTAAAGCTGCTTCCGGAACATTTAATTGTCTACGCGCCTTTTGATACTTTTTATGTTTTTATATACTTCGGATCATTCGATATAATTCCGCGAGACACGAGTGCCTTCTATAGGTACTGTAGGAGATTGAAACCCAAACTGAACACACGCATATGTTAAGCTCGGTCGAATTATAGTAGTGTATAAATTAATCTTTTTTTTGGTAGTATTAAGATTTGACGTTCGATGAAATATGAGAGAAGGCACGCTTTCAAACGATACATTTCAAACATACACGTACGATGTCGAAAATCGTCTCCTAAGAAATTTCTGTTCGAATTTCCAACATTAAAAATGTAATCGACGTTTCTATTAATAATTACAATTTAGAAATATCGGAAGTTGTTTTAAAGAAAATTACCTGACCGTATCTGACGATCCCGCTTCTCCCGTAACTTGTGAAAATCTGACAGCGATGTTAGTTCGCTTACCAATTGCGGAAAACAACACAGCTTTAGTAAATTGAGTGATGTTGCGCGTTACTTCGAAATAACCTTTAGCTCCTAACAATAAACGAAATGATCGAATAGGTTATATACTAAATACAACACACACACATATATATATATCTATATCTATGTATATATACATAATGTAATTTTTCTTTTGTGGGCTGTCGTATGTTTCTGAGCATTGGCCATTATAAAAAAACGAAGAGACAGCTTTCCATAACAGCACTCCCCAGTTATGTTCTGCTGCAACCATACGCTTTCCTCCTTTAATTTTACCCTCCAATATCAAACGCAATAGACGAATATTTTTTTCCACGTTCAATGTATCTAAGATAATTTATTTTCCGCTCTCTCGGGCTGATTAATTCTTAATTTCGAAAACCGCTGAATTTCTTAACTGTTGTAGCCGTGATATCTTCAGTATTCTACGAATGATTCGCATTTTAAACGCTTCTAGACGTTTTATTGATTGTGCTTTCAGCGTCTATCCATAGAGAAGAACCGAACGCACATAGCATTTAATCATTCTCTATCGGATGTGGAAAGACAGATAACAAAGTAACTGTTTGAAAGCCTCTGTCGCGCTTGTTCAATCCTAGACTTAATTTCTACATGTGGATTACGTTTTTCCTTAACTAAAAGTACCGACATACCTGAAACTGTGACACTCGTTCTATTGCGTAGTCATCAATGTATAGTAAATGTAGCGGAAATACTATAATGCTCTTTAAACACAGGAATTGTGGCGATGCAATCTTAGACGTGTTAATTTAACTATAATCATGACAAAAATGATCACCGAATGCTTCGAATCAAATCTTTGTTTTTATTTTATTTAAATTTTATAACAGAACGTTAAAACTATACACCGGTATTATGCTTATCACTGATAATTATTAATTATTGTATACGTAAGAGCGCGTATATATATATATATATATATATATATATATATATATATATATATATATATATATAGGGTGAGCCAGAGAAGACGGACGTTTTGTTGAATGAAATTTACGTAAAAATAGGAAACGAAAGATTAGCTTAAAATCATTTGTGTAACACAGTATCGTTCAGACGACCGCCATTTGCAACAATACATTCATTCGATCTTTACAAAATGTTCAAAGACTTTTTCTAGCACAGATCGCTGAAATTTCTTCAGAAATCGGAGTTTTCAGGTCTTCCAAATCTCGTAGACGTGCTCGTAAACCCGACTCTTAAGATATCCACACACAAAAAAATCCTGTAACTTTGAATTATTTTCGAAATTTCCGTTGCATTGTAAAATAACGTTCCATAGAAACTTCTTTGCGTTATAGCACGTCATGATAACTGAAATTGAACAAAAACGAATCTCTCATGTATACACTAAACGTGGAGCACGCGGTTTGTGTTGCAGCAGTGTTACCAACTGTTCTATTCAAAAAACAAAAACATTCGTTATTTCTGGGTCACCCTATACTTATTATTTCTTTTAGCGTATGTCATCACCATTAAAACAAAGTCCAGCAGATATGTTAGCAATGTACTTAAATATGAGAGTACGCTCTAAAGGTTGAATTACTCGACTAAACTGATATGTGAATGTCTACAGTATGTGTATCTATGCATAGATGTGGTCATATTTATATTACGAAGACCCCTGAGCTTGCCTAACGGATAATGGACTTCTCTTATTTTTCATGAGACCCTCCTATAAATATATAACATATACGTATTAATTTAATTGCTCTCTTTCCTCTTTTGATTTTTTTATATTCTCTGCTGATATGACTTTATGTAGATGCACTAATTCCGGGAATAACTTCGACACTATTTTTTATGCGAAAAATATATAATGGATTGCAACATTTCGATGACACGCGTGAATATCGAGTTAATTTCTAACGGTTTAGCGAAACTAGTAACTAAGTAAAGTATTATTCATTGTAAAATTCCGGTATTAATTATACGCACGTTACAATTTAATAAAAATAATCCAATGAGAAAAAAATCGAGTTATAAAAAATTAAAATAACGTAATTCAGTATATTCGCTAGTTAATAATTATTTTTTATTCATTTATTTTCTTACGTTAAAAATAATAGAATATCTAAATTTAAAAACGAACTAACCTAATTTGCTATTTGATGTGGTATTCGGCTATCTCGCGCCTGCTGAACTTGGCGAAATTTTTAATTTTTTTCAAAAATATGACGAACAATTTGCTTCACCACTTGCAAATCATTCTGTTTCCTTATTCACCTCTAATTCCATGAAGCACGATATGAGTAGATTTACTATTTCATTCTGACTGGTTCCACCTCTTCCGACTAACTCGACTCTCACTGTAACGGCTTCATTTAATAATTTTCAACTGATCCCATCGTTCCTTTCACTCCGCCCCAAGCAGACGTAAGTTTACAGTGTGGTTTAGTCGTGCGCAATTCTAATTCTTAGAAATTATAAATGCATTTCTGTTTCAATTATTATCATTATTACTACCATATACATCTCAAACTAGGTTTTGAAAAATGTACAATAATAATTATAATAAAACTGGAATTATAATACGTTTGCGCCCGTTACGACAGCGAACATCGAATTAAATTTCAACTCTATCCAAATGAATTTCTACCTAAATAATTAAATTATACCTTTTTAATACGTATGTACGTGTGTATATAATATATATAACTTCTTTCACTGTATTTCGTGTTTTATATAATGGTATATGTAGCGTAATGTGACACGATGAATCAATATTTTTTTTATAATTATTGATTATACAAACGTATAAATATTTCAGAATTTTTTTTTTTTTTTCACCATTTCAAAATTTGTAACTAGCCAGTAGTAGCTATCTAACAAATTGTATCTAAGATTCAATCACCTGTATGAAGGACACACCCCTTGGTGAGTCCTCCTATTTGTCAATGGGCTAAATCCGTAATCTTCGTCCTTTTTAGTCTTCTGAGATCTTGCTGCGTGTGTAGTAGTTGAGCCGCCAGCTCGTTTGGATGATGTCGTAGCCGTTGAAGGTGCCTATTAGTAATTTTACGTATTTCTTCTTGTACTGGATGTACGCCTAGATCTAAGTGGATTATATAATTCGTCATATACCATGGAGCTCGGTATATTAGGCGTAAGATTTTATTTTGCAAACGATGGATTTTATTCGTATTTGTCTTTTTTGCACAACCCCATAATTGCGCACTATACATCCATATGGGTTTCAGCATGGTTTTGTACAAAAGTACGCGATTACTTAAAGTAACTTCTGATCTGGGTCCTAACAGCCAGTGCATTTTTCTAAATTTTAATTCTATCTCCCTTTTTTTTTTATCTATATGAGTTTTCCACGATAGCCGGCCGTCTAAATAAACTCCCAAATATTTAATTTGGTATTAATTGTTTATCGAGAGATACTCTGCGGCTATGTTGAAGCCGATTGCTGAATGTAATATGTGCTGATTTTTCTGGATTTATTTCTATCAGCCATTGTTTCGTCCAGTCACTGAATTTATTTATATAGCTTTGCAATTTGTTAATAGCTACACTTGGATCTTTATCAGATGAGAGTATCATAGTATCATCTGCAAACATGGATATATCTACCGTACTGTCTTTTGGTGTGTCCGCAGTATATAGAGTGTATAGTAAGGGACCCAGTACACTGCCTTGCGGTACGCCTGCCTCTATACCGTGAATATCCGACACATCTTCTCCATGTGTTACATAGAAGTGTCTATTGTGCAGATATGATGTGAGCAAAGGAAGGTATGCAGGCATGATCGTCCTGAGTTTGCACAATAGGCCATTGTGCCAAATTTTATCAAACGCCTTGCTTATATCCATAAATACAGCTTCATTATAATATTTGTTTTCCATCCCTTTTTCTATTAAGTTGACAACACGGTGTATTTGTTGTTCAGTGGAATGACCCTGACGAAAACCAAACTGATGATTTGGTATCACTCCTTTTTGTTGAACAATTTCGCTGATTCTGTGGTGGATTAGTTTTTCTAATAATTTAGCAGCGGTGGGTAGTAATGATATTGGTCTATATGATGAAGTATTTGTTCCATCCTTACCAGGTTTCTGTATCCTTATGATTTTTGCTAGTTTCCACAGAGCAGGAAAATAAGCAAGCCTGGCTATAGCGTTATATATATATGTCAAGAGCATAATTCCTTTTCTCGGTAGCTCCTTTAACATTCTCGGAGTTATCTTATCAAATCCTGGGGCTTTTTTGGGATTCAATAACTTGATTTGTTTTGCTATTTCGCCAGGTGAGAATATTTTTATTTTTAATTCATTACTGGCTACTGTAGTTAGGGTTGAAGCCTGAATAACTGTGTTATTGGTAATATGGAAATTAGGTTTAAATATTTTCTCGAGATATTTTGCATATGTCTCGGCTTTTTCTTTATTACTTCTCAGCCAAGTACCATCATCGTTCCTTATCGGTTGATTAGGTATTATCGGCTGTTTTAGAATCTTAGTCGCTTTCCAGAGGCTGTACTCGTTTTGCTTAAAAGGTGATAAATTACACAAATATTTTTCTACAGATCTATTTTTAAATTCACATAGGAGTTTTTTTACTGTTTTCATCATCCTGTTGGCTTTATTTTTATCCACTGGGTGCCTAGATTTTTGCCAGATTTTACGTAATCTCGTTTTCTCTAAGATCGCTTTTTGTATATATTGTGGATATTCAGTTATAAATTTATGCTGCTTAAAGGTAGGGGTAGCAGCCCAAGCTGCAGTCTGCACTAGGTCTGAAAATGTTTTTATTGTATTTTCAATATTTGTTGGTGTTTTTAATGGGATGTTTAAATTTATTTGCTCTTCAATCACTTGTCTATAACATTCCCAGTTTGTATTTCTCGTGTGTAAAATTGATGTGTATAACGATATATTCTTTTTTCATGTAAGTGTTTGCATAGTATTCTATACGTGTCAATTTCCATAGTTGTTACCTTAACTTTGTTATTATTTAATGTTTTAGTTTGGAATTTCTCTTTTTCCAATATTTTGTGAAATTCTTTTAACATGGCGGAATAATCTACAACCCCTTCTATGTATATAGGAGGAGGTTTCGAGGATGTTTCATTTGTATTTATTTCAATTAGGTTTTTATACTGGGCCGCTGCACTGCCTTCTTCATTACGTAAAGGAGCAAATCTGTTTTTGCACTGTATTGCAATTGTTTTGTGTTCATCACTATCAGCAGAATTTCTTTTTCTTTTGAATTTATGTGGTACTACTTGCCAGGGTACTTCGTTATTATTACAATTATAAGAATGGCCATCATCTTATACATTGATGTAGGCGATAATATATTTGTATAGACAATATTTTTATTTACCGTCGATTCATTAATTCCGTGTGTGTGTGATGTAATGTGTTACTATCTAACATACGAAAAGGAACGAACTCACCGTTATCTTTGTTTTCGGATAATACGGGATTGTTGATAGCTGTCTCACCGTTATCTCTGTTTACGGATAATACAGGATTGTTGATAGCTGTGCGGGTAGTTGGTGTAGCGGTATCTGTATTATTAGTTGACGTACGTTCCTCTTGTCTCCGCCGTGTCGGCGGGGATTTAGGAATCATGACGAGGCAACGAAAACCGGTGCACGTGCACTTATATTGTTTGATTTTAGATATAAACTACTACTATAGTACTAACTTATGGATCTATTGAAAGAACGATAAGAACGCAACGCAACGCACGACTACGCAAAAGTAATATTCATAATTTCAGAATTTAACCTGCATTTTTTAAACAGTCTGAATTATCGAACACTGGAATAGAAATACACACACACATATATATATATATATATAATCATCATCATCACGTTGCGTCTTTAATTTCCAAAGATTGCATACACCAACATCTACATGCAATTAAATCGGATCTGACCCCATAATCATCTGTTCCTTCGGTATTCACTGTCTTTGATGTTCCATTTCCAGTCTCCCCTCGATTTTCCCCTGTATAACCAGCGTGAATAATCCTTCATCCCTGTTTTTTATGTGCCACATATTTTCTTTTCCTCTTCACGATGTCATCTACAGGGATTATCTTTTCAATTCGAATTTTTTGGAGCACTTCTTTATTTGTTATCCTATCTTTCCATGAAATTCGCCACATACGTCTGAGCGTCCACATTTCAAACGAGTTTAATCGTTTTATACTTTACGCGTTTAAAGTCCACTCCTCTGAGGCATATTTCATTACCGCCATTACATAGCCTTTATTAATTCTCATTTTCGTACCCATTTTTAATTTCCGATCTTTTAGTCATCGCCTGTAGATTAGTAAATGCATGTTTCATCATTCCAACGCGTAATCTAATTCCTTTAATATATCTTCCGTAATTGGTGAACAGAGCTCTCAAAATACCTGAACTCTTTAACTACCTCCACCGTCTACCCGTCAATGTTTATCATAGGTCGTGACGTCATTAGTGGCTCGCGTGAACCTCATTATACATATATGTATGTATGTATGTACAATTATATAAGTGGTTTTCTTTTATAACTAATAATTTATGATAAATTGGGAAATTACGAAAATAAGCGCTTGTATACGTCACTGCGTCATATTGAGACAAAATTATTGCTCTATCCAAATGATACGGTGTAGCACGGTATAGCCGCGTTTGGGTGTGTCGATGTGTGTATTATACACGAACATAACCTCGTACATGCATATAGAAAAGTTATTCCGATATTAAACGAATAATTTTGATAAGTATAGCGGCTATTTCGACATTCACGCTACGCTTCTGGTATTATACTTTACTACATATTTTTATCTTTTAAACGACTCTCTTTAGCCATTGCAATTCTTCCCCGCTACTCTTTCCTATGATATACGTTTTCCGTTTATTTAAATTCCAAATAAACGGTAAAAAGTACAGAATAATATACATAAATATATATATATATATATAAAACGACCAGCATGTAGAGGACAATACGGATTTTCTCTAAGCTGCATAATGAACAGGCGGTCCGGCAACAAGCAATGCCAAAAACGCAATCTGCTGATAAGCACAATTCCTCTCCGCTTGATGTTTTCGAAAACGTAGAACCATGGGAACCTAGGGAGAGACGGCTGCAGCTGATAACACGCAGTAAGAGGCGACCGCTGTACGCACTCCATATATGTCTGTTCCCAGAGTTTTTTATGATCAGACTGTGTAAAATGAATGACGTCACGCGATGAAACTGAAGAGAATAAAACACCACTAGAAGAACCCCTTTTAGCTATTGCATCTACCATTTCATTGTCGGGGACTCCTCATGTCCCGGTACCCACAAGAATGACACAAATATCCTCAGGTTTTCCAGCTGATTAAGTTTCAACATGATGACAGAAATCAAAGAATCTGACACCTTCCCTTTGCTTTCAATAGCTTTTAAAATACTTTGTGAGTCGGTAACAACGAGATAATTACCTGGAAGATTCGCATCAATTAAGGACGACAAAGAAAGAAATACTGTCACACAACCAGCTGTAAATGCGGAACAGAGATCAGATAATTTGTATGACCTGCTAATATTAAGAGATGGGATATAAACTGCTGCACCAGTTCCCTGAGCTGACTTCGATCCATCTGTATAAACAAGGATATGCGTAGGAAAATTTTCAGCGATAATATTATTAAAATGTAGCCCGGATCAGTGGGGGAGGCCCGTAGTTCTCTGGAAAGAAAAGTGTTATTTTATTGACAAAATTGTATGAATACGTTAACATAAATTGGACGGGTATATGAATTCGCATAGTCTGCACCTGAAATTCATCCAACCTAGGTAAAACCGAAGCCAGCAGAGGCATTTTGCTGTTCGAAAACCGCCAGTTGGAATAAATGTGGTAGAATAAATTGTATAGCGGAAAGCGATCTATGTACATTCTACCGATCAAGAGCTTTAATGCTAAATAACTCCGTCTCAGCTGTAACGGAGGAATCTTACACTCTGCCAACAATGCCGGTATCGGAGTACTTCTAACTGCACCAATACAGAGCCTCACACACTCATTTTGTACACGATCAAGCTTATTTAACAACGATTCAGCTGCAGATCCATAAAAAACACAACCATACTCCATTTTAGAACGAATTAGCAACTTATAAAGAGTTAACAGTATGAAAGGATCACCCCCCCAACGAGTATTGTATAAATTACGTAGAATGTTAACGGCGCGGTTAATAGTTTTTGTAAGATGATCAATATGTGGCCTCCATGTTAAACGCGTATCCAACGTAATACCCAAATAACGTATTGACTTGCAAAAGGGAATAACTCTATTTCCTGTTGTGATAGAGAAGTTATTGACTGTGAGATGTCTGTGTGTAAAAACCACTGCCGCACTTTTCTGGGGACTTATTAACCCCAACTTATGCTCGTTTAATCAACTATAGGGTGATCCAGAGAAGACGGGCGGTTTTGTTATTTTTTGAATAACTCAAAAACTACTCGATCAAAAATTTTTAAATGAAATTTTCTTTAAAAATTGCAAAACAAGAAATTAGCTTTATTAACGATATATCGCACTCTAATAAGGCCGAAATTGGATTATGGAATGCTTATACTACAGCGAGTTCGACATTATTAAAGTCTCTAAACACGATCCAAAATACAGCTCTAAGATTGGCAACTGGAGCCTTCCGAACATCACCAATAATAAGTATTTTATGCGAAGCTTCTGAATTACCCTTGCAATTAAGAAGACAATACTTGACCATACTGGCGCTGGCTACTCAAGGAGATACCGATCTTCCCAATTTGCATAAACTCATTCAAGCATATAACGTCGAACTCCCAATATTATCTCGCGAAAACCTCGATGTTATTCCGCCTTGGGCACAGTTGCACACACAAGTGAATCTAACGTTCTGTAACATAAATAGAAAACATGTTAACAAGATCAGAGAAACTTTAAAGGAGATTAAAGAAAACCATGCAGAATATGAGTTGTTAATGAAAATGTAGTTCTTCAAATTGCTCTTCCAGTTACGTTTTCAGTCTTATAAGCAGAACTATACGCCATTAGATCCGCAGTGAATTACGCAGATTCCAACAGGAATAAAAATTTCATTTTATGTACTGACTCGCTTTCAGCATTAAGAACTCTATTAAATAATGAAAATTTGCATCCAATAGCCAACGAAATAAAACTCATGTTACAAACTACATCTAAGAACATAATACTTTTGTGGATACCAGCTCACTGCAATATATATGCTAATTCAATAGCCGACGTATCAGCAAGAACAGCCGTTTCACATCCGCTTCTAAATATCCATGTACCGATAGCTGACTTCAAAGAATACTTAAAGCATCATTTCGAATCGACATGGAATAGTAACTGGCCGAGAATATCTACGGTGAATAAACTACGATCGATAAAATTATCTTCAAAACAGTGGCACTCGGCACATCGTAGTAGCAGAATGGAAGGGGTAGTATTATGTCGATTACGGATAGGACACACAAAATTAACACATATTCATCTACTAGAAAAAAGTACGCCGCCAACGTGCCAACAATGTTGTTGTCAGTTGACCGTCGAGCATCTATTGGTAGACTGTCCAATTTACGACAAATACCGAAAACAGTACGGGATCGCATTGCTCGACTTGCAAAGTTTGCTGAGGGAAAACATGGATATCATTAATAGAGTTTTCGTTAAAATGTATCAAATTAACGCATTTGTTATAATTATCTTAATACCTTTGTTGTAAACAGTTAATATCTTCGTTATAATTATCTAATACCTTAATTATTTAATACGTTTGTTGTAATTATTTTATTTCCGTGCCTCTAGCTATAATTGCGGTACACGGCACGTAAATTTAAATAATAATAAAAAAAAAAGAAATTAGCTTACAATCATTGGTGGAACACAATATCGTTGATGACCGCCATTTGCAACAAAACTTTCATTCGGTCTTTACAAAATTTTCGAAAACTTTTTCCATGATAGGTCGCTAAATTTTTGAACTTCCGACTTGTTTGGTCTTCCTGATCTCATGAACTTGTTTCGTAAACACGGTTCTTAAAGTATCCACGCAAAAAAAAAATCGCGTAACTTTGAATTATTTTCGAAACTTTCTTTGCACGGTCGTGATCGATTCGCGCCGAAAATAACGTTCTACGCAAAACGCGAGCTCCTCTTCTGGTTATAGGATGCCACGATAACTTAAACTGGACAAAAATGAATCTCACGTGTGTACAGTTTGCGTTGTAGCAGTCATACAAACTGCGCTATTCAAAAAACAAAACATTCCGTTTTCTCGGCGGTATGTAACTAGTTTTACTTTCATCGCGATTATCTACCGATTTGGTATTACAGAACGTTCCCTTCAACTGCAATTTAGCATTCTGTTTTTTCCCCGTACGTATTAGGTAGATTAAGTTTGTTCAAAGCGAAGATTAAGAATTATTTCTTACCGGCTCCTTTAGCGTGAACCACTCTTTCCGGTATCCGTTCTCGGTCGAATCTCGCTAATAAATCGAACCAAATCGCGTCGAATACGAACCCTCCGTTCGGACCGCACGTTCTGCTAGCTGTTAAACTGTCAACCGGTCTTCCATAATCGGTCGTTAATATAGCCGGCGTCTAAATAATAAATGTTAGATTATCAATTCGACTACATCGAAACTAGCTAATAGGAAATAACGATTATCTTCGGCTTACTTTAGCGGAATTTTTCCATTCGAAATTTTGATTTCGAGAACTGTCGACAGGATCGTCCGAGTACACGCTGATCACGCACCATATCAACATAAATAAGGCCGAACGATACTGTAAAAATAAAAAATCCGCAATTATTTCACGTTGCTATGTTTAACGAGCCGTTACATTATATAAGTATCGCTTTTATATATTATGTGTATACTTTTTAATTTATAGCTAATTTATAATGTCGACATAGTTACTAAAGCGCCCGACTGTTTGAATCCCAGCTCGCGGCACAAAGTGCTTCATCATCCCGTTATTCTCTTAACTATCACGGAAAAGGTAATGCAAGTCACTCCGTAAAATATACGCTCGCGCAGCCGCGTTGGATCGCAAAATATACAATGGGGCATAGTCACGATATTAAGCAACTGACAATATGAGAACGATGATAATGATGAATTTATTATTTAAATATTCGCGATTTTCCTTTTCATATAAAACAAAGTTCTCACGTATTTGTTATATTGACATCGATAACGAACGTCAAAGAAAGGACACCCAGATTTTTCAACAGTTTATACAGTTTTCTGTAATACGATTTTTTTTTATTCGTCTCTGTAAAAAAAGATCATTTTTTATTTTTTAAAAATTAATTTAATTTTTGGCCATCGTCGAATGGAAATAAAAAACAATATTTCTATTGTTATAGTAGAAAAATGGTAAAATATCGCTAAATTTCAATCGCATTTTTCAACGCATATTCCTCAATTTTTTACTTCCTATAATATAATTTTTCCCGATTTAAATCGTTAACAATTATTTTACTAAATAAAAGGTTTAATTTAATTTTTTTCTTCGTCGAATCGATATAAAACTATTTTCTATCGTTACATTCGAGAAATGTAAAAATATCGTTAGATTTTAATCGTTTTTTTTTTTGTTGGTGCAATTAATTCTTTCATAATTATCGATTTTTTTAAAATTATCCGGTGTAGTTGATTTTTCACATTAAAAAAATATATATTTTAAAATTTATCTACTTTATTTTGTTCACGGTTGGATGTATTTCTATTTTTTATTTTTAGATATCTTAATTCATATAAAATTTTGATTTTTGTAATTTTTATATTATATTTAAGTAACTGTAATACAGTTAATTACGTAATATTACACATTTTCACGTTTTTATATTAGACGCTAATTTTGAAATACGGTTAACCTGTGCTAGATTACTTTTTAAACTGCGACAATTTAATATCGCAACGTTTTTATACCGTAACAATTATATATTTCGGTAATTTTTTTTAGACTATTACGAATATAAACATAAATGAATGATTTTAATTTCCTAATTATTCTCGTCAATTATATTTTGTTTTAACGCATAATTTTTAAATTATTATATAAAATTAATATTTTTAAACCGATCGACTTTAATTTAAGCCAAAAATATATCGCCATTTGCAGAATGACGCCACGCTCAATCCTTAAAAAAAAATTAATTTAAAAAATCCGTACACCGTCGATTTGTATCCGCGACTTAAATTATGTGATTAACGTAATTTAACTTTTCAAATAGAATCTTTTCAAAAATATTTCCTTTTTCTAAAAAAAAAAATCTTATGTCATCTTTTGCCCCGTCGAATCGAATTCGTAAAAAAAGGGTATTTGATATCGTTTTATAAGCGAGAAAATGAAAAATATATGTGATTGAAAACATTGGGTAAATTATGTTTTTAAATTACGAATTACACTAACCGTGGTGAGCTCTTTCGTGGTCATTGTAGGAATATTTAAACGAGAACGCTTAACAAAATGTCGATCATACACGTTTATTCTGGAATAATACCGTTAAACGGATAAAAATGCTAAATAAACCGCAGCAAAAAAGTAATTACGTTCAAAGGTGAGATAATTAGTAGTAATAAATATTATGGTCAATTATTTCGTCCGTTTTAAATTTTATCTTTAAAACAATTAAGAAATATAAGTACGAATGTCGAGAGTGCGCGCTCGCACCCGAGTAAATGCGAGGTTCACATTATACGAGATAAAAAACTGCGACGTAAAATTTTTACACGATCACAAGGGTTCTATTTTTTATCACCACCTACACTACATATATATATATATATATCATCATCATCATCTTCTTTTGTTCACTCGTGTAAAGAACATGCCATGGAATTACGAAGTAGAAGTGAGAAACAAACAATAATGTGATGGATTTCTATCATATATATATATATATATATAATATAAATATTATTTACCCACAGTTTGAATCGATTACAGAATGGGCACTAAGATAAAGAGTAAAATTGGTAACCAGTAGTTTAACGTTTTATTTAAGCGAGATATTTACATATTGTTCGTAGCCGTACGTCGTGACTAGTCATTCGTACGCTTGTTTTTCCACACAAAATAGATACCAAGGCACTAGTTATATGCAACGCAGATGCGCGCACACATGATGTTCTACAGAGTCCGTTATAATTACGAATCACACGTAATGATGAAAAACTTCCTATTTCTAAAGTTGGTTTCGAACCTACAACCGTCTAGTTGAGTCGAGCACTCTCGCAATTATGCCACCGTGACATTACACATAAACATACACACACACACATATATATAAATGTATGCATATTTATCAGGAGCGAAAACGCAGGGAAGACTGAGAACTTAATTTATGGAATATAAATGATGCTTCCTAAGCTAGGAATGAGTTACTACAAGTCACGTTGGTATCTGACCTATCGGTTACGAAGAAGTGGTGATGAAAAGTACATATCTGGGTAAATAAATGCATGCAATGATCCATCATCCTCGAATCAAATATTGACAGAGCACTGATCAAATATAACATTCGACTTTTGTTTCCCGGAGCAATACGATTTCATTTATCGTGTCATTAATTTCGGCATTTATACAAAATTAAATTCGAATTTATCGTACAAACAGGTGGAATTTATTCGAGACTCTGGTACGGTGGCAACTGCAGGCATTACAGCTCACAACCGATATCTATGGAGACTATCTCGAGGAAATTAGAAAAGCTTTCGAGCTCTTTTACTCACTTTTCAGTTTCAAGCTGATATTGTGTATGCGTGATAATGTACGTCATCGTGTACCAACATTGTCTACTAATCTTACGATTGGTGATCAACCTTATTGACTGCGCATTAATTTTAACTTTCTGCAGCTCTCGCTTTCTTCTTCATTAGTCGGTATTTAAATGTACCTACTTCGCCCTGTCTTCACCTTTATCCTTTACTTTTTTTGTACACGTCCTTCGATTTTAACGATCTTAAACATTTGTTATTTCCTACTATATATATCTAGCTGCATCTTCTTTCGTTTATGGTCTTCATTAAGAAGCGTTCTATTTTTTAAGTTCACCTATATTTTTATTTTCCCGATCCATGGTTAAAAAATATATTTCATTAGTTGCATTTCTTCACGAGTTTCGAATATTGAATCATGGGCAACGTATATGCTTACATTAAATATTATCAGGATCACTATAAATATTCCGTTAATAATGATTTTCACTATTTTTTATTTTTGATCTCGTGTACTTTGTTTTTTTTTTTTTATTTTATTTTGTTGCATACCGATTCTTAGGTCATCAAAGCAATGGATGGTAATTCTATTCTCTGATTGAGTAACGGCACATCCCAATTATGTATTTTTACTTGTTACATATTATTATTATTAATAAGTGCATCTCGGCGTTGTTTTATCATCAGCCTTCTGGACGAATTGTCAGGAAGTCCAGTAGTACACGTGCGCGAAAATAATGGATTCGAATTTTTGTTGAATGCACTATGCATTTTGTTGTACCGCCGCCTATGTATCGTGTCACCGTAGGACATCCAGATCATTATGAATTATACTGTTGCGAACATAGTATAGCGTATCGGTCATTAACCTCAGTAATTTTGATTGAAGCGAATGCATTTTGTCCAGATGTTTTAGCAGCTAATCTGTATATTTCTAAACCGTATTTCCAAACACGAGCTACAATGGTTTTATACAGAATAATATTGTTTGAGGGACTCAGCTTAGATTTTCTTTCTATTAGTGGATATAATTGCATTAATAATAATTTTAGTTTTTTCCTGGCATCGATTACATGCAGGCTCCATGTTAGACGCCTTTCGAAGGTATTTGACCGCTTGTACCTGCGGTATTGTACAATTGCCGTAATTTACTAGGGGACATATTTCTCGTTTAGTTCTAAATGTGATATGCGATTATTTCTGATCATTAATTGTTATTCTCCATTTGAGGACCCATTTCTGGAGTAATGATAACGGTTGTTAAATAAACCTTGAGGCTCCTTCATAAGGATCATCATGACTAGCTAATATTTCAGTGTCATGTGCAAATGTAACTTCCAAGGTAAACATTGTGGTCGGCATGTCGGCCGTGTATATGTTATACAGAATTGGGCCGAGAACACTACCTTGAGGTACTGCCGCTAAGATCCGTCGTTAGTTTAACATAATGCCGTTTATTTTAACCCGAAATGATTTATCACTTAAGTAAGATCTCAAAAGGTAATATATTTCAACAGAAAAATTTTCCGTATTTCGGATGGTTAAATGATTTGACTACATCAAGGAATACTGCTGAGCAATAGCTTACACGCTGAACAATTCTATAACATTGAGAATGGCCGAATGTTTTAGTCTAAATCCGAACTGATGGTTTGAAACATATACATTTGTCATACTATGAAGAAGTTGAATTATTTTGTGAAATATTTTTCCAAATTTATTCAAAAAACTTATTTGACCTATAGAACGAAACATCTGTAACTGGCTTACCATGATTATGGACAAGCACAATTGTAGATTTTTGCTATCTGCTCGGGAAGTATCATAGTCGGACCATAGAATTGTTTATATATATATATATATATATATATATATATATATATATATATATATATATATATATATATATATATATATATATAAGTAATAGAAGTACCTTTTTTGGTAGATGTTTCAAGATATTGTTTGTAATTTCATCTTCTCCTGGGGCCTTATTGTTTTTTAAACCTTGGATACATACACGTAGCTTGTTTGATGTAATATATATGTGGTTCTGACAGTAATGAATGACATTGCTGTTTCGTTGCATAACTTTCTCTGTATGTTGTTAGTTCTCCATACTGCTGGGTTGAAATATGTTTTCAAGGTAGCCGGCAAAAGTGTTAGCCTTTTCTTCGTCAGTTTTGGCCCAAGTTGTACCGGGTCTCCTAACATGATGGGATGAATCACGTTTCTTTGTTAAAATTTTCGATGCTTTTCAAATTGATTAATCCCTTGATTATATGCAGTGGAGCATTGTCATTATATACCGCAGTTCGCGTAGGCTGAGAAAAATGATTGTATTTTTGAGCAGCATTTGAATATGAATTTGAATTTGACGATGTTGTCTTACGTATATGTGGAAACTCGTTTATACTTCCCAGATTAAGTGATGAATCTTTCAAGTTCTAATTTATAATATTTTGTTTAAATTTTTTGTTATATTCGTGCCTATATTATTCGTATCCTTTATAACTAGCAGAATGTTCAACACCACAGAAAAGACATGTTGGTTTTTCCTCTGGTGCTTTAGGACTGTCTGCTGTTAGGTGTTTGCCGCTGCATTTAACGCATCGAGGTGGAAGATTACAATAAGATTTCGTGTGGCTAAAATTTTGGCAGCGTATACACTGTCTTAATCGTCTATTTATCCGTAGCTTTTCAATTGTTACAGCTGTGCAAATTAAATGGTTTAACTTAAATATTTCCGAATTTTTGGGAGATGAGATCAATGAAAAATTTTGTCCTTCTACTGATTACCCATTACAGAACGAATAGATATACTTAATTCCTGTAATGCCAGTGTGATTTCATTGCAGTTGTATGGTGATTTTTTTACCATCAGTGATGTCATAACATAGCCTCCACGTGCGTCGTTTCATTAATCGACTTTGTCATTGTTTACGTACATAAAAGTTTGATATCTATTTCTGTTATTCAATTTCGGGAATATTGAACGTTTCGATTCAATGCACACGTATGGCGACGAAAAAGGAGAAGGACGCTTTCTTTTGACGATCTGCCAATTATTGTTGGCTTTGTCTATATTACGAAGAGTTATTGTAACATGCTCTTTATTATTACTACCACCTCCATTTCCACCACCATTATTACCACTACTATTATAATCATAATTGTTACTATTATTACTACTATTATTATTATTATTATTATTACTATTGTTATTGTACAATGGAGTAGTTTTACCTGGCTCTTCCACTTGTATGTGTGAATTATTACTTGATATCTTAATACTAGTCGCGGGTTTCCCAACTGCATCATTCTGTCGATTTTTATCAACCGCGCCAGCTAGTTTTTGTTCGATGACAGCGAAGCGGATCATTTTCCGGCCGTCGCTAAGCAGATAAGCGTTTACCGTAGATGGAATACTTATCTTTTACAATTTGATAAAACGGAATTAAAATTAAATATTTTAACGCGAGCAATTAACTGATAATCCGCTTAAAACGCCTGAATACACAGTTTGATTATTGTACTCGTTTAACACAACAAATGTCACCTTATAGCTAACCTAATCATGTTCTTACGCATGTTTCGTATCTACTACTTAATTGAACTTGCTCTACATCGTGCATCTAGCCTTAGTTGCTGCACATGGCACATTAGTTTAGAACGATATTTTAATATTTCGCGATACGAGGATCACCCCGGCCGAGTTTGAGTAAATATATATATATACACACACACACATATATATATATATATATATATATATATATATAAATCGTCAGTGTATCAGCCCGTAGGCTATTTCACACCATATAGCAATCGCTTCTATCCAAGCCTATCCAAGTTTTCTTGTTTAATTATAAGTCGGTATTCCACTTTCTTGTAGCATTATGTCGACGAACGTTGTTCGTGGTCCCTTTTTCCCTATTACTTTGCATTCAGTAACATGCTTCCGAATATTTTGACCCTGATATAATGCATGACGTCTTAAGTCGCCTCTTGTAGATATTTTGTAATATACTTTATTTTTCATTTAATCTTTCTTAGCACTAGTTTATTGTTCATTTTCTCTACTCAACTAGTTTTCTGTAGACGGCGTCAATAATAACATTTCAAAAGCTTTGAATTTGTCTCGATATATATCAAATTACTAAGAATAAAAAAAAACGATGATTAAAATCGAATATTATAGAACTTTTGTCGGTGTTCGATGTATGTTAACAATTTCAAATCGCGCTATCGCTTGTTATTATTTTCACGATAATCAAAATCTGTTGCGGCAGCCGATATGTAAATAAATACTTCGAAGTTACCGGAAATAGAATACTATCGATATTAGGAATCAAGTAGAAATCGATTCCAATAAATTTATTAGAATCGATTTCAACAAAATACAATCATTTAACTATCCGCTAAAAATATCGGAAATTTATCGAGCGACTAAAATATTATTTTCGCGACGTGTAAGAAAATTTTAAAACAAAATTAAATTTATATTGAAAGAAAAAAATCAGTCGAATATATGCGTTACTATTGAATCGAACGGTAGTAATTATTTCAATTCGATCTTATCGCTAATTTTTCTAGCGTTTTTATTACGGTTCGCATCTAGTCCTAATTTCGATGCTAATCTTTTGCCGAAATCTGGATCCACATTCGCGAACATAGCCACTACCCGCTCCTGTAAGGAGAAAATAGTCGTCACGTTTTAAAATTAATTAGATTCGTTTAAATTTCATAGAACAGACGGAATAGTAATGACGATAATAATAATAGTGATAATAATAATTAGCGATTGATCAACTAATCAAACAAAGTCGGTCAACTAAGCCAACAACAATTCAGACAAACAAATGATCAATTTAATTCAATATTACACATCTATATTGCAAAATGTACATAATAAATGAAACAGTCAGGGTAGTAAATATTTCATTATGTGCATACCTGCTGCGCAAACGTTGATAGAATAAACGTGGAAACGATCAAAAATTTATGACCACTTTGTCGAAATAAGTCTTAATCTTAACCTAACGAAGTGTTACATTCTAAGAAACGAATAGTGTAAAACATTAAAGTGTTCTATACCAGGTCCCAGTCTGTACTTGTATTGTGCAATATTTTCTATAGTTGTTTCGTTGTTAATCAAAACTAATAATCAGTAATTCTTTCGACGTTTTTAATTATCAGCAAGGTCTTCGCAGAAATCGTAAGACTTTAGACAAAATGGGTAATAGACTAACGGGTCGATATGAGGAAATTTCATCAGCTGGTTTCCCCGATATAAGGGACATTACTACTTGAGCTACTTTCCACTGGAATGGAAAATAAGTAATGATTCAATTAAATATAGTAGTGAACAGTACGATGGCTATCCTTAGAATAACTTTAAGTATTTTACGTGTTCATCCAACATGATTATCAATGCTTTACATTCCGATGATTGAAACGATTTTATTGGAGGGAACATCCCCAAAGGAGCGGAACTTACACTCTACTCCTTCATGTCTATTCCTTTCACTGCCCATTACAGCTTCTGATAGGAGGAATTTTTATTTGAAGTCTTATAAAACGTTTATGAATAATCAGAATAGGCACTAGATAAGGTGCTAACGAACGTCACAAATATGCAATTTTTATGTTGTTGTTAAATAAATTATTTAAGACGTAAGGGCCAATTTTCTTCCTGCAGACACAGGTTATCGTCGTATTTTTACATTTTGCAAATATTTAATGTGCCCATAAAAAAACATTACATAAAATATATCATCTATATACACACACACATATATATATATATATATATATATATATATATATATATATATATATATATATATATATATATATAATCTAATAATAATCGAACTGTTTATGTCGATCCACTGTTCCATGCAATCTGGTCGTTAGTCTTGTTCAGCCATCAGCTATTTTACGTATATCATCTTCTCATCTAACACAAGGCCTAGACGTGCCAATACTTATCTACCTTTATCTACGCGTCCATTCCATACTTCGTTTGGTCCATGTATTTTCTGTTCTCTTAGTTATATGACCTGCTAGCCCCATTTCAGCTGCCCTGCTCGTAATGTAATATCTATTACTTCGGATCCATATATTTCGTTTTCGATCCATTAGTTTGCCAACATCAATCGTTCTTAGACATGTTTCGTCACAATAAGTCTTCTGAGTATGGTCTTGGTGGGAATATGTATATATGTCAGCAATGTCAAGTTATTATGGGACACTATTATTTTGTATGACCACCGAAATAAGCATATTCATATAAATTCAATCTAAAATTTATGACTATGATGATACATTCCCCACGTAATGTTAATGCTGACAAGTATAAAATTTTTCCTAAAATTTCCATCAAAGCAACATACAAAAATATTCGATAGACTACATATTTAGACACACACATCCATATATAAATATACACATATACGCAAATAGAAACGTATATGTATATATAATATACATCATTTAAATAATTTATATCCCATTTCTCATACATTTCATATTTGTGTTGATAGAATATTTTAAGTTCAATTATTACTCAAGAAAAAGTCTTCGGAATAAATAACAAAATATACAAATATATGAATATTAAAAAATGTTCGGAAATGTCTGTTTAATTGACTATAGTTTTCTAGCCCTTTCAGTCTCATACATTATAAAATTATAAATTTTATACGAATTCTTTATTATACAAAACTGCTTCTTAAGTCAACTGCTGCAGATAATTTTCAAGTATTTATACAAATATTTTAAAAAATTTCGATATTTCACGTCAGCCAGAAAATAAACAAAATTTCGTGTACCATATAATGAAATATAATTAACGAGCATAATTAAATTTTCTTTTAAATGAAAAAGCTGTTGTTCAGGAAATTATTTGTATTGATGATTAAGCAATTGTGATTATCTAACGAATTCCAAATAAACTAACCTGTAGCTGTTCGAGGGCATTTATAGCATTACCGGCTATATTGTCGATCATTCTTTCTCTTTCTTCGTGGTTTAAAATATTGTTCCACAAATTTCGCGGTTGGCTATAATTATCATCATCTCCGCTTTCGTACCTGTGGAATGTTATACACGTCGTTAAATGTAATCATTTTCACTTTTTATATTTTTGGATTTTATTTTAATAATACGTTGAAATTTATTCGTCCACTGCTCATCTGGTTATTCGCTTAATACTTTTAGGAGTATCGGTTGTTATTGTTAAATTTTGATTTTTATTTAATACGAGTTTTCAGAAAAAAAATATCTTTACAAAAAATTAATTTAATATCCGCACAAAAAGATTTTACGACTTAAAATTCATTCTACGATATTAAGGACTGGAATTTGAATGCGATTTAAATTACAGGCTACTGCTTTCTAAAACCGCGCGAAATTTCTGTTATTATTCTAAAAACAACGGCAATTAAATATAGATCTTTAGTTAAAAATTAATGACGATATCATCGAAATTATTTGAAAAATAATCTTGTACACACCACAAATATATTGAGATAAATAAAACATACATTATAATTTTAATTTCCTTTGTTATCTGCTCGGCTCGCTAGTGTTAATGATCAATTAAATTGAACAGTGCATTACCATTAATATCAAAAAAAGTTCATCAACACAACCGGGGATAACGTAAAAAATTCTTCTCGCGAGAGCTCCACTTGCACAAAATAACTTTGTAGGACCTTATAATATGTTAATATAAGTCATCTCTTGATATCATTTAATTTTGTGAATTGGCGATTAGAAATTAACTGACCAATTGCAGATAGTTATAGTGAAAACAGAACTAACGCTATTATCACACAGGAACAAAGCAGACTTTATGTTTCAGTAAAAAATCTATGAATTGATGATCGCTATAGTAGTCCAGTCGAACGCACGACGAAGATGTGGTATATATCTGTACACCTCGGATTTACCAAAAAGAGTGACAAGCCAAAAAACATAGAAATCGATAAAGGATAGAATTAAAAATTCTTCCCCGAAATGCAGCCGTTCCTCTCACAACAACTGTAGAGTCATCATACTGCTTTAGCAGCAGACATGTAAAAAAAAAGTAGGACGTAGCTAGATAAATCTATGTGAATGATTTCAGACATTCCAGTCTTAGCTAGCACAATTCCAACTACATATTAAAAGAAAAGAAGTAGCAACGAATGGAGAAAAATAATAGAAAAATTCTCCCAGTTCATCAAGATTTCAATGCGTTCTGAAGATCTACTTATACCAGCAGAAAATCGCATCAGAAAAGATTTTAATCTGACAAATACATGGCAAGAGGAGTAACAATCCTGATGGCAATAAACTGTTTGGGCTAGACAACTTAATTTCAGCTTATCAAGAGAAATTTGTACTTGGTTGAATCGTAAAGAACTGACCATAGACGAATAGGTTAGTGCTGAAGTTGTGGTGCATTTCCAACAGCAAAAAATGCAAGTTTGGAACAGAGTCTCAGATTATTAATCATACACTATACAGAATATCTAATAAGAGTACTATACGGAAGTTGGAACGACCTAAAGGACTTACACAAAATAACCAAGAATGGTTTGAACAGCTCGACTTGGATGATTTCGGTCCCAGGTTTAGGGGCATACGCTAAAGTGAAGCAAAGTAAGCACGAACGTGGATGAATATTTTTGCCGTGTTATGTTACGGAAGACGAGGTCCCAACATTTTTTTTTCCTTTACATCTTTACATTTCTTCGCTTGTAATGAGGAAAAAATATAAAATCGCCTAAAATATACCACACTTCATTTTATAAAAATATAAAATGAGTTATTTTTATAAAATTTCACTGTATTTTTAAATGCACTTAAATGTACAAAATAAGAAAAGAAAAAAAAATGACGAAATGAATCGACAATTATC
Source organism: Coronaproctus castanopsis (assembly GCA_032883995.1). Taxonomy (NCBI): domain Eukaryota; kingdom Metazoa; phylum Arthropoda; class Insecta; order Hemiptera; family Monophlebidae; genus Coronaproctus; species Coronaproctus castanopsis. Next base: position 105,859,673 of record CM065052.1, on the reverse strand, counting down.
ATCTGCACAGACAGTTTTAAATATAAATCACCAACGAATTTGAGAATTTTGTGGTTTAGTACGCTATCAGAGGTGTTTGGCTCGTAAATAAAAAGTATTTCTTAGTTTCTCTTATTTCTTTTTTTTTTTAATTTTCGTTAAAAGCACGATAAAAATATACGAACGATGAAAAATTTATGAATCACGAAATATCGAATGTTCTGGTAATTCATTTTTACGACTATATTTATTATTTTTTTAAAAATTAAAGTATAGTGTGTTCAAAAGTGTAGAAACACATACGAATGCACAACTTTGTGTATTAATGTTAAATATACAGTGGAAGCGACATACGAAGGGCAAAAAAACATTTGGAATTACGTGATATAGAATGGTTTGGTGACTGATAGTTAACGATAATATTTTACCGACATATATATATATATATATATATATATATATATATATATATATATATATATATATATATATACATATAATATTATCACTTTTTAAAATGACAGTACTTACTATACGCTGATACAACGAATGGAAAATTTTTTAAAAAGTTAACTTCTAGAATTATTAGTTCACTTTTAATGTTTTATGATTTTTTTTCACGATTATCTAACTGTATCTGATTTAACTTAAATCGCTTTTGAATTTAAATATCTGAGTGCATTTTTAAACTATGACTGTATATTATGCAAGGGTTACCTGGAAGAGAGAGATATTCGGCTTACATGATGGTAAGTACGGGTATAACTCTCAATTACCGAGAAAGGGTATTCGAGGACCGAGAGTATATAAAGTCGGCAGCTTAATTTGCGCTTCAATAATAAGTAGCCTTACCAAGAACATATTTACAAAAGACCGCAAAATAAGCAGAACACTGCGTAATAAAGTGTATGGAATCGGATAGCAAAAGTCTCGGATGGAATATGACGATGCTGTCAAGACTATTGCCTAGTGTACTAGATCGTGTTAATTACGAATGATGCGGTTTAGGGAGTTGACATGTTTCGGAACGCGTCACAGTTCATTTGCGTGCTATGAGGAGCGTTTTTCTCTTAGAGAAACACGTCGTCAGTACCTTCGTGGAGCGGGGACGTGTACGATCAGTCACCTGTTGAACGAACGAGCACATATACCTGAAGGTACTTGCCGTCGCGCAAACTTAACCAGGGAAATTGACTTCTTCGGTCGGTGTCAGCAAATTATTTATGTGCCGGTAGAGAGCTGGGACAGATTTGTTCCGTCAGAAATCTACCTGGTCAATCGACCGAGCTGTGGTTAAAGTGGAAATGAAGTTTGCACCGCACAACACAGGTACGCTAACTCATCACCCGAGATTATGTCATCCAGGACCTCACAAAAGTCGCATTTATGCTTCTTGTTGGGGCAGTGGGCCTAAGCAACGGTTTCATTACCAGTTCGGCTTTCAGAACGAGATAATAGTAGGTGATTAGTTTGGAGAGTTGACGGCTCCGCAACTAATTATTTGAGCCTCAAAAGCTCTGTAGGTCTTTGAAAGGAACGGGTCAGCGGTATAAACATAAAGGGACAATTAGTCCCAAGTTGAAGAAGGACGGTTCGGGAAAAGTGGAGACTCTTTAAAATAGTTAATAATTCACTGTATATACATATTGCGGAGGTATTCTGCTTGCATGATGACAATCCATCAGTAAACATGATGTCAATCTGGACCACCAGGACAGTATAATGGTTCGAAGGCAGTGAGCATATAAAGTTAATAGCTTATATAGCGCTTTAATAATAGGTAAACTTACCAAATCTGTTACACAAAACGCCTTTACAAAGGACAGAAAACAATCAGTGCCTTGCAGAAAAAAAAATTTTTGTACTCTTTGGACCGTTAACGTGTTTCGGGACGATGCTACGAGAAACGTTATTCTATTAAGAAAACACCTCGTTAGAGTGTTTGTGGAGCCATGGCGTGTAAGATCTGTCACTTAGTGAAGGAATAATCAAATTTGTCTGAAGGTACTTGCCGCCGAGCAAACTCAAACAGGGAAATTGTCTTTAGTCGGTATTATTAAATTATTATATCTTTTGTCAGAAATATGTCCGATCAGTCGGCAGAGATTTCCAATGCTTCATTTATAGGATTACAGTTGAAAGTGGAGATGAGGTTTGCACTCTACACATCACCCGTAACGATGTCATCCAGTGCCTGATAGCTGCAATCTTTCCTTCTTACTGGGGAGTTCCGGACTCGAATCGATAGTAGATGGTTAGTTTTGACAGTCCAACTATATTACCAGTTTACTGGTCGGTAAGCTGTCTAGGTCTTTGAAAGGAATGGATCGACACTATAAACATGACGAGTACATAATCTCAAGTGGGGTATGTCGTCTTAAGAAACGCAGAGAGACGTTTAATAAGTGAAAATTCACTACGTTTACATCATTCAAAACGAGAAATTCGAATACGTTTTTACGTCACCACTTACTTACTTAATAGTTATTAATGCACAAGACGTAAATAAATACAATGTATATGATTACCTTTTTGTCGTTCCAAAAACCGTATCAGGTGATTGAGCGGTTTTAGGATCGGGCTGTGGTCCTTTGTAAGTGTTCGGAAAGTAATTAACGGCATCTCCTTGATTGTGAATGACGTGAGCTCCATCACGATTGTAATTGCTCACTTTATTATGAGGATTATTCACCGGTAACTGCATGTGGTTTGTACCGAGTCTATAATAATGCGTATCGGTGTACGAGAAAAGTCGTCCCTTAAAATGATAAATTTGCATTAATATATATATATATATATATATATATATATATATATATATATATATATATATATATGTAATTACTAGGCATATTGGCCGTGCTGGTTTTTGCTTTGTCGTTGATATCGCATGTAGTAGTTGTTTACGGGTAACAAAGATGAGTAATTTAAAATGGTATCGCGAAATTTCATAAAATTGTCACGAATGAAAGGAAAGGCTTTATAACGTATAAATTAATATCGATTTTTTTTTTTAATTTTTCGCAGTCAATTAATATCACTTTGATGATAAATGTTCAAATAGGAAAGTTTTCAATATATATAAATTTTTTTATTTTTTTTTAATTTATGATACACATATGAGATAATTCAGTTTTAAAACGTTCTCCAGTGAGACTCGAATTTTCATCGTATTATTTGTAATGATATTTTTGTTTTTTAATCCACGTGATTAAGCCTAGTGGACACGATTGTGAACTTGCTGTGCGCACACGATTCACTATATGTTCTTATTGCACCTTTTACAGTTTCTATTTGTAAATATCTATATATGTCATCATTTCTAACATATCAAGGTGCATTAGTTACGTTGATTGGGCTGTTGTGATTTTATAAATGTTTGAATTATATGCTGTATGCCATAAGACCACACTGGTTTTAAAATAGTTTTGTATACTTATAATTTATTTTGAATGGATAGTGACGATTTTTTCCCAATGAATCGGTTATATTTACGACATTTAATATTCAGTCAATTTCATTATGTCTTTACGAATCCTATCTAGGTGCATTATAAGGTATTTCACATACTCATCTATCAATAGTTCTTTACTGATGACAGTAATTGATCCTGAAACACGTTTGTAATTTGTAAACAGTACATAATTCGACTTGATTTCATTAAGGGTTATCGGCCATTTAGTAGACAATTTTTAAATTTCGTCCATACTCACCTGTAATAATAGATTTATTTAGAGATGGTACGGTCATATCATCGGAAAATGTAGTAGCGAAGAACTAGTCGTCTGTAAAGGAAAGTACAATATTGGACTCGAAACACATACTTGACTTAATTATATAAAGCGTGGTTGATGTGGTTCATGGAGATACGATTTCATGAACGTATACAATTTATAAGGGAAATACTTTTTTAAGTTTGCGTAAAAATCCTCTATATCATATCTTATAAGGAAAAGTTCGGCATAATAACTGTTTTCCTCAAATGCTTTTTAAATAATATAATTTCCTAATAAATTTTCAACTATACATTTTAAAGACATGTCAAAATCGTTTTGTTCGATAAGGTTCTTTTTCTTTGTGTTCATTATCGCGTTTATATCGTCTTTCGATATAGTGTTAATATATCGGTTTTCTATAACCTTTATTTCGGCTTTATATATCACCGGTCGACCATAGCGCGTGATTATTGCTAGTAATCGATAACGTAGCGGCGTCATGCCGCTTTATCATTCTCGTTCGTCGTCTCCATTCGAAACAACTACTCCGCCAGACACAAATGTTCAAGGTAATATTACTCTTCTCCAACGTACCAATCCCCCGGCTTTTTGCCCCTTTTGTTTACTCCCAAACCCCTCTCTTATCTGCCATATTTTACTGTACTGCCCTACACTCCTCCCTTTCTGGTCCAATATCCATTCGCGTACTCTATCTGCTTTCCTCTCCAACAGTCCTTCAACTATTTACACAGTTATACAGTTCCTTTCCTCCTCCAACCCCAGTTACTACATCTAACTGTTAAATCACCAGTGCCGTAATCGCCTCGGTAGTTAAACACGGCACTATAAAAAAAATCATTTTTTGAAAATCTGTGAGATTGTTCGTTTTTTCTTCTATAATAATTGTGAAGATCAATGTTGTATAGTGTGACCACGAGAAGACAGACATTTTTGATTTTGGAATAACGCAGTTGGTAATATAACTACGAATTCTACGTTTAGTGTATACACGAGAGATTTATTTTTATTAAGTTTCAGTTATCAATGTACAACGAGATGAAGCGCGTCGTGGAACGTTATTTTCGGCGTGAATCGATCACGACAGGCGAGTTTCGAAAAGAATTCAAAGTTACGCGGAATAAACCCGTACCATCTCGCAATTCAACTTTTAGGCTGGTTGAAAACTTCCGAAAGACAACTTTTGCAACGGATAAAAAAATATCAAAAGTACCGACCATGCGCAACGAATACTTTTTGCTGAAATGATGCTGAAAAAAATCTAAGACGATGAGATCGATTTAAAAAATCTTTTGATGAGCGATGAAGCTCTCGCAAACAAACAGAGCTGTCATTACTGGTCCGAATCTGATCCGAATTCAATCGAACAGAAGCCGTCACACAGCAAGCGAGCAACCGTGTAGACTGGAATGGTGAAGTGGGCTTTATTTTTTCAATAGTACCGTCAACGGAACGCGCTATATCGAGATGATAAACCCGTTTTTGCTTCCCTCACTATATCATCGTCGTCTGGGCCGTACATGGTTTTAACAAGATAGTGCGATGTTTCACTGTTCGGTATGAAAGAAACATTCGGCAAAAGCATATTGTCGTGTCGCACGGATTTCGCTTGATCGCTGCGTTCGCCAGATTTTTTTGTGCGGACCTTAAGAACCGCGTTTAGGAAAGACCCGAAAACTCGGATTTCCGAAGAAATTTCAAAAATTCAGCGACCTATGCTTGAAAAAGTCTTCGAAAATTATGTAAAAAGACTGAATGAATGTATTGTTGCACATGTTGGTCATCTGAACGCTACTGTGTTCCACAATGATCGTATCTCGTTTTTCTATTTTTAAATAAAATTTAATTCAAAAAACTTTGGTCGAATAGCTTTTGAGTTATGAAAAAAAAAAAAGGTCTGTCTTCTCCGGTTCATCCTATATAATTTGACACAATATCATCGTTGGATTTTATTTTGTATTTATTTCTACGAAAATGAAAAAAATTTAAGCAGTCAGATAATTGGCGAGAATCGGTAAGCAAATAGGTTGGCGCACATGTTGATGGATAACGTAATTTAAATTCTTTTGTAACAGAATGTTGACAAAAAAGTATAATTGTCCTTGAATATGTTGAGGGTTACGTTCTGATTTGACATAAATGAGCATCGGATGTGACGTTATTCACATCATGTTTTATATTCGATCGAATGTTCGGATATATCATGTGATTAAGGGAGAACACAGCGACTTGGATCATCGTGTAAATGTATGAGTAATACACTTCGTCATCCAGTCGACTTAGTTTAATAAATATATTTATCTAGGTACGTTGTTGTACACTGAATATCGATTATTTTCTCGCACTAGATATAATAGGTAATTATTTAATTCAGCGTTTAAGACTCTACATTTGACGTGTAATCAAAGCAATAATAATAATAATGACTAACTTGCAAAACTTTATCCGGACTAGGCTCGATACCAGGAACCATATGAGACGGACTAAAAGCGATCTGTTCTACACCGCTGAAGTAATCCTGGTGGTTTTCGGTTAATTTCAGTTTTCCAACTGGTATCAAGGGAAATTCGTTTCTCGGCCAAATCTACGAGGAATAATATGTTTAATTTTTATTTTTCAATTGTCGACGAGTTAAGCTGAATTTAATTATAATTTTCGGTGGAAATCGTGTCGACTTTTTAAATAGTTTAAATTTTCGTTTTCAAATACAACCAAAATCGGTAAAAATATCGTTTCACGCGATTTTTTTTTGACCTGTTTGGCGTTATTATCGTGTAAATGACCATCTCATATTAACAGCCAATATCTGTGTATCACCTGTTTAGTTCGAATTCAATTAAAATTGAAGGTTCGTATATTTATAAATTTACCCGGGGTTGTGAATCACGCGATAATTAAAATAATTTTCAGATTAAAAGGAAACAATCTTTTTTTTCTCAGGTTTGAAGAAAAGAATATTACAAATTTCGAATATATCTTTACCAGATTTAAACGGTTAATGTATAAACAAGCGCGAATTAATGCTCTCAGAGATCCTGGGCTAATTACTTATCAGGATCCCTCTATCAAGGGAAAAACCATAAATCCAAAGACGTTAAAACCACATAAATCGACTCGTCATTAATTCAAAACACATAAACCTCAAGACGTTAAATAACCCAACTTGTCATGAAAAACAACACCAATTTAATACAATTTTCAGCGCGTTTTTTAAAATACTGGTGTTTTAGTTCGAAAATAAATTTTATACTCTTTTTTGGCATTGATATAAAATAAGTAAAGTACTCGACAGAATTAGTTTATAATATTTGTACACGTAGCAAAAAAAGATTAATTATTTTTCATTTTAATTAGGCAACCAATTCGTGGACTTTGTGGGTATTTTTGAGTTCACAGTTTCGGCTCAATAGCGAGTTTACGTGGATTTAACGATTTTGGAGTGTACAGCTTTTGAATTTTTTTGATTTCGTTTAAATTTCTCGGCTATGCAAAAAAAAATTCTCAACAGGATGGGTCCCCTGCAGCCCCACAGACCGATCCCTTTTAAATAATGCCCGCGTATAATAACATTTTACTTTGGCAATATGCGCGTGTAATAATTAATCATGAATTTTACCAGTAATTTAATTAATTCATAGAATACAAAATCACGAACAAGCCTGCTTTTAATATGCGAACGAAACGATAATTAACGAGTACTTTTTTTTTAAATTTTTAATTAATAGTTAACAAATTATGTTAAAAATTATCTTTAAACGTTCCGATTTTAAACGATTACTTGTTGTTAATTTTTAATCTAATTGAAATACTTATAAAATATTAACATCGTAAAACGGTAATATTGACTCTATAATATTTATCTGCGTTATTATTTATAATTTTCGAAATTAAAATTTGAATTCGAATTCCACGAAGGACGAGCACGTTTAAAAATAAAAACGTCTCGAGTCAACTCAGCTATCGAATCAATTAGTCGGTAAATGAGTAGCAGCTTATTCGGAAATAAAAAAGTTAAGTATAAACCAGCCTTTCATTATAATCATTGCATTGGGCTATTTTTATCACACATAAACAGAAAATCTATTTTTTAAAATTTTATCTGTCTGACTGTTCCACTTTAACTCAAAAACAATTAAACCAATAATGATGAAATTCACACAGCTTATAGCCTATATTATCGGATTCGTTCTAAGCTTTAGATATCACAAATAGGACTAAAATTACGATAATTTAAAGTTTTTAACGAACAGATATATATACACACCATGTATATATATATATATACGTATACTATATTGCGTTAGAGGCGTGGCCGAAATAACGGATATATATATATATATATACGTATACTACACTAATTAAAAGAAGGGTAACTTCTAGTATAAAATAAATTCATTCAAACTCGTTGTAATAATCTCGAGATTATCGAAACATTTCTAAAAATTAAAATTCTACATAAATATTTACGGAAGAAAAAAAAATTATAGTATATACCTTAGTGACGTCGAAAGCTATATCTAGATTATCCTTTAGTTGCTCCGACGTCATCAATTGAATATAGAATGTCCAGGACGGATGACGTCCTTGTTCTATAGCATTGTAGAGATCTCGTATCAGATAGTCAGGATCCGTACTGGTTAAATTATTAGCAACATCAACCGGCAGATTCCGTACACCTTGATCAGTCTGCGTAAACGCGGAACAAATTAATCAAAAAATTAAGTATAGACGAATTAACACTAAACAAGAAACAAATACAAGAAATCGTCCACATCTGAGGAAAACGAAAAAAAGTCGTTTTCAAAGAAGACTGAAATAATACGAATAGATATGCAACGTTAACCTTTTATCTAAACATGAATCCGATTGTATCATTTTTTATTTCGACTATTTCATTATTATGAATTATAGCAGGTTTTGACGGAATAAACATATTCGTTAATGTTGTACAAGAATTGAAGAATTTCGATTCTAATCTTTATATACTGAGAAAAGAAAACGGTGGAAGTAGACTGAGATAACAAGATTGAAAATAATAAAAATAAGAATTAGAATGAAAATTATAGTTATCATAACTAACCTTGTAATGAAATTTACAATAAAATGTGTCTCCTTGTTTATTGACGAGTTTAAACGTGTTCGAACCGTAACCGTGCATATGCGTATAACCGTCGGGAATTCCTCTATCCGAAAATAGAATCATCAATTGATGAACACTTTCCGGTCGCGATGTAAGAAAATCCCAAAATGCGTTGGCGTCCTGTAAATTTAGAATTTTTTTTTTTTTTTTTTAATTCGTCAAGTCGCTGATTTATTTGCGTAGGAAAGTAGAAGATTAATTTCGATGAAGTTTTGAATTATCGGAAATTAACGAAATTAAAAATACGCAAGTACTCCTAAAAAACAATTAAAAAAGATTCTTAATGAACGTCATATAAGATATAGGAGTTATTTTTGCTGGATAGCACATATATATTAAGAAATGACGAATATCTGACAACAATAATAGAATAATGCTGGTATACAGAATTCAGCAGATTTTGATTTGAACAGAGATTATCAACCGTGTAAGAACGATCAGTTTCGAATAAATTAACGAGATAATTAAATGTACAGAATTCAGGTGAAACGAAACCCGAAAACTTTTATATATACACATAACACAAAATATACATAAATGAAAATGACCATTAACGAAAACGAACGCCAATTCAGAAACACGTCTTCACTTCGAGAAGATTTTGAACACACCGGCGCTGGCATCGTTAAGGAAGGCCTATTTATATGAACGCTAGGACGCTGGACTAGTAGTATGATCGAACGCCTGACCAGTAAGAAGAAATCCGATTGGTTGTTCCATCGAATCATATTCAGAGAAGAAATCCTGCGACGCTGCAGCAATTGAACTTTGAACAATTTAAAACATAATGGTTGCATGTTTTCGGAAAAAGATAGCATACTAAAACATTGAATCAAATCATAATTTCTCTTTTCCTGGCTACCTCTATTTCATACAGTTGTCGTTTCCCGAATTATGTTGGCATCATTTCGATTTTTCTTTGTCCCACTGACAGTTTTCTTTCAATCTAGACTCCCACATTCTTTTAACACGCCCGTTCATAAATCTAGCGGAAAAAAACCCCTTCAATTACGGCGTTTCTATCGGTCAGGTGTTTTCATTAAGTGCTCCTCGATAAGTTAAAATACATTACATGTATTCCACGCTGAATATTCATCGTATTTACGGTCATATTTATAAATTATCGAAGAAATTTTACGAGAAATTAATTATCGTGCTTATAATTTAATTCATTCGGCGATAATAATACGCTCGATCATAAGCATTGTTGTATTAAGCATGGATTTTCGATGTGTACTATAAGATACTATGTTGAACTAGTTCTTAATATATATTGTACGATTTACTTTACGCGCGTTAAATTAAATTTAATATAAGAGTTTACATTTTTTTTGTTAAATTTTTCCTACTGTTATTTTACTTATATTTTCTTTATTTTTAGTAAAGTCGTTCGTTTGTATTAAGCTGCTAAAATTATCTTTAATATATTCGGCACATGTTTACGTACATGTAATAAATTATTATATATATATATATATATATATATATATATATATATATATATATATATATATATATATATATATATATATATATATTTACAATTTTCAAATACAATATAATATACATATTAATAGTTCAAATTAAAATCTTTGTTTAATCTATCATCTAATTGTAGTAACAATCGCTAATATCGATTTCAGTTGCATTAGGAGATATTTTAACTATTTAAACGTATAACGAGCGAAATATAGGCCAAAAAATAAAATTATTTAAAAAAAAAAAAAATAAAGGAACAATACATAATTAAAAGAAAACCCACTTCTTCATTTTCCGTTTCAAAAAAAAAAAAAAAAAAATGACGAAGAAGAAGAAGAAGAAAAAGATTTAAAAAATCTCTAAATCTTTGTATTCGGTTTTATCTGAAGTATAACAGTAGAAGTTACGGACAGTACTAACAGATCGAAAGTTTTAAGAATAGCCAATCAATGTAAATCGCTGCTACGTAATGTCGGTTGTAAAGTACGCATCACAGACACTAGGACTTGCAATGTAGAAAGCATTAATACATTCAAAATACGTACGCGTTACGTGGAAATACCGCGGAAAATTTTAATGGAGAAGATGACGCTGATAGATAATTTTTCTTCAGAGCACAAGAAAATTGTTCGGGAAACGACAACTGTTATGAAATAATACACGCAGCCGGGAAAAGAAAAATGCGATTTGATTAGATTTAAAGTTTTTGTATACCCTATCTGCTGCCAAAAAGATACAATCATTATGATGATAATTTTCCGTAATGTAAACTTCATCAGATTATTTAATAGTAGTCCTTTCCACTTTACCGTACGTGTTACGTGTTGTATCATCGAACGATTATGAAGAGAATTAACTTTATGACATCGAGAATAAATGCGATGCCAAAAACTTGCTGTACAAATTTTCTAAATTTCGACTGATAATGTTAAACTGTATAATATCGAAATTTTAGGAAAAGACTTACGTGCAAGTGAGTACGCGGATTGCGTTTGATCGCGTGTATGAAGGACGGAAATAAAATCGCGTCTCGGATGAAAAATATCGGAGTATTATTGCCGACCAAGTCGAAGATGCCGTCTTCGGTGTAGAATTTAACGGCGAATCCTCTGACGTCCCTGTAACCGGAGTTTATCCGTAAATAGTGATAAATTCAAATGATCGTCGTAAAATTTAAATAACTTAGCGGTTGATTGAAAATTTCAGAAATATCTTTTAAAATATTCGGAGAACCGACGATGTCTCGATCAGCGAGAAATATTAAACGAATAAATTTTATCGTAAATGAATGTTGTTTTTTTTTTCACGTAAAATATTTAAGTTAGAGTCAATATTGAAAATAATTTCGCGTGTACGTTATTAATTTTTTAATCGGGTTATTATTATCATTTTTTTTTCTATTCAGATCAAGCTGCATTTTTGTGGCCATTATTAGATTTTTATACGTAAATTTCCAATTTAAATAATAATATTACACCTTTAAATCAGAAACTGTGAACGATATTTTATAGTCGTAGTTTAATAATGGAAAAAAGACGGAGAACGTAGCTAAAAAAAATGTTCGCATATTAAATTACGATTAAAAAGCGAGCGGTTTACGATAGTCGATGTACACAGGAAATTGTAACACATTACAATAATTATTACATTATATACACCGAGGTTAAATGTATAAAGCAAAATAGACTTTAAAATTTTCTAAATAAAATATAATTCTTTTTTTTTACATCATACCAGCAATAATTAAACAACGGTGATCACATAAGTAGAAAATTAGTATTAGTCTAGTGACTCCAGTGAGACACTAGACTATGAGGAAAAAAATGAATAACTCGATGAGAATGAAATATGTGTAGGAATAGTATAGGAACGATGAAATACCATAATTAGAAAGAAAAAAACAATACGTTATCTTTTGAATAAGACCGGGTTCATTAAGTGATTGTAATTGCATCTCGGCACCACTTCCTTCGCAGACGGCCTGGAGGATTGTCTCTGGAAGACTGTCTGAGTGCATTCTGCGAACATTATAGGATTGCTACTGACTTCAAATTTATCGAATAATAACCTCTTATACCGCGCACGACGTGTGTATCGCTATAATACTCTTTTAACCTTTTTAGTCGTGCATTATTAAATGTTGAAACAAAATTATAATTTTATACAGAGTGTTTATTATACGGTACTTGCTTCTCAGCTGGACTCTAGATAATTTTCAATGTATTTATATAAATATTTTTAAAATTGAGACGTTTCAACTAGAAAATAATAATAAAAAAAAAATTGTTAGAATTAAAATTTCACGTGCCACATACATCGAACTGAAAGAGTTGAAATTTATCGTCGAATTAGCGTCTTCAACAACTTATTTGTATATTTTATCGTTCGAATTTTTAATTATTTTCTTGTTTTTATCGATAGTTTTTCCAGATGTAAAATAAAAAAATTTTAGTCGATATAATTAATTTCGCGTTTTAATTCTTTGCAATATTTTGCCGTATTCTTTCATTTTTTTTTCTTTATTTTATTTTATAAGAATTTAAAAAACTTTTTGAAATCTGAGTTTAAATTGTTTGCTCGTTTCTTCTATATACGTTTTTTTATTAGTGCAATTTAATCGATTATTAATTTTTATAACTTGGTCATTTTTAAAAGAAATAACTCTATATATTCGATATATTTATTCGAATTTAATGTATTTGAATTTTTAAAAATATCGCTCACATATTGTAGGGGGGCTTCTATTTCTAATATTATCTTCGGACCGTAATTTATTATTGAAGAGACGTTTTATTATTCGTTTTACCTGACCGTATCCGATGATCCGGCTTCCCCTGTAACTTGCGAAAATCTAACCGCAATATTAGTTCGTTTACCGATCGTGGAAAACAATATCGCCTTGGTGAATCGAGTGATGTCGTGAGTTACTTCGAAATAACCTTTAGCTCCTAGACGAAAACACGCATACATACATTTAACCCTAAACTACTGGGCTATATTTAACAAACATATTTACTGGACTATCGTAAATATGACTACTTTTCAAAAAAATAGTGTGCATTGTAAAAAAAAATAGCATTATAGGAAAATTACAACTTAATACAAGGTTTTACTTGCACAATAGGCAAAATATTCGCACAATCGTATTTAATTTTAATTTAATTTTAAACACATTCTGTACAAACATTTCACGGTGCTTTCTCACAAATTGCACGTTGACATTGCTTAAAATATGTTGTTGTCAAACGGTACTTTTTTTTTTTTTACTTGACCATATAGAACAGATTTTACTTGAGGTTCAGTAGTTCATGAGGTTTATCCTACTGTTCAGTATGCTGCACATCAAAAATTTGGTAGAAGGGGTTGTTGATTTTTTTGTTTTAATTTCATTGGTTTTGAGTAAGTAGGTGCAATAAACACGAGTAAAAAATACCATTTTATGTAAATTGGTCTGTCGGGACTGAGGAGGATTCGTTCAAGTTGTTAATACGGGTTCTTCTATTGTTTGTTTTAAATATTCATTATTTCTGAATACCTATCCAATCTATTCGGCGTTATTTTTTTATTGTACTCTTCGTTCAATTTCTTAATTTCCATTCGGGATATCTTTTTCTCTTTCCAAATTCCAAGTTAATATATACGAAAACTTTATATTTTTCAATATTTTTAAATATTTGCAGGCTTCTTTTCTTTTATTAAACGATATTCTTCCTCTATCGTTCGCAATTACGCCGCCAAATATATATATATATATATATATTTTTGTTTACTATTTTTGTTACATCCCAATATTGTTGTTGTTTTCAATTTTCTTACGATACTTCCCGAATATTTATTAGTCCGATTTACGGAAAAATCCAAATCATATCGCCTGTAATACGAGGACACATTCAAAGCGAAATTATTTTACGCGGTCAAACTAAATATAATTTAGATTTAAAATCAGGACGTTAATTGACGTTAACGATAACGACGGGTAGCGACGACGTTGTTTATAAACTATTCGATTATTCACAGGTGAAAAAGTACCTTTATCATTTATTTAATATTAATTAACTTCTTTTTTTATTAGCATTTTAATCGGGTAGTATTTATCGATATTATTAATTATAATTTTGCGCTTACATCATCTCTATATAAAAATGAATTGCGAAATGTTTTAAATACCATAACTCGAGAACTGCTCGACCGACTTAAAATCGTCGAAAAAATTCCTTGTAATTTTTGAAATATTTGTATATAATAAGTATTTATTCGAGGCCTATAAGTTGCGATTTCTTTTTTATAAACCTTTACGTCACGTGTGTGCAGATAACGAAGCGAATTAAAATGTTTATATTATTTCCCTAATGGACGGGTTAGTGATAAATATTTAAGTTCTAAAAAAATAAAACATGGTTGCTCAGTAATTCACTAATTAAGAACTCATCCTTCCTTTTATATATATATATATATATATATATATATATATACGTACATACATATGTATATCTACATACACACACACATATATATATATATATTGTAAAATCCTGTTTTTCTTACGGAAAATATATTTGGATAAGAATCACGTACTGTTAAAAACCATAAAATACGTAACTATTTTAATTCTGTTAGAATTTCGTTTTATAAATTTCCGGAGTTATAATTAAAAATTTCAGTTTGTACAAATATCCGAAGGCTTAATGTTTTTTTAGAAATGAATTTTAGAGAATTTTTCGATCGAATTTTTTCCTTAGAATAATTCTTTCGTAGATTAAAATCCGAAATCTTAAATTGAAACGGTACACGAGTTATAAAATTTTAATTATATTTACTAAGTCGCGTGCGGTTTTTTCTTAGCTTATATAACATTTGAACGGTTAATGCGATCGAGCTGAAACTTTTAACGAGTACATTTTGAAAAGTATCTAGAAAAAGTCGTCGAGGTAGAATTGAAATTTTCAAAATTTTATCGGTGGTGTACTCGAGGTCTGGTGTCGAAATCTCAGAATTCGTATTTTCAATACGGACAATTTTTTTTTATGTTCCTTAATGAGGCGAATGTATTTGTTAAATAATTGTATACAAAGATTTAGTAGAGGCTTGTGTTACATGTACATTAGATGTAAAGCCTTAAAAAAAAAAAATAGAAGGCTATATAGATATATAGTATAATGTATATTTGTGTGTGCATGAAACCATCTGCAAGTGTGCTTATAATTTAAAGGCAGTAGTCAGGATGACAATAACGTACCAAAAACTAAACCAGGCTTATAAACATTAGTTGTAAGGTGAAAAAATAATTTGTGTACAAACTTAATTTTCTAAACACGTAAAATGAATGCAGCAGCGGAAGATTGATTTTTTAATTTTTAATTACTCCATAAATTACGCGTATGTATATTTAATTCCTTTTCCTCTCCCCGATGATATTTTATCTTGCACAATATGGTAAAATTATTGATCATAGAAAACCTGCTGGCGAAAAGTTTCTTAAAAAACAGATGTAAGAAGATGGTATCAAATATCAGCACCCAACTCCGAAATCCGTGTCCAGAGATACGGATTTAGTAGCTATGATGATAGCCGACCTTCGACTAGGGACGACGTAACAAGAAGAAGCAGGTATAATTTTATTTTATTTCACGTTTATTTTATTTCCTATACGTAGATGTCGTGCAAACCGTGTACTCGTATTTAAAAAAATACTTTAATGACGTTTTAATTTTTTTCTATTTCTTCATTTTTGTTATTATCCATTTACAACTACTCGCAATTATAACTGATATTGTTACGCCAGACGCTAATTCCTAACTAAAAATATCTTCTTTTACTAAACCGATCATCGTTTACTTTCAGAAATTATTGCTTACCGGCTCCTTTGGCGTGTACAACTCTCTCCGGTATCCGTTCCCTATCGAATCTCGCCAATAAGTCGATGAAATTCGCATCTTCGACAACTAACGGCCCGTATTCTCCGCAAGTTTTACTAGCTGTTAAACTGTCAACCGGACTTCCGGAATCGGTCGTTAATATCGCCGGCGTCTAAAATGAAATTATTATCGTCGTTGGATATATATATATATTTTAATTATTCAACGAAATTACGTATTATACGGAACTACCAATTACCGTTTAATTCGGTTCGATTACTATTTAATTATCTAGTTACAAAAATTTACGAGAAAATTTCGTACCTTGACCGAATATTTGTACTCGAACAGTTGATAACGCGAATTGTCGATCGTCAAGTTCGCACAAATGCCCATCGCGTAGGTCGTTAACGTCAATACGACCACTAGTGAACGTTTACCGATCTGTTCCTTTAAAAAGAAATACACATACATATATGATGATTTTTTATTTAAAAAAATATTTAAAATTATTATTTTATACTTCTTATATCGTACGCCGGAATTAACTATAATTACCGAACGTAAGACGATTGTTCGGGAAAAATCAAAATTTCAAGGAAATAATTTGAAATACTCCGTACGCCTCATCTCTTAAGGGGGGGGGGATACTCGTGTATAGAAGCTAGTGTGAAGTAGACTAATGATTGCAATATATATATATACAATTTTCGATATTTATAAATTATTCAAGAAATTTTAAAAATATTTATTTTAATTAAAATCGGGCGTAGATTTTTATGAGAATTATTTTAACTTAATTAAAATATTATACCTAATAAATTTATTATAAATAAAATATTATTTTTAATTTTTACGAATCAATAGTCATAATTTTTTTTTTGTTTATTGATTGAATTATTATTTTATTTTTCTCGCCTTAGTAGGTTAAATATTAATTAATCATTTAAACAACGTTAGGTAATGGTACATGATATTTTAGTTATATGTATCATCTAAAAATATTCGATAAAAGTATCTTCTTCTTCTTTTAAATTTAAAATACATATGCACGTACATATATGCACACATCCAAACACACACACACGCCGAAGGACTTCGGAAAAATTGGGAGAAAGTTTACATCAAGCAGTAAATCGACGTCAAAATTAAATTAGATTCTTATACCGAACCACTATTAGTGATCGGCAGCAGAATCGAATACTTTCAAAAATCGATTACTCTAGAATCGAATACATTTAAGAATTTATTATTTTAATGAGTACACTGAATACTTTATAGATTAACAGTAAGTAATATGAATATTAAGTACTGAGTATATTAGTTGAAATGTACAATATACTGTTCATGAAATGGAAATTTAACGATTATAATCGGCGATATATCATTTTGAAATTTAGGCAGAAAACTGAATTTTATCAAAATTTAAATTTTTATTCCAGTGTACTGAGAAAGCTTTGATAACGTGAAAATTTTGCTATCAATAATCTATGTTCGCATTAAAAAAGAACACGAGATATTCATTCAGACGTACACAATAGGTATGGAAAAAATTAAGTACTGAAATAAAAATTGCGCAGAAATATAAATAACAAAATGTTACAATATGATAAAAATATTTCATTAATAAATTGCTGCCCCGAGCGCAGATGTTAAATCAATACGTTACACTGATGATGGATAAAAACTGTTCGAGAAAATCATTTAATCTAAATGATTTATCGAAAGCCCGTTACACCTACTCAACATAAGTAAGGTTATCTAAGTCTCTTTGAATAGCTAAGCAATCAGTCAACGAGTATACTGACCTATAAATTTTCAGGTCATCCGCAAATATAGAAATTTAGAATTTAAGCTGCTGCTCATCATTGATAAAAATAGCGAATAGTAGGGGTCAATATTAAAACCTTGGGAAGCACCCGAAACTGGTGTCATACGAAATGTAATCATTATAACGTACACAACATATTCTCGATGTTAAATATCAACGAAAGGATCAATATACTCATTAGACAGACAGTAATTCTTATGTTTATTTCATAAGGAAGTAATTGACCTTGTTAAATGCTAAATTCGTAAACTATTATCTACCTGAAGTCCGCAATCAAATATATACATATATATATATATATATATATCATCAATAAGTGCCTTATCCGTACCGGAGGCAGGCGACTAGTTACTTGTACATAATTTGTTGTGCGGTGTAAGTATCGTAGAAGGCAATCATAATATACCGCAGAATCGCTTTGTTGCCACGACATAATGCATTTGTAGTGTACTATATTATTACTAGCGCGCATATGGTGTTGCGCGTGATGCCATTGCCTTCCGCGCTTTAATATTAGGATTATTTATATAATTATTTTCTGATGATAATTTGTGCGTCGTCGGTCGCATTCGAACTTGGTACCTTCCGTATAGAAGACCATGCTCTAGCCACTACGCTATCCCGACGATATATATATATATATATATATATATATAAATAATATATACATTTACATTAAAGCTTTCATAAGAAAATTGAAATCGTCTAGTAATATTCGCCACTTATACGACTATACAAGTAATGATTACTCAGTTTCAGTATAAAGATTCCAACACTCGATTATTTGAAGAATCAGTTACTACTAGATTCCAGTAGTCCGGTAATCCTATCACTAATCAGTGCTAGACGTAGGTTTTCCAACTGTTTTTTTTTCTGTATGCGTTTCGGTCTTGAGCGTTCTGAATGCAGTTCTTTCCCGCTACCTGAGTTGTATCTTCATACTATCGAGTCATTGGTCTCTTCTGTATGTAGAGCTAGCCTCTTCGTTACTTGTGTCCTAATTACTGTTCTCGTACTCCATACTGAAGACATCACTTAACCTTTCTTCCTTTACTTCCGCTCCATTTAAAAAACAGCCATTCTTATCTATCAAACTTAATTTTCTTTATCAATTATCAATCCGGTTTCCATTCCTCGATATAAACCCTATTTTCTACTGTATCACTCAAAGTCTTAGTTGCAAGTACGTTAATATAATTTAATAATAATATAGAAAAATAAAGCGAAAAAATGTTGAAAATGTTTGATGATACGATTACCAAGAAGGTAATACATTACGGAATTCATTATATAACAAAAAATCATTCACAAAAACGTTTCTAAAAATTTAAAATTAAAAAAAATCGTATGCTAGCGCTCTCTATCGTGCATGTATACATTTGATTTACTTCGACACATCGTCGATATATAGAGCAAAACGAGAATTATTATTTCCTACATTGTAATTTATCATTCCTTTAAACATCAAGTACGCATGTACGAATGAAAAAAATCTTTTTCATCTGTTGCTCATTTATCGCGATAGTCTTAAAGTGGCATGGTATAATACTAAGTATAATATTAGATTCTAAATACACTTAGACAAAAGTGTCAGCCACTACTCAATATAATGAAAATGATAAGTAATAAGACCTTTGGTCCAAGAAGTTCAACATTACTTCGGATTTACAATGCTCTTATCCTTTCAAGAATAGACTATGGTTCGTTTATATATTCATCCGCCAGCAAACGGCTACTAAAAATACTTGATATGGTACAAAATTCTGGACTTAGGATCGCGTTGAAGGCATTCCCAACCTCACCAACAGCTAGCCTCCAGTATCTTAGCGGTACTCCGCCTCTCTGTTACCGTAGAAAAATACTTGCTATTAAGTATGCAATGAAGGTAGCTAGTCTTCAGCAGCATCCAAATCGAATCCATTTACAAAATCTGCTACTGCAGCTCCAAATCCAAAACCCATTAAAGACTCTACGCAATACCTTATGTAGAATACCGGTTATTGTACCGCCTTGGAGCCAATTCAGTCCGAATATCTGTTGGGATTTATTTTCAACAGATGTTAAAATGAAACCGATGGTGGAAATCCATGGGAAACTTAGGATTGTCTTGCAACAGCAACCGAACGCAGTCGTTTGCTTCACCGACGCATCAAAATCATCACGATATGTTGGTGGTGCCTTCTCAATCGGCAGCATGATCCATTCTTTCAGTTTACCGACCATGTCATCAGTTCTAGCGGCTGAGATGATAGCCTTGCTCCAGTGTTTGTTACGAATTGCGGAATTACCTGCTGGCCAGTATGTTATACTGACCGACTCAGCCATGGCGTTACAATGCATTGAAGCGAGGAATTCTACTGTGTCCATGGTAGACCAAATATGGTACAGTGCTTACAAATTAAGTGAACTTAACACCGGCATCACTTTTGTCTGGGTTCCAAGTCATCGAGGGATAATAGGCCACGATGAGGTACACTGTGCTGCACAACGGCCTACCCAAGCTTACCTGCCGACAGTACTGGAAGAAGACAATGCAAAATATTATTGCCAGAAAATTCTAGACGCATGGAATCGGTCATTCCATTCTCGACCGAGTAAACTTGGAAATATAAAGAAGGATTTAACAACCTGGCCATCAAAGATTGGTAAAATTTGTTCACCGAGGTTGGAAACAGCCGTCAACCGAGTGTATATTGGTCACACGCTGAGTACGCACTCCTATCTACTGAGTGCCCAACCACCACCAATATGCGAATTGTGCTGTACTTCATTAACAGTCTACCATATCGTGGTTATCTGCCCGAAATTTGGTCAATATCGGTGCAATCAGCTGAAGAAAAATATACCGAATGTAAACAACCTCCTCCTTCTCACCAACTTCATAATAAATTCGAAACTGTGTAATAATATATAATTAATTCATATTTCGAGTAATAGCCTTATAGGCAATAACTACTCGTAAAAAAAAAAAAAAAAAAAAAAAAAAAAAAAAATATATGAATATTATGTATATGAAAAACTAGTGCGCATTTAACTCTACCCAAAAATCGTGGGAAGCGAGCTATTATAGATTATATTAAAATTGTAAAATTACACAAAGTCGTATAATTTCAATAATAAGTGAGCTCCATCTCTAAGAATTAACATATCTTACATTTTTTTCCGTGATCTTAACTGTTGCGATGATTAATATTTTCATTACCAAAATATCCACTGTGTATCATATTTGCGCAATAATAATTCTAAACTTCATATCGTTGCTTATGCAACAAAAATATATATATATTTATTGCGATTTGAACATCATTCGTTGCCTGACCGTCTTTTCCGTGTGCAGCTTAGAGCAAGTGCCTTCTGACTCCTCCATCCTGAACAGGCAGATTGTAATCTCTATCAAGTTTTTTTTTTTTGAATGCTCTGCTGTGACGCCGTTATGTTCTTCGTGTATTACACCTCCGTATAATGTATCGTCCTTTCTCCATGTAGATAATCTACAATTTTTCCACCATATAGCGACGTTTCTAGAGAAGTCAGCATCTTTGATCGAAATGTAAATAGTCCCCAACGAAAATATATAATTAAAAAATCAATTTAAATATTTCATGTTTTTCAGATTATTGTTAAGGACGATGTTTTGATCTATTTTTATAAAAAATAATTTACCTACATAAGGCATTCTACGTAACCTTTTCTTAGATGTCCACTCTGTTTTACCAATTTAAGTATGTTACCACTGACTATATGTGTATATATATATATATATATATGTGTGTGTGTGTGTATATGAGTGTAAAGATAATATAACTTTGAACTTACAAGTGCATTATTTATTTAACAAAATTACACGGAAACAGAAGTGAAAAGTTATTAATAAAACCAGTATTAAAAAAATATGTATATATTTAAGTTTATTTGTAAAACTAATTAACCCGATTGTGTCCAGTAATGTGTGAAATGAATATTTTCTACTCTTGGTAAAAATTACACATTTTACTTCCATATTTGCTACCATTAACCGTTTTCCATATATACAGGAATGTGTATATATATATATATATATATTATATATATATATATATTATATGTTATCATCAGTTTTCCGGTCAAATCTGACCGTTGTGACCTGCGACTTCACTCAATCCTGTTCTGGACTACACTTACTGTTGTCGCTATCGTACCAAATTGGTTCTGCTAGCCATTAGTCTAGCGTTGATACTCCGTCTTTTTATCTTATATCAAGTGCTTTACTAAGAAATACTTTTTCTATATTCTCTCTCTTAGTTCGGTGGATCCACCATTCGCATAATCTAAATAATTCCATTCGTCTATTTCAGTCCGGATTTAAATATTCGTTCTCCTTTCAGTATACTCTACACGCGGCATACATCGCTTTATACACATTTCAAACTAGTCATTGCGCTGCTTGCCAACTATTTCGATCGTCCATATGTTGGCCGCATATAGGAAAATCGAATTTTTATCAACTCCTTTCGCAAAATGGCCGTTTTATTGCGAATAATATATTTCGTTCGTATTATTGCGAACTTGCCCAAAACCACTTGTCTTTTTATTTCATCCATTGGTAGTGGTCCTAAAAGAACCTAGTCTTTCGAAATTCGCCGGGAAATCGATATCAATACGAATGATTATATCGTAATTTTAGTTTTGGGTGCGTTAATAATTAGGCTATATCTTTCGCTAATTTTCTTCACGCGTTAAATTAGTTTCATCGATTATTTACCATATTTTGTCGATAAGATATAGTACGTTGCATATCTTAAATTAGGGACCCTCCTGCCAGCAATGGAAATATCATTATTCCATTCGAATATCATGATATACTGTCAATAAATATTGAAAAGTTCAGGTGGCAAGATATCATCTTGTCTTGTCAGTATATAATATATATATTATACTTACGTGAACACGAATAATATACTTTTATTCGAATTTATGTAATAACCTAACTTTTCGAAATATTACAAGTAAAAAATTGAAAATATTAAACTTGGAAATTAGATGAAAAATAAATTAATCGTTTATTTAATTTAATTACTAATAACGATGATCGTTTTTATGGGAATATATTATTCTTAGACAACTAAAAATTAAGGCGATAATTAAGTTATATTTGAAGGTTTAATCCTTACATATTTGAATTAACTTCGAAATAACGAAATATTTCAAAAAGAAGAAATATCTTACAACCATATTTTCGAAATTATTAATAAGAATTAAAATGCGCGAATGTACTATTTTTTCAGTAATAAACAAAGGAAAAATGTAATAATTATTATTATTCTGTTATTTATTTATTTTTTAAATGATAGTAAAATATCTATCATAAATACATATAACTGAATTGCAAAATATTACGTATACATCTAATCAGCGCTGACCGTAAATAAGTCGGTGAATTCGAGTGCACCATTTCATTGCCCATCGGGGAATGCGATATATTAATTTCTAAATGGTCGGATTATGACACAACGAATTATTGAATGAAGATATGTTGTAGCAAAATTCTGTGACAGTTGACGATTTTTCACGTTTGTCAATTTTACCGATTTACCGTCAATTTCACTCTGGCCATTCGCCATTATTGCGCATTCGAGTAATTCATAGCGATGAGATAGCGAATTTCACACGTCATATATGTAATTGTCCCTCCCCCCCCCCCATTATAAATGGCGGTACTATAGTAATTCAATTAACGGCAGTTGTTACTATATTTCTCTTCCACGTATTTGGAACGCGATCCTGGTTTTCACCACAACTAATCGTGTAAATGAGTCTGCGTGAAATGCGCATTTTTTAATTATACAAAAGAGACATAATTATATAATAAACCTGCGTACTCTATATATTTTACATAGTGGCTGTATAATGGACTACGGTAGCGAATCGTGGACTATTCGCAAAAAAGAAGGGAAAACAATACAAGATTTCGAATTTTAATGTATTGAAAATAGAATTGATGGATAAAATTACCAACTAAAGTTTCACGAAAGAAAGGTAAGAAATGCAGGCTGTTAGCAAGGATACGATTACGTAAGCTACGCTGACATATTACGAGACTCACCACAGATAATTCAGAAAAATTAGACCAACCGGCAGAAGATATAATGGAAGACCACTACAAAGATGGACTGATGAAGTGAAAGATCTGACACGTCGGAAAATCTTGTAGCAGGTTGGCAATGTCACATATATATATATTATCGTACAATCGCCCTCATTCCACATGCTTCTAAGATAATACGTAATAAATGAGCGTTTAAAGTCTTATCTTAACTGGTAAATTCCTGAAGAACAAGCCGGCTTTGTCATAGGAAAAGGCACGCGGAACCAAATTTTGAAAGTGAAACAAATTATAGAAAAAGCCAGAGAATATTACGTGCCTGTATGTATAGCATTTATAGATTATAAGAAGGCTTTTGACAGCGTGATATGGAACAAGCTATGGATAATTTTGTCCGAAATGAGTGTTCCAAACAACCTCATAATGCTAGTAAAATCACTTTATGAAAATAATTATAATAGAGTACGAGCAGATAATTATTTCTCTAAAACTTTCAAAATATCAAAAGGTGTTAGACAAGGATGTATCCTGTCGCCACTTTTATATAACATATACTCCGAATATAAATGCGACGTGCTTTTACCGTAGAGGAAGGAGGTATTTCAATTGGTGGCGTTAAAATTAATAATTTGAGATATGCTGATGACACGGCAATTTTTGCATCATCTATGGAAGAATTAAGCACAACTTTAATTAAACTGACGACAGTAAGCCATGAATTCGGATTGTGTATAAACAAAAATAAAACAAAATTATGATAGTGGATCATAATAATGTAAACATATATCTAATACTTCACAACAATTAGACGAATATGAAATCGTAAACGAACTTGAATATTTGCATCAATAATAAAGGAGGTTCAAGCAAAGAAATAAAGAGACGATGTGCTATGAGTCTAAATGCTATGAATAAGTTGCAACGTATCTGGCGGGATAGTAATATCAATAATTATACAAAAATAGAACTTGTTCGCTCCCTGGTATTCTCCATCTTTACCTATGGCTCCGAAACATGGGTAACAAACTCCACGGATCAGCAACATATTGATGCATTTGAAATGAAATGCTGGCGCATAATACTAGGAATAAGGTGGTACGATAAATAAACTAACGTTTCGATCATTAAGCGACTTAATATAGATAAACGACTGTCACAAGACATACGCGATAAAATGCACCAATTTTTCGGTCATATAATGCGTGCACGGGACTTAGACAGGATAGTTACACTAGGCAGAATGAACGGATATAGAAGGAAAGGTCGGCCAAGCGATGTTCCTGTTTGTGATCTTCCTGTCATAAATCAGGATAATATTATGTTTATAATGAAAAATTTGAGAAAATAGATGGTGCCAGTTGATGATAGTCAGTAATTTGATTGTCGAGAAAATTCACGCTTTGTATCCACTTTTACGGCAAACAATTATGCAAAAATGTCTACAATTAAGTTTTTTCCCGGATGATTGGAAGATAGCCTCTTTGAGGCTTCTTTCCAAGCCGGGTAAATATCCTTTATAGGCATCTCCTTGCTTAATTGCATGGGGAAGTTATGAAAAAGTCGTCAATGAGATATTAGTACATGAGATTACTGCCAGAAGTACGTTGTATATAATTTGTTTTTCGTTCAGGTCTATCTGCTGAGCATGCTGTTCAAGCGTTAGTCTCATTGGTTGATGGCTGCTCTGCTGTTGTTATTTCATGTGATATTAAAGGGTCATTTGACAAGTGCTGTTAGTCTGCAGTTGTCCATGTTCTTAATGATAATTTTATTAATCCTTATATAATTAATATTATTATAGACTATTTTAATAATCATTCTGCGACTCTCAAGCTTGGATCACCGGTTGGAGTTAAGGCACTTAATTGTGGAGTTGTTCTGTCTTCGGACCTATTCTGTGGAATTTATTATGCTATTTCTTAATACTTGGAGATTGTGGTGACGAGTATAAGTTTATCCTCTATCAATTGCAGATTTCCTGTATTTGATAAGGCCTCATTTATTGGCCAGATCAAGGAGCTTGAATTATTATCAGATTCAAGAATCTTGCACATCACATCATTAAAGTATTTGGATATAATTATCGGATCACAAATTGGCATCTGTTCTTCATTTCCAACATATTTCTAAGAAGTGTATGGATATTTGTAATAAATTGTTGCGCTTACAGAAAAATGCTTGGGGATTATCTTTTAAAGAACGATCGATATTATATAAAGACCTCTTGTTCGGGTCCATTTTGGGTAATGGTGCGGCCATTTATGTTAATAAAAGAGTACTTGATCTGACCAATAAACAGCAGAGGAAATTTTTAGTTCGAATTGTTTCTTTATACCGGACTGCTCCAACCTCCGCAGATTGTGTTGTCTTCGGGGGTCTTGCCATTTGATTTATTTTTTGTTGGTAGGGCTCTCACTGATGAGCACAAGCATATGGAGGACGTATTGCAGAGATGAAACATTCTAACTTGGTTAGGAATATTTCGGTGTAACCTATGCCTAATGCGAATTTTAAAAAACATATCACTTCTCTGTTGTTTGCGAAGTGGCAGGGCAGATGGGTTGATGCTGAAATAGGCATGAAAACTTATGCCTTTCAGTCAGATACATCTATGCAATTAAAAATACTTAGATTTGATGTCAACTTCTACAGTGCACAGGTGTTGAGTGGTCATGGCAGGTTTGGTATCTACATAGGTTCCGACTTGCTAGTTATCTGGTCTGCACTTGTGTTATAGGCGAGGTTGATGATGTTCAACACACTGTGTTTGTTTGCCGAGAATTCACTGCCTTGTGTCGTAAGTTTGGTTTTGACTTCACAGATGTATTTCTTCTTGGAAGAGAGGTTAAGGATTTCCTTTTGCTGGCGGAACAGGTCATTCGATTAAAATCGTAAATTTGCAGTTAACCCTTAAATCAATCGGACCCCAGAAGCGATGTAGTTTTCGTAGCGTGGTCAACTGTCTGTTATTTATTTTAATATTTAACTATTTTAATAGTTAATCTCAATTAGTTTAACTGATATTAATTTCTTTATTTTTTATATTGTTTTCTTTTTTTGCATGACAATACCTGTTCTTTTTTTATTACTTTGGTATGACGTAATATCTATTATCCAAGCGTTTTTATTTTTAAGTTTCTGGAGTGGTTATTATTTTAAGATTTGTAATGAGAAGTTCTTCGGATATAAGATAATATCTGTTATTAGTACTTAATTTACGTATTAGTAATACTTATAAAATTTTAAGTTTCATCTTTCGAAGTTTTTTTGCTATTAAGAAGTTGTAGGTTATTCTTAAGTCTGTTAATTATTCTATTTGCATTTTTTTTTCTTTATTTAGTTAAGCATAAACTCATTACTCTTTATTCGATGGAAGAAGTCACTACTCTTCATCCTTTCTTCCATCGCATTAAGTTAATTTTGAAGTATGGGGTGAATTGTGTAGGAGCGTCTCTTATAAGTTCTTTTTGATTATCCCACACACTGATTTTAGTTCCCCGCTTATTTTTTTTATCATCAGTGTCTTTTAAAGATTTTCACTCGCGCCCTTTAAAAAAAAACCATTAAGTACCGATGAAATTTGGTTTGATTATGATTATCATTAATTATCATTTAAATCGAAATTTTTCATAACTTTGAATTATACTAAATCGGAGTTGTATAGTTATTAATAGATTCCAGAAAGAATTGTAATAAAACTTTCAATATCGTACGACTGTAGTAATCAGCGTCGATTATTTAATTGACTATCATCGATATAATAAGTCGCCGAGCGAGCGAAACAAATGACAGATTTCGCTTTCTAACTTTTTTTTTCAAACTTCCGCGTAATAATAAACGACTTAATTAATTTTTCTCGTTAATACGGAATCCGAAATAATGCGTCAGTGAGGAGATATCGTGACAGCTAACAACGACAGACTTCAGTTACTTAATTGGATTAAGCGACGTTTCGCGCTCCACTAATTTCGTTCGGTAATTGTCTACTATTTGTGCGTTTGTCACTAATATAGCCGGGGCGGTCAAATTTAACCGTGTCAGTTGTCAGTTGTCAGTTCCAGGCTTCGAAACTTCCCGATTTACTAATTTACTATTCGCGTGCGAAGTAGAACGGATTAAAATTATTCAACGTGTGTCCTCTTTAAATGGAATTTTAGCCGCATGGAAAGAAGAAAATACTTTAAATTTCCCGATATCAGCACCAAAGATTTTAACACTTTCTTTTTTCTTAAAAAAAAAAAAAAAGAAGAAAAGTAATGATAATAATATTTAGCTTCTTCAATTACGTAAATTTTTTTGTCCGAAATTATAGGACATGGTAGTTTAATATTGTATCTCACAGCATATGTGAATTGTATCAACTTGGTGTTTCCGACACAGTTCGTAATTTTCTATTCGAATGAGTGTCCCGACATCGGGGACGAAGATTTGAAATATAATTTAGATGGTTATCGTATCGATAATGCAATTATAATTTTAAACGTGTCGAACTGTAGAGCGTTTGTAAATTATTGTAAACTACGAGACAACGCATTTCGAAATTAATGTAACATAACGTTAAGAAAATTGTACAGTACGAATACCGTGATTGGCAACGTGATCTAAATAAATAAATAAATAAAATATGCATACGATAACCTAAGATTACCGTGAAAAAGAAAATTAAGTAAAATAATAATTTCGAAAAAGATGGAAGAAATTGAACCTTAGGAAATAGAATGAAATCAAAACATCATGACGGTCACGATGGCAGTGATCATTCGGTATAATAATATACTAGAGCTGGAATATTGAATTATCTTAATACGCAAAAACAACTTACAATAGGCTAGTCACGACGATCGCATCGACAATAATCACTACGATTCTTTCAACGCGGTTTTAAAACGCTATGCCGTTGTATTTATTATGTAAATTACTAAACAAATATGTAATCCCCCCAAAAAATCCTCCTTTGAATATAAAAAATTACCATACATTGCTGGTATATCCTATAAAAATCTATATTATTATATATGTATGTGTGTATTTTAATAATGTTATATAAATGAAATTTACGTTTATTTAAAGAAATCACAACAGAAATCTTATCCTTTCTTTTTCGTATCTCCTTTCTAAAATATTTCGCTTTTCACGAACTATTATTAAACCGTCCGAATTTATGTTATTATTATTATTATTCGATATTTGAAAATAAATATTCTCGTGTTAGATTACGATAAATGGGTGACTGTGTGGTTTTGTCTAACCGAAATCCTAACGTTAAAACGTAATATATATTTCTCTCTTTAAACGACGCGTAATTACTTTTAACTACTTGTCTGTTTACACGACTACATACAATATTATTATTCATATATAAACGGTCAGTATATATATATATATACATATACTACATGAATAATATTAATCACTGTTGCGTAAATTTGACTACAGTGTAAACCGCATCTTCTTAATTTTAACAGATATTTGTATTAAGCTAAAAGAAAGAAAATTACATCATGTAATGACGATTAGCAATTAATGCAACGAAATAAAAATAATAATATCCACGTTATTTACACTTCCACGAGGGAAAACCTGAAAAAATCGACACATCCTAAACGATAATGAAAGTATCATTAATTGAAAGATAGTACAAAGATACGTTTATTGTTTATCGAGGATAAAGGCGCTGCAACTGATGAAATAAAAAGCCGAATCCATTTGTCTCGAAATATCACGAGTCGATTAAACAGAATATGGTGTGACACATCCATCACAAATGCGGCGAAAAATTTGGACGCTAAAAGCTAATGATAAAAAACGTGAAATATGAGTTTGACGGCATATGCGACAAACGTTTCCAAATTATGGAAGTTCGATGTTAAAAGTAGACTGAACAAAGATATTCTATCGAGACTATTACGATTTTTCGGCACGCGGAGTGAGCACCCGATTAATAATTGAGGGACAAATGCAAAAGTACCCTCTGAGTCCAGGTCACGACGTCCCTCGGGGGTGATAACGACTAAAGAAGATACATTACAAGTAAACGAATAATTATAGAACCCAATTTTAACATTATGTATCATCTTTAAACCCGGATAAAAAAAAAATAGAAACAATTGTTTAACTACGAAAGCCCTAATATATGGACTCGAATTGTACGAAACTGAGTGCCCGAGCAATTTATCGAGAGAATACAGCTAGAACAATCGAAAATACAGTACGAGTCTAATTTAACTCTCCACCATAATGAACATATGCCATATATTAACGAAGTACATATAAACTGATATATAAGTTTTACGATAAATTTCAATTCGATATATAAAGCCAAATATCCGAGGAATACATTCAACTGTACTTGCCGACAATTCTACGAGACGATTAAAAAGAAGACGGTGAAAAAAGATGCTTTCGAATAACTAGAGAATTAAATCGTTTAAATTACAAACGCTTATAATAATTCAAAATATCGATAACAAACTTATACTCGTAAATATAGGGAATCGACCAATTCTTTATAATCCCGAGTTTCACCGGTAAGGCCACTGTCTGCCATTAAATCTAATTGTTTCATCGCAGGCGTTAGATTAATCGCTATTTTTACCTTATCATAACTATCGTTGTTGTTTATATGGTACTCTCCTACCGGTACAATGAAAAAAACAAACTTACGAGAAATACGAAAGGTGACGATTATTTTCATTTAGTTCGAACTTTTCATAATAAATAAACAGTAAATGAAATAAATGAATAAAAATTTATTACCGATAGATACATGACCATATAACATACAGGTACCAATGTACATTATATACATGTATATAAATATACATATATATATATATATATTTTTATTCGATTTTGGCCTTCTAAGGACCACGGAAAAAAAAAAAATATATATATATATAAATAAATAAGATTATGTAATATATTCTTCTAACTTTTGAAATATATCCTACAAAGGGAAGGAAAAATAACTCTCCCTTCCGGAATATCTCTTTTTCCGGAAGAGATTAAAACGTCGTTTGCTAATTATTTACCTCGGAAATTATTCGTAAATAATCGTATATATTCTATTTCGATAAATTTATTATTAAATTGTCCAGTTTTCCCAATCGCCACTCATGCATGTAAAACATGACCAGCCAACAGAAGAATATTAAGAATACAGTGACGGAACATACAACAAATGAATATGCGAACTGAACATGATTATCGAAACGGATAAGTAAAACATACATAAGTTTCTTCGGTCATATAGCTCCGGATAAAGAAGAATTGGATTAAGCCTACATGAGGCTTTGATGGCGGCTAGATAAAGATCAGCATAGAGGACGATGACGCACAAGACAGTTTCATAGCACCACTAAGGCGATACGAGGGATAAAGGACCTATTTCAGAGATTGTTTCTCACGAAAAAGTGTAATTTTATATCTTATTCTTTATTAACATCATTTGCCACTCAGAAAAGATTTAATATTGCTTTATTCTTAACATTTTACTTTCGTTAGTTTATTGTTTGTTTATCTTTATTTTAAAAAAAAGAAAGATAGCAATTTTATGTACACGAAGTTTAAAAAATCGAGCTGATAAGTTTAATAATGAGCATCCCATAAGTTTGTATATATTTGTTTAACAAATTGGTAACTACACTTACCACAGCCTGAAATTACGACACTAATATATATATATAATATATAGTCGGGATAACCTAGTAGCTAGAGCACGGACTTCCATAAAGAAGGTACCTAGTTCAAATACAATTGGTGACGCAAAAATTATCATCCGCGAATAAAAATATAAATAACCTTAATATTATCCTATGGAAGGCAATAAAAAACAACTACACACAACGTCATATGCGCGCTAGTAACAATGTAGTACACTATAAAATCACGCAGTTCTTCCGGGTGTGTGTGTGTGTCTATCTACGATAACGCCATATTTTGATTCTCTTGTACGCTGCTTACACTGTACAACAAAATATTTATGGGTAAGTAGTCGCCTACCTCTGATATGGAGACGTCACTTAATGATAATATATATATATGTTCGCATTTCTGAAGTTTCAGCATACTCGAATTATCGTTATTATATTATCATCATTACGGTTCCTCCTTCCAGTCTATCACCTGTTTCTATTTGATTTACACTTATATACCATTTAATAGTTATAAAATAATGTTAAGATTATTCACTAATTTTATGCCGCGTAGTGAAAGCGTTAAGCAACAATAATTTAAATATACTTATTATTAATTCATTATATATATATAAAATATAAGTACACACTTATATGTGTGTGTATGTTATTTTTTAATAGTTTTATCAATTGTTTGTAATCGGGGTTTCAATATTAAAATTCGTAATTCAATTAACCACTCGAATAATGAGAATAATTCAAATCGAAATTTAAATTTATTTCACGTTTCTGTTTGATTAAAAGTAAATTAAATAAATAGAGTAAAAAGGCCTATGCGTATTAATGTTCGAATTACAAAAATACATGCTGTTGTTCAAACACATCACACTCATAGATACACATTTACAAACTTCAGCTACACATAATACAATAGTTTAAACCGCGAACGCGCAAAAGTATGTAAATGATGCACATATTAGAATAATGTACAACGAACACGTAAATACATATAATAAAACTAGTACATTATTGGGCAAAAAAACATATATACAGCAGCAACAATAATAATAGTAATAATAATAATAATAACAATAATACTAATAAAAATAATAGTAATAATAACTAGTTGAAAAATGAGCAATCTAAAGATAGGGATAGACTGGCGTTTGCAGGTGATTTAGCATTATGAACGTTGAGTATAAGAGAATACAAGACAATTAAACGGGAAAAGAAGTGAGACTGGGAAGAGAAAATTTATGCCAAGCTATAAAAATGCTACCAAGACTATAAAAGTGCATAGTGATACAGCAGAATTAAATGAATAATTTAAATATCTGGCATAAATAATTCAATACAAAGCAAAATGAAAATACTTTATATTGCGATACAGTATAAAAGTATTACTATTTCATTCAATTTAAATCCGCAATATCCATAACAAAAAAAAAAATTAATCGAGTCTTTCAATAGTAAGAAATCGATTTTGATTTTAATTAATCGTTAAATCTGAGATATTATTAATTAAAAGTGCACAGATGGTAGAGTGTCTAACAATAGATGCTTGAAAGTAAAGCATCGATTAGTTAAAAAGTGAAATTTTTGTATAGATTTAAAAAAATAATTAATATATGAATTAACATCTATCTATCTATAAGTATATATATATATATATATATATATATAAAATACGTTATGCCTACATCGTACCGTCGTAGAATGTTTGGTTCACCTGCCATAGTCCACTATGCGTAACGTATTCAGCTCGCTTCGATCAATTTTGTCCGATCCCTGATCTAAGTAATGGGTTTTCCGTCTTTTAACCTGGCCTTTTTAGTTTTATCGTTTCTTGAGCTGTTTGCGTTTTCCTGATTTTTATGGTTATACCCTTTATGAAGTATGTTAGTACCCTAAGACACATCGGTTATAAATTTCGAACTTCAAATTGTTCGGTATTTCTTTTTTTACGGAATATGTTGGATAACTTCCCGAATGCAGCCCATGATATCCTTCGTATCTCTCTCTCTCTGCATATTTTCTCCTTTGTCTGTAGTTATTTCTTGTCCTGCATAAATGTACTGTTATATCGGTCGAATGTGCTCGCCATTTATCTTTATTGACATACCATCCCTAGTCATAACTTTTGTTTTCTGTTTATTTACTCTTAATACTATCTTTCCAGACTCAATTTAAATTTCATTCAACATAGATTCCAGCTCGTCTGGATTCTTGCTTATTATAAGGATGTCATCTGCGAACCTTAGGTGATTAAGTTTTTCTCCGTTTATTCTTTTACCTTTCGAATCCCAGTTTAGGTTTTCTGTATACACCTTCTAAGGCTAAAATAAAAAAAAATTGGTGAGCTAGTGTCGCCGTGCAGCAACCTCTTTTTAGGGGTATTTTCGTAGTTCGCCTCCATAATTTGGCTTTCATTGTAACCGATTCGTACATTGTTCTGATAATTTTCATATATCGCTCTTCGATTGCAAAGTTACATATTGACTTTAACATTGCCCATATTTCAACCGAGTCAAATGCTTTTTCATAGTCTACAAATACCATATAGAGTGGGATGTTATATTCTTCACATATATTAATGTTCTCATCGTTAGCAAATAATCCATTGTGTTGTATACAGATCTAATAACGCTTGTTCCCTCGGTTGAAGATAGTCCATTATTTGTGTTATAACGATTTGTTATTATTCGGTTAGATACTTTATATATTTAAGACAGCATACTAATAGGTCTATAGCTATGTATTGATGATTGCGTAATATATCAGGTTAACATTTGTTTTCTTCCATGTTGCCAGTATAGTTCTATGGATAAAGCACTCGGACCAACATATTTCAACATTTTACCATTTATTAACGATTTGAGAGCGTACTCAACTTCTGGAAGAATATCTTCACCATTGTAATCGTAATAATCGCTGTTAATTTGCTCAAGTTCGTCGCTGTTATATTTTCGATTTGTTTTGTTATTTCGTTTTTGTTACAAAATCTGCTTCCCAGGTGAAGTGTAGATAATTTTCAACGTATTTATGTAAATATTTACAAAATTGGCGATACTTCACGTCAATCAGAAAATAAAAAATTTCGTTAGCATTAAAATTTCACGTACCCCATATAGTAGACATCGCGACGGAAATGGTTAAGCAGTGCCAATTATTCACTTATCCTAGCGTAACACACACACCTAACATCATTTTAATTTCACCGAACTAGTTGTATCACCAGATTAATTTTAAACAACAAAGGATTTTGAGCGACATAACTTTCGTATCGTTCAAAAAACCACGGAAATGTATTTTAGGTAAACAGAAAATCACAAAAGTTATTATAACCGGCAAACATAAATTGGATCATATCCGAAGTTTTCGAATTTCTGACCAATTTTTGTTCGGGCATTCCCAGCAAACACCAAATTCCTTTTTACGTATCACATCGACGGCTGGAAAATAGAAAAAATTTATATTTAAAATTTAGCGTTATCGCGAATACTTACCATAGCGATCCTTCTTTCGCCGTATCAACTCTTCAAAAATAGAAGTCAATAAGCTCCAACGACGAGTAAAATGTTTCGATAAAGTTTTTTCAACTTTGCACTTTGTCTTAAAATTAAAGTTAACGCGAACAACAAATAACCGCTAATTTTGATTACAGGCGTTCGAATTAAAAATATTTCTCACTATCGATAACGACGCCAAGCGCAATTTTCCTCATTTTTATCGAGTTCTTATCGTCCGCCACTCGTTAACATTTTTTAATAATTCCGATTATTTATTAAAAGAAATATCAACATTTTTTCCCGCCTTTTGCGTACATTTAGAAAAGAGTGCCTCTGTTATATATATATCTCAATTTCTTTGTACGATTCTATACGCGAACGATCACATTACAACAAATACCGTCTTACATACGAATAATCGTCTTCGTAATAAGCGAAAGATCGGAAAGCGACTGTTCGCGGTTACAGATTCCTCCTAATGTACGGATACGTGTTTTATGTGTGTGTGTCATCGCTTCTAGAATTGTCTGAGTTACGTAAATAGTATTCGGCAAAAAGAAAATGTGAAAATCTTATCTATAAGTCCGCCGCCTGTCTTATTTACGACCGATCGTAGAGAGAATTTCCAATGCAACTCTTCTCAACACCTTGAAGGAACTCAACGTCGATGATACGAAATAATAACAATGATAATAATAATAATAATAACATAAATTCGTTTTCCCACACTAGTGACGAACAATTAATAATCTCGGACGTGTACGGTGCGCACATTGATGGATTGTCCAGCGTGGAAAATCTAAAAATAGACACGATCAAAGCGATCGCGAAATAACGCTCATCACGCGTGCCAGATTAATAGGCACTGTTTATAAATGCTCAACACGTTTCTCTCGTTCCAGTTAAGAAGCAAATTTTGATCTTTCTACGATTTTGTAAGTAACAATATACATGTACATGCACACACACATATATATATATATATATATATATATATATATATATAATGGCGTGTTAATAACTAGGGGGTATTGTAGAAATTTATTATAAATAAGAAAAAAAAAAAAAATAAAATAAGTTTTGGAGAATAATACAGGTCAGCGAAGGTTATAGGCACGTGCGAGTATATCGGTATTATCCGTCTATTAAGTTACAGGTAGAACATAATAGTAATGATCAATCCCAGATTAACGAGGAAATTTCAGAAAACAAGTCGCACGTGGAGCCAGCAACCGATAATCGCGTTTTATGTATATATATGTATATATATATATGTATATGTATGTAATGTATATGTATGTATGTATAAGATACACGTGCCGTATAAAGATAAGCGAATATGGTTAATATGATAATCGGTATCGTTGTTAGGAAGAGATCGTACCTTCGTCGGAATGAAAGGTTGTAGATCAATCGAACTGCTCGTACGGAAAGAGATCGAGCGGAATAATAACGAGAGTAATTGCTTATTTTTTAATAATAATAATAATTA
Organism: Coronaproctus castanopsis; assembly: GCA_032883995.1. Taxonomy (NCBI): domain Eukaryota; kingdom Metazoa; phylum Arthropoda; class Insecta; order Hemiptera; family Monophlebidae; genus Coronaproctus; species Coronaproctus castanopsis. Next base: position 105,822,938 of record CM065052.1, on the reverse strand, counting down.
TCATATAATAAATTCGAATTCGCTGTTAAAATAAAAGTAACGAATATAACTTGGAAATAGCGAAATAATTACGAATTCTACTACGGAGATAAAAGAGCAGAACATCGGATACATCATCACGATCAGGAAATCGATCTCACCGGTGGTACTACCAGGTTACGCTATTTTATATTTTGTAAATTGTGTGTGAATGAATTTTGTGTATATTTAATTGTGAATTGTTTTTATGTAATGTAAAATAAAACTAGAATAACGATAAGAAAATAAAATAATAGAAAATTTGAATACTAGTCATTCAGTAGCGTAACTGTTGATTGTTGGCTCCACGCCGAGAGATTTAGTTTCCTGTGAATATCAAACAAATTGAGTCTAATCTCGTAAAATATATTAAAAATTAAGTTAGTAAAATAAATTTGCACAGTATTCTGTGCTGGCGACCGCGACTTTCCTATTTTGCTCTCTCTGGTACATTACCAGAGAGAGAACAGTTTATAATATATCTCTACCTAAGAGAGGATTTAAGGGAACGTTGTAAATTATCATCGAGAACAGAGTATTTGTGCTTCGCTCTCTTAGGTGGAACATTATAATATATATATATATATATATATATATAATACATTAAACCTTTGCACTTCCACCACTTTCGGACACTTCCCATAATTGTTACTTATATGCTAAAACTGAATCACTCGCTAATTACTATTACACAGTAAACTCTCACATATCTTCTAATTATAAAGTTAATTAAGTTAAATCATCTATATAAAATTATTGTCGTAATACATCTCAAACTCACACCTACAAGCAGGTCACTCCGTTTGAAATACACAAAAAATTAATACCACTATCAAGTCAAATAATTCAACTGGCATTGACAATTTATCCAATACAATCCTTAAAAATCTACCGCCGAAAGGAATTGTTGAAGTTACTTATATAGTCAATGCTATATTTAAATTCGGCTACTTTCCACAACAACGAAAGGTCTGCAACATTATCCCACTTCGCAAGCCTGGCAAAATTCTTCGTATATATTGAAAATACACGTCTTATAAATCTACTTAGAAACTTAAAGGTTGCCGAGAGGGTTATTTAAATCTCACACAGACAAAAAATTGCTTATTCCATACGGACAGTATGGTTTCAAGTCCAGTCATTACACAACTCATCAAATTGCAAAAATATATGAACATATTTCAGATAATTTCAATCGTAACAGCATAAAGTATGTTACTACTAGATGTCGCTAAAGCCTTCGACACAATGTGGCACGATGGTATTATTTATAAAATGATTGAAACAAAATTCCCACACTATCTAATTATTCCTTTCAAAAGTTATTTTAACAATAGATCATTCGCTGTATACATTTCCGGTGAATACTCCATTATGAAAAGCCTGGTATCCCACAAGGAAGCGGCCTGGGTTCACTTCTGTTCACATTATATTTATACGACTTTACTAAATTATCGTCAGCTAATTCCGCTTTATTTGCGGACGACACTGCATTATTCTGTAGTTCATTCTGGCCCAGTGAAATTAGCAATAAACTTCAAAAAGATTTAAATTGTACGATACGCTATTTTAAGAATTGACAAATTAATATGAATCCAAACAAAACTGAAGCTATCTTTTTCAGTTGTAGGCATCCAACAGCACCTAACAAAATGTTCACAGCGAATAAACCTATTAATTGGACTAATGAATTGCGCTATCTTCGTGTCTTTCTCGATCGCCGCCTAAATTTTACTCGGCACGTATCTTATATTAATATTGAAGTTGTCCGAGTTTATAGACATATGAGTTAGTGAGTACAGTATCACGTTGGGTAGTCTGTAAGTGCATCCCCATAAAATAAATATATATTTGAAAAAAAATATATTAAAGCGAATAAAGCAATTTCCGCCATCTATTTTTAACTGAAAATCCTTCCTGAACTCTCATAATAAAATGATTCTTTATAAAACTTTTATACGTCCGGTAATAAGCTACACGTGCCCAGTACGTCCTTCTATTTCAAATTCAGCGTATAAAGAACTCTAATACAAAACAGATGTATCTGATGCATACTGAATAAGTCAAAATACTAAAGAATCCCATTTATGCATGAAATTACAAACCTCTATCTTAAGGATTATATATATTAAACCTATCTGCTAAATTTTTCAATCAGTACTCATCTCACATTAATCCACACATTAGGTCTACTGGAGATTACGATTCCAGGCTACTAAAACCTACGTAGTATAAACATAGACGTCTAAAACACAATCTATTCTAAACTTCTGATCAATTAATTTTAGTAACGATACAATATCAATTTTTCTCTGTATTAGAATCGGAGTTACCTTATGGTAATCATCGTATCTAGTAAATGATAATATTGAATTACTTTTAAGTATACTGGTTTAACAGGTTTTAGTGATATTTTTACCTGTTAATTTTCATTATATATTTTAATATAAAATAACCATGATAAATACATTACTATAGCACTTCACTGCGGTAAGGTATGTCTTTTTACTAGCACACAGTTATCACAATGTGCATTGTTTTGTTTTTGTTATATATATATATATATATATATATATATATATATATATATATATATATATATATATATATAAACGCTTGATGGCAAGTAATGCGAAGTGGGAAAAATAAGGAAAAGTTGCCTAGGCAGGTTTAACAACAATCTGAGGATGTGCCCTGCCAGTTTTCGATTTAATTGAACCTCTTCAATTTAAATTGTAAATATTCGGATTAAATTGATATTAGAATTGGATTAAACTGATGTTCAGATTACTATTCAGATATTCGCTTGAGCAGAAAAACAATGCTAAACAGTGTTAAAACCAGTTTTACAGACACACATATATATATATCACTCGTCACATAATTCTAAATATATATGTGTTTAATCAATTTTTAGAAATAAAAATTATTTCCGTCCTTTTAACCAATTCACAAACTTTTAATTGTATCATTATTATTATTATAGTGCCGCGTCCGTTATAGCATGTTGACTATAATATGCTGGCAATCCTAGGTCGGTCTAAAACTACTCGGAGAACAAACTTATCATTGTGGTAAATTGTGCATCACTCTGACAGGTTATGTAACCTCAAGTTACGTTTTCCTCCTTCGCGGTATTCTTACTATAATTTTTCCTTGCATTAACACACAATATAGCCATATAGATCTGAGTGTTGTGCTACGTGACAAAATACTTCACTTTACGATACTTGTGACTTGTTTTACAAATTCCTCGCACGTGCGTGCACCGTACTTTATCTGTCCACTTTATGCGAACTATCAACCACATTTCAAGTGTACATCAGTTTTCGCTCCATCTCTTTTGTGATTACTCAGCCTTCGTACAACAATAGGGAGAATTTATATTTCTACTACGTAATATTCGCTTTAGTTTATTTTGCAATTCGAATTTTTGTCTCAGCGTGTCACTATTAGTAAATCATTTAAGCGGCAACATTTTTTTTTTTAAAAATAATTAAAATGTGTAAAAATATGTAATTTTAACAAAAGCAACGTTACGTCTACTATTTTCGATAGACTATTATTTCACGTTATATATTATAACATGTTTTTTCCGTTAATTAATGTTAATTATAAATCCAATGACGATTATTATAAAGATAAAAAGAAACGTTACGATTTATTATAATTATTAATTATTTATAACGAATTTCATATATTTCTATTCCATCTGAATGAAAATGCGTTTTATAAATTAGTTATAATTGAAGTATTCTATTTAATTTATTAGGAAATAATTTAAATAAACTGTATAGTCATATATCGAATCTTAGAAAAATTTTTTTATTCATTACCTATTTGTATAGTTTTCATTTTTTTGTTTTTGTAAAATATATTTTTATTCTAATTTTTGAAAGTGTAAACACCGAGAAATGAGAAATATAAAATGTAAACATACTTTAATTTTTATAAATTGTATATTTTAAAAAAAAAAAAACTTTTATATTTTACATTTCTGATAAGTAGATTGTGTTATTTACAAAATATTCACGCTATCGGACTATTTTTCATTTTGTTTATTTCTATAAATTGTATATCTAAATTAGTATTTTTGCAATTTATATTTCTTATATATTGTATATATTTTTATATTTTATTATATATTCACTTGATAATGGTTTAACATCTGAAAAGTTTTGTGATTTTTATAGCACGTTTAGTGATTTTAATTAGTTTCTTGTTTATTTTTTAAAAAATCATTTCCACATTGTATAATATTGGGAATCATCTGTCTGTAGTTTTGGATTCAACGGTTATTCAGATATTCGATTTCATGTAACGATGTTTACATCAATTAGTACTGTATAATATTCGGAGTCATCTTAGTTTGCATTTCTGATTTAAAAAAATATTTCAATTGACACGGTCAGATTCAACCGATTATTCGGTTATTTGGTCGATTTATCGAATATTTTTTTTAATGGCGCGTTACTTTCAAATACTTGTTTTATTCGGTCCTATTACGCAATTATGACGTTATAATATATATATATATATATATATATATGTGTGTGTGTGTGTGTGTTGAGTATAAGTTAATTTCAGCATTCGCAACATTATTAAACGCATAATTTAAATAATAAACAATAATGAGCTAGTTAAAATCAGTAAATTTTGTATCAAAGGACACAAAACTCGGCTATTAAGCCATTTTCAAGTGGGCATAAATAAAAATAAATAACAAGAATAAAAATAATAAATACAAAAAAATTTAAAAATAAAAAAATACTTAATCCAAATGTAGAATATATTACAAAGGAAAATAATAACATCTGATTATAAACCAGCGTGGTTGGTTGATTTTGTGTTGTGTACCACATTCACAATCGGGTTAATGATTATAAACCAACTACTTTTCTTCGTAATATTGTACATTTAGAATAAGAAGTTTCTTACATTTTATTTTCAATTTTTTTGCATTTTATTATTATTATTGTTTATTATTATTTTTTTTATGTTCACCTTAAAATCCCCCGTAATAACCGAAAAGATTTGTGTCTTTTAATACAAAATTTACCGATTTTAACTAACTTTTCTAAACTACATTCCGCACAGTATTAAAACTTCGATCTTCCAATAATATTCTAAGTATTATATTTTTAAATTACCATTTTTTTTTTATCGAATAATAATAATTTGAAAACGTAATTAATAATCCCCAATCTAACTCGATATTTCGCCGATATATTTATTATTATTATTATTTTTTTAAAAATAAAAATAAAGAACCAAAGTCGACGTGGCGTATAATTTCAGTGGTTCGGAATAATTTTAATTCATCACATTTTATCCGCGAACCAGTAATCGAAATCCAGCGGATTTTTCGTCTGGTTTAACTTCAATTTTTCTACGAAATTCGACAATAAACGAATTTTAATTTATACATTATTTCGGAATTATTAAAAAAATAACAATGGGAGAAATAAAATATAAATAATTAAATATAAAAAATAAATAGGAATAAAAATAAAAATACCTGGTTTACAACAATCTTCAACACGTTTCAAAAGGACGTCTATTTTATTTTCGTACTCTTTACGTAATGTATTTAGTTTTGATTCGATCGAATTTAATTGATCATTGTGAGCACGATCCTGAAACGAATTTGAAGTCTTTCAGTCACACAATTTTTTTTCACGAAGAATTATAGTAAAGGAAACGGGTAAAGGAGGTAAAAATATAAAACAATATTTTGTATTGATCCTGAAATAAATTTTACCAATATATCAGTGTTTTTTTTACAATAGAATTATATTAAAGAAAAGGACTGAAAAAGATGAAAACGTTTATATTTCGAGTAAAATATTGTTTTTTAGATGGCTCTAGATGATTTTTAACGCATTATATAAATATTTTTGGAATTAAAATGTTCTACGTCGACTAAATGTCCCTTATCTTTGAAAAAAGACAATCTATCTATCTGCACACATACACACACACACATATATACATATATATTGTAAGTTCTCTCCAATTTCTTTCATTGGTTCCGATTCGAAACTTTCTGAATTCACTTCTTCCTCCCTGTTATTATCCTTCCTCTTGGTTATATGTTCTGCCCAGCACCACATCAGTTTGATCATCTGCTTCACCAAGTTACAAAGTCCGGTCTTCTTTGGTATCCAAGTATTACCTTATATTTAATATTAATCTATCATGCGCTATTTATGCTCTTATTATCTTTCTAATATTTGTTCATATCGCCTAGGAGGTTGTTACTAATATAAAAAATAATTAATACTAACCATATCTTGAATTTTCTTTTGCAAAGTATCTACCTGGGCACGTAACACAGCCACGGACGACGCGTTGTTATCATTGGGCGACGATTGATGATTTATCGGTGGTTGACGCGACGGCTGAAATTTGTAAAAAATGTATAACAAATAAAAATACCGGACTTTGAAAATGCTCGTATTAAACAACGAGTAAATTATTATTATTATGTACATATCTGTATGTATGATATGCATGTGTGTGTGCGTATACATGTTTGTGAATGTTGCTGAAAAAGCAAGGGAATAACATCTATATTCAAATCTGGTAATAAGCTGGCAGTTGAAAATTATCGTCCTATTAAAATTCTGTCTCCCTCTTCCAAAAGTTTTTGAAACTATTCTACAGAATAGATTAAGTAGATTCCTAGATAACAGACTCATTTCTCAGCAGCATGGGTTCAGAGTAAATCAACAACAACCAATTTAGTTACTTACGTTAATCAGATGGATAGATTGTAGGCTTCAGGTAGATAGTGTTTATATATATTTTTTTGAAAGCATTTGATAAGGTCAGTTGCACTGTCTTATTAAATAAACTTAAACTTTACGGTTTGTCTAATGAGTATGTTGATCTTTTTCGTTCGTATTTAACATCTAGGATATGTTATGTACGTTACAATGGCTATTGCTCGTATGAGTATACTCCAGTTTCTGGTGTTCCTCAAGGATCTAATCTCGGACCTATATTATTTATTACTTTTATTAATGATATAGGCAGTAGCTTAAATTCTAAATTTCTATTATTTGCAGATGACTTAAAAATTTATAGACCAGTACGTTCATTGTCTGATTGCTTAGCTCTTCAGAGAGACTTGGATAACCTTACTATGTGGTGTAGGCGGAATGGGCTCTCCATCAATTATACTAAATGTGTTACATTATCTTTTGGTCGTAATATAAATAAAGTTACATTTGATTACAATCTTGATAATAAAATTGTGAATAGGGTCGTTTATGTTCGTGATTTTGGAGTATACCTTGATAAAACTTTGAGTTTCTCGGTGCACATAAATCATATTACTCGACAGGCTAGCGCATTTATTAACTTTTTTTTTGTTCTGAGAAATATAAATGCAAATAAATTTAATTCAATTATTATTATTATTATTATTACATTTTCGACATGCATCGTAGTTGTGTATAACAGTTCAATGTTTTGCTCAAATTTTTGTACAATTAGAGATGAAGGAAAAATAATAAAAAAACCGTATAGTCTTCCTTACATTGAGTCTGCATTTTGCCGCTATAGCGATATTAAAATATACATACACACCCTACACAAATTTATATATATATATATATATATATGAAATGTAACGATATCTTTTAAAACAATGAAATTGTAACTACAAATCACTAAATATTTAATTTACCAAAATAATTCCTAACGGAATCAAAACAAGAAAGCACAAATTTCCTGTAATCTTTTTAATTTTAAACTAAAACTTATTAATTTAATTATTATCAAAGTATCATATCATATCTTCTTTTAAATTCATTTATCATAAATTATGTGGGAATTTCGAATATCACGTTTGCTTTGTATAAGATGCTATCTAACGTATAAATCATGCAAATTGTGTTCTGGTATCTAACGATAGAGTACGCTAAATTTCAGATAGTTTATTACAGTCCGTTGGGAATTTTATACTAAAATCGTTTTGTGTTTTTTAAATACAGTAATTTGTACATATTTTACACATATGATGTAATTTCCACTTTGATTCATTTTTTTTGTAATCCCAAAATCTCAAAATTTTTATGTCCAGTAGAAATGATACGTATATATATATATATATATATATATATATATATATATATATATATATATATATATATATATATATATAAAGTACGAAATTTATGTAAATGGATACAAAAATGAAATATATCAAAAATAATCTGGATAAACTGACAAAATCATGGATAAACCGTGAGCTACACGTGATGGTATAATACAATATAAAAGTTATTGTTAGGAACTGATTAACACATTTGAAAATATATCCTGAACAGAAAATTGCTATGAGTTATAGTAGCAGTATATCACCGATGTTATAAAAACACGGTATTGGGTAGGTAGCCAAATTTGATATGAACTGTATTACATTTTGGATAAAACTGGTACATGTAAATACGTACATATATATATGTGTATATATATATATATATATATATATATTCACATATAAAAACAGTCGTAAATTCAGGATCTCACCGAAAACGTATCGCTTAAATTTTTGTACTTGATAGCCTCTGGTTCTAACTCCTTCGCTTCAGTTCCTACATTGTTTCCGGAATTGCCGCACCCAAAAGGAAATAAAAAAAATATATCAAATATTGAACTCATGTGTTCCGTATACATTATATATATACACACACACACACACACTCACATACAATCATTATAAGCAATACATAAATACATATCTCTCTCTCCTTCTCTCTGAATGCTATCGTTCCTGGTAGGGACATGGTGTCACAAAATGCTGTTTTTATGAAGCATTTCCCGCCATTTATCTCTATTTTGTACAAAGTGCTTGTAAATCCTCTTCATAAAGTATAGTTTAATCCAGGTAACCATCTTAAAGCTACACGGGCGCAATCTGTTGCTCCATTCAATTTCTCTTGCATCAAGATCATTTCCAATTTGTTTGCTTCCATTGCGGAACCAAAAACCCGTCCAATTCTGATAAAAACTTCGTTTAGTAGCCGTCTAGATTCACCGATTTCATTGAATATTCGTTGGCCCCTTAGGCCGTCCACGGGATGCTAACATTCTTCTCTAATAAATTTCAATGTAATTGTTCCCATTTTTTAAAAATTCTTTTACGCAAAATTTCCTTTTTGACGGAATAATTTACATTATCACGCATCATGTTTTTTCTTATCTGTTGCGTTAATTGTGTCACGTTTGAGGATCAGTGTTTCTATTTCCTGTATATATCTTGTTGTTTATGATATTCTATATGCTTCTTTCATATGATTTTTAAAGGCATCCTACAATAGTATAGTTCAATAAACATACACACCCACACACACACATATATATATATATCATTTGTTCACACGTAATCCAAGTTCATGCGTCCTGAGATCATCAAGTACCTCGATTGTCGGACAAAGTTTGCACTATATACGCTACATTTAAAGATACCGGTATAGGTAAACTTTGCTCTCTCCATTCGTGAAAAATATAATTTAAAAAATAATAAATACATACCACTCACGACATAGTGATGTATACCTTACTCAGTTGGAATATTTGAGGATTCAAAAACGTATTAAGAAAATTGGTATATTTTCCTCGCAAATATTTTTATCGACATGTATTTTTATTATCGGTCCGATATATCGTATATAACTTCGAAATTAAAGGATGCAATTTAGATTTGCTTACCTGGACTTAATTTTCTGCAGGTATGTCCATCAGCTAATAAGATGAAATTATTGATACAGTCGCATTGATAATTACCGAATTTATTGATACACACCTGATCACATTTATTCAAAGTTGGATGCGAACATTCGTCCACGTCTGCGTACGAAACGTATAGGCGGCATGCATTAATTAACAAATAAAATTTGTAATTAACTTGACGATTGATACTTTAGGGAAAATTAGCATCTGTTTATAATTCCACGTCGAACGTATTTTTGATTTTGACAAAATTTCAGTTCGTTATTAAATTATTTCACGGAAATTAAATTAAAATTCATTATACGAAGAGAAAGAAGTTTTACCTTGTTCGCAAAATTTCCCGGTAAATCCGGGTCTGCAGATGCACATACCCGGGGAAATACAACTACCACCATTGACGCATGTAGTTTCGCAAATCGCTGAAAAGATATCAGTATTAATTAAAAGAAAATTACATTTTAATGAAAACTGGATGGTAACATTGTTGGTTTTGAAATTTAATATATATATATATAACCGACGGATAAAAAATAATAAAGAAATGAAGAACGAAAGAAAAAAAAACATTAAATATTTTCTAGTTGAACATGAAATATTTTAAATTTAAAAATTAGTAGACAAACATACGGAAAATTATCTATAGCGTGACCCAGAGACGATGGACGATTTTATTGTTTTTTGAATAACTCAAAAACTACTAGACCAAAATTTTATTTAAAAATAGGAAAACGAGAGATTAGCTTACAATTCTTTGTAGAATACAATATCGTTCAGGTGACCGCCACTTGCCACAATACATTCATTCAGTTTTTACAACATTTTCAAAGACTTTCTCTAGCATAATTCGCTGAAATTTTGAATTTCACCAAAAATCCGTGTTTTAAGGTATTCCAAATCTCGTGTACTTTTTTGTAAACGCAGCTCTTAAAGTATTTCCACAAAAATGAATCTCTCGTGTGTACAATAAACGCGGTTTGCGTTGTAGCAATGTTAACAACTGCTCTATTCAAAAAACAAAACCGTTCGTCTTCTCTGGGTCATCCTACAAAATTATTTAATAAGCTGTATTGAAAAATGAACATGAGAATCATCTTTGACAAATTAATTCGAAATTTCTTAGGTTATCATTCTCGATTTCAGTATGGTTTCCTCTTAAAGAACTCTACCTAACAACAAACTCGTCAGTCATTTTCGTAATATTTTCGAGGGTAATGTAAATACTTGATACAATTTTTTTCCTTAAAATAAAATATTTAACGTTAAGTAAGCAGTCATTATTGAACTATCCCTGTATCACCAGAACTTTACAACTGGATTTACGTAATGCTTTAAAGTCGAACCTATTTGTAGCTCAACGATACAAATCCGTACAAACTGATATGTTCACAAACCCATGGTTCTATCACTTGAAATAAGATAATAGCTTAATTTGCGACTTTATTACTACTATGTATAGTGTGTGTTTGTGTAAACCGCCTTACAGTTCCCTGTTTTAACATCTTGTTATCTGCTCTCCTCACGGTTCCTATACTACCTCCGAAAATGCTGACCGCATTTTTCTAGAATGTTATTTCTATAACAGCCCTCGTCAAATGTTATATAATCGTCTTCTTATAATACTTCAAATCCCATTATTTGTCAACACTTCTCGCCATTTATATTGTACACGTATATTATATTGTATCGTTTTGTGTTAAGTAATAATATTATAATTTATATATAAGGAGCACATTTATTAATTGATATTAATTCGAATAATATTTTAGGGAGACAAATATTAAATTTGTACATTTGTCAATTTCTATTTCAATTTTCTCTCGCATGATTCAATTTCAAAATTTTATGTCAACATTTATTCGACTTACATCCACAAATTTATAAAGCGTGATAAAAGTGTATAACAAACCAATGAAGAATATGTATATATATATATATATATATACATACATATAATATATATATATATATATATAATATATATATATAAAGTACGTGCCTAGTATTAAATGTTCGTATTTACCTTTGTTGCATCCGTAATTACTAGCACCTTTTGGAAGCCATCCAGGACAACATTGATATACAATATTAGGGGACGGTTGCTCAACTCGGTGTTCTAAACGTGCGATTGGATGCTGCAACTGATGATGGTTTTCTTTATAAGCTGTTTGGTATTCTACCCTGAAAACCGAGAATAAACATTCATTTCGATTTTCCTTCCCACGACGTGTAAACAATCTCGGTGGTATTTCTATTCTGTTCTCTTTTCGTTTGTTCTCATTGTAAGTCCGGTCTGCAACAACTTTTATCGTCGGATCTCGTCTTACTTCGTCTTTTGTCACGTTTACCAACTTACCCTCTATCGTGCATCTCCTATAACTTGATGTTTTGTTAACTTCATTTCGTATCTTTTTTAGTCGACATGTGCACCAACGGTCAACTTTACACAATTTTGCGTCGTATCAATTCGTTCGGTTGCCCATGTAATATAATCGAACAGCAATGATAGCCAATTAGTAGTATAATTAAGTGTGCGATTTTATTAATAATTTCAAATTTGAATTTATTTCAATATTACACTTCTATATTACAATTAATAAACACTACGTGCATGAATAGACACACACACACACATGTACTAGTAAAGATGCTTTCCTATATACTTAAAATCGTGTAATATACAGTGCACGATTAAGGATATATCGTCAAAATACTGTTTCTTTCTTCGTATAAATAAACTACATAATATGTATCGTATCGATAGAACCTCAAAACTGCGCAATATTCTTTCATGATATGCTTAATCACTGAAGATGGATAAATTATATCAATATTTTCCACCGGCGATGATTATAGTTTAATAAATTAGTTTTTACTTCCTTAAGTATATATCATCAGGCTCGTACGTACCTTGCCTGCATTAGTTTTATTGAAGAACGTAATTTCTACTTTAATAATAATGTACCAAATATTACGTGCACATATGTTTGTTTGTGTGTGCGGTGCGCGCGTGAATTTATGTTCCACATATATTAAATGATAAATCTTTAGCATTTGTTCATGGCTTACCGAACTCCTTGGCACAGTTTGTTACCGTCACATATCTCCGAAAACGGTTTATAAATCGGAACTACGTGCGTTTGAACGATATTCGACGGATTTACGGTCGGTATCGCATTGTGTTGTTTCGCGCAAACGTGCCTCCTAAAAATTACAATTCGAAATTTTTTATTAACGAATGATGAAGAAGAACAAACACGCGTAAACTGCTCCCGCGTATTCTTCGATCGTGTTTTTCGATTGCGATCGATGTGAATCGTCCATGCTAGAGTAATCGACTGCAATCACATCATCTATCTGGACTGTCAGCAGCTCGTAATAATTCTTCCAGTCTCCTTACTATGATTCTAAGTATTTGGTCTAGTGGTCTATACGAGGTACACTTAGTTTAGTTAATACTCGATCCAATTACCCGTTCTAATTTACCATCTAATATTTATAATTTTCAACTAGGTATAAAAATACCATACAATTTAAGAATTACTGTATATTTATTAAAATTTGAAAGTTGTGTGTCTGTTCATAAACCGTATTTACAATTCGAAATTAATTTCTTAAATATAAAGATATATAATATTATTAATAAAAGTAATATATACATATTGAACTTAATACCGTCAAATCTTAAATGTAAGACATCTTCGCCGTTTAACATGTAACAAATGGAATATTTTTTATATTTAATATTCTACTCTATAAAAAAGTAACAAATCGTTAGGTAAATAATTTGCTGTATAGAAAAAATTTTAAGATTTAATAAAGGAAAAAATATAGATGCAAAAATATAATGTAAATACAGCAAAAATTATCGATTTAATATTGTAAATTTTAATTATACACTTGTAAGAATTTTATTGTAAAAAAGAAAATTACTCGTTTTAGTTTTCTCCTTCCGTCATTTAAGAATAATTTAATTTATTTTTACTATACAACATATAAATAATGTATAAAAAAGTGTTTCATAATAATCAATTAAAATTTATAGAAGTTAACTTTAATCTATATATATTACAAATCACAAATAATTCACCAGTTCAAGATATACTTCATACATCAAATGTTTAACTTACGCGTTATCGTTACGCACTAAGTATATATACACACTGGTCAAAAGTATAACGTGATTACTAGGTAAAAAATGTACTCGTAGCATCGTACTATGTATGGTGTAGTATGTTATACTTCGTCATTAGTATTTTCATATCGGTTTAAAATTATATTACACTAACCATGTTGCCATACCGACAGTAGCTACACGAATACGAAACGACCGACCAACATTTTCCATCACTAAGAACACAACTTTCTCTTATATTAAAAAAATACTCGGTGAGTCTATATATATCTGAAAAGGTATTACTTATTCATAAAAAATACCGTGGTGCATATACCTGTTCTGGTATATACGTCTCACCGATAATTTAGTCAATATATTTATTGTCCCCCCATGTCCCTCATGCTACACAACTTGAGGCTTTTCGCCTGTACAAGTTTTTAGTTCACGGTTCCATATTTGACTAACCCTCAGCGAATCTGCATATCTGTAGACTATTTCACTATTCGTCATTCGTTTTAGTTTAAGTATTGGCCCGGGAAATACAAATTATCCCTGACGAAACTTGAATACCAGTACCAATACTTATCGCTAAAAGCGACCGGTATGAATATCATACAATAAATACATATTCAAGGTATATAAACATACACACACATACATACATGCATGCATCTATTCAACAATACTTTCAAATTTGTAGTTATTTAATTATACACATCATCATCGTCGTCGTGACTCTAGCTATTGTACGTTTATTTGTACATACAAAATGAACTAGCATTCGGGGTACTATTTATATGCGACGCAGATAAGCGCGCATATGATGTTATACGGAGTGGGGTGCCACTTCCATCTTCGTTATAAAAGAATTAAATAATGATGAAAACTTTCTACGTCGCGTGTTGGTTTCAACCATCGGGTTGACAGTCGAGCACTCTAGCAACTATGTCACCGCGACATTAATTATACACATACACGCCCCATATATATATGAATGTGTATATATATACACCTATGTGTAATTGCGAGTATTTATTCTCAGTATTATTACTTGTCCCCTGCATGAATATATGTATAATATACGTTAATATTATACATATGTATATAACAAAATTTTTAAAACAAATCTTTTTCTTTACAAAATGGAAAACAAAGTATCATACACTTAACAAAAATTTTAATTTCCCTTATCACATAATATATTATCTTTATAACACGCGTACAATATATATATATATATATATATATATATATATATATATATATATATATATATCAATGTTGTGTTTGGTTCCAAAACATATTGAACCATTAAAATTTACATAGTAATCGATGTTCTTGAATTTTACGAAGCATTGTGAACACGGATACAATGATATAATTTTTATAAAAAACTAAATGTGAAAAAAGGATATAAAACGGCGTATATACAAAAGCTTTTATTTTTTGTACAAATAGAAAATTGTATAAAATTTTAAAATAACGTCCCAAGAAACAATGCTATTGTTGGTGTTCATAGACTTTCGGATCAATTTTTTTTTTTCGTTTTATACTTTTCATATATATATATATATATTGTATTATAAATAATGGAAATAAAGTAATTCGTATTTGTATTTGTGTATATATATATACATATGCATGTATGTGTGTATCCATGTATATTTTTTTCTTTTTACAAAAAAAAAGATTTGCCCCTTGAGTTTGATATCATCATCGCGAAAGTTTTCTAATTTAAAATTTGAGTCAATTCTCGTAAAGCCCAACACGGCGCTTGTTTTTCCTCTTCATTAAGCGGACACATTGGCCGTAAATTGGCACCAAAGGTACAGTATTATTCCTTAAAATACCATGCAAACAACATACATACATACATACATACGTATAAAAGTATGCGTACGCTTATCATACAACACATAAACACACACATACACGTACATATATATATATCATATTCTTATTATACTAGTATGTACGTATAGTGTCTATATATGTATCTAACGTTATGGGAGTACGCATAAAAAATTCAGAATTTAATGAGATTTCGCTGATCGTAAGTAAAAATCAGACTGTGTATTTGTTTATACCAATAATGCATAAATACTCTGCGTATCAACTTTTAATTATCATTTTCCTTTTTACATCGTGGTTCATCGGAAGAGCTGGATCGTAGTTTAACATGTATTATTTAGTTCAGTAAAGTCAACTTTTATACCGATCCTGAAAACATCAAGTGTCACATCGTCTTCAGAATTCAACCCTTAAGAGTTATATGTTGAAAACATTTCTGATGGTAATGAACGAACTAATTTACAGCGCATATGAAACACATTGCGGGCTACTTAAATTAGATTTATAAAAGGTTTTCGAATACGCGAGGCACTTTTTTGTACTACTGCAGCAATACTATGATCATTGTCAAGATGTCTACACATGTTTCATAGATTTTGAAAAAGCCTTCGATACAATAAAACACCATCCACTTATCAGAATTCTGATAGAAACTGGACTTGATTGGAAAGATATCCGAATAATACAGAATTCGTATTGGCAACAAGAAGCGGAAGTAAAAATAGATCAAGACCCGAAGACTGCAAACTCTCAAGATTATGAAATGTATACTCTCACCCACCCCTTTTGTTTAACGCGTACATACAAAGATTTTCCAGCTAGAACTACAGAATAAAAAATTCGGAATAAAAGGAAAAGCGAAAAAATCAGTAACTTCAGAGCGGGAAGTCTTCATGAGTTACAATGTACGTTAAACCAACTCTCTGCTGTAAGTTAAAAATATGATATTCGAATTAACACGTCAAAGACTAAATTTATTGTGGTTGAAAGAGGGGATCAAAAAGTTATGAATCATCTAGACGTAAACAATAATTTAATCGAGAGGGTTATCAGATGAAAATTTCTTCGTTCGATAATAAACGACAAATTAAATAATTTTGAAGAAATAAAACAAGATGCGGAATAGCAAAGGGGAACCTTCCGAAAAATAAAAAACCTTATACCCGCTAATGATTTGCCACTTCATCTAAGACTAAAAGTTTAGACTGCTACGTTATTCCATTACTTTGTACGAAGTAGAAACGTGGACGTTGATGTCAGCACTACTAGACGTTTGAAGGCTACAAAAATTTAGCTTCCGAGAAGGATATTAAGAATTTCACGACCGAAAAAGTTCGAAATAATAATGTATTGAAAAGAGCTGGCGCACAAAGAAAACGCATAAAATGTAATTAAAATAACAAAAACGACATTAGGTCATACTATGAGAGGAGAAAAGTATCAACTTATTTCACATGTGTGAGATCGACATTATTCTGGTTGACGCACAAAATATTATTAACATCAGACTCGAAGACGACAAGGCGAACGGATAAAACAACAAACAAGATTATTGGATAACGAATCGCCAGGTCAAAATGGAGTTGGGTAGGACATATCGCAAGACAAGACGATGAGAGGTGGGCCAAACTGTTATGGTGATAGTCAACACTTGGAAGGCCCATGACTAGAGATGGAGGGATAATATTATGAAATGGACAGGAATTAATTGGATTCAAGTCGCAATAAGATATGGAAATGTTTGAGGAATGTAGTACACGCAGTAGTAGGTTGATATATTATATATACGCTAGTAATAGGGAGCCTATAGGATAAAATAACGGGCTAATTAGATAGCCTGAATGGAGACGAAATTTACAGAAAATTAAGAACTAATTCCTTGTCGGAGATATGTTAATTGGAGTATTGCAGTTTATTGCTTCGCAAAAGAGATCAGTCGTGTTTAACGTAAATAATCTAAACATATTTTTCACTCATTCGCGATATAATATGTCCGACATTTAAAGGTAAAACCGAAATTACTAAGAACAACTGAATTGAAGACGACGAAAGTGAAACAATTGAACGAATTAAATGTTATGGCCCTGAAAAATATATAAATTCAAGGACAAGCTTTACGCTACTGTAATATCAACACGAATGTGCCACTGCCTTCACGTCCTCTCATTAAATCTTGTTGGTGACTAGTCGAATTATTAAAAAAAAAAAAAAATAAGAATGCATAAAGAATTTGTTCGTAATATCAGGCTACCTACTACTAATGAAAGCGTATAGATGTGGCCGCACGATCAACAATTGACTGACCTGTGTGCCCAGCTCTCGCCCAACCACCGCCAATAAAGAGACTATTTGTGTACAAGTCTAAATAAGAACGGGGCGATGTAATTGAGCTTCATCTTTTCTAAGATGATAAAATAGCTTTGAAAAGGTTATTGAGAAGAATCGGTGTGAAGTTACAAACAAGCTTCAGCAAAAAGTTTACTCGGTGCATAAATAGACTAGAAGTATGCTTAATGAGCATAAATCCATTTACTTTCTCTTCACTCTACGTGCTAATGGTTAACAATGCCATATATAATTTGGCAATCGAGCTATTCTACAAATTGATTCGGCGACGTATCTATACACCTGGATAATCTTGCGTCATGGAAAGTTCATGTTAAAATTAAAGTTCAACAAACGAAGAATAAAATACCGCAAATGTGCTACTTAATAGATAAATAATCCGTATTGTTTGTAAATTTTTTTTGTCTTTGAACTAATACGTATAGAATCGCTCGATGGACCGTATTGCGCGCTACAATCAACAAGTGAACCATCAAAATCTAACGTTACGTGTAATTGGTGACGCAAATCGATTTTCATGTAATGACGATTATTTATTCACTAGATGGCTACCATCGAATATGTCATTAGAGAGTTTGCTCAATTACACGAGAGAAGCATTTACGTAATTACATAATACAGGAGCTAGATACCGGCTATGACGCCGAACGTTTCATAAGATCTGCTAGATTTCAAATTTTCTTTATTTAAGTTACTCCAATTTAGAATTAATTGTTAAACATTCATTATCGCCGATTGTTATTTAATTTCACGATTAAGATTGTATTTTCTTTTATTTTTTAATTTGAGAGGAAAAATTTACAAAATCGTCAATCGAACTCCATTGGAGGATATTGCGACAATTAACCGTTTGAGAATTGGGTACCTGTCCTTTTCCCACAACTACGACTTCCACGTTACTTCACCTTTCACACACTTTACTTTCCGTTTTCAATCATATCGTCCTTCAATTGATCACATATTTTTAACGTGTACTAAATTCGCGACATCCCGCTAGTCCCTCACTATATATATCTTCCATCACAAAAGATCCTCTCCAAGACCACCTCAGCAGTCGCTCAAACTTTGATCTACATCAAATTAAACAGAATTCTCACGGTCATTTAACCATTATGTATGTACCTACGTAGTTACACAAGCGACTCCTAGTAACTAAAAAAATAGAATACTCAGGATACGCGATAAGCTACGCGCACGTCAAGCGTTACTTAGTTCAAAAAGAGGGAAGTTTAGCTGAACGAACTATCGGTCATGCGTTAATCCTACGATTCTATAGGAATCTTATATGTTTTTGTTATACTGTGTATTCTATAGGAATCTTAGATGTGACTTGTATCGTTTATTCTATCATCCTATTCAGTATAATTCGAATACGATCAGCTGCAAATAGACTATTTTATTTACTTCCTCCTCCGATAATACTATCGAGAGTTTGTTTTTTAAAACTTAACATCTCAACTCACCCGGTACGCGTTCTGATACGATGTCCGTCGACGATGTTATTCAGGTGGGTGCCGATTGCGTTCATCGGCGGATGTGAATCGTGACGCGATTCGTGAGATAAATCGATCGGTTTCCAAACGCCGTGATGGGCGATAGTTCCACGTAGTTCGTAAATCACGTGGTAGTAAGTTATAAACGCGCGACATCCAATTAACCAATAATTCAAGTCGATTCTCATTTCTATTAGTTAACCACTGAAAACTACGAATATTTATTTTTAATAAGTTAAAAAATATACGAAAAAAAAACAACGATTATTAAATTAAATAACGCGCAGACACTAGCGATTTTTAAGATCAAATTTCGGCAGCAACTTGTAATAGCAATAATTTAAAATGTAACGTTTTGCAGATTTCGTCCATTGCCGGCAGGGTTTCCAGGTGGAAAATTATCTATAAAGTAATTTTAATTTGCAATTGAAAGTGTCGAATTTTTGACACGCGCGAAGTTTAAACGACATTTCAAAAAATCGTTATCGAAAAAGTTGGAGTCCTATTGGAATATTAGAATGATGAGACATCGTCGGAATAGAATTAAACGGATGAATATAGCGACTAGTAAAAAGTATGAAAATAAATACGACATAATTGAACGACTGGAAAACGTATAAATAAATTTGAAAGAAAATATATTATACTCGTTCAGATTTGAAAGATGCGAATTATATTAACCCATCTAAAAAAACATAGAGTAATCGCGTAAAACTAAATATTCAGATTAACAAATATACAAAATACATATATTTTGGAAAAAGATGATAAAAAAAAACGATCACGTCGAGATATATACGGTGACCCAGAGAAGACGGACGGTTTTGTTGTTTTTTTAATAACACAAAAACTACTCGACCAAAATTATTGAATGAAATATTATTTAAAAATAGGAAAACGAGAGATTAGCTTAGAATCATTTGTGAAACACAATATTAACTTTCACTAAACATATTAACGAGTGTATCTACAAGGGACATAAAAAAGTGAGTGTACTGTTTCCTATATTTAACAGGAAATCTACGCTATCACCGGTGAACAAGCTTTTGATTTATAATCAGGTAATTCAACCTAAAATTCTTTATGCTAGTCCTGTATGGTCGAACACCTGCCTAAGTAATATAAACAAATTACAACGATTACAAAATCATTGCCTAAGGATAGTGTTGAACAAATCCAGATACACGCCCATTAAAACAATGCATGACATTTTAAACTATCCCTATATACAAGAAATAATAAAAAACAGGACCTTAAAATTCTTTAATGCATGCCGCACTGCTGACCAAAATGTCAATGAAATTGGAAACTACGATTATCAGTCTCTACGACACAGGTATAAAAAATATAAACATAGACGAATTAAACATATCTTATTAGGGTAGCATTAGGTTTAAAATTCAATGATATTATAGATAAATTTCATTTGATATATTTTTTGTACTTTTTGTTTTTCTCTTTAAATTTTATAAATTATTTTAACCATTGTGTTTAAAATTTACTTATGAGTTACACGTTGCAGGTTTTTTGCGGAATTTTTCCTGTAAATTTCATTAAGCAATGAATATTTATAACCATCACTCGTGTATTAAAATTATTATTAAGTTTATCGGTTAAGGAATTTTTTGTATTTCGGAACGATAGAACCGTATATTATACGTTATTATTTTCTTGTAAAATTTAATCAATCTAATTATACTTTTCTTCTTCTTCTTCTTCACAATATCGTTCAGATGACCGCCATTTGCAACTATATACACATTCAGTCTTTCCAGTTCAGATGACCGCCATTTGCAACTATATACACATTCAGTCTTTCCAAAATTTTCGAAGACTTTTTCGTGCATAGGTCGCTGAATGTTTTAAATTTCATCAGAAATCCGAGTTTTCAGGTCTTCCAGAAAACTCGGCTCTTAAGGTATTCCCACACACAAAAAAGCCGCAACTTTGAATTCTTTTCGAAACTCTGTTTGCACGTCGTTATCAATTCACGCCGAAAATAAGGTTATACACACAACGCGCGCTTCTCCCTAATATAAAACGAATCTCTCGTGCGTAGACTAAACGTGGAGCGCGCGGTTTGCGTTGTAGCAGTGTTACTAACTGCGCTATTAAAAAAACAAAACCATCCATCTTCTCTGGGTTACCCTATATTACCTACTGACGGAGAAAAAAAAATAAGACATACAACGGTAATTATAATCGGCTTAGACATCTAAATAGTTCAAAACACACGCACCGAATCGCTAAATATCTAAAAGAAAATTGATTCAATAATTAATACGATATTAACAATTTTGATATACAATTATAAAAAGAATATATCAGATAAATATTACTACTTTTAACATGGTCCACACACACACCGAGTGTACATAGAAGCGTTAAATATCGAGAAGAAAATTGATCCAATTGTTAATAAGATAATAATAAGTTCGATATACATTTACAAATATATATACATAAACATATACCTATATATATATATATATATATATATATATAATATACATCAGATATTAAAAATTGTTTTGCTCCGTAGTCAGATAACTACCTCGTATAACTTAACCCCCGTGTGGCATATATATTAGACGTAAACGAAAACATTTATTTATTTAGTAGAATAATTAAGATACAAATACCGAGAACAAAATATGATAACAAGACTGATAAATTTATAATTACACAAATGAAATGAAAAAGTCAAAGAATGGCCACAAGACAATAGAATTATAAATAAAATATTAAAAAAAAAGATATGTAGAATGGAAAATAGCGAGAAAAAGGGATAGACAACTCGGATGTCAGGTGGCTACTGCAGGCAATAAGTAAAAATGATGGTGTAAATGTCTAGAAAATGAGTGAGGGGTAAAAATGACTTTTTAGAATGAGTGGAATACTATATTCAGTAAGTAAACTGTTAAAATTATGTTACAGTGTATGTGTATGTATATGTATATATATATGTGTACGTAAATGTACATTTGTGTATAAATATTAATTAATTAGTTTAATACCTGTCGACAAGCGAAAGCGTGGCGGGATGAGGTAAAATATAATTATACACATGCAATTTTTAATATGAATATATGTAGATGATTTTATAGTGTGTGTTAGTTTATATATGTTATGTGTGTGCAAATAGTGTTACATTGTGCACTAATATGACTGTGTAATTGTAAAAATTTATTCAAATACACGATTTTATAAAAAAAAAATTGATAACGAAAATTGTTCGGTTACTTAATTCAAACGCAATTAATTGAATAAGTGTTATTATTATTATTATTATTTAAGTCAGACCGACTTTTGTCTCCATTAAGCGCCGCCAAAAATCTTAGTGGTCATATATATCGGTTTCACATAATCAGTTACACATCATTACAAACCACCGTAAGAAAATACGCGTTAATCCAAAATAAAAAATAAAAAAATAAAAATGTAATAAGTATTAAAGGAAATTTAAACTTTTGTCATCTTATATAATATTCGATCGCGTCACGCTTTGTTGAAAGCAGTTTCAACATGGATTAATAACATTCCATTACGTTTTTTTTCCCAATTAAAGTAATTAATAAGATATTAGCTAGTATTGGTGAAGTCCTAAACGTCTTGGATTGAACTGAACTATTTCTCCTACAAAATGTCGTTGGACTAATCAGGATATAAGCGTAACCGGCGCAGTGCGACATTTTAAGTTTTATTCCTTTTCTTTAAATTTATTAACAAGCTAGTTTGGCCGTAGGTTTACTGTTATCTTTTCTCAATACAATAATTTTAGCAATATTAGTAAAATATACAATGACTGTAATGGCCACTGCAGAAATTTCATTGTTAATGTTTTTTAAAATTAAGGTAGGCGTCTAGACATTCGTTGAATTGTTTAACTCGTTTTAAACTAATTTCCTAACGTTATAATATATATATATATATATATATATATATATATATATATATATATATATATATATATATATACATTACGTAGATTGGTGATACGAGAAATGTATGAAGCACTTAACTAGTAGTTTTTCCTCATTTTATACACAGGATGTTTTGCGTAGTCGAAACAATTAGTAGTGACATCTTTTGTTGATTTAGGTTGAGTATTTATCTTCCGCAGGTTGTTGCAACAACCAGGTGTAGATTATTCCGGTAGCTATTCTTCCATTTACCAAGTAAGAATTTCGCGAGTTTAACTGGTAAAACGTATACAGTTTTTAATAAAGAAATTGTAAATTTACTTCTACTTGCATGGCGATTACAGTAATATTTTTTTTAGACATATTATATTATTAATATATATGTATATATATATATGTAAACGTGTTATTTTATTTTGATTACAATAGATATCTAAGGTTCGAAATATTTATATTGGCAATTTTCGAGAGTTTTAATTGTTGCCAATTTCATACGAGTTTTCATTTTATACCCTGTTTCGACTGATGTAGATTCGCTACGGGTATTACGTAAAGAACAGTTGTATTACGATTTGACGATGAACGCAATAATAAAATAAGGCTGGTAATTTTGAAAAAAAAAAAATGTTTGGATATGATTAGGTCTATTACGTGCTGTTTACCACATTCACCATCGATCATCGATGTACGAGCTTTTTCAATTTATATATATATATTTAACCCATTCCAGATAACCAGTGGGGCATGTTTTTCTGTGTACATTGAATAATACGCGAGCTTAATAATAAGTTATTAACTAATGAATATTAATGTGTGTAGATTGAATTATAAACTTATAGAATAACACAGAAATTACATATTTAAATTGGTTACATTATAAAGTAACGGTGATGATAGTTCTTAGTCAATTTAAACGTAATAATGAAAAAGTACATATTTACATTATTAAAATAAATATTAATAACAATATTACTATTTATATTGTAACTACTATTCAAGCACTAGTAGCAAAATATCGAATACACAATGTAATTCTTACAACTAACTCATGAATTCAAAGTATATATATATATATATATATATATATATATATATATATATATATATATATATATATATATATATATATATTTATTATTATCTTAACTTATATTGGGATAACTTTACTGAATTAGTTAATACCATTACTTACTTGAAAATCACTACTACTATGATAACAACTAATATTTATTAACAATTTGAGCAGAAAACTTGATCACTCTATTTCATAGTTAACTTTTCCCTCATTAAATCATGAAAAAAAAAAGTAGCATTCTGTCTGCATTATTTCTGTCTAAGATTAATGACGTGTTTGCACATATATTATACTCATCTCTTAACTGTCTAAAACGTTCACATTCAAAAATTAGATGTTGCGCATTGCCAATGCTCATTGATCTGCAAACAAGACAGTCAATTTATATATATTAAGAACCGGTTAATAATTTTTGTAAATAAAAAGGAAGATTAATGACGCATTAAGCAAAGAACATATAAAACAATTAAATGTACAACTTTTTAATGAATGTAAAACACTAAGAAATATTTTTTCTTAATATAACAGAACAAGAAATACTAAAATAAATTTCTGAACGAAAAAAATTGCCGCTAGTTCCATCGAATATTATTTAAATAAATTGCGCATTTACTATAACGGTAAACAATGTAAAGACGTTCGACTGTATACACACCTTGTGAATAGATACTGCGACAGACTTCAGCTGAATGAAATAATTATATATATTGGAACAGTTTCTTTTATTTAGCTCGGAATTGTTCGAAATTAAATATTTTTAAATGCATATATATACACATACACAAGTACAAATACTTAGGTATATAGACGTACATACTTACATACAAACACATATATATATATATATATATACATATATAATCACTGGTAAAAGTCATAAGCTAGTTTCGTGAACTACTCATATTTAATTTTCTTTTTCGATTGTAATAAAACCATTAAACAAAAATCATATATATAGTTTTTGAATTGTGGGTGTGGCATCAGATGTTGAGAATACCCTGGACACTAAACAAACGAATGAAACAATCTTAAACAGGCTCCAAATTACGAAAACGTTAACTAATCAATGAAAATTATGAAATTTTTCGAACACGTAGACAAAATTCTATGAAGCGATCAATTATAGAAGGGAAGATCCGATGTACTGATGCCATGTGGAAAGTCATACTGAAATTGTTCATATAAAATGCACGAGAATCTGAAGACCGAGATCATTGGCGGAAATTAGTAAATCAAGCCAAAACATGAGTTGCGGTCACCGCATCCCTAAGAGAGATTACGGCTAATGATCATGATATATATATACATATATATATATATTTATTTATTTATTTAACATTACTAAGATGCACCGTAAAAAAGATAGATTTGCAATCTGCGTCACAAAGCACATGCAAATAAAGCGCATACAAAATATGCGCGAAAAACGATAACAAAATATACCAGACGACAAAGTGTAGAAAAAGTGCGTAGAAGTTATGATGAGTACATTAAGAAAAAAAATGTTCACCCATTGAAATAACACCGAAAATGGTTTAATAGAAAATGCTGAAAATTGTAAATACTGGGGGGGTGCGTATAAAATTTTCACGTTTACGAATGATCGATATCTAAAAAAACTGCGACATAAAACATAACTTACGAACCGGTGAGAAAAAATCGTCATAACTATACCACGATTAAAAATAAATCAACCCATTAAATAATACTTACGAAATAAATAATTTAGGATATTCATTCGATAAAGTCAAATATTATCACGGACGAGTAATAATTTGAAATAAATAAACTTTCCAACGGTTACACAATCAAGATAAATTTCAAAAATAAAATTTTTCACTCGAAATAGATTAACGCACGAGGATTTGATGCAGAACGAACGACTCAACCCGATTTTAATGATTACGGACGAAAGAACTCTCCGTTCTATAGTCCTTCATTATATACGTGAATATATAAATATATATATATTTATATATAAATATATATATATATATACACACATATATATATATAAAGAAAAATCATGACGGATAGAGTAGTTAGACGAAGCTACTATAGCGAATAAATAGACGGTTAAAAATAAAATGTACCAGAAAAAACCCAGCAAAATTACATGAAAGGGAAACGAATATATATATAATACATATATAATATATTATATATACATATAGATATATATATGTATGTGTGTAAGCATTAAGTATTGCTGCTGAAATGAAAGAGGACATGCCACACGATTCAGCACACAAACGATTAACTAAAGTAATTTGAAATGGATGCTTCGCGTTATACACTCAACAGCCGGCGGCGGCACGCAGGCTGGCGCTGTGGTGCAGAAACTCTAAAACGTCTGCTTCAAATGAAGCGTGAGATGTACACCGACAACCGTGATAATATTAAAGCGAATATTTCTGTAATATTAACGATAATAATCTCGCGACAATACTAATGATAATGATGATGACGATAAAAAAAATGATAATAAAGTACGATAATAATAACGATATAATTATACTTAAAATAATATTAGTGATAAAATAATAATAACAACGCGAGGTTCCTAGCTAGAATTTTGCTTTTAGTATTTGCACCGAACCCATTTTTTCCAAACTCCCTTTAGATATATCGCAATTTTTTTTTTGGTAACTAAAAAAAGGTAGTCACGTATCAGCTTGCGTGTTGTAGCTGTTAAATATCGTATAATTCAAGTTGGCCGGAAGTAATGTTATCTGCTCCGTAGGAACATGTGACGCTCATATGCGCCATGTGCAAGTTGTTCGATTATTATACGTGTATACATAAAATTAAGACGCAAAAAAAAGTGTATATATAAGGATCCACACACCCGGTATACAAATATATAAATATATATATATATATATATAATTAAAATATATGTACATATATATGTGTTTATGTATAGATAACCTATGTAATTAAATTTTTTTTATCATTCGTGTAGCTACAAAAAATTTTGAATACATTATTATGTTTACATGGCGTGAATGTGTATATGTAAAAAGAAGGAAAAAGCCAGTAAAACGCGAAGAGTTAAATAGAATTTTGAAAATTAGTTTAACACGAATTATTAACAAATAATTCCGATAACTATCCGACTTTCGTGGAAAATTATTTCCGGAGAAATCTCGTCTGTCACGTCTAGGCGTGGATTGTAAACCATCCACTTAAAGCCAATCGATTATATAAACAGACGGGCAAAAATATTCTGAATCGTGTGTATATATATATATATATATATATATATATATATATATATATATATATATATATATATATATATATATATCAAAAATTCATACAGTCGCCTAACAGATACGATATTGCCAGTATATAAAGGGATAATCGTCAGAACGGATGAAGGCCATCACGAACAACGAAGCAGACGTGCGACCTTAACAACGGAATCGCTAACGTCGAATATTAGTAGGGTGTAAAATACGGAGATTTCCGGGCTTTGCAACGTAGTACTTCTGCTTATTATTAATGTTGTTGTCACATGCCAGATTTTCCGGGCTTAGCGGAAAAGCGGTTTGCTTCACGTTCGATCGGTTGTTACAGACGAAGAGACGTTAGTGGCTTATTGTTAGGATACACACATACACACACACATGTATATACATATATGTATAAATAATATATGATAACAATATTGGTAGCCATTATAACGACAGTAACATGCTGACGACGTAATTACAAATGACCTAAAGTAGCGCCGTAATTTATAGGTTTCCATAGTATGAAAGGGGCACCACATCGTTTAACGTGGTTTGTGTATATATATATATACGAATTGTTCCTTATTATATATATATATAAATACAATATATAAATATATATGTGTATGTATACACAAATGAAGTAATATTAAATGCGGTTTATCACGATTTTTCCTAAGCCTTTATAAATTATGCATCTTTTAAACGAAAAACCGCAAGAGTTCCTAAATTATAAACGGTATAATGATTAAATATATATATATATATATATATATATATATATATATATGGTGTGCGTATATATCATAACATATACGGTTATATGACGAATAAAGTTTAAGATAAATAATAAACAATCAAAGAATAATATATAAACTTTTTTAACTAAACCTTAAATGCTTTAATGTTATAATTAAAAACAGAAAAAAAATGTCTTCAAACGTTCCCTCCTTATAATACATTCATTCTAATAATTGTTTCTAATATCTTCTGTGTTAAATGTGAGAACGTTTTAATTTATCGTGGCTATTAAGAAAGTAGCCTACTTCGTCCTCTGCTGTATTCCATCCACACACTAGGTTTACACCTAC
Organism: Coronaproctus castanopsis; assembly: GCA_032883995.1. NCBI lineage: Eukaryota > Metazoa > Arthropoda > Insecta > Hemiptera > Monophlebidae > Coronaproctus > Coronaproctus castanopsis. Next base: position 105,794,047 of record CM065052.1, on the reverse strand, counting down.
CAGTAATCAAACAATATTAGCCATATTCGCAAATGATATAACCGTCCTGGCGTCGAATTCGAACGTCAGATATGCAAACTCTGCTATTCAGAACCACCTGAATCGATTGGTGAATACAATTTAATCCACATAAGTGTCAACGTATTATGTTTACAAATAGATCAGTTGAGAATACACCTATAATAATTAATAATTACATAATCACACAAGTTGATTTACCTGGATCGAAGAATAGCGCTTTCACGTGGCGCAAATTCGAAAGACCATCATCGCACGCGTTGGGCTACTACATCCGCTGGTGTGTCGTAAGTCGAATTTAAAAACTAAAAAACGCATTTATCTCACAATGATCGCGCCGATTTGGCGTTATGTTATCGAATTATATGGATCAACTAGTGCAATCTGAACGGATCACAGTAGCAGCCGTCGAAGATACTTCGTGTAATCATGTCCGGCGCGGATTCTACGTTTCCAACTTAACTCAGCATAATGATTTGAATGTTTCATTTGTCCAGATAATTTACATTAGCCAGTACGAAAAATTATTTAACAAACTCAAATGTAATCATAGTATTGCCAGAATGCACTCGTTAAGACTCCCAGGTAATTCAACTAGAAGACTGAGAATGAAATGGTGTCGGGATGCTCTCCCGATTACATAGTCAAGCGGAATTATCTTGCGCGATATATTTCTTTACTATAATCATTACTTATTTTTACCTTACACATTACTCTCTCATTAAAATACATTATTACACCTATACCTATTCATTATTTTATCGCATCGCCATCTAATGTCGCAGATACTTTACTACTAATAATTTATACAATACACGCATATAAATGATATAAAGACAGACGTATAAAACACGAATTTTTGACTTAATACCTCCGCCCTAAGATAATTAATTCATTTATCGCGTAAGATAGAATAATAAGCCTCACTATTTCGATGCGCTAATAAGAATCATTATAGCCGAATATAATAGGTTGGAATTTAAGGCACTCACTTTTATATGTAAACACGTTAGTGTGAGGTGCAAATGCCTTTATCGTTAAAATGTAGTCTAAATTCGTGACATTTTTCTATAAACTCGTTTCATATAATATATGTGATCTACACAACACTTTCTCGAATCCCGCTTGTTGAAAAGGTTAGTCGTTATCTAGCAGCCTATTTGTTAACATGTTAATAATTTATATAGATTAGATATAAGACTTATCGATCTGTTGTTTTTAGGTCAGAAACGTCCCCTTTTTTGTGTATTAATATCAAATTAGCGATGTTTCATTTATTTGGTATTCGATTTTCTTGTACTCGCTGAATAGTTCTGCAAATGCTTCTTCTTGTAATTTGCTCCTTCCAACTTTATAATCTCATTCTGTACTCCGTCAGAACCCGCAGCTTTATTATTTTTGCAGTCTCGTAATTTTCTGCGTCCTTAGTTCATAAAAACATAAATTCGTGTAGTATTTCCCGATTCTTTTGGAAATTTCCTGATAGTATGCGATTAGTTCACCTGTTTCATCTTTTTATCTTAGTTATCTGTTTTGTTCCGAATTGTAATTTCTGTTTTAAAACCTTCATATTACCATATATATATATATATTTTTTTTTAATAGTTTCTTATATCTGTTCTTACGTTTATCTTCGTTAACTTGTTCAATTCTGTAAACTCTTTTTTGTCTTTGTTTTTTTATTTGAAATTCTCTTCTTTTACAGTTTTTTTATACTCTCAGAAATTTTACTTTCGAGTTACTGAAGTCAAGATTTTTGTTAAGATCTCCTTAAATTTATCAATATTACGATTATCATTCTTTTTCTCGTTTCCTTCATTCGTATTATTTCCTTTATGCTCTATATATTGTGATATTATTAGTTTATTTATTATTTAAACCTTCCAACGGAATTCTTGTTCTTATTATTTTGTTTAGTTTTCCCATTTTGTATTTTAACCGTATCTCTACTAGACCGCTTCCTATATTGAATTTGTTACAGTTATATCTGAAATAATATCATTCCCGTTGCACAGTATGTAATCTATTTCCTTTTTAATTTCCCAATCAGGGCTACGCCACGTGCATTTTGTTTGGTTGGATTTTTAATAAATATATTCAGGATGCTTTGATGAACTCGCGAAATTTAAAAGCACACGCATTTTTTCGTTTCTTGTTCCATATTCGTTATATTATTCGATTATTACCAATTTCAAATTTACCTATTCCGCTGTTATTAAAATCTTCCATGGTTATTATACAGCATTTATCTTTGTACTGAAATTCTTCGATATTTCTTCCTCCAAATTCGATGCAGGGGCATAGAATTGCATTATCTTCAGCTTTATGCATTTTTTTAATGTCAGGCGCAATAATATTACCCGTGTACTTATCGATCTTATTTCTTCTAGTACTGCCTGATTCTATTTTTTATTAGGAAATCTATAAATATAACTGGTTCTCTTAAATTTCCTGTATTCTTTGAGCTATATAAGTATAACTAATGCCCGTTATTCAGATTTATCAATTGTTCTCTATTTATTTCTATATGTCCAATTTTATTCTTCCCAGTTTCAACTCAGTTTCAGATATTCTATCATCTCCCTTTAGGGTCCTTCATTGTATGTACCAACCTTTAAGTTTATTCAGGTGTTTCAATTTCTTCCCCTGGTTCACTTGTCTTGTCCGGTGGTTGTCCTTCCTGTTTATATTTTTACTAGGCAGTGGAAAGACGTGCGTCATAATCAGGAGCCCATTACGACCTTAGCTTATATGGCTCTGTTTTTTGCAGATGGAAGGAAAATAGTCTAATATCCTACGCTCATCAGACGTGTCGGGATACGCATTCTATTCCTTCTACTAGGTTTTGGCTTTATGTTTCATTTCGTTTATTTCAGTTTAATATGTCTTATATTTATGTGTTGAATGACTTTGTGACATCTATATTATCTTATAACCGAATAGTATTATTGCACAAACAGGGCTATTAAGGTTATTTTGGGTATACTTCCTGTTTTCTGACAGGGTTTACTCTCTTAGCCTTTGGATCAATACTCTTAAACTGGGAATATAGCGTGTGATACATAGTTATACAGGCGTTTTCAACTCGCCATAGGCCGTCATATATATATATATATATATATATATATATATATATATATATATATATATATATATATATATATATATATTACGACGATCGTCGTATGTTCACGTTATAATAAATTTAAATTTATTAAATTGAAGATGGAAAACTAATATTTAATTTAATCAATATAATAAAACAATATATATATATATATATATATATATATATATATATATATAATTATTTATTTAATGAAATTAAAATATATTAAAATTATTATAGTAAAACAAGGCCGGATTTGTAGTGGATAGACTATTGTTATACAATAATAATAGTTAATTCGTTAATAAAAGTTTAGCCAGTAAAATTAATTTTGGTTAGTCAAGAAGAAAAAACCAGTAAATTAGTTTGGCCAAATAATTTTAGTTAATACAACCAGTAAAAATTAATTTAGCCAGTAAATAATGAAGAGAATCGAGTAATTTTGTGTTTAACAAGGCTTAAGAAAAAGGTAGAAAAAGGGGTGGTTGTTTATTTTCAAGTGAGTTTAGTTTTTTCAGTCTAAAAGTTCAGTTGTTAGTTTCTTGATCAAGACAGTTAGGATAAAATGAAGAAGAATGGTTGACAAGTAATTACGAATCCGGTCAGGTTAGTTTTTCAATTAAATTATTATTTTTTTATTTAATAAATATATAATAGTTTTTTTAATATAAAATAAAATATTTCTTTATAAATACACTATTTATTTTTTTAAATAATAATAATAATAATATAAATTTATACGAGCATTCACGCAATATATAGCTTTATGGACAGTTCCCATCTTGTTCCTCTATCTCCTTGTGACCTACAACCTGTCACTACTGGAATCACCTGCTTGAGGGTTTCTACCAGTAGCCGCTCTTGGTCCGCGGTTACTTATCTGGCCTTGTCCTATTCGCAGCTAACCTACATATTCTACTATCAGCCAACTGTGAACGTGCCCCCTTTCCAGTTAAAGCTCCATTCCAAAATAGTTCCAGCACCATCCAGGGGGGATACATATATATATATAATCGAAAAATTCTTAATTTACGAGTTCACAAAATTAAGAAAATACTTAAACTTTTTCCACTCCTAAGGATCGTAAACTAAAACGATAATCCAAAAGTGGAAAACAGATATATTTTGGTCGCGTTGAAATCGTTATTACGAACGAACAACAAAAAGAAAACGGTAACAGATTGGCGTAGTTGTAATAAAAAGAAACAGGAAAAATAATATGAGGGTGCTTGTAAATAAACAATATTACTGCAGAGTAGCTTGGGATCGGCTTGAGCGGACCCCTTTGATGGGTATTTGTGCGTTCCATAGTTAGATGAAAATTAATCTGGCTAATAATAATAGTAATAGTAATAACAAAATGTCGTTATTATATCCTTATTAAGAATATTCAGTAAAAAGGGGATGTAATAGTAAATGTAGGCGCGCATAAAATAACACGTTCGAGAACTTCGCACGCGCTTCGATTTTAATTTAATGCAGAAGGGGTGTTGTAATAACGAGAACAATTGTTGTATTAGGGTTATTTTCAATTTTACCGATAATGAGAGCGACCTTGTATTATTGTGTATTTTTGGAATTTGTAAAGGCGTGCTACACCTAAAAAGCAACCACAAATATCGCCTATAATATTTAAAGCGATAATATCCACACATATACACATATGCAACTGCCTATATTTCATAAATTGAAAGCTATATCGATAATATCGACAATTTGCGTCATCAACCGATCGTTATTAGGCGAGTTCGAGGGTTATTCATGTTTGCATTCGAATCTGCTTTGATAACGTTAATGAAACTATCGTTTAATGTAAGAAAATGTTATGCATTGCCCTCGGGGCCACATATTAAAGTGGGCTTGGTAGCTAGAAAGAAAACTGGAATAAAATTAATTTAAATTGTGTAATTTAATCAGACTAAGTAAAGTTACGAATTCGTAAAAACGCAGGCACAAACACATATATATATATATATATAACATATATCATCGTCATTCCTAAATTTTGAGAGGTAAAATTGGTGCAGTTGAAAAGGAGAAAACTGAACAATAATGAATTTAAATAATGTAATTTAATCAGACCGAGTAAAGTTACGAATTCACAAATCCACAGGCGCGCACACACATACATGTATATATATATATCATCGTTATTTTCCAATTTTATCTTACTAGTGGAGAGTACAGTTAATTTGTTCGTCTCTCTCATTAGCGGGCTTGTTTCTTCGTGAATTTATCTGAAAACCTATTCGTTTTTTTTTTTTTTCTTTTTATTGTGTAGGCCCATTTCGATATTTCCAATTCTTGTCCAACACCGGATTTAAAAGGTCTTTTGTAGTTTTTTAGACTTTTACCGATTGCCCAGACATTTCTTTTTAATAGATATTTTCTTTAAATCATCACTATTTTTGAACTTTTACAGTAATAATCTTCGTATTTTTCATCGTGCGATGATTTGAGTTATTTTTGTATGTTCTTGTATTATACATTTGTCGGACTACAGTTGACTCTTTCTACTCAGGGAGCGATTTAAAAATCATGTTAGTTTTCTCTTATTCACTCGCGATGTAAAAAAATGTTTATTTAGTCTGATAGTATTATACATTTTTCTTTGTATTATCATTTGATCTAGAGACACATTAAATTATCAGGCAACAAATTACACGCCGCTAAATAAAGTTAAAAGAAGCAATATTGTGAATGATCGAACGGTTGCATGTTGCGTTTACGCGTTCATTCGTTTCTAATCATCATCTGTTCGTATTATTCGTATTATTATTTATTTTACGTATCAATATTCATTCTCTCGTAATTTATCGTAATATGTAATTGTATTATTCAAGTAACATACACGATATCGTCCCGGCTTGTGAAAATTTAATTTGCGATAAGAATAGAGTACGACACGTGCTCACGCGTTCTTGTCTATTTAAAGTAATAAACAGTTACATAAATTGGAACAATCTTATCTTTCTGAATTCCGGCTATTCGAGTTACCACCGGCATCGCATTCAATTAACCGCGTTATCAGTTACGATGGTCGGCGAGACCGACCAAACAATCGGCAATATACCAGCGTCATCTACACCACCGAACTTTACTACTACTACTACAGCTTCGCAGCAAGGTAACAATGTTTCAATTAAACACACAACATACGCTTCCACTTTACAACAAAAATTAATAACACCTCTTCATAATTTTAACCATCCGACCGAAGAACAAGGTATCGTATTTAACTACATACTCGATTATAAAATTATAGATTACCTGTCGTCTTTAAAAAATCTCGTACACGGGGCTAAAAATATTATAGCAGCTTCTCGCGTAAGTGGAAACCGCGTCATTATATTTCTTAAAACTGCACATTTAGTACATTCATTTATATCTGAATACGGCGGTCTCGAAATCGATGGCCATTTCATCAAAGCGCGCAAGCTAAAATCACCAACCACTAAAATAACACTTTCCAACGTTTCACCAACAGTAACAAACCTTACCCAGAACGTCACCTCGTATCAAATTTAAATATGAAACTGGCATCAAGTATATCAATACTTAGAATTAAACCGCTAGACGACGAGTTTGGCCATATAGTCAGCTGGCGTCGACAAGTATACATTACCAACTTCGAAGAACTAAAACTGCCGAGCCCTTTTACACTGGACTCAAATGACAAAAGCTACCGTATATTTTTATCAGCCGACGACTTAATCTGCTTCAAATACAACGTTTCCGGCCACAAAGCCGATAATTGCAATGCAGATGAGACTCTGGATGGTCTAGAAAATCCAGAAACCGATTCCCAATCACCCTGCACAAAATTACCAGCTCTCATACAACAACCACGAAAAATAACATCAGATGAATTTCCATCTCTTCCAAATAGGAACTCGAACGAAACAGACCACCATTCTCAAACAATTAATCTACAATCCTTCACAAACATTCCACAACAAACGAACCAAGAGAACGATTTTAATATAACACGTGCAGAAAATTTAAAAAGACAACTATCTAATAACTCTTCCGCAACGAAATCCGAATCAGAAAATAAAATCGAATCAATTAAAAAACAAAAGAAAAAAACAAAAAAGGACTCTGCAAACTTAAATGCCTTAGAAACCGAAATAAAAACACAATCTGACAATGAAGTAAATGAAATGGACTCAGAGACAGATGGAAACCTAACTACAGCAGCATCAGACCCGTAAAGCGATAATGATCTAGATGTTACACAGTCAATAAAACATATACTTAAACCTCTCGAAGCAAACACAAAAAATAACGAAAAATTCTATCCTCTTACATATTCAAATTTCTGTATATTTATCGATATGAGCAAACGCCATCCAAATATTCCTGAACTAGCAATGGAATTTACTTCAGAAACATCAAAATTAATTGACATGTTACAAGACAACTATACCCTACTGAAGAAAAATCGATCAATGAAAATACGATTCACCAAAATTATTAAAAATTTAAAAATGGAAAACACGACACAGTAACACCCATACACTCATAATTAATTTAAAAAGAAAATGGATTTAAGAACACAAAACATTTCTATTATAAACTGGAATTGTAATGGTATCATTACACATCTAGAAGATCTTAAAATCATTTTAGCAACTTATAACCCAACAATACTATGCATTCAAGAAACGCATCTCCACACAAATCAAAAAATACACCTTCAAAACTACAATATTATATACAAAAGTCTAGATAATCAGATAAGAGCTCACGGTGGAATCCTTATAGCAATAAAAAATGAAACTAGTTATACAGAAATAAATCTCAACTGTGATCATTTACAGACTTTAGCGATACGCTTAAACAATAATCTAGCTATAACAGTTTGTACAATATATATCCCTCAATATACTAGAATTGAAGAAAGTGATTATACTAATTTATTATCAAACCTTCCAACACCATTTGTATTTACAGGGGACTTTAATTCGCACACCGAACAAATAGGAGGAAATATAACAGATAGAAGGGGCAAACTATTAATGGAAATAATAGAAAAATTCAACCTAACAATACACAACCCATACGAACCAACTCACTACAGTACCACTCATAGAACATGGAGCACCATTGATTTCATCTTAAGTACAAGTCAGATCGCGCACTTAATAGATACCCATCTACACGCTGACATGGGAGGAAGTGACCATTATCCTCTGATCATCAACGTACACAGTAAAATCGCTACACCGAATATGGAAACAAAGTTTAACTTTAAAAAAGCAAACTGGGACCTGTATCAAAAATTATGCTTAGCCGACACTAAACTAGAAAGCAGCAGCGACACTGATACGCTCGTTGCATCCTACTGCAATCACATTCTTAAACACGCTGATCAAGCTATCCCGAAAACAAAACCATTACCTAAAAATAAAACTCCAGTACCTTGGTGGTCGGAAAAATGCTCAGTAGCCATTCGAAATAGAAGGAAAGCACTCAAAAAGTTAAAACAAATATCCACAATTGAAAATCACATAGCTTACCAGCACGCCCGATCAAAAGCTAGGTGGGTGCTTAAACAAGAAAAAAAGAGAAGCTGGAATGAATTCACATCTACTCTTACAGCTAGAACACCAATCCAACAACTTTGGAATAAAATACGGGCATTAAACAAAACATACACCCCTCGTATACCAAATTCAATTTCAATATGCGGCCAGCTCTACACAGAGGTGGAAGAAATAGCAGAACAATTTGCACTCTATTTTGAAAGCATCTCAAGCGATAATAAATTGCCACTGTCTTCATTACAAATCAAACAAGATATGGAATCTAAAGAATTAAAATTCGATACAGCAATAAATCCGACATATAATTCCCTTATCGAGAAAAACGAAATTGTCAACGCTGTTAATTCCATGAAGGAATCGGCAACCGGTGCTGACAATATTCACATCCTACTCCTAAAGAAGGCTCCAGATTGTATGTATGATAAGCTAGTTCAGCTGTTTAACCACATATGGACAACTCGATCTTTCCCAAGGCAATGGAGAGAATCCATAATAATACCAATACAAAAACCAAACAAAAATCCGACACAATTAGATAATTTCAGACCAATATCATTAACTTCCGTTCTATGTAAAATTTTCGAAAAAATTGTCAACAAACGACTAATCTGGGAACTAGAAAACAGAAAACTGTTATCACCGAAACAATGTGGCTTCCGACCATCACGATCAACAGCAGACCACCTTCTTCACTTACAAACGTTCATTCAAAACAACTTTACAAAACGTAAACACACCTTAACAGTCTTCTTCGATATCACAAAAGCATTTGATCGGATTTGGAAGAAAAAAACAATCTTAACTTTGCACAAATGGGGCTTTCGAGGACACATAATGTACTTTATACAAAACTTCCTATCGGAGCGCACTTTTCGAGTAAGAATCGGTCGAGCTAAATCCGCCTCAAAACAGCTGCAAAACGGTGTCCCACAAGGTTCGGTGCTAAGTCCAACATTATTTATTATAGCGATAAACGATTTAACAACATCTGTTCCTGCGTCTATATCTTCTACTCTGTTCGCAGATGATTTCACAATCAGTATCGGTTGTAAAAATCTACAATCAGGTACTCGGAGATTACAAAATGCAATCAATAAAGCGTATGAGTGGACAACACAAAACGGTTTAGAATTCTCGGTATCAAAAACAAAATGCATCCACTTTTGCAAATTAACGAGCTGTGATAAAACCCTAGTCGTTACACTAAATAATATACCAATCCCTCAGACACAAACAGTCAGATATCTCGGCCTAACATTCGACGACACGCTCTCTTAGAGGCAACACATAAACGAATTAAAACAATCGTCCCTAAAGAAAGTGAATTTAATGAAAAAACTATCTAATAGTTCTTTTGGAGCCGACAGAGCTGTCTTACTCAAAATTTATCGAACAATAATACGTCCCTGTTTAGATTATGGTGCTCCAATTTATGGAACGGCAAAATCATCGATTCTGCGTACTTTAGATCCGATTCATCATTCAGCTATTCGATTGGCTCTTGGAGCTGTTCGCACTAGTCCGATAATTAGCCTATTAATTGAAGCCAATGAATGGCCGCTAAAATTTCGTCGAGAGTACTTAATGATGAAGCTTGATACATACACCAAAAGTAGATTACATACAACAAACATACAAAAAACAAAAATGTTACGTCACCTCCCCCACTCAACAGGGTTATTTCAAACTCATATTACAAATATCATCAAGACCTTGAAACTCAATCTTTCAGAACAAACTTATCATCGCGTAATACCATCGCTACCACCAAACAAAAGAACAAATTTAAATATTGACGTATCATTGGCATTACACAACAAAAATATGATGTCAAAACAAAGAGCCTATGACAGTCTAATGAAATCATTCGATTCATATGAAAAATTCTACACAGATGCGTCAAAGACAACCCAAGGTACGGGTTGTTCCGTCATACATCGAGATATCACCGTAAGGTACGTTCTACCAACCGAATTCTCAGTACTATCCGCTGAACTAATGGCAATCAACTTAGCTATCAATTTGGCTAGAGACTTACGCTTACCAAAAATAGTTATTTTTACCGACGCACTTTACGCCGTTCAAAGCATTAATTTCGATCCCACAAAATCTAACCACCCAATAGCCCAAGATATTCACCTGGCAGCTAACCAACACGTACAAGAAACCATCATATGCTGGATCCCTTCACACTCCAACATAAAGGAAAATGAAGAAGCTGACATCGCTGCGAAAGAAGCGGCGGAGATGTTCCCAGTACCAAAAATTTCAATCCCAATACAAGACGAAATACACAATATCAAAAACCAATTTCACGAGGCATGGAACTTACACTGGAAGCGTATTCCCACAACCAACAAACTTCGAAACGTCAAGTTAAACACAGATCCATGGAGAACAATCATCCCATCGCGACGTGATGATGTTGTACTAACTCGGCTCAGAATTGGACATACGTCATTAACCCATAATTACTTAATAGAAAAAAAAAAAAAACGATATGTTGCTACTGCGGACGGGAGCCTCTAACAGTCGAACACATGCTTACAAAGTGTAGGCCACTTCAAAAATACCATCCTGATGGCAATATTTCAATTCACACGGCACTCTCTGATAATCCAGCGGAACTTGAAAAAACCATTAATGGTACACGGCACCTTAAAAAAAAAAAAAAAAAAAAAAAGCAAATGTTAAGAAACAAATAAGAAAAAAAAAAATAAAAAGATATTATAGAATAATTAAAACAAAAATTAAACATTAGTGATTTAATGATATGCAAAGCTGCCAATGTAATGGAGTTACAATCAAATAAAGGTGAATAGTTATATAAAATGTATAATTTCATAAATAATAGTGATTTAAAGAAAATAAAAAATCCAACATTTAGATTTAGTGAAATTATCAAAAAATAATTAAAATCTATCGATCAAATAGAATGTAATGTTAACCAAAAGAATGATCATATCACAAATCATAATTAAAGCACATACTTATTCCACAAAAATCTAACTGAAATGAATCTAGAAACACCAATTTTAACAGAATTAATAAAATTACATAAAAATAAAACCGATTAGACCATTAGTAAACTGCATCAATACACTAGGTTATAAAATTTCAAGAAATATAGCGAAAGTTTTAAAAGATGTTTTTGCATACAATCTGCTCGTTTGAACATTAAGTAGCATCGCTATGCATGTAGATCACGATGGAACGCTTCACAATGGCATTTCTTGCTTACATATTGTTCTATTTATTGTAGTATATTGAATTTTATAAATTACCGTTTACGGACGAAATTCTAGTTCAATCTGGCTAAGTCGCTTCAATCGTCTGAATCGTACGCTATTTTGCGAGAGATCAACTGCTAATGGATTGACGTAATTTTTGAGTCGATGAAAATGTCTCCCTACAAAGGTTGCAATTACTTCTTTGACAGTTGAAATGCGGAGGTCCTTGTGCATGTCATCGTTGCGAACAAACCATAGTTCGCTAAAATATCTCGCATGACTTTGGACTAGAATCTTTGTATAAATTTAAAGTTTGAATAGCTTGCTGTTCCCCAGATTTGAATACCGTATGTCCACACGGATTCTAACATTGTTTCATATAGTAATACTTTTTCGATTGATAATGGTTGCTTTTTACTCATTAGCCAAGGCATATTACGGTATGTAATGTTTAATTACTTCCGTTTTGCAATAATGTGATACTTAAAGGCGAGCCGTTGGTCAAGGTGTAATCCAAGATATTTCAAAACACATGACTTTAGAATTATCTACCCATTCAATTGGATCAAAAAAGTTTGCACCCTTTTGATTCATTAATTGCGATTCTCCGTCTGGTTTTGGAATTGTTATTACTGTAGCGAATTTCATTTGTATCGAAAAATTGCATTGAAAATGTGTGTCAACAATATTACAGCTTCTCTTGGCGTTTTCTTTATAATATTAACTGTGATGAGATCGTAGCCCGGTGCCTTCTTAAATACTTTTGTATGAACGCCTTTACCTCCATAGATGCTGGTTTTGGGGGGGGGGGTAAAATCTGAAATGATATATGCAAGTAATTTTCTGTCTTTTTTATGACCTGTAATACTACTTGAATGCGGTTGGTACACTTTTGATAAGTATTCGGGATTTACGTTAACTTTTTCTTGATTAGTTCGTATCCAATTATTGTTCACCATTTTAATGGGGCTACACTGGAACCCTTCTTAACATTTTTTGCTACCGTCCATAAATTATAATCCGTTGTTTTGGTCGGAGACAACTTAATTATATGTTCTTCAAATGCATTATGTTTTGTTTCTAACAACTCTTTTTCAACAGCCGACGTGCTTTAATTAGGATATTTTTATTAGTATGATTTATATCATTCTACCATATTTGTCTTAGTTTTCGTTTCTTCGATATCTGATTCCTCATCACTTTTGGATAATATATTATTTCAGGTGTTTCTTCCTCACCAGGCGTAGCTAAATACGCAGATTTTTGTATACACTTGGTATGCTTTTTTAATGAACTTCAACTGTTTGAAAGTAAAATGATAAAATATACCGTGAAAAGCGGTTATAGTACGATTACTCTAGTTTTCAAAGCGGTTAAATAACCGCGGCTTCTGAATAACCGTACAATTGAAAAACCTCTTGTGCGTGTCAGACCTAAGACCAGTGAAATATTTTGCATTTGTAAACCTGAGTAATAAGGAAATAATGATGATGATAAATATTAGTCGTAAGTAATCGATATTGATAAAAAAAGAATAGGCGTATATATATCTAGCATAAGGAATCATTTAAACGAGGAGAGCAGGAAATGTACCACATAGAAGTCGATATAGAAAGGTTATGATAATAATAACAACTCAGTAGCTCTCGATGTCAACAAATACAGAGAGAATTATAAATAAACAGAAGAAAGAGATTGGTAGAATAAAATGAAAAATCAAAAACATATCGAGAAGACCTAGATTAGACAATACCAACGTTATTATCAGAATACTGTTATGGATATTCACACACACACACACATACATACACATGTAATATATATATATATAATGCATAGCGGGGTAATTTCTCCAGTCAGTTGTTATTAGAATGAACGTCTGTTTTTGATGGCATATTTTGAAATGAAAAAGGATTGACAAAGTAATCGTTGCTCCCTAATCGGGGATCGAAGAAGCCATTTAAAAGAGTTCGTGCCTATACCATAACCCCGAAATTCTCGATATAAGCAGAGTACGGTCGTAATATATAGTATGGAGTTATTATCGGACATATATATATATAACACCACACACACACTCTCATACATATATAATATATAATACGTACGACAACACAATAGGGTTAGTGAATTAGGTGATGCCACGTGCAACGATCAAAAATTCATATATCAAAAGATAGTACAGTATGCCTTCCACTACTTCGATCGCCCATCCGCCAGTTCGTTAGTTACTTCCATTATATACAGATAGACGTCCAACGAAATGCTTTTAGGGTGTTCCGCGGGGGAAAAATATTCACGTATTAGAATCGCATGGCCTTTATCGTTTTCTACGGTTAAATGCCGTATTATTACGTGACCTTTTTTATATTTATTATATTTTAATTTATTCGCGCGACTGAAATTCAATTTTCTAATACGAGTTTCGACCTTTAACTTCTGAAAGATAAACGACTTTCTGAAACGCTGAGAAATGTGTACTTGACGTAATAATGTTTCATCCGAAATATTTTTTCTAACTTATTTGTATATTATAAGTCATTCAACTAAATTAGAAATGGTATATTTTTTCATGTTTATAAGACATTCGTCTAAACCGAAGATTATAACATACATACATATACATATTATCTATATACGTCGTGGCGTAAATCACACAAAATATAATCGTTTGTGGCACGTTTTATATTTCAATTATAACTCGTCTCGAGGTACACGTATAAATTAATGCATTATTAATACAACTATTAATTATAAGGATTTTATTAATAATATAAAAATAAAATGGTTATAAATGTACGCATACACACATATATAAGTATACATAGTTTAGGTTTAATGCGACTTCATGAAATTAATATATTATACAATAAATTTCTTCTTAAACATATATTATTCGCTGCATTTATACATTTCACGCCATATTTCTTTCTTCCTCGTAAATCATAAGGCAATATTACATATTCTTCAAGTTGACAAGATTTCTACAGATATCACTATGAATACTTAAAAACTGAATTTTTTCATTCTCATTTCATTCCCGAACCTACACTTACTATATGCATACCAATTAACAGTCCCAAATGTACCCAATCATCACCCACCTTGATCTCTTCTACAAATACCCGTAAACGTTGAACTCTGTCAGTATGAGAAATCACTAAATTCAGCGAGAACCATACCACAATGTGATGAACATATATTTATTTATTGTTAATCAACCGCGATACAAAAGTTTTATATAGAAGAAGAAGAAGAAGAAGAAGAAGAAGAAGAAGAAGAAGAAAAGTATATTTTGATTGATTAAATTTTACAAGAAAATAATAACTTATAATATATAGCGTTCTATCGTTCCGAAATATAAAAAAATTCCTTAACCGATAAACTTAATAATAATTTTTAAAAATATACACGCGAGTGATAGTTATAAACATTCATTGCTTAATGAAATTTACAGGAAAAATTAAACCTGCAACGTGTAATTCATAAGTAAATTTTAAACACAATGGTTAAAATAATTTATAAAATTTAAAGAGAAAAACAAAAAATACAAAAAATATATCAAATAAAATTTATCTATAATATCATTGAATTTTAAACCTAATGTTACCCTAGTAAGATATGTTTAATTCGTCTATGTTTATATTTTTTATACCTGTGCCGTAGAGACTGATAATCGTAGTTTCCAATTTCATTGACATTTCGGTCAGCAGACATTATGCATTAAAAAATGTTAAGGTCCTGTTTTTTATTATTTCTTGTATATAGGGATAGTTTAAAATGTCATGCATTGTTTTAATGGGCGTGTATCTGGATTTGTTCAACACTATTCTTAGGCAATGATTTTGTAAACGTTGTAATTTGTTTATATTACTTAGGCAGGTGTTCGACCATACAGGACTAGCATAAAGAACTTTAGGTTGAATTACCTGATTATAAATCAAAAGCTTGTTCACCGGTGATAGATTTCCTGTTAAATATTGGAAACAGCACACTCATTTTTTTATGTCCCTTGTAGATACACTCGTTAATATGTTTAGTAAAAGTTAGCTTACTATCTAGTGTTACACCGAGATAATTTACTTTAGAATTCCAGTCTAGGTACTCATTACGAATTCGAACAAAGTCATTTATAGCGGGTTTACGAAAATAATAGTCTCTGTTTTACTATCGTTAATTTTAATTTTCCACTTATGAAAGTATTTGGATATTTTGTTAATTGCAGCGGTTAATCTGTTGCTAATCGTATCCATACGGTATGATGACGTCAGCAGAGCAGTATCATCAGCATATAAATTAACATCAACTTTTTTAATTGTACTAATATAATTTATGTAAATAATAAACAAGAATGGACCAAGGATGCTGCCCTGAGGTACTCCTGTCGATGCATATCTGACTTTAGAATTCTGATTTTTAATTTTCACATAAAATTTCCTGTTATGTAAATATGCCTTAGTCATGGAAACTAGTTGATATGGAAAACCGTATTTTATTAATTTATACAGAATTCCATCGTAGCAGTGTCGAAAGCTTTTTCAATGTCTAGCAGTGCTAGCCCAGTGTGCTTATTTTTATTAAAATTATCAGTAATCAGATCACAAATTTTTACTAGCTGCGTGGTAGTGTTTAAATAAGCCGAATTGGAACTTATTAAGAATACCATTTAAATCGCTATGTTTTCTAAATCTAATGAGTAATATTTTCTCAAAAATTTTGTTTACTGAGCAGGCTAACAGGTCGTATATTTTTCATCAATCTATAACGCGTTCGCATAGAACGTTATCTAAATTTAATCCTATGCAATTATTAATATATATAAATTATTTTCTACCGAACCCGGAAATTTACTTATATTGCGCATATTATCGGTATGCGAACATTCAAAAAGAAAATGTTCAACCGTGTTTACTGTCGGAACTAAAATACGGACAAGAGTCAGATGGTCTTATGGAAAAACGCCTACGATACGAAATTACCATGTCCAAACAGCATCTGACTAAAAAAGAAATTTACATCCAAATCATCTTTAATCTTAAATTTATT
This sequence comes from Coronaproctus castanopsis, assembly GCA_032883995.1. Classification (NCBI taxonomy): domain Eukaryota; kingdom Metazoa; phylum Arthropoda; class Insecta; order Hemiptera; family Monophlebidae; genus Coronaproctus; species Coronaproctus castanopsis. Next base: position 105,777,095 of record CM065052.1, on the reverse strand, counting down.
TTCAATACTGTGAAATAATTGAAAGTTTTTCTACCGTTCAAACCATTAATCCATCTATTATTATGTCGTGTCTCTAATATTATTACATTAATTTTCTTAGTAAAGAAATTCATACGATTTAATAAATTTTAATTTAACTCATAACCGAAATTAGAATAAAAAGAATCTTTTACAGAAAATTTTAATTATAATCAATTTATCAAGAAATATATTAAACTCTGAATTGAAAATACTTAAGTCAGTAGGCAAGATCCTTGTAATAAGTTGCGCAACCACGGTTGAAACAGTTCTATATAAACAGACAACACTAAGCAGGAGATTGCTTAGCTAAAATTTTTATCAAACATAATCGATTTTAATTTGTGAACGTAAATACTTGAACAATAATAATTAAACAAATATTCGATTAATGAAATCACTACTCGCCGATACATCGACATTAAATATTCAACCGCTCCTTTATAAATAATTACACGTCCTTTATATTTAATTCCGCCAATGTTAGGTTTAATTTTGAGGAGCGTAAAGAATTTCTTATTAACTTTATTCGGAGGATATTCAACGCGTTAATTAAACTTTAACTTATTATCTAGGATTATGCCCAGCGATTTTACAATAAGAATCGACTGATTTTAAATTAACTAAATAGTCAGTAAGTGGCTACAAAAATGAGAAATATTTCTGTTGCTAATTACCACCAGGGCTGATTTTTCTAAGCTGATCGGAAGTAATTTGGAGGTTCTTACAAATATTTTTAACGTTATAAATTTGAAAAGGAGAATACAGATTTATTACAACGCGCAAATCATCAGCGGAGCTAATAAGTTCTGCGCTTTATCTATTATTCGCTCCATCTAAATTTCTGTGTATATCTGAATATGAAATATTCCGTAGTGTAAGTTCTAAGATTGAGCTCTGAGGAACTGCGTAGGAAATATTTCTTATTATAGTAAATTCATCGGCTATTATTCTTACTTTCCTGTTATTTAAATAATAAATAACAATATTTATTAATAATAAAATAAAACAATATATTAATATTAATAAACCCGAGTTTACGTTTCAAGCAACATGCCGCGCTCATCATCAGAACTAAATGAGTGCGGCATGTTGCTTGAAACGTAAACGCGGGTTTATTAATATTAATATATTGTTTTATTCTATCATTAATAAATCGGTTTTTTTTTTCTAAATTGTACGCGAGTTTTCCGAAATTATTTTTAATAATTATGAATATCGACCGCGAAAATAATTTTAAAAATATTTATTAAATAGGAGTTTACGCTATTACGTTTGAGTACATGTATAATTTTAAAGTGTTTACAATTATCAAATGAGCCATTACGTCAAAAGTAATAACGACACTAATTAAATTATTTTTTTCTGGACACATCAATAAGATTGTACAATTTTTTAATTGCCAATACATAAATATGTTGGAACGATTAAAAGATACCCGGTGCTTCAAACGATAAAAATCGTATTACAGGCGCTATTATAACTACAAAACAGAAAATATCTTTTACTCCTTTCAACGTCGAACGAGTGTAAATATTGGAGAACTTTATGCAATATTCCAAGCACTGAAAATAATCACCGCACGAAATGAGCTACATTATACTACATTGGCTGATTCCCTCACTTCATGTCATGAAAGTAAATTTGGTCCAACCAAAAAATCTGTACCTGTTGGAGACACAAATCTTCAAAGTTTAGATTCCAACACATACTGGTTTCCCAGTGAACGAAGCTGGAGATCTATTAATCAAGCATCCAATTGAGCCGGGGATAATAACCGATAATGCTAAAATACTACTTTCGGAAGCTAAAAAATATATTGCAAGTCTAAATGAGGAACCTAAAGATCGTGAGAACGCAAATGGTATTTTAAACCATATAGCTGAAGTACAGATGTACATAATTGAAAATGACGTGGATATACTTCTTTTATCAGAGACACATCTTACGAATATCAAGTTCACTAAATTTATCGGATACAACTCGTACTTTACTAATCATCCGGATGGTACAGCGCATGGCGGTACCGGTGTCATAATAAAAAGCAGCATTAAGCACTATGAACTTGAAAAATATAAATTTAATTATCTACAAGCAACCAGCGTAATGATTACTGAAGATTCGAATAAAAATATCAGCATCTCGGCGGTTTACTGTCCTCCTAGGCACAATATAAGCAAGAAACACTTCGCAGACTTTCTGAAAACGTTAGGCTGTAGATATATTGTAGGTGGTGACTACAATGCAAAAAATATTTATTTCAAATCTAGACTAACTGTTCCTGGAGGCAGAGAATTAAAATCGGCTATTGATGAAACACAGCGCTATTTGCTTATCTGGAACACCTACATACTGGCCAACCGACACTAATAAAATAATAAAATACCAAACCTACTGGATTTTTATATAGTAAAAGGTTTTTCATCAGCATTTATTGACGTTAAGGCGGATGAAATTCTACCGTCAGATCATGCCTCTGTTATGCTCTTAGTCAGCATATACTCACGAAAATGTGCAAACCGAAACTGCATAATAAGTCCGTAAATTGGGACGTATTTAGAGAGCAGTTCGAGCGTAAAGCAAATGTAAAAATACCACTGAAAACCGAAAACAAAATAGAGGAGGCAATAGAGTACTTTATTAAAATCACACAACAGGCTGCGTGGGAATCCACGCCAATAATAAATAACAGACAACCAATTATCTATTACCCAGAGATGTTTAAAAGAGCGGTTAAATTAAAAAGGAAATTGAGAAAGAAATGGCAAACATCAAGAAATCCTGATCATAAGACAGCCCTAAATAAACAAACGAAGATTTAAAAAAAATTATTGCAAGACTTAAAAAACAAATCACTAAGTCAAAAAACTTATTAATCTTTCATCCTTGGCGCAACATGACTACTCACTGGTAACAATGAACCTCAAAAGGCCAACACAAACAATACATCTTATAAGGAAACTAGATAGAACTTGGGCTAAAACGGATTTAGAAAAAGCGGAAGAATTTGGTGAATATTTCGCAAAGATATTCCAGCCGCATCCTGGAAATGTAATGTTGAATCACGTTACTTCTTGTTACGATGTTTGCCCTGCAATAAAACTTACGTCTCCAGGTGAGGTTAATACTTTAGTGAAAACTTTAAATCCAAATAAATCACCGGGTTATGACTTAATAACCTCACGGATTTTAAAAGAATTACCAAAGAAAGGTTTTGTACTATTAACATACATTTTTAATGCGATGATCCGACTACGGTATTTTCCTATACAACTGAAATTGTCGCAGATTGTTGTTGTTAAGAAACCACAAAAGTCACCAACGGAATCAGCTTCCTATATACCCATTTCGTTGTTTTCTGTAATCTCTAAGCTGTATGAAAAGCTATTGTTAAAACGACCGATGCCGATCAATGACAAAGGAATAATACCTGAACATCAGGTTTGGATTTAGACCTAAGCATGGCACGGTAGAACAAATCCTTTGAAGGAAAAAACTATTGTGATGCTATATTCCTGGACATAAGTCAGACTTTTGACAAAATGTGGCACGATGGCCTATTGCAGAAAATTAAACGTCATTTTCCATATCAATTATATCAAATACTTTAGTCATACATCAGTGAAAGGTACTTTTATGTGTAAACTACAGAGACGACTCATCAGATATATAACCGATAAAACTTGGGCGGCTACTGTACCTTATTTACACATCAGATATAACAACACCTACCAGTGTAGAAGTAGCGACCTTTGCCGATGATACTGCGATATTGTGTTCAGCTATATGTCCCATTAAAGCGCCGAATACCATTCAAGCAGCAGTTAACGAAATTTCATCATGGCTGAGCTTGTGGAAAATCAGGACTAATGAAAGTAAATCAGCACGAATAGTCTTCACTAACCGAAGAATTTACCCGACGGATGACATAATTTTAAATAATGTTCCGATTCCATAGAAAACAGATGTTAAGTATCTCGGTATGTTCCTCGATCAACGTTTAACACGGAAAAAACACATATCAGCGAAACGAACTGAGTTAAACATAAAGCTTAGATGAATTGGCTATTTAACAGGAAGTCGGAGGCATCATCTGAGAACAAACTTTTACTTTATAATCAGATCTTAAAGCCGATTTGGCACTACGGTTGCCCATTATGGGGTTGCTGCAAAAAGAGCAACATAGCAATCATTCAACGTATGCAGAATAAAATCTTCAGGATGGTTGTAAATGCACCATGGTACATATCTAACTTCATGCTTCATGAAGACCTCAGAATAAAGTCAGTTCAGGAAGTAATATCCGATGACTCAAAGAAGTATGCTCTCCGATTGGAAATGCATCCAAATAATATGGCCATCAGGTTGCTAGACAATTCGCAAGAAATCAGATGGCTTCATAGAACGAAGCTGTTTGATCTAGTATAAGACAAAAGTTCTAATACAACTTTTTAGCACCTGCCGCTGGGTAGGTTGCTATTCAGGCTACATGCACGAAATACGTAAAATTGCTAAATAGCTATTATTAGCTAGGTGAAATTTAGCTGGAAAAGGAAAAAAAAAGTCTCGTCTAACATAACCTACGCCGTTATAAACTAATAAATTATAATAATTTGAAGAGACACGAACAAGTCACAGTGGCCCGATTTTGGATATACCCGGTGAACCGATAATTTCGGATTAGATAAAACACAACGACTCACATGCGAAAGGTGTAATGAATCTACAACAATAATCACAAACAGCGAGAACTATTTACCAATATGACAAATATTACAAATTATCGAACGTAGCCAATATGAAGAAATTAACCCAAATAAAATAATAACTTTTTTAAAACAATCTAAACTGATTAAACATAATTACGAACGTCAACAAATAAATAAAAAGAGAAAAAAAGGAACATTTCGTCTTGGTTAATTGTTCGAGCAAACATAAAAATATGTTATAAATTTCGTTCTCGTAATAGTCTGTACGATTTTAACATTGTTATTTCGAAGTATCAACCTTGACCTTTCCAGTCCCGGTCTAGATGGTATATAAAATTTTTATGTTAATAAAATTTTATATTTCCCGAATGTGTCAATTCTAAAAATATTTATATAAACACACTGAAAATTAGAAGTTATCTAAAGAGCATCAATAAATACCGCGTATAAAATGTGTATAACTTTGTGTCAAAATTTGATAATTTTCGACTGAAAGGATAAAATATTTATTTATATAAATCGTCTATTTTCCATCCATTTTTTTAAAACCAGTCTTCACGCTTGAATTATCAAATAAATTAACCTTCATTAACCAGAAGCTATTTTCAACGTTTCTCTAGTAGTATATATATTACTGGTATAATTATTTGTATTTACCTTAATATAATTAAGGTATAATTTTCATTATTTTCTATTATATCCAGATATTTATATTCAGATTGCAGGTTTTATTTTTACCTTAAGATGTGTACAGCTTTCGAATTTTTTTCGAATGTATATATGTATATATATATTGTTTTTCCCGGATAACCAGTGAGACAAGTTTATTAATCATTTTTTCTGTGTACATTGAATAATACGTGTGCTTAATAATAAATTATTAACTAACGAATATTAATGTGTGCAGATTGAATTTTAAACTTATAAAATAACACAGAAAATACATACTTAAATTGGGTACATAATAAAGTAACGGTGATGATAATTCTTAGTCACCATTACCATTTACTATAACATAATAATGAAACAAATACATATTTACATTATTAAAATAAATATTATTAATAACAATACTACTATTTATACCAATAACTACTATTCAAACGTTAGTTGCAAAATATCGCATACACAATGTAATTCTTACAAGTAACTCATGAATTCAAAGTATATATATATATATATATATTTTTAAATCATTATCTTAACTTATATATGAATAACTTTTGTATTACTGAATTAGTTAAAAATCATTACTTACTTGAAAATCACTACTACTATGATAACAACTAATATTTATTAACAATTTGAGTCAAGGAATTTGACCACTCTATTTCATAGTTAACTTCTCCGTCATTAAATCGTAAAAAAAAACAGTTTCATTCTTTCTGCATTATTTCTGTCTAAGATTAATGACGTATTTGCGCATATATTATACTCATCTCGTAACTGTCTAAAACGTTTACATTCAAAAATTAGATGTTGTGCATTGTCAATGCTCATTGATCCGCAAACGAGACAGTTTGGAGAGTTTACTAAAATCGATGAAGGTATTCTATAAAGTTACCATGTCCCGAGAGTACTTGTGTATTAAAAAAAGTGATATTCAGATTTTTCATTTTAAGTTTATTTTTTGGAAACAAGAGATAGATTTTCCGACCACTGATATCCTCATCCCAGCCTGATTGCCAAACACTGTTAATATCATTACGAACCTTATTTTTTAATAATTTCATAGCCGGTCCGGTTCCTAATGTTTGTTAATAACACTATTTGAAAAGTATGTAAGAGAAGTGACCATTTCGAAGCTTTTGACTATTCTATATTCTGAAATTATTACTCATCCAATAAGGAATAGATGTAAAGGAAGAATATTGGCAATCACACAAGAAGCTGAAGAAGAAGTGGTTCTATAAAATGAGGAGATGTTTAGTATAAATTTTCTCCGGTGTTTATTGATTTTTGAGAGGATCTTTTTGTTTAAATAAATGCAGGACCCATATCCATAAACAGATTGAACTAATCCTTTATAGAGTATAGCTCTTTCTTTATATCGTAAACCATAATTATTACGAAGTAACCTACGAAGTTTATCGTATAGCCTACTGCATTTAATGTTCATTTTGTCTATATGGGCTGTAGAAGTAAGTTTTTTATCTATTAATATACCGAGATACTTAATTTTATCAACAAGACAAATCGATTTACCAGAGATTATCTTTAAATCGACCAAAAGTTTTTCTAATTTTAATAATAATAATGATAATAATAAGAAAATTTTTCGCCTTGGTTTTTCCGCTGCAAATGGTACATTTTATTAGAATTTAAGGTCCTTTTTAATTAAACGAAATTTTACGTATGAAAGAAAAGATTTTTATTTTTAGTCAACTATTTAGTTGTATTTATATTTTTATCAGTTCAGTTTAATTTTTGAGTATATATATATTTCTTTTGGAACCGATATTGTTTACCAAATCTGCATTCAAATAATTTTCCGAGAATATAATTTGAAATTTCGAATTTAATTTGGATTTGTAATACGTCAAAATCTACGACGCTTTTAATACAAACGTAATACTTATACGCAATCTAAAAATTCACCAATTCTCGATGTTATTTCAATTTTATCTTGAAATAAATATCATAATTAGTTCACATCGTACTCACACATCGACTAAATAATAACCATAATTTTCAGCTTTTGAGCTAAATAAAAAAATCATTTGATATAACGATAAATACGATTTTATAATATTGTTATCGTTAATTATCTCGTTAACGTTAAGTTAAATAAATTCATCAAAATTTATTCTTTACCATAATGTACATCCTCATCTCATACAATATATCATTCATTAATCGTATCAGAGGTAGGCTAGTACTTACCTATACATAATTTGTTGTGCAGTGTAAGTAGTGTACAAGGAAATCATAATATGGCGTTAGCGCAGATAGACATACCCACACACACACACACACACCCGGAGAGGACAGATTGTAATAGCTTTGTTGTCACGATATAATGCAGCTTGGAGTGTTTTTTTTTTTTTTTAGTGTACTATATTACTACTAGCGCCCGTATGGTGCTGTTCGTGGTGGTTTGCCATTGCCTTCCACGCGATAATAATATTAGGATTATTTATGTTTTTATTTTCTGATAATCATTTTTGCGTCGTCGAACGTATTCGAACTCGGTACCTTCCGTATAAAATTCCGTGCTCTAGCCACTTTATATTGTTTTCCTACATTTATTTTCATTCTCATAATTTAGGAAAAATATTTTTTTTATTACTTCCTTAGACAAACAAAATCTATAATTTCCAAGAAAATTTTTGATAACATCCTAAATATATATATATATATATATATATATATATATTATAAAGAGGCAGAAACGTACTAACACTAGTGTAAATAAAAAAAAAAAAGTTATCAAAAGTACTACCACTAGTAACTGTTACTATAACAATACATTGTTGTGTAATATTATGTCGTCACAACAGGTATAGGTTATCTCCTAAGCGACGAACGTTCGCTGGAGAAATGGGTCACTAAATTACGTCATAACAGACACGGGTTTGTACTGTGTCCTATTTCCAGCGGTGCTTTCTTCCCTTATGTCAGCTTTATCTTTCTCTACTGAAAGCAGCGTACTTTTAAAGAATTATATCGATCACGCAAACGCAGGTGTATGACGTCATCGTTTTTAACGTCATGATTGCTCCAGTTAACGAAATTTATACGAAGGGTAAAAAAAATATATACGTATTTAGATGATCACCCGCTTCTATAACAAGTTTTCGTGTGTTTACGAATTGGTGGTTAATGAATGATGTGCTTCATGTTTTTCATTCACAAGAGGAAGGTAAAAATATGTTTCCCTCCGCATGATTATACACATATACACAAACACACACACGCTCATATATATATATACATATATTATATGCGCATAAACTGACGAGTACGCAGAACTAATTTTCTTTGGCGTCTTCAACCACCTTTATTGAATGGGTTAGCCGAACGAATTGACACCCTCCGACCTATCGCTATTTGAAAGCGTTACAACATCGCTCTTATACGCCTTCATCGGACAATCCACGACGTATACACGTATTAAATGATTAACCTTCGTTTCATCAATAATTCCGACTCAAGTGTAACAGTTTTTATTCCTTTTAGGCCGTGGATTTCATGATAAAATAAGGCTTTCGAAAAAATGTAATTTTCCTTAAAACTGCGCATTTTTAATCAACTAGAAAAGGAAACGTGAAAAACAGGCAAAATTTACAAAGAAATTATTTCGAGAAATAAAACGTATTCTAAGAATGAAATTATATATAAGTTATCTGTATATTTAAATCAACTTTCGCAAATGTCACATTTTATATATAAGTGCGTGTATGAAGTACAATAGATAATTGATTAATAATAATTATAGAGCTTATAAAATAATTTACAAAAAATCTATACGCTGATTACTGCGATTTCAACTATATATATGCACAATAAATGAACCATTAAAAATAAATACATTTAAAAACAAAGATGTATCTGACGTAATTCTAATACAAACAATAAGGATAATAATTACCCAATATATAGATTACACCCCCGATATCGATAACATATTCACAAGCAGGCCTTTGCCTTTGGAATCTATTTCAAACACCTTGTACACTAGTTCGTTTAGAGTGTAATCGCAATAACACGGGAAATTTTTCTCATCATAAAATACACTTTTTCGCTTCATCCTATCATCTCATCAATATTTAATGCATCACCCAAGCTAGATTCCGGAAAATGTTATCGGTAACCGATTCCTTCAAATCGAATCGACCCGAAAGTTTATCGACTCAATTCGAATCGATTCCACTTAGAATCGATTAATTGTTAGAATCGACTCGGATATATAAAAACCGAGTCTTTCATTTTATCGAACGTGTAATGATTTTTTTTTCCTTTATTTTTAATTGAGTTTAGGTTATAAAACCATTAATGATGTGGACATGTAGAATTGTCTAAGAATAAAAAAAAATGCATAGCAGTCATTTCTGTTTATTGATTACGACGGCCTGGTGTCTGTCTACTGATAAGGAAATACTTGGCTCACTTCTTGGTATTCGTTTAACTATTAACTCGATCAACCAACTCTCATTCACTTTGACGAGTCGATCTTTCACAAAAATGAATCGATCAACGCTGGAATCGATTCAAATTGACAGCACTAATCCAAACTAACATAAATTGTTTCGAATGAATATGTTTCGACAAAATGCATCCATGACAAAACTTATTAGTAAGCACGAAATCGCTTTCACCGAACGCATTCTTTCACCGACTTATTTATATTTTAAATACCAGTTTAAAGCCTGTTAAAACGCGCGTCAATCTAGTCCTACACAAATTTTAACAAGGTTCTTACACACATACTAAATCTACTTGTAATATCTAAACCGCATACACATAAATATGTACATAAATATATATATACATATACAGACATACATATATTCTGCCAACTTTCTGATTGATAGGAACTTAGTTTTTCATTCTCTATATAAATAAATATATATATATATATATATATATATATATATATATATATATATATATATATAAGTAGTAAGTGGGCATATTGGGCACACTTCTGTCAACTTTCCGTTATATTTAATCTCTGTCAACTTTCCGTTATATTTAATCTCTGTCAACTTTCCGTTATATTTAATCTCTGTCAACTTTCCGTTATATTTAATCTCTGTCAACTTTCCGTTATATTTAATCTCTGTCAACTTTCCGTTATATTTAATCTCTGTCAACTTTCCGTTATATTTAATCTCTGTCAACTTTCCGTTATATTTAATCTCTGTCAACTTTCCGTTATATTTAATCTCTGTCAACTTTCCGTTATATTTAATCTCTGTCAACTTTCCGTTATATTTAATCTCTGTCAACTTTCCGTTATATTTAATCTCTGTCAACTTTCCGTTATATTTAATCTCTGTCAACTTTCCGTTATATTTAATCTCTGTCAACTTTCCGTTATATTTAATCTCTGTCAACTTTCCGTTATATTTAATCTCTGTCAACTTTCCGTTATATTTAATCTCTGTCAACTTTCCGTTATATTTAATCTCTGTCAACTTTGCCTTTATAAAATCCAAAAAGCAAAACTAAAGGTTAAAATTTCTAAGGGTAATTAAACAAATTAAAAAAAATACTTTTTTAAAAGTTAGATTAAAAAATTGTCAATGCTTATTTATGTTCGATTTGTTAAATAATTATTTTGGTCAAATCCTATAGCACCCCCAAAAATATCAAATTCATTATTGGAATTTCTCTCTAAATTAGCAGCTTCTTTAAAAATATCAAACATATTTTCATCTTTTTTCAGGTAAAATTCGATTGTAGCTAAAAAAATTGGTTAAAAAAAAAAAAGAATATTTTTGTATTATAAAAAAGATAATGGATAATACTGATATAGAAATTTATATAATGATTCCTGCTAGTGAATCTGTTAATGAAAATATAAAGGTATTTATTATAAAATCGGAATTTGAACTTTTTACATTATTAGTGGTAAAATATCAAATTCATTATTGGAATTAAGTTTTAATATTTTTTATAAAGAAAAATTTTTCTTTATAAAATTTCAGTCAAAAATTTGCCTATAAATATTTGAAATCATCAACAATTATTCCACTCCTTAATTGTATTATTAATTATATTATTATGTAGTATTTTTTCTGATACTACGATAACATAACCAATAACATTCGGTGTACTAATAGTTTGGGAAAAGTCGACATTAATTAATATATTTGATTTTCCACTATAAATATATTCAGGGTGTTTTGTCGTGTCTATTACATAAACGCATTTATTTCCAACGAATTCTCCAGGCTCGTAAATCACATCGCTATATCCGTAATAATAATTCTGAAAATCTTTGTACATTTCGAATAGAATTGCGTAAATTCCTTCATTAATATCTATATTTTGTAATTCCTCAGGATAATTTGTATCATTAATTTTCACACGAATATTTTTGACTTTCATAGAGTCAAAATAAGACGGATCTTTTATTTGTTGTTCACAACGATCGTCCTGAAAACCTACAATAATAAATTTAGGATTCTCAATATTTCTGTAAATATTTGTAATATCATAATTTAAAGTCGATCCTGTTACACCACGTTTTTGAATACATTCCCATTTATTAAATTTGTAGGTTATATTTTGCAAATTTGTCAACTCACTAATAAGTTGAATTTCTTGCGTTGGGCGATAGTTAATTATGGGAACTCTAATCACAAATTCTTTTATCGTTATTTTCCCCTCAACAGGTAAACTTGCCTCATCGTGTGTGCCATCTGCTTTTTTTGTTTTCCATCTGAATAAAGCATCTTCATCGCTATTTCTGGTAAAAGTTATTGTAAATCCACCTTTGTAAAAAATTGGTGTACTATTATTGTTACTGAAAAAATCCAGTCCTAATTGTGATAAATCACCGATAACGCAAAATTTATTAAACGAACCTTCGTGTTGAGAAATAAATCCACTATTTTTAAACGAATTTTTATCAGATTGTCTGTACGAAACGATTCCTTTTACAGTCGATATAATTCCAGGATTTTCAATATTATCTATTATTTGGTTATGTTTTTTCACAACTATTCCAGAAAATAAAAATGGAATAAAATTATCGATTAATTTTACATTAGATTTTGTCGGAAAAGTAGTGCCATCTTTTTTCGTAAATTCACCAGTAATATAATACTGATACTTTGACGTTGAAAATGAGTCACCGTAATCGATATTAAAATCAATTTTTTTGTTGGGCGAATTAAAGTTTAAAATGCTCGTAGGGTTATAATTTTTGTATTCGTGCCGAATAATTTCGTTATAATATTTTGAATAAATTTCATTTTCCATTTTTTATTACAGCAAAAAAAAAAATTTTTTAAATTACGAATATTTCTTTTCCTTCATTATAGATGGAAGACCCGACTTTTTCTAACTATCTAATATTTCTTTACAATGATTAGCAATAAAAATCTTTGAAACATTTTGATATAAAATCACATAATCCCAATCGACGAAATCTTTATAAAAGTCAATAAACTTTTCCGACAAATTCTGATATTTACTGATTATATCCCAATCAACACGATCGTTAAATTCTTTGATATTATTTTCCGTTAATTTCTGAAATTTAGAAATCTTGGGCCAATTTACTTTATTTTGAAAAATACGCAAATGATCGATAGTTAAATTCTCGTGTTCAGACACATAATTCCAATCAACATTCGGCGAAAAAAGATTAGTTTCCATTTTAGGAACTTCAACGCAATTTATTGCTGAAACTAAATATAACAAAAATAACTTCATCATGTTTACTTATTAATAAAACTCGTTTTTTTAACCCCACACACAGAACATTTACTTTCCAAAATAACTTTTCCGTTCGATGTTTTCCTTTTTTTCTCGTTAAGAGATTGTGTTTTCTTTTTACATTTTAAACAATATATTAACGTCATATTTATTACATATAAAATAAAATTTTTATTGTTTCTTATTTAGGGCATCTTTAATACTTTGCTCCATTTGTTTTTTATTTACAGCATCTTTTTCATCTATTCCTGTTGAAACTCCAACTAATCTTCGATTATTGAAATTAACGTAATTTTTCACAATATTTAATTGTTGTTTCAAATATTCATTTGTTAAATTTCCAACATAAGTTTTCATTTCGATAATAAAAGGCATTAATATTGCGCTCACTTTTTCGTTAATTTCTTGTTTATTTCTGCTTGAAATTGTCGATTCTTGTTTTTCGATCTGATTGCCGAATTTATCAAATTTATTCATTTTTTATAATACGTAATATTTTATTATATTTAATTCCTTGAGACAATTTTTGTAAAACATCTAGACATAAATAAACACAAATTGGTGGATCGTCAAATTGCTGAATTTGTTCGTAATTATAATACAAATTATCGCTTCCTAAATATTTCACTAATTGGATCGGTGGATTCGCATTTCCGTACGAATCGAAATAATATTTAATATCTTTTTGTTTAAAATACGCTGTCCAATGAGAACCAATTTGATAGGAATTTTCTAAGTTAATAATTCCACATTCATTTTCCCAAGGTTTCCCTAATAATTCATCTTTCATAAAAACGCCTCTAAAATTTTTAATTTTCAATTTTTTAGCGTACTTTTCTAACTCTACGTTTGTTAGCGCTTTTTTTTAACGTTATTTAAGCCTGAGCCTTGATTTATACCGTGAATCACTTCCTGAATTTTTTCTAGCGCTTTATTGTGTCGAGCCATTTCTTCGCGTTTCGCTTTTTTGTCTTTATAATCAACGAATGTGTTTGCAACAGCAGCTGCACCACCACCGACTCCACCGATTAAAGCTCCAATAGCTGCAAGTAAAGGTAAAATTCCACCTTTGTGATTTTCCTGTAATTGTTTGTATGTTAAAGTAAGTCTGACGCCAGTGTTATTTTTACGATGTTTATCAATGGCGTTTTTTTGCCTATCATTTAATCCAATTTTGTCTTTTCCTGATTTTATTTGATCAGAAGATAATTGAATTGTTATGTTCGATTTTCGCTTATAAGCTCTCTGAATTTTTTTTTTTTGTCCATCAGTAAGATTTATATTGCATATATTCATTTTATAATATAGAAAATAATTTTTTAATTTAGATTTTTAAACCTAGACCAAGATGCCTTTTTGCTTTCATTGCATTTGTCGTTAAATATCCCCAAAATCGTTCATTTAAATTTGCATCATTTGACTTAAATCTTTCCCACGCTTTGTGTTCTAAAATTTCATCAGCTTTGTGTCTATTCGCTGTATCTTTATATTTATGGTAAAATAAATCATGTTCTTTCGCTGCTTCGTCTAATGGATTTATACCTATATTTCCATCTTGAATTCTTTCTTGTAATTTTGTCCCTGGACCTAAATAATTATATCCTGGTGCGTGAATTTCAAACGGCAAATTATTCAAAATACCGTTGAATAAACCTGATCCGATCTTTTCACCACGTAATATTTTTGAAGGTAAAGATGACACAAATTTAATTAAATATTCAATCCCCTTATTTTCGTCGATATGTGTTTCTAATTGTTCCTTTAAAAAATTAATAACTCCAATTTTTTCGTTATGAAAATTATTATTACCGGCTTTTTCCTGAGCATAAATATAATACAATCTTTGTAATAAATTTTGTAAATTATCGACATATTTATACTCGACAGAATTATCGGAATATTTTATTAAACCTTTTCCTTCGTGTACCTCTTCATTCTCTATTTTTGCCCAAGGTGGTACAATATTTCTGCTTTCAGGTTTTTTTACTTTATTTTTCCAAATTGGCTTAATTATTGTGTTGTATTTTTCACCTTTGCTCGATTTTGGTTTATTGCTATTTTTATCATTATTATGGTATATGCAATCTGTCGTCAACAAAATTTCCTCATAATTTGCATAATCATCCGGTGTGAAAGAATTAGGATCAGGTTTTTTCGATGGCTCTAACGTTAATAATTTCCATAATCCTTCAGTTCCTTCGTACGTTTTTCCTGCTACAATAATGTCGTTGTTATCTAAAGTAACTATTTCCTTCCCTATCATATAATTTTTGTTTTTTTTGTCATAATGTATACCAAAAGTAGAATCTTTAGCATCAGGTAAAAATTCCGTTGTTATTTTTCCTAGAACAATATTTTTTTCATCTTGAATCATACGATTTTCAACGGGAGATTGATCAATGTAAGAAGGCACAATTACAGGTAAAATTTTGTTTTCGTTTAATTTATTAACAGCATTTATAATCGGTTTAAATTCCTCTTCTCTTACCTTTTCAATATTTTCCTTGCCTCTACGGGCTTGTAGAAATTTTTGTTTTAATTGTTTTTCAAGTTTACTTAATTTAATTGCTTTTTCAACAGTTATTTTTTCCATTTATATGTAACAAATATAAAAATTTTATTAGTTAAACACCCACTTAAACCTTCGTTGAACATGATTTTACGTTCATTTTACGTTTCTTTAACGTTGGTGAACGTTCATCAAATTGTTCTATCATTTTAAATTGATTTTTATATCTCCCAAAATCTCGTTTTTTAGTTAAATCTATCGTAATAAAACCAAAATCTTTTTCCCAACATTGGTTACAAATTTTACAAAATTTATCGTAAGACATATCCCCCATTACATTGTCTTTATATATTTTTCTCAAATAATGGTCATTTTGTTTAAAAATACACAGAAAATTAACGTTACTACGAATTGTTTGCAAATTAACCAAAGTATAGCATTGTGTAATATAAATACAAGATATATTTTTATGTCTTCCATTTGTAAAGTATTCTTTAATTATTCTCTGATTTTTTTCCATAATACAATCGTCAAAAATAACGAGAGAATTTGGTAAACATTTATCTACAGAAATTAAATCATCGTAATTATCGCAAAAATATGCAATTTGTTCGCCAACATTTTTTTCAACATTTTCGTATCTTTCCTGTAATTTTTGATATGCCGGTTGTTCTAATGTTTTACTGAATATATAGAGATTTTCAAATTCTAACCAATTTCGGTATATAAAATTTAGTAATAACGTTGTTTTTCCACAGCACTAGAACCTATAAAAATGCCTCTAATAACTGGTTGAATAGTTCTGTTATTTTTATTGTTATTTAATTTTTTGTCAAATACGATAACATCCATTTTTATAAATATATTTATATTTATAAAATATAAAATGCAACTTTTTAAATTAAAAGGTGATAAATCAACTTTAACACTTCGTCTTGAAAATCCTTTACATTTAGATAAAGAGAAAAATTACAAATTAGGATTAGTCGCTTTTTACGATGATAATTATATTCCTAATATTCCGCATAATTTATACGTAGAATTAAACATATTAACAGAAACATACGGAGTTAATTTTCCGAAGGGGTTTTATTCGTTATCAGATATAGAGGAAATAATACAGTTAAAATTAACGCAACTAAAATCTAAATATGATAATGAAAAAATAAACGTTAATTTTTTGACTGAAAATTTTGGATTAAAAAGTGATAAAATTAGTAACAAAATTCGAATATTTTCTCCTGTAAAAATTAATTTAGGTACGTTAGGCGAATTTTTAGGATTTGGAAATCACGTTAATTTAGAACCTAACACATTATATGGTGCGTCTAGTTTTCCAAAATTAAGACCGTTAGATGCAATAGAAATTCACTGTAATATTGTCGAACCAACAATTTTAAATCATTCATCTAATCCTCATTCTCACGAAGAAGCCGATATTATTTATACATTTTTTCCTGAAATAATTTATGGAGGAAAAATATCGGAAAAAGTTTCACAGATTATTTTTGTTCCTATTAAAAATCATATCAAAAAAATTGACACAATTATTGTTCATATTACCGATGAAAACGGAAATATACTAAATATGGCGTCATCAAATAATATTATATATCTCGGATTAATTTCATCCGAACCTATATATAAAAATGAATCTTAAAGAAGCGAAAGAATTGCATAAAAATGTTAGAAAAAAATTTGAAAAAAGACACATTGTAACATATGGAATTGACGATTTATGGGCAGCAGATTTAGTAATTATGTCGCATTATGAAACAGAAAATAAAGGATATAAATATATACTAAATGTTATCGATACTTTTTCGAAATTTGTTTGGTCAGAAGCTCTAAAGAAAAAAGACGGAATTTCTGTGACAAAAGCTTTTGAAAATATCGTAGAAAAAGCGAGAAAAGTAAAACATGATACTCCAAAATTTTTACACACCGATAAAGGTCTAGAATTCAGGAATAAAATATTTTCTTCAATGTTACAAAAATATAGCATAAAATTATATCACACTGAAAATGCTGAAAAATCTTCGATAATAGAAAGATTTAACGGAACTTTAGCCAGAAAAATGAAAGTTCTCTTTGAATGTCAACAAAATTTTAAGTGGATAAATATATTACAAAATTTGGTAAATGAATATAATTATCACGATTTTCACAGAACAATTCAAATGAGGCCGTGTGAAGTTAACAAAAGTAATGAACACGAAATTTACACAGTTTTACCTATTAAAAAAGAAATACCGATATTTCAGGTTGGAGATCGTGTAAGAATTAGTGTAAATAAAAAAACCTTTCAAAATAAATATAAAAATAATTGGTCCAAAGAAATATTCGTAATTAAAAAAATTCTGTTTACATCGCCTATAACTTATAAAATTCAGGATTTAAATAAAGAGGAAATTATCGGTAGTTTTTACAGACAAGAACTTCAAAAAACAATTTTCTAAAAATTATTTTTTTTTTTTTTTTGTAATAAACGAAAATGGATCACGAACCTTCGGCACCAGAATCTTTATTTTTTCAGGCTTTATATCCGAAAATATCGGCGCCTGAATTTAACTCCAACAATTATAAAATTAACCACATAATGATGCATTATGATTATTTACAAAAAGAAATGAAAAATAGATTTCAACAAAAAAAGAAATACTTAAAAATAGCGAAAATTATGTATGGAACAGAATATGTACTTATTTTGTCGGATATCGGAACTTTGACAACTTATGTTTTTGTCCCCGTCTTGATCCCCTTAAGTACACCAATTTGCGTTGGATTTACAACTTTGTCAATATTAGTAAGAGGAACACACAAATTTTGTACAGAAAAAATTAATAAACACGCTGCAATCGAATTATTAGCACGCACTAAAATAAATTTAATAGAGGAAAAATACGCTAAAGCGATTAAAGATGGCGAAATTACTGACAGTGAATTTGATGATATTGTACAAGAAGTAAAAAATTACGAAAAATTAAAAACCGATATTTTAAACGAATATAATAAAAAAGTAGAAATCAATAATAATTTAAAATTATCGTTAATAGAACAAGGAAAAACAGAGGCGAGAAATGAATTGAAAGAAGCACTGTTAAAACACTGTTAATTAAAGGCGACACCAGTTCATAATATTATTATTTTGAAAGAAAAGAAGTATATTTAAAAATTTTATTTTTTCTAATATAAACATGAATACTGAAAATAAAATAAGAAAAAACTACAATTTAGAAAAGAAGTATTGCGAGAAATGCGATAAAAATATTTTACAGCATTATTGGTCAAGACATAAAAAATCGAATTTACATGCAGGAATTAAAAAAATAGAAAATAAGTATTGCGAGAAATGTGATAAAGAATTTTCGTATAAAAATTGGGCGCGACATTTAAAAGCAAAAAAACACACAGGAGTCGAGAGAAAAATGAGGGCAAAAAAAACATTGTGAAAAATTCGATGCTCACACATTAGCGGCAAAATATGTATTATTTGATTTTATTCGTAATAAATCTTAAGGCTTTTATTGATCTTTAAGTTAAAGATCAATAAATTTATATATTGAAGATGATTATAGAAAAAAATTTATCTTTTTCTAATATAAACATGAATACTGAAAATAAAATAAGAAAAAACTACAATTTAGAAAAGAAGTATTGCGAGAAATGCGATAAAGAAATTAATTATAAAAATTGGGCGCGACATCAAAAAACAGATCTGCACACAGGAATTAAACAGCAAAAACTTGGAAATATATTTCCGATTAAAAGTACTTATTTTGAAAAGGAAAAGAAATATCAATTTTGTGAAAAATGCAACAAAAATATTTTGCAGAATAATTGGACGAGACATCAGAAATCAAAATTACACACAGAAATTAAACAGCAAAAGCTTATTGATATATTTCCGTTCAAAGATATGCGTGTTTTTAAACAGAAAAAACAACAAAAAAATGAATCCTTTTCTATTATTCAAGGAAAATCTAAATATAGCGAGAAATTTTTAACATGGAATATAGATTATACAGTAAAACTAAACTATTTAAGAAAAACTGGAAAAATAAATAATGCTATAAAAATGATGATTAATTTCAGAAAAATGATAGAAAAATTAATTCATATTGTTAAACAAAAAACCGATTTCAAAGAAGGAGACAAAATGAATATAATCGCGTTAAATGAGAAATTTAAAACAACAGCAATATCTACAGGATTT
Organism: Coronaproctus castanopsis; assembly: GCA_032883995.1. Lineage (NCBI taxonomy): Eukaryota > Metazoa > Arthropoda > Insecta > Hemiptera > Monophlebidae > Coronaproctus > Coronaproctus castanopsis. Next base: position 105,757,252 of record CM065052.1, on the reverse strand, counting down.
CAAAAAGATGTAAATGCGACAACTCTGTTAAATCAAATAGAAAAAATTTTAACATCTGATGAAGAAGTTGACATAAATAAAACAACGTTTAATTTTCAAGTAATTAATATACCTAGAGGAAAAGGTTACACTAAACAAATAATTAATCTCGCTAAAGATATACGAACAAAAAGATGTATAACACAAATACAAAATGTCGATAATTTATGTTGTCCTAGAGCAATAATTACAGCTTTGACATATCATACGAACACCATTTTTGACAGAAAATTAGATAAATCAGAAATAAATCAAATTAGAATGGGGAGAAAAATACAGGCAGATTTAGCGCAAAAGTTATGTCAAGAAATAGGATTTTGCAATGACGGAGGGTTTACATTTGAAAATATAAAAGATTCCGAAAATTTATTAAATATTCAAATTAAAGTTATTTGTAGCGAAAATTTTAACACTATAATATATTCGGGTGAAGAAAATGAACCAAAAATTTATCTATATAAAAATAGAAATCACTTTGACGTAATAAATAGTATGACAGCATTTTACGCAAAGTCTTATTATTGTAAAAAATGTGACAAACCGTATCAAAATAAAAATTCGCACAAATGTAAAAGTGAGGTAAAAATATGCGAATTATGTATGATGAAAGAACACTGTGAAAAAAATAAAATTTATTGCGAAAATTGTAACAGATATTGTTACAATCAAGAATGTTACGAAAATCATGAGAAAGTCTGCAAAGAAATATATAAATGTTTGAAATGTAAAAATATATGTAAAAGAAATGATGAACACAAATGTGGCTATAAAGTATGTAAAAATTGTGGTGAAAACGTTGAAATAATTAAACACAAATGTTGTATGCAAAAAATAAAACAAAAAGGTGGAATTTGCGATATTCCTTGTTTATGTAATGGAAATGCGGACAAAAAAGTCCAAAAATGTAACTATTCCGAAAAGTATATTTATTACGATTATGAAGCAAATCAAGAGACAGGAACTCACGAAGCTAATTTAATTATCGCTCAATATTTTAACGGTGAAACTTTCAGTTTTAAAACAAACGATGAATTTTGCGGATGGTTGATTTCTAAAGAACACAGAGGTTATACAGCAATTGCTCATAACGCAAAAGCGTACGACTTGCAATTTATCTTAAAATATTGTGTTGAAAATTCTCTGAAACCTTACACAATTTACAGTGGTGGAAAAATAATGTTTTTAGAAGTTGCAAGAATTAAATTTATAGATAGCATCAATTTTATTGCATCGCCGCTTTCTGATTTTCCAAAGATATTTGACTTAAAAGAATTGAAAAAAGGTTATTTCCCCCATTTATTTAACACAAAAGAAAATCAAAATTATAAAGGACCAATTCCTGATAAAAAATTCTACGGTATAAATACGATGAAAATTAACCCTAGAAAGGTTTTTCTTAAATGGTATTCTGAAAAAATTAACGAAAATTATGTATTCGATTTTCAAAAAGAACTTGTAGAATATTGTAAATCCGATGTAGATATTTTACGTAGAAGTTGTATAGAATTCAGAAAACAATTTCTAGAAATTGCAAATATCGATCCTTTTCAGTACATTACAATTGCAAGCACTTGTATGAGTATTTACAGGTCAAAATATTTACAAGAGAATACAATCGGTATTATAAAACAATCTAAAAAAGAAATGTATAGTAAAGATTCAATTGCGTGGTTAAATACATTTAGAAATGTACAACACGCTTTAAACGGCGGTGAAATGTATATTCATGGTGCAAAAGTAGATGGATTTGATAGTGTAACGAAAACAATTTATCAGTACCATGGTTGTTTTTGGCACGGTTGCCCAATATGTTACAAAGAAAGTACGATAAATAATGTAACACGAAAAACTATGGGTGATTTATATGACGAAACTAGAGAGAGAAGCAAACTACTAAAAGATAAAGGATATAATTTGGTAGAAATATTTGAATGTCAATGGAAAAAATCAAAAAATTACAAAGAAGCTTTAAGAGAAAATATTACAATTATTGAACCGTTAAACCCTCGTGATGCTTTTTATGGCGGAAAAACAAACGCGATTAAATTAAAAGTATCTGGTAAAAAATTACGATATATCGATGTTTGCAGCCTTTATCCAACTGTGATGTATTACGATTATTATCCTGTTGGGCATCCGATAAAAATTTATAAACCCAAAAAATTTGATCCGAATTGGTATGGATTAATTAAATGTAAAATATTACCCCCAAAAAATTTATACCACCCTGTATTACCCATTAAAGACGAAAAATTAATGTTTACTTTGTGTAAAAAATGTTTTGTCGAAAAATGTGCAGAATGTAATCATACTGATGAAGAACGCTGTTTAATAGATACTTGGACAACAGACGAAATAAACAAAGCTTTAGAAAAAGGTTATTGCATTTTAAATATTTACGAAGTTTGGGATTTTAAGGAAAAAAGTAATAATTTATTTAAAGGTTATGTCAAGGATTTTATGAAAATAAAATTAGAAACAAGTCCTTGGGAAAATGACTTTAAAACTGTTGAAGAATACGTAAAAACTGTAAAGGAAATAATGGATATAGATTTAGGTATAAAAAATATTAAACCAAATCTTGGAAGACGAGCTGTTGCTAAATTATGTCTCAATTCTTTGTGGGGGAAATTTGGCCAAAGACAAAATTTAACACAAACGGAATACGTAACTGAACCAAAACAATGGTACAAAATAATATTAGATGATAGAACAGAAATTAGCAATATTATTTTCATTAATGAAAATATGATTCAAGTGTCTTATAAATTTAAAGACGAATTTATCGAAAACAGTACTTCAACAAATATTTTTATTGCAGCTTTTACAACATCTAACGCTAGATTAAGATTATACGAAATGTTAGATAAATTGGGAAAAAATGTTGTATATTATGATACAGATTCTGTTGTATATATTGATGATGAAAAAAACACAGTTAAAACTGGATGCATGCTTGGTGAATGAACTGATGAACTAGATAAGGATGATTATGGCGCTGAATGGATAAGTACAGGACCAAAAAGTTATGCATTAATTCAAAACAAGGAAAAATTACAATGAAAATTAAAGGATTTCCATTAAATTATGAAAATTCAGAAATATTAAATACAAAAGTAATGACAAATATTGTCGATAAAAAAGTAAATAAAGTAAAGTTAAAATATAATATAATTACAAGAGATTCTAAACACAAAACGCTCGTAAATAAAATTATGGAAAAAGAATTTAAAATGGATTATGATAAAAATCGAATTTTACCTGAAAAAGATGGAATTATAGACACACTTCCGTGGGGGTATGTTAATATAGTAGAAAATAAAATTATGGAAAAAGAATTTAAAATGGATTATGATGAAAAACGAATTTTACCTGAAAAAAGATGAAAATATGTTTGATATTTTTAAAGAAGCTGCTAATTTAGAGAGAAATTCCAATAATGAATTTGATATTTTTGGGGGTGCTATAGGATTTGACCAAAATAATTATTTAACAAATCGAACATAAATAAGCATTGACAATTTTTTAATCTAACTTTTAAAAAAGTATTTTTTTTAATTTGTTTAATTACCCTTAGAAATTTTAACCTTTAGTTTTGCTTTTTGGATTTTATAAAGGCAAAGTTGACAGAGATTAAATATAACGGAAAATTGACAGGGATTAAATATAACGGAAAATTGACAGGGATTAAATATAAGGGAAAATTGACAGGGATTAAATATAAGGGAAAATTGACAGAGATTAAATATAACGGAAAGTTGACAGAGATTAAATATAACGGAAAGTTGACAGAGATTAAATATAACGGAAAGTTGACAGAGATTAAATATAACGGAAAGTTGACAGAGATTAAATATAACGGAAAGTTGACAGAGATTAAATATAACGGAAAGTTGACAGAGATTAAATATAACGGAAAGTTGACAGAGATTAAATATAACGGAAAGTTGACAGAGATTAAATATAACGGAAAGTTGACAGAGATTAAATATAACGGAAAGTTGACAGAGATTAAATATAACGGAAAGTTGACAGAGATTAAATATAACGGAAAGTTGACAGAGATTAAATATAACGGAAAGTTGACAGAGATTAAATATAACGGAAAGTTGACAGAAGTGTGCCCAATATGCCCACTTACTACTTTTATATATATATATATATATATATATATATATATATATATATATTTAAAAAAATGAAACAAAATTACTTTCATACCGTATCACGATATATTTATTTAATAAAAACAGCCGACTAGTTTGATTGGTTATAGCATAACTGTGATTATTATTGATGTTTCAGCCAGTGAAACTAGCAGACTGTTTTTATTAAATAAATAAATCGTAATATGATATAAAAGTATTTTTGTTTCATTTTTTAAATATATATATATATATATATATATATATATATATATATATATATGTATATATATATGTGTATATATATATATGTATATATATATTTATTTATTTATATAGAGAATGAAAAACTAAGTTCCTATCAATCAGAAAGTTGGCAGAGTATTTATTCCTCATCAATACAAATTTTGATAGGTCGAACAACGTATCGTGAAATAAACTAAAACGGGATAGTTTATTCTCTACTTTGGCTTCTTTATTTCACTCATTTAATGACCAATTTTATATATAGATTTTTGAACAGTGTAGAATGTAGTGATTTTCTAATAATAAATAAGCTACAAAAAGTACTTGAAATCACTAAATTTTTGCATATAAACAAAAAAAAAAATAAAGGATAGAAATAGATTAAGAAATTCCTAGTATATAAATGAAATTGTAAACAATGCGAAAAAGAATACAAAGAATACATAGAAAAAAACCGGGTAGGCAATTCGTTTGAAAAACATTTCAATTAAATGTTGAATATATCGGAGAGCAGTGATTTTATAAATTATAAACCAAACAAAATCATAACACAGTTGAATCACTATAAAAGTTTTTTATTGCGTAGCTTTTCGACAGTTACGTCATTTTCAAGCATACGCAATAAATATTACATATGAATTACCAGAAATATTTATATATATTATATTGTTAGTGTTCATTTTGTATGTGTAGTCACGTATATTTGTTGAATGTGATGTATGTAATCCGTGGGTTATATTCTTATAATTAGCGTCGTGTATTTTGTATTGTTTGGATACTATACTTAAGAGCCTGTATGGGACAATAACCGGCAGAAGGGTGTTCTTATTTATTAAAAAAAATATATATACAATCGTACTTGTTGTATGTATAATTTAAATAATAAACAAATACATTTTTTTCTCTTAAATCTAGTTACACCAAATACTAAATTAAACAGAAATAACTAATAACTATTATCGTCACTTATGCTTTAGAACCAAACTCAAACTAGAACTTCGTCTCGTAGATATTTGTAATTTATACTCGTATAATATTTGTAAGTCAGTAATTCCGCAACTAAAGCCCTGTAGTACATTTTACTTTTCTTTCTTCAATCTCTGCTCACTGTTATTTATTTCATCCGTTACTCTACCGCGTTTATACTTTTTCTTAACCGAGCTTCCAGTTTCCTTTTCCATTTCCTCAGTACCTTCAACGACTTTCATTATATATTACTGGTATAAGGAATTCATCTTTCTAGATAATCGTTTATTTGTTGCCATTTTCCACTGTTATTCTTCTCTATGTTTTCCTGTTTCTAGTATTATAATGAGTTCCGTTTGCTCCAGCGTAACACCTTACACTATCGTGTTCTTTTCTCTCTGTCCTACTTTCTTTTTCTCGCTTATTTTCCCCCAAAGAATCAGTATACATATAAATGCTTGTAGTTTTATCGGAAAGAAAAAGTAAATGAATGGGAGATGAATTTAATAAAAAGAAAACAAAAGCACAGAACATCAGTAAAAACACGCTAAATAGATATTGATATAAAAATTCTGTTCCCGGCGGCACAGAGAAGATGTGAAACTTAAAGACGATATAAAATGAAATATAGTAGAACGTAAATTTTAATTTACCATATTAAACCCATTTATGCACAATGAAAAGACACACTTATTTAATAGGTATAAATTTCACTAATAAAACCGATGCACTATGCTTAACATTACCGATGACTCGAACATTTTCGTTCTCAAATCTACGTAGCGCGTACAACCTTTATATAGCGAAGACTGGAACGAAATAACGGATAACCGTGCGCGCATGCGCAAGAGAAAGAACACGGCTCGCTAGTTTTATGGGTCAACTCCCCATATATAATGCGACAATAGAAGTTTCACTACAAAACTCGAACATAAAAATAGATAATACTGAATTGGAACAAGTTGCATGAACACGTTAACTGGTGAGCGTGATAACAGAGGATTGTAGAAGAATAACAACGAACAGGAGACAAGCTAAATGTGCATTTAATAATAAAAAATTAATAATTATACAAATTTTTGGAAAATCGTGCATTTTTGAGCGCGTTCGATGACGGTTGTAAAAATTGACGCTTAACAGCGCGGGAAATAAATAAACTGAATTCAGATGCGAATCCGGCGCGCGGTGTAATGTAAACGTCTTGGAAAGAAATGAATACAAACAAAGAAATTCTAGATGGAATATAAGTGAAAAATCGAGTTTAATAAATAGTACAAACGTAAAATAGAATGGTTAAAACATTAAAAGTAGACGTAATTACTTTATAAAAAATACAATAGAGGGCAAATAGGCAAAAAAGCCGAAAGGAAGATCAAGAGTATTCATAAAGTGTATACAATCGCTCGGATATAAGTAAATATCGAGAACTTTGGATACCGGTTACCAACAGCGTAATCTAGGTGCCATTTAGCGAAAGAATAAAAAAAAAAGTGCATATATAATAAAAATACATAGAGTTCGGAGAAATCGAAATATGTCGAGATTTACCCTAAAAAAAGGTCGATGTGCCCGTTTTAATCACGTACAAATAGAAATGTATTATTTGATGACATTTTTCGAGGATGTATCGAGAACTGTCGAAAACTATCCGGGCGATAGGTAAAATGATTATAATTCAGACAACGGTATTCATATCGCTAAAACGCTATTACAATCATCGCTATATTGAATCTAGCGGTTCTCAAGACGGATGATATTGTCTTCTGTATTTATAGTCGCTGAAAAAGTAAGATATGGAAATCGAAGTATAACAATAATAATAATAATAATAGAAACTAGACCCCCAGTATACTATAGCGATAGTATTGATGGCGGTTAAAATTTCTGACGTCAATACGAAGATGTATGTCGTCAGGCAAATTGCGAGGCATGATGGTAGAAGATGTAAATTTCCAGTTTGTACAAAATGAAGCAATTTTATTTCCTATTACGACACCGCTTTGCATCGCATATATTATCAAAACATCATTATCATCCGCGCCTTAAACTGTTAATGATGACGATGATAGGAAATACATTCCGCTTGAAAGTAAGCCGTCAAATTTATTCGCAAGTCTTATCCTATTGAAACCTCGTTTACCGGGCTATACATATATAATATACGATATATATATATATATATATATATATATATATATATATATATATATATATATATATATATATATTATATATATATATATACAGAGACGTCATAGCGCCGTTTCCTTCGAAATCTCGGTCGTATTATTTACTTTGTTCAACTTTTCATCCAATTCTTATTTCCTTTTGTTTTCATTCGCCGGCGCTACATTTTCATTTCTTTTTCGCATTTCCATTTTTACTTCATTTTATTGTATACTTTATGTTCTGTCAACATTTCGACGATGCTAATGTGGCCAAGTTTTGGTTTTCGTATAATATTAACGGATTAAACTACTGCCGAGGAATTATATATTACTTTTTAGATTGTCGATTCGCATTTAAATTGCGCTCGTTCGAATCTCGCGATGTGAATTATTAAGAGACATTTCCATTTTCGCTCCTAACACGATGTCCATACGGGCAGAATGAATTATTAAAGATTGACAGAATAAACTCGTCAAATTACATCGACATTAATCGTTATCGCTTAATACGAATAACGGCTAAGGAAGACGATCAAAAGACGATCAAAAACAATAAGAAATTTTCTTCTACTTCTTCTATAATCGTGCCGTGTACTACTGCTAAGTCCAGAGACGCGGATGAGATTTATATTAACGAGTAGATTTCGGATAAATAAAGGAAGGCTTATTTATCGCAAAATCGGTCATAGAAATTTTCATACGTACTTCGAAATATTTAAAATAAGGAATACTTATAATAATCTCGAACTATGCAAAACTAAAATATATAGATTCATTATGTTGAAAACCGCTTAGTTAAAAACAATGATCTTTTCATCGTAAATTTTTTCTCCAAAATTTCGAGAAGTTAATCGTTACTTCAGAAATTCTACAAAAGCTGTCGACACTCGTTTTGTACGAACAGAAGAATTAGATGAAAGAAGACTAGTCTTTTTTTGCGAAACGTCAACATGTACTAGGGAAAAAGAGCGTTCGTTTATAAAATGTATCTAGACAAATATAAAACCCAATACGATGAGGTTCAGCACTAGAACCTTTTAATTACACGCCTCTTGAAATTAAAGCTTTATATTATGACACCGATGACGATTTGAAAAAAATTTATATATAATACTCGACGCATAAAATATATTTTTAAACTTTCATAGTTGATATCCATACATTCGTGATTTTTTTTTTCTTTATCTATAGTTTGAGAACTAAAATTGTAATTGTTTCCGAAAGGATCGAAAAATTGATACGGTTTACACCGAAAAAAATCGTCAATGTAATCAAATATAGTCCGTATAGTTAACACTATTGAGATGTCCTTCGAGAAAAAAAAAATATTGCCATGCCGTGTTTTTGGATATAAGCCAGGATTTCCACAAAGTCTGATATGGTAGCCTATTTACACAAAGCAACATTTTTCATATGAATTATACCAGTTGCTTCTGACTTACCTAAGTGAAAGGTATTTTATGTGAAATATGAAGACTATTCCCATCAGATATATATCCGATGAAAGTAGCTGTAGCGTACTGGAACCACTGCCTCATTTACACATTAATATTATTAAGACTGTCGCTATAGAACGCGTAGAAAAATGACAAAATGTTTTTTAACAAACTTATTCCACCGCCGCTGACGTACAGGTTATAAGCGAATGATCTTAACATCTCCTATAAAACCCGATATCAGGAAACTGCTCAGCAAATGCTTCAGATCACACTAAAAAATCCCGAGAATTGCAGTCAACAAACTGGATTCAAATTTTCTACTTACAAAACATATTGCGTCGACTTCCATCGTCGGGGCGGGCAGCAATCGACTTTACATCTAATATTCTATGATAGCATACTACAATTTCAGCCTCGCGTAAACTTTCTTGGTGTCATTTTTGACTCCAGGTTGCGCTGGGTGGACCATATTATGGAGCTGCACACAAGAGATGTGCGAATTCCTTAAATATGTTAAAGATTTTAAATGGCAGAAAGTGCAGACCGTCACAGCGTTCTGTTTATAGCCTACTCAATTTCTTAAATCCAAGCAAAATTTCAGCTCTATTTTCAGTTCATGTAATGAAAATAGCCGGGAGGACGTAAGAGTAATACGGCTGAGCACCGGAATCATTTTTCATGGCGAAAGCTATATATTGATCGTGGCGCATTTTTGTAAAAGATAAATCTTCCCTCAAGTAAGTATCTTGCACCAACCTACGATATTCTGTTAACCCGTTTAGTCACAAATGAGTTTTGGCGCAATATTATACATTTCATACAAATTATAAAACATTCCTTTTTTTTTTTAGATGATTCTAGATTTTCAACGTGTTTACGTAAATATTGAATTCAGTCATTTCAACGTCGACCAGAAAATCCTTTATTTTGTTGTAGTATTAAAATTTCACGTATCACATAGAGAACACTATGACGGAAAGGATTAACATAGCTGCGACATAAATCCTCGCTTCACTTATCATCCTCTACCAACTCTCTATCAGAGGAAAACAAATTACGCCAACGTACCTTACCGTCTGCTACTTTTAACATTTCGATTACTTTAGTAGAACTTTAATAGCGACACACGTTACTGAATGTTTCTTTCCATTTCAAGATTAGGACAACGCACGCCGCACATAACTTGCGCAAACAGCCAGTGAATCGTGACAAATAATCCGATCGACTTGAAACTCAATACGGATAGAGAACGAGATTATATTACCATGACTTTATAGTGTTGATCTTATTATATTATGGAACATGTGATAATTCGATCGAGATTTCGATCATGACCAGATACAATCGTGAGTTTAGATTAATCTTAAATTTAACGTTTAAAGAGTTTACTCTTGTAATATCACTGCATCTATATCGAACGATAAGGATACATATTACAGACTGAATCATTGGCAAAACTGCACAGCTATGCGTATTCATATTTATCATTTAATTTAGAATGAATATTAGAATTTAAAATATTCTACAACATCGGCTCATTCAAAATTATTTTCAACATCTATTGTATCATTTTCATATATCTATTTTACTCTACTATATTTGTTAAATAATCATGAATTAAGCATATTACGTTACTGCTAAAGTTAATTTATTAATTAATTTATTTTATAAACTACTATAGACGACGAGTGAACAAACAAAAATACACACCATTATGTAATCACACAAGAATAACTTGAATATTTTTATCGAAATTGAGTAAATTATTATTAGAAAATCACAAAAATACAACATGGAATAATTATTTATCTACGATCCCATCAAGCGGCAACAACTTATGGAAAGTATAGAGAAACATAACTAAACAAAAGTTGTCAGTACCTACCATAACTGATCCGGCAACAAACACGCCAGTGTACAGAACAACTAATAAACTTGAATTACTCGCTCACCATATTTCTTCCATAAGTCAGCGTAATCAAGGCACAAAATTATTCACTCATTACATTAATGTAAATAACACAGTCAACAACGAATTAAGTAATTCAACTAGAACTCATGCGGACGCAACTACCTTCGCTACGCCGGCTGAAATTAGCAGAAATATTAGGGCACTAAAAAATAAAACATCACGTGGCGACGCTGGGGTCTCTGTGGCAATGATCAAAAATTGCCAAGGTAATAGTTCTGCCTAAGCAAGGTAAAGATAGCAGTAGTATTAACAACATAATAAGTCTGCTTAGTAATTTAGGTAAAGTAGCTGAGAAAGTCATAGGGCACAAACTTAAAACTTTTTCAACGAGCCAAAATATATTACGAGACGAACAATTCGAATTCAGGTCCGGTCATTCTACAACGCACCAGGTAGCCATCTGACTTTATTACTGATAACTTCAACCAGAACAAGCACACTGGTATGCTTCTAATTGATTTAGAAAAAGCTTTTGATACATGTTGGCATAATGGCATTTTATATAAAATGATCGCGCTTATTAAATTAATTAAAGATTACCCGACTAATCGAACATTCTTTGTGACTGATTTTTTAAACAACTCTTCTTCTAAAACACTCACTGCTGGACTACCACAAGGAAGCGTTCTTGGGCCATATCTGTTTTTAACATTAACAAATGATATTCCAAAATTACCTTTTGTACAGACAGTACTGTACGCGGTTGACTTAGTATTATACTGCACCTCATACAGGACAGACACTATACGCAAACGCTTACAAAAATCTTTAAACACTATTTTCAAATATTATAAAAAATGGAAGTTTCACATAAACGTAGAAAAAACTGAGGCAATCCTTTTTTCGAGAAGACGACCACCACCTTTACTTAAAATTATTATAAATAATGAGCAAGTTAAGTTGGCAAACAAAGTACAATATTTGGGAGTTGTCCTGAATAACAGACTTAATTTTAACAGTCGCATCAAATGTGTTATAGAAAAAGCTCATAAAGCTATGCGCATACTTTATCCGATATTTCGCAGAAACTCTGGTCTAAGTGCTGTAAATAAACAACTGATATACACAGCGATTGCCAGGTTAACGTATGCGTGCCCTGTCTGGTGTTCGGTGTCTAATAGCACCTACAAACAACTATTGCTGCAGATTCTCATTAAACGCTACGCGCTATATCAGAATATCCTATTTGCACTCACAATTAAGCCTCCCCGACATTTTTTCATTTGTTACCAATGTGTCGAAAATATTTTATGATAACTGTAAAAAATATCCGAATAAATTATCAAAGCTATAGGTAATTACGATATGAAGCTGCTCCGCTCACGTTACAACTAGGTATAAACGTCGAAGACTGAAACATCAGTTATTATAATTAATTATATTATTACTAAGTTTTTATATTTTGTAACTAGCTGCATATTGTTATTTATATATAATAACTAGTGTTTTTGCAATTTTTAGTCAAATGTTATACAATCTAGTAGACCTAATTTAATGTTTTGGGTTTTTTTCTGTAGGTTTTTTCTTTATTTTTTTTCCTACATAATTTAAAAGTGTTAAATATAGATTATCAGTTTTTCGTGATCAAGCGACGTCTTGCATAAAAATTATTTGTTAAGGTTATATATTAGATACTTAGTATTAAAAATATTGTAATAATTTAAGAATTTTTAATATTCAATAAACGTTTTTCTCTCTCTCTAATTTATTAATGTAGATAATATGTTGACGAGCATCTTATTTGAAACTACGTGCTACAGTTTAGTTGTTTATAGTTATAAATAAGTAAATTATATTTATTATGCTGTTTATAATTATTATTATTTACATTAACATTAATATCATTAGTTGCTGCATATATATATATATATATATATATATATATATGTGTGTGTTTGTATATATACATGTTTGTGAGTGTCAGAGTTTAAACATGTGTACGGGTATAAGAGTGTGTACGTGTATATATTTATATATATGGTTAAAATAAAATATTATATATTTTTTCTTATTATTTATTTATATTATTTACCTAAAATATCGATAATTTATTTCCTGCAATTTGTTCTTGTTTGTAACAATGTAATAATTTCAGGCGATCAAATCTGTTATGTATGAATTTATTTTCCGCTGCTTGCAAAAATAATGCGCATTTAACTTTACCGTTATTTTTAAAGTGTGGGATGTAGTGATTTTTAAAAAATAAACTACAAGGAAGGATTTAAAATCATAAAATGTTTTTTCTAAACGTAAAAGTATATTACAAAATTCAAGAGTATATAAATTATATTGTAATCAATGTGAAAAAGGATACATAGAAGAAACAGGCAGAAAGTTCACAATAAGATTTTTAAAAAAATTATGAAAAATCATTATTTGGAAAACATTGTAAAGAATGAAAAGGCAAAATCGATAATATTAAACGAAATTATACAATTTTACATTCAAAATAATATTAAAAAAAAAAAAAAAAAAAAAAAAACGAAAAACCGGAAATAATAAAAAAAAAGAGATAAAAATAATTTTATTATTTCAGTTATAAATTTTGATGAAGAATTAGTTCTAAGAAGTATATTATAAAATTAACCATTTTTATATTAGACGGTAGTTATTATTTGTGTTTATTTTTTTATTCTTTTGTGTTATGTTTACGTATAAAATTTATATCAATGATTATAGATTGTGAATTCACTATCAAATTAGTTTATAATTTTTTCTTTTTCATTTTGCTAATTTTTGTACATTGTATATATAAATTAGTATTTTTACACTTTATATTTCATATATATATTGTATTTTTTTTTCAAATTTCATTTGGATTATCACTTGGTAATGTCTTCATAGTGTGTAATTGTTTTATAAAAAAGCGTTTAGTGATTTTAACGGATTTCTAGTTGTATTACTATTATTATTATTGTTGTCGTTATTATTATTTATTTTAATTACCTGAAGATAGAGTGACTGTTGAAAAATCTTGTTAAAGTTTAATCAATTATTACACTCCTTACGTCACTGTTTTTTAATTATAAGGCTTTGAAAGATTATTCGAATTCATTCGCATTACAATAATCTTTCATTATTGTTAATATCGCGAAGAATTTCAAAGAGACGTCTCGTTACATTCTTACTCTAGGAATAAGTTGTATTCCGCTCAAACCCATCTAGTAGTAACTGCTCAAATTTAACATAAGTAGGAGAAAGTCGGCCAAAACGAGATAGTCAGGTAAAATGGCTAACATCGTTTTTCTGGCATTGGCCCCAACTATCATCACCATTTCATTAGCTCGCATTTAAAGTTTAAACGAGTTAAATCGAAAACGGATATCTCACCGAATCGACTACGTAGTTATTCGAATTTGGAAGAGACAACAGATAAGAAACAACATACATATGGCTTCCCCGGCCACTCCGGCCGGTAGAAGACCACTTAAACAAAACATCATTGCTGCACAATCAACTCACTCCACCACGATATCAATCGCTTCACGAATCACAGATACAGGTAACAATGTAGATAAATGCCAACGCGCCAGTGCGTTTAAATAATAATTATTAGTAGTATTATTATAATTATAATATTCGTACGTAAGCAACAAACACAAGCACAGTCACACACAACATAACTAACAATACGCAAACACAAATATGCCAACAATAACCTACGATAATATGGCAGCTATCAGTAGCCCAGAAAATACTTTAGATAAAAACAGCGTTAGTCCTAAATACAATAGACAGTGTTGAACAAATTACATACGTAGAATAAGCGAAATTATTCCGTCAAATAATATTCGAGTCGCCTCTAGATTATCTAATAATCGTGTGTCTTCCTCGCTAATAAAAAACAGCTAAACGATCTTCTCGAAAACTCGATAAACATTAACGGAAATAAAATCGAAATTAGATTAGTAAACCAAAATAAACGAATTTTGATCTCAAATACATGCCCTAGCATCCCAAACTCAATTATTGAAAATGAACTAAAACAATTAAATATACATCCCGCCTCACCTATTACCTATTTACGAGCAGGATTCAATGTAAACAAATTTTCTCATATACTAAGCAACCGAAGACAATTTTTCATTAATCCAGATGAAATAGAGAAACTACCAAATTCATTGCTAATAGAGAACGACATTACAAAGTACAAATTATTCCTCTCTAGTGAATCTGATGTTTGCTACATCTGTAAAGAGAGAGGCCACAGTACTTCCCAATGTCCACAAAATAAGATATTTCAGTGACATAACTTAATAAAAAAAATCAATCAAAAAACTAATGCAATTACAAATCAGTCACCTTTAAATTAATGCATTAATGAACCAAATTGATAATTATACATTTTGATATTACTATTCGGTATTATTAAAAATTTATTTACCAGTTTTTCTTAGCGTTCACGTTTTAGCCAATTTTGCCCCATGTAATTCCTTCATAATTTGCCATTCCTCCATGTTATAAACAACTCTGAAGTATCTTCTATGAAAGATTAAATTATAAATGTACCACGAGGGAGCATAATTGGCCCATATTTATTTCTCGTACTATTAAATGATCTTCCCAACATACCCTTTGTTGAAACTGCATTATATGGCGATCATCGAGAATTATACTGTTTTTCACGTAGAATTAGCACTATTCATAATCGATTACAAAAAGCGGTAAATACTATTTCTAAATATTACCGAAGATGGAAATTGCAACTAAGTGCGTATAAATCCGAAGCAATTATTTTTACTAGAAGACGTTTACTACCCGCCTGAAATAAATATAATCCCATGGTCAAAGGTGCAGTTCTTGAAACAATAGAACATATTATACATGCGATAGACGAAGTCTACAAAGCAATGCACGCACTTTTTCCAATGTTTAACAGAAAATCAGGCCTTTCCAGATTAAATAAAAAGTTACTGTACGCAATTGTTATTCGTCCAAGATATGCTTATCCCGTATGATCTACTATCTTTTCCAACAATTTCTTCGATAATTGTTCTATCCATCGCGATAAATTAATATCGGTCCTCGATAACTATAATATGGCGCATCTGCGTACATAATGCACTAAGTATAAGCACCCTAGAATTAAACATAAATTTTTATAAAAATTATTTTCTTATTTCGAGTATACTATTATTTCATTATGTGATTTATTTTGCTGTGTGAGAGAAAATAGACTTATCTCTCACACAGCAAAATAAATCTACACACCCTACAAATATAAAAGAAATGGTATTAAGCAATCTTCAAAAATACAATGACTCCACACACGCATACACAGACGGAGCAAAATCTACAGCAGACGGTGAAAATTCACCAGCAGCTTGCTTTTATCAAATTGATAATATACTACACTCAATCCGACTAAGCGATGACAGCACTTCTCTGGATGCAGAGTTGTATGGAATTATGTACTGTATTCAGTACATCAGATCAGCTGTACTTCCATGTCGAAAAGCATTGGTTATAACAGACTCCCTCTCCTCTCTTCAACTAATATGTCGTCAAGACAATAAGAACACCATAATATTAGAAATCCAACACAATCTACACACACTACATAAGGAAGGAAGGGAAATCCGCTTTCTGTGGATCCCAAGTCACATTGGGATGCACGGTAGTGACAAAGTAGACCTTAAAGCTCGGTCTATGGTACTTTCACCAGTACCAGAACACTCGCCACCTCCATCAACATTGGTACATGTACTCATGAATAACAGCAAACAGGAATGAACCACTGACTGGACCTCACAAACAACCTTCCTTAGAAGCATAAAATCAACCATAGAACCATGGTGGCCTCCAGATGGCACAAGCAGAAAAGAATATGGTGCTTTAAACCGTATACGGGTGGTTCATACAGCCATATCACACAATTATCTTTATACCAAAAGCCCTCCACCAACAAACTGCCCCCTATGCGGACATTTAACAGAACCAACCGTCATACACTTAATCAACAACTGCCAAACACTCACACCACACAGGCTAAAACACAAAATACAGGGCCCGATACACAAAATACTCTCAAACAACCCTCAATCAATAGGTAGTATTCTGGCTTTTGCAAGAGAAAGCGGACTCCTGGCATACATATAAGACACACGTCCCCTTACGCTGTAATAACCCTGGTAGTTACAAACGGCGTATGGAGATTTACATAATATTAAAAAAAAAAAAAAAAAAAAAAAAAGTATCGATTGGAAGTAGTAATTATTCAATTTATAAATATTTTTATTGTGGTTTTCCCCCTCATTTTAGCAGGTTCTTTATTTTGCCGTTTTCCCCCTGTATTTCTTTCTGAATATATTTATACTCAATATTAAAAATTTAATTTATTATTAAGTTAAAAGAACTATTTGCCGAAGTTAGGTGATCTGTAAAAATGCGAAATGTTTTCACGATAGGCTATGTGCGATTAATTTTAATTTCGTGCATAAATAACTGATGCGGAGTAAGGGAACAAAGTAAGTGGAGTAATTAAAAATTGTTTATTAGAAGAAAAAAACCAGAAAGAAAGAAACAACTGATAAAAAGAAAAAGGTGAAAATACATTAAATATCGAGAGTTTAGTTTATTCCACTTCAATTAATTAAACGCTGTTCGGACGTTGATTTGAACATGGCGATAATACACATAAAACAGACGCACACGTATGTATAAATATGTGTGAACGTTTACATGGATTGTATATACCATATATGTAGAATGATCAAACCTTAAGGAAGATTTAAAATAGCTACGAATGTTTTAAAATTTTAATCACACATGCAAACTAAATATATATATATATATATGTATGTGTGGTTTTTATCAAGTAGAGGGTGGCAGGGTATATAACAAACGATCAGAATTTGAAGCTGCCTTCTCACCGTTCGCTGTATAACTGTTTAATAGTTTGAATTAAGCGCCATTATAGTGCAGCCAAACGATTTCGTTATTCGATGCCGGCTTGATAAAGGTTGTTAATTGCTCAAAGGATTCCAACGACCAGAACCTCATTAATCCCGGAAGAACGAGAAATGTCAGGAAAAGCTGCTCACTCTTCTGTTTTCGTATACACTTACTAATTGTATCCTTGACGGTCGGTACGAAGATTGTTCGCGACAGTCGTTTCCTAGCCACGTAAATTTAGTATTTCTATTCGATAAGTTCACATGACCCAAGTAGTCATCAATGTCTTCATCTTCTTCCTTCACTTTCTCGTTAACATCTTCCCTCACGAATTTATCGATTTATAATTATTATTTATTAACGTCATCATTTTCATTTATTAACAATACGATCTGAAATTATTTTACAATGACAGTGTTTAAAACGACAATGTAAAGAAAAGATAAAATTACTAATTAGTAAAAAGAAAAACAGAAAACAATAAAATCACGTAAACATTTTTTTTAACTTGCAATCGATCATACTACCAACTATTTCAATGAAAAAATACCCGATGAATTGATATATTCAAGAAATCACTAAAAAGTTTCACATTTGATCAAAAACTAACAACCCTGATTCTTTTGTTTTTTTTTTTTTTTCAGAATGAAATAAAACAAAAATAACAAACTTTTTAAATAACAACGGTTGGAATGGAATTGTAAATAGAAGAGTCGACTAATGAACCGTATGATAACTTTATTACGGTGGGGAAAAAAACCACAAAAATTACATATATATATATATTTATATTTCTTAAATAGATAACCCAAGGAGACTTTGCGAACGTGCAGCAAACAGATTATTGCGCACCGAACATTTCTATCCTGTGCCCGTCTCATGTACTGGTGAGACGTTAATCCGTTCCAGGTAGTTACTATGCCTACCAGCACTGATATAAGTTCCTGGTCCTTTGTTTATATTGTTATGTTCCCCTACAATCTATAAAGCCCCGCCGTCTACAGTACTAAACACTGGCCTCAACCACTTCTTCCACAACAAATGGCAACAGAAGTGGAATTCATACTACCATAACTCCCTACTTGCCATCAAATCTAATGTTGACTTCTGGGAACCACCTGTCAATTTAACCCGTTCTAACTACATAGCACTCAGCAGGCTCCACCTTGGTCACATATCACTCTCTAATGACCATCTTCTCCAACGTACCAACTCCCCGGCTTTTTGGACCTTTTGTTTACTCCCAAACCTCCTCTCTTATCTAACATATTTTACTGTACTGCCCTACACTCCTCTCTTACCGGCCCAATATCATCCACGTACTCTATCTGCTTTCCTCTCCAACAGTTCTTCAACTTTTCCCTTAGTTATACAGTTCCTTTCCTCTTTCTTCCTCAGTTACTACAACTTACTGTTAAATCACCGGTGCCGTAATCGCCTCGGTACTTAAACACGGCATTATAATAAAAAAACAAAAAAACTTCAACTTTCCCTCACTAAATATAATATGGCCAAAATATTTTATGACCCTATGGAGATCCGTTCTTTTGTATCGCATTTAGTTTAATCATAATAGCGTAGCGGCCCATTTCAAAACCGCACTGGTATTTTGTTTTTCGTTTTCAGCGTCCGTTAAATCCTGTTTGATTTTGTCCGTGAGCATGATATGGTAGATACTTTTCATTACCAATCTATAAGTTCTTTTCTCTTTTAACTGGTATATTATATGGAATAATATATGTTTTCTCTTAACCTCTTTACTTTATTGTCAGCTTTCTTTAAGTTCTTTGAAAAACTCAAAAGAATAAATTATATTCTTGAAGAAAAAAGTGTAATATCTGACTATCAGTTTGGTTTCAGAAATCACCACAGCACATTAAAGCAAGCAAATAGAATAGTCGACATCATAAATGCAAGCTTTGAAGAAAATAATATTGCGCCGTGATTCTCCTCAAGATTGAGAAACATTTCGATAATGTTTGCTGTACCGGACTGTTATTCCGGCTGGAACACCACCTGTCTCATTCGTATTACCTGTTAATAAAGTCATACTTAACAGAAAAATATTTTCACGTTAATACGGATGGTGATTATTAATCAATGTAGTAGCTGGGATCACTTTTGTACCAGATTTATACGCAAGAGTTCCAATAAAATAGTGATACAACCGCAGCTATGTTTACTGATGACAAAGCTATTCTATCAAACTCATCGTAATAACAATATAGCTACTGCACGGCTTCAAAATCATCTGTCTCGTGTGGAGAGTTAGCTTAAGTAATGGAGAATCAACATTTAATGAATCAAAGTCCAAATAGATTCTATTTACATTGAAAAAAGGGCAAACTTTGCCGATCCAACTGAATGGGCAGGCAATTCCAAAGTCATGTGTTGTGAAATATTTTGGATTATACCTTCATCAACGGCTCACCTTCAAACTTGAATACATTCAATTCGGCAGAAATTCGCATCAGGAAAAAATATTTA
Source organism: Coronaproctus castanopsis (assembly GCA_032883995.1). NCBI lineage: Eukaryota > Metazoa > Arthropoda > Insecta > Hemiptera > Monophlebidae > Coronaproctus > Coronaproctus castanopsis. The sequence goes on along the minus strand of CM065052.1, from coordinate 105,736,896 downwards.
GCACTTAAAAAAAAAGTGTTTACACCAGAGATTTCTACACGCATATCAATATGTATACATACACACACACACATTCGTATAAAAAATATAGAAATATATATATATATATATACATTACGTGTATTTGAGATAAATATTTACTGTAATTTTTACGTTTCGAACTTTCAGAAGCACTATCGATCACGGAAAGGACAGATACAAAATAAAATAAAATGAACGGCTTAATATATTCATAGCCTTGTGGACCCTGTGAAATACTGGTCTTCTGCTTACATGACCTGAGTTTTACCTGTAAATTTACGTGCCATATACTGCACCTAGGCCAGAGGCACGGGAAAGGAAAGAACGTAGGGTTAGTGAGAATCAGTAAAAGTTGGAGAAATAAATTGAAAGTACGGATTGTTAAATTAGATTATATAAATTGGAGGATTTAAGAAAATTTAATAAACTATTGGAAGCATCTTGCGTGTAGAAAAGAATGTTTAGGAGCCTGAGCGGTTTGTCGAAGATAGAACGTTGGGAGTTGAATTGCACACATTCAAGGAGAATGTGGTCGACGGTAATGAGGACATTACAGGTTGAACATAGAGGAGGAGGAGGAAGATTTTGTAGGATATAGCTGTGTGAGATACTAGTATGACCTAGGCGCAGACGAGCAAGTACAACATCATCTCTTCTGTTTGCCGAGTGAGATGGAATCCGGAGGCATGTTGTATCTCGAACTGATTGCAGTTTGTTGGTGAGTGGAAGTGCAGACCACTGGAGGTTCCATGATTTACGCAATGAAGATTTTATGTAAGTCTGGAGATCTTTCATTGGTGTAGGCAGGAGTGGGAATGGTTGAAGCAATGTGCCTTCTCTTGCTGCACTATCCGCTTGATCATTTCCTTGTATATCAACATGCGATGGAAACCACGTGAGAACTACATGTTTACTAGAAGTTATGATCAAATGACCAATTTCTTTAGCCAGGGTGTGAAATTTAGGATCATGAAGATCACTAAGGCATTGTAATGATACAAAAGAGTCCGTGCATATTAAGAACGACTGGTCAACGACAATGTTTGAAATATCCATCTGAGTTTGAAACCTATCAGATACAAAAATTTCTTAAAGTAAAAAAATGACTCTATGCGACTCAGCTATTTCAAGTGATCGGTAAATGAGTACAAGTTTGCTGAGAAGTAAAGACAAGCCAATACAGGAAACTATTATAATTTTGCTGGTCGTAGAGGCTTTGTTTAGTCAGTTCGATATTAATCTTCGGCTTATCAATAATTGTTTAGTAAATATCTACAGCTGAATTTTGAGTTGATAACACGTTCATTACTTTTAATATATAACACGTGCGTTTGTTTCATGTTTTAATGTATTTTGTATTTAATGTTTTTTATATAAAATTACATATTTTAATATATGCTGCGTTATGTTTATAATATTGTATTTTCGTTCCTGAAAGCTGCATTTTGTTCAACAAATATATCCAGACGCGAATATAAGAATTAAAAATAAAGCAAGACTACAAAAAAAAAAGTAACAGTTCGTTTTAAATAAAAATATTTCAAATTTTGAATTAAGGTTTTCGCCGGTCCTTCGATTACTCAGTTCGAACAGACACGGCGCCTCGAAATAATAAAGCCTCACTCACACTTACATATATATTATATATATATATATATATATATATATATATATATATATATATATATATATGTATATATGTATGTATATAGTCGAGGATAAATGTATACATAAGCGCATTCGTATAAAACATTAGCAATAATATAACTATCGCTTTAAGTTTTCTCGCTTATTTTATTAAGCTTTCATGTACAACCACCGTGTCAGTACATCATTATTGTAAAACATTATTGCTGCCACTTTATTATTATCATCGCGGATACTTATCTCATAGAAAATAAGTATTAATAGTAGTAGTAAAGTATTGCAATTGAGGTCGTCTCATGGATGCCCGGGGCTGGCTACTGTGTTTGAGAATGTGTGTATAATAAGTATATGTAGCCCTATATATATATATATACACACACACATATATATATATATATTAATATGTACGCACAAACTATTGAACATTCTCCATTACACACAAAAGGCGAAAGTTTGGCGATGGCGTCTCCTTGTCGACTAGCCTTTTTACATTTAGTAACAATAACAACAACATCGTATTCAAAAGGATTTCCGATCAGCAGAGTAGGGCCACCGCCCGTTTTTAAAAAGCGTGGTCGGTCGATAGGACCAACTCAACAAAGTAAGTTCCTTTCATCAATACGTACATATACATAAATATATATATATATATATATATATATATATATATATATATATACATATATACCTCAGAAGTTTAGAACGAAAACAGGGGTAAAAGTCTTTTTCTTTAAAATGAAAAGAGATACACGAATACAAAAGGAAACGATGATTTGGTAGGCGAAATTTTTGGAAACAGAAAGCGGCGTAGATATGAGAAAAAATAACTCGAAAAAGAATAGAAAGTAAAATGAGCGAAAAAAAATTCAATCTAAACGTAACAACGAACGAGGCGTGGATTAAGAGCAGTTTGAAGTTGGAGTCAGATTATCGAAGGCGCACATTTTACTAATAGTATCGATATTACGTGCGTAAGAGGAGATGCGGCGATAAATGTAGCAACGAATAAAAGAGGAAGATAAAACATTAGATTAACGTAGCTACTATAGGGTGTGGGTGGGCTTGTTTGGGGGTTAGTGGTATACATTAATCTTCTACTTTTCGAACAGATAGGTTACGTGCATTACCTCTCGGTTCAATTAATCTCGACGTTCGCAAAATGGAAAAAATAGCGGCACCGGTAACTTCTAAAGAATATGCCGCCGGTCGTTTATTGGACACGTTAAAATTTTTGCATCGTCTGTCGTCGAAAGTCATAATACGCAAAGCATAGAACAGGGTTATGGGGTATTTTTCGGCACGCGGTTCATGCTCAGGGATAAAAATGAATGAAAAGATAATTATCAGAACGGCACGTTTAAGAGCTAGAATACGACTATTAAGGGGAAACTCATTTATCGGAAGAAAATTAAGAAAAAAACCCGTAAATTTTATCAATGAATGTGAAAAGAAACGTTTGAGATTGGGACTGAAAATGTAGTGAAATTAAAACACCAACCGATATGGAAGTAAAAGATAAAGAACTGTTGTCCCGACCGGGAAAGATTTGAATGGAAAATATGGTACGACGGAAGGCGAAGATTAATCGAAGAAATCGAGGGTTTAGAAAAATATTTTCAAGATATTTTCTTCCTTCTCGTTGGTCTGATTTACTCTTTTAAGCGCTAAGGTGAGAGCTGAAACTTTCCTTCTCTTGTTAATGGAATCTTGGATCGAACTAGTCTAGATTGTAATATTTTGTATCCCGTCTGTTCTCTGTGTCCTGTATTATATTCCCCCATATAACGAGCTTTAGAATTTCATATATTTGTCGATAATACGCCCAAAATACTTCCTCTTTATTATGCTAGCTTTTCTCGGTTTTTACATTTCTAGAACTGTTTATTAGATGTTTTAGTGATCCGCGGATCTTCAGAATTTTCCTGTGTAGCCGCATCTTCGCTTAGGCCGCAGCTGATTTTATACTGTATAAGAAAATTAGCTGATTTTATACTGTATAAGAAAATTGAAAATATAGGGCGATCCAGAGAATACGGGCGGTTTTTCTGTTTTTTGAACAACTCAAAAACTACTCATTAAAATTTTTTAACGAAATTTTATTTAAAAATAGGAAAACCAGAACTTAGCTTACAATATATCGTTCAGATGACCGCCATGTGCAAAATACATTCATTCAGCCTGTATAAAATTTTCGAATACATTTTGGTGGCTGAATTCTGGGAAGTTCTTCAGAAATCCGAGTTTTCAGGTGTTCTCGTGAACGTATTTCGTAAACGTCGCTCTTAAGGTATCCCCCCACACACAAAAAACCGCGTAACTTTGAATTCCTTTCGAAAATCTCTTTGCACTGCTGTGATCGATTCACGCCGAAAATAACGTTCCACGAAAAACGCGCCCCTTCTCGTTATAGGGTGCCATGATAACTAAAACTGAACAAAAATGAATCCCTCGTATATACGCTAAACGTGGAGCACGCAGTTTGCGTTGTACCAGTCTTACCAACTACGCTATTCAGAAAACCAAATTGTCCGTCTTCTCTGGGTCACCTCATATTTAGGATTGCGAAATGCGTTGTGTTATGTCTAGGCGGAAGGGTCCGTTTTTTTATGTTGCAGTAAGTTGTTCGTCCCAATTAAAGATTTTTTTCCTTTAGCAATACTACCGGCTTTAATAAAATTATTTACTGTTATTTCGTAGAAAGAAAGATTTTTGTTTTGAATTAAAAATTACTGTTAAAAAATTATTCTAAATCATTTACAACGGGGCTGCACAATCTGGGCTCACCACCTCCCTGCTTGCTCTTCAATTTTATCCGAATTCAGCGAAACAAGTTATTATTTTTATTTACAATATTGTTAATACGATACTGACATCGATTATTTAATATTTGTTTATTTACGGACTTTGATTATTACGAAAATATTTTTATGTATAAGTATATAATAGAGAATATTATTAGCGAAACAAATAGATTCCTATTTGTTCGCGTTAAAATAATTGTGGCTAAGCATGCATGAGTCACTTTCTCACTCTCACCAATTGTATTTCGCAAAAACAATCTGGACTGAAATGATGTCAATTGACCAGTATTATCCGAGTTCACTAGTTGTTATGCTCTTGTGATTTATAGTCATCTATTGTTCTGACATCTTATTTGTGACTTTGTCATTTTGCGTTTTTAAAATATCGGCGTTGAAAAAACGTAAAGTTGAAGAATAATGGTATTTTCCTTGGAGCGCTTTATAATATCAACATATGTCATTTGCTAAGAAACTGTTGGTACTACGAAAGATTATTAAAGAAGCATTACAAATCTAAACATTTAAAATATTCGCATAGCAACTGTGAAAAGATAAAGTAAATGATTTGAAAAATAAATTAATAAATCAACAAAGCTTGTTTAAAATGCCAGTAAAAAAATCGTAATCAGTAATGAAAAGAGATTTTGAGATTGCAAAAATATTAACGAGACATTTGAAACCCTTTACAGGTGGATATATCGGGTGCAGAATTAATTAAAGAATGTTCAATGGCCGTACCGGATATTTTATTTCTGGACAAATAGCGGTTTAGTTTTACAAATTAGCCTAATTCGAACAGGTTGTCAAGTAGAAGATGTGTCAACTTATATTGAAAATGCTAGTTTCAGGGATAACTTTAGAGGTGTTCAAACGTTAAAAAACAAGAGAATTTTATCGATAGTACATTCAAGGATGTGGGTTGTTGCACCCATATTCGGTGACTGAGTGCAAGGCAAAGTTTTAAGAAGTGTTCGATCTTCGTGCAAAAACTAATATTTCTCTTTCTGATCGTAGTGTTACACGGTATTGGAATTTAACAATAAAAACTAATTATGTGATTTAGCATTTTATACGATGATATTATTCATAGTATGAACGAATAATTAAATACCAAACTTCAAGCAAAGATTTCTTCGGCGAGATTTGAGAGACATTTAAAAAATAGTCGTTAGCGTAGCAGTTCTGACTTTCCTTCGCTTATCGAGATAAATCAAGCTAATTACACCTTAAAATAAAACAATATAATACAAGGTTTAAACCGAGATTTAGAGATCAGATTTCAGAACATGAATAAATTTGAAAAATTATTTGAAATTTTCGAAAATATTCAAACAGAACTCACTGATCTTCGGCATATGGTTCAGTTAGTCAACATCTTTTTTTTTTTTAAGTGTCATTATTAGATGTCTAAAAAATTACTTACTTCGGGTTAATCTACCAGTGATATTTTTAAAACATTCGAGTTTGACCGGTAGTATTGTTATTTCTGAGCGGGCCTTTTCTCGTTAATGAAAACTATCAAATTTGAAGCCTACATACGATTAACAGTCACTTCGAATCAACTTCGAGAGTAGCGACTACAAACATTGAAATAAACATTGAACAATCATCAACAACAAAAAAAGTGTCAAATTTACCACCGAAGTATATAGTTTATTTTCACGCTTCGGTTAATTTTTACATTTTATTTAGAAGTTTGTTTTATTTCGACATTTTCAAATTAAAAGGAAGTGGTAACTCTTTTGTCTTTTGCTCGCACGACCTGAGTTTGAATACTATCACATACGAAAATTTCTAAAAGTAAAAGAAAAATCCCTATATATATTTTTTTTAATTGTATAAAAATTACAATCTGGCTTACATAGCCAATAAGCAATTTATCTATATGGGTCGTGACAGGATTGGAGATATCATTCATAAATGATACTCCGAGCTACCTCGCCAATCAATCAAACCGATGTGGAAGGTCTAAGGAGGTGTATCGATTAAGTCTATGAACATCGTTACCACTATCTAGTAAGTCAACGGCCAGTCGGTTCGGGTGGTATTCTAATCTGTGAAAGTAATGTTCACTATATGTTTGGATTACCTCTCGCACATATGGTACACCTAGGTCGCGATGCAGGTTGTCATTACGCATGTACCATGGCGCATTTGTTATAATTCTTAATATTTTTGACTGACATCGTTGCATCGTGTTAATATTAGACACCGATGCTGTACCCCAAAGGTATATACCGTAGGTCCACACCGGTCTGATAACTGCGTTATACAGCAATAATTTCGATTTGAGAGGTAACTCGGAATGTCTGCCCAGGAGCCAGTACATCTTTCTCAGTTTTATGTTTATTTCTTTAACCTTCATCTTAATGTGTGTTTTCCACGTCATTCGTCGATCAAGCCACATCCCCAAATACCGAGCTTTACTTTCCTGTGGAATAAGACCATCAAGATAAACGGGTGGGCATGTATCGCGTCTATTTGTGAACGTGACATGTACTGACTTCAATGGGTTGACCTTAATTCTCCACTGTCGTGCCCATTTTTTTAGGTGATTTAAACCGGCCTGTAATTTTTCCGACGCCGCTATCGGATCGTTGTCGCTTGCAAACAATGCTGTGTCATAAGCGAATGCTGCAACCTCAATGTTGGTTTTAACTGGGAGGTCATGTGTATACAAAAGAAATAGAATTGGACCCAAAACAGAGCCCTGTGGAACGCCAGCCTCAGCAGGATAAAATCCAGATACATCGCCGTCGAGTTTAATCTGAAAGAATCTATCTGTTAGAGCCAATAGCATGTAATATGCATGTGGCAAAGAGCGTTTTATTTTTAGAAGTAACCCCTCGTGCCACACCCGATCGAAGGCCTGACTAACATCCAGGAAAGCAGAAGAACAATACTGTTTCCTGTCGAAACAATTATTAATATACTTCTGCACTCTGTGAATTTGCTCTACCGTAGAATGCCCTTGACGAAACCCGAATTGATAGTCTGGAATCGTGCCTTGCAGCGGTTCCCGTAATCGCGAGAGCAGTAACTTCTCAAAGGCTTTCGATAGTATGGGTAGAAGGCTAATTGGTCGATATCAGGATGTTTCGCAGATAGATCTGGTTTATGTATCATTATAATCTGAGCCATTTTCCATTACGAAGGATAGTAGCCCAATCGAATAACAGCGTTACAGATACTGGTTAGTAATACTATAGCCTTTCGTGGCAAACATTTCAGCATCTTCCCAGTGATTAGATCATACCCAGGAGCTTTATATACTGGTAAGTGGCCCGTTATCACTTTCATAATTTCTGCAGGAGAAAATGGTTTGATTGGGCGAGACATTTGAAAGGGAGCAGCCAGTTCTTGTTTTATTTGATTATAGAAAGGCTCTGACCCTGTATCAGGTGGGTGTGGTTTGAACACATTCTTCAGATATAACACAAAAATTCCCGCCTTATCAAGATTGCTGCGTGCCCATTCGCCACTACTTTTTCGAAGGGGAGGAATCATTTCCTTTGGCCTTTTAAACGATTTAGTGGCCTTCCACAATGAGCGGTCATCATTTTTTGAGTATGTGCTGCACAGGATCGATTTTAAAGTATCATTTTTGTACTGTTTTAACAAATTGCTTAGCTCTTTACCTATTTTGTTGAGAGCACTTTTATCGACTGGATTCCTAAATGTCTGCCACAGTTTTCTAATTTTTCTTTTTTTATTAATTTTCTCCTTAATAGCGCGGGGATAGTTAAAATTTCGGCTTGCATAGTCTTTTGGAGTGCTTAACCATGCTGCTTTCTGTAAAGTCTGATTGAAGTTTTCAACTGCTTCGTCAATATTATCCTCCGATTTCAGCGGAACATTGACGGTAATATTCTCTTCGATCCGGTGTGTGTAAGAATACCAGTCAGTTTTATTAGTATGGAATTTAAAATTAGTATTCTTAATTATTACACGTTGACTTACCTCTAGTACTACTGGGGAGTGATCTGATGAAGAGTCAAAGGATGTTTCAATATTTGTATATAATTGGCTAATACCTTTGCTAATGAAGAAGTCGAGCAGGTCTGGGATTTTATTTCTATCTGAGGGCCAGTATGTAGGTTGACCACTAGAAAGTACATGGAATTTAGATTTCGAAATACACTGATATAATTCACGTCCTTTAGGAGTTACTAACCTTGACCCAAAACATGTATGTTTGGAATTATAATCCCCGCCTACAATAAATCTATTTCCTAACGAGTTTAAAAAAATCATTAAATTGTGCCTGTGAAATATGGGTACAAGTTTGCTGAGAAGCAAAAACAAGCCAAATAAAGAAATATAGCAAACTATGTATTATAAATTTCAAATAAACAACAAAAAAGAAGTTAAAATCACTAAAATTTTTAAGAAAAATCACAAAGCTTTTCGGTTGTTTTATTAAGTGAATATTTAAAAAAAATAATAATAAAAATATAAAATGAAAAAATATTAATTTAAAATTACAATTCGCAAAAAATCAGCAAAATGAAGAACAGTATTAAATAAAGCAATCTGACTGTGTTTTACTGTTCAATGTGAAAAATTCAGAATAATCAACAGCCGTTTAACTCTAGCATAATTGGGAAGTTCGATTATGACAAACCATATGAACATATTCATGAAGAAATATTAATTTTTCTGAAATACTGGAGATAATAATTATATAAAATTACACGAGGAAATTACGCATCTATATATATATATATATCTATCTATATATAAATGCGATATAGTCTGACAAAGATATTCTATACATATTAAAACTTAAGCTGTCTTACCGGTACTAACTAATCAGAGAGATATTTTCAAGTAAATTTTAACGATTCACTGTCATCCATATTTCCGATCAAGGCAGTAGTTCCGCAAGGCATTGTCCTAGCTCCTACATTATATGGGGTCTACGACCTTCCAGTAAATGATAATACTCCAACCGCCTTATTCGCCGATGATACTGTAATTTTAGCAACACGTGACGTTAGTGCTGTAGCTAGTTACGTCCAAGAACACTTAAACCATCTTGCAAATTGGTTAAAGCAGTGGAAAATATAAAGAAAATAAGTACCTCGATGTATATTATTTACCCTCAACAAAAAGCCAATTCCAACATGAAGTAGTGCGAAATATCTTGGTCTACATCTCGACCAGAGATTGACTTGGAATAAACGCATAACCTCCAAACGTACACAGATCAGATTGAAACTGAGAAATATAGACTGGATGGTTGGAAGAAATTCAGTTTCTCTCACTAGAAAATAATGTTCCGCTCTATAAATCAATAATAAAGTAAATTTGGACACATGGCATTGAACTGTTTTAACTGCAATATAGCTCTTATGGAAAGGACATAAACCAAAATTTTGCGTAGGATAGTTAACGCACCCTGGTTTACACAAAATGACGACATCTCGAAGGACTTGAAGATAATTTCTGTTAAAGATGAAATCCGCAGCTCAAATGCAAAATATAAGAAAAGACACAATCAACACTTAAATATATTAGCAAAGAACCTGCTGACAAACACTGTATACACAGATTAAATGCTCTCGAGCTTCAACATTGATCCTGATTACTCACAAATCATATAATTTAACATAAAAGCAACCATCGATAAGTAAGATCAGTATCTATCGAGAGGTTATCTGCCCTACGTGTGGACGACTTTGTCAAGAACGTGGTGGACTTATCTAATACACTTTAGCATTCGCAATTGATTTTCTTTCTTATTTTCCTGTTTCTTTTTCTCGCAACGACTATACTCAGTCACGAATGTCGATGTGTAGTTATAAATATATATATATATATATATATTTATATAATATAAACCTCCCCGTGAAATCTAGTTTCTGTATTTGGCAGTATTAAAATAATGGGCAGCTTTTAAAAAATGAAGAACATGTTTTTTTGTTACTATCTTCTGCACGCGACAATTCTGAAATATTTCGGCATTTGACTTCCTATGACCACGCCTTTGAAATCGACGACAGAATTTCCACCACTCATATATATATATTATAAATATATATATATATATTATATATATATATAATATATATATACATATATATATATATATATATATATATATATATATATATATATATATATATATATATATATATATATATAATTTCATGACGTTTTAAGAGCAAGGGGGTATAAGCAAATAAATAACAATAATTAAAAAATTAAATAAAAATTAAATGTTTATAATATTACAATGCGTTGAAAGTTACATAGAGACAACGGTTGATCTGCTACACTAACGATATAACATATAGCATAATATTTGATCGTCAAAATTGATACGACTAAATTCACGAAGTTCATCGATAGGATATAAATAACAATAACAATAATAGTAATTGTAATAACAGTAAGTGAAGAAATTTTACTGATAGTATATTATGCTTTAATAGAATCGAAACTAAGATATGGAGTGCAAGCATGGGGAATAGGAAAAAAATCGTATATGAAGAAAATCATGCTTCAAAGGAAATGTCTCAAACTAATATCTAAAACGAGTGAACAATCATTAAATGAACTTATGGAGGCCCTAAATGTACTAAATACAACAGGTATATATTTATTTGTGAAATTGTGGGAATATTTGACCAAACAAAAGTGCATGAGAGTCGAAAAAATTGTGTTGTCAGATTATAGAAAACCTTGAAATATAAAATGCCGCTAATGAAAACAAAAAATGGAGAACAAACCGATAGGTAGATAATGGCAAAACTGTTAAATATCGGATGAAATATTAAATGAAAAAATACTAGGTTGCTTAAAACAAAAGATAAGAAGGTCTACAACAAGACGAAAATATTTAATGAAATAGCGCATTAATATACATCGATTTACTTCAATGAAGAAAGGAAAAGAACAAAATTTAAACGCGAAAGAGATGAATATAAAAACAAAGGATGGTCTGCTACCCTACAAACTGAGATAAACTAAAATGAGAAAAACAACTGTATGAGATAGTAATTGTGAGTGCACATGTGAGTGACTGAGGAATAAAAAGCTGTGCGTGTGCGTGTGTGAATGAAGAAACAATATAAGATTAATTAGCTCCATAAGACAAATTGTACATTACTAAAATAAGATATTATAAAATAAGATTATATGACAAATTATACATTTTGCATAGATTGAATGCGAGAGAAAGTGAATAAATACATATAAATCCGTCGACAAGCAACTGCTTGACGGAATGTAATAAATTTTAACAACAAGGGATGTGTGAGAGTACGAATGTGCACGCAGTGATTTTTGTTTATTTTAAAATATACATTAAAAAAAATAATAATAAAAATTATATATGAGGATATATAATGGCGTCTCCAAGAATTGAGCGATATGCCGTATCGTTAAAGTACTGATTTTTGACAGATATCAGAACGAATGAAGAGTGTAGCAGTCAACCTTTTCGTTGTCTATCGAGTTCGTTAGTTAGAATTCCTTGTATAGGGGGAAGTCAAAACCAAAATTAAATTAATCAAAATCAAATCATTTAATTACATCGTAAATTAATTAAATTTTCCATCTCGATAACACAATTATTTCCTCATATAGCGACATTTCTGGAGAAGTCAGCATCCTTGATTAAGACGTTGGGTAAGCTGTAAAGGCACCCTCATTAAAAAAAAAAATAATAATAAATTGATTATTATTAAATATATCTGATTGGCTCTCCTTGTTGAAATTAATAAAGGCATATTATTCATTTTCATCGCAATTTAGTTTCCTCCGACGTGATTATAACAGTTATATTTATAAATATCTTCATAAACTAGGCCATGATACATTAATAGAGTAAACGGCATATTACAAACCTGACCAAGACCACGTCGGGATAACAAACCTATTACGTTATTATATATATATATATATATATATATATGTGTGTGTGTGAGTAAATAAATTCTAAATTGAAACGCATAATGTATTAACAATTTTAATGAACAGGATAATCACGTACGAAGATATATCGCCGTTTACAGCGGGCTGACTGATTTGTACCGTGCTAAAGGATTACTTTTAATTTTCAACCGAACCTCCGTACGCATAATTTTCGTATGGTCTCTCTACCCAAATAATTATCTTATAGAGCGTCGTCATCCTACCTGTCTGTTTTATCACAACATTGCGGATGTATAGTCGAATGGGGAAGCACCTCGCTCTCATTCATATAGCTTTTGCATTGTCGCTAGATAACGAATATTTTACCTTTAGCGAAACCCTTTGTTCATTTACGCTGTGGCCAAACGCAACTTCGGTTGGTCGGCCTTGAAACCCGAGCCCGTTGTCGTTCATTCAACATATTTCCTTTCTCTTCGCGGTTTTTCCCCCCGTATAAACTTCCCGTAAGTCTATTCATCTCCCTGGTCTGTTTCCATCGCGACCTAAATTTACGTCATATAACACAAGCTCGAGAAGATAAGAACGATACTGGAGTTATTATTAATAAGATGAGGATACGGTAAAAAAAAAAAATGTTTCTTTAATTATATACTGTAAATGGGCCCTTTTGAAGGTGGCCTTTGCCCGTTACCGGGACTAGAAAATCATTATCTTTATAATTAATGAAATATAAATATTATATGTGTAGAGCTATGTGAGACACGCGCAATAATAGTAATAATAATAATTTTGACTAGAATTGATTTCAATATTAGACTTCTACATTGCAAAATGTAAATAATAAACAAAACCGTGTAATATTCGACTATGTGTATAATCGTACGAACGTAGAAACGAATAAAAATTCATAACCATTTCGATGTGATAAATCTTAACCTTGACCTAATGTGAAATATACATCGTTCTAAATTGTGGGATTAAGAACAACATTCTCATCGATAAATAATATAAATAATTAAATATATAAGTAAATAATGCGATAAACTAACTTGTGCTCAGTCCAACGTACATAAATACACTATACCAGTCGTGATATAATGAACATACATGAAACACATATACACATATATTAACTATTCTGTTAAAATATATATAATCATAATCGAAAGAAATAACAGACAATATCAATAAATAAACAAGATAACGATCACTTGTGTTCAGTTTAGCCCCACGATGTGCCAAAAACCAACGAAACTTATTTCAATAAAACAATCCTGAACGGTACAAGCGCGTTAACCGTTAAATAAAATAATAAGCGACTTAGCCTAAACAATTTCGACATGTGTTACTTGTACACCAGGTCGACAACTTTTATTATAATATACACAATGTTACTTATAGATATACAGTATTGTTCTGAACATACAACGTACACATACATACTAGCAAACACACATACCTGAATTAATTAGCCATCATTTGAAAAAACCCATATTGGAAATAATTTTTAAAGTAATTCAACGACGTTAAAACATTCACATCTATACCTTAAAGCGACCAGTCGTCCTTACTAATTCTCATATTCAGCTATACGGTACTTAGGTACTGGAACAAATATCAAGCAGCATCCTATTGCCAAAGAGCTCGTGCTAGCGCTCTCAAAACTTGACTGTAACTGTAAACCAACTTTAACATAAATCCCAAGCCACTTTTGGTAGCTAAGCAAACATCTACAATGCTTCCAGCTCCGCAATTACCTACTGCAAGTAAGGATTTTGGGGAGCACAACATCGAATCGTGCTTATTATCAAAATGGAAACTACAGTTGCAGCATATTCCGTTAACGAACAAATTACGCAGAATCAGAACGGATACGACATTCTGGTCGACACGGTCCTCGCTGATACGTAAAGAAGAATCATCTTACGCCGACTGCCTCTCGGACATACACTTCTAACTCGCAGCCATCTGATAAAAGGAAAAAATGCTCCACGCTGCTCTTGTAATGGTGAGCTCATAACTGTTGAGCACCTCCTTGCTCGAGTGTGCCGAGTATATTAACCGACTCGTCAGGTTACAGTTTATACCAAGCATTAAAGAAACATTAAGTGGAGACAAAGCCGGTCCCGTGCTGGGATACCTATACGAAACTGGCTTATCAGCTACAGTACTTCTGAATCGTGCCTCCGGCCCTGTAGCCGTACACTGCACGTTAAAGGAGTCAAGTCAAGTTAAGGTTGTATGAAAACACCCGTATCTTATTATTTTTTTCGAAATAAAAATATGTATTTTTTTAAAAAAAAGTAATATATTTTTATTTTACCTGTATGATAATTGGCTGAGACGATGTTGATGGTAGAGAAGCTGGCGTTGTATTAACTTCAGTATCTGAATCTGAATTTTCCTCATTACTGAGTAAGGAAGTAATTCTTGATTTAATGTTTTCATCTAACTCCTGATCATTATCATCTGCTATTTCTGATGGTGCGTCCGATAATAAATTCAAAATTTTTTCGTCAGTTTATACACCTGTAAAGTTTAAACGCATGTGTGTATGTATTATTTAAATTGTTTTTCGTAAATATTGAAAAATAACCGACCTATATTCACTAAAATAAAATAAATATGCTGGAACGCTTAATAATCGTAGTAATATCGAAAATTAACTTAGATTACGGATCATATTATTGAAAACTTTATTAAAAAGTGAAATAAAAAAAAAACTGTCCTTTTGACGACGCCATTATACGCAAATATGAGACTACTAGTCCAAACGATCACGCTATATGAAACAGTCAACATTGCTAAGTAAATAAAAACGGTCCTAATAATTTTTACATTTAAATTGGTTGCAGAGGAAAATCTATATCGTTAGTAAGCAGCATTTCTTTTTTTTTTTTTTTAATCCAAATAGTTTTTCAACTGCATATCAAACTAGTCTAATTCTATTATTGCAGAAATTCAGTTTTAATAATTGTTACCGAAAAATTTGTTTCTAACCTACACAAAATTGTGTAGGCAGATGCAGAACGCACGTTTCAATTTTTAATTTTTATTTTTTCTTCGTATAAATTAACTACATTTCCTTATCAACGAACCTAAAAAAATGTGCATTAATCCTTCATAATGCCGAAATTAAGTCTCTCTATTCACTCTTAGAATAAATTATATCAATATTTTCTTCCGGCGGTATTAATAGCTTAATTAATTTTTAATGTTCCTTAAACAAACTGTTATATATTTAGGCTTTCATTTGCCTTTATTCGATACGAGTTTTTTTATTTTATTTTCAAAAGAATATATTTATTGAAAAAAATTACATTTTATAATATGGAATTTAAAGCGACAATCCAACTAAGTCTTATGCCACTTCAAACTCCACTTATATTAAACGCATAACAATAATACAATAATATTGAAAATTTATATATTGTCATAGAAAATTTTGATCCAAATTTGACAACATACTTTCCAATATACCATAATTGTATCTTAAATTTAATATTTTCCTTAAAGTTCTAAACAAATGCTATTCTTATTACTAATATAAAAAATTATATTTTTTTCTGTTGTTTATTGCTTTTATAGCTAAATTATTTTATTAAATTTACCTCCTACTAAATCTTCCAGACTACAATCTAACACTGTCCCATTGACATTACACCCTTATAATACATAAAAATAGTTGTCCGCAAAATTACATGTAATACAATTTTTCTGTTTCTGCTATGTCAAATCTTTTTAAATACGTTTTAAAGCTACCGTGCCCAGTGAGAAATAGTACATTATAGTAATTAGGGGGTGAACTGTTTTCTTACATTTATTTGTAAGCTAATCCATTATATTGGTTCCACATTTTTTGATATCGTAATATATAATATTTTCTACCATCATTGTCTATTATTCGTTGCCAAATATCGTGACTAACCATTGTACGTAGCACTTAAGGTACTAATAAATGCAACGCACATTCGCGCACAATATATATATATATATATATAAAATATATATTAAATTTGAACATACATATAGATGGATTCATGAAAATATATAAGAAAAAAGCAAAATGCAGCCTATATATATGTAAATTATATAAAGAAACACTAACACTAGAATATAATAAATTCGAGTAGTCTGAGAAATCAGCTTAGGGTTACTAGTATCGATTATGTACATGCACGTTTAATTTTAAACAATTCAGAAATGACAAGAGGAAACTGTTTTAATAATATAATTTCAATTAATTCAAGTGCACAGCCAATCTTATACAACTGTCGCAGATGATTATACTTACTGCAAACGTATAGCATATGTTGAACGCTTTTAATTTCGTTGTTTTCGCAATTACAACATTGACTATCATTAATAATTTTTAATTTATTTAAATAGTAGTCAATAGAACTATGACCAGTATTTGAGACATGTGGTTTTTCACGATAATGATAAAACAACTTATTTATTAATTTATCATTTGTTAAAGTATCATATCTTATTTTTAACTAATTGTGAATCTGAAATTAATTTTTTTGAGAAGATCTTTACCGATATTACCATTATTTACTTTTTTAACATTAACGATTAAAGATCTTTTATTAATATTATGGCGTTTTAAGAGCATGGGGGTACCTACGAAATTAAGAATAATTATTCAAAAGTAAAATAAAAATAAAAATATTCTTACAGTAGTCGAGGGTATTTAAAAGTTATATAAAGTTAAAAATCGGTTTATCTAGTAATAATATACATTTGATAAAATAGGCTGATTGCCGATATACAGATAGTTATAATTACGAAATATAAAGACCATTAATTATTCGGTTGTTAATAATAATATATATATATATATTAAAAAATATATATAGTACGGAAATCCGGACGATATTGGAATTCGCGAATAGGATATGCCTCTGTCTTCCAGCAACACCACCGTTCCTGCCTGCGGTATACCAACGATTTTTTTAAAAAATTTATATTGAATAACGCGTATTTTAATTTTTTTAAATATAAATTTTATTCATGTTTTTTTATATATATATTAGTATGTGTATTACATGATTTATTTGTTTGGTGTATTTCTTATTAGATTTTTTTTTTTTATATTAATAAAAGCATAGTCAAAAAATCGCAAAAATGAATATTAATGTACGGCATATTCAGTAGTTGGCTACTTTAGACGTGATCGTGGATATAAAAAAAAAAAAAGTTGAATTTAAAATATTACCTAGGAGACGTAATAATCAATAAGTAAGAATATGTATATACCTAAAATAAATATATTTTAATTTGACTATATATATAAATATATTTTAATTTTACTATATATATAAACACATTTTAATTTGACTATATGTATAAATATATATGTATATAGATGTATATATAAAAGAAATGAAAAATTATATTCGTATCGAAAAATAAATGTATTTCGATAATTATTATGATAACGGTTGTATTTATTATCATAATGTTAACTAATATTTATTATTATTTTGTTCGCACTTTTCTATATGTCATTTATGCTGAGGGCTATATTTTAAATCCACGGTAGACACCGAATTCAACCAGCGTACTACTTAAACTTTTTCTAACTCCATACAAAATAATGAAAAGCACTCGTCCATCGTAGTTGGTGGTTGTTTAAGCATGAACGTAATTTTGCATTTCTTTTCTCGTACGTTTACGTATACACACACCAATACACATTAAGTATGTTACATGGCGCGTGTGTATATGTGTGAAACTAGTAGCGGGTTAGTGCATGTCAGTTTAAGCGCTGTAAAATAAAAGCCGAACCAACCTCCGTCGTTTTGGGCACGCGACGACTAACTTTTCACGGGCATCCAGTTTCGAAAGGAAATTCAAACGGTTCAGTATTAAACGTTGAACGCGCCTAGGTTATTACGTGATTTAATTTGTTGTTGTTTTTTCCCCTTTAAATATATTTTCTAAATATTACTGTTATCGCGAATGTGCGTGTGTGTTATTACCGTTTGAAATATATATGGAAATTATTAATTTTTCGGCAAATACATATAAATATTATCGTGTTTTTTTTTTCAATTTTTTTTTCAAAAATTCGAAATTAGCGCCGATATTTTTTTTATATCTGTGTTGTTTTAATACTTTTATTATTATCATTATTATTATTACGAGCATTATTTATTTATACATTGAAGAAAATTTCTGCACGCGACAATTCGATTAATCCGAATATTTATATGAATTTATATATATTTAAAATTGGCGATAATCCATGTCTTCTTTTTGTTCGTTCATCTTTGTCATCGTCCGTTTGGTAAGTATATTATTTTTAGTATCATTCATATTCGTGACCATATCCGAAGACAGCGACACCCTACTTTCTTATTACATATTTCGATCGGAGGATATTAGTATATAATTTAATGTGAAAATGTCGTAACGAATTGTGTATTTTTTTTATGGGTAGCCCTTCTGATAGTATGCACTACCTACCCTGTACAACAAAATATATATAGGTAAGTAGTCGCCTACCTCCGATATGGAGACGACACTTAATGATGAATCTCTTCGTAAAACGTCCAAAAAAATTGCTTTTCGTTTTCTAATTACGTCCGTTTGTACCGGGTCCGTTTTCATCGATCATAGTAATACATCTCATCTTTTATTTCTTATTTTCATTTACGGTGTCTTCCAGATTCGGCTGTAACGTTACTTTTTGAATAATTGGATACTTTTGTCCGAAATATAAAGTTACTCCACTTCCCTAATACACGAAAAAAATGATGTAACAAAACATTGTAAACGTTCTCTATGAATGACGAATGTGTACGCATACTAAACAATTTTCGCTTAATATCGATTTAAATTCGGAGAAAAAATCATTACCAACTTCAAAACTACGAATTGGTGATTGTCCCAATTTCTTAATTCTAAATGGACGACATTCACCATTCTCGATCGATTGATTAATCTATTCCCGTGATATCCCTGTTTTCATTTCATATTATATAAATTCCTAATGCAATAGATAAATTTTTTTTAGCCTACACAATTTTTGTAATGACCGAATAAGAAGAAAAATGTCAAAAAGTTACAACCGATTACAATTCTCAAGTAATTTACGGGAAAAAATTACGCCCACACAAAACGATGATAAAAATTAAACGCACTGGACAGGGTGACGTTACGCGAATTCTGCGTAAAATGTTTAGAAGAATTAACAGTCGACTAAGAGAGCGATACATATTTCTCGAAACTATGCTTAAAAATTTATTTTAATTGGAAAATTAAGTAATTTTAACGTTTCGAATGAAACTAAATCGAAAGCTTCAGAGTAAGCTTCTTTTGTATGGATTTTTTAAAATCAATACTTAATATTCTTCCAAGACTGCGATTGGTTGTTCTACCCCAGCATATGATCCTTGTTCAATGTCAATATATTTTCCTCACTGTAATTGGTCAATTCCTCAGTGTCCATCGTTCTTCCGTCTAATTCTTCTTCATTAGTTACTAACACAGTTTTCTATCAGCCTAGACTTATAAATCCATTTTCCATATTGAAATTATTATGTTCCTTTAATTTACACTTATCAATGTGCTTTTTTTTCTGTTTTCTCACCGTAAGACTTCCCATAGGTGGCCATTAAATTTTATAAACTCTCACCGTATTAACTTGTAATTATTATCATTATAGATTTTCAGAAATAATTCGACGATATACGAAAATGCGAGTTTTTTTTTTTTTTGACGTCACGTGACTAAAATTCGACGTCTGTATATATTTACTATACGCTTAGATTCTGATATATTTAACAGTAACAAATAACATTTGAAAAAGGTCAGTTGAACGCTGTTTAATATCGTTACAAATAATTTTGCAATTCGAAACGCGATAACATGTGAAATTGAAACAGGGGTAGATCATATAGCGGGTATTCGCGAATCAAGTGTTTCTACTTCCATACTCACTAAAGATCATATCAAATCGAACATTCGATAAGAGATGTCTCGCCTGACGATCTTCATCAGTCGGAAGATCGATACAGCTAAAGAATGTATCCTGATCATTTTCTCCCGCAAGCTAATACTCATGTACCGACGCAGAGCTTTGTCGGTCAGAGAACGTTTTATCAGAAAAAAATTTCGTAGGTCGTGCAAGCGGAATGCTCGATCGTTTCTATATTTCGATGTTTAAGAAGTAAATTAATTCATCCTCATACAGCGGTTACGTTGTATATATTCTGTAGCTGTAAGTAACCAACACTTCATCTTCTTCTTCGTGTCCGTGACGTAATTTTATACCAATAATCTATAATCGCCACGATCTTTCAATTAATTTTGTCAGTCCATAGATCGAACTCCGTTAGGTCGATTTCTATTATTGGGCATTCAAATTGATGGTTTTTTACGAAAGGGTAATCATCGTACTGCTGTAAATATTTACAAAGTTTTTCTTTTGCATCATTCCTGATATATACTGTTATCGAGAACGCCAGGAATGGTCTTTTTTGAAATTCCTTGGATAGCTGTAACAAATTTTGTATACTGTTTTGGACAAGGATCGAATTTGAGTATCTCTATTTCCACGCCATTGCAGAAATCACTTCATCTAGTTTTTCTAAAATTAAATTTTCGTGGTTTACACAGATTTTACAGATGACTTACGTGTATTCGTTCGAAGTAAGAAAATATCATCCTACGGTGGAATAATTAACAAATTTTACGACAGTAGACTAATGATAGGAGTACAATTCGTGATTTATGATTAGCTAAATCCGTAGTCCCATCAACGAGATACAGTGTCTCCATGTTACAGAATTCCACATATCGATAGTACAATATTAAATATATCTTAATCTAATATAACAAAACTCACTAAGTCGAGTAAGTTTCAGCAGTATTTCCGAATAAGTCTCCAACATTATGAAGGGATGTTCTTCTTCAATAGCACTTTGATGTGGTTCATCGTCGTTTATGGTAGCTGTTTTTTTTTTTTTTGCTTGAATCATGTTCAAAATTTCAGCTATGTCTTCTGATGGGCTCTAAGTTTCTATGTTTTCATCGATTTGACAGAAGTCATCGGTTAAAGCCAACCCAGATGGAAGGAGTCTCACGAGTTCACTAAATTTATTGGAGATAATTAATTCATTGTCTTCTCCCTTTGGTGTACTCCCTATAAAACCAGCCTTCACAAAGCAGGTCCGATTGTCACAGGGGATATTTGTTTCCATGGTGTTTTCGTCCACATAACAAATTTTCTTGAGTATGATATACTTCTGAATTTGCAATAAGATGTTGCAATGCAAACTTAGGTTAAATTACTATGAAAGTTTTAATCACACCTTGATCCATCGGTTGTGATGTAGAAGTAATGTTGAAAAGTAAGTTTAACATTTTCAAAATCGATGTGTTGTAGCGTTGTCTAGAAAAAAAAAATTCCTACGTTAACATGATTGCCATTGTCATCCACGTCTTTTTATTCGCTTTATAATCGACTACAATAAATCGATCTTGATTCCTTCGGAACACCTTGGTTTCAAGCATTTTCCTATCATCAACGCCCGACATATTGGCGCGCAAAAATCAAACGTTCGTCAAGTTTTCCTCCAGTACAAGTATCCCCTTTGTAAGCTATTGTTTTATCAGATAATGCTCAATAAAAAAGACCATGTTACGTTTCTTACACCCTTTTAAAACATCAGGGATTTTAATTTCCATTCATTAGTCACAGCGAGTGGTACAAAGGCTGATTCACCGCAAATAGATTTGAAAACGATGTTGCATCGTGTTCTAAACCGATCTAATCAATCATTTGATGCTTTAAATGCGCTAAAATTAACTTCGTGCGCAATTACCTGTGTCTTTCTTTTATGTACAACTCCTGAAACGGGAAAATTCTTGTTTCTCACTTAGTTGAACCATTCCAACGGAATTGAATAAATAAACTCACCTACACCGGTCCTTTGAAATGGACGATGGTCTCATTAAACAAACGTAATAACTCTTTTTTTTCAAAATTTCGGCAACTTGTGTTTTCCAACCTTGAACTTTTTGGCTAGCTGTCGAATTGAAGACCCATTGCTTTTCTGGTCTTTAATATTGTTCACTTTTTGCCGCAATGTAAGGGATTTTCGAGATACAGGAGGTTCCACTTACACACAAAACAAGACAGTAAACCGACTGTAAACGAACAGTAAACCGACTGCAAGACACCCAGGTAGAAAGTGTAAAAAGGTGGACAGACGATAATCTGCATTTTCACTGTTTGCTCAGCTGTATTGACAAGTTAAACAAAAGAGAACAAAAAATACAAGTATGAACTGTTAATGCAGAATTAGCTAATTTTTTGGTCGGACTAACCTTCTATTGTACACTTATGAAATTACTACCACTGTCCGTTGTAGAGGGGTCAAAATATATTGTTATTCACACTTTTTACAACGGGACCTGAAAAATATAAGAGATGTGTCCGTTTAGAGGGATAACCGTTAAGATAAGTTTCACCATATATAATATATAGCTTAAAATACGAAAAAAATTAAAATCGTCTCTGGTAATCTATTTTAGTTATATATATATATATATGAATTAGTTCAGGGTACCCAACTTCAATCATCTATCATTTGGATCAAATGATTTTCTCGAATAATTCAGTTCTCCTCGGGGCAGCTATTTATTAATGAAATATTTTTATTATATTGTTATGTTTGACATTTTATATTTCACTAGTTCATTTTTTTTTTTAATACTTTCTATGTATGTTGTGAATAAATAACTCATGCTGTTTCTTAACGTGAACACGGATTATTGATAGCAGACTTTTCACGTTATCAACGTTTTGTCTCTACACTGAAGTAGAAGACTAAAATTTCTGTAAAATTCAGTTTTTTTTTCAAATTTCAAAATAATTGCGAATGTAAATTGCATGTATATAGTTGTCAGGAACATATATATTTCAGTTCAGCTAATATGCTCAATACTTAATATTCATATTCATTCGTATACTGTTAATCTCTTAAGTACTCAGTACTCATTAAAATAATCGATTCTTAAAAGTACTCGATATCATTGTAAAGAACTGTTAAAAGTTTTCGATTGTGCCCGTCACTATGGTAGACCGATGAATAACTAAAATATTAAACTGGGTACAAAATAATGTTTTTCTTACACGAAATAAAAATTACAATCATAAATGCATTTCCAAAACTGGTCGTATCGTTCTCAAAAAATACAACTTCCTTAAACGACAAATTTAGCGATCATTTTATAGCGTAAAATATAGTAGGAACGTTGTTATTTTGTTTAAATTGCAGGTAAAATTTCAAATAGAAAACCTTCAATATAAACTAGCTCAGTGCATATATACATACATACAAACATATATATATATACACATCATATGTTGCGTTGCATATAAATAGTGCCTTGAATGTTAGCTAATTTTGTACGTAAAAATAAACGTACAATAACTAGTCACGACATTCGGCAACGAACAATACGACAATGATGATGATGATGATATATATATTTGTTTTGTATTAGTGTGAAATGTACCGATTTTTTAAAAATAAATAAGCAAAAAAATATTGATATACATATTTATTATAATTTTGAATTGAACAAAGTAGTTAATCGCAATTCGAAAAAAAAAAATCTAATTAGTTTGTTCATACCCTCTATTATGTCGTCACGTGATATCGTGACGCTTGCGGAGTTGGTCATCTCTGGTAATTATCGATTCCAGATACACGGAATTATCAACTACTGGCAAGCTATCTACGTGTCGTGAGGGTAACGGAGTCATTAATTATAGACGTTTTATCTCTCTTAGTTATTGGGTCTGATGTTTTACTTAGAGTTTATCTTTTCGGAAAAGTGAATGCAGCTTTTGCTTTTAATAACTTTACTTAAAGAAAATTACTTTGGTCTTATAAATTATCAAAAAAATATTTATAATGACGCCCAATTTGCCGATACAACGACTAATGTCGTACGATAATCATACCAACGCAGCTCCTTGCAAAATTCCAAAATTCCAGTTACTTTTCGAATATATATCTCGTACGAATGACTAAATTAACTGTGATAAACGATTTATACGATCAAAGGTCGACATATATGTAGTGATTGCAAAGTCGAAACTTTGTCATAACTATGTGTGATTTGTACGGCGCCTCTGATTCGATCCCAGTTAGATCGCGTTTTTAAAACTTAATTTAGACACGTTCATCCGTCTTGTTTTTAGTTGCCCGTTCTTTCGATTACCAGGCAGTTTCACTTGGACAATATTTAATACGCAGCTTTCCGAGCCGTATAAAAATACCGGAAATATAAAAGTTCGTACGAGAGCAATTTTAGTAATATCCGGACTTTTTTCATATTTTCAATAGTTCGTTGATCGTAGAAAAATATAGAAATGATAGAATAATAAAGAAAACAAATTTTTAAACAACTTTTCAACCCAGTCCTGGGTTACTTACAACTAACGTAAAAATAAAAATTGGGATTGTTGACCATGGAAGTACGACTGAAAAATTTTCGAGCATATAGAGCGTTTTTGAGTAGAAATATTCTGAAGGTAAAAAAAAAGAATTTGCTAGTTATGTAGGGAATACTGACGGCCTTGAAAAGTAGACTATACAAGGCAAGACAGGGGGGTGCTAGAAAACGTGGAAGAGTATCGTTAAGATATATCGACCGAAGGAAACAACTGGTCGGAATACCACTACATCATTAGACAAGATTGGTTAGGGATAGATGGAGCAGAATTATCCAGCAGACCGGTTCGTGAACTCACGATACTTAGATTGAACGATCGACGAAGAAGAGGTACCGTCATTTTTTCGAATATTCCATGTGTAATACACACGTGTGCTTACGTAAATATAAATCATCTTTCTTTTTTAGCGGCATAACAGTTCTCGATGATTATCCGTTCGCAAGCTTCATCAGTTTTTTGTAAGAATATCTTTCGGAAATTGCTGGACAAAATCCTCATCCACTAACAGTCTGTCAAAACAATATTTTCTGACCAAACCCAGCATTAATTTCTGCACTTTTGACTGATTACAATGATCCTCGGATCATTTCAAAAACGAGCTGCTTAAAAATTTTGCACACATCATTAAGGCGTCGACTTCCAACGCGAATAACAGGCTAATTTAATTTAACCTCTTCGGTCATACATGAAATTTCGACACACAAAATTAGAAATTTTATACACGGTGTTTATTATGCAACACAACGCTTTTTAGATAATTCTAGACGATTTTATATAAATATTACTAGAATTGATACATTTCATGGTCAACCAGAAAATATATAATTTGTTAGTATTAAAATTTGATCTATCGTATAGAGCTGAGGGTTATTTTGGCTGAAAGATAAAAATTATTTTACTCCACTATCTTAGAAATGAAACGAGAAAGTGTGTCATATTTGCGTTATACACCCTTATTGATAAAAATTGATAATAATTATAAATAATTACAAATGATAATGTCAACAATACTAATAACAAACGTTAGTAATAATCGATAACAAACGGAGCATAACAGTTTATAATGATGGTAATAGCGAATCAATAATAAGCGTAACCAACGTCAATAACAATAAGAAACGATAATATCATAACAACAATAATAATAATAATATCAATAATGATCAAAATAACAATAATAACCAAATCAAATGTATTTGAATATAATACACGATGTATTTAAAATTATTTACTACAATCATTTACACATATATATATATGTGCAGTTTAAAGTACATATAAATACAAGTATATGCAATATATAGATAATTATATACATCCGCCAATGCTCGATTGTCATAAATAAATGTATAAATATAACAACCAAACACGACCACATGTATGCATCTAAAAGCACACATACATTGACAACGCACAATTAAGCCGAATATACAAAAATAATAATAGTAATAGTAATAATAATATCAACAAAATGATTAATAAATTATCGTGTTTCTAAGCAACCAGATCGTGAAAACAGTCAGTCTAACTGCCACTGACAGACACACAAGCGGAAATTATTGTACACTCTCGGTTGACGTTTGTTCAAAAGGCGTATGTTTATTTAAACTTTATACGTATTTCTTCTTTTTAATTCTGACAGTGAGTGAGTGAGTGTATATACGTACTCTCTCGTTAAGATATTTCATCCAAGGGCACACGTAAGTTTATCTATGACATAAAATTAAAAATATAACGAAAACGATTGAAGAAATTTAATTTGAACTGATAAAACGACTGGAATTGTCGATAAGGCTGGACAAAAACCGGAAAAAGAATTTCAGACGTATGTTATTTTATTCAAATATGACAAAAATCGCGATTAAGATAGTCGATTGACTAGATCATCATAATGAAGAGGACAAAATCAACTTAATTCATCACGGTTATTACTTTACATTACTCAGTTCCTCTTCAAGCCACACTTGGGTCATACACTTCGTTTAATTATAGTATATTTGTATTATTTGGTACACAGTCTAAAATCTGCAAAAACAGGAATTGACGGGAGTATTTTATTTTTAAATTAATTATTAGTATTTAACTACTTGTACGAATACTAGGTTATTGGATTTTAAACAATATGAATTTTTTTTTCTTTTGTTGTAGTAAGAGGGCGTAATAAAATTTTTTCCCGGGCCTCAAAGGTTACTGTCGCGGGGCGGTTACAAAATGAAATTAGAATAGGGATGAGAAAACGAGCTTTTATAAATCTGAAGAATGTACTAAAATATTAGTTCGCATTATAGGTAACCAATGTCGAATGCAAGGAAAGATTCGATGCCTTCGAAATGTGGACGTATCGATATTTGCCCAGGATCTTACGAAGACACCTCATTTTTAACAAGAAGGTTTGAAAAACTTAAAACATACAGGTTGTAAGTTACGAGAAGAAAATTTGTTTCTATCTAGTACTATAAGAAAGAATGTTTTAAAATTCAGCAAGAGGAAGAAAGAAGATGAGATATATGACGACCAGACTCAGGAAAATATTATACACTTAACTATCGTTATAAATAAGATGCAACAAAATTATGATGATGTATGTATACATGATTCTCGTAGTACTGTCAGTTGCTTAACCTTATGGCTAGCACATTGTATGTTATTATTTAAAAAATGTAAAAACGCATATATTTGACATTATATTAAAAAGTTATAATAATATTTAATAAATGTACCGAAACATATGCCCTCGCCATTTATGAAAGTAAAAATTCTAATAATATAAACTGGTAAATAATAAATATACAAGATAAAAACAGTATTGATGGAAAAATCAGACAAAAAACCATCACAAATGAAAATCGGTAATTTAAAAAATAATAAATATAAGGTTAATTATATAACGAATATGTAATATCATTTATAAGTAATGGAAACGAAAGCAAACAAATTATAACGTTATGAGATTATGTTTAATGCGTCGATGCTTATACTTAGTATATCTAATACTTAGTTCCCTGGAATCGTAATTTCCTATTGCTGGAAGTAAATTATTACGGTGCACACTACAATTGAGAAAAAATTTTTGCGATAGTTTGAGGATATAGACTTTTACATATGGTATCTGCAGAACACTATGCAAATATCAAATTTTAGTGTATATGGGGACATTGAGGATACATCTAAGACATCGATTTTGGACTAATTGCAGCCTATTAAAACTAACATTTGAGACTGAAGATCAAACTGGACAAGAATATGTTAAAATAGGCCTAATAATTGACTTGTAGATTATTAGTTTATTATTAATATTTAAGTGAGATTTACGTTTGAAAATGGGGTAAATTGAACAGATTACTCTGTTTGTATTCAATGATGCATGGTCAATATGCTTAGAAAAGGTTAGTCTCTTGTCTAAAATGACACCAAGATAGCGTATCTGGTCAGACCATTCTATATCAACGCCACTGACGTGAAGTCTGGTCGGTAAAAACAGTCTTCGACGAGTGAAGAAAATTGCTTTCGTTTTGGAAGGATTAAGAGCAATTTGCCATTTAGAAAAATACTTAATTAAACGATCAACACCGGATTGTAATCTATTGCTGATAGTACTTGGTCTGTAGGAACTGCACTACAACGTTGTGTCATCAGCGTATAAGGCAACCTCAATGTTATTTATATGCGGGAAATCATGCATGAAAAATGTAAATAAGAATGGCCCCAGCACGCTACCTTGAGGCACGCCGGCAGAACAGGATTTGCTACTTAATTTCGCATTATTTATAATGGTATAAAATGATCGATTACTTAAGTAACTATTAATCTTTTTAATTAGATAATTGGGAAACCTGGTAACAATCATTTTATAGATAATACCGTCGTTCCAGGTTGTGTCGAAAGCTTTTCCCACATCAAATAACACCATCCCAGTATGTTTATTGAAGTTAAAATTATCTGTAATAGAGTCAGCAACTCTTGCTATCTGTTGTGTTGTGGAATGCTTTGGTTGAAATCCAAATTGACTACTAGGTATTATATTATTAGAATTAGTGAAGTCACATAATCTTTCAGAATAATTTTTTCAGCGATTTTGCTAAGATTGCTTACTGGAATTATTTTAGTCACTTTCCAACTAGAAGGGAAGTACCCAAATTTAAACATTGCATTAAACAAATTAATTAACTGGACGATGGTTTTTTGAGGTAGCATTTTAATGACAGTAGATTGGATACCATCGTGACCTACCGAGTTTTTCTTCTTCGCTGATTTTACATCTGTAAAAACTTCTTTGGGAGAAGTTAATTTAATATTAGTTGTTATCTGAGGTGATGCGATAAATCTGCTGACAACTTTATGTACTTTGTTCTTCTGATAGCTTGAAGCTAAATTGATATTTTTGCTGTGAACCTCAAGGTAGCGTGCAGCAAGCAATTCTGCTTTATGGGTATTATTATATGCATATGTGTTAGTATGAGGGTCATGAATTGGGGGAAGTGCTTCATGGTGTTGTGTATATTGTTTACATACCTTCCAAAGGCTATTATTTTTAACAGAAAGATTAGAAATTATTTTACTAAATTTTTCGTTATTATGTTTATTTTGTAAATATCTAACTAAAATCGAAAGTTGATTCAATAATTTCTTAATATTTTGTGAATCAGTACGTGAACGACTTTTAGTATAGGATCTTCTGACAATATTTTTGATTTTAATTATGGAAATTATATATAAAGGGATGGAAGATATAGGGGAAACATTCTGCTTAATAGGAACAGAAAGGGCAATAGCTTCATGAATCAAGTTCGTCAGAGTGGTGAGACAGTGGTCAATGTTGTAAGTACTAGAGATAGGCAGATTTAAGTTTATATTATCAGAAATATGACGCTTAAATAAATTCCAGTTCACATTTTTAAAATTAAATGTTTTACGTACTGGTTGTTGCAGTATGTTGCCAGTTTTGACGATTATAAATATTGGATTATGATCGGAGGATAAACAGTTAACTGAAATGGGCAGCGTTGTATTGATATTTTTTACTAGAACTAAATCAATAATACTAGGTCGAGAGCCAGGTGGTGGGAAGTATGTAGGTTCTAGTGGTGCTAATATTTGTATATTATTTGTTAGAGAAGTACTAAGTAAGACGTTGCCAGCCTGATTATTATTAAAATTATTCCAAGACTTATGCTTAGAGTTTAAATCGCCGATTAAAGTAAATTTTTTACTTGTCTTCATCAAAGATAAAATACCTCCCCTACACTTAGTCAATCGATTAGGCGATTTATAAATAGCAAAAATAGTAGCAACTTTTACATTGCGATTTACATTTGAGTATTACCAGCAGTGGTTAAATAAATGTTTATGCCAACAACCTGAATACTATGTAATGGGGGCGTTGGCACAATATCATACTTTAGTCGCTGATTAATCAACAATGCTACTTCTCCACTATAACGCGTCCCATCATTTCTACAAATATCAAAGCCAGGAAATTTAACTGCGAGGTTACTGTTCAGTTTAGTCTCGGATAAAGCAATGATATCAATACTATTGTAAATAGCAAATTCATGAAACTCAGCTAGTTTGTGTACTATAGAATTACAATTCCAGGCAACTAACTTAATCATATTATATTAAAAAAAAATTACATATAACTTACTACAATTATTTCTAAAATAGCCGCTATTTTTGTGAAACTATCTGCATTTGCGAGTGAATTTAGTTTTGTAATTATAGTTTTAATAACAATCATTAATTTATTCTTGCGTTCACATTCAAGGCACTAATTATATGAAGCGAAGGCACACACATATATATAATGTTATACAAAGTAAGATGCCATTGCGCACTCAATGATAATAAAAAGTAACATGGTGATGAGCAACTTTATGCTGCTAGTTAAAATTGGACCCCCGATCGTCGAGAAAAGTATGCACCACTGTGCACACACACACACACACATATATATATCATCGTCGTATTGTTTGTTGCCGAACGTCGTGACTAGCTATTGTACGTTTATTTTTACGTACAAAATTAGCTAGATATATTTATTATTAAATGAATATATATATATATATATATATATATATATATATATATATATATATATAAATAGATAGATAGATAGATAGATAGATAGAGAGAGAGAGAGAGAGAGAGAGAGAAAGGATTTGCGATTTAGCCGATACTGTTAGACGTAGGTCTTCCCAGCTCCTTCCATTTGTTCCGATGTTGCTCCCATCTAATACAATTCTTCAAACCGATAATTCTTATGTCGTCATCGCAACGAGTTAACGGTCTTTCCTTCAACCGCTTCCTATCCATAGGTTACCACTCTACAATCAATTTATACAAGAGATAAAAAAAGTCTACAAAAGAGGACATAAATACTTGTATGGAGATAATTGAGACCTGTAAAACAAGATAGGTTACAAACTAATTATACTAATAAGCTTCGATATTAGCAAAGCTTTTGATAGGATAAAGTAATCGAGAGCAAAATCCGATCAGGTCTAACCGCCGATGAATACGGCATAGATTTATAGACCACGAAAAAACATTGGATTCAGTAAAGGTCTGGGCAGTCATAAATTCGTTAAATGATATCGGAATTAATGACAAATATATTAAGATTATTAAGAACATTTACAGCTCTGCTACAATGCAAGTAAACTTACAGAAGAAAACAAAAAAGATTCCAATAGAAAGAGGAGTAAGACAAGATGATACAATTTCACCGAAATTGTTTATTTCCGCGTTGAAAATGTGTTTAAAAATTTAAACTGGAATGCGAAAGGCATCAAAATTGATGGTGAACATCTAAACCACCTCAGGTTTGCCGGTGACATAGTATTGATAAGTTAAAGCGCAAAAGAATTACAAACGATGGTAACAGACCTAAATCTACATTCCAGCAAGATAGGGTAAAAAATAAACCTCCAAAAAACAAAAATAAGGACTAATACAGGAAAAACAATAAAAATAATAAATTCAGAGGAAACAGAACAGGTAGATAACTATATATATTTGGGCCAAAAATAACAATTTTTTTTTTTTATGCTCGCAATCTGCATATCTGAGGCAATAAGCGTCGAAGATAGCATTTGACAAATATATTTATTTAGTGGAACGTGTCCCAGCAGCCACAGCTCCTTATTTTATAACAGAGCTACTTTTTATGGGTGTTATAGCGTATTTACATTAATGATATTACGCCTTTTTAAGCGTACGAATTCCGAACGATTTATTGTCAGGTTCTGCGCCAGATGGTTAATATGGTTTTCTAACCGTTGAATGTATCGTTCCTTACGGTTGTAAATCGCATCTTTAATTGATGGTATTTGTAGATCTTTTCGTATATCCTCGTTTCTCACGAACCATGGCGCTCCGACTATTGTACGCAATATCTTATCTTGAGCTGACCGTATGATATCGATGCTCGAGTTGCTTGCTGAACTCCAAAGTTCTATTCCGTAAGACCAAATAGGTCTTAGGATCGCCTTATATAGAAAGACTTTACTTTCAATTGGAAGTCTGGAAGTTTTCCCAATTAACCAGTACATGCTGGAAAATTTTATAAACAATTGTTTTTTTTTTGGCAATAATATGTTTTCTCCAGGTCAATTTATTATCCAAATGCATACCAAGGTATTTCGCACTATCCGCGGAGGGGATTGTAACCCCATTGAGCGTTATTTCTGGATAATTCGTACAATTTCTTTTTAGTGTGAACACAACATGCGAGCATTTCGTTTCATTGACTTTGACTTTCCAATAAGTAAGCCATGCTTCAAGTTCCTTTAGATGACATTATAATTGATTCGTTGCTGTCACGATGTCAAAGTTAGCAGACAATATAACGGTGTCATCAGCAAACATGGCTGTAGTTATGTTAGCATTTGTCGGCAAATCTAAAGAGAATATTTGATACAGTACCGGTCCAAGTACACTGCCCTGGGGTACTCCAGATTTAATCGGATAGATGTTTGAAACTGCCTCGTTGATAGTAACATGAAAGTATCTTTCCGAGAGGTAAGATTTTATTAATAGATAATAAGGAACCGGTAATTTGAATTTTATTTTAAAAAGTAGGCCATCGTGCCACACTTTATCAAATGCTTTTTCAATGTCCAGAAACACCGCGGGACAAAATTTCTTTTCTTCAAAACTTCTGTGAATAAGATCAACAACCCTGTGAATCTGTTCTATGGTACTGTGCTGATCTCTAAAACCGAATTGAAACTGCGGTTATATATTGTTATCAGTCAAAATAGGTTTCAATCTTCTTAATAGTAATTTTTCAAAAATTTTTGTGGAAATCGGGAGCAGACTTATGGGTCTATACGAAGCCACCTCTGTCGGTGGTTTACCCGGTTTCGGTATAACGATTATGTTCGCAAATTTTCATTGTACAGGAATGTAGCTTTGGCGAAGCATTGAGTTAAATATGTACACTAACAATGTAACAGCCTTTTTTGGTAATTTCTTAACAATCAGGGCAGTAATTAAATCATGTCCAGGAGATTTTTTAAAATTCAGGGGTTTTTGTATAAAATTATTTACCTCCATAGGCGATATAGATCTTATTGGAAGAGACATTTGATACGGAGTTTGCAGGCAGTTTTCTACTTTATTGTCTGCAGCACTTGCCGTATTTTGTTTGTATGGATTGAAGATCTGTGACAAGTACTTAGCGAAAGAAATAACAACAAATAAAGAAATGAAGACGAAAACGGAAATAGCCACAAGAATATCTTTGGCTTGGGTTGAGCGGAATACTTCGAAACAAGTGCCAATTAAACTAAAAAGGAAATTGTATAATCAATGTGTACTCCCAGGCCTTGTATATGCTGCAGAAACATGGTCAAAAACAAACATACAGAAGATAAAAAAGAATCAAACTGCACATGAGAGAATTATGTTCAACGTCAGATTATCGGATCGGTACAGATACGCACAGATACGTGAACTAACGAATTAGATGACGAAGTGGAACGAATTGCTGGAATAAAGTAAAATTGGACTGGCCACGTAGCACGAAGAGATGGCAACAGATGGTCAAAGTGGGTCATAGAATGGTGGCCGATAAACAAAAGAAGAAACCAGGATAGACCGATGACACGGTGGCACGATGATGTAGGTAGCCGGGAAGCACGGGTTGTGAAAGGCATAGAACAGAAATGAATCGAAAAAATTTATGAAAGCTTTCATCCGGGAATGGATAGATAAAGTCATATCGTGATAATGAAATTGGCCGAAAGAAACCCTGACAAAATTTATAATTCAATTTTTACGACGCAAAGGTTGAGAGAGCCGTTTGCTCAGAATATTGGCTTTTATTTTTAGTTATTAATCTCGTTATATATTAAATATCTAATAAAGGCTTTTATTATTATTATATAACGAGTTATTACTGCGAAAATATTATACACTAGCTGACAATTAGTAAAGCAGATAAGGATTAATTATAAAAGTATATACATTTAGAGGGGAAATACGAACAAATAAACCCGTTTATAAGAATAGTGCAAGACAAATAAAGAATAGGTTGCAAAGATTGAAATTCACCAAGAAAATAATAGATAAAGATTAATCATGATTATTGCTCCGGTTCTACTTTCCAGTTGACCGGCGTTAATCTATGAATAACTAAAATATAGAACGCTAAATAATATAAAAATACGTTCAATTTTTTTTCTGTGTGAACCACGTCATTTAAAAAAAAAAATAATTTGCGATGTTTCGAAAACGTTCGTAATTTCAATTTTCCTAATTTCAAAACGTCACAAATTTTTTACAGCGAAAAAATTTTAAATATACGGTAATAATGACAGTTCAAAATTTTATGAAACAGACGTATGTATGAATATACTTAAACGATTCCTTTTTAAAGAATGGAATGATTAATTTTTTAGTATTTGTATTTTTTATATTTTGTCGAGAATTGTTTCGTTTTTATAGTCATCTATTAGTCGAACGATAGGGAGTAAGGGTGTATTCACTAAATCACCAACTAAAAATTGTTAACACTCCCGCGTATAAGTTAACTTATGTATAATATGCATACGGAAAACACACACATTCTTTACATATTTTTAACTTTTGTACAGTTCGTACACTATACAGGATAGTAGATTAAGATAATTTTCTTTACGAAGTTTTTTAAATAAGGGGAATAATTTAAATAGCTCAGCATTGATCAGTCATACGATTAACTTTATATTCATCAAGGATACTTTAAATGCGCAAAACAACGGTAGTTCACTACATGCATCCTTATTCATGCGATAAGGTGCATTCTCGTGAATTAAACGATATACGTAGTGTTTTGGCTGGTTAAAGGATTTGTCAACTGAGAATGATTTTGGTTGAAGAATACTACTTTAAAAATCGGTAGAAAACTCTAAATTCATCCTTATAAATGAATTAGTTGTTTTTCGAGATTGCAATTAATGGTTGATATAAAACGAAGAAAAATTAAATATATCGATCATAAAATTTGACAAGAAGGGCTTTAGCAACACGGGGTAAAATTCTAGGAATGAACCTTAGAGGAAGAAAACAAATTGATTTAGCTTTAATAAATACAATTATTCGTCGAATTATCTGAATCAGCTATATGCCATAAACGTTCGTGATGTGTTGACGCAATCGGCGAATTAGAGGAAAATCTGTAAAAGATAACCTGAAAATATTATTCAAATGATTTCTATACTACGTGAAAATGTGAATTTATATTGCTGGTTTACCATTCCTAGAAAGTCCTGGTAAACTTTTCATAATTAGCATTCCACCTCAACTTGAGATAATTGGTTCTTATGGTTCAGTCGTTACTTTAAAAGTTCATGTACAATATTATTCTTCATATATATATGTATATATAAAGAAAAGAAATACAAAATTAAAGTTTCTCCGATCTTTAAAATAATTACCGGGAACCTAACCTTTGCCGTGTATTTTTACAGATTCAGTCATAACGATAATTGTAAATGTACAGAAGAAACCAAAAATTTCACGGACCTCGTGTATTGATAATAATACGATTATTTAAACGTGTAGGATGAACACTGTGTTCTCTCAATGCAGATAATTTTATTTATTTTTAATTTTTTTTTTTATGACTAGCTCTCGTGTGCTATCAATAAACACAGACATCCACGCGGTGTTAACAATAATTGAGTCACCATATAATTAATGTTACTAGATTCCTTGATGTTTTTTTGACCATGAACTTCTTTTTCTACTAGCTGTCTTTCAGCACAAATTCTTCCTTGCACTATTGGATGAAAAATATACTTTTCTCCTCTTAGAATGTGACCTAGATATGCCATTTTTCTTTTTTTAATATTTTCTATGATTTCTACTACAGCTCTTTTCAATACATTATTATTTCAAACTTTTTAGGTTCATGAAATTCATAATAGCCTTCTTAGAAGCAACATTTCTGTAATCTCTAAATGTTTAACACTGCTACGATTCAAGGCCCATGTTTCCATTCATAAAAAAGTACTGAAATACCTTTTTTTTTTAAGATTATTGCGACGACTATGTAGTCTTTGGGCAATACAGATGACGAAGTCGATAGTACATGTCTACTTTCGACGAAGTGACTCCGATTTACTTATTACTTCACTAAGTCATACTATAAGTCATACGGTTTTCGACGCTTAAGTCGTCTGAAATGCTCAGAGGTGTCTAGGAGTTGTATGACTTGAACTTTAGTGTTGTTTTGCAGTCATTTCGCGTGTTTGAAAGCAAACCCGGTAATTTAAGCGATGACGATTGGAATTTTTAAGTTAAGACGTACGTCGTTATTGCGTTCAAATCGATATATGATCGTACGAAGTGCAATGTTTTGGCGTCGATCTATATTGGATAGTACAACCCCGCAATTGTATTCCAATAAGTCGAAATAGGTTTAATAATATATACAAAAGTCGTTTATTTTCATATTTCCTATTAGCAAATGAACACTTTTCAGTTTTGCTTTTATTTCCACACATTTCTGCCGGACGTGGTGCTTCCAATTTGGATGCGAATCGAAGTGTACCCTCTAGGTACCGGACGGAATATTTTTATGGGATTATCTGCTGATTCAGCGTCAGTGGAATATTTTCCGTTTTCCACAAATTGAAGTTTGTGTGCACCGATTATTCGCTATTAACTTTAATGTTCCAACATTTCAATCAAGCTATATTAGTTTATTGTCAGCTGTTGATTTTCAGTAGCACGCTGTTGGACTTTATCTGTAGCTAGAATTTCTGTGTCACCAGCGAATAATGATAACTGTACGATTATTTGTAGGGATATCTGCTGTGTAAAGAAGATAGAAGATAGGCCCGAAGACATTACCTTATTGTATTCCTGCCGGTACGTATCCCCAGTCACACGTTGTTTCCTCATACCTAATTCTTAATTGCTGGTTAGTCGGGCATGATTCCAGAATGCATTACAACAAAATAGAACTATTCGCGTAATTTAATGAACAAACCAGCGTGCTAAACTTTATTACACGCTTGGGTTACCATCGAGGAATACTCTATATCAATATTTTTTCGCCTCGAGAGCTTTGTGTATCTCACTGCACCTCTGATCAATTGAATTATAAATTGATGTTTAGAATAAGCTGTTTTGTTTCAATGATAGGTTTCAGTCGCTTTAATAGAAGTTTTTCGAACAGTTTGGATATTGTGAGAAGCAGATATGTAGTCGATACGATGAAGGTAAATTTGGCGATTTACCTGGATTTTAATCTGCACTCTTTTCCATAACACTTCTTATGCGTAATACGGCATTGGATATATATGTAAGAAGAATAATCGCATTTCTCGATAATTTCTTAATTACTTAAGGTGAACTCCCATCGTACCTGGGTGCTTTTTTCACATTCAGGTTTTTGTCAATTTCATTAGCTACTTCCACGGTGGAAAAGTGCTTAATATTTTTGTTTATTTTTTTAATGACTGATTAGTATCAAAAGTTAATAACACTATATATTATCGAGGGAGGTAATTTGAGCTGGATTCTTCAATTATTCCTTAACGAATTGTATAGCTAATAATTATGATGAAACCGCGGGATGCAGATACACACACACACACATATATATATATATATATATATATATATATATGAAATATTTAATTTTACAGTTTAGGAATTTCGAAGCAACAATATTGCAGGATGCTTGACGATGGTTTTTATGATTAGTTCTTTGCGGAATATTTTATTTAACCAACAGTAACTACTTGTTTAACTTGCTTCTACGTGCAATTTTCCGGGTAACATTGATAATAGTTTTCAAAAATGTTAGTAAAGTTCGTAGAAAATAATTGCGTAAGATGCTAACGTAAGTTTTCCGTAGCTAATAAGGGTTTCATTTTTCCTCATTAACAGTGGTCTGGCAATTTCCTAATACCGAAAACCCCGAAAGTAATATTCTTTTCTGCGCACACTTCATTTAATTATCGTTACTATTATAAAACGGGACTTGTCTTACACACACACACACAAACACATATATATATATGTATGCAAAAACTCTTGGAAACAAACTATTTTCAAACACAAGTTTCCACAATATCCAACTCATTCGACATAGCAAATATTATATTAAAATTAAAATATAAATTTTTATTTATTTGTATTTCATTATCATTGTGGATAATTAT
Source organism: Coronaproctus castanopsis (assembly GCA_032883995.1). Taxonomy (NCBI): domain Eukaryota; kingdom Metazoa; phylum Arthropoda; class Insecta; order Hemiptera; family Monophlebidae; genus Coronaproctus; species Coronaproctus castanopsis. The sequence goes on along the minus strand of CM065052.1, from coordinate 105,698,407 downwards.
TATTATCCCATTCGATTTGTTATTATTTTATTATTACCATTATTTTACCCGTAGGCATTGAATGTATTCGTCTTGTCTTATTACACTACATCATGTTGAAACTAGTGCTGACGATTCGATTCGATTCGGGAGTTGATCAATTCATTTTTGTGAAAAATCGATTCGTCAAGGTGAATGAGTTAGTTGATCGAGTTGATAGACAATATACCGAGAAATGACCCATTTTGATAGGCAAAATCAAAGAATCATGTAGGTTCGGTTTTTGTAATTCCTTCCTTCGACGTATTTGAAAAATATAGCTTGCATTTTTACAGCAGAGTCTGTGGCTACTTTTCAATCTCTGCGTTTCATCCTGTTAAATCTGATACCTCAAAAGGTCATAATCTTTTCCGACTCTAAAAGTTTCGGCTTCAAACTTTTCACATTATAATCCTCATTCCTCTCCCATAATACTTAAAATTCGTAACCATATTTCACTTTTACAGGGTACCGATATCTATGCTGTGTTTTCATAGATTCCTGGTTCCGCTGGCATTAGAGGTAATTTATGTTAAATGTACAACATACTTTGGGTCATTTATTGCTTACGTACTCTGCATTGATCCTCTGTCTATTATTAAGACAGCACATAATGAATATGCTCCGTGTTTTTTTATCGCTTTATATAGACTACGCTTTGGAAAAAATCGTCTCCGGTTACACATTTTCAAATGCATCTTGTTGCTTCTCCGTTCTGTTCACAAGCCCCCCCCCCCGAAAAAAGTACAAAATGTCTCAAGGAGATAAAAACCTAAAATAATATTTTACGTACAACACCGCTTTTTAAATGACGTGAAATAATTCTTAATGTGTTAAATAAATATTTTTGAGATTGAGGTATTCTATATGGACTAATTTCTCCGTTATACTGAACATTTTCTTTAATAGTTCATGTCTGGCATAGGAACACCAAAACCCAAAAAGTTAATCGACTACGTCATTACGCTGATATGCGAAAGAAAACAATAATTTCAAAAAAAAAAGCTTGTTTCATTAAATTCGTCATTTTTATAAATTTAGTATATGCATTGTATGTGATAATTACAAAGATTCTAATTGTCATGGGAAATTAGCAATATTTCGACTGGTTCGTAAATGAGTGTTCTAATTACCAGCATATATGTTATGATTGTAAAGATGATTGAAGATTCTGAATGAAAATTAGATTTAAAATTGCCCATTTAGCTTCTAAATGCATGGGGTTCACGATTAACGAACAATTCTGGGAAAAGACTTCATAGAACGATACGCGGTAATTCACTAGGTATATTGTCTCCACAGGCTTCCAGATGTTCTAGATTTTTTTATTATACACGGATTACAAAATTACAACAGAGAATGTAAAACCATCGCTGATCTATCATCCGACCATGTTCCTGTACTCGCGGTATTAGATGTGAAACCTAAGAGCGTATCCAACCAACAAAAGCTTAAAACCACAGATTGGATTTTTTTTTCAGAAATAATAGAAAATAATACAAATTTAAAAATTAAACTTAAAAGTAGTAGTGATATCGATACGGTTATTCAAGATTACACCAACCTTATTGAATACGCGTGTAAAAATTCCACTAATCACAGTATAAAAAATTCGCACAAAAATTATTACGTTCCAGTTCAAATAAGAATATTAATACGTAAAACTCGAGCAGCTAGAAAAAAATTGCGAAAAACTCCTTATCCATCCTTGAAAGAATCATATGTACAATTACAGACAGAGTTAAAAAACCAAATTCGTCAGTATAAAAATGAAATCTTATCTCAGCAGCTAGATTCTATGAACACTGATAACAGATCTTTATGGAGAAATACAAAAAAATTACTGAAACAAATAGATGAGCCATTCAATATAAAATTCAATAATAATTGGGCTAAAACTGATGAAGATAAAGCGAATGCATTTGCAGAACATTTCAGCACAGTATTTACACCGCATCCTGAATCTTCTAACAAACAGTTCGTCAACGCACAATCTTCTCCAAAAGTGTCCTTTGCTCCTAATCTAAATGTCAAATTCTTTACTCCTAAACAGGTGTTTACATGTACTCAGAAAGTACCATTACGGAAAGCTCCCGGTTTCGACAAGATCAATGGGGAAATTATCTCGCGCTTGTCAAGAAAGTCAGCAATTCAGTTGTGTTACATATTTAACGGTATACTGCGGATCGGATATTTTCCCAAATCTTTGAAAAAATCGGTGATAATTATGACTCGTAAACCCAGTAAGCCTCAAACTGATGTAACCTCATACAGACCTATCAGTTTACTTAGCTCGCTATCTAAAGTCCTCGAGCGCCTAATTTTAAATCGTGTACATCCGATTATAAAGAGTAATGAAGTGATACCAAATCACCAGTTGGGTTTTCGTGTTAAGCACTCCACGATCCAACAGTGCCATCGACTGGTCGATGCTATCTCTTCAACTCTAGAAAAAAAAGAAGTATGTTCTGCGGTTTTTTTGGACTTCGCCCAGGCGTTTGATAAAGTTTGGCACCCTGGATTACTTCTTAAGCTGGAACAAATTCTTCCATGTGATCTCTACGTATTACTTCAGTCATACTTGACTGACAGAACATTTACGGTTAGGATCAACAACTCTTATTGGAAGGAACATGCAGTCTTAGCATCAGTTCCTCAAGGTTGTCTACTTGGGTCTCTACTGTATTCCATCTACACAGCAGATTTACCCACAAGTAATCAAACGATTTTAGCCACATTCGCAGATGACATAGCCATCCTCGCGTCGAATTCAGATGTCAAATATGCAAACTTTGCTGTTCAGAATCACCTGAATCGAATTGATGGGCTCAATATTGGCGAATACAGTTTAATCCACATAAGTGTCAACATATTATGTTTATCGGTTGAACATATACCTATAACAATTAATAATGACATTATCCCACAAGTTGATTTCGTACGCTATCTCGGATTGTACTTGGATCGAAGGCTCACATGGCGCTTTCACGTGGCGCAAATTAGAAAGACCATTATTGCACGTGTTATGCTATTATATCCACTGCTGGACCGTCAGTCAACCTTAAATTTAAAAACTAAAACACGCATTTATCTCACAATTATTGCGCCGATTTGGTGTTATGGTATTGAATTATATGGATCAACTAGCGCAAGTAATTTGAACATAGTGCAGCAGCAGCAGTCAAAGATACTTCGTATAATCACATCCGCGCCATTCTACGTTTCTAATCTAAACCTGCATAATGATTTGAATATTTCATTTGTCCAGGATGTTTACATTAGTCAGTACGGGAAATTATTTAACAAACTCAAACATAGCAGTAATCCCAATATTTTCAGAATGCATTCATTAGAACTTTTAAGCAATCCAGTTAGGAGACTGAGAAGGAAGTGGTGCCGGGATGCTCTCCCGATTACCTAGTAACCGGAATTATCCTTCCTGATTGTTACATTTCTTTACTATATTACTTACATTAATTCAATACTTCTAAAAAGCGTTCTTTAATCAATATTTATCTCACATATTACTCTCGCGTTATATCTTAATTATTATCCATACTTATTAATTATTTTATTGTATTGCAATGTAATGTTTCATTGGAGACGTTAGTTTAATACGCCAAATTTATCGCGATCACCGTTGTTTATGTTTCTTGTTACCGGTACAATGTATATAAAAAAAAAAAAAAAAAAACGCCAAATATAAAAGGAATATGACGTTTCGATCCAGTTGCCAAAATAAGTCTGTACGTTTTTATACGTAAAGCGACCTACCTAAATTTAAAGCAGCTAATGAAGTGTTGGAATATAAATAAATTTAAATTTCTTAAAACTTACTCGTCGGAATCGAATATGATCCCTCTTACTGAGGTAACTTGGAAAGGTGTAAATTTCCAGCTACTGGCGAAGTGTATAAAATAACTGAATTCTTAAACAAAGTTCCTATTTTCAGCGTCATAGCTATTTAAGACTTTGATTTTCCGCGCAAGGGTTGGGTACTAATTATTCTAATTCGCACGTAACAAACATGAGAATATGCACAGTTTCATTGGTAGTCCCGTTAAAGAAAGTAGTGCGAGTTTATATAGGTTTACCCAGAGCGGTTTTATTTTTTTAATAGCGTAGTTTGTAACACTGCTACAATACAAACCGCGTGCTCCACCGTTTAGTGTACACGCTAAATAATCGTTTTTGTCCCGTTTCATTTATAATGACATTCTATAAGGAGAAGGAGCGCGCATTTTGCGTAGAACGTTACTTGCAGAGTGAATCGATCACGACAGAGCTACGCGATGATTTTTTGTGGGCACACCTTAAGAGCCGCATTTAAGAAACACGTCTACTAGATCTGGAAGACCTGAAAACTCGGATTTCTGAACAAAATTTAAAAATTTCAGCAACCTGTATTCGAAAATATCTTCAAAAATTTTTTAAAGACTGAATGAATGTATTGTTGCAAATAGCGGTCATCCGAACGATATTGTGTTCCATAAATTATTGCAAGTTAATCTTCGTTTTCTTATTTTTAAATAAAATTTCATTCGAAAATTTTAATGAGCAGTTTTTGAGTTATTCAAAAAACAACACAACCGTCCGTTTTCTCTGGGTCACGCTATAGTTTGCATTATATTATACTTGTAATGTTTTTGATCGTGAAAAATTGTTAACCAACTTTGGAAATACATTTACGTGATTAAAGGCTGTCGAAACCCATCACCTACCAATGCTTCAGATCTGAAACCGAGCTAGTAAACAATGATAATCACCATCCACGAAATTGTTTCTCAGTATCACCGTCCTCTAACAAGAAGCAAAGATTGTAATTATTAGGTACTGGATGGTGTGATTTCGGATAGTGAGCTTACAATCCTACTACCAGCAACGTACATTTTATCTCGATTTTCAAATATGATTTTATTAAGAAAACACAGATGTAGATTTCTAAGAGAAGAAATCTGTTCAACTACCGGGCGGCACGTTCGTAATTTCATAATACCAATCGCAGACAATTTTTCTGGTTGCATTTACTCGGCAACAAGTACCTTCAAGTATATATGCTAGTTCGATCAATAAATGACTGATCGTGAATGCCCCGCCGCCACAAATATATTTCCGAAGTGTTTCTTTAAGAGAGAAACGTTTAACGCATCGTGTAATCGAGCCGTGACGTGTTCCGAAATATTTCAATGTCCTAAAGATCGCTAACTAATCGACATTTACATGATGGAGTACATTGGGTAGTAGATATCCGATACTCTTGTCATCGGACGAGATCAACGTCGTAAACTTTCTTACAAAGAGTACAGCTCATTTACGCGCACAGACACACATATATACATAATTATATGTCGGGTGTAATAGATTACCATGGTAATATAATATATATGTATATATAATATTAAAGGATAATTATCAAATGTGTGCCACCGGATTAGTTTGAAAGATTTTAACAATTAGTGTTCCGGGCGATGAAATGAACGAATCACAAATTACAGAAGAAGAATTTAGCGTCGATGACGATCAGAATGGAAAATATTCTACTACGAGCGACGTCGATGCAGAAAATCAAAACGAAGTTACATTTCGTGTAACGGATGTCAAAGACGAAGGTACCTTTGAATCAGCGGCTACAACTAACACCCTCGAAGAAGAGACCGCTTGGGATGTTTTACTGAAAAAACGGCTGGATTTATCGGATCGGGAAGTGGTAGAAAGTATATGGATGAATCAGAGAAGAGATTTGGAAAAACAGTTGAAAATAGGTCGTCGATTTAATTTAAGCGATCCGATTATACCACCTCGTATGACTAAAGCTTCGTTTTTACGCGAACGGAACGTCGAAATCGAAAAAGTGCGTAAACGTAATTTGGAAGCCGAGATGGCACGTTGGAGCGAAGTCGGTCGGAATGTACCGGAGTATAAACAGACAGAACCAAAACAAAATTTTGCCAGTCAGCTAAGATGTAAATTCGCGAAAAATAACCCCGTCGTTCCTTGTAATTTTATCGAACACTTCGAAAAGTATAAAAAGCCACCGTTCGTATCGAGAGGGCCGAATCGATGCGACAAATAACGGACATCACCTCCTATCGCCTCTCCTGTGAGAAAATGATTTTTTATAATTCTTATAGCATTCTTTAGCGGAGCTAAGTAGTCTCTGAAGAATGTATTTATTTTTGAAGAACTAAATAAAAAAATTACACCGTTCAAGTTATATTATTACTTATTAGCCGAATTTATATTTCTTCCAATTATTGTATATTACGCATGATGTATCGAGCTCGTGCTAAGCGTTCATCATGAGTAGTTCTTTGTTCGTGTGTTTCCAGCCGACGGAGGTAAGTGATTTATTTTTCTTCTCTGGGCTGGACTGAGCATTTACGTGCTAGAGCCATTTTGGTATTTCTCGAGATACTGAATTTGAAACTTGCTGCTCCATAGATATACAAAGACTGAATCGAATGTTCCATGCATTTCTTTATATCCTACTATGTTTGTTAAAATAACATCACACTTCGTTGAGATATAATTAAAATGAATGATGAATGAAATTCTTTTATCAATTTATTAAGTACTCGAGTTCTTTCATATGTTATTGGTTTTTCTGAGACATATGGAACAAATCACATCAGCTAGTTTTGTGTTGTTACCACCAAATAGAATATATGCATTTGGAAACTGAGAATGACAAACCACAATAAGCAATAATGCATTCAAGGGACCTAGCAATAGTGGTAATTTTGGAATATGTATGCTAGATGACTAATACGAAGTACTAAGCATAGATCATCTGCATATGAGATAAGATTACTCCTTGCACCAAAGCTATTGCAAAATTTCTGCACTTCAAAGTGTACGGAGAAGTAAAGAACATTCCACAAGATTGTGCCAACCACAGATTCTTGTGTAACACCACATGTAGCTTCCCTAAAAGATAAAGCATTGCCAAGCTTAATTAATATTTGAAGTATTCCGTAATTGTGTTCATAATAAAAGGATTAACCTCATGTCTAAATGTCAATAATCCGTGATCAACCACCGTTGTCGAAAATACCATTTATGTCAAAGGAAATGAGAACCGAAGACTGGCCAACAGGTACTGAATCAGAAACTAATAGTTATATCACGTCTTCATTAGAATAAGAGGCACAAAAGTCAAACTAATTTTGATCGTATATATTTTTACTTTCTATTTCTTTTAATAGGCAATCATTAATTACCTTCTCGAACATCTCAACAATAAAATAAGTCGATAAACTGAGACGTCGAAAGGATCTTTTCCAGACTTAAGAAGTAGCTTCGGTGAATCAACCTTCCAGCAGCAATGGAAAACTCTTAATTGAAGACATTTAGAAAAAATGTTAAAAGAAACAGTAGATTATGTTTAAACAATCTTATTTGACATCATTTCCATAGCTGAAGCTTTCCTATTACTTAAATGCTTAGAATATTAACTAAACATATAGAATCAATAACCGACACAGAGGAAGCAGATGTAGATTGTGTAAGCAATGATTTATTATTCTTAATAGGTACAAAATTACTCAATAATGCAATTCCGTATCAGAAGTTGAAACCGGGTTACTTACCTGCATGTCTGGTATGACTAAATCACACCTGACCTTAATTATCATTTTATATAGTCTTTCCCAAACCCTACTATTACTAACCAAATCTTTCTGGACGTTAAATCTTGCTGTTGATATTTCCAGATTGTATTGTTCATTAAGTCCTCTCAGTATATTCTTTGATTAATAAGGCATTCAAGAGCAAGACCATCCTGACACTGAGCAACATCACTTTCAAATCTTTTGACAAGTTTCCTTTCTATATTTTCTAGGAAGCTCAGTTTGCAATTTATATACGGTAATTTCGGTGAACGTTTAAATCAAAATTAATATTAAATTCTATATTTTTGTCAAAGCAGAGATCAAACAGTTGATCAATGATATAAGATGGGAGGAGACCAAGAAGTAGTCAATGACTCTACTTCCATTATAATTCATAAAAAGTGGGTGATCTATTACAAGATTATTCGATGCGATCAAGTCAGCCAGAAGAGAAGATTCTACACTCTTGGTAATAGCAGGTTCCACAAAAGTCATTTTGATATTTGGGTTACCAATAACAATTGGGAGAGAAAAATGAGATAATTTAATGAAACCATCTATTTTATTTAACAAGTTAGTTTTAAGTTTATCAGGATGTAAGTATGTAAGAATTAATAATATATTATCCGTAGAGATTGATATAATATATTCAATGGAAGATAACTTGCGTTATAACTTTCTGTTTGTATGGTGTATCGTAACGCAGCATATTATGCTACGCGTTCAATAAAAATCATATTGATTATTTCCTAATATTTTTGCCATTATTAACCAGACATTCATCTATCGTTACCATCGTTAACCAGACCGATGAGATAATACCGATTATATCTATTACTCCTATCACTATTATTTATCTACCTTACTCTATTAGAGTACGTCGTTTATGCACACATAACTTCGCTCGAACGCACACGCTTCCGTTTGTCGTCCATGACAACGGTCATTCTACATTTCACCAAGGAGTATCCGCTTTACACGCATTCACATACATCACCATTGTCGTTTACAACACTGCCGTCCTTTATATAGAGCACAATGCAAAATTAACATCACATTGCTGTCACTTCGGTCCTTTAAGCGCTGCAGCTTATTCACTCCAGCCTAAATCGTGGTAGTACTGTTACGGTGTATGTTATACAGGGCACGTTATCCGTCGGTAGTGTGGAACCTCTTTATCGACCCGTATGTTTTATACCGCAGTTACTGGTAGGTTAAATTAACGTTACGACGGCATCATTTCAATCTAAAATAAATTCAGAGAATCAACAACTGGGTTTCTCCCATGATCAGGAAATAGAAAGTATCTACTCTGAGAGTGATAATAACACAAATATAAACGATTGGCGAAATACAAAAAAAAAACTAAAACATGTACATTCCCTTTATCATCTATATATAGCCGGCCAGGAAAAGGAAATCATTTCAGCCACCTAACGATTATGGAGAATGATGATGATAATGATAATGATATTCCTTCTGCGGTTCCAATAACGCCTACGCTATTCATACATGATATAACATATTTCACTTTTTTGATTTAAAATATTGGGAACCCAAGAGTTTATGACAAAAAAACAGTAAAGCAAAATACTGTAAAAGTGAATTTTAAAAAGTTGATGACCATAGCAAACTTGTCACCGCGTTAAAAAATGAGAATTAGTTTAAGAAACCTAAACCAGGTAAGGCACCAGATGAGGTTTCATCCTATAGAGACATTTCCTTTCTTTCGATCCTTTAAAAACTCCTTGAAAAAATTATATTGAAGCGATTGAATTGTAAGACTCATCGCCGCATCACCAAGGTACGTATCTAACCATACTTTGCACTATTGCATATGCAGGAGACGAGATCAAACGCACCGTTAAGAAACATATAAGTAGTTTGGAGACTCATGAAAACGTGTTAGCAATCAATCTACTTGGCAACGGCTCCGATGTTCATAGACTAAAACGTACTCGACTGTTTAATATAGACTAGTTTTACTGTAATATGGGATCCATTACTGTAGCAAGTTATTATTTCGTGCTCCAATCCAATTGCTAGATAGCCACCTGGCCAGTTGTAATTTTGGTATTTATTATATATATATATAACTGAATTCTTAATAATACAAGCAATTCAATTGTTGACATATAATGAGTAAGAAGGTAAGATATTTATAGTATGACTGACAAAATGTGGTTCTGCTGTTAGACACGCATAAAAATTCTTGGCATAGAATTTATCAAAAAGAGAGATTGACACGCATATGAGTAATTAACTTTTAAATAGGTAAGCCTAAGAAGACCAAAGTCTATATTAGACTTTAAACTTATATAAGTTTGCACATATTCAGGATATTTTTTGGACTCAGAAGCATGGTCAAAAACCTCAATAAATTGTTTAATGATATTGCCATTACATAGATTTTTTTAAAAATGTATTGGTTTCCTGACACCATCTTCTCCTTGCAAGTTTTAACAAGCTCAGTGTAAGCATCAGTTGCTTCACAAAATTTTTCTGGGTGAAAAAATCAATTACATCTATAACATTTTCTTAGATTTATCGCATCAATGAATGGTGCAGTCTCCCAGTTGATGAGCAATCGTTTGTAGGTGTTAGTTGAATCTTATTAACTGAAACTAGTTCAGTTCCCAAAGCATTGTTGAAATACTTTTTTTGTGTCATATCCCAGCAGGTTAAAGGAAATTAGCATAAAATTATCCTTGAATAAAATTATTGGGGCAGTAAAATTGATACTTTTCTTTAAAAAAAAATGTAAAAAAATATTAAAAAGTTAAAAATTCACTGTTCCCGTAATATATAAAACGAAAAACTTACTCAACGTGTCATTGTACTCGTATAAGTGTAGAGAACAAGTTTTTTAAAAGCTAAAGTAAAATTTTGCAGAACTATGCATGAATAATGCTTTAAATCTCATGAGGTTAGTATGTAAATGGCCAAGAATCTAGCTAAGAAAAACAACTTAAAAAGTAAAAAAGTCTACTAACGTTTAAAATGCAGTATCTCGAAAAATACATACCAACAACTAACGCGGATAGCACGCAAATATTCAGTACAGCCCAGAGAAGAAAGATAAATCACTTACATCTGCGGGCTGGAAACTAAACGCACGAACAAAGCACCACACATGACGAATGTTCGGCACAAATAACTATATGCAATGAATATATATATATATATATATATATATATATATATATATATATATATATATATAAAAGAAGTACTAAAGTTACCAGTAAAATTTGCTAACTTGCTAACAATAATAACAAATTAAAAAGCTTCAGCGCCATATTCAAGTTAAAATAATATGAATAACAATAAAGAAATGTATAAGTGAAATATATATATACTTAAGTAAAAAGTAACTAATGTCTAACGCATTTAGTTCAGGACTACTGGATGCTATAAGCGTTAGTAGTTCATTTGTTAAGTATATATTTTTCTTATATTATTTTTCTTCTTATTATAATTTATAATATAATTACTTATATTGTTTTATATTGTAAATGGCGTAAATGCAAAAAATCTTTTTTCCCAGTTACTGTTTTTACTGATTTTTACTGATTTTTACTGGTAATTTTACTGTTTCTTAATTTAAAAAATCACTACTCTCTATATATATATATATATACAATATAAATATATATATTTATGTATATAACTTTTGAAGTAATCAATCAACACTTCATCGTAGGTTTTTCTTTTAGAAAAATGTAGAATATATCCGTTAATAAAATTCGTGCTACCTTAACTTAAACTATGACCGTTGATAAGTAATATGGCATGCTAATACATTAGAAGTAGTATAAAATCAATAAACAACCAAAAAAAAATTAAAATCACAAATTTACATATAATATAAAATATAAAAAAATATTATGAAAAATATAAAAGAAAACTAAAATAAAAATAAAATAAAATGTAAGAAAATACTCAACTTAGATGATCAATATTACAAAAAATAGCGAAGTGAATAAACAGATCGTGATTATAATATTTTGCGTTGTTTACCAATTTTATATACTCTATATTTTTATGTCCACTTGATAATTGCTTAATAACCGTAGAGCTTTGTGAATCTTTATATATACACGCATATATATATATATATATATATATATATATATATATATATATATATATATATATATATATATATATATGCATTTTATAAGTGGTATTTTAATTCCTTTTTTATTATTTATCTCCTAAAGAAGAAGAAGAAGAAGAAAAGTATATTTTGAATTGATTAAATTTTACAAGAAAATAATAACTTATAATATACCGGCGTTCTATCGTTCCGAAATATAAAAAATTCCTTAACCGATAAACTTAATAATAATTTTAAAAAATATACACGAGTGATAGTTATAAACATTCATTGCTTAATGAAATTTACAGGAAAAATTCCGCAAAAAACCTGCAACGTGTAATTCATAAGTAAATTTTAAACACAATGATTAAAATAATTTATAAAATTTAAAGAGAAAAACAAAAAATGCAAAAAATATATCAAATAAAATTTATCTATAATATCATTGAATTTTAAACCTAATGCTACCCTAATAAAATATGTTTAATTCGTCTATGTTTATATTTTTTATACCTGTGTCGTAGAGACTGATAATCGTAGTTTCCAATTTCATTGACATTTCGGTCAGCAGACATGCGGCATGCATTAAAGAATTTTAAGGCCCTGTTTTTTATTATTTCTTGTATATAGGGATAGTTTAAAATGTCATGCATTGTTTTAATGGGCGTGTATCTGGATTTGTTTAACACTATTCTTAGGTAATGATTTTGTAATCGTTGTAATTTGTTTATATTACTTAGGCAGGTGTTCGACCATACAGGACTAGCATAAAGAATTTTAGGTTGAATTACCTGATTATAAATCAAAAACTTGTTCACCGGTGATAGCGAAGATTTCCTGTTAAATATTGGAAACAGTACACTCTTTTTTTTATGTTCTCTGTAGATACACTCGTTAATATGTTTAGTAAAAGTTAGCTTACTATCTAGTGTTACACCGAGATAATTTACTTTAGATTTCCAGTCTAAGTACTCATTATGAATTCGAACAAAGTAATTTATAGCCGGTTTACGCTTTGTGAAAATAATAGTCTCTGTTTTACTATCATTAATTTTAATTTTCCACTTATGGAAGTATTTGGATATTTTGTTAATTGCAGCGGTTAATCTGTTGCTAATCGTATCAATACGGTATGATGACGTCAACAGAGCAGTATCATCAGCATATAAATTAACATCAACTTTTTTAATTGTACTAATATCATTTATGTAAATAATAAACAAGAATGGACCAAGGATGCTGCCCTGAGGTACTCCTGCCAATACATATATGACTTTAGAATTCTGATTTTTAATTTTCACATAAAATTTCCTGTTATGTAAATATGCTTTAGTCATGGAAACTAGTTTATGGAAAACCATATTTTATTAATTTATACAGAATTCCATCGTGCCAAGTAGTGTCGAAAGCTTTTTCAATGTCTAGCAGTGCTAGCCCAGTGTGCTTATTTTTATTAAAATTATCAGTAATCAGATCACAAATTGTTACTAGCTGCGTGGTAGTGTTTAAATTCGGTCGAAAGCCGAATTGTAACTTATTAAGAATACCATTTAAATCGCTATGTTTTCTAAATCTAATGAGTAATATTTTCTCAAAAATTTTGCTAATGTTACTGAGCAGGCTAACAGGTCGTATATTTTTCATCAAGGAAGCATCCTTGCCAAGTTTAGGAAGAGGTACAATTAAGGACAGTCTCCACGACAGAGGGTAGTAGCACAAACGAATGCAGGAATTAAATAACACTGTGAGAGCAACTACACCTTTACGAGATAAATTTTTAATCATTTTTACGCTAATTTTATCGTGTCCGGTAGAGTATGTATTTCTTAGTGATCTAATGCAGTTCTTGACCTCTTTCGGTGAGGTTAAGTCAGCATAGTTTAATGCAGGTACGTTATTTGTTAAAAATGTATTTATTGTTTGTTTTAATTTCCGTTCGTGGTATCGTGTGGACATTGCTTTGTTCTGTTCATGTATATTCTGAAAGTGTTCTGCTATAAGCTCAGTTTTATCTTCGTTTGAGTACGCTACTAAATCGACACTTCCAGGTTTTTTAATAGGAGGCAAGTTTGTTTGTCTCCGGGAAAAATATTTGTTTACTTTCCATAGCTGATTATTCATTTGTGGTATATTACTGAGAAACGCGTTGTAATGAGCATTTTTTTCTTGTAACAGTCGTCTTTTAACTAATTTATTCAACCTATCATATAGTTGCTTAAATATATACATATTTTCATTATGATATCTCTGATAAAGTTTCCTATAATGATTTTTAATTTTTATTATTTGCAAAGTGCCAGGAGAGATCGAAAAATTTTTTACATTCCCTTTTAATAATGGGACGGAGCTTTCTACGGCCTTTAAGATAATAGAGTTAAGATAACGAATGTAACCATCTACATAAGAAGGATTATGTAAGGTTAATGGAATTTTGACTTCGTTTTGTATGTGTTATTGATATTTTCTCCAGTTTGCTTTAGAGTAATCAAAATTTGGTTGTGTTACAATTCGCCTTATCGTACCACCGAGAGAACATATTATTGGATTATGATTGGAAGACAGCTTACTAATTGATATAGGATCGGTAATTTCATAGTAGTTTTTTGTAAGGACCAGATCAATTATGCTAGGTTTTGAAGACGAGTGGCCCGGAAAAACGTAGGTTCATTGGGTGCTTTTATTTGAAAGTTTAAGGTTGCAGACAAGTTTAGTAACTCATTCCCAGCCCTGTTACCATTGTAACAATTCCAGGTACGATGTTTCGCATTAAGATCTCGGATTAATAAAACTCTTTCGGCAGAATGCATAAGAAATTTGATATCAGTTTGAAAGTTTATCGGTTTTGTTGGTGGCTTATAAACTGCATAAATAGTTAGCAATTTGCCATCTACACAGACTTTAGCTCCAACAGCCTGAACGTGCTTTGTTTGTGGAGTGGGTATTTCTTCGCACTGTATGCTATTATGTATTAGTAAAGCTACACCTCCACTGCTCCGGGTTTTATTATTACGGATTAAATGATAGTTCGGCATCGTTAGGTAAGTGCTCTCATCTACTTTAGCTTCTGAAATTCCTGCAATTTTAACATTATTTGTGCAAATGAAATGTTCTAGTTCAATCATTTTATTCGTGATGGAATTTGCATTCCATCCGATAATGTTAATATAGTTCTTCGTTATTTGCTTAGAAAGAGAATAAATATTAATCCATTACGAAGGTGTAGGTAACACATTCGATAATGGTTGTGATTATATTAAAAATGTCCGACCTGCGACTCGATTTTAACTTAGAAATGATATTTCTTAAACAAAAAAGTATCTTGTTTAAACCAATTGTTTTAAGTAAATCTATAATTTGAGATAAATCGTTTGTGTTACTATTACTATTACTGTGAGTATTAATATTATAATTATTCGTATTATTTTTCTTATTAGACGCCACTTGAGCATAAGTACGTGAATAATTAATACCATTTCTATCATTATTATTAACATTAGTATTGATAATTGAATTTCCATTATACGAGTTGTTTCGTGTGATATTGGGATTGTTTAGGTCAACTGAATTATTATTAACGTTAGCTACATTACGACGTGACCTTTTGTTAATGACGATGCCCGATATTTTATTATAAACTGCGCAGTTCTTAGAATTAGCTGTATGATTGCCGTTGCAGTTAGCACATTTTAAAATATTTTCGTTCATACAGTTCTTAAAATAGTGCGGTCCACCGCATTTTAGACATTTACAATTTTTAAAACAATTATAGGCAACATGGCCATACCCTAAGCAGTTGTAACATTGGAGAACTGGATTTTTATTTATAAATTTTTCCCAGCGTACAATACAGTAACATACCTCTTTAATTTTAATAATATCTTTATAGTTAGTGTTGGCCGGAAAAGTTATCGAGTATACTGGTAAATTTATTACCATACCATTTTCGGTATTTTTTTTAATAAATTGTTTTATATTAATAATTACGTTAATTTTTTGTTTGATGTCGCTTTTTACATCGTTAATATTTACGTTATATGGAAGACCTTTTAAAATAAGTTTAACAGGTTTCCTTGTTTTCGGTGTGTGTGTGTGGTGTTCGATTTTCATCTCAAATTTTTTAGTACTTGATCGTAATCTTCAATACATTTGGTATATAAAATGTATGTATTTTTATTCGTTTTAATTTTAATGTTAATCTTTAAGCTTTTATTAATATGAATTCATTATGATTTTGCTTTAGTGGACCGCGAAAAATAATTGGCGGAATTTTATTTCTATTACTGCTATTATTTATAATATTATCGTTAGTATTCAGATAAATATTATTGTTATTATTATTATTATTATACCGGTGATATTTCATCGGTGAATAACTTCATCTAAGCTTACATCTAAAGCATTGTGCAGCGGAGTGAATCGATTTTTCGTCGGAATTCCCATGTTCGACTGATTTAATCGTATTCTCTTTGGCGAGCTTTTACTATTGTGGGCGGTCGCATCAGCCCAATTTAACTTCGTTATCTCTTCTTTAAGCATATCATCATCATCAACATAATCACATCATCATCATGATCGTCGTCGTAAGCACGCATAGCGTACTTGTGCGCACTCGCGGTGTGAGTTGTCGGGCCAGGTGCGACATGCCCTTCCCTTTCGCTTGTAATATGCGCGTTTACCTCTTCCGTCGTAATAGTTGGCGGAGGAGATCGCGCTAATTTATTTGAACGCGTAAAAACACTTTTATCATCCATACGCACGTAATAATCACTGTTCAAATTATTATAAAATCAACAATTTTATTCGCTAAACAGATCGGTTTAGCTTGTCAAAATTACAGCGCATGAAGAATAAGTGCGTGAGAATTATTCCCTGGCTTACGCTGGGGTATATTGAATGCACAGAGCTTTCAACTTCCTTAATACGTGTGGCGAGTAATAAATCGAAAAAAAAATTGTGGAGCGAAAATTAAGGTCTTACTCCGGGCTACAAGTAATACGGGACTATTCTCGTACTATCCTTAAATTAAAAAATAATTAAATAAATAAATAAATAAAGGTAAAAGAATTAAACATATACTATTTTAGTGCCTAGCATTCCTGATGCGTTTAATTCATTTTATTTCTTTTATACATTCACATATTTATGTATTTAATTTTTGGTTTACTATAACGAAGTAATTATATATTTAGTATGTTTTTATTTCGTTTTAAGTCTATTTATTTCATTTTTTTTTTGTTCTTTTTTTTAACAGCGCGGAATATAGTGATTTTTAAAAATAAATATTAAAAATGTAGTTAAAATTGCTAAATTTTTATATATAAAACGACCACAAAGATTTTCGTCTATTCAACCACTATCAAATGAACGTAAAAAAAAATAAAAAAAAATATATAATTTATAAAAAATATAAAAGTGAAAAACAAAAATAAAATTTAATGTAAGAAAATACTTAATTTAGAATTACAAAAAAATAGCCAATTATTTATAACTTTTTTTTTTTTATTTCTTTATTTAATTTTTAGTTTTATAATTCACGGTATCGTTATATATTTAGTACGATTTTATTATCGATGTTTTCGAATGCCTCTTCAATTTCATAACCGGAGGTTAGTTCTGAAATAGTAAAAGAGAGACTGACCATTTTTTCGACTATTTCATTTTATTCGGTAGTAAAACGAATCTTACACTTCTGCATAATCGAGGCTTTTAAACGATTCAATTAAGAGAGATCTATCAAACTTTTTCCTCTAACAATAATTTCGTTAAAGTTTCTTACCGACAGCCTAATAAATATTTTTTCCACTTCTAAACTATCGAAAAACTAACGTCTAAACTTTATGTGTGTGCTCGGTATGGATAAATTTCCGGGCGTATATTTTCCCGTCCTAGTTTATATAGATATTACACGCACAAACCTCTTGCGCATGCACATACGTACATTAAACGTGAAATTTGGAAAATGGAAGATAGTTTTCATTACTTGCCAAGGTGTTAAGTTTTGATAAGCTGGGAATTACCAGTCCCCTAAAGGATTTGAAAGTTTGGCGAGTATTATTCCGTGAATTTCAGTTTCTTAACAGTCACGTTAGAAGTAAAACAGGAAATTTACGAAGGACCGAAATAATTAAAACGAAAACTTTATCAAACTTCACGCCCTTTATATCGGAAACGTACATAATTGCGCTCTTACATATCCACGTAAACACAAACCAAGTCGAACACGTGCGGTTGCACAACTTTTCCACAAAAGCAATACACACACACATACACACACATATATATATATATATATATATATATATACCAACGCACAAGTGCGCACATATACGTAGATAAAGTATATTATCTAATGTCGAAAAAATATGGAAAGAAAAAGTTAAGTACCTAGTACTGAACAAAAAAATTAACTTTTGAAAAACATACTAAGGGGTTCTACCCAAACCTGCTACCCAAAGGGGGATGCCCGATGCCCTTTTTAGTTCCCACAAGTGGAACGCATTCTGCAACACATCCTCCTACAACCGTCCATACCATGTCTCACCTTCTTGCAGGAATGCGTATTATTTTTCCTTCTAATTATTACTGTGCACAATCTTCTGTTTGTTGCGCCAACTTCTTATAATATCGACGGCTACCCAACATGATAATTGCGATGAATCCCTGTTGCAAGCCATCCGAACACTTTCTGCAAAACTTCCTCCTACTACCGTCCGGACTATGTACTTATAATATAGAGTAATTTGTTTTTTTGTCTGTCCAGGGGATTCTTAACATCTATAAACAATATATTTTTGATTTACATGGTAATAGACATTTATTTAAAATTTATTCACTTTATGTTGGCAGTAGTATTTTTAATTTAGAATCGGCTGACCAAAAATCGCTGGAAAAATTTTTCAAAAACAAAAATTAAATTTTTGGCTACCGGTAAATTTTGGAAAAAGTTACGTTATAACATAAATTATAGATCTCGACGTCTACTTTCTCCCAATGTCAACTCGAAAATTCTATGTATCATATCACCCTTAAAAACGGCGAAAAACCCCTAAACCCTTTAAGCCCAATTTTCACGATGGGCATCATGTATAAAAATACGATAATACCATCATTAGACGCATATTTTAATGCCGCATAACTTTCACTTAAACAATTTTTCCAATTTCCGAATCATTCATGAATTAATGCGAAAAAATCGAATTTTGAAAAAAAATTGAGAGGACACACCTTTAAAAATTTTTGGATTCGGTTTGTAAATTTTTTTCGCTTTATACGATATGTGTTATATAAAGATGACTATTTCACAGTCGAAATTGTTTTAAAATGTTTACGTCGTGTGCTATGCCCTGCCAAAGGTGGCAAGTCGGCAATTTTTATTTCACCATATTTAAATTATTGGCTATTATAAAGTTTCTCATATAAAATTTGCGTTGTGTTTTGTTCTAATTTAAAATTTCCCGCTCTAATGATAAAAACACTATGTATTAAAATATGTATTAAAAACTGCAAGATGTATAGGAAGGGGTTACACCATACCAAACAGTTGAAACTTTTTTTTCACTTTTTTAAATTTATACGATACATTTCATATACTAGCAGGCGTCTATAAAGTTCAAACGTTCTATAAGTAGATTCAGCCCCGACATTCTTAATTCGAACTTGGGAAACAGCTAACTTTCCGAAGTTATTACTCGACAAGTATTTGTCAGATGGGGAGACTATTCAAGTCATTTAATAGGTCATAGCATATGGATTAAACTCCAATTTAGAAATTTTGGAAAAAGTCAATTTTTTGAGTTTTGAAAACATTTAATCCCCTCTAAAAACATCAATTTTAATTTTGGCGGTAAGATTAGTTTGGTATATTATTTTAAACCTTTTCTAGTACATAAATCCTGATTTTCGAGGCGATTATATAAATTTTGTATTTTTAACCACGATTTAAAAAAAAATAATTAATGTGTTGTAACCAAATCCAGGCCATCCAATTATCTTAAATATAAAAGGGAACAAATATCCGACCATCGACTACCATAATATCAGAGAAAACCCTGACACTTTACAACTTCATACCCACATACTACAGCTACATATGATAGCTTAGCTTATAATTTACAGACACTATATAGTATAAAGCTACTAACAAACAAATTGTTTTGTCGGGTTTTATATAATATTTGAACCATTTAAACGTGTTAAATGTAGTCTTAAATAGTAATTTTACAAATTTTAATCCTTTTTTTTAATAGTCTTCAACTCAAAATTCCTCAGAATTTAAAACAGAATTGGACAAAATATGTTTATAATAATCTACGTAAAACTTCTAATACAAAGTAGAAAATACCCTTATTTTGGGTGAATTTACAATAGGAAGAGTTGATCCGGAGATGATGTACACGCGTTAAATTCCTCAGTAAATTTTGAACAGAATCGGACGAGAAAATATGTTCAGAATAATCTATGCAAAACCCCTTGATTTCCAAAAAGAAAGTTATACAAGGGGTAAAATACCCTTATGCGGGATGAATTTAAAGCAGGAACGGTTGGTCCGGGGATGATGTACCCGCGCTGAAAGTTGTGGTAAATTCCAGTCTACACATTCAACGAATTTCAGCCCCAATTCCTCGTTAATTAAAAAGCTTCAATTAAATTCGCATTTGGCCGACTGAAATGCTACCACAAACTCGTTTAAAAGTGGAGTTTTTCCGGCGCGTGTGTAAAAGATAGGAGTATAAATGTAATACGGAAAAACCTTCCTCCGAGTGTGGTATATATGAGGAATTTTAGTTTCGAACGATCAGATCAACTTTCGATTTAATAGGGGTGTTTAAGTAAAAAAAAGTCCGATTTTCGGCCGATTTTCAACCCTTAATAAGTCGGCGGAGGTTGAAGATGGGGTCGAAATTTTTACAGCGTTCAAATTATCGACTATTACTTATTAAAAGCATCAAATCTCCGACAGTAGTCAAAACACATTAGAGGTTTTTTCACCCCTTTGCAACCCCTTTAGATTGTTAAAGGTTTGCAGGATAATACGGGTTAGTGGCTAGATTTGTAGCGAAAATTCGGACACACTTTTTTTATCTGAAAACTTTTTCGATAACATCAATACTCGTAAAGTTATCAAGGGTTGAAGAGAAAGTGGCTAATTTCCTTATTTAGGGTGTTTTTTAACCTTTCTGTATCTACCCCAATATATAACTTACTCGAAAATTGACTAGACGACGTGAAAGTGCATATACTACTTAGTAAAACACCCCTATTTCCGGAAAAATAATACCTCTCTTTGGGGTGAATTTACCCTTGGAAGGGTTGATTGGGGATGTACTACCCGGGCTAAAGATTCGTCGGAAATTCACATCTGGATCTCCGGCAAATTTCAACCGGATCCGTCGGTGCGTTCGAAAGTTATTAACGTTTTTTGAGAAAGTGGCTTATTTCCTTCTATATATTTATAAAATAAAATAAATAAATAATTAAAAATTTAACATTAACAAATTTAAAAATGGCAGTTAAGTCAGACATAATTTCTTGTAATTGCAACGGGTTTTACAAGCACATTGAAGATTTCCAAATCCTATTATCTCAATACAATCCTGCAATAATTTGTATACAGGAAGCACACTTTCGTACACGACAGAAAGTCGCTTTGAACTCATATATAACCATATCACGAACCTCTCTACATGATGACACTCGGTGTGAATTGAAATATTGCCATCAAGATGGTGTTTCTGAAGTGGCCTACACTTTGTTAGCACGTGTTCGACTGTTAGAGTAGCAGCACATCATATAGGTTGATTTTTTTCTATTATGTAAATATGGGTTAATGCAGTATGTCCAATTCTGAGCCGAGTTAGTACATCATCACGTCGCGATGGGATGATTGTTCTCCACGGAGCTGCGTTCAACTTGACGTTTCGGAGTTTGTTGGTTGTGGGAATACACTTCCAGCGTAAGTTCCATGCCTCATGAAATTGGTTTTTGAAATTGTGTATTTCGTCTTGTATTGGGATTGAAATTTTTGGTACTAGAAACATCTCCACCGCTTCTGCAGCGATCAGCTTCTTCATTTTCCTTCATGTTGCTTTATGAAGGGATCCGCATATAATGGTTTCTTGTATTTAGCTGACAAGTGAATATATTGGGCTATCGGGTGGTTAGATTTTGAGAGATCCATATTAATGTTTTGAACGGCGTAAAGTCCGTCGGTAAAAATAATTATTTTTGTAAGCGTAAGTCTCTAACCAAATCGATAGCTAAGTTGATCGTCATTAGTTCAGCGGATAGCACTGAGAATTCGAATGGTAAAACGTATCTTACGATGATACTTGATGCATGAAGGAACAGCCCGTAGCTTGGGTTGTCTTTGATGCATCTGTATAGAATTTTTCATATTAATTAAATGATGTCATTAGTCTGTCATAGGCTGTTTTTGTTTTGACATCATACGTTTGTTGTGTAATGCCAATGACACGTCAATAATTTAAATTTATTCTTTTGTTCGGTGGTAGCGATGATCTATTTGTTCTGAAAGGTTGAGGTTCACGGTCTTAATATGAGTTTGAAACAATTCTGCTGAGTGGACGATATGACGTTACATGTTTGTTTTATGTAATTTGCTTTTGATATACGTATCCAGCTCATCATTAAGTACTCTCGACGAAATTTTAGCGACCATTCATTGGTTTCAATTAATAGACTACTATTTTTATGGTACACAGACTATTTTTATGGTACACAGGCAGTCGTAAGTCAGGGTAGCCAACTGGGTTCTTGCTTCACCTCCTGATGTACCAAAACGTGAAGACGCACATTACGATGACTTAAAAATTGAAATTACTTGCATACTGCGAGATGTGCTCGACGAGATAGTTTTGTGGATGAGGAATTTGGAAATCAAACTAAGTAAGTCAAAAGCAGTCTGCTTCAAACAAACATACATCCCAGTGTCTTCATTAATGTTAAACAGGTTCCGTTATCTATATACGATAGATACTTAGGTACGTACCTAAATGCAATTTTAACCTGGAAGCGTCATATTTAACTAAGCGTGGTTAGATTAAGACTATTAGTAACTGGACGTCATTCGAAACTTAGTTTGCACCATGAAAGACTTATTTATCAGATTATAATCAAACCCATACGCATCTGTAGTTTACAGTTGCGGAATGCGCTACCACGTCAAATCGTGGCGTCTCATTCAGAAGGCATAAATTAAAATTATACGGCTAATTCAAGATTTTTTCAGCACGACGACGATTTACATCGACACTTTAAAAAAAAGGTGGATGATGTTATTCGCGATTAGGCATATTTGAATGAACGGCGTCTGTAGATCCACACGAATACAGAACCGTAACAACTGCTAAATATGGTAAAAAGTACACTTCATGCGTCTAAAACTCCGCATGAATTGCTAGACATGTAAACTACTAAAACATGCCATTCGATTACGTTTTTATATGATTTAATTTCCTTTCCTAATGTAAAATATAATTATTACCTTGTTTCTTAAGATTTTTGATTTTAAGAGTTTTATTTATTAAAAAAAATAATAATAATATTCTATTTTATAGACTCTGAATATATCTGTAATATAGCTACTAATATTAATATTCGTATACTAGCCAAATTTTCTCGCCCGCCAACTGTCCGTTTACGATAATTTAGCTTTTCACGATAAAAATATAGTTCCAAAATTTGTAAATCACTAGTCAGTATCCTAGTCCGTATAAGTACATTATTTCGTTTATTTTTGAACCCCTTCGGTGGGACCAATTTTGAAGATGGGTTAAAACGATTTCGTGCATTGAAAAGAACGTCCCCCAATTAGTAAAAGCCGCAAATGTCCGATGGGCAATTATCACCTAATTACGTTTTAAACGCAAGTTGCTGCATACCTAATACTTTGCTGGCGCTCTATTACTAAAACTTGTATATCAAATATCTCGATAGTTATAAAGATGCTCGTTTAAATTTAATTGAAATGCAATTTTACTATTTATAAAGTTATTCTAATTTGTTAATTTTGTACTGTAATTTTTATTTCACACATACACATTATATATATATATATATATATATATATAATATATATATATATATATAATATATATATATATATTTTATATATATATATTTTATATATATATATATATATATATATATATATATCAGTGGCGGCTCGTGCATAAAGGTTGCATGGTTGCACAACCACCAGAAATATCTAGAACAGCATAAAAATTGATGATGTAATAAAATAGTTAAAAATACTAATTATTTTATTGAGACTAAACGAAATAAGTAAATTTTAATTATATATTTTTCGTAGAATATATTATAAAAAATTAAAAATATTTTAAAAAGTGCTTTGAAATGCCTAGTTACAACGGTTTGTGGTTAAAAAGAAGGATACTTAACTATATCCAAAATCTGGAAACAATGTAAAGCGTTTAAACATCGATCTCTTTCTGCTTCTACTCCCTCTACTGATCACGAACATTGGTTTGACGAATTTGTCAACCGCGTTTCTCTTCCGTACGTACCTTCCCTTCATCAAACCAACCCTTTCCATTTCACATCTGCTTCCCCTCCAAACATGTTGGATATGCCTATCACGATTAGAGAGCTCACACATATATTAGAAAATAAAAGGGATACTGCCCCAGGCCCTGATTTAATATCATATAAAATGCTTCAAGCTTTGTCAACCCGTTCTTTGAATTTCCTTTCCCAAATGTTCTCCAAATTTCTACAAGAAAACTTTATTCCTCAGGACTGGCTAACCTTTAATATTACCCCTGTTCACAAATCTTCCAAACCCAAACATTTGGCTACTTCGTACCGCCCCATTCCTCTAGCTTCCTGTGTTCGAAAACTTCTTGAATCTGTCATCCGCTATCGTTTAGAGTGGTGGTTGGAAAATAATAATATTCTCCCTAATTTTATTTATGGCTTCCGCCCCCAATATTCAACTGCTGATTGTCTCTCCTTTCTGACATCTAACATATACAAAACATATATAGATAAAGGTTTCTTGTTAGCCACATTTCTGGATCTCACCGCAGCTTTCGATAACGTCAACATCAGCCTACTGCACCAACGCCTCTTATCACTTAGTATTCCACATAATCTCGCAGCTTATATTTGTAACCTATTTAAAATCAAACATTTACACTTCCGGCACCCTACATTCCAACATCCGCTGCACCGCACTACTTACACAGGTCTCGCACAAGGTTCTGTTCTTAGTCCCATTTTATTTAATATCTATATTATGCACGATTTAAAACCTCCGCTTCCCCATTCTTCCCATCTCATCTCCTATGCGGACGATCTGGTCCTCTTTCAACATAGCAATAACCTTGACCTTATTACGCAATATTTAACACATGATATCATAACTTTAAGTAACCGTTTCCAATTTTCCGATCTTTCCATTAATCCCAGCAAATCTGCAGCTATCGTGTTTTCCCTCAATCGGCCTACTCATCCTTCTCAATATATTCCGTTTTATAATGACCGCATTGCTATAGTAACGCAATTCACCTACTTAGGAATGACTTTAGATCAAAAACTTACTTGGAAACCGCATATAGACTTCCTTATTTCGGTCACCCTACAATCTTCTAATATCCTAAGATCCCTCTCCTCAACTGTCTGGGGTGGAGATCCCGTTTCTCTCCGCATTCTATATATTTCCTTAATTCGTTCCAAAATTGACTACTGCTCCTTCCTGTATGGTAATGTCTCCCGACACCTCTTAACCAAATTGGATAAAATACAAAACCTCTGTATGCGCTTAATTTTAGGCTCTCTTTGTTCTAGTCCTATTTCCTTTCTTTCCTCCGAGTCTCATATTGTTCCTCTCTCCCTCCGACGTAAAAATTTAGCCTTCCGATTTATCTCGAAATCTCTCAATAAACAAGTTAATTCCTTCACTTCCAATTTTTTAAAAATTTTCAGAAAATGGCGTTTCACCCGCTCCCGTATTCCACTACTCTCCACCGCAGCTTATAAATACCGGACGTTCAAGTATCTTATCCTTCCATCTCGTCCCACAATTTACTTTACTAATTCATATCATGTCAATCTTTTTAACATCTCCATTGACACCTCCTCCTTCTCCTCCATCATGTCTTCCCATCCTGATCTTAATGCTTTCATACAAAATTACTGGCCTAATCATGTACATGTATTTTCAGATGGATCCAAATTTCCCGGTCGGTCCGTTACGGGAGCATTCTATATACCGCAATATAATATCTCCAAATCATTCATTTTTCCTCAGTTCAATTCAATTTTCACTGCCGAGGGCCTAAGCATCCTTAAAACTCTGCAATTCTTATCACGTTTAGATCACCATTCCTCCTCCCTATACTTAATCTTATCCGACTCCCTAAGTTTTCTCCTCGCATTGAAGCATTCCTCCTTTCAACCTAATTCCAATTATCTTCCCTTGGCAGTGCGACAATTGACTTATTTACTATTCAGCCGCGGCATCTTAATATCATACGTCTGGATTCCTGGTCATTCCGGAATTCATGGCAATGAGGTTGCCGACACTCTGGCCAAGGAAGCCATTTCCTTCGGCTCTCTGGTGCCGGCAATTTCCACCACAGACCTGATATCTCTTTCCAACATGGATATATCCTACGAGTGGTCATCGTGGCTAGTTAGTTCTTCCACCCCTAGATAATATCTGGCCACATCACCTACTCCCTGGTACTTTAATTTGTCCAACATACACCTCAACTTCCGAAAATTTATTACAACCATCACCCGTTTACGTTCTGGACACAATCGTCTTCCAGCTCACATGTTTCGTATTGGGATTTCCAGTTCCCCATATTGTTCCCATCCAGCCGATTCACAAATTATCGCCGATGAAAACCACATCCTTTTCAATTGCAGTTTTCACACACCTGACCTACTCGCACTCCTGAATTCCTTAATATCCATCGGTTATCGTCCTCCTTTCTCTATCACTTCCTTAATTTTTTCTAATGACTCCCGTGTTTTCCTCCTTCTTACAAATTCCTAACCAATTGTAACATCAATATATAATAACTATTTATCAACACGTTAGTGGGTTGTGATTGCTCCTCAGCAGTGCCCAAAAAAAAAAAAAAAAAAAACTATTTTACGCAGAGTTTATCGAATTATTTCGTTTTAGTATCTTAAAAATTTTCTTACAGTTCTAATTGTATAAATTTTGTACTTATTATATTTTGGTTTAATATTATAATTTTTTATCTTGGGATCGATAATCATAATTTTTAGTTTTTTCTAACTACAACTTTTAAATGGTTTTTGTGTCTGTATTATTTTATTGACTTTGACATTATTAATGTTACCTTGCGGTGTTGTGTGAAACAAAAACACAAAAAAATTCTGTTTATATATGTTTTAGAAGAGAAAGGTATAATTGCGAACCGCTAGATTTTTAACCACGAACCACCACACTCATATATATATATATATATATATATATATATATCGAAAAGGGAAGTAGTTGAGCAGCGAAGCACCTGAATGTCTGTCTGTCTATCTATCCATATAAATTATGTGTGTGTATGTATAAAAACTTTTTTATTTACTTTTGCCCTTTTACACGGTAAAACATTTTCGTTAGATCTTTTAAAACTGTAATAGCAACTTAGGAAATTCTATTGTCTCCGCGGTTTCTTTGAACAACGCCTCATTACGTCATGAGTTCTAGTTCGTGTTTCTCCATTTAGCGAGCATTAACCCTTCATATAATGTATTAAACCCTTTTCCATCTCGAGAATTAACAACTCTATCCTGCATAGCGATTTTTCTAGACGGCTATCTAATTTTATTAAAATTTAAAGCAGTCAGCTGCAATGACTGCATTGTGTTACCTGTAAAAATATCCGCATTATAATGAATTAAAATATATAAGCGTGCGTGTGTGCGTGTATCGTAATAAAGATACGCGCTTTAAATGAATTTTATTTTTACGCAATTTAAAACGTTCCGTCGTTTTAGGCTAGTTTTCAAGTATTACCGTTACGAGCGTCACTAAAAATAGCGGCATCATTTCATTATGTTCGTTTGAAAACCTTTATTACAGCATTTAACGGAGGGACCAACTACGTCAGCACGAAAAATTTAACAGCCAAGTATACGCTACACCATTATAGTGGGGCTTTTTATCATTTTCCGAACGATTTCACACTAGTAACGTCAAATCATAAAAGAAATATTTCAGAAAGCAGAAATTCGTGAGATATCTAAAAAAAAATGTTGAATTTGAATAGAACGACTCTAGTGCTTTAGCCTAACTATGTTTATTCTTTTTATTATTATTATTATTATTATATTTTTGGACCCACTTCTACTTCGAGTAATGTTATTAAAAAGAATGTAATATAACGCTGCTTTATTTTCTGCCGCAACTATAACGACGATTCATCCACGCATTGTTACTATTCGTCATAATCATCGTCATAATTTACTATTATTATTACTTTTGTTTTTTTTTTTAATCGTATATTTATATAATCGATAATACATGAAGATGCTGGTGTACGATAATACGTAACGTACATGCACTACACACACACACACACGCACACGCACTCCCAAGTAATTTATATATAATATACATAATCTACATGTTCTGCCAAGCTTTCGCTTGTCGACAAATATCTACATTAACTATATTTAATTTATATTACGTATTAAAGAATTTTAATCCACACGCACTCACATATGTACATAATCTCAATCATGTCTAACTTCTGTACACATCTTCAATCTCAATTACACGCTTACAATATTCTTATTTACATATTTTAAACTACCTCCATCAGTAGTATAGTAGGCATCGTCAGTTATTCATCTAGCATCTCGCATCTCCATTTCTATCCAACTTATCATTATTATCATTCCATCAAATTATTATTATTATTATTATTCATTTTCCATCCATCGTTTTAATATTCTCTCTTAAGTTCCCCTATTTTTTTTTTTTTTGCAATATACTTTCCGGTATCTTGTTCAGCATTTTTGTTGTTACGTATTTATCTAACTGTTCTCCTCATTACAGTCAGTCTGTACTTCGGTATTTTTCTTAATTCATGTATATTTCTTTCAATTTTTATATTTTTCTTTTTCACTAAATAGTTCCAAATTTTTATAAACAGATAAAGACCAACTACGTTCGATACATTGTGTTCCTATACAAGCTCATTCAACTTTTTTTTTCATCTTTAACTCTATGTTTACTTATTAAATTCAAGCTTCTACTTTCTAGCCTGCTTACTTTTTCCGTAACTTGGATGCTACACCCCCAAGTTTGTATTCCATATCTTAATCTGGACTCTACTAATGCAAAATATGCCGGTCTCATTGTTTCCTGATCTACATAATTACGTAGTGTATAGAAAGTTGGTATTATTGACCGCAGTTTCTTTTCTATATCTTCTATGTGTATATTCCACCTCAAATGATTATCAATTATTATCCCCAGACATCTGTGCTCATTTACCATTTCTAATGTATTACATCCTTTATTTGAACATTCAATATTCCCTATCATGTGATGAGGACATTCTTTTGTATGCATAATACTACTATTATTATTATTATTATTATTATTGATATAAAAAATCAATTGAAAATTAGTTAAATCACTAATACCTATTTTCTTATAGAAAATACAAAGCTTTTCGGCATTTACGCCATTATCAAGTGAAACATTTTTAAAAAATCATAATTTTAAAATATAAATTAAATATAATTACTTAAAAATATTTGATGGTGATTGTGAAAATATACTCCAAAAATGCTGTTCTGCTTCTGTTCTATCTATTTTTTGAATTGTTGAAATTTAACATCAATATATTTGTTTATTAATTTTGTTTTTTTATACTAATTTTTTTTTTCAATATTATTAACCGGATTCTGTAAAAGTTGTATACTGGTGGAATTTTAAATTTTTCATTTACTGTTGCGATGTATGATGTCCAAAAGTAAAATATAAAATATAAAAATATACGAACACAAAATTTTTTAAAAAACACAATTTTACAAGTAAAATGAAAATAAATATTAAAAAATCTAAAACAAAATTAATAAACAAATATATTGATGTTAAATTTCAACAATTCAAAAAATAGACAGAACAGAAGCAGAACAGCATTTTTGGAGTATATTTTCACAATCACCATCAAATATTTTTAAGTAATTATATTTAATTTATATTTTAAAATTATGATTTTTTAAAAATGTTTCACTTGATAATGGCGTAAATGCCGAAAAGCTTTGTGTTTTCTATAAGAAAATAAATATTAGTGATTTAACTAATTTTCAATTGATTTTTTATAAAAAATCATTACATTCCAATATAAAAAATTAAAATATTATTGATATCATTATTAAACTAGATGCGGTTGTCATTACATTACATATAATGATAATTGTGTTGGGAAGTGGCTGGCCAGTAATTAATAAGAAATTTTATACTTATAAATTTAACTTTTATTCATATATAAACTTTTATTTTATTTAAATGTTTAATATGGGTACCGTGATATAATCGTTATGTTTTTATGTTATCACTTATATCTATTATTATTATTATTATAATACAGGAATAATTAAAAGCGCTTTGTATATACTTACTTGCGTGTAACTATATTGTTAAAATTTCAGTTTTGTTTGATTAGTTCTTATGGTGTTGTATTTATACATCTTCAAGCGATTTCGATTTTACATTTACTGTGTATTCATTGCAATTATACTCGGCCGAACGGAAGTAATATTTATTTTATTTTTGGTTTATTCATATTATTTAACCGGCGTTCGCGCATTTTGCGCATAGTCGGAATTTAAGTATATATTTCGTTTGTAACTTTTGTATGGCAAAGTGAAATAAATTTGATTTGAATTTATTATTCCCGCGTAATATCAACCGGTCTCAGCGTATGGAATATCGAATTGGTGGTACAATGTCGAGATACCATACTGAACCGATTTAAATTTTACGAAAACACGTGTTTAACGAAATAATCGCGAATGAGAAATTAAATGTAGAAAATGAACTTTTGTCCGTATCAGATTTATGTATACGTGAATTTTGTTGCAGTTGTGAAAACTGACTTAATTAATTACGAAATAAGACGAAGAAAACTATTTACTAAAAGTATCTGTCGCAAAGACGAGTGAAATGTCAAATGATGACAGTTTTAACTAATTAATTATCAAAATTTAAAACGAAACTTTACATTCAATACCCAGCGTATTTTTTTGTAGTACAGATAAATTCGTACTGTTCAATTCTCTGCATGTGCTGTGATTAATTGTGCGTCAACTATGGTCATGTACGTGTTTATTTATATAAAGGCTATGAATTTATAATAATTAATTCTATGTGAATATTTGGATTGTTATAAATTAAAATTATAATAATAGGCGGTTTTATTCCTTTTTCTTTTAAATTTAATACATACATAATTAAATATATATATATATATATTCGATATCATTTGACTGTTATATCATTATTTATATTATTACTATTTTAATTATTTTCTCAACGAATATTTATCCATTTTTTGTTTATTTATTTCGTAATTTTTTCTTGATATTACTTCTTTTCATCATCACTTTTTGAACTATACTGGTGTATTGAATTGAAATTGAAATAAGTTGTATCTGATTTCAATGATTGTTATTGTTAAATACACTTTTAAACCTTTTCAGCAACTTTACTTAAGTTGCTCAGTAAGCTAATTATGTCGGAGACTTTCGAAGGATTCTTTCCTTGCTTATGTATGGCAATGATCAGGGCTTACAGAGTACTTTAATTTTTTTTTTTTTTTTATATATTGGATATTTCTAGAGATAAAATGACGTTAACATAGTGTTGGGTAGTGTTAGTTGTGTGTCGATGCTTCTTACTTGTAAACCACGCCAATATTTTTATCTCGTAGAGTTTCGAAAACATTTACAGTTTTCGTTTTCAAGCTGACAGCGGTTATTATGAATATGTAGGTACATTTATAGAATTATGCTTAGCAGAGCACAATATTGACTTAATGGTGTCCGCATTTTGTGATAGACAAGTGCCCCGCTGTGTTCAAATTCGTTTATCAATGTTTTTGCCATCATGCAGGAGAATGGAGTTGTTTACTGGACTAACAGTTGTTTTATTTTAACTTGTTTTTCCCCATTGGGGCAATGACCGGTGACCAAGTTGAATTAAATTTATATACATCTTTTTCGTTAATATTTGGATGTTTAAAAATTTCAATTATTCTGGAGCTATATTTATCCGATTTTGATAAAATTTCAAAATTGTCAAATTATATTTCATGATTTCGTGGACACTGATGCGAAGCCAATGCAGGCGAGTCTTTTCTCTTATTATTACAGTCTGCTTTGTGTTTTTGTTTTTAAAACACATTAGGGTTTGTGGAATCATGAAACACAATTTGACAATTTTGAATCTTATCAAAAACGAATAAATATAGCTCCAGTATTGTTCGAGAAGCAACTGGAATTTTTAAACATCCAAATTCTAACAAAGAGGGTGGATACCAGCTTAATTCAACTTGGCTACCGGTCATTGCCCCAATGGGAAAAAAGTTAAAATAAAAACAACTGTTTTAGTCGTGTAAACAACTCCGTTATCTCGCATGATAACAAAAATATTGATAAACGCATGTGCATACAGCGGGGCACTTGTCTATCACAAAATGTGGACACCATTAAGTCAAGATTGCGCTGCTCTAAGCGTAATTCGATAAATATACTTACATATTCATAATAACCGCTACAGTTTGAACATGTGTTTTCGAAACGTTATGTGATAAAAATCTTGACACGGTTTACACAAAAAAAAAAAAAAATCGTAAACCTATCGTTAATGTTATTATTATTATTATTATTATTACATAAGTAAAAGTAAATTTTATTTAATCAATTTCTTCATAACGCAGCTGCAAAATATATTTGATTTCATAATTGGTATTATTATGATTATTTACTGCTAATACTTATTAAGAATTCTCCCCCATAAAATATCTTCCCTGTAATTGACAGCTTCCTATTTTCATCTTGTATTCATTTTGAGTTATTTCTTAAATATTTAAAATGTTTTTTTTTTAAATATATGTACAATTACTATGCTTTTTTTTTTTTTTTGTATATTCTTCTGTATTCCGGAAATTGAGGAGTACCAGATTAAACACGATTTATTTAATGCTCATAAATTGGTTAAAGAAGTTGCAAGTACTCGTTGTAAGCGAAATGTAGAGCAGTCTTTCTGGCCTAGATAAAAATCATTTGATCGATACTGAAGACAAGTTCAAAGTCTGAAACGAATATATTGAGAACCTTTTCGATGATAACAGAAATAGTGTGCCTCCTATTGAACATCATGATTTCTGTGAGGAAGGATCACCTATAATGGAGGACGAAATACGGCATATGCTATTAAAATATAGTAAATTGGAAAGATTATAGCAGATAGAAGGAGGAGCTTCGACGAATGTTAGACAAGATTGTAGAAATACGTTCTGAATATGAATTGAAACTGAATACATCCAAAACAAAAGTAATTGTATTTTCAAAAAAGCGGATTACATGTGCAATCAAAATAAGATATGAAAACATCGAACACGTCTCAAGTATCAAGTATTTAGAAATAATATTAGAAAAGAATTGTACTTCCAAACCTGAGATACATAAAATAATTTAACAAGCTAGGAGTACATTAATAAAAATGAGGAACCTTTTTACACGTCAAGACTTAAAATTGAAACTAAGAATTATCTCAGATGTTACATCTTCTCTATTCTGCTATATTAATGTGAACGTTGGACACTAAATTCAACATTCGAAAAAAAAATCAACGCGTTTGAGATTTAAATACCATGATACAAAAAGTGAAGAATATCGAAGTACTCGATAGATTGGGAAAACTGTGAAATTATGGAAACTATCAAAAGAAGACAATTAAAATGACATATTATGTGAGGAACAAAATATACTGTAGAAAAAATTTTAAGGGTAAAATTAATGGTAAAAGATCGAGGGGAAGTCTTCAAACGATATGGGATAACCTCAAGAAATGGTTCGTGTTCATCATTAGAACTTTTCCGGGCTGCCGCTGATCCTTCGAAATGGAAACGGTGAATAAAGTATAGTAATTTACGTACACAAAATATTATTATATGCGTTTACAAGTTTGAATAGTTTGAAACATGGAAACCCTTCTATCTCAAAAATCGAAATATCAATTAAAGATCGTTGAATTACTTAGTGTACTGTAAAATTTAGAATTTAAAAGTTGACAAAAATGTTTAAAAAATACAAGTTTATCGAAAACCTGATACAAATTCTCGATTTGACGAAATTTAGGAGTGATCGACATAGGAAGTTCAATATTCACAAATCAACGTATAAACACCGATTGACTAAAAATATAAAGAATTCGTTAATTTAATTAAAATATTATTTTTTATTCTTTCATTTTTGTCTCCAATTTTTTTTTTTAAATATATTCGATATAATTTTATTCTGGAAAAAATTCGAAAATTTTACATATACCCCGAACACAACCTATTACAAACATTCGGCATTCGAAAAGTCGATATTTAAATTAGTGATAAGAATAAAACCCTTTAAAAATTTTTTATTTATTTATTTTATTTACAGACGCTCGATTACTAAGATCATTTGCGTCTAAGGGTAGGTTTATATGGCATTAATTAATCCGGTGTCTGCAAGAAATTTTAATAATATATCTATTTTTTGAGGGTCACATCCTGTAGCACTTCTCCTAGTGAACTGGTTGATATATTGTAAATGTTTCGATAGTTTGCATATTTTGCACATTCCGGTTTATTGTTATGGGAGTATTACATGTTGGGCATTTTGGAGTAAGTGTTGCGATGTAAGTAGGCCTATTCGTAATCATAGCTACTTCGTCACGCCTTTTCTGGTGTCCTAAGATTGGTTTGATTTGAAAAAGATGTGTGTGAGCGCACTGGTTCTCCCAGTATTCCTGATATAAAGCTTTGACTTTTTGTGTTATGATTGAGTGGAGATCATTTATGAGTGCGGATCTTATCATTTTTATGTTTTTTGATTTTGTTCTGGTGGCTTTATAAACTATTTCATTTCCTGTGATTCCCGAATGCGCTGGAGTCCGAAGGAACAATATTTGATTTTTTTTCCTGTATGAGTTTACGGATGATGAATTTTATGTTTACAATATCTAAGTTAGTATTTTTAATCAGTTTCAAAATTTTCTCATTATATTCGTTTCATAATAGTATATTTATTTAATAATTACAAATTTGTGTATCTATAATTTTAAACTTATCTGAATAAAATTCAATATTATCTTCTTAGTATAATAAATTATAATTTTCCTATTTCTCGTTTTCTCGATTGCTAACTTATCGAATTTGTAACACTACCGTTTTACAATTACATCCTTGCAGGATGAACCGTGTTCGCCAAAGTTACACGCTATACATTTTTCCGTTTCTACTATGCCAAAACGTGTTAGATATTTTTTAAAACCGCCCTAGTAAATAAAAAAATTAGGAACGAAACGATTATTATCGAGAATCTGTCATTCGAATTAAGAAAATATCGAAACTTTAATCCGTTATATGCATTGGAAATTATTTTATTTTGCTCTAAATAATCTTTATTTAGGATAACTTTGAACTGTTTTACGCTGGTTTTTTTTTATTTATATATTCCGCTTGACTAAATTCTTGGATCCTGTTAATATCGGTTTTGATGAAAGAAACATATATCGATATATTTACGTGTTCGTAAATCTATAGAGAAAATTCGCGCTATTACTATCGATGCCCAGTAGCTAGTAGTTTTATACGGTTTAATTAATTGCTATTATTCTCTGAAAATATCTTATTAATGTTATAAATGTTTCGAATTATTAAATCATTACAATTATAATTACTATTCCCCCTATTATCACTAAAGTTCTAAGCGTGCATGTCTTGTGTTTATACGCGTTGACAAATCTACGTTGCCTACCAACATAGGACTGGTTAAACATTTTTTTGACGGCGTTCAAGGTCGAGAAATTTAGTATTAAATTTTCTTTTAGAACCGCCTATAATCGTCAAACTCCACCTTCTATAGGCTACAAAGACACGTTAACGAAAAGAGCGAACGATATACTCTAAACTGGTAGTCTACCTAGTCGATACATTTTACGTAAATTTGTTTGACCTTCAAATGGAAAAATTTGCCATTAATCTCTAGCGTAATAGCCGGCCACATTGCGGTTGATTATAATTTTCTACGCGTTTATGATTAAAAATAATTATTACTATTACAATCTCCAGCTATTTAAAATAAAATTATACATAATTATCAGATCTTTAATCTTTCGAGAAGGAAACAAAACAATTTGAAGCCGGTTCTACCTCTTTAATATCGTTCTAATTTAACTAGGAACACCAAGTTTTTCGATAATAAATTTACTATCTCAATAAGGCCTAGTCCAAGCATTAGAGCGTTCAAAATTTCCATTACTGACAAGCTCTTTGAGATTTAACTGCGGAGATAAGTGTTCTCCATGTTAATTTTTAATCCATATGCATACTTAAGTATTTCGTAGAATTTGCAACTGGAAATTACTGGTTATTAATGTGGATAACATAACATGGATATCGCTTGCGTAAAAAAAAAGTTACATGAACAGATTTCTGTTCATTTAACTGAATTTTGCAATCCTTCATCCATTCTGCTATATGATCCAGAGTACGCTGCAGATTATCATTTGCTACAACTTGGTAATGACTGGCTGCTAAGATGGCTGTGTCATCAGCAAATATTACAGTTGTTGTATCCTGTATCGATGGCATTTCCGCTGTATACAATAAGTACAAGATACGATCGGATAAATACGATTGTAGAATATTACATAAGTTTGTTGGTCAATTGCGACTTAATTTAATAATAAGCCCTCGGTGCCACACACGATCAAATGTTTGTGCGATATCAAGAAGTACAGCAGATCTTCTCTTCAAACGCCACTTCTATTATCGTTGTTACACGATGTACTTGATCGATCGTTGAACGGTAAAGCCAAACTGATGATCAGGTAGCTTCGCGAAGGGTTTTATATGTTTTAAAAATAGTTTCTAGAATAGCTCTGATATAGCTGGCAGCAGTGAAACTAATCTGTATTAATTTACTTTATCCTCTGATTTGTTCGACTTTAATTTTGGCTACTCAAGTTACATATTTAAAAAACACATCCAGAAAAATATTAATATACCAAAAACTTTACTTAATCCGCAATCTATAGATAAATACATCTAAATTACGTCATAATGCAAGCTGCGCGCAGTGCTATTCCACGGGTTGTTACAAAGGAGAAAGTGAATTCGATCTCAAAAGGTACAAAAATCGTTATTAAACTTAAAAACTACATTCGTAAATGTTATCAAAGATCTAATGATCTGAATAAATTCAAGTATAAGAAGCTGTATAATAAATTAAATAAGGTAGTCAAAACAAAGCTAATAAATGACAGAAATTTACAGTATGATAAATTCCTTAAAACCTCTCTCCAAATGATAATAGTTTATGGAGAGTTAATAAATACTTCTGTAGAGGCCAAACCTAATTACCGCCTATTAAAGACCCAATTAATTCGGGTAAGCTTATTCCGTTGAAGATAAGGCGGAAATTTTAGTTGAGCATTTTAGTACTGTTCATAGTCAAAATGTGTTGATGTCAACGCGGTATCACGAACGTAAGGTGAAGCAGACGATAAACAATTACTCACTTCACACTCCTGCAGTGATTTCACTCGTAGATCTTACAACACCTAAAGAGGTAAAGCCTTATCTCCACTCTCAGACTGAAAAATTCATTTGGTCATGATCAAATTAGCATAGAAATGATCAAAAATCTACCAACAAAAGCAATAGTCGCCTTGGAGGTTCTATTTAACTCATGTTTACGCCTATGCTATTATCCTGTGTCGTGGAGAGTATCGGTAACGGTACCTTTGGCAAAAGCTGGGAAAGATTCCTCTTTGGTTCAAAATGTTAGACCTGTGAGTTTATTCAGTAATATAAGTAAGGTTTTTGAAAAAATAATACTAGTAAGATTGAGGGCATTTAGTGACAGAGAATCCATCATAGCTGATTCGCAATACGGTTTTAGACCAGAACTAAGTACGACAATTCAAGTGGCAAGTGTTTGTGACAAACTTACTGATAACTTTAACCAGAATAAACATTCGGGTGTTGTCTTGATGGACATAGAAAAAGCGTTTAACATGGCATGATGGATTCATATATAAGTTAATTAAAAATAATTTCCCTCCATATCTTGTTTTTACTATTAAATCTTATCTGATGAATAGAAAATTCTATGTGAAACTGAAAAACCATAACTC
Source organism: Coronaproctus castanopsis (assembly GCA_032883995.1). NCBI lineage: Eukaryota > Metazoa > Arthropoda > Insecta > Hemiptera > Monophlebidae > Coronaproctus > Coronaproctus castanopsis. Next base: position 105,660,246 of record CM065052.1, on the reverse strand, counting down.
TGACATAAGGTACGTTAAAGCTGGGGTGCCTCAAGGCAGTATCTTAGGCCCATTCATTTTTATTATATATATATATTAATGATTTGCCGACAGTACCAGGGGTAGATATAAATCTCTATGCTGATGACACCTCTCTAATGGTATCTTCTCATAGAATATACACTATAAGTAATAGATTAACTAAAGCAATTGACGTCATGTCTAAATTCTATCGTAAATGGAAAATAAAAGTTAACGATGATAAAACAGAGTCAATAATTTTTACAAGACGTAGGCCTTCATTAAATCGTTTCATTAAAATAAAAAACGTTGAACTTGACTGGTCATGTGAAGCAGGCGCCATCATGGACAAAAGACTCACATTTACAAAACATATTAATGATTGTGTAAGTAGAACAATACGGAAAATGGGTTGTCTATTTCTTATATTTAATAAAAGATCTGCGCTTTCAACGCAAAACAAATTTTTATTATACAAAAAGGTAATTTTACCAAAGTTACTCTATAATCTCTCCATGATGCGTTAAAATTCCCTTACGTACAGGAAATGATTAAGGATAAAACGAAATTTTTTTTTCCGATTGTAGATATTCCGACATTCCAATGGTAAATTCTATAGGGGATTACGATTACCAAGCTTTACGACGCAGGTATAAAAGATATAAGCATAGGCGTATAAAACACATCCTTCTACAGCAATACAAATCCTAGTTCTAGTATTAATAAATAAGCATATAAGCATAGGCGTATAAAACACATCCTTCTACAGCAATACAAATCCTAGTTCTAGTATTAATAAATAAGCTAAAATATTTATAAATATATTGTTGATACGGTAGTAGTGTACGCACTCTGTTATTTTAAATAAGCAGGTTTTTTGTATTAAAATTTTTCCTGCAATCGTATAATAAGGCGTCAATTTAAATAATATTTTATAAGATTATATTTTGTATTAATTTTTTCTGGAAAGAATCGTTGATATATTCGGTACAGAAAATTCTATTGAGTGGTAACTTTACTTTTTTGTAAACAGAAAATATTTAAATATGCAAATATATTATTGTTCTTCTTCTTCAAGTTGGTGTGTTAAAAAAAATAATAATAAAATAAATACTAAATAACTTACCGAAACGTTTAATTGTGTATTAACTGATTTCACTAATCTAAACCGATTCCGCTTTTCTGAAAAATAAATAAATAAATATATATATATATATATATATATATATATATATCCGGATATAACATTTAGTTTGGCCAATATTGTGTATTTTTATGTTGTAACAACCCTATTTGTTACAGTATTAGTAGTGGTAAGAGAATGACAGAATTGATAAATTAAAATATTAAAATTAAAATTAAATTACGAAATATAGAGCGTGTGTAACGGGTAATAGTCGTAGTAATTTTTTTTTAAGCAAGAGGGTGAAAAATATTCAAAAGACACTGTTATATTTATATGTAACATACATATTTTGAGTGCAGCGCACATACACTTAGCAAGTGCTGCTGAATTCCAAAGAAATCAGCCTTTTGGAATTTTTACCTACTAAAAAAAAAACCTCTGTTGAAAGAAAAAGAGACAAATATAAATGTAAATATAGAGATCCATGAACAAATGCAAATACCTCCACATTAGGCCGAGATAACATTGGATACGAATTGTTATCGTACGTAAACGTACGACAATGACCGTACAAATTGAGTGCGCACACTGTACGACAACGGCCGTACGAACTGAGTGTTTTTCTGGGTCAGTAAGTAGATTGCAGTTTTCGCGTTTCCGTTTTCTCACTGTTACGCAATGAATAATAATTTCTATATCTTAGATAGTTCACTCTTGAATCGAAGACTACGACAACGTCCACGCCATCGTAGAACCGTATGAGCACGTGAAATATACTTGAAAAGAGGTGATTTCGGTGAATTTCATCGTATTATGACAGACTTAAATAGTGACAGCAATTTATTTTACGGTTATCTACATATGAAGAAAGAAACCTTTGAATAAATAATTAATGTAGTACGCCCTAATTTATCTAGATACAGTAATTTTCGTAAGACCATATTATCTGAAGAACGATTAGAGTATTTTATTCTCTTACCTTAAAGTTACTACTAATTGTTAAAAATATCATTAAAACGTACGAACACGTACGAAATATCCCACATGTGGGATCGAATTCGGATGCCGGATCTATACGCACGTATACGTACGACTGCCTCGCGTCCAGTATGAGTGCTCTCAACCACTTCAAAGAATTTCGGTCGTTCGTACGTTTTCATACCTATTCGCACGAAAACGAGTATAAATAATAAACTATATGATCCAAGCTTTCCGTGCCCAGTTAATATTTGCACATTATAAAAATTGATATTAAGCTAAGATTAGCAAATGAACCGACAAAAACCGAGTTCAAGTATGAAAGTTCGTAAACGAGAACAGACGTAAAAGAGGTCTACATTGCGCTGGGCCTGATTGACACAGATACCATAATATTTCAAGATATAAAAAATATACTATCTATCCGCGAGTGTGGGAATAACTATTTATGGGATTTTAATCGCCGCGGCACCAGGATCAAAAAACATGAAATTCTAATGTAGTGTTCAGATGTAAAAAAAAATCTAAAACTTTCGTGTTTGTTTTCCATTCGTCTAGAATTATTTTCGGTGAAAACCACGTCCTGATAATTGAAAATTTTTTTTAATAATCAGGACGTGGTTTTCACCGAAAATAATTCTAGACGAATACAATAAATAGTTATTCTTACATATATATATATATCCGTCTGTTATTTCCACTCGCTCGCTTGCTCGTTTTGCGGGTTAACTCCCCATTTATACAGAAGTTTCATTTCAAAAATCAATTTAGATATCAGTAATAATCTCTTTTTTCTAGGTAAAATTTGATTAAAATGGAGACAATTGGTAGGGATCACACGCAAAGGATAAGAAAATGGAATTTATAGCAAATGTAATATGCGTTGGCCGTCGTACTAACTAATTAAAAATAAGTATAAAAATATGTATATAAGTTTAATGAAGAAAGTCGGCGATGTCGTAGCATGTATGCGACAATGGGCTTTCTATATCGTTGCAATATCCGAAAAAAATACAACATTTAGGAATTTTTACTAGTTAAACTGTCAGTTTTGCCGACAATAAACGACAAAATACATTAAGCAATAAAATACAAATTATTATAAAAGGGTGATGCGTATACAAAAGTGAATTCTTATTTTTAACAACATTTTTAAAGCTGCATAATTATCGATAGCAGAACTAATGGAAAATATTCACTTCAACATACTCCAATTTTAAAATGAGATTTAAGCGAAAAATTAACCTACGAATGGGACTGTTTATACCGAGTTAACGCTATAGAAGGAATTGTTTAGCTTTATCGGTCCGTTGAAATAAAATCTTATAAAGTCCGATTTCATCTACTTTTAAAAAAGTACATCTGTTTTCATATTATTATTAAAAATATCGTCGTTATCATGCCTTTTACGCTTGGAAGAGTTACTCTTTCCTTTCTATTTGTTAAGATATTCCCAATCAAGATCGTCTGTAATACCATTTATCTTCTTATTCTTTCTTTATCCGCCGTTTCCATTACGAAGGTTGGCCATCAAGTTGGCTACGGTCTTTTTGACATAGCACTATTGTGTAATTGAATAGAGCGTTGTGAGTCTCCCATCCACGAGTTCGAGGACGACCTACTGATCACTTGTCAGCAATTTTGCCTTTCATAATATTTTGTAATAACTGATACTTAATTCCTCTCAGAATATGCCCTAGATATCGCAGCTTCCTTTCCTTAATAATATTTATTAACCCCGGACGTTTTTTCATACTTTATTAAGAATTTTTTTATTACTAACTTTTTGTGTTCAAAGAATTTTTAATAATGTTCAATATACGTGCATCTCAAAAGTTGCAATATGTTTTTCAAGGCGACCATCTTTCGCAGTCGTACAACTGAAAAGACATAACATTTAGAAATTCTTAATCGTAGATCCGGGTTTAATTCTTTTCTAGCCAGTACGTTCTTAATTTTTGTGACCATTAGTATTGCCTGTTCTATTCGCGATCGTATTTCACTTTTCGTTTTACAACTCTCGTCAAGTTTGGTGCCTAAATATTTAATATTTGACACCTGCTCCAATTCTGTATCGTTTTATTGAGCATCTTAGTTCGAGAATACGATCGTTTTTATTTTCAGATTATTAATTGAGAGCCAAGCTTCGATGTGGATAACGAGTTTATATGTAACTCGCCCTGACTATTCGCTATGATAAAACTGTCATCTGTACACCTTATACCATAAATTGTTTAACCATTCATAATTCCACTCATCTTTATTAATGGCTTCTTTAACGATTTTAAAAGTAATGGTGAAAATACGCACCCTTGGCGAACCCATCTTTTAATCTCATTTCTTTCAGATTCAACTGCTTCAACTTGTACTTCTTCCTTTTTCCACCAGTACAATTGGCTTATAAAAATATTATTGATACTGTACATATTATCATCACTCTGTACAGGTGAAGAAACTTTAGATTAACACAGCTACGCATTATCAACGTGGCTACCTCCGACACATTTAATCTACGTTGTTCATGAGAGGAACGGAACATCGTCGCGCTTCTGTACTATTTAAAGCTCAAGCACACACGTTTTATGATGAAGACACAAGTTCAGATACCGAACAAGTGACAGCTGTAAAAAATAATTACCCAACGAACTCTAAAAAACAAAATGCCAAATTCTACTCAGATCACGAAATAAAAAACATTAAAACATGCTTGTGAAAACGAACGATTTAGCGTACGTAATCCAACTTTGATCTGCATTACGTTTCCAACAAAATTGATACATGGCCACTGTTCAGTTAGGTGTAAGTTGAATAATTTATTTATTTATCTATTTATTAATATATAAATTACATTCTTTGAAAACTCATACTCTTAGTATATCAATTACTCCTTTCCAAGTTTTTTTTTGTTTCAAATTATGACCTGCCTGTGCATATCATTTGGCCACCCCCAAAGAACAAAAAACAGATCATAAATAAATATAACGAATGAATTAGATTAAACTAAAAGAAAAGAAAAAACTATTAAATATTAATATAGCGGGAGAGGATAATTAAAAGACAAGAAAATATAAAAAGAGGAAAAGAAAATTACTCCCAAAACAAAAACCAACTGTTAAATTAGAATATTATTAATATTAATGAAATTAAATTAAAACACAAACATACAAAGATAACAAGGATACGATACAGTAAGGTGAGAAAACACCAAGAGAGAATAACTTATCAAGCAAATCTATATATGTTCGAACTACGTACAGCTAAAAAATAAACGGTTATTATCTTCTCTAACAATTAACGCTACTATGATTGGTACGTACAACGACTATAAGGAGGATTTACAAGATTGAAATTCAAAGATACTCTAGAATGACCAGAACGTAGCCTACATAAATCTGCGGAGAGTTGTGATCGGAATAACAGAGGAGAGATGATTGAACCACATGGGGAAATTCGTTTCTAGGTTATTCCGTGTAAGATTAGTTTCAATATTTCATTCGTATATATTCAATAGAAAATTACTAAATAAAAATGTTTATCTCAATATGGTTTACGCATTCCATACGCAAAATAAATACTTAGAAGTATTAATTGACAATAATTTAAAATTTTATAACCGCTTTAATTACGTTACAACCAACCAAAATCAGCAAATTTATAAGAGTATTTAATAAATTATATAACAATAATAATAGAATAAATTACAGGAAGGGATTAATACTTTATCAAAGTGTAGTTTTACCAACTATACTGTAAGGCAGTATAATTTATATCGATTTATATCGGTAAAAGATACGTTACATATATTATTATTATTATTATACGTACATATAGCATATATATAATAAATAATCATCATCGAAATCCTATTATTATCCGTTGTCAAAAATACCGTGTCTAGCCAATTGTATGTTATTTTTGCATACAAAATAGGCTACCATTCAAAGTACTAGTTATACTTAATGCCCGGGGGCTGGGATTTATTTGACACGTACAAACATACCATCTCTTGAAAATAAGCTTCTAATTTATAAAATAATATTGAATCGTGTGTGGACATACTGATGCTGTGGAGCTGCGCAAAAAATAGTCATATAAAGAAGATACAACGATTGTAAAATGGATATTAGGCTACTCATTGCTCCTCCTTGGTATTTTTCGAATTATACATTACACCTTCTCATTCCTTATTTTAAAGACGAAGTCAAATACTGAGCAGTATAAAACGCGCTTGGAGTCACATATAAATACACTGGCCATCAATTTATTAGATAACTGTGTACGGATATGCCGATTGAAACGAACCAGGATGTTTGATTTATCCTAATTTCTACTGTAATTCATTAGGAGAACACTAATGGATGTTGACTCCTCTCACGCTACTTCGCATTTCATAATAACTGCTAGATGGTCTTTCGACCAGTTGTAATTATGTTATTTAATAATAAATATATATATATATTAATTGTTCGGAAAAACGTCAAAAATGCAAATGAGAAAATAACACTATTGAGCACTTACATGATGTAAATTTTTAATTTCGGTCAAAATTCCATATCCTGCCTAGAGGACCAATAATTATGTACAAAAACACTTGAACATAAAAATAATTCTGGTATACAGAATTCGACCGAATTAAATTTATACAGAAAGAATTGAAATAGATAAATTTATTTTCAATGATTATAACATAGTGAAATGCACAAAATAAAAAAACAAAAACAAAAGACGATTAGATCTATCCATATATTATATATATATATATATATATATATATATATATATATATATATATATATATATATATATATATATATAATATATATATATATATATATAGGTACATAAATAGAACAAGGAAAAACAATCGTCTTAACTACAAGCTGACTTCAAACAGACTGACTGAACAATTTCAGAATGATAACCCTTGTAATTGCGCAATATTTAATGATTTTCTATCATCAGTGAATGAAATGATCGACAATCAGAGAAGCCGCAGAGAAAAATCCGTGTAGTGACCGACCTTTGAACACAGTTGCCATGTAGACTCGCATAATTGCATTAAATAATTTGAATGGAATTTTAATTAACAAAAAAGAATGTAGATGTCAAAGGAAAAGGCTTAATAATAACTACAAATACAACGATAACAATAATAATAGTAATAGTTGTGTTATTATTTAATTATAGTTATATATATATATATATATATATATATATATATATATATATATATATATTATATATATACATATATACATATATAAAGTCAGTTTAAAGTCAGATTTTTATGACGAAAATTTAAAAAGTCTTATAATATTTCTTTAATCGACTCGATTTTTTGCATCAATTTAAAAATTTCAAATAATTTTACCTGAATGAACGAAAAAGCATTACAAAATCTGGAAAATCCAGACGAGTTTCTTGAGTCACTATACCAGGTGGAACATTTTTAATTTGCCACATCACAGTTTCATTCCTGTAGTTTATTAATTGCCGTCTTACAGTTCACACTCGTCTGCAGGTTAAAATTAATCATAAACATTTATTGTAAATTATAACTTACTGTGTATTGAATTTACCGTGTAATGGAATTATTATAATTAGTATTAAGATCATTATTACTTACGTGTATGAATATAAAATGTTTATGCGTATTTATAGACATATGGGTACATATATGTACTATGTATACATGTGTTACGAATATGTAAAGTATACGTGTGCATATGTTGGCATATCTATGTGTGTGTGTATAAGTGTATAATGTACTTCAGTATTTTTCCATTCTATCTATTATTAAGTAAATACGATTTGAATTATTATTACGAGATGGTAATCTAGAATCAAAGTGTGACACATTTACGGGCAATTTATTAACTTTATATATTTATTTGTGCAAAGAAATTATTAAATAAATTTAATTATTATTATTATTTATATTATTTAAAGCACTACTTTTCTCCCGTGCACTTAAGGCGAATTTACCTTGCTCTGTATCAGCCAGTTTTAGTATATGGAATACTGCATTGGGGTAAAATGCCAAAGTATCATATCAAACCTACTGAGCAGTTGCAAGTACATGTGTTAAATAGAATAATTTTTAATGAAAATACAAACGTTAAAAATAAACTTCTATCTGTACGAGATTTGTACATTCTATATCTGTTGCAATTTGTGCTCAGAAATAATACTAAGTTTAGTATATCATTAAATAAAAGAAACACTAGGACGAGCGGAGAATATAAAGCGATAGTTCCGCATTTTAATAAAACTAGGATGAGAGACGAAGCAGTTTATGCTAATAGAATTTAATGTACTAAGTTCTAGGAGCTAAAAATAGACCTAATTAATTATAAGCGAAGAAGAAGAAAGTTATTAATTAAATATTTGCTGATTAGTTCTGCAACTAAATCTTGAAATTCGTAAAAATTCAAATTTATTAACATTTTATTTTTCGTTATTAACATTATTACCATTACTATCGTTGTCGTTATTATTGCAATTATTATTATCATTACTGTTAATGTTGTTACTAGTAGTATTATTATTATTAATATTATTATTAGTTAAACTTCATAATTATAGGGTATGCAGTCTCATTTACCTCGTTCTTTAAGATTGCGTTTGGTGTGCGTAAGACTTTAACGTCAAATCGTCTTTGTGGGGTACATAAATGTTCGTATGTGTGTGTGTGCATACGTATAAGGTATGTATATGTTTATGTGTGTATAATTATTTGCCGTTATTTGTATATATGTATCAGAAGAAGATGATCATGTGTATATATTAATATTAATGTTTCACACGGTTTATTGTTAGTTTGTGGGTGTATCTACAGTTACTTAATTTATTTTGCATTTTTGCTTATGTTTTTCGCGCGCATTGTGATTATTTTAATTTGATTTGTATATAATTAAATAATTTATTAAGGAGCGTTTTATAATTTGTTTATGATTTTCCACTTATTACTAACATGTTTGTAAATGCTACAATTTTAATTTGTTAGCCGGCGCTCGCGCAGTTTATGCGCATAGTCGGTCTATGTTTTATTTTTATGTATGTAAACGTTTTAATGAATGTCATAATAATAAATAAATTGAAATTGAAAATTGAAATTATTATTATTATTATGACTATTATTATTTATTACTATTATCACTATTATTATTATAAAGTTTAGATGTGGAATGTAGTGTTATATTTTATTTTTATTTATATATCGCTTGACAATGGCGTAGTCCCCGAAAAGCTTTGCGGAATCTAAATAAAGGTTTAGTGATTTTAACTGTTTTTTTGTAATTAAGTATTATTATTATTACAATGTGATAATAATAAAATTGAATTGAATTATTATTCTTCCGGTCGACTATTATAACAGTCTGTTCTTAGACAAACATTTTAAAGTTCATGTTTCGTCGTCGATATCTTTATATAATTTAACGAAGTCAAACTTAACGTATATTTCGGTTTTTATTCAGCACGTGTAGTTAAAATGAGATAAGGATATTATATTCGGCAGTTCGATTAGGGCACGCTGATATTAATCGAAAAATCTTCTTGATATTTCTGGTCAAACGTTTTTATACTGTCCATTGAATACATAAGATCTAGATTTAGATGTACATACATACACGCACGCGAATAAAATATATGTATATATATATATATATATATTTATATTATCAACTCAGTTAGATAATTGAAAGCTCTCTATTCCGGAGCATAAAACTCGGTTTATCGGAAGTTCCAAGTAGAAATCAAAAATTAGTTTACCTTCGGCAAATGATAGCCGACGAATAAATACGATAAAAGCTAAAACTCACAACGATGAAGATTCTCATCAAGTGGCCCGTTCGAGGATAAGCACTAAGAAGAAACTTTCTTTGTGCGCGTACGATTTACCTCACCGCGACCTGACAAATATTCGCATTTTCTTTTGTATATCACGATAAATTAAACTTTCTCGAACACTTGTCGCTTCGCTCAATTATTTCTAGTATTCTTACGCCATTTTGTCTAACTTCGCTCTTCGACTACTTCTTAATCCGAAGAAACTTGAAGAACTCCTCAATATTTATCACTACCATTCATATAAATACACACAAATATGTATATATAAATTATTCGATTGCAAATTCTTTTACTTCTTTCTTGACAACTGCCGCCTAGGCCGGAGGCATGGAAATATAGGAATTAAATGGATCGAAATAAGTTGGTGATCTTGAGGAAATGAATCAGACGTTCAACTTTAGCATGATGATCAGACAGATTGAGAATTTGTGCTCGGTAGGAATTATACATTGGACAACTAACGAGTAGATGTTGAATTGTAACATGGGAATTGCAGTTGAGGCAGAATATGATAGGCTGATTTGATAAGAGGTATCCGTGCGAGTTAGAAGTGTCCTAATGAAGAAACGATATGCAGTAATAAAAAGTTACAATATATTTTGTATAAATAATATCGATACAAAGAAAATACACACGATAGATAGTATGATCACGTTCGTCGTCGTTATGATTACGCGGTTAGTAAAAGTCGCTGTATCATCACTTTTGAAAACGAGTAAAAAAACGAATGAAATGGATAGCGAACGTGTTAAGACACGATGACGTATTGAAAGATATAGGAGAAAAATTAACCACGTGCAGGCCGAAAAAAAGACCTAAAGTTATACCGATATACGCAGTCAAGTAACGAGTCAACTTCAAGAGCTATACATCAAACTGAAAAAGTTAACAATAGAATGGAAAAAATGGAGGACTCGGATGATAGGGGCGAACGACTGCTAGGATCGGTACTCCGTTTGATTGTTCATATCGTAAGCACGCTTATTCGTCTAATTGTCGCATAATATGATAACGCTGTTTAAAATTTATAATTTTACAAGATAAATAATTTCATAAACAAATTAAAAATATTATTATTAATAACGAAATATGATAATAAATAAATAAAATAACGATTTTAAGGTCAAATCATTAAAATTCTAGAAACTACGAAATACATCAATAGATGAAAGGGTAACTTGAGATGTATCAAGAACCTATACTATCACCAGAAACTAAAATAGCGGTTTGAAACGGAAGAAATAAAAGGTATAAACATGAAATGTGGTCTATCATGCTATTCAATATATACTCGGACCATCTAACGAACTATAGCTAAATCCAAATAAGTATGAATCAATTTATTTATTTATTAGCCACGTTAATTTATAATGATACCAACAATTAAAACAACTTATTATATATATGTATATAATACGTACATATACAGTAAACACATATTTGCATAAATATACATACATATGCATACAACTTATTATCTAGCCCTGATAATGGGCAAAGGCCTCCCTCAAACGTGCCCATTCAACCCGGTCCCAAGCTACTCTATGATACTGTTTATTCACCAGCATTTTAATAATATCGTCCTTCCATCTTAATTTCTGCCTACTTCGTTTTCTCTTACTTTAACTACACCACTCCGTTACTGTTTTAGTCCATTTTCCACTGTTTGTTCTCGCTATATATCCCGCCCAATCCCATTTTAATCTATTTACTACTTTGTTAAAATTATAACTAAATTTCAGTCTATTTCTAATGGTTTTTAAATTTACTCTATCTCTTAACTTTATGCCTAACAACGATCTCTCCAATGCGTTCTGAGTTTTCTCTATTTCATTTTTTGTGTTAGCTGATAAAGTCCAAGTCTGACAACCATATATGAGAGTGGGCAGGACACAGGTGTTCATTATTTCACTTTTAACTCTGTGTACTGTGCCTTAAAGATGTGCTTCAAAGATCAATATGTCTTCCAAGTAGGAGTAATTCTGCGCTCTAACTTTTTTGTTGTACTGTTGTTTGACGATATTTGCTGACCTAATTATATAATATTTTCTAGTTTTTGTATTTTCTTATCATTTAGTTCCAATACTTTAGCTTCAGATCCTTTTCGTTTTATCTAGATTTATACGTTATTCCTGCTTCTTTCCCCACCTCGTTCAGTTCATTTAACATAATCTGTAAATCATCTATGTTTTCTGATATCATTGTAATGTCGTCTGCAAATGTTAGATTGTTTAAGAACGTACCATTTATTTCCATGCCTTTATTTTCCCATTCTAATCTTCTGAACACTTCCTCTAACGCTGCGTTAAACAAAATCGGTGAAAGTGGATCTCCCTGTTTGACTCCTCTCTCTATCCCAAAATATCTACCAGCTTTATCCGTTATTATTCTTGTTCTCATTCCCGTTTACATATCTCTTATTACTGTTCTATAGTTTTCTGGGACTCCTTGTGTTCTTAATACTGTTAGCAGAAAATTATGGTCAAGCGAATCGAAGGCTTTTGCATAATCTATAAAAACCAAATTTAAATCTATTTGAAATTCATCACACTTCTCGATCAATTGATTTATAACCTGTAGATGGTCTATTGTTTAATAGCCATTTCGAAACCCTGCTTGTTCCGGAGGTTGTTCTGCATTTATAATATGTTTAATTCTATTTGTTAGTACGTTGGAAAAAATTTTGGATAATACAAATTGGTCTATAATTTTCAATTTTATCGATCTCTCCTTTTTTATAAATTAGAATAATATTCGAATTATTCCAAGAACTAGGAATATTTCTTTGATGTAGTATAAAGTTAAACAGATTTATTAACAAGTTAATCATTTCCGAAACAGCGTATTTTATTTGCTCATTTGTGACTTCATCTGCTCCTGTTGCTTTATCCTTTTTTTAAATTATTTACCACCTTTTCTATTTCTGATTTTATGAATATTGGTTCGTCAACTAGTGTTTCCTCTTCAAAGCGCATTTCCTTATCCATGTTCCTATTTCTATAGAGCTTGCAAATTAATTTGTAGCAGTCAAATTTATATCCGATCTCTCATATTTATTAATATTGTTCCTATCTTTTAAACATGTGTGCCATTTCTTTCCTTGACCCAAATGTCTTCTAATAGTTCTTCATCCCTTTATCATCTTCTCATCATTTAATTTTGTAAAATTTCTTATTTTGTATTTTACCAATTTACATATTATATTTAATTCTGTTTTTTCTCTCGGTGACTTGTTCTTCTTATTTATCAACTTTTGTCTATCGTTAATGTTTTCCACAATATCGCTTGGAAGTTTTATGTCCTCTTCCTCGCCTCTTTTTACGTAATTTAATTTCTCATTGGTGGTCTTGATCAATTCTCTAATAAATCTCTCCAGTTCGTCTTTGTCATATTCATGCGTGTTTCACTCCAAGTTTCTTTAAAAGCCTTATTGTATTCATCTTTATTATTGTTTGTCACATAGAAATTTTTCATCCTTTGTACTTGTATTCGTCTCTTCATTTTAAATGTTATTTCACAATATATCGGCCTATGGTCTAATTTAGTTAGTACATCAAAATTCCTTATATTTACTCTATAGTTTCTTAACATATAATCTATTTGGTATTATATTTTACGTTTGGTGATGTCCACGTCCACTGTCGGCCTTTACGTTTTTTAAAAATGCTATTTATAACTCCCAGGTTTTTCTCTAGACAGAATTCTACCAGTGTTCTTCCAGTTCTATTCCTATTACCATAGTTATGTGAACCTACCTTTCTTCTCCTAACCTTCTTTTACCTACTTGACTGTTGAAATCTTCCATGATAATAAGTTGATGACTTTTATTTATTTTTAAGTTCAACAAAATTTCATTTAACTCGTCGTAAAATTTCTCTATCTCCTGTTTAACAACGCTAAATCTATATTGATATTATCAATTTTAGTATTACTATCGTTACATACCGATTTAATTTCCTTGATTTCTTTACAAATTTGATCCAGTTTGTCTACTACCTTATTTCGATCTTCCCGTATTTATAAAAAATACTACTAAATTAAATTATACTAAAAAATTAAATTTAAACTATTATTAAACTAACCACTAAATCAAATTATACCGCTACGTTAAATTGTTGCTACACTAATTTTGTCAGATTTTATCTGAAACGCGATAACGCACGACTATAAATCTTATCTACGTTACCGGAACTCGTGAATCAATTAGATGTTGATAAATAACAACAGATTCACTGACGATGCCGTCTAACTATCGAGAAGGACTATAGAAATTATCCATTGGCGTACAAACGAACACTAAACATATTGGAATTCAAATACAATAAAGTATATGCAAATATCCAGATCTAAACACAATAACGCGCATAGCAAAATAACGGACGGAAAATTTTCGTTAGTTGGATAACAGGAAAAATAACCGCGTATGCACAGATGTAGGATAGAAAAAGCGCGTAAAACATTCCAACAATATAATGTACTTCGTCGTAGTAATAAAATCAATTTAAAATTGGAGTTCGTGTAGTCAAATGTTATTACATCGTCGTATAGGGTGGACAGCAACCGCGTGAAAGAAAATTGTAGCGTTTAAAAGTGTATAGACGTTCTCTGGAAGTGAATTGGACAAAGAAAATGACAGAAATTACTGCAATATTTGCAGTAGGAATTCGAATCGATAACAATCGAAAAAACCCAAAGTTTGAAATCTGCGGCTCGTCTTCAGGGAAAGTAAATATTAATTGTCGCAGCTAATATTGAAATGTAAGTTGAAAAGTATGGAATGTACTGATTTTTAAAAAATAAACGAAAGTTAAATCACTAAACTGCGATTTTTTATTTTACAAATTTAGCGATTTTCACTAATTTTCCGTTATTCAACATATTATATTTTTAAAATTTAGGAATGTTGCATTGTAAATAGATGAATTATTTTCGACTTTAGTAACTAAATAAAATGCCATCGCCAGTTAGATTAATTTTTTATTTCCAAGCTTTTGCTATTATTGTGTGCATAAAATTCATTATTAATTTTTATCCTTTTCTAATAATACTAATTTACAACTAGCAAGTTTAAACCATCTATAAATAACATCAGGTAACATTCACGTGTAAAAGATACAACTATCATTATGGTAAACTTGATTCTAGTTATTTGGGGCGTTCGAGGATCCATTATTTACAAATCCTGTTATATGATTATCGATATTGTAAAAGCGCCTACTTTAGAAATTTGTTAGTTTCGGAAAAATTTTTGTCTAGTACTTACAATAATTTAATAGATTATTGAAATCTTCATAACCAAACTAAAAACATAAAAGGTCCACAATAAACGGGATTAGTATAGCGAAAAATATAAAACGGTTTTTTTTTTACGCGTACAATTAAATTAAATAAAACCGTACTTTCAACATATGTTAATAACATAACTTATTTTTAATAATCATAAATATTTGAAAATAAAACATTTAAATGATCTAATTGAAAGATTTTTTAAAGGGGAGTCAGTATTAATTAGCCGCCTGTGGCGGTCACGTTGTTTTGGTGGCGTGTGTCTAATTTGTAATTTATTATTCCGTTACAAATACCAAATAACCGTGTTATAACACATAACGGACGCCGTGATGAATATTTTGTATGAATGATTTGAGGGTGAGGTGGTCTCTCGCAAAGGTAACGTGAATTGACCATCAAGATTATGCAATTTGACCATACTATACTTTTTCTTATAGGGTTTCCTAAAGTCGTTAAGTCGTAATCGATCACTGCTCTTAAAGTCAACATTAGCAACGCTTTGTCTCAAATTCAATCAGATCTTATGAGGCAGAGTCATTAAAAATTGGACCACTCGAATCGGATTGAACGATGTTATATTCTATACATAGTTGTATACATGGGCTTTTTAAATTTAAAATAAAAAAATCGTTAATATCACTAACACTGTTTGTTTTGTTTCATTTCACCGTCGGCTCGAACGCCCTTATTGAAAAATATGATAAACCGAAATAAATGGATTCATTTGCGGGGTACTTCGGCATTTTTAAGGAATTTTTTTTCGACATTGTCATTAACATATTATAAGATAAAATAAATTACGATATTACTAATAAAAATATTCCACTTACGTTACGATGATTAGAATTGATTCACGTTCTCAGAATTTATGACGCGGAAACAAGAAATAATAAATTTCTTCATGTTTCACAAGGATGATCGAAACTGGTAATTTAAAAAAATATAGATTTTTTTACAATAAAAACACCGTGATTTTTTCAATGAAATAAATAAAATATAACACGAAACCAGCATATTTCTGTTTTGATTACTTACACATGTGCGTGATTAGATTTTAACATCAACAAACAAGGAATTTCTATATATATAGTGTAGATAGATTAAAATTCTCATCCGCGGTTTTCAGCACGATTTCATCATTAGGAAAAATGCCCTTAAATAACTTTAATAATTTCGTGCTGAACTTATTAAATGCAATACCACGATTTTTTTTAAAAACAATTTTGTGACAAAGTCGTGACAAACTATTATCATTAGTTAACATATTTTCAATGATTACATGATTATAATAAATACGTTAACACAAAGGAAGTAAATTGAGAAAATATTAAACGCAGAATAAAATTTTGGTATCATTACTAGCTCGACGAAAAACAAGAGTAGTAAATATTGTCTTCTATCTCTTCAACCATTAGGTTGGTAGGCAACATGGCTGTCATCTAGTAATTTTCTGTTGTTATTTTGAGCATATTTCCTTTTTTTTAGTTTCCATAAATTTCGTTATTGGTCTTCCCTTCGGCTATTTTTCGTTTGTTTTGACTTCAATTAAATTTGTTATCCAAGAAGAATGTTTTAATGAGTGGCCCGTCATATTGTTTGTTCGATTTTTTATTACGGACACTATTCTCGTCTCTTCTTCCACTCTTTGAATTACGTCTTTGTTTTTCTTCGTTTAAGATATTTTTTGAATTTTTCTGTAGCACCATAATGCAAAAGCACTCAATTTTGGCTCCTGTTTTTTCAAGATAGTCCAAGCTCCGCAACCATACAATGCCCCACACTCTAAACATATATTTCGATAAAATACTATTTTTGGAAGTAATTAAGGTCTTATTTTCATTAAAGCGTTTTTAGTCTGTGCTGTTTTCTTTCTTATTTCTTTTGCACTCCTTCTATCCGTTGCGATTAGACTAAGTATGAAAATTCCTCTACTTGTGGCAATCTTTGTCTAAAGTCTAAAAATATATTCCTACCTATTATATCTTTTATTTTCCGATGACAATATTTTGGTTTTATTTACATTTATTTTTAATATGCATTTTTCCATTAGTAGTTAATTTTAGTCCTTAATAGATTGCTGTAATTTTTGCTTCGCTTCCTGCTCTGTGTATCGTAATAAATGGAGTAGAAACTTGGACTTTGCATAATCAGGATAAACGAAAAATCTACATCCTTGAGGGATACGACACGATATGTTGAAAATTCCACGAACGGTGGTAAACAAGCGAAGTAATTGCCGAATATCTAAATGTTGAATAATACATTACGCGAACAGAAAATATTAAAATATTACAGACATTGAGAACAGTCTGTCAAAATCCTAGCAATCGGAGTGATAGAGGGAAGAAGAAGTGGAGAAAGACGTCCGACTCGGCGGATAGATACAAGAACAAATGCTAAATAAGAATAAGAAGAATGATACAAAAATAGGAATGGCTTTCTGTTTGTTTGAACTTCCATTAATACGCTACCGATACAATTTGAAGAACTTTATTCCGGATCCACCGCTTAAACTGGCCGAAAGGTGAGCGAAATAAATTAAACAACGGATACATTCAAACTGAGCTCACAATTATCGATTACGATTATAATGATTTTATGTATGTATATTAATTTTAAAAAATTGGTATATGCCTACACTGATTTAATATTGATATAGACACATCGTGATGAAGTGATGTTGTATATATCAATTTTGCGCGTGTGTTGTGTATATGTATGACATTCGTATCATAGATAATATGGAAAAATATTCGTTCTCAAAAGAGATTTATTAGGAACGAAAAGGTCGCTATTGCGAAATCGATCGTACAAAAAGAAAAAAATAACTGTCTACCTCGATTTCATCGTCGCGAATACGCCGAAATTTAATTTAAAATTCGTCGAAAAATTCTCGTGGAAACACGGACTTACACACACACACACACACAAATATACGCAGCGCATATACAAACGACAAAGTTTGTTATTATACGAACAGTGTGAAAATGCCGAAAAAGGCCGGAAACGATAATGCTTAAGCGGAAGGCCTTTTCGTGCGGAGTTATAGAAAGCAGCAGCAGAGTGGCGCAGTTGGTTTTATCGTCGTATAATATCACTAGCCCTACCGAAGCAGCTCGCTAACAAAACGCCCCAGGTAGGGTAAAGTAGTGGTACGATCGAAGAAATTATATTACGTCTTTTCTACTTTATATGTATATATTTTTTTATTATTTCTCCTTTTTTCGCATTTATATATTAATATATATATAAAAAAGTCACGAAACCCCGTGTTTTGGGGTAAATCGTCGTTTAAAACTATCTGTCGTTGCTGTCGGTAGAGTGCGCGTTTCAACCAACTGACAATGATGTAGAACGTGATTAGAATTACAATTTTTTTTTTTTTTATTAACAGTGCGGGGTGGTTTCTTATTATATCGCTTATAATATCTTTGTTGTTCCGGTAGACAAACTTTTTCGTGTTAAAGAAATTTTTCGTCTTAAAGTTCGTCGTCAACAAATTTGTCGTTATCCGGGTTAACAGATTACTACTACTACTATCTGGATAACATCATTTTCACGATTATATCGAGATGTTTAGGTTAGTTTCCGAATGCGTGAGCCCATATACAGGCCATTCTTAGCATTTTTTCGAAAATTGTTGAATAACATTAACAATAACGTACAAAAACATTATAACGAGCAGCAGGACCACCCATTTCCTGTTAGATGCGACGCAGTAATATCTGCGGTAAGATATTTATGAAATGTGTTCGTGTGCATATTTTCTTAATAATAATAGTGATAATAACGTATTGAATGATGTCGCCATGGTATCCTAGAGTGGCTATGGACTAGGTACCGAGTTTGATTACGATCGACGATGCAAAAATCATCATTGGAAAATAGAAATATAAATAATCATAATATCGTCGCCAAACCATCACGCCCAATACCATATGCAACAATATAGTACACTACAAAAAATACGGTGGGCTGCATTGTGTTCGGACAACAAAGCGATTACAATCAGTTCTCCCGAGGGGTGATAGTGTATAACTGCGTTAACGCCATATTATAATTGCCGTGTAAGTAGCGCCTACCTCCGATACGGAGACGGCGCTTAATAATAATAATGAGCTGGTGATGGCAATAATAATAATAATAATAATAATGATAATTTCCACGGTTATTATCAATAGTTGCAATAATGATAACACTACTACCGCTACTACTGCTAATAATATAATAATAATTAACCGGCAAGCATTGCCATCTTTGTAATAAAAATATTTATTTTTGTCTTTTTAACATAAACTAAATTATTAAACTTTGCAGTTAAACAATAGCATACGATATAATACGTCGCGATTAAATTTTGTTATACAGACTATTTAAATACAAGCACGCACTTACAAAGGACTATCTGAACGTAAGATTGAAATACTTTAAAGAAAATTTTATACAAAAGAACATTATGTAAAACTATAATAAAACGAAGCGTGAATATGATTGGACATATACTAAGGCACGATAGTATGCAAAAGATAATTATAGAAGGAATAATGGATGAAAAACGAGGAAAGGGAGACTTAGAAAACAAGATATGCAACAGCTAATAGAAGACAGTGTGGAACGACCGGATATGTGGATATGAAGAGGAAATCGTCAACTGTGTCGAGAAAATTATCAAACCCGTCTTAAGACTGACGAATACATGATGGCGTATGTATATATACATAAGCGATATACGTGTAGATTAACTGACATATAATTTTTCTATTACTTTTATTCATCTGTACCATTCTTTATACGGTTCTTTGAACCTTTATATATATATATATATATATATATATATATATATATATATATATATATATATATATATGCAGTTTCCCTAAAATATAACATTATATGTATATAAAATAATAATAATAATAATAATACGATGATAACAAAAAATAATAGCAATAATAATCGTAAATAATAAATTAAAAAAAGACAGAAAAAAAACCGCACAAAGTAGCGAAACAAAGAAGGTGGAAAAAGTAAAATACATTATTAGGGTGGTTATTCAGGAATCTAAATGAAGATAACAAACGTTCTACCGGCCACAAACGCGTCCCGTCATAAATAAAGACTACGAGAGACTTACTCTTCATCCAAGTCAAGACCCAAGGAATAAAGAAAGGCCGTGAGAAAAAAAAACTTTCTCTCCCGTCGGAAAGTTGAAACTTTCGTCATCAACAACAGCTTCTCAACGAGGTTATTAATCGTTTCATCGTATACAGCGTTGGTCCGATCCTTCGCTGCTTAAAAGAAAGTTTGCCGTACCCGATGAAAGTTCATCATACTTTAAAAGTTTCGTCTTTCGTCGTTCTATTTTCCACCATTCTGTTCTTCTTAATCGTTCTCTATTTCCTTCGTCAGAAAAACTGCTAATTGTCACGGCCTGCGGTTGAAAGTGGAAATTAACTAAGCAGAATATCGTGAAGAAACGAATCGTATATATAATAGATTTTTTTTTAACCATCCAATACACGGGCGCTCAGAAAGCATCGAAGCGAACTTGATAAACTTGTCTATTTGTTCTTCCCAATTTACTCGAATTAACATTTTAAATTATACACGTCCAAAGTTCGTTGCCTAGATTCTCGTTAACCTAAAGACAAATTACAAGAGCACGCTCCCGGGAAACGAACTAATCTTAGTCTGTATATAAATATTCTACACATCTTCTCGGTACGGGTGTACGTTTCAAATAGTACTTATAAAGAAGTAGTCGATAGGAATTCGATCGAAGGAAATTAGTATATGTAGAAACGTCACGAGATTTTACATTATGGTCGGAAAGTTTTCGGTCGAATGATTGAAAAGCAAACTTTTGTAACTCGTGGAGGAACTGAATAGAGTCATTCGCCCATTGAAATGTTCAACGTCGCCATGTTGGCATCGCGACCAAGATGACGAATGGAGAGGAAGGTAGGAAAAGTTTCTCTGGAAAAAAAAGTAATTTAAGACATAAGAAGAATGTTTTGTCGAACAAAAGGAAAAATAAAACTTTAAAATAATATTGTTTTAAAACAAATTACTTTGTTTATTTAAAAATAAAATAAAAATAAATGCCGTATCATAATATATATAATATATATATATATTTAAACAGTCTACTAGTTTCACTGGTTACAACATTATCGGGACTAAATGAAAATAAATAAAAACTAACGATTAATAAACTCAACCTTTGATAAACAACAAAAATTTCCTAAGCGAAGAAGTGAAACTTAAATACGTTTTCCCAAAAAGACGATTATTTAATAAATTCTCGATTTCGCACAAATTTCACAAAGAAAAGGAACTCACTTTTATGCTTAACTTGACGTGACGATGACTAAAATTATTTCTTTCTCAAATCTACTTCGCATATACATCCTAAGTTACGAAATAAAATCAGATCGTTTATCATTTAATAATAATATTAGTATGTAAACAAAATAAAATCATAACAACACAGTTGAATTACCATAAAAGTTTTCTAATGCGTAGCTTTTCGGCAGTCATTATCAAACATAAACAAATCAAATCAAATCAAATATATTTAATCCTAAATCTAACTGCCTATGCGCAAACATTGCGCGAATGGCAGTAATAAATATTACCTTTTTATGGTAATATTTATTGTTTATGTTTGATAATGACTGTCAAAAAGCTACGCAATAAAAAACTTTTATAGTGATTCAACTGTGTTATGTTTTTATTTATAATTCATAAAATCACTACTGTATTCAACATATTAGTAATGTAATCGATAATGCGCTTAACCGTATACTTTCACTAATTTTCAATCGTCCATTATAACCGTGTAACGATTATTCAGAAATTATTATAAACATTTTTTTTTTCGAATTAAATTAATGTATGCCCATCCTATTTGGGTGTCAATTTTCGACCGGTATGCTTTAAAAATTACAACTGATATAAAAAATCACCGTCGTTGCGCAGTTATAGTAAATTGTCGATAAAACTTACTACGTATTTTCTATTTACTTTTTTATATGAATAAATTGTACAAAAAATTTTACGATAAATGAAAATTGCTTAAAAATAGATCGATTCATGTTACACAAGTCCCATGGTGTGGTTTCCCAGTTTTGTTTTAAATATTTCAGCGTAATTGGACGCTCTCTTAAGGAGAAGCTATTAAATCTTCTTGTCGATTCTATGATTCTATATCCCGTCTCACTCTTCATTTGAAGTTGCATCTGATATATATATGGGAGGAGAGAAATATATAGAAAGGACAGTGGAATTCTTTCTTCATCTAACATCTTTGAGATAAGTTCTCAGAAAGCTGGGGATAATGTAGGTAGCGACAAAAAATCAAATAAAGTGCAAAAAAATTCTCTTGAAGTCCTTTTGCATGTATTACCACATCGGAACCTAGTGAGAATTACAGAGTATATATACATATACAGAAATAGTATAATATTAAGATGTCTTATCTTACGTCTATACAAAAATAACTTCCGTCCTTGTTAAAAAAAGCTATACAGACCCGCGAAAACATTTCTTAACTTAGAAGCAAAATCTTCATCTTCCGGATAACAGACACGATTGCTGTAGAAGGAAATCTTTCAATTTCAAAGAAGACGAATAGTATATACATATATGTATGTATATGTATACAGATACATATGTACATATAGGATATTGGAAGAAATTTTAACAGGAAACGGTCTACCGGGAAATTAAATTTAAGGCAGATAGAATCATATTCAGTATACGGACAGATAAGTTTTTCTTCTAACTTGAAAAATATTCCCAGTACGCTGTTTAAATTTAAAAAAAAAAAAAATATTAAACAGAAAGCGAAAATTACTACCCTTCAAAACGACATCTTGAATCGCATCCTCGTTATTAGGTTTTTCCCGTTATTGAACGAATACAATTTAAAATAACCTCATTATTAAATTATTGAATTAAATTCACTTTTGGTGATATTTGCACGACATAAACGACGAAAAGGAATTATTTATTATTCGCTATATATTAATTAGTAAAGGCAACCGCAAAGCTTTTTGGACATTGGACTATCATCGTTCTATATATGTGTATATAGTAATATTTAACATTAAAAATGTTTGTCAGCTGCGTTTATTAATATACAAAGATTACAGAGTGGTTTTAGTTCCATCTTGAATATGGGTTTCGATGTTGAAAATACAGGTACATATAAAAATTTAACGCGCGAGAAATCAATTGACGGATTCTTATGTATAATAATATCAAACCTGCGTTTAGAATCCATAAGAAGATCAAGAACCCGGCTTATAGTAAAGTTAGAGATGAAATTCCAGAAGGACACAACGGGGGGGCGTTTATAAAATTCCACCTTCGTGAAATGGGTAGAGCTGTGACTCAGCGAGTGAAGGAACACACGCCTGATCGCAGGCAAATAAGAGAGTGGATAAATCAGCGGAAGCACAGCATCAAAATAGCCTAAAAATGTAGAAAAATTGTAAAATAACTTATGATGGAGGAAGCATAATAATAATGATGATGCAAATATTAAGCAAAAATTATAAACATCAGCCGAAATGAAATGTAAAAATAAGTATAACAACGGTTAGTTTAGTTTTTGAAAATTGCCAGTGACAATTTCACTGAAAAAATTCGACGAGTGAATTATGAAAGTGTCAATTCTTTTATAATTAATTTCTTTTTTCGAATTCGAGCTTTATACTTAAATCTTCTCGGACCAATATGTTGCTAGTTGTAAAGCCTTTTGTAGTCCTCATTAATTATATTGTCGATATTACACCGAACTCCAGATAGTGTACATTCCATCAGATGTTCTGCCGTCTTTACTTTCTCACAGCTGTTATATGTCGCCAGATCCCATTTCACCAAGCTTGCGCTCGTTCTTGCACAACCTGAACGAAATCGATTCAGTGTTCTCCAGATTGGCCAGACATAATTTACACCCGTTCATGGTATTTCTTATATTTCATCATTGGTGTCCATGTTTGTTCCCGCCACCTTTCAACTCGCGTGAGTTGGATAGAAACATGCTTCGGGATCTCTACTGTTGTAACCAGAAAACTTCTTCTTGATTTTAGTCGTGAAGTCACTGCAGTTTTATTATACATAGGCTGTTATGTATTTTGAATTTGCTTTGTTCCCTCGGTATCAGCAGCTACTTTCCTACTTATGTCGGGAGGTGCGATAATACGCGCCATATAATTTACTTCGCATGAAAGGACTGTGCCCTAATAAGGGCAAGCATATTCTGCTGCGGACATACACATATAAAGCCATATCTGATGTATGGATAACCGTCGTTCTCGCGCCTCATGTTGATCCGACCAATTTCCGTATAATGCCGTTCTTAGTTAAAACTCTCTTCTTAGTATTTTCACAGTGTTTCCAGTATGTCATGCTTCTATCCAAGATTATACCTTTGATATACGGGATTTTCATTTGTGAGCAACAAGACCGTTCTGGTCTAAATCCAGCCTGTTGATCAATGTTTATTTCATTTATTATTGCACCTATTCGTCCTAGCAACAATCTCTCAAAAAGTTTAAACGTATAACACAATAAGGAAACAGGGCGATAGCTTTTTGCATCATCACGATCCTTGCCTGGTTTAGGCGGGGCTACTATGTGTGTTTTCCTCCACTTAATCGGAATTTTCTTTTCACCAATAATAGCATTTACCATTTCCTAGCTCTTTTCCGAAGTGCTTAATTTGTTCTATCATAATATTAAAAGCTCCTAGCTTTGCCATTTTTAAGTGCTTTCATTGACAAAGCTCTTTTATTGTAAATGGGTATTTGAAATTATCCTCCATTTCGTTCGAGTTGGACTTACAGGACCTTCTTTGATCTGTCGTTTTCTACAAGTTCGCGACTTGGTTTGGTGTAACGTTTGTATGTTTTCTTCCTCTTTGTTTCTCGCAGTTGAGACTTTTTAAAAGAGTCCATACTTTCCTGCTGTTCCTAGACATATCAGTTTCTTCAACCAAGGTTGTACATCTTAATCGTATTTGCTCTTTCATCATCTTTAACAGATTGTCTGCGAGTTCGACTGTTTTTACGTTGAATGGGTCTTCTTCATAGAGATCCTGATACTGTTTCAGTAGAGTTTTTATTGAAAAATTTCTGAGTACGGGATCCTCTTGAGATCGTTTATCTGGATACTTGTGAAATCAGCTCTGGCAATATAATAAATACTGCAATTCCATACATTTCATATGGTCTAATAACCACCAATCGTATACCATCTATTTTTAGTGGCTTGCCTACACTGCGATACGTTTCCTCTATATAGAGCACGTCACATCTGACGACTTTGCAGAGTTCTACTAAAAGCATTTCTCTGTCCGTTGATAGTTCGTCTACACTATTGTCAGTGAGGGCTCTAATGAGGGTCGTATCTTCTAAATATCCTCTCTTCTTTTACATTGCGGCTCGGGGATGGCGGACGTTTGCTGATGCAGAATAAAATTCGCTTGAAAATCGCATTAGTCGCGATATTAAAATAAAATATTTTAAACCCGTCGTTAACATGTCTGCTATAATCGTAGATTTTTCTTTTCGTTTAAAATTGACACATAACGGAAACCTATTGTAGGGACGCTACTAAAATATTTAGGGCCGCTACGCGGACCTAAAAAAATTTGCACAAAACCGGGGAATTACCATCAGTTTTATTTAACATTAAGACAACTGGAACTTCGAAAGCGGTATTTTAAATCGGTTACCGTAAGGTCTCGCAGTACTCTAGAAAGTATTCGAAAATTGGAACTTGCGCGAGGTTGCAAAAAATTAAAAAAAAATAAAATAAAACGCTCGCTCGCGGAGGTTCGAAAATTTTAATTGTTTCACTTACCAACTACCCCATCCAAGAAAAAAGAAAATTAAGGATGGACAAAAAGTCAATTCCGATTCGTAAAACTACGGTTAATATTTTAGGCAGAACATCTGTACAAATGTCTTCGTACAATCCAGCGGCGTAACGAGTACACAACCGTCGCTAATGTTCGCCATCAATGGAAAGGAATGTGCATGGCGGTCTTGAGGAAAGAAACCAAAATAAAATCGTAGAAAGTAAAAACGAACGAAGTTTTTAGGCGGTAGTTTTCAACTAACCGAAGAACAGACTAATAACCCTCTACCTGCTTCCTATGTTATTATTATTATTATTAAAACTAAAAAGTTAACCAGAATCGTCGAGAAGGCCCGTTTCGTTCTGACGAAATTACCGTTTCCATTTCGGTGAAACTTTTACGGTAATCAAAATGAAAAGTTCGTCACAACCGCGTTGTCGACGAACACAGAACGGGCAGCATCAACGGGGTGTTATTTTTTTCTAAGGGTTGTTATTCGATGCGACTGAAACGAAATTATGGAATCGATTACACGTGTTTACTTGTACACACTCGCATACACACACATATTATATAGATGTGTACATGAATTTTGAATATAATATGTATA
Source organism: Coronaproctus castanopsis (assembly GCA_032883995.1). Taxonomy (NCBI): domain Eukaryota; kingdom Metazoa; phylum Arthropoda; class Insecta; order Hemiptera; family Monophlebidae; genus Coronaproctus; species Coronaproctus castanopsis. The sequence continues at coordinate 105,633,522 of CM065052.1, read as the reverse complement.
TATTTTTGCTCAGTTTTTTTTCTTTTTACTAGGCCTTACCTTCGGAATTTCAGACAGGATTCGGGTGTGGTATATTCATCTGTCTTTTAAACCTAATTCTTTCGTCGAAGCCACAGTTAAACTCAGATCTTCCTTTCCCATTCCATATTAAAATAAATTAATACGTTTTATTTGCCCATAACTTGAAGTCTTTAAAACGGTAATAAACAAATTACATTCACATACACACACAAACATATATATATATATATATAAAATTTTGCAACCCCGTTTCAACTTGACAATTTTAGAGGTTTGAGTGCGATTGAGTTTTTCTTTTGTGCCGATTTAATTCTTTCGATGATACCAGGCAAATTCTGGTGTTTGCCACTTGCTACATATTAAAAGAAATGAATACTGTTTTTTTTTGTTATTGGGTACCCTGTTATATACAAAATTAGAGTATAAATGTATTTATATATATACAATATTAGCTGTGAAAAGTTAAATAGATAAATAGTACAAATAAAGCTTAACTTGAAGACTTTATAATGAGAAAGGCACTCCTCGGGCGTACGATAATGAAACATCGAACATTAGATAATTTTTTTTTTCTATTCTGTTATTTAGTGGTAAAAAATTTATGGCAAATAATATTTGAAATTTTTACGCTAATTATTGTGACACTAGAAACGACTATTTAACAATTTAATACTGACAGAAACGGTTATCCGTTAAAATGTAGTATTTCATTCTTAAAAAGTATTTTGTTTTATATAACCCACTATTAGTGACTTTTGGGGAACGTATCGATCACCTGAAATTGGTACTTATACAGGTGACAGTATGTATATATATATATATACGTGTATACATATATTATATATATAAAATTTGCAGATGACCAAGCAAATTACAGGACCTTTTAAAATGCTTAAGATAATGATGTAGCGCTTAAATAAAATATAACGGACACTAGGCGTGGAAATCAATGCGAGTAAAGTAAAAACGATGATGATTAGCAAGAAACACAGATTTTTTCATTTAGAAATCGATGGGAAAAAAGTTGAACAAGTACAACTGTTAAGGTATCTCGGTCAATTAATATCACAGCGTCTGTACTGTTACAATGAAATTAACTCTTGAATTGAACTAACGAAATATTTTATCAAGAAAAGCAAAGCCCACTAAGGAAAAAGTCCCCGCCGTTAAATCTAAGGAAGCGAATACTAAAAATAAGCGTATGATCCATTATGATGCGGAAACATGGATCTGTAATTAAAATTATAATTACTAGAATTAAATCATTAAATAATAAGAACGTCAGTGTAATCCAAGTAATGCCGGAAACCGTGTAAATTTATTTTGAGGTGATTAATAGTAAAGAAGTTAGATTAGTTGCCTAGAATCGTAATTCAATACAGGAAAATGAAATGAATTGTATCATTGGAACAAATAAACATAAAATTTCCAGCATACTGATAGAAGCCGTAAAGGTACTTTTTATTAAATGGAATTTACAAATACAAATGTGGAGATGGCGGCATTTGCCGATGATACAGCATTATACGCGAGAGATAATGATCCGGTAGCGGTGTCAGAAAAATTACAGCGCGGTTTAAAAGACTTGGACATCTGGGCACGACAATGAAGGGTTAAAATTAACCCATCCAAGTCAGTATACATTTTACATTTATAACACTAAGCGGAACGCATGCCCACCTGTTAATCTTAATGGTACGATCCCGCAGGAAAATAAAGTCCGATACCTGGGTATATGGTTTGATCGCAGCTTGACCTGGAAAGAACACATCAGGATCAAAATTAAAGAGATAAAACTTAAACTGCGGAACATGTACTGGCTCCTGGGCAAAACTTCCGAATTACCACCAAAATCGAAATTATTGTTTTACAGGGCTGTTATTAAGCCGGTGTGAACATATGGCATATCATTATGGGGGACAGCATCAATATCGAATATCAAAATGGTGCAGCGATTTCAATCAAAAATACTAAGATTAATAGCCGGTGCACCCTGGTATATACGAAATGAAAATTTGCATAAAAACCTAAAAATACTAAATGTGCGCGAAGTAGTTCGGGATTGCAGTAGAGATTACTTGCACAGGTTAGAGGGTCACCCTAACCAGCTGGCGGTAGATTTATTAAATCATGCTAATGGGCCTCACAGATTGAACTCACACCCCTAAATCTTCCCCACTGGTTTAAATGTTTGGAGAGGTAGTTCGGAGTGTCATTGTTTAATGACATCTCCCATCCTGTCATAGCTCATATTCCATTTGCTTATTGGCTACATCAGCCAGATTGCAATTTATAACATATATGTATAAAAATTTTGGCTCGCAGGACTGGGGTAATTAAATTTTAAAACGATTTCTCTATCAAGTGCCTAATATAATTTATCAATACATCATTAATTTTAGTGTGGACGACGGTATTATATATTAATAAATACGTTATAAATTTTATATATATATAAATAATGTATTAAACTTAACCATATTTGCCCACAGACGTGTGAAGGTATTAGTTTTAGCTTAAGTGGCTTAATCGAAAACATTCGCGTACGTTACATAGATGTAATACTAAGTTCAGTGGTCCACCTACGGGGGACTACTGGGCTTAAACCTCCCAAAATGCTTAGAAAAGTATAAAAGACATATCAAGAAGGCGCGTAACTTATAAGCTCCACACAATTTCGCAACTAAAATGATAGCTGAAACAGAAGAGAATATTTTAAAGAGCTCGCGTTATCACTAATTAAACCTCATAAAAATGGGCGTGGCATTTAAATCTGACCCAGGTTGTGACCAGTGCGGTTTTTTGTTATTTTTATTACTTGCTGCCTGTCTAATTTTATTACACATTCGTCTGTGTATATTTTATTCATATTTATTACGAATTTTTTAATTTTTTTGGAGGGACGTTTTAGCCCACCCCAGATACAAATAATGGGTGCGTCACTGAGTAAGTTATTAATGTACAATAACGACTACATAGTAAGACTTAGATTATGTACAGCTTACAAGAAATTATGTCAAAAATATTCGTCGTATTTTTTTTTAATTTGAAAAATGTATCTTCGATTTGTTGTTATATATAATATAGCACTGGGATGAATCGTTTGGGGTTTCAATTAGTACACGAGCAAGTGCAGAGCTATTGCCCACTGTGTTCTGCACTCTACCGGGTATTTCTTAAGTCCCTATACATATATAATTCATTTTTTTTTAGTACAAAGCAAAAAATTATAACTTGAATAGCTCATGTAAAGAAAAATAATAAACGTATCGCAAACAAAATGTTAACAATAATAATAACAACGGTAATAACTACCGAGTTCCAGTAAAATCTCTAACGCAAAAAGTGAACTACCGGAGATAGTATTCGTTATTTGAGAAACAACGCTATCTACAAATATTCCATATTATTATCGACAAATATATATATATATAACATGTGTGCATGTATGTGTGTAGGAAACATCGTCGTTAGAGTTCAAGTTATTATAATGGGACAATTTTAAGGGAGACTTTGAATGCAGTCACGCACGGAACAAATATTTTTCCCACGTAGACGAGGGAGAGCGGAAGGAAGAGGTAAATAAAATTGGAAACCTTCTCTCTGTTTAGAAAACTTTTAGGAAACCACATCACGGAGCCGCTACGTCCTATTATAATTTTTCGGAATTTCTTGCTCTGCAAGGTAGACCACCTTATTTTCAAATGTTGAAACGAAAATATTAAAATATTATATTATATCTACTTTCCTTCTTTGTCCGTCGAAAAATATACGAAGTAACTAGGATTCGCCCGAAAGTTAAAAAAATAATAATTCCCCGCCTATTGTTACCAGCCACTTATTAACTCGTAAGACGAAAAATACCGTAGTAGACATATACGCACGGTGTGTTACGGTAACCAAGAGAATAAACATTTAGATACTGATTTGAACTTTTTAACTTTCGATGTAATTCTGTACGACCATACACTTGAATGTCGTAAATAAACTATCAACGTAAGCATCAAAGTGATAATATAAACGATCAACTTACTTTTTTATTATAATAAGTTAAAGGAAAATAAATTACAATAAAACATTTGCATACACAAAGAACGTACATCCCCAAACCCGCATTTTCCAAATGATCCTAAAGCTACTTAGCATACTATCAATATATTATATAAGTTTCATTCCAAAATCAACGTTGAATTACAATATAAAGATACCTCCTTGGGACCCTTCCGAAACAAAAATAGAATTATCTCTCATACAGCACAATAAATCTACACAACCTACAAATATAAAAGAAATGATATTAAACACTCTTCAAAAATGCAATGACTCCACACACGCATACACAGATGGAGCAAAATCTACAGCAGGCGGTGAAAATTCACCAGCAGCTTGCTTTTTACCAAATTGATAATATACTACACTCAATCCGTCTAAGCGATGACAGCACTTCTCTGGATGCAGAGTTGTATGGAATTGTGTACTGTATTCAGTACATCAGATCAGCTGTACTTCCGCACTGAAAAGCATTGGTTATAACAGACTCCCATTTGAATGAGAACATATTTTATGACACAAAATTTTAATTGCGTTACATATTGTAGTTTATTTCTCACGTTCGTGTTGATTTTTTTAAACGGAAAGGAATTGTACTTATCAGTAGATTGCAATTCGGGCATTACTTGTTGCGGGACAGCTTTTCCTTATGCAGCTTACAGACTCCCTTATTGCCCTCTCGATACTAGAAGTACAATTTGCAATTCTGATCACGTGTTCTTCGAATGCCCTTCTTTAATAACATTACGTTACGAACTACATCTTAAATTACTGCGCTCAGCGTGTAACGGTCCTCCGTACAATGTATTATCCCTTCTTCATCTTGAGAATTTATAGCGATATTTCCAGAGAAGTTGCTCTCGTTTATCGAAATATGAGTTAGTACGTACAGTATCACGTTGAGTAGGCTGTGAAAACCCATTAAAAAAAAACAACAATAAATAAAAAAAAATGTTATAATAAAAGTTTTGTCTTCGGTTAAATTATTCAAAATTTTTTTGAACAAACTATTATTATATATAAAATATCAGTTATAGTTTCCATATTCTCCATATATGTATGCGGATATGATAGATACAAAGAGTATGATTTAATTACATATATATAAATGTTATTTATCTACTTATAATTTTATTTTATACATTCAAGATTTATAACTCATTAATAAGATAAAAATGTTGGAATAGTATGTCGTAATGTGATAACGTTAAAATAAATAAACGAAAGTATTTGTCAAAATTCGAGCTATTTATAATAATATCTTTTCCTATTGTAAAAACAAAAGATATACTTCGTATAATAAGAAATACATTTGTTCTGTAATTCCTATATACCGCAATGAACTGATTTCACCTATCTCTTCTCGAAATGATTCAGATAAAATGCTTGTGTAGATATTAATACTTCTACTCTATACAGATATGTGCAATAAAATGCTTGTGTGTATTCGTGTATAAACGAATAGATATTAATACTTCTACTCTATACAGATATGTGCAACGTACTGGCCAGTATACTTGTCGCCCCACTTATATTTCGGCCATGAAACTGTTGTGTCCCATTATATCAACATATTCCAACAAACTAATTTCACCACTGTGGAATCTCTGGTAATGATTGATACAAAACGCATGCTTATCCATTTCAGGCGCCCTTTATGATAGCGCTTGATAGTTCAGATTCGCTTGCATTTCATGGAAATATCTAATATTTATCTCTGATTCGGATTGTATCTCCCTTACTAGATGTAGAACAAAGGTAACAGAAAGAGATACATGGTAAAACTGCCGATTATAATCCCGAATAAAATTATTCGTGCCCATTCATCGTTCTTGGACTCATCGATGATCCAAAGACCCGCATCTGAGGGGGAAAAGGCGACGTATAGGAGATATAATTAGCGAATACATAATCTCTAAATACCATGGATGAAAGGTGGTTGCTCCAGCTATCTGCCAGAAACTGTAGTAAAATTGATTTTTAACGATTTGAAATTAACGAATATCTAAGGGATAATATAATAAAGTTTATTATTAATTGTCTAAGTAACCGAAAATTTTAACAGTAGTATTTACTCATATCTACACTTTTGGATGCTGACTATGTACTTGTATGTCTATGATTTAAGTACACATGTATATGTATAAATAATAATGAATGTAATAATGATTTAGATTAATCCAATTTCATGTGTTTCATAAGTTTCGTTAAACATTTTTGAGATTTATTGATATATTTAAAAATAAAGGTTTTTAACACGATTATTATTATTATAGATCGTCCATATATCTAATCTATTTATGTTATCAAGGTGAATTAATTTGCATGTTTTTGATTTATTAATATGTTGACAGTGCTGCTAATAGTTAATTTGATTATTTCATTATGTAAAAAGTAATATAAGTAAACTTTTAATTGTCATCGCAATTACTTTTATTTTTTTAATATATTTAGTAAATAAATTATTAACATCAGGAGTTGCTGCGAGGTGCACATAAAATTTTAACACAATTTGCAATCATCGAAATTTAAAAGTCATATCGTCTAGGTCGCTTAACAGGCTGGACGTGGGAGTGGTTCTGATGACCCCTGAGCAGATAAGGCTGTATTATTCATTGCTTCTAAGTATAGCAGTGGACTGTCTAGCGTATGCATATGCAATAGCACCATACTCTATTTTCGAATTAAGGATAGAGCCATATATCATAGGCGACCTGGTGTCAGCCACATAGTGTGTATGCGTTATCTTTCATAGCAGATTTAGCTGTTTTAAACCACTCTTCTTCATCTTGTTAATGTGGGGTTTCTACAATACCCTATTATCGAAGGTCAACCCAAGGTATTTCACTACATCAGATGTTGTGATAGGTTTGTTGTCAAGGTGAACACTAATATCATGAGTTTCGCTACCTACAGAAATGTACTGCTATTGATTTGGTCGCATAGTCCAGGTTACAAGACTGTCTAACGCTGTTTGTAATAACTCTGTTCCGAGGAAAGTATTTGAGCAAGTTAGAAATATGATCAATCATCAGTAAATAATGATCCTTTAATATGCGGTTGAATTTCTTTAAAATTATCGTCGATCGCAATCTTAAATAATATGGATCTTAATATCGCCACTTGTGGGTCCGTTATGCAGTGGATATGGAACTGATAGTATACTTCGTTTTGTATAATCATCGGTAGCCGACCCCAGAAGTTTCAATTATACAGTGTACGTATAATGTTAGAAAGCTTTGTATATATCTAGAAATACAGCTAAGAGGTGCATTTTTCGAGAAATTGCAGACAATATTTCGCAATTGAGAAAATATACTTGGTCTAACGTTAAACGTGCAAGAAGAAATCCGCATTGGATTTCATTAATTAATTACCGTTTCTATAGTTCCCAGGTAAGTCGGGCTGATACTATTTTCTTATTACCGAGAACTGAAGTAAGAGAAATAGATCTATAAGAGTCAATGAGTGACGAATGTTTTTGCGATTTAAGTATCGGTACTAATTGGATAACATCCTGTATTCCATATTTTATTGAATATTTCCAACAGAAAATGTTTTCGAGAGGCAGTTTCAATAGTGAAATATGGAATTTATCAGGTCCTGTCGCAGTATTTTTCAATTTTTTAAACGCTTTTCTTAGTTCAATTAAGGAGAAGAGTTAATTGTAAGATTCTACGTTCAGAGAAGAAAAGTCCATCGCTATCAATTTTACTTTATTTTTGTAATTTAGGAACGCATGTTTCCATTTAGGTGTCTCCATATATGGTGGACGCATAACACCAAACAAAACGCATCGGACTCCGAATAATATAGAGGCAATTGTTATAGTTCGTTGATTCTTCGATAGATAGAGCCTGCCATGACTTATATTCAACTCAGATCACGTTTTCATAATTTATTCCTATATTAGTGTAAGTACTTGTATATAATGTTAATTTAAGCTAACAAACTGCTTTTCTATTTGTTTTTATATATTTTTAATTTTTGTTAAGCTATATTATAAATCGATTTAAATTTTAATTGATATTTAAGGCTTCTCTGAATCGAATTATTACAGAGTCAAAAAACAAACATTGGAATATTCATTTATCGCTTGCTTTTTGTTTTCACTTGTTAATGTTTGTGTTTTGTTTTTGTTACTATAATGTGTATTTGGTAATATTAGATTTTATGTGTTTATTACAATAATTTGTTCCTCTGGAGGGTATATGATAAAATCACTTATGTATGCCGGCAAAACCGACAGATTGACAGGAGTTGGTCGTGCTCAGCACGTTGTTATGGAACTGATGAACGAATATTTAGACGCAGGACGAGTTTTATACACCGATAATTTTTACACATCACTGACACCTGCAGCCACTCTTTCGGGTAGATGTACCCACCTGGCAGGAACACTATGGTGAAGTCGGATTGGTATACCATTCGATCTGTTACGTTCTCGAGTTCCTAAAGGTTCAATGAATGTAATGCAGAATAAATAAAGAGGGAATAACATTGTACAAATGGATGGACAAACGTGAAGTTTCTTTCCTGTCGACTTATCAGGAAATAGACATGGTAATGGTAGAAAACAAACGCGGACTTATCAAAGCTAAGCCTGTAGCGATACTCTCAGTAATCAGTTGGCATCATGTGGAATCATACAGAGGAAAGGTGTCAAATGGTATAGAAAGGTGGCAATGGAGCTTCTTTTAAATATTTCCATTGTGAATGCCTACATTTTGTTTTAAAAAAATACTGGAAAAAAAGATCACAATGAACCGATTTAGGGAAAAAGTTTGCCTAAAATTGTTGAAAAATGTTGTTCTAATTGAAAAACCGAAAAGATTGAAGCACAAATTAATAAATGGTAACAGGTCTAATTGTACAGTTTGTTACGGGAGATACAGAGATGGAGGAAAGACACGAAAAGAGGCTACCACATTAGCCCAAAAAGCATTCACTCGATGTGAAGAGTGTGACAACAACGTCATGTGTTTGTCTTGTTTCAATAATATACATAATTAAACGTACAAATTGTAATAAATTTAGGTATTATTTTGTTTATATTTGTTTTTTTTTTAAATTATTTATTGTAAATACTATAGTGAATATATGTATTGTGAAACAATCTTTTCAGTTTCTGATCAAGTTTGTGGCATAGTGATTCTGTTTAGGTGTAATTAATATATACGTCAGGTTTTTTTTTTTAAAAGGTTTTCAGGTAACTTACTATATTATTGTTTCACTAGTTTATTATCTGTCGTTTTGATTTATTCGGGTGTTTTTTTATTATACATGTTATAATTTATGAATATTATTGATAGAAGTGATACATTTTGTTAAGACATCATAAATTTTTTCAATGTGGGATATAACAGCCATGTGTCTCCATATATGGTGGACACTGTTACAATAAATTTTTGAACGATAGGCAACTCTAAAAAAAATAAGAACCTTGCCAAAGGTGTTTAATTAAGTGTATTTTGAAATGGGCAAAATTTTACAAATTGTTATTTTCGTGATGTTTGACAAAAATTATAAGCATTACTTGGTGATAAGAGTCGTCCACCATATATGGACATATGGGGCTCAAGTCCTCAAATCACAGACTGACACTTCAGTTTTATATATTAATATAAAAGTGTATATATAATATATAGATAGATAGATAGATATAGAGAGATAGATCAAAAAGGTCTATGAGAGTTACCGGCGCCCCAGAAACAGTTTATAAAACTTTATAACTAATTTTAAACCCGGGACATGCAGTTCGGTATATATTTGTAAACAGTTTTCGAAAATAACTACGTTGAAAAGTTTGCGAAAGCTAAACTTTACCTACGCCGACAACCATCGCTCGTAAACACCGACAAATTAATGACACACTTAAAACATTCGTGCCACCAATTTGCACGTACTTGATAACTTTCAAATGGACATTGCGACGTAGTTTGCCGGTGAAGCAAAACCTTATTTACCATCCACGCCCGTAGTCAAAGCGTTCCATTATTACTGTTCCGAAATATTTTTGGACGATACAGTCCCGCGTATTTTACACGATCATAAAGCGGAAACCATTAACAATGCAAAAATAAATTTGAACAAAGTGTTATCTAAATTTGTTATACAACATAATACAAGTTAAAAGTAACGTTTAGTAAACAATGTACATGTACAAATTGTCTGTCTGTACTACATGTACATAATGCAAAAGCACACTTAGATTTTTTTTTGTTGGTTGTGGAAAGAATTTATAACTTAACTAAAATTTCCGTGGTCTGTAGAGATACACACACACACACACACACACACACACACACATATATATATATATATATATATATATATATATATATATATATATATATATATATATATATATACTTTATAAAATTAATAAGTCAAACAAATTTTATTTAAAAACATAATAATCATCATCATCATCATCAACGTAATATTATGTTGGGAATAATTACAGATTATTAATTTTATTTTTTAAAAAAATATATGTTTTATTTAATAGCAAATTAATTACAGTATAAACAAAAATTAAATATGTCAGGTTTTAAAAATTTAAGCCAAAGAAAACGTCACAAAACTAAGTTAAGTTTTCGAGAATTTTTGATGAAGATATCTAATACCTGCTCGGTAATTATACTTATTTCACAATATACGTTCAATATTTCAAGTCAGTTAACCATCCCAACTAATTGTATTCTTATGTATATATAGTATTTTCGACACTTTACGGTACAGAATTAATTTTGAAACACTTGAAGCACTTTAAACACACCTATGTATAAACGATATCATCACGCTCAAATATTTAAAATGATGATAGAATTATCTATATATACGTAACTGAAGAGTAAAATTTGTTCTTGGGTAACCTCCTAGTAGAATTTATAAGGAATCCTTAGGTATATATATATATATATATATATATACTGTATAGATCAATTTATAAAAAAGAACAAAAGCAAAAAGAATGTGTGAAGTAGCGATAATATAGAACTGGAATCTACAATGTTAGGAGAGAAAGTAGAAAAAGTGGTAAAGAAAATTAAAGCCGGAAAAGCTCCGGGACCAGACTCTATCACAATTGAAATACTTAATTCAATGGTAGCAACAGTCACAAATATTATATATACACTATGTTGCAAAATATTGAGGACAGGCGTTTGATCAATGAAATGGTGCCACTCCATATTCATACCTATACATAAAAGAAGGACCAACAATCGATTGCAGTAATAATGGCCTTAATGTCACACGCAAGCAAAATTATGTTGACAATAATTAATTAAAGACTAAAACCATACTAATTTTAAAAAATCACAAGAGCGGACAGGATTTATTCCAGTGAAAGATGTTAGGGAGCAGATAATTAATACCCAATTGATTGAAAATGTAAGACAATTTGATGTAAACATGTACATGTGCTTTTTGATTCTGTTAAATGGACGAAAGCGTGGAACATTTTAAAATTATAGGAACTCCTAAAAACATCTAATATATCTCATTAAACAATTATAAGAGAGCAGCTTTGCCACGATTCAAACGAATAAAATAGTATCCGATGGATTCAAAGTTGAAAGCGGAGCAAGACAGAGCTATATATACTTTCCCCTTTATTATTTAATATATACACGAAATTTATGATGAGAAAATTATTTAACGACTGAAAAGACGGAATTTCAATACGAGGAAGAGTAATTAATAATGTAAGGTATGCAGGCGAATACCGTTATTATAAGCAGCTCTGAGCAAAAAACGAGAATATCATACAAAGATTTAATAGGAGTACAACAAAAGTTATGATAATTGGTAGGAGTGAGAAACAAACACATAAATAAGTTAGTGATTTTGTGGTAGTGGACAGTTTTATCCATATCGGGTCAGTAATCACTAACAATGGAAGCTGCTCGATGGATATCAAACGCAGGTTAGCTATGACACGTAATGTAGCTATTAGATTAACAAGAATCTGGAAGGACGCAAGTCTTTAAATAAATACGAAATTAAATCTACTGGGAAACTTAGTCTTCTCAATTGCGACCTACGCAGGTGAAACTTGGGTACTTGCATTATCTGACCAAAACAGAATAAATGCACCAGAAATGTGGACTGATAGAGTAATGATGAGGATTTCATGGAAAACCGAGTTACAAACGATTACATACTTAGCAAATTAGGCATACAGTACACCTGTCTGAAATAGTGAGGTGGAGATTCCTCAGCCTTCTTCGGACATATAGTACGAGATATGGATTCACGCGAACGCCATATAGTGTTGGTCAAAATCGATGGAAAAATACTTATGTTGATCAATTAAGAGCAATAACATGAGGCGATATGGGGCCGCCCAGGATAGAACAACCTGGAGAACTAAAATTAGGACGTCATTTTCATAATATCACCACGCCCCCAAGAGGGCAAAAGAAAGAGAATTATTTGATGTATATATATTTAATTATAAAATTAATTTACCATGTTAATAACGTTATCCTAGTATGCATAACACATACGTTTCACAATTACTATAATATATTAAGGGTGTTCATTAGTGTTCAGCTGCTAGATAAAAAACTATATTATTTAAAAATACTTATACACAATTTATTCGACCACATCGATGGATCTTAAAGTTTAGAGTGTCTGTGATTGTACTCGGCTCGACTAAACAGTACAACTTCGGCGTTAATATTTTAACGAAGTTTACACTGGAACGACGTCCTGTATGATGTCGACATTTAATGATAGCTGCAACCGGAGATAACCTCATATAATTCCGTATGAATAACGATACACATCAATGTCCAGCTGTGTGTTTACGCATCACGTGAAATAATTAAATATTTTCAAATAGGTGTGACCGTTTGTTTATATAGCATAAAAAAAAACATATATATATATATATATATATATATATATATATATATATATATATATATATATAAAGATATAAAATTTTTTGTTAGTATATTTGCTAATTTATAACTAGCCCAGAGTGAAACCATCTAATAAATGATATCATAAATATATATATATACAATCATATAGGAGGAGTATCCAATTATACATCCCCTCAAAAATAAAAGATTACAGGATTAAGTTTCTCATTTTAGTTTTCTTGAGTCTTGATGACGGTTGTACGTTTGAAAGTTTGACTACCAGCTATTTTAGGTTGTTATAATTTCATAATCTTCGTACATGTACCATAGTATTCGGTAAATTAGGGTCAACACCTTGTTCTGGAAACGCTGGATAATCGGTTTGTTTGATGTAAGGTTGCGCTGTGTAGGACCATACGGAACGTAGTACAACAACAACAACAACAACAACGTATATTTCAGCATAATTTACAGTGAGTATACACAAACAAAAAATTTTAAATAATAATTACGTAACGCCCAGGATGGCTCGCCGTACATCAGAAATAATAATACAAAGACCCGTAATAAATAAAAGAAGTAATTATACTTATAATGACAGCAAAAAATAATTGAAAAAAAAACTGTACAAAAAATTAAGATAGTAATAATAAAACAAAAGAAAAAACACGTTAGACATTAAATAAATAAAGAAGGAATATTAATTCCTACAATAATCGCCATATAACGTTACAACAGGTTATGTTTGAGCCTCCTATGTTTATATTTACTATACATAAATTGGAGTTGCCTGGAATCGTAATTACCAATGGTAGAAATTAAACTATTATCGTGGACTAAGCAGTCATCGCAGAACTTACGCGTTAAATTTAAGATATGGTCCTTAATATAAGGCATGTTTAAGGTAGCATGCATGTCAACGATTTTATGGTATCTAGGGACATTTAGCACACATCTGAGACACCTATTTTGAAATACTTGTAACTTATTAAAATTTGTATTTGAAATAAAACTCCAAGCTGGACAACAGTACGTCATTATGGGACGTATAAGTGTTTTATACAGAATTAATTTATTATTTACATTAAGAAATGATTTTCTGTTGATTAATGGATATATGGTAGATATACTCCTGCTAGCTTTCAAGGTAGTATGACTGACATGTTCAGAAAAATTTAGTCTGTTATCCAAGACTACCCCGAGGTATCGAACATGTTTTGACCAACTTACAGTGGTAGAGTTGACCTTAACTTCAGCAGGTAACGTGGGACGCCTGCGGGTGAAAAATATAGCCTCCGTTTTATCACAATTAATATCAATTTGCCATTTTTTATAATAACGAAAGACACAATTTATTCCTGACTGTAATTTATTAGTAATTGCTTTAGGTATATAAGAAGTACAGAAAAGAGCTGTATCGTCTGCATAAAGAGCAGTCTGAATATCAGGTAGGTTTGGGAAATCAGATAAAAACAAAGTAAACAGAAAGGGACCCAGAATACTACCTTGGGGGACCCCCGCTGAGCACGTTTTCATAGTAGACCTTGAATCATTGATAGTAACGTAAAATAGTCTGTTTGCTAAATAGCTGCTAATAACGTTGATTACATAACGAGGAAACTGATATTTTATCATTTTGTAAATAATACCTTTATGCCAAGTAGTATCGAAAGCCTTCGCAACATCCAGGAGAACCATACCAGTATGTTTATTACGATTAAAATTATGTGTGATAAACTCCGTGATTCGTGCTACTTGCTGGGTAATGGAATAACCTGGACGAAAGCCAAACTGTGTATTAGGAATGATTTTTTGGTTATCTGCATGAAGTCTTAAACGGGATAGTATAATTTTTTCCGCTATTTTGCTTAGATTGCTCAATAAACTAATAGGACGTATGTTACTTGCACATGAGGCATCCTTTCCAGGTTTGGGAAGAGCAATAATTTTGGCTATCTTCCAACTGTTTGGATAATAACCGAATCTAAAGATAGCATTAATTAAATTTGTAAGTTCAATAATAGCTTTTAGCGGCAATTTCTTAATAATGGGAGTAAAAATATTGTCATCCCCTGACGAACCTTTTACTTTTATAGCTTTAATATTGTTAAGGACTTCACTTGGGGTGACAAGAGGGAAAATATTGGGCAGTAGATTGGCATTGAGGAATTTTTTAACAGCAGAATGAATTTTTCTCACTTGATAGCCAGATGCAAAGTTAGAATTACGATTATGAACTTTGGAATACTCTGATGCTAAAAACTCAGCTTTCGCTTCATTTTTGTAAACATAGTTATTTAAGTGTGAATCGTAGAGTGGTGGAAGAGCTGTATGCTGTCTCGTGTATTGTCTGCAAACTTTCCATAGCCGACTATCATTAGGCACAAGCTTAGAGAAAGTTGAATTGAAATTGTAATTTTTAAATTTACGCAAAAGAAAACTAACCAATTTATTAAGAAAATTAAACATGTTTTTCAAATTTTGAGAACGATTAGAGAAACGATGCTTAATGTACAATCTTCTAATATAATTTTTAAATTTGATGAGAACCATGATACAAGTTGGTAGTGCCAAATGCGGATAATTATTAAGTGGTTTATTCGGAATAAAAAGTTCCGACGAAGAATTAATTAACTTCGTAAGAGTTGATAAATGATGGTCAATATCAGCAGGACTATGTAGCTTAAGAAGCAAATTAATATTATTGTTAATATACTCCTTAAATCCTGCCCAATTTGCATTTTGGAAATCGGGCAGAACTCTATCGGCTATGTTTAATTTACTTCCTGCAATAGTAGTGAAAATAGGGTTGTGGTTGGAAGACAAACAATTTATTGAAACAGGAGTTGCAATAGAAACATTTTTGACCAAAGCAACATCTAAGATACTAGTACGATATTGAATAGCATCAGGAAAGTAAGTAGGTTCTTCAGGGGCGCAGATACAAACATTAGAACGTAATGCGAATTCAAAGAGAATATTACCAGCACGATTATTATTAAAGCAGTTCCATAACTTGTTTTTTGCATTAAAATCTCCAATCAGAATAACTTTGCTATTTACACTCATTAAGGATTGAAGATCATCTAGGAATTTATGATTAAATTTAGGTGGTCTGTATACCGCAAAAATACTAATAAAATTATTATTATTAATATTATTATTATTATTATTATTATTGTTATTAATATATAAATTTACGCCTACTGCCTGTACACAACATAGCTGTGGTACCGGCAATAAGTCAAATTTTAAACGTTTGTTAATAAGCAAAGCAACTCCACCACCTCTACGAGTCATATCATTTCTATAAACAAAATAGCCGGGAAACTTTAACTTATACGTGTTGTCAAGCTTAGTTTCTGATAATGCTATAATATCCAACTTATTACGAGTTGCATAAACATGTAGCTCATTACACTTATTAATAATAGAATTACAATTCCAGGCAACTATACGAGTATCTAGATTTATAGACATTTATAATAAATCAACAACGGTTTCAAAAATTACTTGCAACTTAGTAAAAGTATCCTTATTTCTAATCGATTTTAGTTTAGCGATTATCGTTTTAATTACGTTAAAAATATGTCTTAAATTTAGATCACGAAAGAGTGATAGGGCATCGTGTATTGAGAGCATATCGTCATCACCTCTTTGGGTAGTAACGGGAGCTCTTACTCTGCTAGCGTACGTTTCATTAACAATATTATTTAAGCCTGAATGTCCTGCGTCATTTTTGGTATTTTGAATATTCCGCGAAAACGATCCAAAAGGTGGTTTGCTATTTCTTAAACTAGAGTGAATATGATTGCTACGCGCACTAACAATTTTTTGAATGATATGACACTCTTGCGAATTTGCAGGGTGTTGACCCAAACAGTTTGCGCATTTATACGTCTGAACACTGCACATAGAACTCGAATGATTTTCGCCACAACGTATACAACGATCGGGTAGTTGGCAATTATGCGACACATGCCCAAACCTTTGGCAACGATAGCACTGTAGGTAAGGAACTTTTCTGCTGTACTTTTCCCACCTGATAATGCAAGAAAACAGAGCCTTAACTTCCAGTATATTGCGCGGAAGAGTATTAGGTGGAAACATCACTAAGTACACAGGTAACGGTTGTGTACCATTATTCAATAAATTTTTATTAAATTGAATCACCGAAGTGACGTCAACAACTTTTCTTAGTTCACCAGCAATCTCGTCACCAGTAAAAGAGGGAGGAAGTCCTTTAAGCACCATCTTAAGGGGTTTACGCTCACGAGGTATGTGCGTAAAGAATGGAATCTGCTTTTGTTTGAGATAATTAATAACGTTATCATAGTCGTTATTTGTGGTGACAAAAATGGAAGATTTGTTTCTATTATAGTTACGAATCTTAAATTCCGATGTAATTATCGACTTAATATTAAAAAACAAGGGTTTAAAATCAATCTTGCCGTCCGTAGCAACGATAGTAATAGGAGGAAATTTAGAAATAAATTTAGCGTTACCTCGCAATGTAGGACGAACTAAATTATCATTATTACTTGAGCTATTCATATGTAAAACGTCACGCACGATATTCGTATCGGCAGCAGCAACAGCAGTATTTAACGACGCGAACCGATTGTGCGTGTAGACATCGGCCGTTTCCGGTTTTAATCGCTTCGTCTTACTTCTACTATTGTGATCGGCGGAAGCATGCCAATTACTTACATTATCATCTCCATTATCACTCGAAAAGGTATCTGAAATTCCCATAGTCGCGTAAATATTACGACGAACGGATGATTTACTCGACGTAGAAGGAAAATTATCGTTTGAAACATCGTTATCAGCCATCCTAATCTTGGTAGGCGTACGCGATGTCATTTTGTAGAAGTGCTAACGAGCTAGCACCAGCGGTAAGCAGCAGCCACCGCACACGAGAAAAATAAACTACGTAACGAAAACCAGGAACGCGTAAACACCAACCGAAACAACGAAAGAAACACAATGTTTTATATATTAACAGATGATTCTGTAGCGATAGTTTGGATTGGTAACCTAATAGCTAATAAAGTTGTTTCATCCGGATGTTGAGTTCTTTTCTTTAATTTTTGATATGCGACCTTCATGTCAGTCGTTGGTCTAGGTAAACTCCTAGATATTTCACTTCATTAGTCCTTGGAATCGCATTATTATCGATTAGCACCCGTTTTCTGTGTCTTTTTCTGTTGGAGAACGTGGTGTGTGATGACTTATCTAAGTTAATAGTTTCCACTACTGTTCCCACTGATGAAACTGACGTGCTCTATTCTGCAAATTCCTAATGGCAATGTCAGCATTTTTATCTGATGCGATTATCAGTATCATCTGTAAACGTTGCTATCTGAGCAGATTCAATCGTTGGCAAATTTGCTATACAAAGATTGTATAGCAGGGGTCCAGGACACTGCTAGAATTGGATGTACATCTGATAGATTGTATTCGTTTTTGGCCACAAACTGCCGGTTGATTAGATATGATCGCATTAAGTGGTAAAATCGCTCCGGCCGAAAGGACTTTCGATAAATAAAGCTGTAAATGTAAAGTTCTATCAACTCGAACGTTAGTAGAAGATCTCGCCTAAGTAATCCTCGTTATCCTAAGGTCTTATAGAGAATCGGCGAAACGACACATTCTGGGTAAGTCAGTAAGGTCGTATCTTTTCCTTTACTTTCCTAGGAAGTAACGCGTGTTCACAATCGTTAAATAACTGATTAAGATGAAACAATAAAGTAGTTCTACGCAAATATTCTTAGGTCACTGGCGCTAATCAGATGTGAACATACCTTAATCATTGGTAGTAAATTAGTCTGCAATGTGTAAGTACATAACAAGTGCGACTAATTACGACGAAAACAATTTAAAATTTAAAATAATGTGCACCGAAGAAATCACGCGTCGTTCACGCAAATCATTAGCTTTCGATTGGCGGTTGATTTACGTTTAAGGCTGTATACGTTAATATGTACGAAACAAATTCATTTCTAAGCGCGTATTCGGTAATTCCTGAAAGGATCGATATTTCAAAGTTCGAGTTCTATTCGCATCGATGATGTTTTCCGACTGTTGAGAATAAACCGGACGGTAGTATTACTAAAACATCGTGAAAGAATATTACCTACAACGTCTGCGTCCGACTTTCAGCATAAGCCGCGTAAATTCCGACTACTAGGTTATTCCAGCCATAATTACATTCCCGAACCTTACGAAAACCTCGACATAATCTCGTTGCGGTTTACAACTTAATTACCGGTCGACTTTATAGATCAACATTTCCCATCTTTATCATCGTGAAAAAAAAACGAAACTTAACGACGTTTTCCCAAAAAGACACTTATTTAAAAAACTCACGATTTCGTACAAATTTCACAAAGAAAAAGAACGCACTACATGCTATGCTTAACTTTACATGGTGATTCAAATGTTAGCCGTGCGCGCATGCGCAAGAGAAAAACGAACACGCAAAACAATTTTTACGCTATATACACACATAAGAATTGCCATGGCGAAAACAGCATTTAAAAATCTGAAAAAGGTGGTTGGAAATCAAAGCATGAGCCCGAATCTAAGGAAATGAATATTGAGATGTTACGTCTGGAGTGTGCTAAAATACGCCTACGACACGTGGATAATGGAAGCAGACTGCGAAAAAAAATAAACACTTTTGAAATGTAGAACCATAGAAGGCTGATGAAGATGATATCGTGGACAGAACATATGACAAACTCAGCTGCATTGGTAAAAGCAGAAGAAAAAAGAAGACTATTGGATGATTTTAAAAATTGAAAACTGAAATACCTGTGGCACATAAAATTCGAGAGGATGGAATCTTCATGGTAGCAACGCGAGGAAAAATTACTGGAAAAACGGCTTGAACTAATGGCAACGAACACACGGAACTTACAAGAGATAATTGCACTCTCCAGGAAGCGCATAATATGAATGTATGCAATCTCCTGACTCAGGGGAAGCAACTATGATGATGATGATTTTAGCATAGTATTTATTTAAGAATCACAACCTAAATAATATATTTCAGCAGTACATACTTAAGTTTCTATATTAATATGTATTATTTGTAATTAGAAAACTTGTTTATTTTGTAGTTGCCGGTTTCTATTTGCTTTTTCCCTGCAGCATTTAACGTGTTTTTTTTAAATTATTTGTTATATTCTTACTGCGCTATTGTGGTAAGTTGTCCCGCTACACAATGTTTGTGACCCATGTTATATTCTCTTTTATGTTTATAGTTTATTCAAATATATTGTTGTTGTTCTCATACATATATATATTATATATATATATATATATATATATATATATATATATATATATATATATATGGAGAGAGAAAGAGGGAGAGGGAGACGCACGTCTATCATAATTTCTGTATATGTTTGTACGTATGTATGTAAACTGAATATACACACTACACTGTGATAAAAGGCCTGCCTATGTGCCTATATGTATAAGCTTTTGCCCTGCTTGCTCGGTTTATGGGCTAACTCCCCCTATACAACGCGCCAATAGAAGTTTCACTTCCAAAACATAATCGTTAAACTTTTCAAGAATACGTCTTCGGTATTCTATCCTACTAAATAAATTGAGACGGATTATGAGAGTTTAGGTTTAAATAAATATTTAGTGCGACGTTCGAATAGCGTACGACATAATGCGAAAAAGATTTAATAGATTCGTATTTTTTTTTTAAATTATAAAACGAAAATAACAGGACGATGCCAGTGCTAAACAAATCGAATGCGTCTATATATATAACATCCCACATTAGAAATATTTTTATCCGTTAGAGGAGACGATGTATTATTTTCTTATCGGAGAATTTACGAGCTCGGTTGATACACTTTGCGCGCAGATAAGTATAATCGATAAATGTAGGCTCCGAATATTTTAAATTAAAGCTTTATCGGTACTACGGTCGCATACGTAGGACTACGTACACGGTCTAACTGAAACAAATGAAACCTAATTTCCAACAAACATCTACATCAGAACTGCCGACTAAAGGATACCTTCTCCTTGTGTCGAAGTTATTAGCAGACGCCATTGTTTATCTGGATTCCGTCCCATTTAACGTTACTATTTATCCGACTTTGCTGAACCTTTGCTTTTAATTTTGAAAACGTCTCCACATCTATATATATATATATATATATATATATATATATATATATATATATATATAGAATAGCCGATTTTTGTTTTTAAGTATAGCCGATAAATATTTAAATGAAAATAAACGGAAATATCGATTTAATTATGTTGTTAATTATACATATATATATATATATATATATACACAAATGCATATGTATATGTATATATACAAAGTAAAATATGTTAGCTGATTTATGGTACGCTGCAAACACAATGCTTTACGAAAGAAGCCATATCGATAATTGGAATTTAAATGCGAATTATGTTCGGAAGGAAAAAATATAAGGATGAAATACAGTTTATATTTATACGTCTTCACCGATATAAATTCACTAAACGATACAGACTGTGATTCAGCGATCGAAAATTAATTACTCGAACAGCATTTGAAAATTACAGTCGTACGGAATCGTCGCATAAATGAGGGAAAAAATGCGTACAATACGCATATATAGAAAATAAGTATGATGATAATAATAATAATAAATAGTATGAAGTGTATTTTAATTTCAAAAAATACAATACAACAGTATATTTCAAAAATGATTTTGAAAAGAAGAAATCAGTATATTTCGAAAAATGATTTTGAAGAGAAGAAATATGAAATAAAAATGATTACAAATCAAAAAATAAATAAATAAAAAATTTAAAAAAAAAAGATAAATTAAATAATTAAAATTAAAATAATAACATTAACAATAATAATCAAATCAAATTTTATTTGTATTCATTTCAATAATAAATATAACGGAACTGATTAAAATATGCATTAGAGTACAAACGAAATCGGTTGCGACCATAAATGAGCTTGTACGGGCTAAATTTGTAATTGATAAGTTATAAAATATAGGGTTACCCGAAATAGAGTAAAGCGAACGTAAAAATTTCATCATCTATATAGAAAACATTAACGTTAAAAATATTTAAAATACAGAATCATATAGAACATAGAAAAATACAAATTGTCCAGTGCAAGAAGAAATACAAAAAATTTCTAGAAGACACCTACAACGGCTGCAGCATCATCCTAACGAACTGACGAATCAGATTCTACATACTCAGCTGGACCTCAGGAGACTGAGGAGGACGTGAACTTAGTCCAGTAACAAGTCGAGGACTCACCATGTGGTGTGTCCTCCGCACAGGTAACTTACTCATTGCAGCCTTTTGTTGGATAGGGGAACCAACGCCTTGATTATCCGTTAATATGTTAAACTTATTATCATCATTTTCAAGAACAAACTGCGTCAAAATTATAACGTATAGATAAATCTGACACGGATAGAAGTTTATTTTCTACATTTAAATTCTCATTCACGATTATTCGTGTTTTTGTAAAATTTCAATCGGTCGGTATCTTCACCTCCTACCCCGATGTAATATTTCATGCGCTAAGACCGGTTGATACAACGCGAGATAAATACGTCTTAAGTGGTTACGTAGAAAATATTGTGTTAGATAAAAAAATAATAATAATAATAATTCAACTTTTTTCATCTTTAGAAAACGAATGTTTTTAGCTTACTATCTATTTGAATTCCTATGTATTTAATATCATCTAGTCTAAGTACATCCCCGTCTAGTGATATTTCGGTATATTCACAAATCCCGAAATCTTAATTTCTGCATATTATATATATTTCATTTTTTAGTGATAATAATAAATAACATTATAATCTTAGTGGCCAGTTGAGAACTTTGTTCACATTACATTGTGCTATATCTTGAGGTATATCAGGAAACCTTGAATCAAGACCGAGTACAGTATCATAATAATAATAATCAAATTAAATTCGACTTTATTTGAGCGCATGTTTAATAACAAATATAGTAAAATAAAAAACCGTAATATATCATACGATAAAAACAAACGCTCGTATTTCCCAAACTCAGCTATACGCAAAACTTCAATTTATTCCCAAACGCCATCGCGATATAACAGTAATTCCACACACATTTACTAAAAATTTTAAAAAATATATATATATACATATATATGTACACAGTGAAAATTATTTAACACGGAATGGAGGGGATTAAAATATTTTTTCGTGTTAAACGATATTAAAAAAAAAAAAAAAAAGTACACATACTCGACAAAATTATACTTAGAGTTTATTTTATATACAATAGATGTGTGTACACGTGCATTTAATAAAAATCAATAAAACAACACTATTTAACGAAATTCAATACATACATAATGTTCAACTATTTTTAAAACAATTATAAAACATTTATTAATTTTTTGGAAAATAATCTGATATGTTTTTAAATTGTATTTTTAACACTAAATTTTCCAAAAATTATTCGATAATTCATTTCACCATTGGAATGTGCATTTAAATAACTAGCCACAATTTTCACGATGTTGCACATTTCGGATGTTGTGGTAACAGTAACTGTACATTGTTCATCTCATTGCCTAATTCGTCGTCTCCATGAACGATATTTTTTTTTAACTTCGAACAATCTCCAAAATCAGTTTGTCCGCCATAATTGAGACTGTACACACGTTATCATCATCTACTGCAACAAAAACTTTCGATGATACTGTAGGACAGTTCAAATAATATAGAACCTGTCCCAAACATTTCATGAAATATGTGCTCGGTTTCGGCATCCTTCTCATCCATCCGTTTTGCATAAAAAATTTGCTACCTTTGAGAATACTGCATGACGAAAGCAATCTTGAATAATGGTCTTTGGAATCACTGAATTCCATGCGGAATGCAAGTATGAAGTGTATGTCATAAATTGATAGAGAATCTTATTTCGCTTCGCGAGTAAATATTTTCGAAGCGATTAATATCGATAGTAAAATTTTAAGTTTCGTACTTCATCACGTGGTTATAAAACCGGCGATTTTTCTTTCATGTTAACAGGGAAAAAAATGTACGAAGCATATGGCAGCAGTTTACCGAGGCCGTTTCATTATTTCCTCTTAACCGATATTTGGTGTTAAGCGTTTTCCCATTAAACACACACACACACATATATATATATAGAGAGAGAGAGAGAGAGAGTGGGGCACCCGCGGACTTGGCTTAAGCCTACCAAAATGCTTAGAAAAGTATAAAATACATATCAAGAAGGCGAGTAATTTGTAAGCTCGCAACTAAAATGATAGTTGAAACAGAAGAGAATATTTGAAAGAGCTCGCGTTATCACTAATAAAATCTCATCTCGAAGACTGGCAAAACAGCCAAGATTTCAAAAAGTACTGTTAGAAAATATTCTCTGCTAATGACATTGAAAATCCAGCTGACTGCGCAACACAAAGAAAAAAGTGGCCGTTGGTTGGGCCGTTTGGCGTTCGAATCTGACCCAATGACCAGTGCGTTTTGTTGTTGTTGTTGTTATTACTTGTTTTCTTGTTGTTCGTGATCGTTTATAGTTTGCTTTTGCCTCTCGAATTTTGTTACACACTCGGCTGTGTATATTTTATTCATTTTTATTAGGAATTATTTAATTTTTTGGGTAGGATATTTAAGCCTACCCCAGATACAAATACTGAGTGCGTAACTGATAAAATACGTATATGTCAACTTATTAGCAATAAATATTATGGATAATATATGACGAATTAAAAATAATAAAATACAAAGATAAAAAAATAATACATTATTTTAGGAATACATATGTACACTTCCACACGTATATAATTAAACCGCAATGGGCAAAACCTTCATTGATTCACGTCATATCAACACACACACACGGGGAACACAATTTAACTCTTCACCGACAAACGTACAAATAAAACATCTTTATCTAACAAACACGCGTTCAAACACTAACGCAAACAAGACCATTAGCTAGGGACACAGTTACACACTCATTCATATACATACATATACGTATATATAAATGTACATATTTATACATGATCATCGTCGTATGTTCGTTGCCGAACGTCGTGTCTAGCCATCGTAGGTTTATTTTTACGTATAAAATGAGCCAGCATTCAACGCACTATTTATATATATAAGACTATGCTCAAGTGAGTATTACAATTATTACGATGGTGTATATGCTTAATACTAGTGTTAAACATAAAGACAGGTGCGAAGACACTTGCTCCAGCGAGCGAGGCTTCTTACTAACTTACATATATCATATATAAATTAGTACTTAATGCTAAATCAAGCCATGCGGTTTCAGTCGTTTCAAACGGCGAGTATCGAGTTCGATGTCAAGCAATTTTTTCGCTTCAAGATTAGGATATCCGTGCAGGCGACGCAGATGCGCGTGCATATGATTTTATACGAAGTGGGGTGCCACTGCCTTCTCGGTGATAATTAAGAATTAAATAATGATGAAAACTTTCTATGTCGCTTGTTGGTTTTGAACCCCCGACCGTCAAGTTGACATCCGAGCACTCTAGCAACTATGCCACCCCAACATATGTTTATATACAATATACAAATGTGGAGTATGCTTATATATACACGTTTTCAGGAGCCTTTGTCGTGCTTATATTTTTCGAAACTGATGTAACATACAAGATCGTTTAAAAATATAAAAATTCTAAAAGTCTTTTAAGAAATACCATTGCCCTCAATATCGAATTTAGAACGTGAAAATTTGAAACAAAAATACCATCTTTAATAAAGACAAATTCGATCATCTTAGCTCTGACAGTATTACGTTCATCCTCATCTTGGAGCGATTCGACTAATTCCCAAACCTTTATGAACGCATTTCTTTTATTATACGCATAATAAGCGCATTTATTTATTTATGTTTAAAGCAGGGAAGAAAGTGATCAAATGTTCGACAATTAGAAATGTTGACAACGACTGATAACCGCTACTGCCGCTTTTTCCACTTCCATCGCAGTTCTACGAATTATTGTTGGCAATTGTTCGTATCGCCGATAGTTGAACAGCGACCGCGCCATCGTCGATATTTATATTGGACAGCAGTCGAAGAAAACGGATCATCCTATGGACGATTACTTAGCATTGGCGGTTATCGGTCAACATACAGCTGCCGCCATCGGCAAAACAAATCGAGCCGCAACCGGAGAAACTTTGTTCACACTAGAAGCGTCCGTTCATGCAGCCATCATTTTGACGATTGCAGTAGCCGTAATAATATTAAATACGTTAGTTATTAGCAGCTTCACTAATGTCAAAGGTAATACTAGAAATACGACTTTTAACTTTTACATATTTTATATTGTAATTAACGTTTATTTCACGCGATATATCAGTCGAAGTAGACTAATAAGCAGTCCAATACAGATTTTTACAGGAAACGCCACTAATACAGGAGAGCTATTTCAGCACATATAAAATTTGGAACTAATTGTTCCTCACAATATATATCTTTATATAGGGTAACCCAGAGAAGACGGACGATTTTGTTCTTTGAATAGTGCAGTTGGCAAGACTGCTACAACATAAACCGCGTGGTTCATGTTTAGTGTACACACGAGAGATTCATTTTTTTTTTGAGTTTGTTATCATGGGCATCCTATAACGAGAAGGAGCACGCGTTTTAGGTGAAACGTTATTTTTGTCGTCAATCGATCACGACAGTAAGAGAGTTTCGAAAAGAATTCAAAGTTGCACGTGTTTTTTTTTGTTTGTGAATACCTTAAGAGCCGCTTTTACGAAATACGTCCACGACATCTGTAAGACCTGAACACTCGGATTTCTGAAGAAATTTCAAAAATTCAGCGACTTATGCTCGAAAAATTAATTTCGATATATTTGTTAAATATACGGTCGTATCCTACGTGTTCGTTCTGCTAAATAGCGGTTTTGTAATTTATCGATCTTATCTTATCAACGCGTTAAACTTAGTTACGAAACACACGTTATCTTCCGTGCGGTAAATGAACAGCTGCGTCTATTATTACAACTTTCTTACGCGCTCTATATAACGTAACATTTGCTCATATTATTTTAAAATATGCCCAAAGTACCAACTTTTAAGATTGCTGCTGTCGCAGTGACAGCAACAGCTTCAAAGGAGAAACAAATACTAGGAAGAGGAAAAATGTACAACGAAACCCTGAGAATACTGATGCCTCGGATTGTGACTCGATGCCTCTTGATGATGACTCATTTGATATCACAGCGCTTAGGACAGAGTTGACGGAGATCCGTAAATCACTGGATTTTCTTTTGTAATAAATACGATGATATGGCTAAACAAAATATCGAGCTAACAAATGAGGTGAAAGGCCTGAGATCGCAAGTGGTTGAGTTAACAAAAGAGACTCAGAGCAAAGATTATCAAATCAAAGAATTGACTACATTAGTTCACCAGCTAAATCAATACGCGTCGTGATAAATTTGAATTACACGGCATATCGGACGTAAATCATGAAAACATTAACGAAATTGCAATTAAAATCGGTCAGAAACTAAAGGTTAATATAAAAGAAGATGATATATCAGCGGCACACCAAAACCTGTTATCGTGAAGGTATCAAGGAGGTTGGCCGACAAAGTATTGGAAAAAGAAAACACGTTATGATTAGTAATACGGAAATAACTAGTTTATCAGGTGACGGACGCGTGTATATTAACGAAAATTTGTCACGATATAATCGTTTGCTTTGGCAAGCAAAGCAAAAAGCTAAAAGTCTAAATTATAAATATACACGGGTCAAAAGAGGAAAAGTATTCGTGAAAAGAAACGAAGACAGCAGACTAATCAGCATTACCAGCGAAGGTGATATTAATCATCTAACACCTTCACTGTTTAACCTAGACTTATTATAAATTATTTTAACTTTATGTTTAATTTAGATAACCACTTAAATTTTTTTTAACAATGTTACGATTATCCTTAGTAATCATTTTAATGCTAACATTAAGTTTAGGTTTCAACACATATAACATATTTATTATTAATAACTGCGATAAATGCACAAATGAATGCAGATTTATAGGAATTTTTATTATTTTTAAAAACGACTATATATTATACGTACGTGCTGGTGTATATGTGCGTATACACGAGCATACATATGTAAATATGCAGGTTTGTGTTATATGCATACATGTAATACGTGGACACATATATTTCCAAATACGATTAGAACTTCAAACATTTGTAGTTAATGTGATAGTGAGCTCAATCTCATCATGAGTGATATGAACTATGGCAATTTGAATGTGTTAACATTGAATAATATCGTTAGTTTGGGAAAACATTTTTTTTTTTTAAACGTATATTTGTGATAAATTTTATAATGATATCTCATAAACACGCCTCACATATGCACACACAACGACACACACACACACAACACTCATACGACATAATTTAATTGTTTCAATACTACTTATCCCGTCAAGCTTTCGCTTGTCGACGGGTAAAATTACATTTCTCATGATTTAATATTATACATTTACGCTTACTATAAATTTTTATTTTTATTACATTTATTATATTGATTTCTTTAAATACCGTTTATTTATATAATTATAACTCATTTACACTCTCACATACTCTCTAACTTAACTCCCAAAGTAAGATTAAGTACTGATCAATACCACGTTCACACACGCGCACACACATACACACGCGCGCACACACACACATAGATACATTTATACATCTGTTAGAGTAGTTTTAATTCATATTACCTTTCTATTTGCAAACAATATATTTCCACTCTAATCATCCACATATACGCTCCCATTTACACCAAAATTTTGATTTTCCAATCGGTAGTAGAACCCTGGCATCCGCATTGTATCATACTATATTTGTCTTTCATAATCCTCGTCATTTCATTATTCTTATAGTATTTTATCCACATTTTCCTTACTTTGTAACCATTTCATTAATTCACGTTTTAGTTTCCTCTCCACCCTTTCGTTCAATATTTCTTCTGATATCACATTCATCGTACGCGGCAAAATGTACACATCTGTCTGATTTCCATGCTTCGATTTCGGTATTTAAGTATGATATTTTCGTATCTTCCTTAGATCATATGTTATTTCTTTTCTTTCCTTAACTTTTACAGGTTTACGATTTCTAATATAATCCAACATTCTAACCATTAAGCACAATCCTTTTATATCCAGCATGTTTTCATCCTTCAAAAGTTTATCTAATTCACTATCATTATTTATCTCTTGTAATTAGCTGTAAGGAGTTTTTCTGTAAACGATCGATACGTACAGTATAACACTTCTTAGCTAAACCCCATGCCTGCACACCATATCTTAATCGTGAATCAATCAGCGCGTAATATACTATTTTTAATGTTTCTTTATTAACGTAGTTTTGTAATGTATTTGCTCGAATTTTTTTTTCCACAGAACTTATATGTTTATTCCATCTTAAATTTTCGTCACTAATTACACCCAAGTATCTGTGTTCTCGTACCATTTCTATTTGTTCGCAATCTTTATTACTGCACTTATTCTCCTGTTTCATGTAATGGGCACAATCATTCGATGCATCTGTAATATAGGCTTGTATCTTTCTATATCCACCATACATTTGAAGAACATACATTTTTTTTTTCTAGTATTTATTATCAAGTTATTGTCATGTGCCCATATGCTAATTTGTATTAAATCTTGCTGCATATTTTCAACGGCTATTTGTATATCTATATTTGTCGTTGATGAGCTCTTAATTTTCTTAAAGGACAGTACAATAGACTATGATGTAATCTTATTAACAGAAACATAGCTATACGATAATGAAATTACGCGTTACTGTATTCCCGGATATGTATCAGAAGCGCAATGCAGAAAGCATGAAAGATGTAATGGAGTTATAGTCTACATAAAACGAAGTTTTCAGTATCAACGTAAACAACTGAAAGTACCGAGTGGGAATGTTGTTCACGTGCAGTTATACTTAGGAACTAACATATACTTATCATGCAATATATCGTTTTTCCAAATCCAAGTATAAAGATTTTTTGGAAAATTTAGATAGTATACTAGATTCCAGTGATAAGTTAGCAATTGTTACGGGGGATATGAATATCAACTTATTAAAAGAAACTAAGAGCAGTGCCTAATCTTATGTTTTCACCAGGTTTCAAAAGCCTTATGAATAAAAGAACGTTTGCAACGTATGAATTACGAATCCTGCTTAGATCATGTGTTCATGCGTGGTGCAGACAACAGTGGTATAAATATAACTGCGCACTGTGATACATTAGATATAAATTTTTCTGATCACTGTGGTATTCTAACTACTTTGTTAGTGTCCTCCAATCCCGTAAGCATGAGTATGACTTTGATAAAAATATGGATCTCATGAGTTTATATATCAGTAAAGCATCTATAGATGAAAAATTTGAATGATTTATTCGCAAAGTGAGTGATGTGATAAGATTTTTATAAAAGGATTAAAAAGAGTCAAATAAACCGGAAGCGATCGGATTAGATCACAAATGAACTTATTCAATTAACTCGTGAAAAACACGAATTGTATAAACTATTAAAATCCTCTCCAATGTGCAAGGTGGTAACCCAAAAATATAAAATTTTATCAAAAAGTGTACAAAAAGCTACAAGAAAATCGAAGCAAACATACCACACTAACTTATTGAATGCCTGTGGACATAATCAAATAAGTTACTGGGCTGTTATAAAACGTGTCAGTGGTAAGGCAAATGAAACTTTGAAATAGGTAGAAATGAACGACAGACTCATGAAAGTACGAGGGAATAAAAGATTAATTTCTCACTTTTTTAACGATTATTTTCATGACTCGTTCGTTACCTTAGTTGAAAATCATAATCACATGGATGAGGCGTACACTGCGGATAGAGTGTCACGAAGCTATAATCCAAATTCCTTTGAGTTTATTGAGTTCTCGAATAATGATATAATATTGAATCTTTGCCAAACAAGCCTTCTTGTGGGTTCGATGAAATATCTATTAACCTAGTAAAGAATAACACAAATTTATTTTCTCAACAGTTAACATTTTTATTTAATGAATCCATGTTAAAAGGAAAATTTCCTGAAATATTGAAATTAGCTATTGTTCGACCAATTTTTAAAAAAAGGTTACAAACATGATATTGCAAATTACAGACCGATTTGTGTTCTCTCTACAATTTTTAAAATATTCGAAAAATGCCTTAAAAATATTCTATTAAATTACTTGCTAAAATTAAATTATTTTAGCGTGAATCAGTACGGGTTCTTACCTAAAAAAAAAGGTACTGATAATGTATTATTTGAACGTGTAAAATGCATAAGCGAGAATATTGAAAATGGTCATTCTGCTGTTGCTGTATATTTTTTTACCTTTGTAAAGCCTTCGATAAATTAGATCATAATATTTTATTTTAAAAGCTTTACGATTGTGGGATAAGAGAAAATGCACATAATTGGTTTAAAACACATAGAAAACAGGCGCTATGTTACAGAGATAAATAATGTAGGGAGTGAAGATGTAACATAAACTTTTGGCGTTCCTCAAGGGACTGTATTAAGTCCCTACTTGTTTTTAATACATATAAATAACATGTGTAATATTACGATTAACGATAAGATATTTAGCTACGCAGACGATACTGCATTAGTGATTACTTCCCGTCACTCAAATATTTTTAAACAGATGGCGCAAGCTAATGTCAATGTAATTACTGGTTGGCTGAAGCGAAACCGACTAATTGTTAACGAAAAGAAAAGAAAATATCTAATTTTATCAATCCCCTCATCTGTGGAATGGTATGAAACTCATGAGATAGAAAGAACGTATGAAGTGAAATATTTAGAGATTCAATTTGACTGTAAGTTAACGTGGAATAAACATCTTCTGTACCTAGCTAAAAAACTAACGATTCTCGTACTTAAAGCAACATTTTTCTGTTGAGCATCTCAAACGTTAATATCTCGCTTTGTACCAGCCTGCTCTGAGTTATGGAATAATTCATGGGGAGGGGCGACTAAACAACATATTGAGTCAATTCAAAACGCTGCAAAATAACCAAAAAAAATCTTCTTCTCGTGACATAATCCTAAATATTCAAGAGATATACCAATTACAATTACTTGACTATGTCTTCAAGAATAATCTTCTAAATATAATCAGTTTCTCAGAAACATATTCAATCGTTTTTTGATCAATCTACGATATTCTCAGTAGCTCCTATATACCCAGGTTTAAAGATGACCAGTGTCAGGTAACTTTTCAAAAGCTTCGCAATTCTAAGAAGAACTAAAAGACGGAGATAACATAGATTCCGCTAATGGGACTAAACAGCTATTATATAGATTGGTTACTTCGATAGAAAAAATTATTCGAGATTCGTGATTTAAATATTTGAAGAGAACGATTAAATGCGGAAGCGTAATTGTTGTTTTCATTAAAATTATATATAAAAAAGAGGAATTTTGGATGAACAGATTTATAACCTGCACGTGACTAGGTTCTAGACTACTTCTGATCAAACTCTTTTGTATCACAGCAAGAAAGAAGTACAAAAAACAAAAATCGTGTCCTCAGCAATGCCGTTGAAAATTATAAATTGAAGCCAGTGAGGATTAAAATCCTAGAGGTTTAAAAAATTAACGATCTCCTCGCTTTACCTATTTGTTATAGAAATCAGAAAAGCGCGTGGACGAATGGTGATCTTCGTTTCACGAAGAGTTTGTTTTGCTGTAAGTTAGTTTTTAGAATCAATGAATTTGTCCAGACAATCTATTCTAAATCTAGATAACTATTCATTTTCCAACAGACGGATCGTCCTAGAACATATTAAAAAAATAATAATAATGATAACGTCGTACGCTTTTCGGTTCTACTGTTTCTGCATGTAGACTTGATTCATAATTTGAAGAGAGCGGATATTTTGGACTTTATACATTGAATTTATAGTGCGTATGATGAAGTTCCGTCAATCACAATTGTTAGATTTTGGCGAAAACTTCTTTATCGCGAAACAATCTGTTGAAGATGAAGAAGAACCTGAATTCCCTTCTACGTACGAAACGAAACTTCTTCTTCTGGTGGTATCTCCTTGACAGGAGTTAGCCTACATCGTAACGGACATCCTGTAGTTCTAGCGTCATTTATTATATCTGCCGCTTTCTTCTTTTTATCATCTCGAGACGCTTCCTTCCTCTTTGGTCGTTCCCTTCTACTTTTCGCTTTAACGGGGAAGCTCTTGTCCGATTTTGTATTCAATATATTTACATTTTCGATGTATTATGTTCTGTATCAATATCGGTCCTTCCCAGCTCACTTTTCTACAGCACATGTCTATGTACGAAACATTAGAATGCGAAAGTACACAATGTTCAAGTATGAACGGCTATTGATTCTGATACTGATGATTATAACTAAATTACTTCCATTATTATCGTATATTCTCTCTGATTTTCTCCTCGCAGGTTCGTATTTGTCTTTTCTCGTAGGTAGCTTAATAATTATAAAATGTTGTTTTATAAATTTTGTTTAAATTTATCCATCCGGATTATCGGATACTTTTATTAAGAATTTGTTATATACGCTGTTCGGACTGAAATTTTTAATTACATTTTCGAACGAATGTTAATTAGTTAAAAAATTGATTAATTAATTTTTTTAAAGGTACCGGAGACGTAATGAATGTTTACATCATGTCGTTATCGGTAGCCGATTTCGTGTGCGGTGTTATAGTAGTACCGTTATCGGTCTATCCGGCTTTAGTACATCGATGGATATACGGTAGTCTAGTTTGTCGCGTAGTCGGTTACGTCGAATCGATTACTTGGGTAGTATCGGCCTATACGCTAATGTGGATCAGCGTCGATCGTTACGTAGCCATACGCAAACCGTTACGCTACGATACGGTACAAACGAAAACTCGTTGTCAATGTTGGATGGCGTTCACTTGGATATCGTCCGCTATGATGTGCAGTCCGCCGTTAATCGATATTAACAACGAGGCCGTGTTCGACGAAGAATCGTTCATCTGTACGTTAAATTGGCACAGTATGATCGCCTATTCGGCTACTTTGATGTTTTTAGTTTTAGGTCCGAGTCTGATAACTATCTGCTATACGTACGGTTATACGTTCGTTTTAATGCGACGTTTACGTCAAGGTATTCTGACGCACGATAAAGAATACGTAACGGCCTTAAGCGAAACATTAGCCGCTCCGAATCATACGACCGCCTTCGTACTGATCGTTACTTTTTGGCTGGCTTGGTTACCGTTAATGTGCGTTAAAGGTTACGAAGAATTTTCCGGTACTAAACTCGATATACCGCATTTACATTTTCTGATCGTTTGGATCGGTTTCAGTCATTCGGCTTGGAAAGCGTTTATTCTAATTACGTTCAGTCCGCAATATCGAATTATGCTACGATTACTTTGCCTTACGTTATGCTGTCGACGGAAAACACCTCGAGATATCGAATTGATGAATTTAGATTTCGACGATTGATCAAAAAACATCTATTAATGAAAAGACCTTTTCTACTAACGATCGCCTATTACGAGTATCAATAACAATAATCATTATCATCAAATTTCCGATAATCGTTCAAGACGTAATCAAGTGAATATATATATATATATATATACAAATACTTATATGTATGTACATACGTACAGACATGCGAATAAAATCAACGCTAATAGACTCGATTATAGATAAAATAAAGAATATAAACAAAGTAAGGTAACAGGCATGACGAGAATGAGTATTTCGAATAATGCATACCGCTTTTGCATATGTAAGAACAATAACACTTGTACATACTAGGGTTAGGACATACGCACTGACCCACAACTATATATATATATATATATATATATATATATATATATATATATAATACTAAATTTATTACACCAACAAAGCGTTACACTATCGATACAACAATATATACCACGCTTAATGCTAAAGTACCCAAGTTTCAACTCATTTCGGAAACCGTGTTTTGAGTAACACACACTGAAAGATATTCTTGTCGAACAAACCTACACTTATAGCCACCGCATTATTATTAAAGAAATATTAGCACTTACTTAAACCCCGCCTTTCCCGATTGTAATAACCTCGGTAGTTAAACACAACAAACAGGACACACTAGAACAAAAAAAACAACACTTGTTTTCATTTTCATCTTGAACGAATTGTTTGACAGAAATACTAAAAATTTAATAAAACCGTACGAGCTAGTTCGGAAAATATATACTAGACAGAGCTTTCGAACAAAATTGATTTATGAATCTCTATAGAGAGTATCAAATCTAAATCCCCGATTTCGGGTATATATCCAATACACACACACACACACACACAAAGATATACACGTATATAAGGTGCACCACTTACATATATAATATATATATACGTATATATTTATTTATTTATTTATGTATGGTTTATAACAGCTAAAGCCAATGAAAAAGCAAACATAATGCGAACATTGAAAAGTAAATAATTGAATACATGTATACAACTGAAGCAAACCACAAAAAATTTGAAAAAAAAAAAGAAAAAGAAAAAATTATATTAAACTACTAAAATTATATTAATAAACACGACCAATCATAATATACATTGGAATGTACACACATAAGCAAAAAAAAGTGCAATTACGACACATGCACACACTCATTACACGGGAAAGTACTTACATAAACCTAAACGTGAACAGAAATACATGTGCACATCATTATGTATTAAAGAAAATTTCGAACGCATTTTTGCGTGTAGGTATGGAAAAATGTAACAATACTTTTAAAATATGAAATCAATAATCTTAACACCACGAACCACTCAACTTTCTCATAATAATGTATATATCTGTATATATTATGATTTCAAAAATCGATTACATCAACATTTGGTGAATACCCTAACACCATAGGTCATGAACTGCCATCAATTTTTTTACATACATCGTTCGATAATAATATTAAAGTATATTGTTTAGAATAAAAGTTAATAAATTCGATAAATTCAGTTCCTTTCAATATCTATCTATCTATCTATATATATATATATATATATATATATATATATATATATATATATATATATATATATATATATATATATATATATATATATATATATAACGTGTATTTATACAATTATCAACGGACGAAAATAAAACACGAACTGAGATTTCTTTCGTCACTAGTGAACCTCACATATACTGCAATTGGACATTATAGTAAATCGTAAAATAAATGTGTTTTAACGAATAACATTGACAATTGAGGATATAAATGAAATTTTATGGTGCATATATATGTGTATATTGGCATTAATCTTTCAGCATTTCAGGAGAACTTTATGACACCGTGACTGTTTAGAATTTCATTTACCACTCGTTCCCAGTGGTTGTATTATTATTGAAATTCCGATTGATAGCGTTATTTGATCGTTTCAGCGGGTCGATCATCTTCCACGTGATCTGCAAATGTTCTATTTTCTTCCTCGGATAGTTTTCCCAATAATGTTATTCGTCGTATTGTGCGATCATTCATTTTCACGTTTTCTCCGAGACGTAATGCATTTGCATTTCTATTATGTTTGACCCGTTTGTATGGTGTGCTTTCCACGATTGACCGTAATACCCGCATGCGCACCGACATGTCGAACTCGTCTCTATTCGTTTAGCATTGGTTGCTTTTATCATCCAGTAGTCAGCAATATATGTGACAATTTGACAGATTAGGGAGTTTACGAGCCTATTTGTTTATTCGAGCAGATTTTTTGATTTTGGTACAGGTACTCGTGATAAAATATTATATTATAAATACTTAAGACGTATGAATCATATTAAATCCGTACGATATACAGAAGTATGCAAATCCAAATTGAATTAATTGTTTACTATTATATATAGAATACACTTTATTTTACACGATCATTTTAACGGCGGATTATTTGATAGTCGCACCTATATAAGTGAATAAAATGTAAATTTAATTCCGTCATTACGTCCTCGCAGAACTCTACATTGGCTCGATGAAAGCTCAGTTCGTTAAATGACGTAACTAATTAATTGGACAATCAACGTAATTTGTGTTTGTTATTTCATAATTAACCGAATTTTTACATTTTGTTCCTTCTTATTTTTTACGAAATTTTCAATCACGTCGAAAACTAAGTTTTCTATACTATTTTTTGTGTTTGTTTTTTTGTTTTGTGCGCGCGTGTATATTCTGAAGTTTAATAAGTTTAATATTTTAAATTTTTATGGTTTCTTTATTTTAAATGAATAATTAACGTGTTCGATTGAGTTCACTATACGAATATTTCGGAATACGTATTTTATATACATATATATATATATATATAAAAGTGCATAATGTGTATAGATGTAATTGCCACATTTTATAAGTTAACATTCATTGTCAATAAGGGACGTTTACAGGTACCCATTCATTAATATTATATATTATCATTTATTTGTACTTTGTTCGATACCCAACAACAGTAATATAAATTATTTTTAAACTTCGTAATCCATTCTTGAATGTGCAGGTTTTTAGTCGTTTATTTTAATAATTTTTTTATTTTATTTTATTCCTAACATAAAACAAAAATAAAATTTTTATATTTAGTTTACTTGTTTTGAAAATAAAAAATTAACCGTATTCATTAAGAATACTGTTGATGTTAATCCTCGTTTTTTTCCAACGTGCCAAATAAAGAATTATCAACGTTTAACACTCATTTGAAAAAATAATTTACTTTATAATCGTTAAAAAAATCTTTATTTCTCGTCAAATAAGGAATTATAAAATAAAGTACCAATAATAAGAAAAGAAAAAAAACTAGAACTTTGATTACTATTATAGTTCTCTTCGAATTATACGGGCTAAGTAAGATATCTTCAATATATCTTTCTCCTTTCTCTCATTCCAATATTTCATCGTTACTTCTTTTTATTGCTTCTATATGACCATAACAGTTTTCTTCGTTGCATTTACTTCGACATGAGGAATGTATTAATTTCATTTCTAGATATATTCCTCTCCTAGCAAGATTTTCGAGCCTACCAGACTTCACTACGGGTCGGAACAAAAGTTGGATGATACATCTAAACAGATAATATGAAGTCGTCCTGTTCGGCATATGTTACTGAACATACGCTTCAGTCGCACAAATATTTATTTCTAATCCAGAGTGCACTTCCCTGCATTCTCTTACCATGTCTTTCTCACTCGACCCATCGTCTGCTATTGTACTTGCTCCGTCACTAACAGAAATCCTGCAGTGCTCTTCATCCGTTCAATCTAAACTCGCAACTTTTTGCTTTTATTATCTAACCTTATTATCATGATCTAATCACCATACCATGCCACTGGCCTTTAAG
This sequence comes from Coronaproctus castanopsis, assembly GCA_032883995.1. Taxonomy (NCBI): domain Eukaryota; kingdom Metazoa; phylum Arthropoda; class Insecta; order Hemiptera; family Monophlebidae; genus Coronaproctus; species Coronaproctus castanopsis. The sequence goes on along the minus strand of CM065052.1, from coordinate 105,595,093 downwards.
TTACAAAACATATTATATACATATATATCTGTTCGTAATTTCATCCTCCATTATTATTATTATTATTATTAAATATTTCAATCGGTTTGAACGTTTCGTCTCGTTTACAAAATTCGCTGTTGTCATCTACGGTTTATAGTTTTAGAAATTTATTTTTTATTGTGGTTGTATTTTATTCAGGCGCGCTCCACATCAATAAATATAAATTCTTCAATTCTCCCTTTTTATTATTTATGTTTCTAAAGATATTGTACTAGTTACAGAGAGACGGACGATTGTTTCAAGTCAACTTACCGTAATAATAAAATATAACTTTTTTCTTCTCACACATAAATCCGAGGATACGAAATGCTAAGAGTCGAAACTTCTTTTCACTTTAACATTAAAATTTAAAGTTATACTGTAGTGGACCATTGTTGTAACGCAATAGTACATCGAATTTTCGTTCCCATAATTCGACAAGTAGGAGTCTTCTTTCTTTTTCATGTCCGAAACGATATATACACATACATATATGCAATGTACATTTATATAAATTACGTACGTGACAAACATCAGGCTAATTTAAGTCAGCTGTCAGCATAATGCTGTTATACGTATTTCCACCTTTGTTCCAATACCGTTTGACTAAATATCGAACGACGTGAATTAATTTAAATTTCAATATCTGCGCTTATAGGTGGTGAAATTGATTTTTTAACATTTCAAACAACCCAATAAAAATGTATAGAAAATAGCGGCGCACTCTACCGGTAGAGATAAAAAATATCCATTTTGCTACGTTTTCGGTTTTTTATTGAAAGTTTTTAATAATTTTAAAACAAAAGCCGATTACGAAAATTTTAAGACTTGCGCTCTCATCGATTAAAATAATTTCTTTGAAAAAAAAAAATTGTGTTTCTAACAACTACATATTCGAGAAATAAAAATCGTTATAAATGATTCACAGATTTAAAACGTCTGAAGCATAAAGAGTCGCCACTTTAAGACCACATTTAGGATTTAAATCCGAAATATAGGTTCCAAGCAAAGTAACAGAATTGTAAAACCGGTTCTAGATATTCTGGATTTGTTTGAGTAAGGTACTTTGAAAAACGTTGTAATGTAATACGCGACTTCTTTATGCTTCATTGTTAATGCATATATATATATATATATATATATAGTGTATTCTAAATCGCGAATTTACCATCTATATTTAACTGTAATGAATCTTTTAAAAAAAAATAAACCAATTTTAAAATCGCATAAGACAATCCAGGAGTTTATAGCGTTACGAAGATTTTTATCATCATTAATATTGATTTTGAATTAATAAACTATCGCTTTCGAAACAGTGATTTACGTTGGCACATAAAATTTTAATGATTTTTCATATATTATCGTATTTTCGATTTTACTTACTTAGATTTCCGTTATTATATAATAATAATAATAATAATAATAATAATTGTAATAATAGTAGTAATACATTTTTTTTATTTGATAACTTTTAGGTGCTCAAAATATTCATAAGACACTTTACGTTGTAATTTATTTAATCGTAGAAATAGATTAGATTTATTTCGTTTTTGCGTGGTGTTTTTACCTTTCTCGTATTATTTTTACTACGTTCGTTTGTAATAGACTAGCTAAAGTTATACGTTGGTGTTTATTTCATGTTCCTTCGATATTACTCAATAAACGATGTTATAAAGTAAAAACTTTAATTGCATCGATTTTTAGTAATTTAAAATAAATAAATAAAAAATTCGCGATATACATCATTAATAGATAATACAGTGCGCCCGAATCAATCGACTTAAGTACATAACTAGTTTACGGAGTTGCTCTGGCCCGGTTTTTTTAATTGCACGATGTTAAAATTTCACCGTAATTAATTTTCATAATAATATTACTTGGAATCGATGAAAACTACATTCCAAGATAAAGAAATTTTAATACCGTTTATATCAAAGTCGTTATACGCAGAAATTAAAAAAAATAACTAAAATTTATGTACGTGTAACAGTCGAGTTTTTAGATCATGATATTGATTTAAATAGTATAGACTATTTTCATTTCGACAAAACAAAAAGTAATTAAAATCACTCAATTTTTATATATAAAAAGACCATTTTATATTATAAAAATTAAATAACGATTTTAACTAGTTTTTTTTTTTGGTTGCTTATTTATTGAAAATCACTAAGTTCCACACTGTTCAAATTATTTTCATTTCGGCTGTATTATACTTCGTACAAATAAAATTAGGTCAATAAATATCCTTATCCTATATATAACACATATCTATTATTATATAAAGCAATCATCTCCAAAACTATGATAATTGTTAAGTGCCAAAATATGAAAAGTTCCTCATCAAAAATATATAAGGACCGTCATCCAACTAAAACCTTGTTATCAACAAATACTCTACCGTTGTTTGATTTAATTCATGTTTTTTTTTTTTTTTAATAATTTTCTCGTCCGATCAAATTATATATTATTGGTTTACAACGATTATTTTTAGTCCTAAATGGAATCAGTCACGGAACTAGCACGAAAATTAACGAATTTCGCAAATAAAATTCTTATCAATGCGGTGATCGAAAAAAACATGAGCTGAAACAAATGTGATCTTTCAAAGTTTTGACTTCGTATATGAAATCATGATATATTGTTAAAATAATTTTTCACGCAAGTCCTTCAACGTCTGTTTAAGATCCGATAATAAATTTAAACTTATATATCAGTAATAGTCATTTTTCATTTACGTTCTCTCTCTAGAGAAAAATTAAACATTTTTATCACTCTTTTTAAAAAATTCTTATTTCCATACATTCTCAGTCGTTAACTTTATTTTTAAATATTTAACGCAAACATAGTGTTTGTAATATTTCCCAGTTCTTTATAAGAGACACCCAATAAAAAATAATAGCAATAATAACTTTCAAAATCGAAACATTCCCTCCTAGAATACTTAAAGCTCACAAACGGAACCAAAATCCACGTCTAAATTTAACAATTAAGCACAAATACGCATTTACAAAGTTTATTTTTTATTTCTCTAATAGATAAAATAAATATATTATTTACTTCGTTAAATACTATTTAAACGCAATGTTAGAAATTTTCAGGAATGGTTTACTACAAATTAATAAAAGGAGCTTACAATTCAAAATATGGTGTAACGTTAAGAAATTTTAACGAAGATCAACACATTTAACAAACATACGTGAATGAAAATCAGTTTGTTAGGATTCATAAAGTACAATCGATTTGTACATTTTGACCGCATAATGTATTTTACAATTTAAATTTACGGGATTTATTAAATTTTTAAACGTTACAATGGGATTTTTATTTGTAAAATCAAATAAACTAAATTAAAAAGTTACACCAATATTTTAGTATGCAAAAACCTTCATTATATTTTATCACGAATATAAATGACGTTTTTTTTTTTAAACTCTTACTGTTATATTCCATTTCTTAACGTACTTTATGATACAAATTTTAATTGTTTTTTCTTTTTTTATATCGTAAGTATGAACACGATGTTCAGCGTTACATACCGTGATTTGTTTTAAATAACTGTAGAACAAATAGAACGGGTTGTAAAATCGTCAAATACAAAAAGAGGACACCGTGCATTTTAAAATCGATTGTAAATATTTATAATTGAAATTATTTTTAAATTTCTGTTTTATAAAATTCAATACATCTACGAACAATTTGGTTAACTTAAATTATGTAGATACTTACTGATATAATTAAATTACGTCAGTAACATGTCAAAAATATTTAATTACAAAAATTAGTTAAAATCACTACACGTTCTTGAAAAATCACAAAGCTTTTTTTGGCAATTACGCCATTATCAAGTGATATTTAAATTAAAATCGAAATAAAGATTTAAAAATAAAAACACAAAATATAAATTTAAGAACACAAATTTACAAGTATAAAATGAAGAATAGATACCTAAAACAATCTGACAGTCGATAAACAATACAATCAACTATCAGTAAGTGATTTTTTCAAGAAAATAAACGTTTAGTGATTTTAACTAATTTTTGTAATTAAATTGATAAAAAATCACTACATTCCACATCTAAAAATTATATCAAAAATAGTTTAATCAACCTGGATTTTATTTGATTAAATGAATCCGAAACAAGTAGTAGAAAATATATAATTATATAAAATCGTAGGTTGATTAGGTTTAGAAGCTGATAGAAAAAGTGTGTATAAAAATTGTTTTCTATGAAGAAATTAAATTAATACTCATATAATGCATTCTGTTTCATCTGTCCATTGCAAATAAACAGGGAATAGTGAAGATTTAAAGAAAAAATGTTATTCACCCCATTTTCGGTACGCTGCAATACTGTAATAATTGAAAACTAAATAAATACTTCACTTGACCGGAAATCGGTAAGCTAAAAAATAATAAACAGGTAAACACTACAAAGTTGTCAGAACTCTTAAAATAGCCGGCTAAAGCCACGGAACGTATAAATTATTCAAATCATATTTCGAAATAATATTTGATACTCGTTCACTTCCCGTAAATTTCATTTCCACATTAGGGATATTTAATAATTTACAAAGTTCTAAAAAAATCACAGTCTAAATTACATTAAGATTTCAAAAATGAGTAATCCATTAGTAATCACATATGCGAGTACCTCATAAAAATCAGTATTATCGCTGAATTCAATATTACTTAAAATGTGTTCTTTGATACAAACTAGTCGACTCACGACCGTACGGATTACTTTTCGATACACACTTTCGTGTTAGGTGATTTTGTACTTATTACTGTACAACATTTTAAACCTTCTGCGTATTCATAAAATAAATATTTTAAAATATTAAAATCTAATGAAAATTTTCAAATTAGAGATATTAATACGTGAAATGACATATAACATTTTACTTCAAATTATTTTCATAAGTGTACAAAAGGTAATAAGACGTTAGCAATCGACTTAAATTTATAACATAAATTCGTAATTAGGCAAAAACTAGCTAAAAAAAAAAACCCCATGTACATCTGAAGAGAAAATAAAATTTCAGTGAATTACATTACCTGAATAACTGACAATCTACTTATTATTCTCTTTTTCGCGAACACGATTATTAAAATAACCATTAGCGCAAGTATAAATATTTATCTTAATAAAAACATCACTTTAATACGAACTCTTAAATAATAAAATACATTTAATAATTCGGACGAATCAACTAGTGGAATAAAACAAATAAAAAATACATCTAGTTGACTTCCGCTAATGGTCAGTTGACCTACTTCACAAATTTTATGGGTTGACTTGCAGGCCATACAACCGTGTCCAAAAAGACAATTTTTTTTTCAAAAATCACATTTCGATTTAAACGACGATGAGTGATTTTTTTAGCGGGAAGTACAATTTTCGAGAAAATCCAAATTTTTAAGAACTAAACCTCAGTGGACATTTCGACGCTTACGTAATCTGTGGAAACAATACGAATCTTACACTATTCTTACTTCCGATAGTATGCGCTAACATTTGAAAATATAATGATTTTATCTTTGGCATAAAAAATTTATCAGTCATTCAAGCGATGCGCTACTCGCGTTTTTTCCTATAATTATACTTCTAACTTAACCTATACTCGGTAAATTTACAAATAAAGGGGGAATTTTTTGCAGCTTTTTATATCTATAATAATCTAATAAATGGCATTACAAATTATATTTACCAAATTATACGCATTTATAATGAATACGATGTATGTATAAAATAATACACATTGTCAAATATTAGATGACTCAATGTGTAAAAGCTGACAAAAATAATATAACAATTTGAAATAAATGAAACTTTATGCCTGATAAATTATACGAAATATGAAATAATTAAAAAATACAGGCGTGCAAATATAATAATTGGTGAACATTTTATAGTAATAAATTTGAAAATATTTATCAATTGTGATAAAATAGGAAATAATTTCGTCTCTTGATGAAACATAAATTTAAATAATTGCATTTGTTGAAAAACAATTCGGTTATCCATTTTTGCATTTTCGAATAAAATGTCCGATTCCATCAAGCCGAACTTCATCCGGAGGTCTTGAAACTGCCGGTTTCTTAATCATCTTTGTGTTGTTATTCAAAGATGGTCTTCCTCTTCGGTCTTTATTATAAATGAGGTTTGATAATAATGTCTTGAAATCTTTCAAATATATTTCTTTCACTTGTAACAGCTTTCTATCTCTTCTGTATAATAACCACGCGTTATTTACAGAAATATCTAGAAAATGGGAAAATACCGACGTATATCATTTTCTAGGTGCTGATAGCCACAAACTTAGTGTGTAATAATAGGTAATTACTATTTTGTTTATTATTTAATTGTAGTGCTGCTTGTACCTCTTTACAATGATTTACGTTTTGAAAACTTAATACTATCCATATTTTATATTAAATTTTACTTTGTTTACAATTTTAATGTACAGTGGACAAGAGTATGAAAAAATATTATGCATAATTTTACCAGTAATATTTTTCCTATCTTCTAAGTTAAGTTTATCTTTTTTCTTTTTCATGCTATAAATATGCATACAAAAATAATTGTTGCATTTTACTGTAATCTGATCATCCAGTGCATATTTGCTACACGTTAAATTACTTTTACTTTCGTTTTTCATATGACAAAACCTTAGTTATAACAGCGTATGACAAGAGTATAATTATACACTTTACATGTTGTCCAATTCACAAGCGTGTAACTAGCCCCCATTAAAATGTGATGAGCACCTGGATCAAGACTTACGAATGCACGAAATTTACCATTGTTCTGTACAGTACTACAAGCATATCTGTGGGATCTACACCATCCATATTTTTATTATATTCTGATACAAGTTTTGAGCAAACTACATCTATCCCCGTTTTATCTACTTTAGAATATCTTTTAACTATATTTGCAGGAACGGATCCAACAAAGGAACTCACCAATGTTACACGTCTATTATCAGCCGACTTTGTTATAACTAATCTATATTCAAATTTTCGTCATCATCAGATGACTTTGAGCCAGAATTCACTGGAGGCAATACTACCAAGTGTAAAAATTTTTCACCTCTAGATTCAAAAAATGTTCTGGACATTTAGAAAAATTACTAATATAGAATATGTAATCAAAATATGAATTTTAAGTAATATAAAACTTTCCATTTCTTTAGCGATGTATAAATATACATTATACCTTTAAAAACGTAATCAGTACAGTTGGCAATGTATAAATTAAACGTTATTTCATCGTACGCACTTATATTACTAATATGAAATATGAATTTTTTGTTACTTACCTTGTGTTGATTGTAAAGAAACTAAATTATTTTTACAACAGAAAAAAACACCACTAATGAACACAAAAATTTATTAAATATATACCACGTTTTCACATAAATCTAGAATTTACACAATTAACAGGTGCCGATTGGAAAACAGGTTCCGTATGATGGAATGATCAACTCATAGATATCAGCACCTACAATGACTTACTAGATGTATACCATCGTGTACAACAAATTCGGATTTAATTTTTTTGCTATACGCTCATAAAAACAATGTATAAAATATTATACATTGCCAAGTATAGGGTTAACCCACAGGGTTATAGGGTTAACCCTATACTTGGCAATGTATGATATTTTCGAACCAAATGTAACCTACCCAATAAGCGAACATTATTCGCACAAAAATTTTGCGTCATTCCTTCAAACAACCGTAGTTTCTACACGCATTAATTTAAGTAAAATAAGTAATAAATTTTAGAAATATATAAAAAATAGTTTACAAATGATAAAAACAAGATAATAAATAATAAATTTACCAATAAGTAAGGATGAAGGAATGCAGAAGCACAACATTATTAAGGATAACAATTACGATTTCAAATAGTCATCCGTGGAGCAACCGTAATAAACGTATAACAGTCATTTATTAGTAATTTATAAACTAACCTAATAAAATTTAAAGCTCTGTTGATGATACATTAGGAAAATTAAAATTAGCAATTTTCTTTTTAATAAAATAATTTTTAAACGATATTTAAAATGAGATAAATTTTTCATGTAAAATATTAATTACCCCGCACTAACGATTAATCAAGAAAGCAGTAAGTTGACCGCCATACTAGTGCTTAAAAAAACGAAATTTCGCTGTATTTAATGTTCGTAAACGCATAAATAAGTAAAATTTCAAAAGCGTGAAATTAATTATAAAATCGGGTTTTTACGAAATGTAAGAATTGTTTGCGCATATCGGCGAGTAAATTATTGAAAAATTTATCTTAAACAGTTCTGCAAAAATTAAATTAATTTTTTCTCGATTGCGTCATCTTCAATCGAGTTTTAAAGTGAAATTTATAATAATTTTAGTAAATTAACCTTTTCCGGTCGCAATGTCCTCCTTACGCTGCGTAAACTTTTAATATATATTTTTATAATTTTAATCGACATTAAAAATTTCAATTCTGGAAATTTTCTATATTTAAAATTATCTTCATCTAAAAAGCGATACTATACGTGAAATATCGCGTCATATTTTCACGAGTAATTTTCTTCGAATTATTTCAGAAACCGAAATGTATAAATTTGTGTAAAACTTGATAATGCGTAACGAAAAGGGTTAGAAAAGTAAATTGAAACTTACGACAGTAGTTAAATGTTCAAAAATAACAAAAACTTACGACCGCAATACTATGCTTTAACCACGTGGTTCAGCATTGAATTGTATTCACGATAATTTAGAATACAATGTAACTGTAGTTTATTAATGCGTTTTTACGAGAATGTTTGTAACACGTTACTTATAAAGTTTTCTCTCCGAATGATTATATCTATGAACTACAAATTACTCAGGCCGTAACAATACATTTAAGACCATTTATTCGTCCCGTCCTCATCCGCTATCATTATTTCAAGCAATTTAAACGTTTCCACGTTGAACCACTTCTTAAATTAGTTCGTCCATATTATTCAGGCAAGGACAATCTACGATTTTTATTTGCAATGGATTTTATTTCAGTATTCCTCACTTCATGACGCACCACCCACATACATATCTGTACATATGTGTATATATATATATATATATATGCTATATGCTTACGCGTGCGTGTTTAAACGTATGAATTGAACATCTAATTAGTAATATCAAAACATTTCAGCGGGTAAAAAAATTCGACAGGATACACGTATAATATAAATTGGGCAAACAACGGAAAATGGTCTTCTATTCTCGGAGTCAAAAATTGTGCCCGTTCATTTTCTTATCAACTGTTCAAATTAATGGCAGATCACAATTAAAAATCAACCTTTAAAAACGAACTCAATCGTGAAATATCTATATTGTTATAACGCGCTAAAATGGAAAGAACACATAACTCATTAGTTACAGTTTGTACAAACACGAACATGCTGAGAAGATTGAGCTATACATCATTTAGAGCGGACAAGAAATCTTTATTACATCTGTTCCGGTGTCTCGTAAGATCAAAATGGAACTACGGAAACATGATGTACGGTATAACTGTTAAAAAAACTACATCGAAGAAAATGTGTAATACAACTATTCGAAGGGCCATTGGCGTTTTCGTACCAGCCCAATCGATAGTTTTTATTGTAAAGCTGAAGAATGACATCCGTTTTTAAAAAGAAAATACCTTGTTGAAAAATTATACATCTTCGAACGCTCTCTCAAATTTCAGATAACTTTCCTATTCCAACAATTTCCCACGTAATTTATAATAATTATGCGCAATATACTTCTTGGCACTCCTCCATCTAAGACACGTCTCTAACATCTTCCACAATACATTTAATTTTCACAGTTAAAATAAATAATCATATCGGACAAACTATAAACAAATTAAAGAATGTACTTAATTGTACACCGCATATTGAAATTTAACAAAACAGCCTGCCAACCTAATACTACGTATTTTCTACTGAACTATACGCAATATTACCCTAACTGAAAATCGCAAAAATCTTCTGATATGTTCCAATTATCTCTTTTCCATCGTCTGTTTCAACTGTAACTCTACAAAACTACGTACTGTTACTATAGAAATCTCGAATCTCTTATACACCCTTAGTATAATTTTATTATGGATGCCGAGTGATTTTTTTAACAAATGAACTAACAGCTAAAGAAACAACCACTATTCAACTATATCCATTAGCTTCCATATCCGAATGTGATGCAAACGCGCTTCCATCAAATACAGAACAAATAAAGCCTTTTGCTCTACAATTAATCACCTTAGGAGCTATCCGCTCTTATCATTTTCTTCGGAAATCATTTTTACACAATAGGAAGGAATAAGTGGTTCTATCTCGTCTCCGCATCGGTCACACTACTCATGTTTATATTATGAATATTACTGATTCACACCATTGAGGCCTCGCTGCGTTCAACACCCTTAACACTCCGAGACTTATTTCTTGAATGTCTACAATAACCCATATATGAACCTCAAAAAAATTAGTTGTAATTCACTACAAGAATTTTTATCCAATAACCCAATTGTGGTAAAAGCAGTCCTTCAATTTCTCAGAAATATAGATCAAATCCATATAACACTCAATAATTACTTTCGGGTGCTCTTGATCATAGGTGCCCGAAACATAGTTTAAAATTACGCGGATTTGAAAAAGTAGATAACTTGTCTGTATTATCAGAAAAAAAAATAATAATAATAATTTGTGTCCATGCATTAAACGAACGGATAAAAATTATAAAAATTAAGATTTTTTAAAATAAAATCAACGCTATAATTACATGTGTCTCTTTTAAAATAAAAACGTTGCACTCGTTCAATAACAGTTTATTAATTCCGAACATTCGAGTAAAAATTCAAAAGTATCAAAAGAGAAAAAAATGAACTGTCAAATGAAAACCATGACTAGCTCGTTTCAACATAGTAATGTATAAAACGAATGCATACTATTGTTGATTCAGTTGGATAACGAACAAAAAAGGAGTAACCAAATTTGCAAATTGCCATTATATCCTGAAATTAGTTTGATATCCGACTGTTAGGAAACAATAAAGTTCGTTCCATTATTAATTTTATTCTGACTGGTTCATTCCCTGCAAAATTAAATTAAGAACGATTTACCATAAATTCTTACAATATAATCAATCTAAACTTTATCACACTCAAGAGGATTCATACGATAGAACACGAGGCATTTTTTTAGAATGAAAGAGGAAGATAATTCAGGAATGTGAGCGATACGGCATGTTCGTCGTTAAGGTTAATTTTTTTTTGTCTTTCACACGGAAAAGGTAACGGCGGATTTCTATTATTATTATTAGGTTTAAATAAATATTACGCACCTCCAGCCTTAAGATATATCCATGAAAAAAAAATCATGTAAATTCGAAGGTAAAATAAACTGAATTATTAAAAAAAAAAAGAAATATTTCTTTTACACTTATCAACTTGCTGAGGAAAAACTATTTCGAGTATTCGTAATTTACACCCATCTACTGACGTTAAGGAAATCCAAAGTGAATTAGAAAGCAACGGGTTTATTAGCGTCAAAAGTGTTATAAATATCTACACCCTAAATGCAAGTTAAAATTACCCATGCACTTTATTGACCTGTATCCATCGCCACGTAATGATGATGTTTTCCTTATTAACGCGCTTCCGTATACACGTGTAGTTGTTGAGGAACTAGAAGCAAGTAAACATACGATACAATGTAAACGGTGTCAGTTGCATTTCGCAAACCTACTGTAATCTACCATTTAGATTAAATGTGGAAAGAAACACAACTCGAAAGCATGTACTAAGGAGGCTACTATTAAACCCATCTGTGCTCTCTGTCAAGCATCCTGCCAACTACAGGGACTGCCTTAAATATAAACTTATAATTAGACTTTATAAACATTCAGCAATTAAATATAACCACGGAATCCATAACTTTCTACCAATAACGCTGTTAAATTTTGTCTCGGCTAACGCTTGGATAAACAAACAAAATGTCGTATCGCTTGAATCGACTCATAATATAACATCCAGCAATGTAAATAACAGTTACAATCGCACAGGCGAAAATCAATTCTTATTTATGCAGCAGTCCTCAACGCAAATGGTTGGAGCAATGGATAGGTTAATGAATGACTTCAATATACTTATCACTCTACTTTTATCAATTTTAACTAAGTTAACGGATAAATTAACATTAATCACTCCACTTTTATCAATTTTAACTAAGTTAACGGATAAATTAACATTAATCACTCCACTTTTATCAATTTTAACTAAGTTAACGGATAAATTAACATTAATCACTCCACTTTTATCAATTTTAACTAAGTTAACGGATAAATTAACATTAATCACTCCACTTTTATCAATTTTAACTAAGTTAACGGATAAATTAACATTAATAACGTTCAAGTAATAACTAATGATACACTTATGCCGTGGAACTGAAACGATATAGTTAAAAAAAAACAAGAACAGGATCGATGTCGCTCTTATTTGTGAAACACATTTGACCTCTGGCAATAGCTTTAACATTATAAGCTGTGTAGCGTCAAGTGATTCGATAACGGAAACGTTTACACAGTGTCAAAATTGTTTTCGCCTCTGAGACAAGTTCTTCGCCTTGTTGGAAACAGGGGATTTCGTCTGCGCTTCATTCCGGTAGAATAACGCTCGCTATTCGCAGTTTAGTCGGAAACATACAATTCCACTTCAAGATTTTATGTTTTCGAGTTGATTACCCCCGGAAATATAATCTATTTGGTGCTTTCTGGCGTTTTGACGGACAGTTTTCTCGAAGTTTTCAACCTAAAATTTCATCATTCATCTCGATTATAATTTTTCGTCAAGTTTAAAACATTTATGAAACGAGTTATTTTCACTATACATCATTGCGATAAAAGCACCCTACACAGGCGACCACTGTTTATTAACCTACAGCAGCAACAGAAATCGACATAAGGTTTTACCTGAGCCAGCTTATACTATCGTATATTTATACCATTTTCTTACGTGAGCTAATTATTTTTATTTAATCGACATTTACAATTTACACACGATATAAATGTGTGAAACTAGTAGGTGGCGAACAAAGAAAATATATATAAATATTTTTATCATATCGAAAAATAAGTAAATATGTTTTCTAACGATAAAAATTATGCTCCTTAGATTTCGAATTGCTATAAATATTTTAAACAAAATACGCATAAAATCTTTAGTTTCAATAAGAGCTCGCGTTATTTTGGTTATTATAAACAAATGTTATAGTGGTAACAAATTTGTGTATATACTCGTGAAGTTAATTCGAGGTAATCTTCAAATATTAATAAATTATTCGCTATGAAAGTTATTCGAAATTTATGTAATTTAAAAAAATAATAATAACAGGACTATTAATTTGTACTTTTTAAAACGATTTTTATTTTACATACTATCGGAGACATTAACAAAAATTTAATACGTCGAACAAACTGTTATCCTTTATTTTTACTTTTTTTAATGAAAGTCGCAAAATTCGTCAAAAAGTTTTAATATATTTTATTATTCGGGACTTTTAAAAATGGTTCAAATAAATTCATATTATTATTATTATTATTGTTTAGTTTCGAGTAACGATCGTAGAAATTATCTATTTGTGACAGTGCAACCATTTCATCGTAGCAATTTTAAAACAACCAGCAACGTACCGCTCTAACCGTAGAATACTTTCAGATAATAGCGATTAATAATAATTTAACATTTTTCCGAGTTCATTTTAATGTTTTTCGTTTTGAACGAAAGTTTTCAAAATTAGTATTTAACATCCTATTTACTGTAAATTAACAACACACACACACACACACACATATAGATATAAATATAGATATAATTTAACCAATGAGAATAATAATTAATATAAAATGAGAAATTTTACTTGACAAATGACTTGTTGAAACTTTGTCCCATTGATCGTAACTTTTTACGGTATCGTAAACCGACTCTACTATTATTATTATAATTATTGTTACTGTTGATGTTTACGGTACCGTTCGTATAGTGGAAATCATCGGATGTAACTCCTTCGTCTATTTCATCGTATTCTGCTTTAATGCCCATTTTCTAATTACCGATAGAAAAGAAAACAGAAATAATAAAAAAAAAAGAAAAATAACAACAATTAAAAAAACAAATTTAGTTGGGCGTAGGCTGCTGAAAATAATAACAAAAATTGCGCTCATCTAAAAATTTTGTTTCTTTCGTATCGAAAATCTACGCGCCAAATTTGTTCATAAACTAATCTCTGTTAATATTTCCTCCTTGCCGGGCGATGTATCAATTTTTGTCTGTAACTAACATAACTAGTGCTGTACGGTGTGGAAAGTCGGATTCTCACATCCACGCTTAAAAAAAAGATCGTAACACTGGAGATAAGCATAGATATATTTCCATATTTTGAAGATTTTATACGGAGACCATATTACCACAATACTTAAAATATTACGGTTAGGGTAATATTTAGCCCAATTTGTTCTGAATGGTATCATCGAGGGACATCAGAAGCCAAGGAATATCACGGAGAACTGATATACGTCGGCGGTAGACAAGATATCTACAGAGTTAGCGAAGGTGTACAACAACAAAAACGGAACAGCTGTGTTGATCGCCAAACTATGCCATAAAAAAAAAAAAGATGTACAATGTATATATATATATATAATTATCATTATCATCACACCCGATATATCTTGATATTCTAGATGCGATCAGTTAGGTTTGCCCACCTTGTCATTTAGTCGGCCGAATTTAGTACGAGCCTACTTGTTCTTTCGCTGTTCAAACATTAACTTCCCTACCGAATTGTTTCTCACTACATGACCGAAAAAAAAACAGCCATCCAATAATAAAAATCGACGATAGACGTCCTTGTCGCTAAATTTTGAATTCACGAAGTAGTGTAGCATTGAAAATTCTTGCTGTCTATGGTAAATGTAATGCCTGTCAATAGAATGTCATCTCACAAAACATTCGATCTGCTTTCGACATGTAACGCTACTGCTCGTGCACTAATTATTTCCATTTTTTTGTTTAAATTCATTTCCGTTTTTTCTTCTAATAAATTTCCCGAAGTATATCATATTAATATGACATATATTAGGTTTGTAAATTTTTTTCCACAAACAGATATAATAATAATAATAAAAGTCTTTATTAGGTACTTGACAAATACAAATTTACAATAAACTAAAAGCTCATATTCTGATCTCAACTTTGCCCATTTCCTACGGTCCTGAGATATTCCCTAGTATTGCTTATTATATATAAATTTAGTTATCCCATTTTCCCATCTTAAAAACTACCCAGCACTTCTTTTACTCCTAATATATCAACTTTTTATCCTACGTGTCTATCTATTTTATCCATCAGTTTCATAACATACCAAGCCCAATACCGTTTTCCCTATTACATTCATGAACAAAGTTTACTGTATTTTTAAATTTTCCGTTGATAAATATATTTTCTGATTCTACTCTCTCGTCAAACACTTAACATAGACCTATATGTCCCACTCCGTTTTTTTTTTGTTTTTTTTTTTGTGAGTTGTAGAACACGTTTAAGGGTCATATATCACCTTTAAAACAACACAACTATTACACTTTTCGCTCTAATCCAAAATGAAACATTAAATTTAAAGTTAATGATATTATTCTATGTAGATCTCCTTTAGTCATATTTCTCAATTCTATTCCGTACGTAGACCATCTTCTACCGCCATCATCTCTTTTAGTGCAACTAAATGTTTCCTCTTAGTACCACATCATTTAGATTAATATATATATATATATATATTGTAAACTCAACTGCTATACAAACATTATGTAACCGAAGTAAAGAATTACGTATTCGTATAATTGGAGGAGAATAAGGATTAAACTATGAGTACTTCAGAGAGCTGTAAGACAACTTATATAGTCTGAGAGGATAAGGGTATTTATAGGACGGTTTTGTGTAGCACATATTCAAGAGATTGAAAAATCATTATATATACAATATAACGTCATATATGTAAAGCTAACATTACGTAAAATTACACGCGAGTGTATAAATATCTACAGAAAAAACGATATTACCTCTGTAACGAGTTTTAACATAAATCTTTGGGTTTCCATCATGTTGGACATTTTCTTTAATTTTAGATTCATAACATCTAACTCGGTTATTCCATAATCCTCCTTTCTTTCTAGTACTTGTTCAATTCCTATTTTCATTGATAAATAAACGATTAAAATATTAAAGGAAATAAAGCAACGTAATAAAGAATTTTTAATGTGGCGACGAGTCATTATTAAATTCGTGTTCATTCGGCCATTACATCGTCTTTTAACTAGGTCGCGGATTAGAGGACGAATTTATTAAACATTTAAATTGCAACAGTAATTCACTTATCACTGTCAGACCAATAATAAATTATAACTACGAATTATTATCATTGAGATATAAAAAAATGCAAACAGAAGACTGAAGTATAATCTGTTTTATTAAGGTATTTACTATACTTTACATTAAATTCGTTAGAGGCTTTTTTCGTTTATGTTATCTAGAATTTTATTTGTAACAATTTACTTTTAATCTATATTTTTACGCGTATAAACGTATATATAACGGATTATACATGTTTGTTAGCAGGTCTTTTTACTTCAATTTAATGTACTTTAATTAATTCTTAACTTCTACTTCTCAATAATCTTCTTATATATATATACCTTCAGGTATGAAGGATAAAACTACTCGGTAAAGATGCATAATTTCCACTTAGGTGAATCTATCTAATTCTTAGATTTATATCTAGAAATGTACGTTCTTGTTCTTGAAAAATCTAAAACTTGTTTTACAGTCCCCCCCCCACACACACATATATATATATATATATATATATATAAATTTTTACCGTATTTCCGAACTATGTCATATTTTGTGTGCGGCATAGTATATGGAAAGATCGAGTTAATAAAACGATAATGATAGGATTGGAAGGTTTTTTGCATCTACTTACTTTATTTCAAGAGTTTATTATTTATAAAGACAACAGACGAAGCCTTCTATTTTTAATACATTTTTTTCTCTCATTAATATTTACTACAAGTTGACCAACAAGATCATTTAGCAGTATATTTATCAGAAGAGCATAACAGGAAAGGACAAATTGCTACACACCCGCTAATCATGACCTTAGATTACATCTAGGGGTTTTCTGCGTCTTAAGCATCTTACATCGCCGGTCGTGTTCAACAGCCCTGATGTAAGGGTAGTTGGATGATTTTCCAGTCTCACAGCACGTCGTTTAGTTTAAATTACGGCGAATAATCTGGTTTGCTACATGCCACGACGCATTTGTTATCAGACAAAGAATTTTATTTGGAACAGTCTGTATAATTCTTAAATTTGTCGGCTTTGTTCAATACCGCAGTTACTGCAGACAGGCCTTAGAGACGTAGTATAAAGAAGGCTGTCGATGTTTTTTTAATACGTACATATAGTTATTTTCTCTTCATTTGAATGTGATTTCGATATGTTAGTAGAGTATTTAAGTGTAAGCACAGATATTTCTCGCTTGTTCTTATTTGTATTTCTGCATTGTTGATTCTAACAGGAGAAGTGTGTCTTCTGTTAGTAAACTGTATATTTACACATCTCATTAAGCATCGGAAAACGAAATTTTATCCAACGTGGTAACAAGTATTTATATTTTAAATATCTCGCAAAAAAAAAAAAAAGATAAAGTCGCAAGAGTAAAGATGGGGTGAGTGTGACTATACTGTCACGTTATTGCGCGAAATAAACGGTTTTCGGACATTCACTCATCGAAATTTTTCAGCAAAAATCACGTCGGAGTTTGTCACTGACGACATTTCTAAGATACTTGTACGATCTCCATTTTAAAACTAAACTAAAAATCATTCTTCCTAAAATAATCCTGTTTCGTTCTGTCTTGTTTAAAATAAATTCGTAACAACTGCTTTCGTCAAGTCAGAAAACTCGTTCAAAGTAACACTCGCTGTTTACTTTCGAAATAACGAGATTTCTTTCGACAGGATATTCTGCGACGTCGTATGAACGCGATTATTCGGCTAAATGCAATTGAGTGTTTATATCATCATACGTAAGTGATACTTCAGGTCCTGATAAAGTATTAAATGTAAATTTGTAATGCGTATACGCGCAGAACATCTCGAACTTGATAGCGTAGCTTTAGGTACACGTTTAGTGTTCACAGCAGCCAGGTTATAACGAGCTTACGTAGACGAGATAGTTTTATTTTTTTTTACTTATACACAGAACCAGTCTCTCTAAAGTTTCAGTGATGATGGGTAACGCAAAACGTTAACGGAAGTTTCAAATTCTGCCGATCAACTGTACAATCACCTATGTTGAATTTCGTATACTCCAAATATAAACACAGATATTCAAACATTCATATCATCATGAACTATAGCGTGACCCACAGAAGATGGACGGTTTCGTTGTTTTTTGAATAACTCAAAAACTACTAGAACAAAATTTTAATATCGTTCAGATGACCATCTTTTTGTAACAATATTCAGTCTTTTTACAATATTTTCGAAGACTTTTTCGAGCATCGGTGGCTGAATTTTTGAAATTTCTTCAGAAATCCCAGTTTTCAGATCTTCCCAATCTGGTTGACGTGTTTCTAAACGCGACTCTTAAGATATCCCCACAAAAAACTTTCTTTGCACTGTCGTGATCGATTCACGCCGAAAATAATGTTCCACGCAAAAAGGGTCCTTCTTCTCGTTATAAGATACCATGATAACTGAAACTGAATAAAAACGAATCTCTCGCGTGTCCACTAAACGTGGAGCACACAGTTTGCGCTGTATCAGTGTTACCAACTACGTTATTAAAAAAAAAACTGGGTCAGCCTATATAATATATTTATTAGTACTACTCAGTACACTCGATACACACGTCACCGCAGTTTCACATGTTTCCTACAGTATTTATATAAGAATTAACTCGAACAATATATTTTAGCAGTTGAAGCTTAATATTAGCATTTATCATTAGTAATTTTCCATTTACTTTTTATATCTTTACTTCGATATTGTGGTAAGGTGTCCTCTGTACTACACAGTGTTTGTAATCCTATATTTTCACATTTACAACTTTACACGAATATATTGTTGCTGTTGTTAATTACAAAGAGTAAAAAAAATCTTTCTTCTTGTTCCCAAAGTATCATTTCGTCCAACAACTCGATTAACGAGTGCGTTGTAATTTTTAAAATACGATACACATCTCTGTGCCATATATCGGAGATTGTGTAGTCTCTATATTGGACACGATAGAAGAGAGTAAATGAAATAAATTGCAAATGACTAATTAATAAACACGGACATTCGATACTTCCTCGAAACAATATTTGTATATCTAAATAAGTATTTTTAAATTTTATATTTCTTATATATATTGTGTATATTTATATACTTTATTGTATGTTAACTTGATAACGATAAAGCTTTGTGTTATTTATAAAACGTTTAGTGATTTGAACTCATTTCTTGTTGTTTATATTTTAAAAAATCACTACATTCCACATTTGTTAAATATATATTCACACGAAAAAAAAAAAAAAAAAAATAGATAACGTCATAATGTTTATACTTTGATTATGGTCAAGAATATTAAAAAAATCAACGTATATAATAATAATAATAATAATTATTCAGAAAAACAGAAAAAGATAGTTTTATACCTTCTTCCGAGAAGGCGTGATAAAACCATATTTTGAAAAAGAAGTCTACAAATCCAATTTTCGACTTTCGCTCGTTCGGGTACTCGATCAGCTCGGTTTTATCGATTTTTTGCAATAATTTGCGCGGAAGCTTTCGTTCGAGTTCGGTATGTAACAATACCTGTAGTTCGTAACCAACCACATACATGATAAAATTACTATTTATATTATGAGAATAATATTAGATTAATGGGACGACGGAGTCTCTTTGAGCAGACGTAAGATCTCCAACTTACGTTTTGCTGATTACACAACATTCATCGTGTACGATTTGGGTGAAGGGAATATATTACTAGAAAAGGTTGAAACTATCAGCCGCAAAAGTTGGACTCGAAATAAACAAGGCTAAAACAAAAATATGATTATAGATAGAGGGAAGCTGTTGGAATTCGGTAATAAGGTCTTCCCAGGATATGATGTTGTAGATAATTTTATGTACGTAGGATTGCTAATTTCTAATAAAGGAGGTACAAACCAGGAAATAAAACGCCGAATTCAAATGGTCCGTACTGACTAAAATATGGAAAAATGGTTCCATTACTAAACCCACAAAAATATATAAGGACATAATTTTCGGTAGTATTATATGCATATGAATAACGGACTTTAAATAAGGTCGGCATAACCTGACTCGACAGTTTTAATGAAGAAAATTTCTCAGCATACCGTGGACAACGATACGAACTAATTAATCCATAGTAGTTGAATCTGACACTATAGTTATCTGATATTGCTGTTCTCCGTGTGATGAAATATTTCGCACACGTTATTCGCAGCGGGCGCGGGTGATATAATCGAACATTCCAAGGGAAAAGACTGAAAGATCGTCCTCCACAGCGTTGGACAGATATAATAATAAAACAATCTGGATTACCATTGTATCAATGTGTAGAACGAGCTAAAGATCGGATATGGCGACAACGATTCAGATTGCTACAAGATCCCGATGATATGATGATGATGATTACAATGAAAATCCGAATTTGTTTATCGATTAATGTATTTGTTTGCAGATAAACGTCTATCGTAACTGCTGGAGTAAATTATGACGCGAATATTCAGAAAGATGAGTAAATAGGATTAACCAAAAAAAGGTGGGAAACTTTAGAAGCATTAGATGCTGTATTAACAATTACCCCAAACCGAATTCTAATTAAAGTAACGGCGTTTCACCTGAAAAGTAAGGATACAAAACGTAGACTAAATGTTAAATTGCAAGGGATATAACTGGAACACTGGGAAGCGTGAATTTGAAACGAGCCCAAAACACATAAAGAACATTACGAAGATAGAAAGAAAAAAAGGCCCTACAAGGAATGGTCTACTCGGAGAAGTGATTACCTGGGGTGTAGATCCAAACGGATATTAAGAATTAAGACTATTCCACATTTTAAGTAAATGTGAAAGGTTCCATGGATATTATCGATCACTAACTAATTATTCCATTATTAAATTATATAAACATGATTGGAACGAAATAGGAGATTTTACCATAAACCTTATTTTTCGTATGATAATATAAAAATATAACATTTATGACGATAATAATAAAATTCATTTACGAATGACGAAATTACTCGTTCGAATGGAAAAAATAAATAAAAATTATGTTAAAAAAATAAACCCGTTCTCAATATATAAATAAAAATTCATTTCGTCTTAAACTCTGTCTTATCCTTGTGACTACAATAATTTTCCCCCACGTGTGTGTGTGTGTGTTAACACATATGGTTCCTATTGAATGATTTCTCTTGTCCACCTTTCATCTGTCTGTCTAATTAACATGACTAGTTCAGGCCTATTTATTTCATTCGATTAGTGTTCTTGTATTAGGTCGATCAATTTAGGTACAATATTATTTTAGAGGAATGGACATTTTTAATTTCCCCAACAATTCCTAACGAAGTACTGGAAGATCATCTAAAAAATAAATTTGGCCTTGAATTAACTTCCCAAATCTCTCTTTTGAGAGTAAACCCTGGTGACGATATTCAGCCATGTAATTAGTTGGAGACTACAGGTGTATTGCAAATCTAACGAAAATGCAATTTAACAAGCTCCTTTCTTCTCGAATTCAATAATAAAAAATTCATCGTGTCTTTATTAGGTTCGATGAGATGACATGCTTCAAATGTTCCAGACGAGGTCATAAAGCCGAAGACCGTCCCGTTGAGGTAGATATTGATGTTCATGGGGCAGTAACCGCATTGCCATTATGTGATGTGCCACAAACATTTACCATTGTAAAATCTAAATACTGATCTACCCAGTTCTAACACAAATAATAATGTTATTAACAGTCCAATAGATTTAACTATAGGTCCTGTGCAGACATCTGTCTTAAATAATGATGGTTGTAAAAGACCTCACTCTGACACCACCGTTGTCAAGTTCCAGCTCTCTTGCTGCGGATTGTAATAACTTTAAAAACCCTGAATAATCATTCCCCCAAAACACAAGAAAAAAATGAAAAATATTACAAAAAACACAATCGAGGATGTACCTTATAACTCTGAGAACATACAAGATACCAATACCATTTTAATAGAAAATGATCTGATAGAATCTGATGCAAGCTCCCCCTCAGATTCAGAACACAAATGTTCCAAGAAAAGGATCAATAAAGAACCTGTCATTTAAAGAAATCTTCCAGCCACTGCAGTCTAACTTTACGTCTCATGATAAAACAATTTTTATCTTTTTATCGATATGTGTAATAAATCTACTGACACAGTGTCGATAGCAAAGGGTTTCACAGATAACATGAGTGGTTTAATACATATGCTAGAAGACAATTACCCACTGATACAGGATCGCAGCACCAAGATCAAATTTACAAAAATTCTGAACAAGCTGAAATCGAAATCTAAAAAACAAGACATTGCTCTTTCCACATGATCGACGGCATATCTATTCTTACATGGAATTGTAATGGGCTGTATGCTCATTATGAAAATCTAAGCTTTCTGATTTCAACTTACAATCCCACCATCCTATGTCTTCGAGAAACTCACTTAAAAGAAAACCAAAAAATTCACCTTCCTACATACTCCACAATATCATGTACACCAGACAATAATAACCATGCTCATGGAGGAGTACTTATCGCTATCAAATCCTCTACACCATATCGCCAAATACAACTTTCTTCTAATTTACAAATTACAGCGATTAGAATTTTGGCCAGACATCCAAAAACGCTTGGCTGTATATACCTTCCTCCCAATGAATTAATTTCAATAGATCAGGTACAATGCATATTCCAAGACCTACCCTCACCATTGATCCTAGTTGGTGACTTTAATGCCCACAACCCCCTATTAAAAAACAAAAAGGGAGGCCTCTTGAACAATTAATTCATCAACACAATCTTATAATGCATAATATGGATCCCACACACTTCAATTTTTCATACAAAACATGGTCTACAATTGATTTAGTTATTTCATCAGCTCAACTTGCAAACAAACTTCATGTATTCTATCACCCGGACTTAGCAGGAAGTGATCATACTCCTCTGGTTATTCTTGACACCACTCAGGGAACCACATATTCTCAACCAATTCACAATTCTTTGAATTATAATAAAACCGATTGGAAAAAATATTCAACACTTTGTGATGATAATATATCTGATACTTCAAATATAGAATTGTTTACTTCCGACCTAGTTCAACTTGCTAAAACTTGCACCCCCACCGACCTCAAGACATTTTCGGACTAATGCAACACCTTGATGGTCGAAGGAATGCTCATCAGCCATACGAGACAGAAGAAAAGCTCTGAAATTGCTGAAAAGTAATCCAAGCAATACTAATTACATTTTATATAAGAAACAGCGCGCTAAAACTAGATATATATTGAGAGAAGCTAAAAAGCAATATTAGATTCATAAACGAGTTAATTTTTAGTTTACTTCATTTCAATTTTTCATGCCAACCCCACCTGCACACCCACACACACACACATATATATATACATCCATATTACCTGCATGGCTAATCGTTTGAGTTGAGCATTTCTCTTGACCGATTCTATATCGCCGACGGCTAAACCGATGAGAAGATTCATCAGTAAAATTGGCATTAACACCATAAAAACGCCTAAAATAATGAATACCGACAGTGGATAGGGTATGACTTTATGATCGTCTCCCGGATTATAATAGGGATAAACGTACGTGCCGAGAAAATCGATTTCGCCTAACATCATAGCGAATGTACGCATTATCGAAATCGGAACTGAACTGAATGATAAGTGATTACCCTTTAAAAATAGATCGAAATAATTTATTATCGTCATCATCATCATTATTACTATTATTATGCGCATTTGCGAGCATTATATATTTTAAATTTTTACTTTGTAACTTTGTTTTCTGAAATATATCGACTGATTTTCTGGTAATATATATAAAAATTTATGTTTACGGTTTTACGTTAGAAAAAGTTTAATTATTTATTGTTATGTTCTGTAGTCAATTTTAATTTTTTTCGGTTATGTTCAAATTTCCCAAATTAAGCGCTTAACAAATCATCAATTT
Organism: Coronaproctus castanopsis; assembly: GCA_032883995.1. Taxonomy (NCBI): domain Eukaryota; kingdom Metazoa; phylum Arthropoda; class Insecta; order Hemiptera; family Monophlebidae; genus Coronaproctus; species Coronaproctus castanopsis. The sequence continues at coordinate 105,570,711 of CM065052.1, read as the reverse complement.
TACACGATTTTACTAGTAGCACGCACGAAAATATGCCTATTACTAGTTTGTTGTTACATTATTTTTTCTTAACTATATTATATTGTGTACTAAAAAATAAAAATTTTCGATTCGACTATTTATTTATTGTTATTAATATCGTTTTTATTACTATTTATTATCACTATTAGCTATTATTATTGTTATTATTATTATTTTATTTATTTATTAATATAATTTTTTCTAAATAATTATCATTCACTAATACAGGTTTGTGTGTATACCCTTGCGTACAGTTTTATTCCTGAAATATTTAAATTAATTTATACATCCCGGCCGAATAGTTCGTTTTCGTGCGTTGTAAGTTTGGCTAGAACATATCAGGACTAAATGATAAACAACTAAAAACGTGTAAATAAACTTACTCAAGCAGTTAGTTTCATCATTTATTACTTCATTCGGACGACAGTCGACTGTGTTTTTGTAAAAATATAATTATAATACAGTATATATTTCTTGGATCTTTTATATGCATTTCGAAACAATCTCGAGATAAATTCGTACACGTGTACAAAATTATAACTACAGAAATTCAAAATAAACACTTCAATATTATCCGTTCTACAAGATTTTCTACTTAGTGCAAATGAAAACGTTACTTTTACCATCTTCGTAAAGGTGTAGTTTTCATTAAAACATATGTGTATATTTTATGCACGTGTAAATATAATAAATTTTATTTTCACTTTTAATTAATGTATTTTTTTATTCCCGTAATTTTTTTTTTAAAAAAGATAATTTTTAAAAGCATTTTTCGAGCGGAATAGTTTTTCCTTTAACGAATAATAAATTTTTGCTCGTCACTCCGTAACGATAATTTATTTAACGTCATTAATGATTTATTCAACATAAAATTGCAACAATTTAAGACGATCGAATTTTTAACATACGAATTTATTTTCAGTTGTTAATTCGAACAATACGTATTATATTATTTCGTAGTCTCGTTTCATTGAATGCGAAAAAAATATCGAATCGAATTATCGCTATTATTATTATTACTTATTATTATTACGAGTAAGTATTTTATTAATATTTTATAATTATTCTTATTAATTGTCATTATTTTATTTTTCGGTAAATATATAATTATTATCGCATTGGGGCGAAAAAATTTTAATTTATAAACTCCGAGTTCTGTCGTTTTATTAATTTTCTAATTAAATTATTTATTTATTTTTTTATTAAATTTTGTCTGCACAGCTATCGACCAGAAATCCAATTCAAGCGACAAAAAGATATTATCGCGTAAAGAATTTTTAAAGAGAACTTGGCCAGTCTATTAAATAGATGTCCCTTATACGGTACATAAACTTTTTTATTTCTTTTTTTTATTGCAATTTGTACCTAGCCTAGTAAGACTATCAACAAATGTTTGAAAAGAGACTCGTGTATGGGGAACACACCCATTGGTGTGTTCTTTGTATTATATATTAACAGCTTGTCTCGTAGCGATAGCTGCGATTGATATCCTATAATAGATTTCTTAGCTTTAGGTCCAATTCCTTCCTTTTCTTCTGTATATCAATCTTCCAATTTATAGTGGAATCCAAATGTACACCAAGGTATTTCACCCCTTTGCTTGGCGGGTACCAGTATATTATTTAAAGTTAATTGTTTATTATGAACCTTTCTATTGGAGAATGAGACGTGTGTACATTTTTCAGGATTTATTTGGAGGTTCCACTTTTGTGTCCATTTAAGTATGGTGTTTAAGTTTTCCTGTAAAATGGCGACAGCCTTATTAGCATCTTCATCAGATGCAATTAACATCGTGTCATCTGCAAATGTTGCTACTTGTACATGTTCATCAGTTGGTAAGTCGGCAGTATAGATAGAATATAAGAGAGGCCCCAATACACTGCCCTGTGGCACACCAGCGTGTATAGGGTATATTTTCGAGTGCTCATCGTCATGTTTTACATAAAATAGCCTGTCTGTCAGGTAAGATTGCAATAATTGATATTTTTCCGGGAAAATCTTTCTAATTTTATATAATAGACCTTCCATGCCATATTTTGTCAAAGGCTTTAGAGATATCAATAAAAATTATTTTTACATAAACTTTAATAAATATTTTTATAATAACGGACATTTAAAAGTTTAAACTCTAGAAATATTTTATATAACGCATTTAAAAATTATATAGTCATCTAAAAAGCGATATTATACAGGAAATACTACATTTTCATCTCTTCCAGTCATGTTTTTTATAATTATTTCAGAAACCAGTGTAAATAATTTTTGGGTAAAAAAATGATAATATAATAAACCCTAGACGTAGAAAAAAAAAATAGACTATAGAATCTGCCGTATTCAATTGACCAAACTTTCCAGAGTTTCTTCCCAGACTATTTTATAACTAGATGAAAGATCAACTTCATATAACCCGATGACGATTATCACGATTGGAGATAAGTTACAAAACACGAACGCGAAAATTAGACGAATTAACAATAGAATTCTAACTATAAAAATTTAAATAAATAAATAATACGTCATTCGTTAGGCATGATTGAAGCGTTATATAACTGTTATTATCGTTTCTAGACGTACCACGAAGAGGTCTTGACCACCACTCAGGGCTATCGAATGTCGATAGTCATATCCTTCTGTACAACACGGTATCGGTAAATGAAAATGTGAACATTCGGAATGAAAGTACGAAATTTTGTACTACAAGAGGCATACCTCAAACAAGTGATTTGATCAATCGAAGTAAAATTCACTCCTGATCACTGTATTAGTTTAGATCGTGATATGTATTGTACAACATTATAAAAAAATATTGTTCGAGAAATGCAAAATCGTGAAATCAGTGTCAAATTTCTGTTTAGTGTAATATTAATCGTATTCGGGCTCATCAAGTTCTTTGATGTACAAATAATAATTATCGGAAGCTGACCTTTGCTAATGCGGTGAAATGCAGACAATTTCTTACTGGCAACATTTAACATTTATCGTTTAGTAATGCATTTACACTGCCTCGTAGGTGATGCTAAATAACTTTTTAAGTTCTATTATCGCTTCCGAAATTCTTGAATATATATATATATATATTCCGATCTAATTACCGCAGAGAAAGACGGAACGTGGAATTTTTGGAAACTTCAGTAAGAATAAAGATAAACCCACCAAACTAAAAAATAAACTGTAGCGGAGGGTCCTTCCAGTGCTTGCATACGGATCCTGACGAAATATATTGTTAACAAACTACGAAAGAGTTATGTTAGGAATTAAGATGTCAGATAAGAGAGCAGACTAAACTGTCGGATGCGGAATGCAATTTTAAGTCAAATAATTATAAAAAGAAATCTACTGGCTCGGAGAAAAATTAAAAAAATCCCATTAAAAAATAATACATCGCTGCATGAAATACAAAAACTGATTTTTTGAATGATACAATAAATTTAAAACAAATATAAATGAACCGAGTGGAGATTATTGTGTGTTTTCTATTATTATGATTTTAATTTTAATATCGTCGTATCATTTAATTATTATCTTTATTATTATATGTATTAACATTACTACTGTTATTGATATTATCGTTATTTCTGTTACTATCGTTTATTTTTTTATCGGTTTAGAAGTAATTCGCCATATTTTTTTTCCGGATTAAAATTTTTAAAATGTAAAAAATATAAATAAGTAGAATTTACGAAATTTTGAAGTAATTATTATACTTATTCCGACAGCGTTCGTAGTACAAAATGAAATTACTTTAGACAGCAAAATGTAAAATGCTAGTCCAAATGCGATTATCAGGATGGAGAACACAATTAAAACTTTGATTAACGTCTGTAATATTTCCAAGAACATAACCACGTATATACCAACATGATCGAACCTATGGGAAATATAACGAAAAATTTAAATAAAAAAAATTTAATCAAATTTATCGATATTTTGCCTCATATCATATTATATACGGTTAATTTAAAAATTGCTGAACTCTTTTTTCCCTTCTAATTTACATTTAATTCTTACTATTAATCGTATTTTATACTTTGTATATATATATATATATACATACCTTTGTAAATTTAGTAGCAAAGTAAACCAGCTCAGGAAAACCGTTATGGAAGCACAAGATATTTGCAAATCTGCGAAACAATCGAATAACAGTGGCGACACCGTAATCGTAGTGGATATATAGAGCAGTATATATATGAGATTTGTAGCATCCGTTAAGTAGGCCCAATTTTGTTGATAAATTTGCAAACATTCTCGTAGAATATTGACCACTATATAGACCATTATACATATTGCAGTTACAAACATTGCCGGAGTTTTTTGATCAGAAATTTTGTTATCCAACTAAAACGAAAATAAATAAATAGTAAATTTGGTTTGATATATAAATTGACTGGCATGTATGTACATATATATATATATATATATATATATATATTATATATTAGAGTGACCAAGAGAAAACGGACGGTTTTATTTTTTAAAAGCGTAATTGGTAATTAAATAAAAAAGAAAATATCATTATAAATCAAAATTTGAAAACCAAAACTAGATTTGTTTTCAAAAAAAATTATTTTCTTTAAATAACAAAAAAAAAAATAATAAAAAAAAAAAACAATAAAACTAATAAATCACAAAAAGCAATAATTAAATTTAAAAAAATACAAAAAAAAAATTAAACTCTTTAATGAAAAAAGTCAAATATTAATATTTTAATGATAAAAAATCCACGGCCCAAGTGAAGCTAATTAATTTCAATCATTTTATTAATTACTCCAATTAATATTTATATTAATAATACAAATATTCGTATATATAAAAATATTATTTAAACTGAAAATAATAAAAATATATTTGCTAGTACAATAGCACAAGTGCGATTAGTTGCTTGCTATATTATCGATTAAATTTGAAACAGCTAAAAAGATCAAGATTGATGAATTTATCGATGAGTTCGCAACAAAAAATGCAAAATATATGCACATATATATGTATAATACTATATACGTAGTAGGTATAACTATTTGTATAACCATTTGTATAACCATTTCACAGCATTTGTATGGCATCCACGTATTACTTCCATTGCGTACGATTATTTGATTTGAAATATTCTTTAAATTTATTTCAAAATTATTTATATTTAAACATATCATACATATAAACAATTAACCGAAAACTAATTTCGTGGACTACTCTGGCTTTAATTGATTATATTCTACATTGATTGTAATATTTTATGTATAGAGTTTATATTATATAGTGTAGCGTTAATTGATTTATGTAAATATTAATTTTAAGGCTTTAAAAACAAATATTTATCTATTTATTTGTTTACAGAACCTTACAACGTGCGCAACAGTAAAACGCCAATTACTTACAGAATAATTATAAAATAAAAGTATCGACAGAAATAAAACCAGACCACACACACACACAACACGCTAATTATAAATAATATTAAAAATGGAAAAATAAATTACTAATATAAACGAAAAATAATAATGTTTCTAATGAAATACAATAGCACATCACAAGTACCAATCATACAACCGTATTCCAACTCGAGACACGCACTAACACATACTAATCTGAATGCAAATCATGTGCACATATGAAGAAAACCGTCAATCGAGTTACGTATAATGACTCTATACGAATTTACAATTGCAATAAATAGGACTTTTAAAATGTGTTTTATCACAAAAAAAAAAAAACATACTGGAAAGTAAGTACTGAAATAAATAGTTTAAAAAAAAATTTATCATATATAAATTTACTATCAAAATGAACACCTAGCTGTGAATCAATGTTTAGTATGTTATTATACAGAACGCAAGGTGGATAGAATTGGTGATTTATAACCTAGATTTGTACGTGCATGTGGTTCATAGAAAACAAAATGTGATCTACTACTAACACGGAATATCATAAATATGATTAATAAATAATTGTCATCTACGATGGTTACTATCGCGATTCAGACTAATGTTAATCCATCTTCACGACGATATCCACAATTTTCTTACCTCTGCCGAATTTTGCGTTCCATTGTTAACGTCCGTAATTCTGGGTACTTGATCGCTCATTAGATTTGACGAAAAAAACGTTACCAATATAAGAAATATACTGTACAAGAGCAAATGAACTAGATGGAAATACTTTCCGTAAGAGTTCCATTTCATCTCCAGATATTTCTCACTGAGGGGATGAGCCAGTAACTCTACACGACCATGGGCTACCATAGCCTATAATAGGACGATAAAAATGTTTATAACGTTGATATTACAATAAGTTCGAGTAACAAAATATAGAATCGTCACACTGGTTGTTATTAAAAAAAATATCCAGTAAAAAATCATGATCACATTATTCTCAAACGGTCGTCATATTCGAACAATAAAAGTTAAAAATTATTCTGTATTTTTTTTTGTTCGATTTTCATTTGTTACTTTTTTCCCGACTAACCCTACAAGATTTTTTGTACGTAATAGCGTATGTGCTAAGTTTTAAGTCTAAAAAATCATTTTAAATTTTACAAATTGAAATATATTTTGATTAAGATTAAAGTATATTTCAAAATCATTTTGAATAATATTAATTTGGTATATATAAATAGATATATGATATGTGTTCTCACGTGTATTACATGTGTGTTTATTTATTACACGCGTGTATATTTGTTTGAACGTCTATTACGTATTTTAACACGATATATATATATATATATATGCGTTGTAATCGATACACTAATAACGGTAACGGAAATGATCTGGAGAAAATTTAAAGTTACCGCATGAAGCAAATTAAAAATATTTAATTTCGAAAATAAGTGAAAATGTTGCTTACGTGTAAACTTAATCTTAAAAATTTCGTATGAATAGAGGATTAAAAGTCTGATGTATGTAAAATATTATAAACATATGTGGATCACTAATTTAGATGAAGATTAAATGGCAGTAGATCACAAGAGGAACACCATGAATCAAGTTTATGGAAAACATATTAAAGAACAGAAACTATGCTGAAGTTGAAAAAATTAGCCCCGCCCAACAACGTAATTGTTGAAGAGATAATTATAATATATATATATATATGTGTGTGTGTTTGTGTGTATATTTGATTATTTTGGACACTGTGATTACATACTAACATTTAATGCTGGTAAAGGATCCGGTGCCGAGATGGATCCGGTCGAGATCTTTTGCTCACCCGCACATCGTAGACACGAAAAGTTGTACTTTATCTGAAAAAAACGGTCAGACTGAATTATTAGTAAAAGGCGGAAAAATTATACTACACGTTATCATAGAAATAAATAAATACACATACATATAATTAATTAGAAAGTAACCTGAGATAAATATTTAATATAATTATTATAGAAAATTTACTTTACGTGTGCGAATATTGACGTATATATGTAACAAATTGTTACATAATTAAGGTATCAATATTCAGATGAAATTATACCTCAAACTTCCAAAATACAATACTTCAACGGTGTTCGTATGATTAATGCCTTATTATCGTAACTAACATTCCTTTCATTTTATTATTTAAAAAAAGAAATATTAAAAATAATTAAAAAACAGCAACAACAATTGCGTTGATTATAAACGAAATAATTATTTTAACTTACCACATATGAAATGTAGTGATTTTTATAAAAAATAAACAAGAAATTAGTTAAAATCGCTAAACGTTTTATAAAAATCACAAAGCATTAAGGTTTTTATTAAAAAAAAAAAAAAATATCGTATCAGCACTAAGTGCTCCAAGCAACGAAGATCCGGATAAACTAATAGATGTTAATTTAACGCCTCCATTGAAGTACAAAATTGTGAGAAATTAAGGAAAAATAATACATTGAGAAAAAATGATAGTAATAAGAATGATCAAGTACAGTGGTTAATAAAAAGACACGCTATCGTCTGAGGAATGAGGAGTAAAACTGGAGTTCGTTAGGTGATTGGAATATCATCACGGCATACGGCACCACTTTCTTTTCAGGCGCCTTAGCGGATTGCTGCTATATTCGAACTTGTGAAATAATCTCTTGTACTGTTGAGTGTGTATGTCACTGATATATGGAATCTTAAGATTATTATGTAGTGTCAGATTGGAGATGTAGACTGAAGCCGACGTGATAGTATGAAGTATCTTCGACTGTTGGTGTATTCTTCAAAGATTACTTTTACAGTGCATCTCTATTTTATAACGCCAAGTGGGGGCGATCGTTGAAAGGTAGATGATCAGTTTAGTCACTAAATTTAAAATAGATTTCCACCCTAACAATAAATGTAGCAATTTTGCACGACTGATGATAGTTCTTTTAGTATGTGCCATATGTAGTCGCCATGTAAGTTCCTTGTCCATAATCATACCTAGGTATCGTACTGAATCTGTTTGGGTAATTTCATCATTATTGATTTTCTGAGCTAGACACCCGGCTTTTCTATTTGTAAACGTAATGTATCCACACTTATTCGGGTTCAATATCAAGCGTCAACTTTGTGCTCATTGAACCAACCGATTTAAGTGATTTTGGACTGCTGTGTTTGTATACATTGCATTCGAGTTGGACGCAAGGATAGCTATATCATCGGCAAGTTGCTAAGGTAGTCTGACTGCTGGTTGACATGTCTGCTGTATAGATTGTGTACAAAGAATTTTTCGTTCTTCAGAGAAGCAATCATTAATTTTAACGATAAATGTTCTATCGGACATGTAGGAGTGAAGTAGAACATTAAGCCATTATCAAGCGATATTATATATTAAAATTATAAAAATATATACAATATATAAGAAATACAAAATATAAAAATACTAATTAAGATACATAATTTATAAAAATAAACAAAATGGAAAATAGTCTGATAGTTAATGTGATAACACAATCTACTCATTCGAAATATAAAACGTAATAGTTATTATTTAGATATACAATTTATAAAAAAAAAAAAAATACTTCATTTTGTTAATTTTTATAAATTATATATCTAATGTAGTATTTTTACATTTTATATTTCTTATATATTGTATAAATATTTTATTATAAGTTCACTTGATAATGGCTCAAAACTTGCGAATTTTATAAAACTTTCAGTGATTTAAACTGATTTCTTGTTATTTTTTAAACTATTTTAAAATTCACCATTCCGCGGTCGTTTCCGTCCACTAGTCGAATTTTTTCGGGGAAAACTAGTGATAGTTTGGGTAGAAAATGTAAGTTTCAAATATCACTGAAACGTCTCCTCCCTCTAGTGTTGGCAGCCAGCTTAGTTCGGTTCGAAAGTGGAAGTTTCAAATATGTCCGAAACGTCACCAATGACAAATTTTAACGCATTCGACGAATGGATATACGATATCACACAACAGATACTACAAGATAAATGAGTTATGTTGAATAAACGGTGATTTCATTAAAAAGCGGTTACCCTCGAGTGAAAATCGTTTATCACGGACGGGTATATAGGAAAATGTTATAAAATGGAAGAAACTATCGTACTTGATAATAAAATGAAGAATCTACACCGAAAATGTATCACCTAAATGATATAGAGAAAAATTCAACAAAATTCGTTAAATCGGTAATACGAAAAATTCGACAGATTAAATTATAATAAAGCCCGGTCGATGGTCAGAATAAGAACACGCCGTAAAAAATTAGAAATCCTGACGACAGATAGGATTCAAAAATAAACGTCGATGACGAAAGGTGTGCTAACAACGTATAATTCTAACGAGAGAACTGATAAATATGAAAATAAGACGATAATAATGGATTAACCAAATATATAGAAATCAGTATGAATGACGACAATGTTATCATAGAAAGAAGACGTCGTTATCAAAAACGCTAAGCTGAATGTAACCTGTACTACTAAAGGTAATTGTAATGGAAGTTAATTTACAGGACAGTTTTGTAGAATTAACCAAACCTAACCCAACCTAACCTAACCTAACATATTAGATGAGCGGTCGACGTTTTAATATAGAATATAATATATAAATAGATTTATATTTATTTAAACGAATATTATACACGATATGATACGATATAAAAAAAGAAAAAAAGAGAAATAGCAAGAATAAAGGCAAGAGCGAGTAGACGAAAGTAGAAAAAAATTTATATGTATTTTTAAAATCCCCCCTCTCCGTTGTTCATTCAGCTAGAGGGCAGCTAGTGAATTTCAACGGTACTCTCCATCTTGGAGAATAATTTCCAGTTTTGTCCGTGATTACCTGTACCACGGTATTCGTGTTGAAATCTGAATATGACAATATAGCGCTGCGTTCGAAACACCGTAAGGCTTGTTTATACGCAGCACCTTATTTTGAAACCAATATCCGCATTATTTTTTTTTTTACCTGATGCATCCTTTTCCATACCTGCTTCAACATTTAATTATACATATTTTACTAGTTAAAGATAATTCGGAATATCTACACGTCTTACTCGGCTCATGTTAAGAAATTTTAACTTTAATTGTTTTCTACTTATATATATATATATATATATAATATAAATTTTTGTTTGGTTTAAGTCTTCGATATATGCACGCATATTATGAAGAATAGCACTAGAAACATTTAATGATTTTTGATATGCCTAACGACTATATGAACTCAGTGCGCATTATCTTATGGCACACATTAACATCATTATTACGTATAGTGAATCATGTTAATTTTAGAGTTTTAAAAAATTATATAATTCGTTCTCGTAAAAGTAATTAACATTTGAAATCGTCTATCCGTAATGTCCGTTGAAGTTAGGGTTTGTAAAAATTTGTGATCGATTTTTATTTTAATTTCATTTTTACTTGTCGCATTAGAATTACGATATTTTGTAAATTTCTCTTTACGTCGAAATGTATAAATGCGTATATCTTATTGATATCACTAGTAATCACGTCTCTCTGGAAAAAGTATTGACAACATTTAAATGTTGTAGAAAAATAATATTCGCTATGCAGATGACACGATCCTAATAATATATAATCTAAAGGAATTTTAACGGTTCTTGGGACTATTAAAATAATATACAATTTTACAATCGATGCACACTAAAGACTATGTTTACAAGGTGTTTCTTTTTTAAACTAATGCACCGTCACAAATATCATTAACGTGTTTAATAAATTATTTTTATTTCTTAATTGTATTATTTCTATAATATTTTTTGTTTTGGTTTTTTTTTTCTTTTTTCTTTCTATATGTAAAATATAATAGTTACGGTTAAAGTCATTAATTCTACATTTACATCATTCGCAATATTTGCCGTGTAATGACTTATTATTATTGTTTTGGTTTATAGACTTCGTCAAATCTAACTTTAAATTATCTATCCGTTTTAACTGTATATATGTTTCTACACAATTATTATAAAATTTAATTTACAAAGATCCATTATTTAAAGCTATTCGTAACCTTAAGATGGCGTAAGTGCTAATAAACCGGTTTTTTTTTTTTCTAGTACCCGGTTACCACTTTAAAAACAAATTTGCCACATTCGGTACACATTTATAAAAATATTTATTTAGTTAGCGAAATCAGAAATGCAGTTGGAAATTCTGGAGATAGAAATTAAAATAACGACATAATCGAACATGATGAAATCCAAACTAAGGATTATGTTGAAAAAGATCACGCTGGAGAGCGCACTTAGTTGGACGACGGTAGATGAAATGTCGACGAAATTAAAGATTTAACAAGTTGCGCATGAATAAAACGACGTTGCAATAGACAGATGTAACGGGTGTACAATGAAAACTTCCTCGTGTGATAATTAAATGTTCCAGAAAAAAGAATTGACTCGAGTTACGGAACTAAGGAAGGCGTGGTGGAGCCTGGATAGAAGAACTGTCAAGCAGAAACATTTTAAAATTTGGACAGTGGCGAGTAATGAAACAACACGTACACGAAAGAACCACCGTAACCACAGTGGGCATGTTGGACAATGATCTTTGTGGTTGTGGAAAAGTTCAAAGTGTCAAATATTTACCGCAGTATGACCATTTATATCAGCAAATGCTAAGTAGGTAGATCGACTATATACAAATATACAAATACTGACAACGAGGTCGTTGGTCCGATTAAATACGGGAGTTGTATGTAAGTTTCGTAATTTATTGTGCAGGTTGAATACTTTAATAATAATAATAATAATAATATGAATAATAATTATATTGACATTATAAATGATCATTTTAGAAGTTTAAATTTATAATGGCGACTGAAGAACAAAAGCTAAAATTACGTTTAAAAAAAAAAGCAAATTTTGATTAAAAATATAAAAAAATATATTGTGAAAAAATTATTACGGTAGAACCGGAAATTACTTACGTAAAAAAGTTTAGAATCCTTTTTGCAATTGGCTTTCGTAATACACTTGTCCTGAACAGCTTCGAATACCCGAGGCATGCTTGCTATCAAAGCTAACGTGACGCAAGGATGTTTATCTGATTTCAACGACATTACTTCCGGGCCTCTGAAAAAATAAGTTTATGGAAAACTTTGGTTATAGCATAGCAACCAAAAGGACTGAACAAAAAGTAAATAATTAAACACAAACCAAATGACCTGCGACAAGATATACGAGATTAAAGCCCGTATGCAGAAATGAGCGGAAAAAAATGTGAATATTCGGCAATAAACTCAAAAAAGATAAAGTGATAATTGTTACAAAACATACAATTAACATGTTTTAGAGCCGATTTTCGTATTTTAAATAAGAGTGACATCTTTTAGGCATACTTGAAAGCTTAGTTATAAATTATTTTCAAAGATAGCAGAACTATCGCGGCATGGAATGGAATTTATAATAATTTTAAATTGGGTTTCAACGAGTTAATTAATTAATTCTTTTTTTAAACAACAGTCTGTAAAAGTAGTTGAACACGATTTTTTAGGAAACAGCGTGAGTTAAAATAAACTAAAAGTTGTAACATTTGAACATTTTTCAAACAAAATCTTTTTATCTCTTCTAAATACGCTTTCTCCCGCCTGTACTTGATACAAATGAATAATCGAAAAAGCATAATTTTATTTAAGTAACACGAAAACATGGTACAACAGATTATAAATGTTAAGTACCCGATACATTTCGGCATTTGCTTGGCCTAAAATGGATCGACCACACAAGTAATGATAGTACCTTCCGTACATCAACTGCTCGTTATGAAGCGTTTGAAATGGATAGAGCATACGCTACGTACAGGAAGAATTCCGAAAAAAATGATATATATGGAATTTTAAAAGATGGATGCGGGCTGCTCGACGGATCACTGTTACGGTACAAAGACGTGTTGGTGCAGATCTTAAAAAGATCGATATTAAACCCAAGACAGAGCGATGGATAAATACAGCTGGCGATCGGAAAACTGATAGCCGAATGTGTGAAAGTAACTGTTCACAGAAAACAGAAGAAATGAGCTGTATATGTCAAAATTCGGATAAACTGTGCCAACTATTCTCCTTTCAGAAGTATATGTCTCATATGCGTTTTATAAACATGGATGATTGTCAATCAAGAGTCTTTATACTCGTCCGCGAGTAATGAGAATGTGGAATAAGAAAATATTTTGCATAATGTCAATTAAAAATAATTTTTACCATTTACATTCTTATTTTCCCAATATTATTTCACACCTTTCCAGTGTCTTCTTTCTTTTTCCCGTTCATATTCGTCCGGTTTTCTTTATTACAATGTCATTGCTTGAAAAGTTTGGGCCCTATATTTAAACTTATTCCTATCTCCAATTTCTTCACATAGTCCCATATGTTTGACATTTCTTTTGAATTTGCACCATGCTATTCGAATTACTATCGAAGAAGTCAAAGATCTTTAAGTCTCAATAAAATTTTATCCTTAATTGTGTCGCTGACCTTTCTTACTGTTTTATTACTGGTTTTCCGACGTCTTCCTAGGGCGCAATATTTTTCGGATTATATTTTCTCTCCCTTAATTTCCAGTTAATATATTTCCATGTTTGGCGTCAATGTTACGAATTCGACTGTGTGTAAAGCACTATGTTGTAGTGTCTTATTTTAGCATTTTTAGATACTAATTTTTTATTACATATACACCCTAGTTGAAAAGTCATATTCAATCTATTGTGCATTTACCAGTCCTCCTTTTTTGATATTTAAATTCTTATACTCTTCTAATTATTCCGTAACGGGTTTATGATGTTGGGAAGATTAAAAAAAATAATAATAATTGACGCCATAATGTTAACAAGAAGAAGAAGTTTATAAACATTATTCTCATCGCTGATTCCAACAATAGTCGTCACATCGAAAAGTCAATTTCCTCTGTTTTGTTATTATTATTATTATACATATGTTTACCAAACGAAAACAAAGACTTCGTGGTGTAGCAGCGATGATTTAACATACTTGTCGCGTAATCTAAGTTCGAAACCCATCGAGGGCGACAATTTTTAATAGTAAAAACGACTCTAATCAACTCAGCTATCTGTTACATTGGTCGGTAAATGAGTACCACCTTCAGTTATATCCATCTGTTATATTAGAAAATTAAAAACGGCGTCTATACCAACCTATCCTCGTGAGTAACCATAGCAAGCGCCACTTCCGGGAATTTGTAATAAATCGCATAGTCTATGGCGCTCAGATCTTGCATGTTCGAAAGTAGTTTACAATTCAACGATAACAGCAAAGTAACTGCGCGCGGTTTATTTTCCATCGTAGCCAAATGCAGCGCTGTATTCTGAAGTAACAGCGTTAAAAAATATATATATTTTATTTCTCGTGATAATTTAAAATAAATATATTTACGCTAGAAAATATGGTTGTATTGTAAATTACCCCACCCTCCAAAAATATCTTATTTTTTGAGAATTAACTTTTAAATCGCTAAATATACTCATTAAGATGCGCCGATTTTAAAATAAATTACACCTTTTTAAAATTTTACTTATATGTATGTTTACAAACATGAAATAGTGGTTTCTCCGTTATCGATTAGGTTATTATTGTTTTATTTAAAAATTATTTTTATAAAATAAAAAGCAAAATAGTGTAGTTTCAAAATTATGTTTTAATAAACTTTTTATAGTAATAAATAATTGGGTTCTTAAATTGTTGTTTTAATTTAAAAATTATTATCATTTGAATTGTTGTTATTTATTTTTGGGTCTTGTGTATTTTGTTTCGTCGAGGAGTGCGACCGTTAAAATTCGCAATCGTTGTCCTCATGATTGTTCTGTTTCCTATGTTTTAATTTTTTATTGTTAATTTATTATATTAGTTTTTTATTTATTAACAAATATATATATATATCATTAATAAACTGTTTTTAACTACTTTGTACGTGAATAAACCTGGCTTGTTGGTTAAGTTAGGTTATTTTAGACTACGCTAGCGACCTAGTAATTTATTAATAATTCATTATTAGGTTTCTTTCTTTATAATGTACACGATGACACTATACTAATAATCATTAGCTAACATTTTAGTAATTATTCTCTGATTATAGTAAAAATAGAAGGCAACAACCAGGTGCGCTTTAAATTCTAACCAAATCGAATTTGCGATTATTTTTGGTATTTTATGTTAACATTTATTTCCATATATGCGTTTGTTTTCCTTCCAACGTGTATAAAGAGGATTACTATTTATATCCATCTAACTTTTCGTTATTAAATTGATTTTTACGTTCAAAATATTTTTAACATTACGTTTAATAGTTTTACATCGTGCAAAAAAAAAAATTAACGTGTTGCTCGAGGATTAATTCAGTTCGTTAGCTACAATGTAAAAAATAATTTTAAAAATGTTATATAATCAACCCGATCTTTATCCGTCTGATCCAAAAGATGAGAATGTACGGAATGTAACAGCTCCATCGTTCGCGTACAGCCCGCCATGGCTGCCAGGTGCAGAGGATTACGACCGTTATGATCTCGATGTAGCAAAGCACCTCGATTCAATAGTAACTGAACCATGCTCGTATGACCTGTGTACAGACGTAATATCATTTACCATTAAATTTCGTTTGGACTTACGCGAAATTACAATGATTTATATATATAATATACAGATTGTCACAAATTATATATATATATATATATATATATATATATATATATATATATATATATATATATATATATATATCGTAATTCGAAAAAGTTGTAAATCCCGCCATCGTGTCATTCCATTGAGATACTTTTTCGTGTTCGAGAACCACCTCGGGTTGGTTTTCGACTTACCAGAATGCTCAGATTCGTTTACTTTCTGAATATAGGCGTAAAATGACAGTCTTCTTTGGCTCATAACGTCAGATAGCTTTTCTGCTTAATTTATAACTTTTGTAATTACGGACGAATTTATATAAAAGCAAAAATTAAAATAACTTTTACCTTGTTTGGAAGCTATGTGCAAAGGAGTTAAACCTCCGCCATTGGCTTCGTTGATTATAAAAGTTCCTTTCTCGGAATCTAATAACTTCTTCAGTATGTTAATACGACCGTGCCTGTAGGCAGAACAAAAGTAATTAAAAATCGAGATATTATTTTTAATAACAAATAAATCGTTAACCTCTTATTTAAATTTTAGATTTTTTATTAAATAAAACGAAAAAAAAACACGATATTTTTCACGTCATCGATTAAAAATTGACGAAAGTTTTAAATCAGTATTTTCGTAAATGTTTCGTCTTAATTCTCGATTAAATAAATAACAGCGATGGAAACGCTTTCATGGAAAATCCCCGCATCAAACAAACCTATCGAAATAAACAATATTGTAAAACATTTTATAAATAACTTTATACAGGATGTAACGGTACATGAAACAGTAATGGACTATTTCAAAAAGAAAAAAGGTCTCCACGCGTTCTAGAAATATGGCGTTGGTGTCAGATGTTAAAAATACTTTAAACGAGTAACATAATTATTGGCGACAAATGGGGCATAATAAACGGTAAGTGACCCCGCACAATGCACACTAAGGTGGATCATTCCGCTGCAGATGAACATATCTCATCTTTGTATAATCCACTCGAAGTCCTGTGATGACCACGTCCACTTTGCGGCACTATATGTGTACATTACACGTATTGTTGACTCGCTGGAACGCAGTTTATTTGTTGAAGCGACAGAATACAATTTTTATTCCCATTGATGCAATAATTCCTTCTTGATGTGTCGCGCAAAATTTGATAGAGGATTGGCGCAGACAGTGCAATCACTGCATCTTTAGCTGCACCATCGGACAGTTCATTATCATAAAGTTCAATATGAACTGGAACCCAAAGAAATGTGATCGTTTGTTGTAAGCTTTTCTCTAAGACATTGATAATTTTCTTCGTTTTATATGCATCGTATATCAATTTTAATGGTAATAGCGATTCCGAACAGATAATGGCTGAAGAAGGTGTGTCGCATGGATGAACTAAATAATTAGTCTTAAAAATTAAAACGCATCACGATTAATAGTATAATTTTGAGACGGTTATTTCAATATTATCTATTTCCAACGGAAAACAAGGATTTTTTAACACTATACAACACATCACTCCGTTCGTATATTCATTCTTCGCACGATGCGATTCTTATTTATCCCATATTCCTTATTACATACATACATACATACATATATATATATATATATATATATATATATATATATATATAAATAAATGTTGAATATATTGGAGAGTAGTGAGTTTATTAATTATAAACCAAACAAAATATAACCCCTTTTAATCACTAAAAGTTTTTTATCGCGGAGCTTTTCGACAGTTACGTCATTTTCAAGCACGCATAATAAATATTACATCTTTTTTTTATCGCGATAAAAAACTTTTAGTGATTAAAATGTGTTATATTTTGTTTGGTTTATATATATATATATATATATATATATATATATATATATATGTGTGTGTGTGTATAACGTACATATTTAAACCATCGTTAATATTAACGACGTACTCACTACGCAAATATGTAATTTATTATTATTCTGGATTTTAAACGTAACTTTTAACAACAGCAAACGTATACTTTCAAAGTAAAACATAATAAATTAAGAAAGTAAATAATTGGAGTGCCCGACACTTGCTTCACCACCATTATAACAGTAATATGTGATATACACATACATATAATACTATATTATTAAGAACAATAAAGCTTACGTTAAAAAATCAGAAAAAAAAAGTGATTTAACAAATAAGTGATTTTATAAAATGGTCATTAAACAAATTAAAATAAATGCATTAAAGTAAGATTTAAATATTATACAGAATGAATCATAAAATATAATGTTTTAGTCTGCAATGCTTATATTTAGTGTGCATTTGATATAGTTGTCTGAAATCGTATCTACCAATGAGATTAACCACTTTGTTTGGATGTAGGGTACAATTAATAAAAAAACTTTCGCGCAAGCAAAAATATGTAATTTTTGAGAAACGGCAATCGTAATTCGTTGAGCATATGTGTAACTTTTGTGTAAGGATAAATATTCAGAATAATCCTACAGCACTGGTTCTAAGTTATTAAAATTAGTATTGGAAATATGGCACCAAGCGGGACAGGAATATCTAATAATTGGTCGAATAAGAGTCGTATAAATTTGTTTTTCAAATTCAGAAATAATTTCACGTAAAAAAGTGGGTGAATTGTGCTAATTGGTTTATCGACCTCAACATTAATGTAATTAATAAGACTGGCAAATGCCAATCGCTTATCCAGGATTATATCTAGATAACGAATGTTAAAAAAAAAAGTATCCCAAATTTCGCCATAATAGATATTTTAGTGGCTATCTAGGGACTTTATCATCGTCATTCTCATTTTATTAAAATTTTCATTTATTCGATGAAAGCTATACGATTACGGTGTGGACACGATTATATTAAAAAGAAAAGAGCGAGACAAAAAACTGGAAAGATGAAAACAAAACGATTGAAATAAAAAAAACAAATGCAGATTTGACACAAGATTCAACTATGAAATCTCCGTAAGTATATTTACGACAACGAGAATGGTGCATAATGCACGGGACACAGTAGGTGTGCTTACACGTTGAACAAGTGGAAGATGCCCCCGCGAGTCAGAGGTGCAAATGCGATCATCTGTATAAATGTGAGATACTTTCGAGTAATAATATAATTAGTAGACACGAAATAACGTACTCTGGCAAATATCTTTAACCCTAAAAATATTTAAGATTATTTATTTAACTCCATACGAACGAATATACGAAAAATATCCGTTTGTGTGTGTGTATGTATGCATGTGTATATTATATATGAATATGTATGTATGTGTATATTATATATGAATATGTATGCATGTGTATATTATATATGAATATGTATGCATGTGTATATTATATATGAATATATATGCGTGTGTGTGCGTGTGTGTACATGCATATGTACAAACAATTATCGATACTGACCAAGCTGCCAAGTGTAGAGGAGTTTCTTTTTCGTTATTCTTCAAATTGATACACGCCCCGTATTTCAGTAAATTTTCCAAACTTTTTATATAACCGCCTTGGCAAGCGTAATGCATCGGTGTACTACCTTGATTATCTTTTTCGTCCAACAAATTTTGAAACATTTCGATACAACGCGCCTAAACGTAAAAATTTAAAATCATAATCGATTAAAATTTTATTCTAAAGAAATTAAAATTAATGTAGTAATTCGATATATTCACGATTAAATATAAAATACAGATTTAATGACGCGTGTTAGTTGTAATTTTTTATTTTAATGCTCCGATTCGTTGAAAAATCGGAACCACAAAAAAATTCACCCTTAAAAACCAAAAAAAAAAAAACATTCGACTTATCTTGCATACAAAAAAATGTAATGTTCTTTCAATTACGAAAGTTGTTAGGTGACATCCACCTCATTTATCTTCGTCAAGCATTAGATTGATGGAAGACTAATCAAACAACGTTATCTGGTAAGCCTATTCTCTCAATGATTTTTTTTACAACTTAATTCGATTACAGTTTTTTAATAAAAACTTGATAATTTTTTTTTAAATGTTTTTTTTTCTCAACATATATTTGCGAGGAATTACACGGCAGATATTTGATAATCGGCATACTGAACAGGATACGAGATATTGAACGGAGCTACCAAAACTCGAAAAATTCGAATACTAATAATAAAACAACTCTGTTCCGAACTTTTGACTTGCGTAGGATGTCTACCAAGAAATAAAACTTATATGTCCTAATTTTTTAATGTAATATATGAATCAGAAATTCTTGAATATATATCTTCGGACTATCAAAAATTAATCGTTTTCCTACAATTTATATATACATAATAATAATGATGTATACACACGTAACTTAGAGTATAGTCGTCTAATTTAAAAATACATAGAAAAATAGGAAGAAAATCAAATACGCGTAGGAAGGTGTGAGATAAGTTCAATATGCTCTTTACAATCGTCATCTTACTATTGTGCAAAATATTTTGCAAGTTTTTAAAATATCGCGATAAATTTATGATTTTATTATTATTCTTTTTAATCCTGAAACGTACGGAACTATGCCTTCTAATCGTTAATATTATTATTATTATTTACGTGATTTTTGTCCTTATTCCACTTTTATTTCACCAGAATTGAACGTGTAACTCACAATGATTTATCAATGATTATATATATATATATATATATATATATATATATATATATATATATATATATATATATATATATATATATATACATACATGTATATATATATATATACATACATGTATATATATAAACGTATGTGTATAATTTAATTTCAACTACTTAACTTTCTGTAATAATACATTTATTCTAAAAAATTCTCTCTGCTAATTTTTCGTCGGAGTTATTTATCTTCCCTGTTTTTAAATGCTGTTAATCACACGACTAGTTGCAAATATATGCTCGTAATTAATGCGGTAATATAATGTGTAATGTTGTTAGCAATTAAGATTTATTATTTTAATATTCGCTCGAATACATGATTTTTTTTACTGTATTATGTACTACGATTGTGCTAAGTAGTCAGTCGTTATTGCCGATGTTATGATTTTGTAAATTCATTATAAAGTTTTTATTGCTTTTTTGGTTCAAGAGAATAGACAATTTTAACCAATATTTTAGTTACCAAAAATAAGTACATTCGAGCGCATTAAAAATATGTGTCCGATAAAAAACAAATCAATTTCTTGTGAAATAATATGAACGTATACATGGTTATGTGCGTATGATTATTTTCGAGAATTCTTACGTACGTACCTCAATGATACATTGTGCAAGTTCCTCGATATTACCACCTTTTAGCACCGTTAAATGGAGAATGTTACGCTGATTGGAATCCTTCAGGTGTATATCAGCTCCTAATTCGATTAAAGTTTTAACAGTTTTCCAACAGCATCTCGATGCCGCTAACAGTAACGGAGAACGGTTCTCTTTATCTAAAGCATTTATGTCAGCACCCTGCACAGTAAAAGAAAGAAATAGAATACGACTATTACTAAAGTGTAGCTTGTGTCAAGATACATATATATATATATATATATATATATATATATATATATATATATATATAATAATCACTTAATAGTCGTTTAAGTATATCTATAAATTTAGTGTCAATCATCTCAACACTAGCCATAATCATTACCAAAACTAAATCAATTCCTGATCACCTATATACAAGAACAAAAATCGATCGATATATTCGAATATCCATAGTAAATTGTATAATATAAACGATGCTGTCAGATTACATATTACGCAGATGACTTATTATTAATTTATAATTTTATCATCTAAACATAATATTCTTAGACATGTCGATAAAAGTAATTAATTTTTAGATTAATAAATATCATCGCGGGTTTTATCGCGTCGATAATCTTACGTATAATCAACAACAACAACAACGTATATTTCAACATAATTTACAGTGAGTATACACAAACCAAAAATTTTAAATAATAATTACGTAAAGCCCAGGATGGCTCACCGTACATCAGAAATAATACAAAAACCCGTAATAAATAAAAGAAGTAATTATACTTATACTTATAATGACAGCAAAAAATAATTGAAAAAAAACTGTACAGCAAAAAACAAAAAATTAAGATAGTAATAATAAAACAAAAGAAAAAACACGCGAGACATTTAAAAAAAAAAAAGAAGGAATATTAATTTCTAAAATAATCGCCATATAACGTTACAACAGGTTATGTTTGAGCCTCCTATGTTTATATTTACTATACATAAATTGGAGTTGCCTGGAATCGTAATTACCAATGGTAGAAATTAAACTATTATCGTGGACTAAGCAGTCATCGCAGAACTTACGCGTTAAATTTGAGATATGGTCCTTAATATAAGGCATGTTTAAGATAGCATGCATGTCAACGATTTTGTGGTATCTAGGTACATTTAGCACACATCTGAGACACCTATTTTGAAATACTTGTAACTTATTAAAATTTGTATTTGAAATAAAACTCAAGCTGGACAACAGTACGTCATTATGGGACGTATAATTGTTTTATACAGAATTAATTTATTATTTACATTAAGAAATTATTTTCTGTTGATTAATGGGTATATGGCAGATATACTCCTGCTAGCTTTCAAGGTAGTATGACTGACATGTTCAGAAAAATTTAGTCTGTTATCCAAGACTACCCCGAGGTATCGAACATGTTTTGACCAACTCACAGTAGTAGAGTTGACCTTAACTTCAGCAGGTAACTTGGGACGCCTGCGGGTGAAAAATATAGCCTCCGTTTTATCACAATTAATATCAATTTGCCATTTTTTATAATAACGCAGAACGCGATTTATTCCTGACTGTAACTTATTAGTAATTGCTTTAGGTATATAAGAAGTACAGAGAAGAGCTGTATCTTCTGCATAAAGAGCAGTCTGAATATCAGGTAGATTTGGAAAATCAGATAAGAACAAAGTAAACAGAAAGGGACCCAGAATACTACCTTGGGGATCCCCCCTGAGCACGTTTTCATAGTAGACCTTGAATCATTGATGGTAACGTAAAATAGTCTGTTTGCTAAATAGCTGCTAATAACGTTGATTACATAACGAGGAAACTGATATTTTATCATTTTGTAAATAATACCTTTATGCCAAGTAGTATCGAAAGCCTTCGCAACGTCCAGGAGAACCATACCAGTATGTTTATTACGATTAAAATTATGTGTGATAAACTCCGTGATTCGTGCTACTTGTTGGGTGGTAGAATAATCTGGACGAAAGCCAAACTGTGTGTTAGGAATGAGCCAAACTGTGTGTTAGGAATGATTTTTTGGTTATCTGCATGAAGTCTTAAACGGGATAGTATAATTTTTTCCGCTATTTTGCTTAGATTTCTCAATAAACTAATAGGACGTATGTTACTTGCACACGAGGCATCCTTTCCGGGTTTGGGAAGAGCAATAATTTTAGCTACCTTCCAACTGTTTGGATAATAACCGAATCTAAAGATATCATTAATTAAATTTGTAAGTTCAATAATAGCTTTTAGCGGCAATTTCTTAATAATGGGAGTAGAAATATTGTCATCCCCTGACGAACCTTTTACTTTTGTAGCTTTAATATTACTAAGGACTTCACTTGGGGTGACAAGAGGGAAAATATTGAGCAGTTGATTGGCATTGAGGAATTTTTTAACAGCTGAATGAATTTTTCTCACTTGATAGCCAGATGCAAAATTAGAATTACGATTATGAACTTTGGAATACTGTGATGCTAAAAACTCAGCTTTCGCTTCATTTTTGTAAACATAGTTATTTAAGTGTGAATCGTAGAGTGGCGGAAGACTCAGGTATTGTCTGCAAACTTTCCATAGCCGACTATCATTAGGCTTAAGCTTAGAGAAAGTTGAATTGAAATTGTAATTTTTAAATTTACGCAAAAGAAAACTAACCAATTTATTAAGAAAATTAAACACGTTTTTCAAATTTTGAGAACGATTAGAGAAACGATGCTTAATATATAATAACACCGTACTTAATAATTTTACGCTGGATCGTACAAATTATATAAAATACCTTTGTGTAATTATAGATGATTAATTATAAGTTATACTGATATTTTCTCTATTTGTGTTACGAAATGTTATATTTACTTGTGTGTGCAACTGTGTCCAATGCGAAAGTATTCGTGAGATAACGTTGCGAGTTCGACGTTAGAAGTTTGAATGAATTTACGCAGACGTCAGTATGTTTTTGGACCACTTTTCAAATTTTATGTTTGAATTAAACATATACCTAAATAATCTCACAACCGATAACTGTAAGCTATCTCAGCAATATAACGTATCATCTAACTTTGGTTATGTTTGTCTTATGAAATATTTATCGCTATGTACATAATTAATTTCATCGAGGATTTTTATTTTTATTTTATCGTCGAATTAATTTGATTCGTGCTAAATACAAAAAGAAAGTAAAATTATATATATATATATATATATATATATATATATATATTTCTATAATCATACACATTCAGCGAATGAAAAAACGATAAACATTAGAAAAGTACAGGATACAGATTACACAAGTATATATAGCTTATTGGCGCTAAAGTCGTTATAAAAACTATATATAACGGGAGAGAAAAATTCGCTTTAATTTAATTATGCAGCAGATAAAATGGTTATCATGAGAGAAAGTTTGCTGTTTGGGGAGTGTTACGTTTATATTCAACTAATTCGAAACACCAAATTTAAAACAGAGTAAATAAACCTTTTGGGGGGGAGTTTTGTTCGAACGATGGATGACGTCATTACAAGACGGATACGAAGTAATAATTCCAACTTTTACTTATGTAGTAGGGCGTCAAAATTTAATATTTCATGATTACCTTTTATTATAATGTTTTTTTATTTACATCAACTTTGTATTCAAATAGCTAGAAAGAAGGATAACATATAAGTTGGCTGCGTAGCTTTCGCGGATGGCTTGGCGATTTTATCAGAGAACATACATGATGTTATAGAACAAATAAATATCCTTAAAAAGCTGGCAGAGAAAAGCAGGACTAAAAATATAATTTGAAAGAACAAAACATATGACTGATGTAAAAAATGCTCCTAGGTTTATGGTTACCAAATATGAACATATAAACAAGTCAAACACAAAATACTTAGGATACAAACAAACGTGTTAGATAAAACAGCTAAAAGAACAAGAAAAACCGAATTAGCATTCCAATTAACAAAAAATATATCTAATAAAAAAAAATTGATGCAGGTAAAATCAAAATTATGGTATTATTATGCGGTGATTAAACCGGAATGACTATATGCGTCGGACTGTTTAGCAATGAATGTAAGTAAATTAAAATGAAGGAAAGGAAAATAGTGCGTAAAATTCTAGGACCACCGAGATGTGACCGGGAAATGTAGAAAAAACGAGTAATAAGTAAATATACGGGCATATCGAAGATATTATAATCACAATGAAAAAAAGAAAATTAAGCTATTATGGTCACTTAAAAAGAATTAAGGCGGAACGATTAACAAGAAGAATTTGCGAATACTTTGATAAAAACCTTAGAACGCAAATTGCCCGATTCCGGGAGATCTTGAGCAAATTAACGTCACGGAAGAAGACATTATGAATAGGAGTAGGTGCGAAGTTAATACTTTCCTTTGAAGAAAAAGTGAAGAAGAGAACCGATGACTGGTGTCAAGTGGACAGATGAAAGGAAAGAAAAACATACCGAAGCAATGAAGAAATATTGGAGGGAAAAAACAAACAGCCATGATATTTTACATGGCCCATAGCTGGCCAATTCGAAGAAAGAATAATAGTAATAATAAATAACACGTAAGGTAATACTTAATCTAGACACGTACAAGACGTACAATATTACAAAAAAAAAAATAATGCGAGATAACTGATTTGATTATAAATTAACCTGATGGTGAATGTGGTAACAATCAACCAATCAATAATATACATTATAATATAAAAATTAAAAATGATTATATTTATAATGTACTTCTTAAAAATAATTCTTCATCTAAATTTGTCATTGAATATAGTTTTTAGATTATATAAATTAATCTAATTTTTAAATATTAAATCGATGATGCCGAAATTTGTATTTTTTTGTTTTGTTTAATTTACATATAAAATTGGTGATTTGAGAATCAATTTTCATGCGACACTCTATTAATTGTGATACACGACTTTAGTAGTAAATTTTACACTCGAATCTAGATAGTCGATCGCTCACATTAATTTCCCGGAGGTTTCTTCGACGCCACGCAGGCATTGACATAAATAAATTAGTAGTTAGGATAATGAATGAAATAGCGCAACTGTACTACCCGTGCCAAATGTAGCGACATTTAAGAAATCATCATTATTACAAAATATGGTATTCGACGTCAATACATACTTCTTCTTCTTTTTGTCAATCCGTAGATTGGTGGATAACCTTTATGACTCATGATCCTAGTAAGTTCAACTAAAATTGTCCTCCTCTTAAGGCTTGCATGACTTGTTGTACCCGAGTCTTCTATTATTTGATCTATATATTTACTCCTTGGGCTTCCTCTGTATCGTTTTCCTTCTATTTTCTCTTTAATTACATGATACTTGGATTGCGTCGTTTAATTTTTCTACTTTTTAACTTCTGAATGAAGCTCCTCGATTCGTTTATGTTTTTAAAAACTTTTTCGTTTGTCACTTTTTCTGTGTAACAAATTCCCTGTAATCTACGTCAGCACCGAGTTTCGAAGGCCTCAATTTAGTTGATACATTTGCCGGTTGATCGTCAAAATTTCTAATCCATAATTCAGTATGCTCCGTACGTACGATTTAACAAAGTGCTTCCTAGTTTCTACTTTTATATTTCTTGACGTTAGTAAAGATTTCCTTTTGTTGAAAGCCATTTTTGCTAAACTAGTACATATCTCTTCGTCACTTCTTCCATCTTGAGTGATTATGCTACCCAGGTATCTATTCCAATTTACTTGTTTTAATCTTTTTCCATTAATTTTTATATCTATTATATCTTGCTTTTTAGCACATTTCATAACTACCGTTTTTTCTTAATTTATTGACATATTATACTTTTTTTTTGCTGCAATCGCTAGCTGTTTTACCGATTCTTAAAGTTGTTTTTCATTACTTCCCACGATTTTTATGTCATCTTCCCATCCTGCTGCCTTCTTGCGTTTCAATTGTTTCAACACCGATTTCTTCTACCGTTATAAGTGGGCCCGAATTATCATTCGTACTCGTTTCTTCCTTTTTCTTATTTATGTCTGTATTTGCGTCCTTTCCCTAGAACAGTTCTTCTATATATATATTTTCCAGCGTTGTATTTTATCTTTTTCTTCTAGTATTTGTTTTCCATTTTCATCTTCCATTCCGTTTGCTTTAATTTTGATTTCATTGAAGTGCTTGCTTATATGATTATATGCTTTCTCTACTTCTCCTTTCTTTAAGTTTTCATCTATTTTTGCGTATTCTGCTTCAATAAATTCGATACTAGGATCCATGAAATCAAACATATCTCTAGGACAGCAACGGACATCCTATGGCGGAATATATTTATAACATTACGAAATCAGATGCGTTACATTCCCTTCGATCTGAGGTTACGCTGGCATTAACATAAATAAATTAATCTATAAGACAATGAAAAGAGATAGCAACTGCACTACTCATGACGGAACGTATAAAAGCTCATTGTTATTACATATATACGGCAGAAATAGTGCTGCTCAACGTCGATAACAAACTTTGAATAATACATATCTGACACCAGGGAGACGCCCTAGTTATTCATGGCAAGTTAAGTATACGCATTTTTAAAATTAATCCGAAACTCCCTTACGTGTTGTACATAATATTGTGCACTAAATTTCTCCAAAACAAACACTCTACAAAGATATTACTTTAATTTCCTCTCCTATCTGAAGCTTCTTCTCAACGTCAACGTTTGTTCATTATCCATAATCATCCTATTCCTAAGTGAAATTTGCCTACATGTCAATTATTTTCAATCTTCATGTGTACATTTCGAAGTCCGCCCAAACTGTAATAAATAGAGATTCGATGATATTTTAAAATAAATTATATATATGTATATATATAGTAGTGTTCGTTGCCGAACGTAGTGACTAGCCCTTGTACGTTTATTTTTACGTACAAAATGAGCTAGCATTCAAGGTACAATTTATATGAGACGCAGATATACGCGCACATGATGTTATACGGAGTAGAGTGCCACTGCTTTCTCTGTGAGAATTAAATAATGATGAAAAATTTTCAGTTTCGTGTTAGTTTTGAACCCTCGATTGTTGACAGTTGAGCACTCTAGCAACTACACCATCGCGACATATATATATATATATATATATATATATATATATATATATATATATATATATATATATATGTATATAAAAATATGTATTCTCCTTATAATTATTATTAAAAAATGTGTTATACCTCCTCGATTAAATATTTGACTATTTCCAGTCGATCGAACATAGCGGCGCAATGTATCGGCGTCATTTTTTGTGCGTCGCACGATTTTAAACATTGCATTTTCTCTTCCGGCTGTAACGAGAACATCAATTTGACGATATCGATGGCGCCTTGCGAACACGCTAAATGTACCGGAGTCGACATGTCGTGTTGCTGAGTAGAAATTTTAGCGCCGGATTTTAAACACAATTCTACAGCCTAAAATTATCGCGTAAGTCAATTTTAAATTTTAATTATAAATGCTAGCGTGTCGAAAGATTCATTTAAAACAAATTTATCGTTCTCGGATGACGAATAAATAACATTAAAATTACTCGAGGAAAGAAATTTTGTTATTTAGATTATGACACGAGAGAAATTCTATCCTAAAAATTTGCGATTAAAAGATATGCGGCGATAACTTAACTGTTCGCTTATCGAAATATTTCGATACGTTAACAGGTGTATCGCTAATTACAGTTTTCCTGTAATAAATTATCTGTAGTTTATCGCATCGAACAATAAACATATATATATATATATAAATAAGCCATAACGGAACACATCGAAGTCAAAATGAGTCGATGGGGGTTCATTTTTTCACTTGGACAAAAAAAAAAAATCGAAATAAAAATCAAAAATTTAGTATACTTAAATTCAATATATTAAAACTCCCAACTCTCTTTTGTTCTATAAAGGGGGTGGTTTTTAGTGGGTAAAAATCCCACACGCTGATTTTGGCTCCCTTGCAATGTATGTTGTTTATATACACTGCATTAATAAAAAACTAAATTTTTTATTATATCAGTGTCTTTTGAAGATTTTCCACCTCCCGCTTTAAAAAAAAATATATATATTTAATGGGATATTTTGAACTTATTATAATTGTTCGTAAAATTCGCGATGACTATATTTAAGTATTTTGTTGCACAGCTTGGCGAGGTCCTTGAATGTACATATATATAAAAAAAAAGAAACAATGTATTCACATCTAATTTTCGACTAAAAACGTGATTTTGATTTTTTAGAATTTTGAGGTCCCCTTTTTATCTGCTGGGTCATGGCAAAATTTATTTCAGTTGCCCTCGTTACAACAAAATGTGGTCGACGCGGGTCTAGTAACGGTAGCCGATAGATAAGAATAAAAAGTCTATCATGACGCAGTAGTAAGCTGACATTGCGAAGGTGGATTTTTCAAAATGTGATTAAAAAATCGAGTGCCACAAGTGGTAGAAAGCTGTTAGGAACATATAATATTGCGATATATGTGTATATATATATATATATATAAAACATACGTCATTCAAAAACATTAAGGATGAAATATAGAAAAAATCAACTATGAACGCGATTAATCCAAATGGAGCCGTATCTTAAGACATGTCGGATTATTTTCAAGGAGAGAGGATCTAACTTAAACGGGAACGTGAAAAAATTAACAACGCGTTTATGACAATCTTATTAGTTCTGCCTATATTTAAAACGACAATATTTATTCTCATTCAAAAATTATATTTAAAGAATAAATAAATATATATATATATATTCAATAAATACAAGCCGAGTTAAAGTACTTTAAAATCTCCGCTATGTATTGCAGAATGAAGAGGAACATTGCCTTCGGCATCAAAAAAAGAGATCATTTGTTCTCTGGTATTTCCGCAACTTTCACCCCATTGCAAGAAAACTTCCATCACGTGCGATGAAGCATTTTTCGCCGCTTCGTGTATGGGATAGTAACCGTTATTGCACGGCTGTCGAGTTTTGGCGCCGAATTCTTTAATCTGGAATTAATTATAAACACCCATCAATATATACATATATAAAAATACGTGGATCAATTTTTTATTGCATTTTATTTATCTACCTCTGTTCCTATAACTAATAGGTCTCATTCTAGTTTACTGTAGAATATGCGAGAAAAATGTTCAACAAAATAATTTTTTAAAATTTTAAAATTCACCGAAATTTTAAGACGGTTAATGTTATAATAATAATTTAATTTTCCATTCAATTTTATTTCTACATATTCTAACAACCAATTATGAACTTATTAAGTATTACAAACACACGACATGAATACAAATAATTTATATGTACACATAATAAATCAGCGAGAAATCAACAGAATTCAACAATATTTAACACATATCGTAGAAAGAAGTGAACTTTATCATAATTTGAATAATTGGTAACAATACACCGATATATTATGTCCACTCGATAGGAGTAACACATGAAGCAAATATTTAGAATTGTCTGCTATGTAACGCTTAATAAGTAATCCGCACTTCCCACACTTCCGAATGTCCCTCTTTATTTATTATGAATTTGATTGGCTTGAAACGTATTGAATAAATATCGTGCGTCTCTTTTTAAAAATTTTCAAATCTGATCTCGATGTAAGAAGTAATAAATTAAACACAGCTGGGCCGCTATAAATTGTCTGCATTCTAGCGGTGATACCTACGAAATTTTGGAATTATCGCATGTTCTACCAACGAATTCCGTGTTATATCACCTTTAACAACAATATAAAATTTCTCCTTGTTTTTATACACAAATTCTATTAATTTAACCAAATAAATCTCACAAAGAGTCATTGTCTATATTCATAGTTTTAAACATCTGAAGCTGTTTCATATGGTACCTAGCACCAGCACTCAATGCGCAATCACGTAATTTAGAACCGATTGATATAACGATGAATAAGGTCGAATAAGGTGATTTACCGAAAAATATTGTTTTAAGTAATAAAATAAATAATTTAAGAATCTCAGTTTTGCCACTAGGTAACACTTAAATGTTCCAAGTAGGACGGTAGTTCAATATCACACCGAGGTATTTTATTCCATTTACTCTCTGGATGGATACTTTGTTTTATAATGTAAATTTCATATTTTCCCAGTAATGCAAAGGCTGTTAGTATACTAAATATTCCGTTTTATCCAAATTTGAGATTTTCATTCTACCAAAGGACAACGATATCTATGTTTTTTTGTTCGAAATTTTAAGGAAGCGCGAACTAAATACCGAAAGGTATTACCTTCATAATTAAAAATTTTTCCATTTACACTCAAATTACAAAGATCGTTAATATACACTAGACATAAGTGAACCCAATACCCTATCCTGTGACACTCCGTACTTCTGAATTAAGCTTCGACTGTACACATCGTTAATTTTTATAACATACGATCTATTTTGAAGGAATTTTTAAACCAATTAAACATCATGTTTCTAAATCCACAAGAATACAATTTAAATTTAAAAAATATTGTGATTAATAGTATTAAATTCTTTTCTTAAATCAAAGTAAACTGCCACAGAAGAAAGACCAGTCTCAAGATTATCAGTAATGTATGAAATGTGATCATACAATGCACTATCCGTTCCCCTACCTGATAAAAAACTATTCTACTATTTTTTTAAGATAATTCATAGTAATTCTGTTAATATATTTTCCATACTGTTCCCAGACTTAAAGCAGGTTATACCATGTTATTTTAAAGTCGCACAGGACTTTTCTGTTTACAGATTCATTAAAAAAAACGTTAGTGGTTTTATTAAAATAATTGACAAACCATCAGAACCAAACGAAGACTTAATTTGCTATTGCGAATATAGCATTATTTACATCGTCTGTACCGGAAAAAACAAAACTATTGAAGGAATGAAATACTTTTGAATGGCTCGTTGAAAAAACTGTACGTTTAAAACTATCTGCTATGTATTCAATACACTCGCGTAAAAAAATATTGAAATGTTTCGCAATTTGCTCCTCCTTAACTCCAACACTTATACACCTCCCATCAATGTCTCTATTGATTATATTACTAGTTTTTCCAGTGACTTTTTTTTTTAAATTGACCAATAATTTTTATTCTTTCCTCTACAATCATCTGGCAGCTGAGTATCTAACGTCCATTTTCCTCTCCTAACAGCCTGTTCTACTTGTCGAGAAATACATACAAAGTTCTGTAAAAACTGTATATTATACGAAAATCTTCTGAAATATTTATAAGCTGTTTTTTTACGGATTAAAGTTTCCGTTGTAATCATTTATACTCAGAGGATACTTTCGATAACCATTAATAATAATACAAATAATAAAATTAATAATAATACTAACAATAATACTAATAATAAAATTAATAATATTACTAATAAAATTAATCCAAATCCAGTTTATTTTGAATAAAATACAATTTTATAAACTACATAAAAAATTCTGCTAATATGCAAAAATTCTGCCTATGCCAGAATAAAAGCTACAAAAAAAAAAAAAAAAACAAACGAAAAATAATAGTATTGTAGAGTCCAAAATACAATAAAAAAGAATTATAACTTTCGGATCCATAATAAAGATGAAAGAAAACTCAATAGAACTAATAATAAACGCAAACACAACATTAATAATCACAGTTCTGGTAATGATAATACCAGAACTCGCATCAAAAAATAATATTAAATATTCAAATACTACGTTTAATTCTATAATGTTGTAGAAGTTTAAAATACTACCAACATAATTTTAATACTCGTAAATAATAGAAAAATGTAAATTAACTTCTGAAACTGTCGCATTATAATCGTCAAATATAGAAGAACTTGAACGTATATTGTTATAATGAAAATATTCGAATCGGAATATTATATGAAACGTGATTAAAAACATAACACACAATTCAACTTAAACATTGTAACATTATCAGGATAA
Organism: Coronaproctus castanopsis; assembly: GCA_032883995.1. Lineage (NCBI taxonomy): Eukaryota > Metazoa > Arthropoda > Insecta > Hemiptera > Monophlebidae > Coronaproctus > Coronaproctus castanopsis. Next base: position 105,537,454 of record CM065052.1, on the reverse strand, counting down.
ATCTAATTCACCTGAAGGAGGATTCGTCATCTTCATTTACGAATAGTTTATATTAAGAATAAGTATGGACCAAGAACACTGTGACCTGTGGCATCCCATACTTAGATATTATATAATCGCTATAAACATCATTTAACTTAGTAACAGATTTCCTCTTGGACAAATAGGATTTGAACTAATTATAAACAAAACCTCTAATTCCACGAACATGAAGTTTATTAAGATGTCAGGATCCACTGTGTCAAAAGGTTTACGTGATATACTACAACTAATCTATCAGCCTCTCTAAGCAGTTTGTAATATGAGATACATGTTCATATAATTCTACGTTGCATCATGTTATACTCAAAAAACGAATTGATCTTTACTAAACATATTAATTTTAATTAAATAAGTAATTAATATGTTTTTATGCATTTCTTAAGAATTGTAGAGATCGTTGGGTGAATACAAATAGGCCTATAATTAGATAAATCTTTTTTATCCTCGCCTTTGTATGTAGCAGAAATTAATAATACTAATAATAATATCTGTGTATGTACATGTTGTATAGTTATATTTACATAAGAAATATCACCATATGTGTTATATTTGCGTTTCGTCAGTTTGTACACACAATTTAAGATTTTCGAGTTAACTTGTTCATTTATTTATTAAGATTCATTATTATTAATATTATTATGATTGTTATTATTATTATTAATATTTGCTGTGTATAACGTAATTATTTCATTTATTTCATTTGCATATTTTATTTTTCACATTGTACAATGTTATTCTGCACTTTTTATAAGATACCTTTTATATATTTTTTTATTATCTTCGTATAATTTCAAATGTTTATGTTTTTACAATAATGTTAAAGAAATACCAACCGTATTTCGGTTATCTATGACTCGTTAGGTTATGCACATCTACGAGTTCAATTTGCCGCAATTTTTTTTTCACCCTTTTGTCTAATATATGAATTAAATTTTGAATCGATTCGATTATTATTATATTTTATTGTTAAGATTATTATCGATAAAAATAACGAAAAATCAAATAACGAATAAATCTATTTTGACTATCTATTACCAATATATAGGCGCATTCGGCGTAATCGTATATGGCGGCTAGATGTAGCGCAGTACGTCCGTGTTCGCCACCTTGATGAGGATTGAATTTGTGCCGGTACTGAGCCATAGCTTTCAGCACGGTTATCTTATTCTGCTCGGCTGCCAGATGAAGCGGCCCTTGTTTCTTTTTGTTCTGTATAGTCGTATCCACATTTCTAACAAAGATAATTTGAAGAGAAAAAAAATAATTAAATAAAACTTAATAAATTTAAAAATTAATCGTGAAATTCTCCCGTCAGCTCACCACCGTCTTTTAATTATCCTTAAAATTCTTAAAATTTAAATTTAACATATTCGAGTGGAATCGTTTAAGACAAATGTAACCAACGAGTTTTTATGAAACTATGTTCAATATTACCTTTTAACTTTTAAATGAAAAAAAATCAAATTGAAAAAGGGCCGTCGCATTATCTTAAAAAACTGAGTGAGACTCGTAAATAAAGAACAAAACTCAAATGATCACTGCATAGTAGAAGAGATACATATCGGTCAAATACAAGAATGAATAGTGATACATTATTTAACGATGCTGAAAATAAATACGAACGTAACGGTTCTTGATTATTATTGTTATCGTTAAAGATCAAGCATGATAGGCCTCCATTAAATCATCGAACATGACTTCTCTATTAAATAATTATGTATCAACGTTTATATGTTGTGTACGAAAAAGTGAATCTACGTGGTGCGTTGTTCCAAAGTTATACACAATTGTATTTAATTGTATTCAAAACGAAAATGTAATTGTTCTGGATTATTATTGTTGTTTTCATAATTAAATATAGAGTGTGATATTTAATTATTATCAACGTTTATGTTCCATATGAAAACATGAACTGACCAGCCGCGTTGTTGCAAAATTACACAATTAGCAAGCTAGATTTTATTCGATAAAGTCCTTAACAACAGCACCGTTATATTATTTATGATATTCGACCTTCTTCATGCATAATTCATTACGTTTCCCGTCAACAACTAATCGATTAAGCAATAATTTACATTAATACATTTTCATTCGTCGACTAAATCCGTCGTAAACGAAAAATTCTTCGCAAAAATCTCTAACGATAGGAATTTAACTTTTTGACCTATTTCTTCATCATCGGCCAGGCTTTTTTTGTTTACCTCAATACAGGAGCACCGGTGTAATTTCTTATTTATATGCAGCTAATTTAGTTTCAGCTCATATACTTGCTTCTTATTAAATACTACGCAATAATTTACTACTAGAAGAATTATTCGGTCCATTTTTTCTAATCGTCGCACTATTTCCATGCAGCTTATCGATGCCAAGTTCGATTTTAACGTACCACAACTCGCTGTAATTTTCCCACCTTATCGGCGACCAAAAGATAATCATTCGCATACCGAAAGCTTATTAGCTCGAAAACTTTTGTAAGGTTCTGATGGCTACATTTGACAAAATTTTATAGTCGCCGTCAATTCTAAACCTAATTCTGATATTTTTATGTGTCGCGTGAAAACAATATGCTGTAGAAGTTAAACAACGCGTATATTATCCCTCTTACTCGTATATCGTATTGCCTAACTACCTGATTTATATTTCTTATTGTTCTTAATCTAACATCGCAGCATATTATACCCATTTTTGATGATGCCACGTATTGCACACGAGCACGTTTTCGATTGCTTTTTTTCATTAGTTGTCGAACCAGAAATATCACAGCTTTTATTCTGTCGAAAACAACAATGATTTTCTACGAAATTCACTAGACACTTCAATTTTCCAACGAAATTTTTTTTCGCGCGAACCGAGTTCAAATTCCACTGGGGATGATAATTTTTCGTGGTAAAAAAAAATGCTTTTATCCAAACCATGTATTCATCCAAATGGGCCCTAAATGAGTACCGGCTTGCTCGGAGAAATGAAAAATCCGAGAAATGCAATGAGAACTAACCTGCATTGGTTTGATCAGGATTTGTTATCTGGTCGGTCAAACGAGTATACATCTGCTACCTATATATATTTACGCGTATAATATATATATATATATATATCATCATGTAGTCAGTCCTAAGACTGGTTTGCTAATTTCTTCCACAACTGACGGTTTTCTGTTTTCCTTTTCATATCCGTATATCGTGTGCTACCAGTGTCTTCTATTACTTGCTGTATATATTGATTTCTTGGTCATCCCTTTCCGCGTTTCCCATTCATCCGTCCTTCTATAATTATCTTTAATAAGCTTTCATGTCTTAAAATGTGACCGATCATAGACATTATCAACGGCTTTTTGTATATCTATGAATACAATATAAAGTGAATTTCCAATTCTAAATCGTTGTTCGATTAACAGTCTTAGTGCCAGAATAGAAAGGTAGTCGGGCTTACATCAGTAATTAACTTTAATTTTTTTTTTTTAAAAATATATTTCGTTCTTATTCTTCCTGATTTAAATGTATACCTATATAGGTATTTACACATGTGTGCATATATATAGCTTTGCATTGTTCTGTTAAATGTTATCAGGAAATTGAGATTTTATATATATATATATATATGTATGTGTGTGTGTGTATGAAATTAAAATATATTTCTTCCGTAGAATGTAGAAAATACTCGATTTTTTATACTTACTGTTGTAAAAGAAACTTAACCGCGTCTATAGATTCGTTTTCAATAGCCACGTGAAGCGGGGTATTACCGCTAACGTCTTGAACGTTCAGATCTACGGACAAAAACGAAATAAATCGACATTCGATATAAAAATTAAATAAATAAGCTAACGTGAAATTAAGAACATTTTCTGTTATTAATTAGTCGGGCAAATTTCTTCTTTTTAAACGCGCGATAAAACTGAAAGACAGTCGTCGAAACGAATTTAGCAGTTACTTCTCCGGTCGAAATATTAGCGTCGGAAAATTGTACATCCCATATATTTAGGGATTTCAGTAAAAGATAGACGTCACTAAATACCAGGTGGAAATCGGACTCGACACACGGTAGTTATTTTTATACAGAAGACAAACCACGGGCCACTAAATTTCTCCGAAATGCAGACTAGATCTTTGGTAAAAACGGTTCGAAATAATTATCACCAATTGACAACGCCGGATCGGAGAAAGCTATAGTATACGATCGCCTAAAGAGATCGTCAAAGTAATTAGCATCGAACTCCGCACCATTTTCGTCAATTGTGTCAATTTGTCGGTACGAACTTTTGCGCACGTAAATCTCATAAATAACCGGACGACTTAATCGGTAAAATTTAAAAAACGCAGTTAAATTTTCAGCGAAACAATGTATTTTCTTTAAACACTTTGAGCCCAAGCCACATTTTAAAACTTGATGGTAACAAACACGTATCAGTCAATTATGACTGACGAGTACGCGTGTGATAAAAGATTCAAAGTAATTTTAACTTTGTAACTATTTTGATTAAAGTTTTTGTTTTGAAACTAATAACAAGGATGTTTTATTTGGAATGTAAAAAAAAATTGTTAGTCGTATATGACTGACACTTTTACATAAGATTTTTTTGGTTTCTAATTAATGTAAAATAATTTTGAGCTTAATATAATGGGGTACTGAATAATGAAAGTTTCAGATGAAACCTTTATATTTTCAAATATAAAAATGTATGTGTGATAACAATGTGTCAGTCATAAATGACTAACGATTTTTTTCATGTTTTATTTCGTTTCTAAAAGAAAATAAGTTAACCACAGTGAAAAATAATATTTATAAATACGGAATAAAAATTAAAAATCACATTTATACAAAAAAATCACATAGACCGACGGTAATGGACAGCCAGTTACATATTACTGACACGCAGCTCAAAGTGTTAAAAAAAAGTAATACACGAGCCCGGAATAGATAAAAAGTCGTTTAATACTAGGAATTCCTTTTAACGAAAATCCTAAAGTATAGGCTTTTTCGATTATTACAAACGCCAACGATATTATTACTTTAAATGGCGCGATGGAAATTTGTTGAAGGTATATAGACATCGATGAAATTTATACTGCGATAAATAAAATCCATCTGAGACGTTATTATTTACCTCTGTTATGATTTTTAATAAATTACAGTTGCAAAATGCTTATCTAACGTGTTCCTCAATGATCATTATAAACTATATAAGACATTATCGCTTACCTCCGTTGTGATTTTGAATAAATTGTAATATGTTAATTTTGTTGCGAAATGCCGCCTGATGAGCGGGAGTTCTGCCCTTTGAATCGCGTACAGAAAGTCTGGATGGATCGGATATATAAAGCCGATTAAAATCTTCTAAATTACCACTTTCTGCAGCCTATCAAAAAGAAATAATAATTGAAATTAATCGATCGATATTTCGATATTTTCGTATATGCGCAAAAGAAATTATTAACGATCGAAACAATTCAAATCGAAAGAAAAAAATACTAATATAATTATAATCAATCGACTTATTTAATCGATCGCAAAGCCCCCCTCGCTACAAGAAAAAACAGAGGCGCAACAAATTATCGAATACTTAAAGCGTATTATCAACATTTACCGAGATGTTGGACTATAAAATACTTTGCAATTACTGATCAAAAGAGATTTTAACGATACTGAACATATTCAATTTCCAGATATCAATGTTGTTTATAACGTTTCAAACCACGCGACCTAATTTCGAACATTGGACCAAACCCACGGCTTCGCCTGTGTAATTATTTTGTTTTTATACAATATCGCTGTATCTTTTAACAATATATATACATATATATATATATATATATATATATATATATATATATATATATATATCTGTTGCTGCTTTATGGGATGTACTAGTAATTCGAATTTTAAAAAAATTCAAGCTAGGCAGAATATCATTCTGCGTATGATAGTTAATGCGTATCGTTATTCACGCAATGACGATATACATCGCGATCTCCAGATGCCATCCATAAGTGATGTCATAAAGGATATAGCAACTAAGCATGAGGAGAGGCTACGACAGCACACCAATAAGGAAGCTGTGGTACAGCTGCTCAATACGAAATTGGACAATCGCATCCAGCTGACCTAGTCTTATAATTCTTATTTTAATATATAGAGATATAATGAAAGTATGATTAGGGACCTAGTCATTGGACTAGTGTGCCGCAATAATTGTATTTAGTATGTATGTACGTACTAACCGTGTATTGACTTAGTTACTAAATTAATTGTAAAATTAAGATTGTAACAATTAATAGTCCCAGGACTGTATAAAAAAAATCTGTCTTTTATTTCGGCCACGCCCCTAACGTAACAAAACGTAGTTTGTATTGCGGGCGTTGGTAGTGAAGGTACATTCGAACCGGAAAACATGTTAAATTTAAAATGATTTCACACAGATATCGTCTTCGTATTTTAAAACTTTAAATTATTGCAATTTCTCTCCTATTTGTGATATCAATGTGAAACAAAGCTTAGAACGAACCCGATAATATAGGCTATAAATTTCATCATTATTACTTTAATAGTTTTTGAGTTAAATCGAAATGGACAGACAAAAATTTTAAAAGAAAATAGATTTACTATGTCTGATAAAAATAGCCCAATGCAGTGATTATAATGAAAATGTTCGCAAATCACAGACACTACAGTCTTATATATTAGTATAGATATAAAAAGTGAAAATTCTTTTCGAGAGGCTAAAAATTAGCAATGGAGAGAGAAACAGCACGAAAATTATCAAAAATTAGAAGATAACATTTGGGAATGAAGCCCGATTTAAATTCTAAAGATAAATTTCGAATAAATAAAATAAGTAAAGTTACGCTGAAGAAACTTTTATTAGCTGTGGCGTTTAATTCTCTGCTTCTCATAAAAATTAAATAAAATCTGAACTCTAAAAAAAGAATTTTAATTCCGCGCAAGTAGAAATGCAATGCCGTTATTATTTTTATTTTCATACCACTTTTAAGTACTGTCGTAAAACGAATATTTTTTTTTTTTTAATTTCGAAATTAATAAATTATTTTTTGTAATTAAAAAAAAAAGTGAAACTCGTAAAAATTAACTTTTATCTAGTAATATATAGAAGTGATTTACTTTTGGCAGTGTCTGCATCGGAAAAAGAATAGAAATAGAGCGAAATACATTTAAAAAAAAAAAATGAAACAATTATTGTGCAATCGGGAAATTACAGTGGAAACAAGACGGCCAGTAACAAAATGCTACGTGCTGTCGGTATTGTTTCATCGAGTAGCGAGTTAAACGCTGGAGTAGGTATCGACAAAGAAAATAGAGAGGCCTTTGAAATATAACTTTATCGCCGGATCTACCAGCGATGAAGATACGGTAACCATTCTAAAATGAACGAAATGTCATTAATAAAAACAAGCCAAGCAGCCTACTTGGGACATATTAATAGAAGGACAAATTGAGGAGGGGCAGATGTCAAGGGCGGATACTAACGAAGTGGACCAAAAATACGGTCACGATTGGTTCATGCGGCACGAGATAAACAGAAGTTTTATCAGCTAGTCATTAAACTCCGATAGGTGATGAATCTAGAAGAAGAAGATTGTATCAGAAAATTTTGAACACTGCGATTATATATACCTGCACGTGCGTGTATCGGAAAGAGTGAAATAAATAGACTATACGTATACGAATTTACGTAGGTATTAAAATCGAAATAATTTATCGATTAATTAGGTTCGGTTAGTTTTATGCAATGAATAAGTTTGAAAATATTCTCATAGAGATATAAAATACTTAAAACTATCTTTTAAACTCTAATCATATTATTATTTTAAGCTTCGACAGTTGATACTTTCTTCAGTGTAAACCATGTTCATAATAATCGCAGTCTTAATTTGTATAAAAATGAGACGATTAATTACAACAGCTTCTTATCGGGTATACTTGTAAGAAAAAATTCTGTAACACGAAGCACGATCGAAAGAAGTTTCCAACGAGTAGATCCGATTGAAAGTATGAAATTTCGTAAGATTAAAGATGTAACAATCGCGTCGAAAGGGATTTTATTTCGTACTAATGATAAGTGAAAGATTGAAATAAGAAATATTTTGAAGCATCTTTTTAGAATTATCAGGTTACACCACGTGAATGCGCAGCCTAGACCTAAGACCTAACAAAACATCAAAGAAACCTGCGACTGAAATTCACGTTAGAAACATATCGTTTCAGCCATCTCCGTGATAATTGAGGGTTTGACAATGATGAAAAGCTTTATAAACTTTATTCTGAGAGCTGGGATCGAAATCTGGACCGTCGGGTTGACAGTAGAGCAGTTTAGCAACTACCAGCGCAGACAAAAATTAATGACGGCAAAGATGAAATAGGTGTAGGCCGCATATTTCGCGCTAGACAAAACGTATTATGTAGCATTGACCATTAAACTCTAAAAGGAAAAAAGTAGATCAACGACACAGTGACGCGATGATGTTCTAGAAAAAAAGGTCAATTATTGGAAATATAAAGGACACGCCTGCGCCCAATAGTGAGTTATATAATCATATAAGCAATCTACTGTAATACAAAATACTATATCTATTTTATGAAGTATTCAAATTTAGAATTTATCAATATTTACCTCATTATGTGTTGTGAAATTTATTTCATTAATTTCCATAAATTACTTTGCTCTATGTATAGACTCAGACATCACGCGCCAGGATAAATTTCCCGTTCTTGGTCTATATAACGCGCACTTTATGTAATTTATTTAATAATTTTAACCAATCGGTCGTATTTGATTTACGCTTATTTACAGTTTATATAATTATCTCTTCTAATTTTGCTTATAAGATTAACGGCGTATGTCGATATGAATAATATCATCTCTAACTTTCAGTTTGGATTCTTTTTCTACTTATTCTACTACACAACAAGTATGCAGTACGCACAATTTCAACTTAAATAAGCACACGCGTACGTTTCTTCCATATTTAATTCGACTAATCCGTAATTCTTGAAGCTAGAGATAATTTGATAAAATCTGTTTAACGAGTGTACCGCAAGGTAGCGTGGTTGGTCCGTTTTTATTTTCATCGTATTAAGACGACTTTCCTGTTTAGACCCAACACTATTCGTAATAGATTGCAACTTGGAATGGATGACATCATTAATTATTACAATAAATGATCGCACAATAATAGCAGCTTGAAAATGGTATACCAAATCAAAATATTTAAGCAGGAAAAATATATATAATTGATCGAAAACAGTAAAAGTATATATTTGATCGGAAAATAGATCAGTTAAATTAACTGAAATGGATTACGACGCCGACAAATCAGATACGACAAATCGGAAACAGGTAAAGTGACACAGGAAATGGTTCCAGTCATAGAAAAAGATTACAAGTGAAACATTTTTATATTGATTATAACTTCGCCGCGCAATTTTTAACCGGGCATGGAAATAATGGAGACTACTTGCAACGTTTCAAGATTGCTAACTCGGATAAAGACTGTGAAGGAAAATTAAATGGTTCCTTTCAGTCGGTTTTTGAATATAGAAATTTCAGCGAAGGAAAAATAATTAAAAAGCCAATATACGCAAACACTACTTTTTCAATCTAATCAATTTCGTTAACCGTGTAATGAAAACCGAAACATAATAGGTAATGAATTAGAAACTCTGGCTGAAAGTACAGCGGAGTTTGGAAAAAAAAATTGTAAAAGAATCGTCAAAATCATATGATATCGCCATTGCGAATGACGATGGATTTTTGATTGATCGATATCATTCCGCATGTACAGCATACTTCTTATTTTTCTTTTTTCGGTGTCTGCTTCGATCATCGAAGGTTGGCGTCCACATATTGCACTATTTTTTCCATAAATGTCGATTCCGATCGAAATGGACCAAATCGTCTGTTTTACTGAAATTCATCCATTACCGCATATTTAATAGGCACAATATTCGTCTGCAACTAACCCCGCGAATGGCTTCCAGCGCGCTCATCAGTAGGGTTTTCAGTAGCTCGTATTTTTTTCCGTGCATTAAGTGGCCACGTACTCTTCTTCACTTTTATAGTTCGCACTACCTCTCGATCCTTTTTCATACGTTGATTTTTACTTTAGCTGTCCAAGGCACTGATAACAGTTGCCTATAAAAGACTTCTACTAGGTTTATATGTATAGTTTTCAATGTCCAAGTTTCTATAGAGTAATATTAATGATACGCAACATTGAACAATACCTCATCGGAAACTAGGAGTAATATCGTGAGTACGTAAAAATATCTACAGTTTGACAAAGGCTACACGAACCGCCTCAATTCTAGATGTTATTTCCAAGTCCAAATAATCCGACAATCGACTAGCAGGTGTACCGCAGGGTTCGGTCCTGGGGCCTACACTGTATTTGCTTTACACCGCCGACTTCCCCGTTACTAGGGATGTACACGCGGCTACTTTTGCAGATGACACTGCCTTACTCTCATGTAACACAGATCCGAACATTGCCAGTAATAACCTATAGGAAGCATTAAACAGAGCGGAACAATGGTTTAAAAAATGGAAGATAGGTGTTGATGAAAGCAAATCTGTTAACGTTCAGTTCACCAATAGGAAGGTTATAGTTCCACCTGTTAGAATCAATAACCTCACAATGTCTATTCAGCCGAGTGTTAGATATCTAGGTATGCACCTGGACAGTCGATTGACATGGCGGCACCATATAGACAAAAAAAGAAGGAACTTAACGTACGGGTTAGAAAAATGAATTGACTCTTAGGCAGGAATAGTGTTCTCTCATTGACCAATAAGCGTTTGGTATATACAGCAGTTATAAAGCCAGTCTGGACCTACGGAATAGAGCTATGGGGGTTGTGCAAAAAATAAAAAACAAATATAAAGGTGCTATAAACGTTTCAAAATAAAATATTAAGAACAATCACAGGTGCACCCTGGTACATAACCAACACAACCCTACATAGAGACTTGAATATTCCATATGTGTCCGATGTTATAAAGCAGTAGTACGCTCAAAGACATGTACTTAGACTGGAAGGTCATCCTAATATCTTGGCTCAAAGATTGCTGAACACCTCCAGTGACACCAGGAGGTTGAAGCGTAATATAAACATCTGGACCTTGTTTAAGGTAGCAGCTGCCGGGTGAGCACCACTGGGTGCTTCTCCGTCACGTTATTACACGGTCAAAAATTTTGCTAAATGACCTAGGGAGTCAGATTGTAAAAAAAAAAAATTAAAAAAAAAATTTGGTCTTGTATTTTATTTCCCATTATTACATTTTTACAAAAATATAATGATCGAATAGCCGAAATCGATACGTTTAGTGATCGAAATTTAACGAAGTTGATCGCCTCCGATATCCACGTATATATTCCTTTTGGAAAAACAGCTAGTTAACTTCATCATTTCGAATACCGAAGAAAGTAATTGACCCGAATCCTACAACCGACCGACACTTATAATAACATATAATAAAATATCGAACTATAATCAGCCGATATTTAATAATAATAATTATCGTCATCGTATACTAAATACTTTACGATGGTCAGTATGTATTTTTAAAAACCGCTAGCAATAATAGTCGAACTATCATGTGCGAATCTTACAGTGGTATAGTAAAGACTAGTATCACGCGAATGTCGAACCAGGAACTTTAAGAAGTATGGAAAACCAAGACAATCGATTTCCCTAACCAATTATTCCTTTTATCCGTAATATTTCAAATTGGTATTTTTCATGGATCCTACGTTTAAATAGAAATTACTCCGAAGCGATTCCTCACATTTCCATTTTATATCCACAAATACGAGTATTATACTCAGAATACTAGCAGAAAATAATACAGAATAATACGTTAAAGAGAAAGGAAAATAAGTATAATAAGATTCAAAGCTAAAGAATTTAAATTGATAACAGTCGTCAAAGGTGGAAATACGTAGCAATACAGTAACACAGCGTGATCATTTCTGCTAGCGGTTAAATATGGTAATTATAAGACTGTGATAAATGATGTAGACATTTTGAAAAATAAAATGATAATAAGGTTAAAAGTAATTAATATGATTGTTGATAATAATAATAATAATTAAATGCAAAAAAAAAAAATGTACGTGGTAAGCTCATTATGCTCAACCACGTTTTATCCCGCTTGAAAAAGGAAAATGAGATTCATTTGAGTCGTTACGACTTTACACGGAATATGTTACAACTACCACGATAATATGTTAACATAAATGTTCCAGGCTTGAGTGTAAGCTTTTTGATTTAATGCGATTAATAATGTACTAAATAGTTTTAATATTTTATGAGTTTTATCATTTTCCGAGTTTATACCTTTGTTTAAATTATGCTAAAAAATTATATATATATATATTCCAATTGATACTAAAAATGAAAATGGAAGTTAAACGGTGAAGGGATAGATTGAAAGCAGTAACGTTAAATATTTCCGCGGGATTGTCAACAGTGTCTAAAATAGGAGACGTAAAACTTACTTACCGAGGAACTGAATATTTTAAAAATCCATTTTAAAATATTATTTATCAAATTATAAAATTATAATTCAGTCGATAATTATCGTCGATTCGAAATTGGGCTTCATTCAATGATATACAAATAAAGAAAATTTATGTTCGATCGTGGTTATAATCAAAGTTGCAAATATAAAATTATCACCTTTCAATAATTTCTTTTATTGTTCTCAGTTTACTTAAATGTTTTTTCGATTATTCTACAGATCTGATAAGGACATTTTATAAATGTCACTCCAAACTGATTTTAGATTCGACTAAAATTTAAATGATCCCGCTTTAAGTACTTTGAAAAACTAACGGAATTAAGCGTTTTAACAAATTTAGGGACGAATAAAAAATTTAAATTTTTTAAAGGAACTTTAGAAATAAACGATTAATTATCGCAAATTTAATTACATGAAAAATAAGCGATGTTAATATTTACGTATATTTTTGTTGAAGAAATTTCAATGTGTAAAAAAATTATACAACGAGCGGAACATTGTTTACGAAATCGATAGAGAAGTTTTGGAGTTGACCAAAAACGATTTGTTAAATACCAATGAAAAAATTACACAAAAACAAAAAAATTAACGCCGCTTGAAACTGACAAAGCGATATTTCAAATTTCTCAAAATGAGGTGATTACAAGAAATTAGACGCTTGTATTCAGTAATTTTTGCGACACGAGTCACAGAAAATGTCGTGGCAACAAAACACGTACCGCATAAAAGCAAGCATTATACATTTAAAACAGTTTATAATACAAAATAAAATGGTGCAACCTTGCTAGAAGCGCTCTTAAGAATTTCACATTCTATTTCAATGCAACTATTAGAAACATTTTATCAGGGATTAAGTTTTCATACAAAGAATCATGGAATCGCGCTTAGAGCTATCAACACTATTTAAACATATTCAACCTTCGATTTTAGTAATTCCCTGACTATCTTCGAATGAATATAAAAAACAGAAACTTCGTTTATTCATACTTTATGTCGCCTAAGGCTTAATATCCCGCATGTTCTATTTACTCACAAATCAGTACCTTCGAAATTTCGTACTCGTCATAGCAATGAAGAGCCCGATGAAAGCCACTTGTTTTTCAGTTACACTTATTATAAAATCTGTCAATCGAAATGTCATGCGTTCTAAGTAAAGGAAATCCACTGCCAACAAATATCAGAAGATTCATTTCGCTAGCCTCTTATTTCGAATTGTGGCCTCAAAATTTGTGTCGCTTGTGCACTGTTCGTTTTCAAAATATTAGGGTTCAAAGTTGGACCCTCAGCTCCCCATTTCAAATTTTGATCTGAAAATATGTGTGTCGTTTGTGTTGGTTTGAGGCGTTGTCAGTTCCGTTTGTACAATTTATTCGAAAAACAAATTTGAGAAACAGTAACATCCCATTTACAACTTGCACCCTAAATGTTTGCACGGTTTTATTGGATTTGCGTTGTTTTTAATTTGATATCATTAGTGTTTGTTTTTAGATTTATAGTAACTACACTGTGTTAGATAGTTCCATTTTTAAACCATTAAATTCCTTTGTACCAATTATGCTTAATTCTTGCCGATTTTAACTATTTTCAATTACGCTTACTCCTATTTCAATTTCCAAGATATTCATAAAACCAATTTGACAATTTTCACACTTGAAACTTTGGTAATATTTATGTTAATCTGTGGCGTTTTTCAACCGCTTTATTTTTATTCTCGATATATTTGAACAATGATATTAGAAGACAATGTTCGAGGATCTATCTCAAATGTTAACACAAAAGTATTAGCGCCGTTTGTGATACCATGGCTGACGCGTTAGTAACAATATAGTACACTACAATAACACGCGGAGCTGCATTATATCGTGACAACAAAGCGATTACAATCAGTTCTACCGAGTGTGTATGCCTATCAGCGCTAACGCCATATTATAACCGCCTCGTAAGCTACTTACACCGTACAACAAAATATATATGGGTAAGGGAAACAGCACTTAATGATGATATATATATCGGAAGTGGTGTATTGATCATAATTGACCGTCGTGACCATTATGTTGTAATCAAATTCCTCCACAATTGTCGATCATCCGTCAAGTGTATCACGTTTGATATTGACAGTTTCACATGCCGACATATTGGTTGGGCCCATCGGGTCATTGACCGAAATTCTTTTCTATATCCGTTCATTCTTCCTAATATAACTGCCCTGTCAAAATAATTTGCAAATTTTTTCGCGTATTTCTTTTGAAAGACGTTTAAATCCGCTTAATGATCGAATCGTTCATTCATTTATCGTACCACTTTATTCCCAACATTTCAAAATATGTAGCTTATCCGTGCAGTTTATTACCCATGTCTCAGAACCATTATTAAGATGGAGAACACCAGGGAGCGAATAAGTTGTATTTTTGTACAATTAGTGATACTTCCATCAAGTCAAATACATTTTAGCTTATTTTTATATACATACATATATACTTGTGTGCATATATATAAGCTTATTTATACATACATACATGTACATATATATAAGCTTATTTATACATACATACATGTACATATATATAAGCTTATTTATACATACATACATGTACATATATATATATATATATATATATATATATATATATGCGTGTGTGTGTGTATATATATAATACGTATATATTTATACATAAATATATATATACATATATATACGTATATATATATATATACGTATATATATATATATATATATATATATATATATATATATATATATATGTATGTATCGAATGTTTATAGGAACCTTTTGCTTAACGTATATTTCCACAACCTATTCACGCAAACAAGTTAGCATTATCCAAACAATTTTTGTTTTGTTTCAGCCTCACCACACTAACAACTTTTGTTTTGTTTCGCGTTAGTGAAATAAAAGATGTTTCCCAAGAAAATTTTCGCCCCCATAATTTCTTATCACAGTAAAAATACACTGTTTACCTATCCTTTGTTCACCTTAAATCGAGGGTTCGTTCTACTTTACGATTTGTTCACTTTACGTTGATGCAATAATTTGTCTCTTTGAATAAAGTTTATGATATACACACACATATATAAACACACATATATTTATATTTATATGTATATGTATGTATGTAAAAATATTTATGTGCTTATGTACATACGCGCTCATCCACTCACTATATATATATATATATATATATATATATAACAGAAGCATATTATAACAGCAGTTCCTAATTCACGATACCCATTAATATAAATTTAAAAAGTTCAAACAAAAGTAAACTAAAATAATGACAATCAGCAACCGCAACAAGAAAAGCCATAATTTATAGAAAGAACAATAATAATATCAATACCTAAATAGCATTTATATATTTATATAATAACAACAATAATAAGCTGATAATAATCGTAATAACATCGGGGAAAAACGCATTTAATAATAAAAATAATAAGTTATTGATGAGGAAAACAATAGTTATCATCTTTTCTTTAAATTCTTACGCTTGTGAAGTTTTTTTGCTCGCGATACTTTAAATCTGTGGCTTTAAGATACATCTTAGCCGTGGTTGATTGCAGACAATGTGTAAAAGCCTTTGTTCGAAACTTGTCGAAAAAAGTTACGGCATTAAGTTCTCACAAAAGTTTATAATAAAATAAATAACTGAACACCTTAGATTTTATATACTAGTCGGATAAAACCAGAGAAGTAAGGAATTTAGTTCGACGTAATTTTGTCTCCTAAAAAATGTTCACCGAGAAATTTATTATGCATTTCGTTATATAGATGAATACATATATATATATATATGTATATATATGTATATACATACTTTTATTTATAAAAAAATCATTATCTATAGCTTTTTTTATTTGTCATGTACAGAAACTGGTAGCTAGAGACACAGATAAATATAATTATATATAAAAAGTAATAAATAAATTAATTGGAGAATTTATATTGCGTAGTTTACATGATGTACGAAATTGAGAAGGTTTTTAAGAACAGTAAGGTCATTGATGAGGATATAAAACGGACAAAAAGGAACGTAACTTCATAATCTAAGTGAATTAAACTGAGAATATTCTGTAAGGGTATGGAGGACGGAACGATTTAAATTGCATATGTTACAGAATGGAGTCGGTGTCGTTATCAGTAGGTAGCCATGTGTGGGTTGTATATGCCCCACCCAAAATCGAGTTATGACTACATCATCTTTTCTTCGGCTTAGGGATTACTTCCACGCTCGGACGTGATGCTTAATTCGGCGCGAAATTTGTTCGTAACACGGGATGGACAGTCATCGTTGGTATGGTAAAGAGTTCAAAATTCTAGGGTTGAAACTAATGCGTTTAGAACAGGAAGATTATGTCTTAAATATTTAGTTATTTTAACTACTTTTTTATTGTTGATTAAAAATGTATATATATAAATGTATGTGTATATACATATATAAAAAAATTGTATATATATATATATATATATGTGTGTATGCGAGTCGTCGGAATAACCGAGTGGCTAAGAGCACGCACTTAGGGATGGACGATATACATCGATGAAACACTCGATGTAAAGTATCGATGCATCGAATTTTTTTCTTTACGTTTCGATATATTCGATACATCGATGTTTTTCATTTGATATTTTAAATCGATAAAGCTGATTTTACGATGTGATTTATTTATTTAGATTTTATATTTTTAAATATTTTGTCTCGGTCGATATTTACAAACTAGTTACATTCATTATAATAATAACTAATTAATTAAATAATAATAATAATGATAATAACAATAATAATAATCCGGCGATAGGGATTTTATTATAGTTACAGTTTTTACAGATTTTATCATCCTTCAGTTGCAATATTTCTCTAGAACTATGTTGGTTACACTGGCAGTCACAGGCTCACAAATTGAATCAAAGAAAAAGAAGCTTTATTTTATTATGAGATTGTGTGTTGTTCACTTTGTTCGAAGTGAAAATATTGGTTTTAATTTTTAATACACGTGTTTCGATGTCAAAATAAGAAGCGTAATTGGATTACAAAAGTTTTAGTAATAAATACCGAGATAAACCAAATATTAAAAACCAACAAAGAAATCGATTGAAGGGCAAGAGATTAAACAAAATTTTATTTTTGCAAAGCATCGATAAAAAATATTGGGATTTTTGAAGTTTTTGTAATATTATTTTTGATGCGTACTGCGTAATCTACTACTGTGTATTTAATTTGTTTAAACGGTCACTTTTTAAAATTTTTGTTGGTTCATAAAATAAGCATCGACAAAAATATTAGGATTTTTGAAGTTTTTGTAATATTATTTTTAATAAGTATCGCTTAATCCATTATTGTGTATTTAATTTGTTTTTTTGTCGATTAATAATAAAAATGTTTAACGTAACACATCTATTTCCTTTTCCAACATTTTATAACATTATGTATAATAAAATAAAAAAAATAATCGATGCATCGCAGAACATCGATGTGTTCTCTATGATACATCGGTACTACATCGATGTCAGCAATCGATGTATTTTTTTTGTCCATCCCTACACGGACTTCCATACGGAAGGTACCGGGTTCGAATACGTTCGGCGACACAAAAATATCATCATTAAAAAAAAATAATAAAAAAATAATAATAATAATCCTAATATTATCGCATGGAAGGCAATTGCAAACCACCATACGTGCGCTAGTAATAATATAGTACACTACGTGACAACAAAGCGATTACAATCAGTCCTCCTGGGTGTGTGTATGTGTGTTTAATTGCGCTAGCGCCATATTATAATTGCTTTGTACGCTACTTACACTATACAGGAGAAATATGTATAAGGTAAGTAGTCACATAAATTGCCTACCTAGAGCGGTTGAGGATAAATGATGATGAGGATATGTATACGTATATCTTCACATGAGTAAATTAACGAGATCTGAGTCGATTTTAATTCCTTCTAAATATTTACTTATTTGTCAAAAACTTATTATTCTAGATTCTAGACGATGATAGTATCTTACTACTTTTAGTAGCAAGAAATTTTATAGCTTACAACGATTACTTGAAGGTTATTTTTTTAACGCTCGCGTTTTAAATGTCTTCTACGAGTTTTAAATAATAATAATAGTAATGATAATAATCTCGTAATCAAACGCTTAAGGTCGAGAGGATTATAGCGGGAACGACACAACGAAGAGGGTGTTTGTATTTTTAAATCGACGACCAAGGTAGTTTAGTTAATCATCTTCAAAGAGGATAACAGTTTCTGATAGGACACCCCTTTGGCCAAGCTATTAAAAAAAATTCACCCGATTAAGAAACGTTAATAACAAAATTAATTAATCTCCATGTTCGCGGCTAATGTAAACATAAAATCATAATAACGACAGTTTCGATATTGCCACGTGAATATTATTATTTTTCGATAAGTTCGCTTATATTCCTTTATTCAGCTGATTAAAAATTAACTTGGCTAATCTGAAAAAAGAAGAAAAAGAAGAAGAAGAAGAGAAAAGAATGGGAAGCAGAAGAAGAATTAGAAAAAGGAGATGAGAAGGAGAAGGAGAAGGGGTTTTGTTATACGTATGTTAAGTATCCGATGCTTCAACATTTATCTAAAAACTGACATCGTGTTAAATTATTATTATTTACTAAAGACAATACCTTGTCGCTGCAGCCATTATGTACTGTTGATAGCCGGTGCTATGTCGCTGGTCTTCTTCTTGTCATTTTACCTATAACTTTATCCTCTATTATATTTTTTATAAAGTTATCATGTCTTATAGCATGTCCTAACAGATTTACTTTCCGATTTTCTATAAAACTTCTTCCTTCATGAATTCCCGCTAGGATTTCTTTGTTTGTTTTCATTTCTTTCCAAAACGTTTACATTATTCTGCGCGAGATCTGCATCTTTATCGCATCCAGCTTGTTTATTTCCGGCGCTGTTAAACGCCAATTTTCGCTACCGTAATTCAGCACACTGTAAACATATCTTGCCAATATTTTGGCACGTCTATACTGATGTTTTTATTTGTTAATAAATGCACATTTGGCCTGCCCTATTTAACTTTTAATATCTGATTTAGGACCTCTATTATCCTCCGTTATCACACTTCCTGGATAACACGTTTCCGTGACTTGTTTCGATTGCGTATTACCTATTTTTATGTTTTTACTAATATTCATTACTTTTGTTTCCTTTTATTAATATTTATTTTCTATTTATTTAATTCTTCCAATAAACTCTGCGAGCATTTTGTTCATATTCTACTCTCATTCCGTTAATAGAGCGATATCATTCGCGATATGCATTGGATTCGTATCCCATTTACTCTTAGTCCCTTCGTTTTATTTTCCATCCTTTTGATCGGTTCTTCTATACACACGTTAAATTCATACGGCGAAATAGGATATCATTGCCTTACTCCTTTCCAAATTTTAGCTTCTAGTTTGTATTCATTAACACCTTCATAACGCATACCACTAGAAATAATTCAGATTTTGACTCGCTAAATAACGAAGACTATAATCAAGATATCACTCAACACGAACTAAATAATGTGATAAAAGAACAAAAAAAAGATATGCTGCAGGTCCGAATTATATCCATTCGGAGATGGTAAAAAATCGAACAGTTGAAAATACTAAATGTATCCTGTATATGTTCAATTAAATTTGTAAACTTCATACAATTCCTAAAATATGGAATGAGGCAACTATTGTGTCGATATTAAAGCCCGACAAAGATAAATATGAAGCAAATAGTTATCGTCCAATTTCATTGACATGCGTATAAATTTTAGAAAAATTGCAAGAAGAATGATGTGGATTATAGAAAATACATACTTGTTGGACAAACATCAAAGTGACTTCAGGAAAGAGTCGATCGATATATCGACAATATATTAAGATTACAACAAGAAATTCTAGATGGCTTTACAATGCGACAATATACTGTATACGTGTTTTTCGATATATAAAAAGCATTTGACCATATAGCCAAAGAATCAATTATAAATACATTGTACGAAATGGGTTTTAGAGGGAGCCTACCAAAATTTGTTATAGCATTCATATAAAATAGGAAATTTAAAGTTCGAGTAGGTAACTCGATATCAACGGGAAAAAATCACTATTTATACTAGCACTAAGTGATTTACAACACTTAATTAAATACCCGGCCAACTACTCAATATTTGCTGATGATCTAGCGATTTACATACGAGGAAATAATAAGATTATAACATAAGTAGAAAAGTGGGGCATCACTAAGAATATACACTTTTCCACCGAAAAAACAAGTATAATTAATTTTACAAAGAAAGCATCAGAACGAGAGATCAAGTTAAAATTAAACAATACATTCATAGCTAATAAAAACAGAACAAAATTTTTAGGGCTCATATTCGATAATAAACTAAGCAACTAAGATGTATACGAAAGCTCTAAATTTACTGAAAATGTTACATGGCAAATCATGGTGAACTGATAGAAGCATGCTATTTTATAAGGAATTTTTGTCAGATAATAATGGACTACGGTGCGATCGTATACGACTCAGCGGCTGATGGTACACTAAGGAAACTGAACGTAATCCAGAACAGCGCGCTCACAATATGCAGTGGGGCGTTCTGTACAAGTCCGGTAATAAGTTATGCAGAAACAAATATAACGTCATTAAAACACCGGCGAATTATATTGGCACTGAAATACTATGCGAAACTTAGCGACAAAAATAAACCATTTGGAATCAGGTGTAACGATTTTTAAATTACTTACATATAAATTGGTTTACCATCAGCCCACCCAAAACTACAAACCCGCCATGGGAAAGAAGTAAACAGACTACAACGACGGCTATTAAATACAAGAAAACAAATAATACTCGCAATCAAGACCGTCGTTCAAAATATATGGACGAATAACAATTTACGATAAGTTAAAGGCAAATTGGAGACATCACACCGTGAAAACAGACGAGAAGAAATTGTATTATGTAGAATCATACGAAATTAACACACGGTCCGCTACTACAGAGTGGACTACAGCTGTCGTGTAGTGACTGTGGTAACCAAAAAAATGTCCATCGATCACATTATCACTGAGTATCCACGATTTATCAAGGAGCGGGAGAAAGCGTTCAGACAAAGGCCCACAGGAAGAATGAAGATAAAAGAAGTGCTTGCGGACGATGAAGCTACTGTTCAATCTGTTTTTATTTTTTTGAAATGTATAAATGTATTTCAAAATATATAACTTTTCTTTTCAGTTATATTTAATCATTTAAGTTATGCTAGACCCAAATGACATAAATAAAATATATACATACATCTATTATTGCTGTTTGCGATTTAGTTGGGTTTAATATTAACCTTCTATCTTTCTAGTTTATATTCTTTTCTTTTAAAATTTTAAATAATATTTTCAAAACGATGTTATCGAATGCTTTTAATAATAAAATACGATATAAATATTCAGTTATACAAGAAAAACGAATAAAAAAAAATCTGCAATAAAAATATAATAATGCGACAAAGGGTAGTTAGATAATACACATGCGCTTGTACACAGACACACATACATATGATCATACATACATATCAAACATACATATCACACGCATACACGTGTACAAGATAAAAATAACATACGCTTAATTATACGGTGTTTATACTTAGATTAAAGCACGGTGAGATTTCATAGTCTCCTATAACATTAATCAGCTTATACCGGGTATCGTAAAATTTTTCAGACAATTCATTTATACATATATATATATATGTATATATAAAATTAAAAACATAAAATGTGCAATTCTGAATTAATATCGGTAAGTTTTGCGTACCTGCTATAATTTAATAACGCAATGGTGATTTCGAATCAATTGTGTAATATTTTAAGTGCGCTTTCGGACACTGACCACGAAATTTAATATTAACCGTCGATAAACATTATCGCCGATTAAAAATTGGTGTGAACGCCATAGTTGTATATGTTCAAACAGGCTTAATTATTTCGCGTATACAGAAAAATAATTATAATATTATTATCGCGTAGGACGGACAAACCACCACTCACAACACTATATGCTCGCTAGTAATAATATAATACACGTCAAAAACACTCGGGCTGCATTGTATCGTGACAAAAAAGCGATTACAATCAGTTCTCCCGGGTGTGTGTGTCTATCTACAATAACGCAATATTTTAATTGCTTTGTACACTACTTGCAATGTACAAGAAAATATGTATAGGTAAGTAGTCGCCTACCTCTGATACGAAGACGGCATTTAATGATGATGAATGATAATACAGAAAACGTATATATACGATTAAAGTACTTATAATTATGTACGTAATGATTTTTAACGGTTAATAATTTGTATCTAAATATATATCTTCCGAAACTCAATCGCCTAGATACACAGATATATATTAATCGCGCATTTCTAATAGCAGTAGTAGTACAAAAGGTATCAAATGGAGCAGTTCTGATGGGGTCGACAAGGTCACATACATAGAATAATAGACGAGGGATGAATGGATTCAAAAATCTGTTAAAATGAAAATCACCTATCAGATGGCCGGATAATCTGCTGAAAATAGGGATTGTAAATAGGACGAATTAATCTATCAACTAGAAAAGTGAGGGAAATATCCGGCGCCAGTTCCCACAAATATGAAACCCGCTTGCCTATTTATGATAATATTGACCTTGTTAACCAACTGAACCAACGTTTTACGTAAAATGTTGCTAATAGTTGCAGTAAGTGCAGTCCTACGGTAATTGCCAGCTTTGTCTATTTATTATTACAAACGTTTACTATTATTGTAATTTTGATTCTTTTTTTCATACGTTCCGCTGACCATATTTTTAAACTAATTTATATACAAAGGCACCTAGCTTACACTACCGTATTTCTATAATTTGGCCGGAGTTCCATCTTCACCGGTAGATCTTTTATTCTTCAGTTCTTTCATGACCTACATTACCTCATCTATTTGAGGCACATCATCCACTTCAAGATCAGCTGAGTACTTGAAAATCATGTTAATTTTATTCCAATCAACAACTGTGTTTCTGTTCAACAATTCTTAATGATCCTCCCATCAATTAGTTAGAATGATTACTTCGTAACAGTGTTCATTTCTGTTACCAAACGTATTTTGGATTATATATATATATATATATATATATATATATATATATATATATGTATATGTATATGTATATGAAGATGAGAAAATAAAAAAAAGCTTACGTCGAAAAGTCTCGGGGGTAAGAAGTTGAAAATCCTCAGAGAGAAAATCAAATATTTTGTAAAGCTGTATTCAAACTTTTCTTCACTAAATGTAATTGTTGTTATTTCACCCGAGTAAAAATGCTACAAGATGAATCTGCGTATTACATATATATGACGCGTAACACGAAAATACACATACACACACACATATATATATATGCATACATACATGTACCATAATTTTTTTTTGAACGAGCTGAAAAACGATGGAACTACCGGGGAAATTTCTAGAATTCAATGCGTAATCCAAAGGCAACTTTTTGTCACTAAAAGATTTAGTATCTTGACAATGGTCTCGTTTTAAAGTTAAAAGTATTTTCCCAAACGGTTATATCTTTCACACACTTTGTCAGAAATTCAGAACCTATTTCATCAATGACATTGGACATTGTACACTTTTGTAAATTTTCGTGAATTTTATAAATTCTTTACAAAAGCACAGTTAACGAGAAATTTTTCCATGATATTAAAACGCCTTTGATAGATATTGCATAATGAAGTACATTTTATAGCGTTGTTAAATATACATACAATATACATATACATATATAATATAGACATATAGTAACTTTTCTAGCGCGATATATATACATATATATATATATATCTTAATATATATAAATTACGTGTCACATTGTTTGTCCGCGATGGACTCTTAAACTACTTAACCGGTTTTAATCAAATTTGCACACCGTGTGCAGTTTGATCCAACTTGAAAGATAGGATAGCTTATCTCAATTTATAGTAGCAATGGGGGTTTGGGGGATCACATTTTTAAATTTAGATTTTTGTAAAATTTCGTAAGAACCGATTTCATAGATAACGGTATGATAAGTTTAAAGCAAAAAGCCGTTTTCAAATACGATCGATAGGTTTTGAGTTACGAATTTTTCAAAATTGCCGACTTGCCACCTTTGGCAGGGCGTAGCGTGGGTAGTAAAAGTTTTTAAACAATTCTAACGGTTAAATATGTGTTTTCTATATAAGGTCTATCCTATAAAGTGAAAAAATCGCGAAAAAAAGATTCAAATTGAACCCGAAAATTTCGAAAGTTTTCCAAAATTTCGATTTTTTCGCAATAATTCGCGAACGATTCGTTATTTATAAAAAATATTTAAACGAAAGTTACGCGGGGTTAAAATACGCGTCTAACTCTTGTAGTCCCATATTTTTATGGCGAATACTCGCCGAGAAAATTGAGGTTAAAAGGTTTTTGGGGTTTTGGGTCCTTTTTGAGGCCCCTATGATAGGTAGGGGGTTCGGGTTGAGCTCAAAAAAAAGTAGACGTGAAAATCGATTATTCACGTTATTAGGTAAATGTTACCAAAATTAACCGGTAACCAGAAATCGCGTTGAAAATTTAATTTTCGATTTTTAAAAATTTTTCGACTGATTTTTGGTAGGCAGATTTTACAGTGCATTTAGCATGGGCAATGTTAATTATATACCTACATATCGTTATATACGCAATACTTTTAGCATAGGCAATGTTAATTATATATCCATATATCGTTATATATATGTATATATACACAATAATCACTATGCATTAGTTATTTTATATATATATTTCACTGGCAGGGATAGCTCCATCAAAAATGGTCGGATTTTGGCAAACCTTTTTCTTTTTTATTCGTAATCATCAATATATACATTATATATATATATATGCGTACGCCATTATCATGTGGTAGCCAAAAAAATTTATCGATTTTTTTATTATATCTTAATATATATATAACTCTTCTGTGCGTGTGTATGTCATCGAACTCCTTCTAAACGGCTGGACTGATTTTAATGAAATTTTTTGTTTGTCTTCAGGTGGATTCGAGAATGGTTTAGATTTACAGTTCGGTCTAATTTAAATTGTTTATTCCTACGAATTTTTAAAAATTGCCGACTTGCCACCTTTGGCAGGGCATAGGGCACGACGTAATTATTTTTAAACGATTCCGCCTCTTGAAATAGCAGTTTCTATATAAGATCTATTGTATTAAGCCAAAAAACCGTGAAAACAAAATTCAAACAACCCAAAATTTTTATAAAGGGGAGGGGACACCTTGCGATTTTTTCAGCAATAAATCGCGAACGATAAATCGGGGAAAATAGTTTAAACGAAAGTTATGTAGCATTGATGTAAGCGTCTAACGATAGTATAATCGTATTTTTACACCAAATACCCACCGAGAAAATTGGGGGTTAAATGGTTTAGAGGTTTTGGGTCATTTTTAAGGCAAATATGATGGTTCGAATTAACGTTAGACAAAAGTAGACGTGGAGATCTATTATTTATGTAATAACATAAATTTTACCTAAATTAACCGGTAACGAGTTTAAATTTGATATTCGATTTTTTAAAATTTTTCGAACGATTTTTGATAGGCCGATTCTACAATGCTTTTAGCAAGGGTGTGAGGCGTTAGATAATATATATATATATGTGTGTATGTATGTATATAAAATACGATTTAGACCTCCCTTCCACGGCGAACTTCGTATCGCCCAAGAATTAATAAATGTATTAACTTTTTAGCTGAATTAAATATACTTTTTTTATTAAGTTTAATAAATCAACAAAAATTAAAATGTATCGCCATATCGTTTAAGTCTCTTTACAAATTTGTTTTTTACGTTTTTTGTGTAATTCCTAATTCTCCATCAGTATTTTTTATTTAATTCAGCTAATAATTTAATAAAGTTGTTGATTCTGGGGCGATACAAAGTTCGCCGGGTCAGTTAGTATATATATATTTATATATATATATAAATTACATATGTACATATTATATATATGTATACATGTATTAGAGGCGAGTTATCTATAAATCCGGTGCTTGCAACGCACTCATACATTTTTGTTCTCTGATATAAATTAGATAGAACAAAATGATGTAAATAAACGCAATTGGTTTCGCATTTATTTTTTCCAACCGAGTGAAAGACTAACTTATTTCCGTAGCATTCGCCACTGATATGTATATTGTGTGCATATTATAAAAAATTTCCTATGTCCTAATTACACTTAAAATAGCAAAAAAAAATACCTCGTAAAGCAGTAGTATTATTAGCATATATATAAAACGCAATGCTGAGACTATCATATTTTCCATCAGAGTAGAAATTTGCAAAATTATTGTGGTACTTAAAGCAGGTAAACCACCGGGAAAACAGAATCCTAATATCGTTATTGTCTGCTTTGTCAAAAATATTCGAAAAGGTACTATACAAAAATTGATGGAAATAGTTGAAAAAATAGTTTCACTACACCAGTTTGATTTCAAACAGAAACATAGCACCATTGAACAGATACATCGTATTGTTCGTAAAATTGAAGACTGTTTAGAAAAACAAGAAGTCTGCACTGCTGTATTTCTTGATCTAGAAAAAGTCTTTGACACTGTGTGGGATGCAGGGTTGATTCATAAATTAAATTAAATATTACCTACTCAATATTGTACGTTATTAGAATCGTATTTATAGCATCCAACATTTCGTATTAAATGCGGACAACTTTTGTCAACAATACGTGAAATAAGTGCCGGAGTACCGCAAGGAGCGTACAAGGGTCGTTATTGTATGTTATATTTACATCGGATATACCACAGATCATGATAAGTGGCGCCTGAAAATAAATACGTCTAAATCGACGCGGATAATCTTCACAAACCGTAGTATAACTTCCGCTCCAAAATTTATATCGATAGCAGCGAAGTACCGCAAAAAGATACAGTATGTTATCTAATTTATGGCATAGAAATTACCAGCAAACATATCAGGAAATGGTCCGCATATAAAACCTATTTTCCCATGCGAAGAGTGAATCTCCTTGCTATCGAAATCAGAAAACACGGAGGGTTCTTCTAACTTCAGACCAATTATATGCTTAAGATTTAAACAAAGAGAAAATTCCGTATTTGGAAAGTATTTAAATACTAAGAACAAAATGATAGCGATACACACTTATGTGGTCCTAAACGTGTCATACTCTTTTGCCCGAGTTAAATGGTCTGATGCCGACCTACAATAATTAATGTCAACTCTAAGAGCAACGTTCGTAAGAAATGGAACGAGAAATCCAAATGCAGCGATAGAAGCAATTACAATGAAACCGAGTAAAGGTACGTATATGATGAAATACTTTTACAATAAAGCTAAGTTGAAAAATAAGTATCGAAGTTGATAAAGATTGTGTTGAATTTAAGAAATTATATGAAAGAAGCAAGAGAAGTAGAAAAGTGTAATAATAAATAACAAACTTACAAACTAGAAATAAAAAAAGAGTTCACGGATACTATCCATCTGTTTTGGATAAAGAATATATCGATAAATATTTATCGAATTTACGGTCGAAAGATGGATCGCTTCTTTGGCAAAACGACTAGATTTATTATGGCAATGAGTAATTAAAACAAAAAATTATCTAAAATACATTTTAAAATAACCTTTACAAACCATTGACCACGTAGTAAATGGATGTATAACACTAGTTGATACAGAATATATCAAACTTCGCGATAATATCGTACGAATAATTCATCAGAAGATAGTGTAAAAACGAAATTAATAACCTCCGTTTTAGCTTATTATAAATATCAATCTGCAGCATTGTTAGAAAATGCAGACTATAAAGATAACAACAGAGACAGCAAGATATCGATTAATTAACCACATATATTACTCTATATAATAAAAAACGAAAAACGATAAAGTTAATCGATGCAGCAGCTGTCTTTCAAAATGATAACACGTACAGAAGACGTAACCATTGAAACCGAGTCGACAAGGAAAGCACAAAAGGTGTACGTACGTCAATCGTCATAGCGACAATACGAATAAAATATCAAGATCACTGATAACACAATTGAAGAGGCTGTACATCGTAGAAATGCTGCCACAAATTCCGAAATTTATCTCAGATACTTGACACACAATAGAAAACATCGCTGGTTGTATACAAACCGTAACAATAAGTTAAAATGAACATAATCATAAAAATTATAATAATATCGTGGAGTATAATATAGTGCTTCCTTGGTGATACTTTTTTTAAAATTAAATAAAAATAAAAATATTTTTTATACTGTATCACAACATATATATATATATAATGTTGATGTATTGGAGAGTAGTGATTTTATGAATTATCAAAACAAAATAAAAATAATGTTAATCACTATAAAATTTATTTTATGTTTGTAAAGTTTTTCGACAATAAAGTCATTTTCAAGCAAATACAAATTGAATTTGCTTGAAAATTACTTATGTATTTGCTTGAAAATGACTTTATAGTCGAAAAGCTTTGAAAACATAAATTAAACTTTATAGTGATTAATATTGTTTTTATTTTCTTTTGTTAATTTTATATATATATATATATACAAATATATATACATAATCGAAGCAGTTGATAGTTTCACTGGCTATACTGCAACCAGTGAAACTAGAAAAACGTTTCGATTAAATATATATGATGACACAGTAAAACAAATTTTTACTTCATTTAATTTTTAATTTAAAATAATAATTATAAATGCACTTATGTATTCGTCAAAAAAAAAATTTGTTAAAAAAAGAGCTCAGACACAGAATCGATTAGAAAAAAATTACCAAGTAAATTATTTCTTTAAGACGTCGAGCAACTAAAATTTTATTTCATCTTATTTCGTTCGAGTTTCTCTTTTTTTTTACTCTTTAATTTTAAAAAATTGTCTCATTTTTTTATATTCTTCGAAACTTCTTTATTTTTATCTCTGGAAACATAGCAACATTTTGTTGATACTTTTAGGTTTCCCGTTATCTCTATTTTCGACTAAATTTTCGTTTTCCAACCTGTATACGTACATACTACCCACGAACACACACATATGTGCATATATATATATATATAGTGTGTGTGTGTGTGTTATACCATATAGAAAGAAACAGAAACCGACAAACACAGACAGAGTTTATATAAAAAATCCAATTTAACACAAAAAAGCAAAATCGAAAAACTTGTTCTAAAAATATTTCCAATCATAAAAACAATCTTATCTCATCCTCATTTTAATCATTCTAACCATGGTCCGATAAACATTTTCCCTTTCATCTAAATTCGGAATTTTTTTGATTACCTTCTATCTTCATTCTTTAAGAATCCTATATTGTACAAATTATGTTTTTGGAATATATATATCAGTCGTCGGAACAGTGGCTAAGAGCACGGACTTCTATACGGAAGGTACCAGGTCCGAATACGATCGACAACGCAAAAAATATCATCATCAGAAAATAAAAATATAAACAATCCTAATATTATCGCGTGGAAGGCAATGGCAAACTACCACGCGCAACACCATATGCGCGCTAGTAATAAATACACTACAAAAACACGTGGGGCTGCATTATATCGTGACAACGAAGCGATTACAGTCAGTTCTCTCGCATGTGCGTGTGTATGTTTAACTGCGCTAGCGCCATATTATAATTGCTTTGTACGCTACTCACACTAAACAACAAAATATGTATAGGTAAGTAGTCGCATAAATTGCCCATCAACCTAGCAGTTGAGGATAGATGATGATATATATATATATATATATATATATATATATATATATATATATATATATATAATATCATCGTACAAAAATTTCATTGTATTGGCCTTTGTTCCTGTATAAAAGCTTACGTTATCTATTTATTATTTTATGCGATCACTTTTGTTTCTTAAATGTTCAACCGATACATTAAATCCTTAATAACTTAAAAAGCAGATCTTAGGATAAATTAAAACTTTTCTCGTTTTTAATTCAGTATAGTATGTACCTCGAATATGTTCACTTCATTCAACCTAAATTTTGGTCACATCCGATGCTAAAAATAATTGTAGTGACACGTGACGCTAAATGATGCGGACTCCCGTGATAGGAACAGTTCTTTTCAGAGCTACTACCAACGATCTAAAACGCACACTATTTAATAAAAATTTTTAATTCGCTCGAATTTCCGTCAAAATCATGGGCATATCTGTAAAATAATATGCTATTTTCATAAGTATGGAAAAAAAAATCGATAGAAAATTAAAAAAAAAAAAAAAACAGTCCTTTACCAAGATATCATTGCAGAGGATGATAAATTTTTCCAAATTAAACGTTAACCGTCGTGAGGAAAGGGTATTAATAATACTGCAGAAGCAGACATTCAGAAGAATAACGTATCGTAAACGCTAATACCGAACGGAACATCTTCAAATTTTAAACCGTAAAGGTGAGAACACAGCTGAGCACACGGAAATGTGGGTAAATTTCTATAGACGATCAATCAGATAAAAAAAGACAACATATTAAGGTTTATCGCCAATTAAGTTACATGCCTTACATTAAACCTGTACTATACTGAGATAACGTAAACGGGATCTCGTTAAGTACTTAGAAAGATGGCTGACGTAGTCGTTCCCACATAACTTAAGCTAGGGAAAAATATTATAGCGCGTTCCAGATTACTACATTCAACTGTTATCTGCAAATTTGTTTTTTAACTTAAAATTCAAAATGTTCTGTCTCTCTGCCGTGGCGCCAATTTGGAAATACGACATACTTTCGTATTTGCTTAAAACTGCGTGACATCTCATTCCGATTTACAAATACTGTATGTGTGGACTAAAAATTCTTCGTCAAACGTTATACCATATTCAAGTTAAAATAAAAATTAATTAAATAACTGTATAATAACAATAAGAAAA
Organism: Coronaproctus castanopsis; assembly: GCA_032883995.1. Lineage (NCBI taxonomy): Eukaryota > Metazoa > Arthropoda > Insecta > Hemiptera > Monophlebidae > Coronaproctus > Coronaproctus castanopsis. The sequence goes on along the minus strand of CM065052.1, from coordinate 105,505,836 downwards.
GTAATATATGAAAAATATATACTTAAATGAAAAAGCAACTAGCCACATCTAGTTGAAGACGACTCAGATGATTGCCAGTAGGTACCATATCCTTCAATTATTCAAACTAAATACTATAGACTAAAAATATATTCGACTGATTCATCGTCAAATGTTATTAATGCATTTTATAAATTATTTTTATTTCGAGCTCAATAAGAAGGGTACAGTACCCAGTGGTACATACCCGGCAACCACGACATCAGCCCTGATGCAAGTGTATTTGGATGATTTTCCAACCTCGCAGACCTTAAGATTGCAGTATAGAATAGTTTTTTAATAGGTGCATCTAGTTCTTTCCTCTTCATTTGAATATGATTTCGGTATGTATGTCGGCTATCCAAGTGTAAACCTAGATATTTCAACGCTTATTCCGATTGGTATTTCTTTGTTATTGATTTTAACAGGAGGAGATACAGCTTTTCTGTTACTAAATTGTATGTTTACAGATTTGTTCTCATTTACTGTTATGTTCCATTTGTTAAAGGAGTTTTCTACTCTGGCGAGTGCTGTCCGCAGATTACTGCTCGCTGTATTTGGATCGACATCGGAAGAAAGAAGTGCTGTAAATGTGGCTACATGAACATTATTAGTCATAGGAAAATCGGAAGTGTTAGATATTAATACTTAACATTAAAACAGAGGAAGGGTTCACAGATGAACCAGTGAAATTGTAATTGTAAAATTATAAATTTAGAATTTAAATTTATGAAATAAATAGAGATGAATAATTTATAATTCAGAAACAAAATAAAATTATTTTACTAATACTTCTATTAGATTATCTAACTGAATTATCCAAACAAATAAAATACTCTGTATTTATCGGGAAATTTAATAGCGGCTTTATTTTCGCTAAAAATGAAATTAATTATTCAACTTGTAGCCGGTTGCGGTTAAATTAAAAATTTATAAAATGTACGTAATATTTCGGAGATTAAATTTTCCTTTTTTGTTTAATGTTTTAAAGAAATCGTCCTAGGGGATATTTCATATTTCGTGAGAGATTTAATATTTGACCTTGGCGACGATTGAAAATGAAACTAAATTATTCAACTAGTATTGGATGAAAGAATTACATCAACTACGTAATTTTATTTAATAGATTAAGTATTCGTTTTTTGTTTATTTATTTTTTTATTTATTTTTTTTTTTGGTCTTTGAACATCTAAAGAAATAAAATTCAACATCATTATATTTATTTTCCTCTATGATATAAGCCTACATTGAAGAAGGAACTATCCACATTGTTATTGTGATATTAAAACATGAACAGGGCAAAACACAGAACGTTTGTTACAGTATCAGTATACGGCTGAAGATTCGCTGGATGGTCACCCACAGTCGAAATCGATTGGGACCATAAAGAAGAAGAAATTGTTCAATCGGTGCTTTGCGAAAACGTAATCAACGTGGAAATTAAAAATTAATTACCTCTATCGCGATGAAACAACCAATATATGATAGGAACGAAACTTTGTCCGAATAGATGCGAGGACAAGAAATAAGACTTAATCTGTTGTCGACTAATCGCAGAAATAAATTTTAAATCAACCAATATATGATAGGAGCGAAAATTTGTCCGAATAGATGCGAGGACAAGAAATAAGACTTAATCTGTTGTCGACTAATCGCAGAAATAAATTTTAAATTACTCCAAAGGATAATATACCGTCATCGACTGAAAGGAGGTGAAATTTAATTAGTAGAAAACCAAACTTATCTAAAGTTAATCTAGAAGCACCCATAATGCGCAGTGACCCTTTTAATTCGAAACAGCTTTTTTCATAGCCTATAATAATGGGCTAAATCACTAAAATTAGTTTCCAGCGGAATAAAGAAAGTGTCATGACACTTTTATACGGATCGAAATGACCGATATTGGAATCTGAATAAAATTATCATTATTCGTACGTCCGCCGATGACAAAAATATATTACTGTTACTTAAACGGATACATACATATACATATATATGTGTCAAAATTTTGTAGCCACTTCATAGTCTGGCTCAGTAATTTATTTCGTAAATATTTAAACAGATTAAAGTATTAGACGTACGCAATATAACCACACTAGGCCTATTTTATCATATTCTTATTCAGTTTCGATATCGAACGCTAATTTTGATAGATTGTATTCTACTTACTAGATTGATGGCTTGCAAAATCAATTTGGTACGGTAGTGACAGTCTCTGCACCTCAGACCCGGAATCTATGGAGAGCGCTCGCAGGTCGTAACAGTCAGAATTCATTGAATACAAAATAGAAAGGAATTCGCCCGAAATCTACGTCATAGACACATTCTCAGCTTTACGCTAGAATATCCTATATGAATAGTATTCAACAGTTAGCACGTGTAAAATATTATATCCTTAAAAAATGTTCCGACAGTTATACTACGAGCCGTAATAATTTACTTTCAACGATTGAAAATTAAGATTTCAAACATCTAAAGGTTAGATATACGAATATATAAAATGATTATAAGGCCGATACTTTTATATTCGTGCCCCGTATGGTCATGCACAAGTACTTCTAACCGTTCAAAGCTACCGCGACTTCAGAATCAGTGTTACAGAATAATACTTCAATTACTGATATATGCTAAAATAAATCTTACGTACGCGGCTCTGATACCTGAAGTAATAAAACAGCATACAATAACATTTTTCGACTCTTGCGCCGGCAGCAAATATCCAATAATCAATAAAATTGGGAACTACAATAGAACTTGTTTGCAATTAAAATACAAGAAATATAAGCATAAGAGGATCGACACATCTATTACTCTAATGCATCACCGACATATCTCATATTTATAAAGTATATCATATTCATATCAGTCTTTTCAAACATATGTAGTCGTATTAGTATACAGGTTTTAGTTATGATTTTTCCTGCAATCTATTTTATTGTATTATCGTATGTGCTTATTACACTTGCGGTATACGCGGTAAGAAATCTTTTTTTCGGGATGCGTAAATTTTTATTTTATTTTAGTATTGCACTTTTTACGTTATAGTTAATTTCATTTTTCGAAATACACTTTTTATTTATTTATTTATATGCATTTATATATATATATATCTCATAAACATATATGTACGTAGAGCATTTTCACATATTAACCCGTATCTTACCTTAAAGACCGTTTTCAACATGTTATCTCAAACGATTTATTGAAGTGAAAAAAAAACAAGGCAAAATAATAGATTCACAACCGAACTACGCAAGAAAGTCATATAGAAGCAAGATTTAAATAATAATTATTCTTATTAAAACACAATAACACTCGTAATACTAATCGCACGGGATATACGTCTATTATTGACCGTTAACTATCGAGTCGTTTAATAAATTAAATACGAATTATACAGACTTAGAGGGGGGAAGATAAAGGGGTAGCCATTTGAAAGTAACAGTTTCGGAGCAAATAACGGCGGAGCAAATAACGGCGGAGCAAAACAGAAAAAGATAAAACGGAATAGAACAAACGAAAAACACACAAAAAGGAAATAAACAAACGAAAATAAAATAAAATTAAAAAAACAAACACCTAAATCGTTAACACGCGACGTTTATTCAAATTGTCATATATCGTGACGACCGAATCAAAAGGTTAATAATCGACAAAATTATCACCATATTTAGCCCTCAATCTATCTCTGTCTCTATTTTCTTATTTGTTTTAAATTCGTTCTCTCTCTCTGGTCTGTATATATAATACACACATATACACGCATATATATGCATTTAATTAACCAAGAATCACGAGTACGTTTTCGTATCCAAATGAAAATCTTGTCGACTTCAAAATTGTCTGCTTGATTAAAATCGTAGTTCGTGCAGCTTCGAATGGTAATTACAAACCCTCAGTTCACTGTTTACATATCATACACGTTTGCACAAAAAAAAATATTTTAACGGTAACTCTGCAACAACGCAAACCGTGTGTACACACGAGAGATAGGTTTTTGTCCACAGTTTCAGTTATCACGGCATCCTATAACGAGAAAGAGCGTACGTTTTGCGTGGAACGACATTTTCGGCGTAAAGTGAGTTTCGAAAAGAATTCAAAGTGGGATACCTTAAGAGCCGCCTTTACGAAACAGGTCCACGTGATCTGGAAGACCCGAAAATTCGGATTTTTGAAGAAATTTCAAAAATTCAGCGACCTGTTTTCGAAAAAGTCTTCGAAAATTTTGTAAAGACTGAATAAATGCATTGTTGCAATGATGGCAGTCTGAACGATATTGCGTTCCCAAAATGATTGTAAGCTAATCTATCGTTTTGATATTTTAAAATAAAATTACATTCAAAAACATTTCGCCGAGTAGGTTTTGGGTTATTCAGGAAACAACAAAACTATCCGTCTTTTCTGGGTCACCCTATACATACATACATACATACATACACACACATATATATATAATATATATATATATTCAGTAATATCTTCTTGATCTCAGAATTTATCATCGCCTAAAACACGTATTGATTAAGCACGTAAAACGAGAATTTTACGAAACGAACGCACATACGTGCAATTACACGTAAAACTCCAGGCAATCGTCGAATTTTCGATTCGTTCTTAAAAGGTCCGATCCAAACATTGATATTTCTTTTGACAATAAATATTTATTTACTCAATTATTTCCTCGAACCTTTCAGTCGACCTGTTGCTTCTCAGCGAGCCAAATTTAAGATTGACATTCACACACACACATCTTTATCCCCAATATATTACATAGACACAAAATCAAAATGACTCATTATTTCCGTACTACCCAATTATTAAGGGGGCATAGAAAATTTGAGCCTTATTTATTATATTTTCATTTAAGTAAGAATGACAAGTGTAAATGTGGCGCAGTAGAAACTACGAACCATACATTCTTTGTATGTTCTATTACGGACCACAAAACATTATACAATAAAAATAATTTTAACTTACAAGACGAATACACTGCCGAGCAATTTCAATTATTTTCTTTTAATGTACTACACAAGAAATTCCAGGTTTACTGAAGTTAATTACTAGCACTTAGTGAAACAGTGATAAACCTTTTCGGTACCAAATAAAATTATACGTATAGGCTGAGTATATTTCTGCGCGTGTACATGCATGTACGTACGGCTATGTATGTGCGTTTGTGTGAACTTTCTGTGCAATAATACTTAGGTTATATATATGTATGTATCATATGTGAATAATTACTGCATTTATGCATCTAGTACACCTAAATTACAGTTTAAATATCACCCCGTATAAGAAGTTATAAGTGCGTGCGTGTATAATTTCGATGACTGGAAATGAAACTGGCGCACAGCCCGCAAAAATATAAGTGTATAAATGGTTACTACATTATTATATACTATAGAGCATTATAAAGGGGTGTAGTACACTGATTAAGCCTAATCTGGCAGTGCAGTGTATTGTACCGCCATAAATGTAACAAACTGTAAAACAAATTTGAATAATAATGTTTTTTTTTGTTTTTTTGTTTTTTTGTTTTTTTAATTTTTCCCATCACAACTGACCAATCTTAGAGGTCATTTAGTGATTGACTTAATGAGATGAATGATATTTTGTGGAAGGGCAGTACTCAGCAGTACTCCGTCTAAACCTATGCTGGTTGGACAAAGTCTAGAGGCTTACTTCGCCACAGCCTGTGTATTTCACCGGAATCATTTAGCAAGTCAGTAGCAAGTGGATTCGTGTGAACGCTAATTCGTGCAACATGTTTGTTTGCTTGTCTTTTTATTTCATCCTCCACAAACATAACGTTTAAGTCGTTGTGGAGGGTAAGATTTGAGACGTACCAGGGAGCTGCAGTAATAGTTCTTAATAACCTATTTTGATATCGTTGTATTTTCTGTAAGTTAGATGTTTTGGCGCAGCCCCATAGTTGTATACCATATACCCAGATCGGCCTTAGGGCAATTTTATACAGCAGAGTTTTATTTTCCAACGATAACCCTGATTTACTAGTTAGCATCCATGACATAGATCTGGTTTTAAGCCTCAAATTCTCTATTTTCTTCTGAATGTGGGTAGCCCAAGTCAGCCTAGTGTCTAAATGCATGCCCAAATATTTTACACTATTAGTATTTGGAATGACAACGTTGTTTATTTTGATTGGCAGGCATTCAATCTTTCGATTTGTGAAAGAAATATGCGCAGATTTAGTTTCATTAACTACAACGCGCCATCGTTTTAGCCAAGTCTCTACATGCCCGAGTGACTCCTGCAGTTTTTTTGTGGCTGTGTTTTCACTCTTATCCATAGCTAGCATTACAGCGTAATCGGCGTACAATGCTACTTCTACATTACTAGGTTTCGGGAAGTCGGACGTGTAAATTAAGTATAATATTGGCCCGAGGACGCTTCCCTGCGGTACGCCCGCCCCTATTGGAAAAATATCTGAGTATTCATCAGCTATTTTCACTTGAAAGTATCTTTCTTGTATATACGATTTAAATAGTAGATAGAAAGGGTGAGGAAGCAGGTGTTTAAGCTTGTACAACAGTCCCTGGTGCCACACCCGATCAAAAGCTTGCTTAACATCCAGAAACGCAGCTGTACAGATATTATTGTTTTCCAAGCTATTTTCAATAATTTTTGTTAATCGGTGAACCTGTTCTACAGTGTTGTGATGCTTACGAAAACCAAATTGAAAATTCGGAATTATTGAATTCATAGATAATATTGGGAATAATCGTTTTAAAATTAGTTTTTCTAGAAGCTTTGAAAGAATAGGAAGCAACGAAATAGACCTGTATGACGAAACCAGTTCAGACGATTTACCAGGCTTTGGTACAACAATTATTTGAGACAACTTCCAACTCAAGGGAAAATATTGGTTACGTAGGACAGTTTGTGTTATGAGTACAATGCTTTTACGTGGCAACTCATTTTCTGCTGTGATTAAGTCAAATTCGGGACACTTTTTCCGTTTCATATTTTTAATAAGTTGTTGAATCTCATTTGGGGTAACCAGTGTTACAGGTGGATTCATTTGCAGTGGTTTTTCTAGGTATTCAAGGATATCTGTGGAGTCACTAGCTTGGGCATTCGGTGTGAATACATCGCAGAAATAATTTGCAAAAAAAAAGCGCTGCTTTATCGATGTTAGTACGAGCCCAACTACCGTCGAGTTTTTCTATCGCAGGAATATGCACAATTAGCCGTTGAAAACGTTTGATCGCTCTCCACAGTGAGTGATCATCTTGTTTGGTCGGCGATAATTTCGATAGAAATGTTGTAAGCATTGCATTTTTATTTTCACGTAATACTTTACGCAGTTGCTTTATTTTTCTATTCAGTTGTTCCAAGCGTTTCGTAATTTTCTCTTTTCGCGTATTAGTGTCAGTATATGTTTTGGAACATTATTAAACCCCTTTGGTGGCTTTACAGTGGGAGTGGCCAGCCACGCAGCATTTTTTATAGTTTCTGTTAGGTTTTGTACCGCTTTATCAATATCGAAATTAGTTTTCAGCGATATATTTCACTTTATTTTAGACTCTAGATATTGTTTAAACAATGGCCAATTAGTTCTTTTATTGATAAGGCATGGTTCAGGTGTTTTTGTTATTGGAGAAATGCTTACCGTTAATATAACTGCCGAGTGATCTGACTGTAGAAACACGAATCTGCTCTCATATGTAATAATATTCCTTTTGTTAAAAAAAAAAGCAAGCAGATCGGGTTTCCTTTTACGATCTTGACGCCAGTAAGTAGGTTCCCCTGCCGATAAGTAACCTAGATTTTGTCTGGAAATTAATTTTTCCAGAATTTTTCCCCGGGGATTATCTAAACGAGAGCCCCATTTGCGACTTTTTGAGTTCCAGTCTCCGCCAGATATGAATTTCGCTCCCAATGATTTGAAATACTTGAAAAGCAGATTTTCATCCAATCGCTCATTTGGAGAGCAGTATACGGCGGAGATGGCGACAGTTCCAATAAATGAACATAATTTTACCGTACAAGCCTGTTTTCCCGAATAGTTTTTCTCCTCGTAATGCTTGATTGGCTTTTTAATAATAATTGCACTACCGCCGCGAGCTTTATTATCTGGCCGAAGACAAGTGTACACATCGTAGTTGGGAATATTAAAAACTGTTTTATTTGTAAAATGCGTTTCCGAGATAAGAAGTATATCAATGTAGTGAGATTTCAGAAAGAGCTCTATTTCTAACTTATGTTGTAACGCGCCATTAGCGTTCCAAAGTGCAATTCTTAATGAAGTAGTCATTATTTACTAGTTTTATTCAGGACTGAGGACAATAAATTTAATATCATGGCGTTCTGGTTCATTAACTGTTGAAACATGGTTTTAAATTCACTCAAAAATGCACTTAATAATGTATCTATACTAGTAGGCGAGTTAGTTGCGAATCGGTTATTCATTATATTACCACCAACATTTGAGGGATCAACATCATTATAAACATTATTGCCCGGATTAAATACCGCATTGGCGCCATTCGTCTCTGACGTAACTTTTGCATACGATAACAGACGTTCATGCTCATGTTGTGGGATAATATCATGTACAACATTACTGCGGCTTGCGAGAATATTCATTTTGTCAGGAAGCGTCTGTTCTGTATTATATTTCGCATTGTATAATTTGCGATATACCTCGCATCCCTTGTAATTAGAGGGATGTTGCTGCGCGCATAATGCACATTTCGGCGGTACGTTTTTTTCTTTTTAGCAATTGGCTGAATTATGACTACCGGCGCATTTAACACACTTATAAGGACGATTACAAAACGATCTTGTGTGCTCATACCTTTGACATCTAGTGCACTGGGGTATGTCCCTTTTTACGTATGGGGCTTCTACTCTAATTTTCGAATGTAATAATAAGTCGAGATCATATATACGTTTAATCTCGTCAGCCAGCTCCAAATCAACAAAATGCAGGGGGAGAGGCTCTTTAGTTCTTCTATTTTTAACATTGAACACGGACCTCACTTGAAAACTTTGTTCTTCTAGTGCCTGTTTAATATCGCTGATTGTAAAAGAGGGGTGTAAACCGCGAATTACAACTTTATACGCTCTTTCGTGTTTTAGTTGGTAGGTGTGATAATTTATGTCTTCTTTTTTAAACGTTGCGATTAGTCTTCTATAATCGTCAGAGGTTTGCACGTTGATTTTAACAGCGTTATCTTTCAAGGATTTCGCTCTGAAGTCATGTTTTCCTAGTGCGTCCGTAATTTTTTTTAACATTCCCGAATAGTTAATTACATCATGCACAAATATTGGCGGCGGTGAAGGTTCTGTTGTTGCATTGTGATGAATAATAATGTATTAATAAAAAAAAATTATACAACCAAATATGAAGATTCAGCATCATTCCCAAAAGCTGAAATTCAGCTATAGTTATTCCAATATTAAAACCCAATAAAAATTCCTTCTTCCCAGATAATTACAGACCAATATCTCTTCTGAGTGTTCTTTCAAAAACGCTGGAGAAGATGGTTAATAGGCGTCCTCGAAAATAACAATATTCTTTCTCCTTTGCAAGCTGGTGAGCGTAAGACGAGATCGGCTATAGATCATCTGCTCATTTTACAGAGACAGATATTAACATCACAACACGATAAACAGCACTTATATGCTGTATTCTTCGATTTTGAAAAGGCGTTTGAGCGCTTGTGGCGACATGGACTATTAATAAAAATAAAGTCCACCGGTATAAGCGGTAATTTATGCAACTACTTATACAGTTTCCTAAACAACCGAACTTTTCAAGTTAAGATCGGTTTGTCAACATCAGCACCAGTTCAGATTAAAAACGGTGTTCCACAAGGCTCTGCACTTAGTGCAATCTTGTTCATTTTATATATGGATGACATAGCAAATTATATCTCGCAGCCTGTTACTGCTCGGCTTTACATTGACGATCTTAATATATCCTCGTCGTCCAGTATTCCTTCTAATGCACAACAAATCCTACAAAAAAACCATAGATCATTTGCAGCAATAGTCTGATACGAAAGGTTTATATTTTTTACATCAAATCATCATACATTTTTCTCTTCTTATTCAATTCCTGGTCCCAAATTAGAAAAAAATTGTTGAAAAGTTCTGCTGTCATCCGTGTGCCCTGATGTTGTTATCGTATTCAATTGGTAACGTTTTAACGACCTTAAAGCAACGTGGTTTTTTATATTTCCAAATCACGGAAAGTTTACATTTTTGAGTTCCATTCATGTTGGCTGCTACTAAAATTGTAATTTTGTTTTTGGACATCTTTCCATTAGAACATCTTTCTCCTATTAAATGTACAGTCCTATCAGGTGTCATCCTGTAAAAATTCCAATTTCATCCACATTGAAGAATCATCATAATTTCCACGAACTGTTAGACATACTGTCGTAATCCATTCATCAGTTAATCCAAGAGGAATGATGACAGCTTCGCCGCTAAGTTATTTAAAAACAATATTATGCCGAGAGCAAAATCCTCGCGAAATAGTATTTTCTCGTACACTGGAAGGTGGTTAAATTAATCTCAATAAATGATTGGCCTTTTCAAATAAAATTGATCTCGATGAAGGAATATTGCTGCTTCCTTGGGTTTTAAACCATTTTATTAACAGATGGTCTATTTTGAGTTGATGGTCGTTGTTTTTTTGATTTGAATGACTTACCAAGTTCAATGAGTTTTCAAATGGAATCACGATTTTTCCAAAATGTGGAAATACTTGAGCTAGATCGCTATTTAAGTTCCCATTCTCTAGCCTGCAGCATGTATGAAACTATTCCTCTAGTGAAAAATGTTTTCTCTCTGACGTTTACAAAGATAATTGTACAAAATAAAACCGCAAACCAAAAAAAAAAATAGCAATCCAGAACGAACTCTTAATCAATAATGACGGCGCCTATCGATCGACGTAATCAACAATACCTCCAAACAAACGATGTTACAATTACTTCAATGTGTTGGGGGAAATTACAAAGACCGGTTTCTAATGTGACGTAGAAGTTTATTTGAACAACGGAGTGATCAAGTCGTTATATCTGATCCGTCGTTAAAACCGTTAAAAATAACGTTACAAATGCTCCATGGATCACAGGACCTGAAATTTTTGCCGATAAAGCCGATATGCCGTTATAACCGATGTCATTTTATAGACGATATTCACTGTAGTTACAAATTGACATTATACATACTAATTTGTTATATTATTACTTTTATAGTCACTTTAATATTAAACGGAAAGAAATGTTTCTGCTTCTAAGAAGAAAATCGGAAATATCTATCGAGAATAAATTGGTATTATATACTGGATAGTGATTGTGATAAAAAAAAAAAACAATATTTCCATTTTGCGGTGGGTTTAAAATAAAATCTATCGACACCCCTTGATATATATATAACCCCAACCGTACACTTAATAAAGATGTCAAGGTGAATTGGCAAAAAATACAGCGCCCGACTAGAGAACCATCCAAATCATACGGCGATCTCTATATTGGATAACTCGATCGAAATACAATGATATAAACGGCGTGTATTAATACGTACTCAATTAAGTTTCAGCACCCACCACTGGCCGGGACGCTACTCGCGTCCCATTATGTTAGAAATAGTTACAAAAATTACCAAATTAGCTAAATGTAAATTAGAAAATGTAATAACGTAAAATAATAATAATAATAATAAAAATATTACTACTTTTATGTTATTATCGCGGATTATTATTTAAGTTATTTTATAACCTGAAAATGACGTTACTGTCGAAAAGGTTCGTTAAAGATTATTCGATAATAATTAGAGTGATTTATATTCGTCGTATTCGTGTATACATATCACGCAAGGTGCACGTACCTTAAGTAAATCTTCGTTGGACATTATCTTCTTGATCGTTTGCAGTGTGACTAATACTTTTTTCCAGTTACCACATCCGGATAACGGCGACGTCGACGGTGGTGATATTTCGCTAGACCCGCTGCGAGGATCTTTCATATTATCGACTAGGCAAAATAGACTTTTTTTCAATCGGTCAAATAGTTTCGCAGTCGGTACCATAACAACGGTAAGTTGAAGATAGAAGAAATTTCGGGAACGACGATAAATTTTACAAAATAAAATTTCCTCCAATTCTGGCGAAATTTCGGTTTCGTGTTCAGCGCGCGAACTAATTAAAACCGCGTGAACGATAGTTTATTAGTAACAGATAGACCAGCAACCGTGGATAGAAATCAGCGTAACGAAACGACATTAGTCTTGTTGAAGCGCAAATCAGAACCATCTGATGAGTACAATGAACTTATAATAATTATATAGGCAGACATAATACCAACACATAGTATGTGTGTGTGTTATACAGTTGTTTATCCCGAAAATGAAATTAGAACTATCATTTACAAATAATAATAAGTAAAAAAAAAACAATTATAGTTTTTAAAAAATTTTGTTCAAATATATCGGACGAATAAAACGAATATATTACATCGAACTTGCTTTAATATATATATATGCGTATATATGTATTTTATATATATATATATATATTATAATGTGGAATGTAGTGATTTTTTTATAAAAATCAATTGAAAAATTAGTTAAATCACTAACATTTATTTTCTTGTGAAAAACACAAAGCTTTTCGGCATTTACGCCATTATCGAGTGAACAAAAAAAAATTAAAAAATCATAATTTTAAAAGTATAAATTAAAAATAATTACTTAAAAATATTTGATGGTGACGATGAAACTATATTCCAAAAAAGTTTTATTCTGCTTGTCTGTTCTGTTTATTTTTTGAATTGTTGAAATTGAATATATTAACATCGATATATTTGTTTACTGATTTTGTTTTTTTATTAATTTTTTCGATATTGTTTTCCGGATTCTGCAAAAGTTGTATACTGATGGAATTTTAAATTTTCATTTACTGTCGCAATGTACGATATCCAAAAGTAAAATATAAAATATAAAAATATACAAACACAACAATTTTTTAAAAAACACAATTTTACAAGTAAAATGAAAAATAAGTATTTGAAATATCTGAAAAATTGTTGCGTTTGAATTTTAAAAAATAATAATATTGATAAAAATTAAAATGTTTATAATGTTTAACAGTGTAAAAAAATATAAGCAAATATATGAGTCGAATAAATCAAAAAATGCATATCAAGATATACAAAAAGATATATTTTATATATGTACCAGAACATATATTTATAAATGTATATATATAATTATACATATATATATATATATATTTAAACGTATATACTTAAATACACACTATATATTTTTATGCGTGTGGGTTGTTATATAATCTCATGTTGAAACTACGTATGTACAGTCGTCGTCGTCGTTTAATTATTTAGAAAAATCAAGTAAACGCTTTAAATATTAAAATTAATTTAAACTCGAATATTTAATCCCGATCGTTAATAGGGAGACAATCGGAGTTAATTTTACGGATAATTAAATTTTAATTCTAGTTACTACCATTCAGATCTTTTTCAACGCTGTTTATTTACCAAGTCAGCCAACCAACCTACCGTTCAATGTCATTGGTCACATAAATTTAATTTATATTTTACCGAACGAACTATAATGAACGTGTCCTTTCGTGTCACAAAATAATCGTGAAACCACCAATTTCATAGAGGATATGATGATAAACTTTAGCATAATTAAAAATCTGTGCGAAAACTCTGCTATTACTTATTAATTCTTAGTTCGTCGATAATTTTTTAATAAAGACAGATAAAAATACATACACATAAAGAGAGAGGGAGTGAGTAATAGACAAAAAAAGTAATACAGGTTTATTTTTTTTCGGCATAATAAAAAGTTTCTTACATAACTCGACGATGTATACGATAACAAAAAAATGGTGGTGGAGTGAATCAATAGAAACCATGTATACCGTCATACTGGCTAGCCATTAAAGCTTCTTTTGATAAATTCTCTAACAATTTTTGAAATTGATTAGAATCGCTTAGGGCTTAGGCTAGGCGATGTCAACCATTGCCAAACTATGTTGAGGCTTTTATTTAATTCGTACTGTACATATCTACGCGACGATGATAATGTACGTATATATATATATATATATATATATTAGTAACCCAAAGGAGACGGACGGTTTTGTTTTTTAAATAGCGCAGTTGGTAACACTGTTACAGCGCAAACCGCGTGCTCCTTCGTTTTCGTTAAGTTTCAGTTATCATGGCATCCTATAACGAGAAGTAGCGCTCGTTCTGCGTGGAACGTTATCTTCGGCGTGAATCAATCAAAACAGTTCAAAGAGAGTTTCGAAAGAATTCAAACTTACTCGATTTTTTTGTGGGGATACTATTAAGAACCGCGTTTACGAAACACGTTCACGAAATGTGGAAGATCTGGAAACTCAGATTTCTGAAGAAATTTCAAACATTCAGCGATCTATGCTCGAAACAGTCTTCGAACATTTTTTAAAGACTGAATGAATCTATAATCGAAATCCTCAGTTTATCTCAAACAACCCCCCACGGTCTTCCTTTCCAATATATCTATAGTTTCTTTCGATGATTAGGCTACAAGAAAGGACAAATAACGAAATCGTGAAAGAATTAATTTTACGTAGGCGAGCTAGTGTATCTTTAACACGCGTATGTGTGTACACGTGTTTAGAATATAATGTTGTTTACTTAAGCCCGTTTAAATATTTATTTTTTTTCAACATATTTTTAAAGGATTTTCCTTTTACATCGATTACGGGATTTCCTTTTTATTCGTTTTTACTTCCGATTTTCTTTCAGATTTCTCGCCGACTTATTTATATTCTATTCGCCTACGTCATATCCGGTAACGTAAATACTATGTCAGTTCTTCCGGCGTATAATCCATTCTTAATCAATGAGACGGGCAAAAAGAAAGAAAAAATCGAAATGGAAAAGATATAAAAGCGCATTTCTGAAACCGAAGTAAATATTACGTAGTAGAAATATAAGATTAGATTTGAGAAATAAGAATATCTCGCTATTTTTGTACGGTTCTGAAAGCTTGGTAATCACAAAAGCGATGGAGAAAAATACAAAATCTTCATCTACAAAATAAACAAGTTTTCTTAATTACTAATTACTAACGATAAATATTAATATCGGAACTTAAGTTTCTGCTAAAATAAATTGTTGGAGGATCTTCGATTCTTAAATGTCGGGTGCACTTACTTAGTAGAAGGGGTTAATGTTAATAAATAAATTATAGATTATTACTACATTCTGTTATGTTTAGGTCTTCCGTGTTTATATTTGGAGTACGTGAAACTAAGTTGCTTGGAATCATAACTGGCAATCATCGAGGAGACAGATTCGTTCCTTTTGTATTAGCAACTATTGAAAAAGTCAGTCGATAATTTCAATTTCCTCTGCGCATGAATCGACCGATACTCAAAATTTATTATTAACTTCGAGTAACGTAAACGTTTAAGCAATTTAAAATATTAGTCTTTTAGCATGTGTTTAAAAAAAAAAAAATGTAATCCGAATACTTTATGAGAATACCAGAACATGTTTTCTTATATATATATATATATTTATTTATTTAGGCTCTGCGAAGTAGCAATCAAAACCCACTGATAGGTGATTAAATTTTAGTCAGTATGGCACTCGGTTAGAAATTTAAAAAGGAAGAGAAAGATTGGAATATCGCCGGAGTAAATTAATGAAATGATAGAAAAAGGAGATATTGATATCAAGGAATATAGGAGAGAATGTTGCTCGTGTTGCTTATAAGCGGCACTTGAAGAAAATGTAGTTTTCATCGGAGATAACACGTATATCTGTAGGAATGAGAGAAGTGAGACCAATTTTAAACAAATGCGTCGGAAGTCGATTATGTCCAGAACGTAAATGGGTAACAATGACAATAAATTTGCTATAGTTTACGTACATCAAAAGACAATTTGAAATATTAAGGTACAGAAAAGGTAGCGAGATAATAAAAAAATTGATTAACCATGAAAACTAATCGTATACTATCGAGAAATATCCAGTTGTAAGCTCCGGAACCGGCTTCCCTGGTGAAACATCGTCAACAATTGTGACACAGCCAGTGGTATGTATCCAGAATTATATCGAGAGTTATTCCATTTAACTTCAAATTTAGTTAGCGTAAATTATGTAAAATATTTTTCGCGTGTGAAGAAAACTGCTTAAACGTTTCGAAATAAATGTTTAAACTTGTTAGAATTGGATAGGGCGTGTTGTTGAGTTCCAACGCATATACATTTCGAACAATGATAAAACTATCTTAAAACGCCCGACTGAGAGTACGCCAAGTTAGCATAGAATTTATAGCGAAATCGTTAAATAATTCCACGTGTTAAAAACGGATTCTACGCGATATTTTTAAACTATCGATATTTGTAATCATGATTTCAATCAACCACAAAAAAAGACCTCCAAATTTTGACGATGTTAGACTAAAAATGTAAAAATAAAAAATGATTCCCTTAGTTGATAACGAAATTTCGATGAGAAAGCAGAAATAGTGAAAATGTCAAGTAACATTTTTGGTGTAGAAACTTTGAAAACGAAATTAAATTATGATAGCTATAATGATAGTAATAATAATAATAATAATAATAATAATAATAATAATAATAATAATAATAATAATAATGATAATAGTCATAATAATGATAAAAACACCAGTAATAATAATAACAATAGGCACGTCCGTAATTCGAAACACTGTTAGAGTCTCTTGCCTTTTTCAACCGTTTTTTAAAAAATAACTTTCCAGAGATTCAAAAGGAAAATTATCAGTTTATTTCCACTCCAATAATAAGATTTATTTTATTTCTCAATTCCGACTCATCATATCCTTTCTCAAGACATTCAACTCATATATATATATCCCAAGTAGCGTAGGGTGTAAAAATATAAATCTTTTTTACTGTTCATTAGAAATCAATGAAGCGGTTCTAATAGAATGGCAAAACACGCGTCAGTGAGCAGAAACATTTAAAAATAATATTAATAATAACAAACCCCCAATAAAAAGAAACGCAGGCGTATCTTTTCTTCTAAAAATTTAACCCCATCCATTATGCGAAGTATGTACAACCGACTAGATTATTCCTATATTTATTGAAAGCTTTCTTCTTCCTTTTAGGTCATCTCCGACCGAAGTTTAGCGATCAACATAATTGTCCTTCGGCCAACTCCGCAGATGTCTTGTTGTACCACCTATGCATCAGCTCTTCGTAACATTTTCCTTCTTCCTGGCTTCTGATGTCCACCGATGACACGATTTAAGGACAAGTTGGAATAAATATTTCCGGATATCTATTTACACGACTGTAGCACTTTAATTTTCCGAAGCGTATAGCATGGAACTTTCGCGCAACACACTTCTACTGATGATAAAATGTCTATACAAAATCTACAAATATGGCGATATATATATATATATATACATATATATGTATATTTAAAAAAATTATTTTTGTCCTAATTCAATTCTGAGATATAATGGAAAAAAATACTCACGGACTAATTACAACTATCGATATAGCCGACGAATTACGATGACTGATGAAATGGAAAAAATATTTCCAAATTTCGCGACTAGATTTTGAAAAAAATGAAGATCGTAAGATTACACGTACACTGTGTACCAACAAAGCAAACGAAAACATCCCAGAGGAGGAAGGTACCTACTACGATGGGCTGATCAAATTTCTACACAGTGATGAATCGAAACTATGAGAAGGATTGATATATATACATATATATATATATATATATATATATATATATATATATATATATATTAAACACTCGTAGCTTATTCTATCACTTCGACTATGATCGCCTTTAATCACAAATCTCCGCGTTATATAGTAACGCACACGGAGAAAATTATTCGTATATCACCTCTTTTTATAGCTTGTAATACAATTACCAGTTATTCGATCACATCGGCTACAACATTGAAAGTATCGGAAATAAAAATATTTCAACGTCAAAAATAAATCTCGGAACGAGGTTCCACGGATCCATTACAAATGTTCACGTCGCACGCATTGAAATTTATATATTATATGTATATAATATACACATATAATTACGTACATACATGTATATACATTTACAAGTGAAAATGTAATAATCAAAAGGCAATTGAAAACGAAGTATTCGAATTAATTGAATGTTTAATTAGTTCGAAATCGATTAACGTTTTAAACTTCTAAAATTAATGGAATCATTCATTCCCAATATTCAGATTCGGAGAAATATTTACAATCGGTTATTTGACTTCGTCTAGAGCCGGCTGGAACGATTAGAGAGAGAGAGAGAGAAAAGACAAAAATATAAACGGCAAATTTTAATTATAGTAATTGCTTATATACGCACTGTCAAAAGGATACCAGTAACCAACAATAATAGTGGCAATAATAATAAAAATTATATTGTGGTAAACGTTTCGTAATAACGCCAATATTGTGTAAGGTTTCAACAAAATGAATAACATATTTCTAAAAAAGGTGGCTTTAACATAGAATACGCATATATATATATATATATATGTGTGTGTGTGTGTGTGTGAGCGTCTGCGTGTTTTATATATACCTTACGTATACAAAAGATGTGTTTTACATTTATATTTATGTAACACACAACACACATTCAATACCTAAAAACATTATATATTACGTACATATCTATTTTAAAATCCTAAAATTTTTTTCTTGGACATTAACAAAAAATTATCAATCTGTAACTATTTTCGATTCGACTAGATAGTGGAATGGAATCTCAGAGCGCTTAACAGATATAAATTATGAGAGCTTATCGTACTGCTTAAAGAACGTACAATTAAAAAATAATTCGTACAATATAGCCCTGGCAGTGTGCTTTATACGGTGCGAAAATATTTCAAACGCGACTTTGTACCGCCAGTGGCTTATAAGTCAACCACCGAGACTCTAGTCGTCGGTTATCAGCGGACGATGTTCTATAGACATAGTTATAGAGATCGGGCCAATGAAAATGAAGATGAAGAGATTAACGTCGGGACAAAGAAACCAAGGAGTATTTTTAGTCCGTGTATAGGAGATAATATAAAATATAAAATTGCGTAAGCAGCTTTTATTTGAAGAATCGAAAATAAAAAGTTTTTATTAGATCGAATTAAGTTTACTTTCTCTTGTTTACTCGACAAATTCCAATTTTTGAAGCTCACACTCATTTATTCGCAAGTACACAACACACACACAAACTCTAGAATACATTATATATGTGTGTAGTGAAATTTACGCGAAAACGCTCAACACGAAATATGGGTTAACACGAAATAATGAAACGTTCCCGACAAACTGTCTGTGTGCCTTCGCACACTTTTTTTCTCTTAACACGAAAAGATTTCGCCTCTCAGAACCGACCTGATTCGTCCTTATCTCTTAAAACCGTCCATTTTACAAAAAATTAATAAATGTTTATGTTTTTTTTTTTTAATTGAAAATTATGTTTTTTTTTAATATCGTTTAACACGAAATTGTTTTAACAAGAAAAAATATTTCAATCCCCGCCATTTCGTGTTAATACATTTTCAGAGATATATATATATATATATATATATATATATATATATATATATATATGTATATATATATATATATATATAACGTCATCATCATTAAGCGGCGTCTCCACACCGGAGATAGGCGATTACATATCTATGCAAATAATTTGTTGGGGGCAATCATAATATGGCGTTAGAGCAGATAGACACATATACCCGGAGAAATGATTGTAATCGCTTTGTTGTCACTACACAATTCAGCCCCGCGTGTTTTTGTAGTGTTCATCAGAGTCGTGTGCTCGTTCCGAGCGTCGTGAAATTATTAATCATAATTTTTTCGTATAATTGACCGCCATGTATCCCGATCCTCGGTGCGTTTAATAATCTCTCGCAGCGAAGTGATACCAGTGATAGTTTTGATTTTGGTTATATACCGCGTTGGTGGTCTTCCTCTGTGTCTGCAGCCTTCCGTCATTCCTACTGTGATTAGTTTCTCTAGGCTGTCTCGTCGCATAATATGGCCACAAAAAGTGACTATACGTTTCTTTACTATGTGCTGTAATCGGGTATCTACATTAGCTTCTTTTAAAATTTCCAGATTGGTTCGTTTTGCAGTCCATGGGACCCTCAACATTCGCCTCCAACAGTACATTTCGAAAGCGTCGATACTCTGGATATCTGTTTTGTTTAGCTTTCAGCATTCGGATGCGTAGAGAAATGCCGAGAACGCAAGGGTTCTCACGAGGCGTACTTTTGTGTTCATGTTTATGTCGTGACTTTTTCATATTTTCGTAAGTCGTGCTAATGCAGTTTTTGCTATTGATATTCGTCGTTTAATCTCCGCAGTTGAGCTTCCGTCTTTTGTAATGAGTGATCATACAAATTTATCGACAATTTGCAGGTCGTTCAGATGTTGCCGGTTCTGTGTTTCACTTTTCCCATCAAGGACCATTATTTTAGTATTATCTTTATTTATTAACAAGCCTGCTTCTTTGCTTGCAGTGTCCAGTTTTTGGAAGAGATGACTGAGCTTTTCTTCTGACGAGGAAATTATTACAATATCATCTGCATATCGCAAATTATTAAGTGTTTTTCCTGCAATTTTAATTCCATCTTCCCATCTCTCAACTACCGTTCTCATAATCCACTCAGTATATATATTGAAGAGGGTGGGACTTAATATACATCCCTGACGGACTCCTTTTTCTAATACGAATTCATCCGTGATCCATTATTAATTTTCGCTCTTCCGCCATTGGAACTATATAGAGATCTTATTAGGTTAATTAGATGTGCTGGAACACCAAAATCACTAAGTATTTGGCATAATTTCTGCCAATGCACGGAGTCAAAAGCTTCTGTGTAATCTATGAAGCATAAATATGCTTTGACGTTATATTCTTTGCATTTTTCGATTATTTGTCGTATGTTCAAAATTTGCTCTCTTGTTCCTTTACCTGGGATAAAACCTGTTTGTTTTACGGTAGTATAAATGGTTTTGGCCTTTTAGCAAGACCTGCTAGCATGCGATATTAGAGCTATAGTTCTGTAGTTATGACATGTATCTGGTGCTTCTTTTTTGTGGATCGGCACATAAACTGATCGTGTCCAATCACTTGGCCAGCAGTTTGTACCCCAGATTCTCTGGCAGATTTCATGCAGAACTTCCGTCACCGCATCACCTAGATTTGTGAGCATCTCCGCAACAATTTGATCTTCCCCCGCTGCCATGTGTTTTCGTAATTTTTTTAAAGCTAGAATGTTTTCCTCTTTTAATATTGGCGGTTCCTTTTCGATTACAAACCATTGATGTTTCTGTTATTTCCTCCTTATGTTCTTCTTTCATTAGATTACCACAGTATTCTTTCCATCTGGATCTTATTTTGTCTTCTTCGGTTAGTAGTTTCCCATTTTCATCTTTTATTGCCGCATGATTGGGAGAAATTGCCTTGTAACTTGTTTTATCTTTTGGAACATATTTCTGGTTTCATTATTGTCTTTATTCCGTTCAATGTCTTCGCATATGTTATTTAGGAAGTCATTTTTGTCTCTCCTGCACATTCGTTTTATCTGTTTATTCATTTCTTCATACTTGCGAAAGGTTTCCTCATTATTATTCATTTTAATTTGTCTCTTTTTGTTTATTAAATCCCAAGTTTCATCAGTAATCCATGTTTTTTTCTCTCATATGTACGGAAAATTTTTCGTTGCCTGTTCCAAAGCATTCTTTGTGCTGTCCCATATTGATTGAGCGTCTGTCATCGATTTTACAAGTTCTGCAATCTCTATCAGTCGCTTTGTCGCTTTCTGATTATATTCTTTGTGAGAGCCTAAGTACCATCTGTTACTGAGGTGTTTCCGTATTTGGCGCTTATGTAATTTTATCTTCGTTTCTGCAGCTAGTAGTTGGTGGTCGCTGCAACAGCAGGCTAAGTTTTTGTATCTTTAATCGATGTTCTCCATCTCGTATTTATCAATATATAGTCTATTTGGTTCCGATATTTATCGCCTGGTGATCGCCATGTATAGAGCCGTCTGGAGTGATGCTGAAAACCTGAGTTGTATATGAACATTTTGGTGCTGGCGCAGAACTGCATTAAATGTTCACCTCTATTATTTCTGGTACCAAGACCAAATTTTCCTACTATATTACGTAGTTCACTATCCTGGGTGGTTTCACCAATATTCGCATTGAAATCACCGATTATTATAGTGATTTCTCGGGAAG
Source organism: Coronaproctus castanopsis (assembly GCA_032883995.1). Taxonomy (NCBI): domain Eukaryota; kingdom Metazoa; phylum Arthropoda; class Insecta; order Hemiptera; family Monophlebidae; genus Coronaproctus; species Coronaproctus castanopsis. Next base: position 105,483,515 of record CM065052.1, on the reverse strand, counting down.
GTATTTTCCTCATTGTCTCTTCCAATGTTGCATAAAAAGCATCGACATATTCTTGGTCAGCTTCGCTAGTTGGAGCGTAAACTTGTATTATATTTAAATTCACTGGACATGCTTTCAATTTTATTGTCATTATCCGATCAGTGATAGGTTCATATCCGAGTACTTTGTCACGGGCTTTTTCATTTACAATGATCGCTATCCCATTTTTTGATTGTTTTTCATTTCCCGAGTAATATATTGCATTGTTATTATTGCAGTAAAAGTACCCTTTACCTCTCCAATGCGTTTCCGAGATACCAACAATGACATAGTTCTTTACTTCATTCTCCACAATAGCAAGTTTTCGTGGTTCATTTAGACCGCGTACATTCCATGTTCCGACTTTAATGGTATTCCATATTTTTATTCCAGTAGTATAGTTTCCATGAGTTGCCTGGTTCCCTACAACCTCATGGCCGGTCGCAGCCCGATACCTGAGTAGCGCCGATTGATAGTCGGGTCGCATGGTAAAATATTCTTCGTGCAATAATGTTTCATAATTTGTTCATGGGGTGTAAGTAAACACAGGGGACCCCGATTCCTTCTGCGTATAAAAAAGGCCGCCCTTAACATAGGAAACAGACGCCCACCAGAGAGCCGCCTCTAACATGAGGAACAGATGCTTCTGGGTATTAGGCTTATAGCGGCCATACTCGCTTCGACACGATGCTTTCGTCGGGTTTATGCAGCATTTTTTAAGGAAAGTTTTCCCAAGACTTTCCCACTGCACCCTGATACATCGCCGCTCGTGGTTCGCGGATTCGCAACTAACCTCCATATCTGGAGGCTTCCGCTATCCACCACCTGCGGACGCGCTCTGTCCTCTGAGCTCGGGGCCCCTCGGTTGTTGCACATACATGTGCAACCGAGGGGGTTTGTAGTGTACTATATTTGCGCTTAGTGGTTTGCCATTGCCTTTCACGCGAGAATATTAGAATTATTTATATTTTGATTTCTGACGATAATTTTTGCGTCGTCCATGGTATTCGAACTGAGTACCTTCCGTATAGATGTCCGTACTCTAGCCACTAAGCCATCCCGACGACTCAAAATGTATGACACGAATTTAATTCACTAGTTGAACTATATGTATATATTGTGTGTATGTGTGTGTATCCATTAATGTATATGCGCGCGTGTATGTGCGTATGTACAGGTAAGATTTTCCCTGATTTTCTTAATAACGATTTCGCATTGTGTCATAGCCAGCAATTTCCTGTAATAAATAGGGAAACGGATGGATGTCGAAAAATTGAAAATTAATTTTTACGAACAAAACCAATAATGAAAAACGAAGAAAACTTATGAAACTAGTTTGGCGAAAATTCGAGTATTTTCGGACGAATTTTATTTGAGTCAAAAATATAATATCGAGGCTGTACGTTATAACAACAACGTTTGTAGCAAAAATGAAAGAAATCGTATACGTTTCCAAAATAAGAAGAAAACAATAATGAAGAAAATTTATACGATACCCCGTCAATCGAAGTCAGTTTATTAATTAAATTTTTACGCAACACACTAATTTCTAAGGAAGAATACATTCGCACGCAATACTAGAGTTGTAGTATAATAGAACAGGAATGGTTTGTCTCTACAACTTTGCTACTTCAATTGCTAACCGTCCTCCAGCGAAATCACCGATAAATGTTAGTAAGGGTTTGTTGAAAAATAGAAAATTTGCAATTTGTTAGAACACAGTTTTTCAACTATTCGGCCATCGTCAGTTTTATATATATATATATATATATATACTCTTTTTCCTTGCTGTCCCGATCAACCTCGATCACGACTATATTTCTGTATCGTTCTCTGTAGTATGCGGAGTGTACTAATAACTCTATGCATATATCACAAAAATCAGGTACGTGTCATCCGGCCATTCTTCGTTTGCCTTCAATTCTTCCCGTCAGAATAGTTTCCAATACATTTCTCTACACGGATCGAGTGTTCGAAATATTTCGATTTCCAAATTTGAATTTAGCTTGATCAATTCACAGTCTTTATCACTGAATCCTTTTTGTTTCGATGTTTTTCTTTAAAGTCTATTTCTCACAATGGTACATTAAAATGGTCCATATATAATAACACTTTAGAATTTGGATCCTTAATTCCAGGTTAAGATCAAATGGACTATCAATATTTTCCTCGTCTTATTGAATGCATTTCTCGCCTGTTCAATCCGACTTTTAATCTCAGATTCCGATCCACCTCTAACGTTCAAGTACGTATCGAATTATTTAAACGATTCCACTTTCTCCGCGGCGCACTCTATTAATACCGTAGTGTTGTTAGTATTTCCCACGACCATTATTTTCGGTTTTACTTTTTTTTTACGTTTGACGATATTCCGTCTTTTCGACCTATCAAAACTACGTCATACTATAGCGAATATTATTAATATTTTTTTCATCTTTTCTAATATCTATTGTGCTCTCCTCCAGGTCTTCCTTGGATATTTCTTCGACATATATGTTGAACAGTACTGATGACAGGATACGACTTTCCCTCACTCCGTGGTTTATATTAACCGTATCCGAAGTAACATTTTGATTTGCAGAAACGATAACTCTTTGATTGAGATGCAGTTTTTAGATTATTCTACGATTTGCTGGATCTATTCCAAATCTCTCGAATAATATTTGACGACTTTATCAAAGGATTTTTCAGAATCGATAAAACATAGAAATATGAGTTGTCGTGTATCATCGAATAAGTGCATTTATGCTGAAGATTGTTTCTCCAATACTCATTCGGCGTCTAAAGTCAAATTGTTCCGGTTTCAAATTTTATTCGCGTTTTCTTTCAATTCTTGCGCGAACAATTCGTAAAGATATTTTATTAGGCTTATCGTTCTAAAATCTTAAAAATATTTTGTATTTAACGTTTTCCGATATCGTTATGAATCGTCATATCAACTAATCTTTAGGTAAAAGCCAATTTTAATACAGATCATTAAGAATTTGAATTAGTTATTTATATATAAACGAAATGATCCTTGAAATGACACTTTCTGTTTTATCCTACTTTATACGAGGTTAATTTTTTCCTTCTACATTTACGCGTTGATGATGATGACGATTACATTACGCCTGAAAACCGGGGTAACGTTTTTTCTTAGTACACAGTGATTTTAACGCAATATCTAATGTTTTATGAAGTACTATCGCATTACCTTAACGCGAATAATTACATTAACCCTGTCGAATTCATTAAGTTAATATAGAGTGCGATGCAGATATGTATAGTATTTTTTGAAAATATGATAGCTTTCGAATCTAGTTAAAGAAATACTGTCAAAGGGATCCCGTATCTAGAAGATGCTAAGAAAGAAGTTATTGTAGAAATATAAAACTAATAACGTATATACATAAAAACAACTCTCTAATATAACTCCATTTTTCTTTATCTTTTTCTCTCTCTCTCTCTCTCTCTCTCTCATACACACACCGACATACACACCAGCATACAAAGTATACTAGAGGAAATATCGGGATGAACTAAAAATTGAAAATTTTCCACACGACAAAATTAAAACAGACAAGCGGTGTAAGATACCACTAGTATGATATAGAAAATTTAAAATGGTCCAATTATAAAATAATTCTACATAGTCTACGTAATTTCATTTAACACCGGAGCGGATTTGTAATTTAGCGACTTCAATAATAATAATTATTATTCAAAATATATCAAATTTTGCTACTTTTACCGCTCGTGTTTATTCTCGAGAACTTTCATTTAGGCAAGCGAGTATTTAGAGCTCTTCCTTATTTTCAATCGCAACTCAAAATTATCTGTTCAAAATAAGTTAAGAATTTAATATTGCCCCGCCTACTTTACACTGCCTCGGTTCCGGTGTTCGGAAGTATAAATAATATAGACTTCATTAGATCTAGATTTAAGGATATCAGGGACGGTATCTTCCACTGTTGCAGGCTTATGCAAAAACCAATTCAAATAATAGGGAACAAATTACTATTTTTACATAATTAAAATGCGAATTTGAAAACAATTTTTTCGCTTTACAAAAATTATTTCCTTAACCCATAAGCGCTCGCGTGGGCGGCAGATTGGCCGCCTTTTTAAAAAATCGTGTGCAGTTCTTTAACCGATGGGACTAGAATAGTGGGACCCACGTATATTCTCAAGTTGAACCTTTGACAAAAAAAATTATTTACATTTTTCACAAAGAATGCGTCTGGATCGAGAAAACTGGTTTCAAAGTTTAGTTTAACGTCAGGACGGCCAATTTGCCGCCGCGCGAGCGCTTATGTAACAGATATTATTCTTTTATTTCTCACGGTAGACGCGTGAATTATATCTTGTTTTGTGAGTTTATATTACCTTGAGTTTTTTTTTATATTTTTGTTTTTTTGGTAGAAGGAAAGGAGGAACTAACTTGAAAGAAATACGGCCATCCAGTGATGGGCAATTTCTGCTGCTTATAAAATTAAATCACGTGGTTAAATCTAAGACTTTTCTTCTCTGTAGCCGTCTGACTTCTTCGGAGTTATCCATCAATGCGATTGCCAACGGATTATTGTGATTTTCCAGTCTATAAAAGTACTTCGTCGCCTCATCCGATATTATTTCTGAGACATACCTCACGTCGAGATCGGTATGTAACGTTTTGTTCGAAATGAACCAAGAGGCATTCGTTATTGTACGCAATACTTTGTTTTGAAAGCGTTGTACGTAATGTTTGAGCATCCCCATAGCGGTGCTTCGTACCGCCAAATCGGCTTTAACAGTATATTATAAAGGATAATTTTATTCTCTAACGTCAATTCTGTTTGTCTTCCTAGTAGCCAGTACATGTTGCGGAATTTGATGTCAAAGTATTTTCGTTTCATCGTTATGTGATGTTTCCAAGTTAATTTCTTATCCATGTGTATACCGAGATAACATGATAACATACTGTATCTTTTTGCGTTACTTCGTTGTTATCGATATAAATTTTTGGTGCGGAAGTTATACGGCGATTTGTGAAGATTATCTGCGTCGATTTCGACGTATTTATTTTCAGGCGCCACTTATCAAACCACGATTTCACCTCTTCAATCGCATGCTGCGCGTTCGTACTACACTCTTGTAAATCATTATCAGAGCAGACCAGAGCAGTATCATCTGCGAATGTAGCGATATCGACATTGTTGACCTGTGGTATATCCGATGTAAATATAACATATAATAACGGCCCTAGTACGCTTCCTTGCGGCACGCCGGCACTTATTTCACGTATTGCTGACAAAAATTCGCCGCTTTCAACACGAAATGTTCGATGCTGTAAATACGATTCTAATAAAGTACAATACTGAATAGGTAATATCTTATTTAATTTATGAACCAACCCTCTATGCCACACAGTGTCGACGGGTTTTTTCTACATCGATTCCATCATGTTTCCTCTTATCCCCTTTCTCGGATGGCCGTATTTCATTCAAGTTAGTTCTTCCTTTCCTTCTCCCATTCCATCATTCCTCTTATCCCCTTTCTCTACAATCTTCTCCACTTTCATACTTAAACAGAGATCTACTAGATAGCTTATAAAAAGAGCTAGTTGTAGAATAGAAAAAAAAATTGTTTTTTTAATATAATTTTTGTTTTGTTATCATTTTTATTGTTTTACAACGGTTCTACGAGAATTCCAAATGTAAGTAAAGCATGTATTTTTATTTTTATCTAATATTTGCTATTTTTGTCTTCCAAAAGAGTGATCGACGTGAAATAAAAACAAAATGTTTTTTTAATTCAAATGGTATATAACTAATAGTTATCAAATACCACGATGTTAAATTTTGAAGCGTATCGGAAAAATTTTTATTTGAAAAAAGTACGTTCATAAAAATAAGAAGGGCTAGGTGTGGTCAACTATTTACTATAACATCTTATCTTTCCAGGGCACATATAAATGATAAAGACATTCTCAATATACTTCAGGAGTTTGAAGGAGAATCATCTGGTAGCGAAAATGAAGATGAATTCTATCGGGATGCTCCGGATGATGTTGATTTTGAAATAGAAAGTATTGAAGAAGACGACCATAGCAGTGACTCGGAGGTATCACTAGACAGCGCGGAGAACGAACATGTGGATGAGGATGATTACCGTTTCTATGTTGGAAAAGATTATGATAGTTTGTGGATGAATAAGGTACCTTCCAAACAATCAAAAACTAAATCCGAGAACTTAATAAAAGTGTTTCCTGGTCCTAAAGGACAAGCACGTCAGTGTAAAACGAGGTATGAATGTTTTCTTCAAATAATCACTCATGATCTGCTTGATCTTATCGTGAAATATACAAATATTTATATTTGTGAAAAAAAAAAGTACATCTAGATAGTCGTGAAAGGGATTACAAACCAACGTAAAAATCAGAAATATTAGCTTTATTTGGTGCTCTGCTCCTTATTTTTGTGAAGAGAGGAAACCGTACCAATTTGAAAGAATTATTTACTGATAATGGCACCGGGATGACAATTTTGCGTGCAAATTTCAGTAAAAATCGTTTCAGATTCTTGCTTCGAAGTCTTCGATTTGATGACATAAATACTAGAGCCGAGCGTATGAAGAACGATAAATTAACCGCAATTAGGGAATTTTTTACCAAATTTTTACAAAATTGCCAAAATGTATATATTCCTAGTGGCTTCGTAACAGTAGACGAAATGTTAGTGTCATTTCGTGGCCGTTGCAACTTTATACAATATATGAAAAAAAAACAGCAAAATACGGCATAAAAATGTATGCGTTGTGTGATGCGAAAACCTACTATACATACAATTTAGAGATATATTGTGGAGCACAGAAATGGGGTCCTTTTATTACATCGAACAAACCAATTTAGAGATATATTGTGGAGCACAGAAATGGGGTCCTTTTATTACATCGAACAAACCTTTTGACGTAGTGAAAAGGTTAGTTGACCCAATAAAAAATTCGAAAAGGAATGTTACTACTGATAATTATTTTAGCAGTTACCCATTGGGCTAACATTTTTGGGTACGCTAAAAAAAAATAAAGCAGAAGTTCCTCCGCAATTTGTGATCGAAAATAGTAAATTAGTCCCTGGACGCTTCATGTCTGGCTTTCAGTATGATAAATCTTTGGTATCAATGGCTACGAAGAGAAAGAAGGTTGTTCTTGTTTTATCAACGATGCACGATACTGAAGAAGTTGACGAGGATACTGGCAAACCTTTACAAATTATAGATTATAATAGTACAAAGGGAGGTGTAGACGTTGTAGACTTATTATGCTCAAGATGTTCCACCTCCAGAAGAACGCAAAGATGGCTAATGGTCATATTTTATCCTTTACTCGACATCGCTGGCATAAATTCATTAAAATTAATGATGGGAAATTTTCCTAAGAACATTTTGGCGAGAAGAAACTACATGTTCACATTGGCGATGGATCTTATGCAAGACAACTTAACATATCGATCCACAATTACATCGTTTCCAAAGGAACTCTATGCTTTTTTAGGCAAGTATAGAGAATCTCACGCAAAAACGGATCCAACTACATCTAATAAGAGACTCATATGTTATGTTTGTGGGTCCAAAAAGAATAATAGAACTCGTTCTGTGTGCAAAATTTGTCGCAATTACATATGCAAAAGTCATTCCATCCAAGAAGCCTCATATCTCAATTGTCAGAAGGATTCCGATTATAATGAAAGTGATACTTCAATTCACTCCTGAACTAGTTTTTTATTTATTTTTTATTTTAGAAAGTTATTACACATTGTACGTTTTCATTTTTTATTTCATTACCGATGTCTCTTTTTTTTATTATTTATAGATTTTTATTCTATTTTACTTTTACAACTTAAAAATATCAGATGTAATACGTAAGAAAGAATTATTTTTTGGTTAAGGGTATTTTATTCTCAATTTTTTAAATATAAGTGTGATTTATTAAAGTTTTTTCACTTATTTATGTGTTTAAGACATTTTTAGAGCTAATTACCTTTTTAATTATCATATGAAACTGGCTAGCGCAAAAAACAATTACAAAAAAGATGGGCGGCCAAATTGCCGCCGCGCGAGCGCTTGTGTAACACTATTAGGCGCGAGCGCTTTACGGGTTAAATAAATTTTTCCTAATAGTTTAAAGAATGTTGCCAATTGGAAAGAATGTGAAAAGTATTCCCATCAACAACCTGCACCGAGGGTAGAATTGAATAACAGTACTAAGGAGGGTTTAACGGAGAACATGTATCTTTGTAGTGATAAAACTCAAATAAAAATAAACGTTTCACGTGGACAGATTTAAATGGTGAAACTGTTTCAGAAATGTTAGACTACGGTCTTTCATTAGCTAGCAGTTATATTAGCGATTATGGTGTAACAAACCGAAAATCTCATCTACTAGGCTATACAGTTAGGTGGTCATAAATGCTGTATGTGTTACATTTAATGCGACTATGTGTATAACTCGTCAGTACGCCAGTAAATTATATTACACATTTTTCTCTATCAAACGATCGTGATTATTTTACCCTTGTTCTTGTTTATATCACGTGTTTTATATCTATAGTTATTATTGCGTGTTCTTTGTACTTTTATTATATATATATATATATATATATATATATATATATATATATATATATATATATATATATATATTCCTATATAATGAAGTGTCACAAAAATTCTGGGAAATCCCTTCTCTAGACTATCATATTCAGAGAAGTCTTTATAAGTCACAGTTTTACATTTTGGTTATCACTTTTTGGTAAAATCATGCCTTATGTTGAAATTTTATTTGTACAGTTGCAAAGTAAGGACGTTAATGTAGCCTTATCAGGAAAAACAATTACGTTATTCGAGACAAATAAAAATAAAATTAGGGATAGTATTGATACAGACTTTGATGTACCACAAACCGAGTCATCTGTAAATAAGTGGAGGAAAGTTGACTATGCTGAATGGAAAAGAGAGAAGCAAAAGAGGCATGTGATGTCATAATTTCCCAGATAAAAAACAGATTTACTTTCACTGGATATGTAGCAGCCTTATCCTTATTACCAGAAATGTTTACGCAGAATGTTACTTAGTTTCCAAATGAAATCTTGAAGTCAACGTTCAAATCATATCAATTTTTAAATGAAACACAACTCAGGAATGAACTGTGTACTATATATATAACGTTGAAGAATTTAGATTTCTTTCTGGATCCGCTCGTTTGTGTAAATTTATTGTAATGAACAATTTACACGAGACATTCAGTCAATGTTTAAAATTACTTCATATTATTTTGACAATTCCAATGACTTATGTGGAAGCGAAGCGATGTTTTTCCTCTTTAAAACAAATTAAAACCTTTTTAAGAGAAATGCGATGTCGACAGTATCAGCTTTAGCTATGCTATCGATAGAGAAGAACCTAATTATGGTTATGGTAAATTTTAACGAGAGAGTAGTAGAAAAATTGGAGCCCAATAAGCAAAGACTTATAGATTTTGCATTTAAATGATAACCATGATCAGATTGATTTCTTTTACATATAATTAATGTTATACCGCCTAGCCTACTCTACACGCTGTCTCAGTTTTTTGTATTCGGTCAGCAAAAGTAATATTAACAATCCTCAGAAAATACAGAATCGCAGTTTCTGAGTCACACTAAATAAACGGCGATACTTACTGCTAAAATATATGCTAATTATTTCACGCGTGTAACATTTTGAGAATATTAAATCCTATTTACTAATTTACTAGAACAATAGAAGTATAATATTTTGCATACGTTAACTTTTAAGTATAAATTTGAAAAATGAGTGGTTTTTTGTCATTATCAAGTGAATATTAAAAAATATCAAAGGTTAAAAAAAATCTTCATTTAGGATCACAATTCACAAAAATCAGCAAAATGAAAAACAGTAAAAATAAAACAATCTGACGGTTAATGTGGTAAAATCGACGATCAGTAATATAAACTTTTTTTACATAGCAATAGCCACGGTAAAGTATAAAATAATTTTAAAATGTCAGCTTTGTGATTTTTCATAAAGGAAAATTTTAGTGATTTTAACTTGTTTTTTGTTGTTTAAGTATAAAGAACATGTTTTATTCAATTATAGTTGACCCATACGGCGTTTCTGCTTCGTTTACGTGTTTTTTTCTTGTAATACAATTTTTCATGCAAAATTTAAGCTTTAATTTCTTTAAATGTATTTATCGTGTGCTTGAAAATGACGTGACTGTTGAAAAGCTTTGCAATGAAAAACTTTCAGTGATTAAACTGTGTTATATTTTATTTGGTTCATAATTTAATTTCTTTTTCTGTTAAATACTTGTAAGTCCATTTGCATATTAATTCAGCGATGTGGATTTCGTTTTCTGTATGGTGATGCTAACTTATTTTCTTTTTTATCGACATTTATCGATAATGATTTGTTCATTTAAGCAAAAATCTACGTTTGCGCATTACTTGTAAGTAATCAGCTATCGCGACGTATGGAATAGAATCTCACAGTTAAAATCGTAACTCTTACTTCAAATCGCATTCCGCTCTGAAAAAAATTAATCAGCCGTCTTACGACCGAATAATTCAGTGAAGTTTATTATTGTTGCTATTATTATCATATATATATTCTTCTTCATTCCCGTTAAGGGGTCCGCTTGATAGCACGTTCTTTTCCATTTCTTGCGATCCTTGACGTCCTCGATATTGGCACCAACTTCCACCATCTCGTTGTTGACAGAGTCTATCCATCGTTTTCTTGGTCGACCCCATGGCCGCTTTCCGCCGGTGCCGTACTCCATTAACGTGTTTACTGGGCTGCTGTCAGTTTTCCTCGTGATATGACCATACCATGAGACGCGTTTCCCGAAATTTTGTTTGTATACAACGTTTATACGCTTCCTTATATCATCATTTTTGACATAGTCAAATCGTGTGTGGACGAGTAACCAGCGTAGCATTTTCATTTCAGCCACGTGGAGCTTTTATCCAATTTTTTATATATATATATATATATATATATATATATATTTATCCAAAGGCTAGGGGAATGAACCCTAAAAAAATCCCACGGAAAGCAACGGGAAACCACCACTGTATAAATCCTTAGTAAACCATGCATGAATCGACAAAATGAAATAAGTAGTCACGAAGCCGTTCAATTAAACATAGTCGGACAGGGTAAGAGAAGACATTATAGCAAGGCCTCTGGGATCTTCAGTAAGCGAAACCCCCGCATCGGATTTAATCTGGCAACATGGAATGTGAGAACGATGATGAGAACCGGTAAATTAGAGAATGTAAAAGAAGAAATGTCAAGAAATAGAATAGACGTTTTAGGACTATCAGAAACAAGATCGCCTGCAGAAGGAGAATTCAGAAATCGAAATATCCACATCATACATTCTGGAAGCAAGAATGGACAAGGAGGAGTGGCAATTTTACTACAAAAGCATGTAGTTGATGCTTTAATTGGTGTTAATATAATAAAAAATAGACTTATTAAAATTGAAATATCGGCAAAACCAGTTAATATATCAATAACACAGGTTTATATGCCAACCACTGCAGTAGAAGATGAAGCGGTAGAAGATATGTACAAACAGATAGAAATCTTACTAAGGGAAACTGCAGCAGATAATAATACAATAATTATGGACGATTGGAACGTAACTGTTGATAAATGAGAAGATAAACGAGCTGTAGGCAGCTTTGGATTATGGAAAAGAAATGATCGTGGTTAACGCCTAATCGATTTCTGTAAACAAGAACGGATGGTCATCATGAATACTTGGTTTAATATGCCATACCGAAGAAGCTACACTTGGAAATCACCAAATTGCACCAAAAGAGCTCAAATAGATTACATATTAATTAAAGAACGTTACAGAAATCAAGGTATAAAATGTTGCGCATACCCCAGTGCTGATGCGGACACAGATCATATACTAATAAAACTTACATCACATATCAGTTCCAAACGTGCTATATTAAAAAATAGATCAACTAAATCTAAAGGATAATTCAAATAGAAGCAAGTTTGCAGATATAAGTGATAAACTTATGGAAATAGATGAAAAAAGAATGGATATAGAACAAAATTACTCGATAAGTCAAGCAGCAGAAAACGTAGTTGGGAGGAAACAAAATAAACAAAGTAAACCATGGATAACGAACAAAATTCTAAACATGATAGATGATAGAAGAAATTTGAAATCTACAATGAACACATCAAACAAAGCTAAAAGGAACTATAATGTGTTAAAAAACAGCATAAATTGGTAATGTAAGAAAGCTATAGAAAAATGGTGGGAAACACAGTGCGCTGAAATTGAAGAGGACTTAAACAGAGACCGTATATATATAGCATATAAAAAAATAAAACAGACTTTTAAGCGGGATACTGGTGTATAAAAAAGTACACTTTATAAAACCAATGGAAAGCCATGTCAACTACAGAAATAGTGCTAACCTAGAAACAATATATGAAAGACTTATACGAACAACCAACAAAATGGGTCATGGACAAAATGTATATGCAAGAAGAGGAAATGATACGCTCGAGAAGAGTTTGAAATGGCATTACAACAACTACCAAACAAAAAATCTACAGGAATAAATTATATACCAGCAGAATTATGGAAAGCAAGCGGCCAAACGGTAAAGAACATATTATTTAATGTGATACAAAATATAATGAAGAAGGAAACGTGGCCTGGAGAACACTGCCAATCAATTATAGTCTCTATATCAAAAATAAGAGATGCAAAATACTGCAAAGATTATAGGATGATTACATTAATACCGCACGTGCCTAAAATACTACTTAAGATAATTAAAAAGCGATTAGAGCATCAAATTGATCAGTATCTGGATAAGAATCAATATGGTTTCAGGAAAGGCAGCTCAACACGCGATGCAATTGCTCTACTACATATAGTAGGTGAACGCATGATAAACTGTGGCAGAAATTTATATATGGCTTTCATCGATTATGAAAAAGTTTTCGACAGAGTACATTGGAGCGATCTTTTTCCGTTGTTAAGCCGAATAGGATGTCCAAAAACATTAATTACATTAATCTATAACTTATACAGCAGACAGAAAGCGACTGTCAAATTCAATAACATTGGGTCGAAAAAAACAGTTATAAGTAAAGAAGTAAGGCAGGGATGTTTACTATCTCCTGATCTATTTAATGCGTTTGCGGAAATGATTATAAATGAAACGTTCGGTAAATTTAAACAAGGAATTAAAATCGGAAAGATTACACGTGATTAAATTCGCCGATGACCAAGTTTTACTTGCGGATAGTCCCAAAACACTTTCAGCAATGATTAAGAAATTAAATACAGTAATGAAAAAATATGGAATGGAGATTAACATCAAAAAGACAAAAGTTATGACAATTGGCAAGATTTGTCCCCAAATAAAGATAAAATTAAAAAACGAAATAATAGAACAAGTAAAAACATATAGATATTTAGGTCGAACCATAACGAATAATATGGATCGCACTAAAGATATTAATAATCGTATAGCAATGGGAAAAAAGACTTTTAACGATAAATATAAACTTATAACACAGAAAACAATGTCCGTCACTAAAGGCAAAAACTTCGTAAAACTTTCGTACGGTCAGTGGCACTATATGGTGCGGTGGACAATGAAACAACGTGACCGAGACAAATTAGAAGCTTTCGAAATGTAGTGTTGGCGGCGCCTACAGAAAATTAGCTGGGTAGACATAATAAAGAACACAATTGTACTAGAAAGAATAAATGAAAAAAGAACCATATTACACAGTATAAGAAAGAGGCCACTTAAATGGCTAGATCATGCATTACGTCAAAATCAAAATATCCTGAAAGATGTTATCGAAGGAAAGATAATGAGGAAAAAGCCACGTGGAAGACCACGAACAAGACTTATTGATACATTTCTAAAAGGAAGTGGAATACCGACTTATCCGGAATTAAAGAAGAAAACTCGCGACAGGCTGTGCGAACCAGACAAAGAGCTGATACACGGATGATGATATATATGTATATGTGTATATATATATAAAACTTTCTCATTTTCCAAATGGTATCCGCGGGCACATAGCCAAATCCTTATTTTCATCCGACCATATAGTGCCCAATTCGTTAACTCAAGAAAATTATAAGGTGCCCCCTCGTTGCGAATAATTTTTTGAACTATAGGAAGAAAATAAATAGTCAACATACATGTACGCATATATTAACATATTAGTATCCGTTGCCAGTAATAGTGGTAGTAGTTTATGTGTAACGAGAAAAATTGGATTAAAGCGGAATAATGAATGAAATTTCTCGCTGTCGACTAAACGCAAACTACTTTTAGTTCCAAGTTTTGAAAATATGATCCCAGCAGGCAAACCCGTGTGCCGTAAAGGAAACTAATGTTGATATATTTATAACGAAATCGAAAACAAACATCAATCGTAAGTTCAAAAACAAAAAACCAAAAATAGTTTAGAACTTTTATTACAACCAAAGGGTAGGATAAAAAAGGAAAAAAAAAGTACGAAAATTTATAAACATATAAAAGTGTAGTGTTACTTAATATGCCCGTACCATATAAATGATGTGTTAAAAATAAAGAGAGATTTCAGAATATATTAAAAAGCTTTCAAACAACTAATAAAATCGATTAAATCCTACAGCATATTTTTCATAAAAAACCCAATATAAATTCAGATCACGAATTCAGTAACGTAAAATATCGACAACCTACAACAAAATCGCGCGTTTTCGCTGACTATCGTTTCTGCGTTTTGTTGAAAAGATCAGTTCGCGTGTTAAATACGTAAATAAGAATCGTTCCTTACAGTAATCGTTTCTTTCTTGCATCAAATCTCGCCTTATCAAAACTTTCGAATTGAGTGCGGCAACGCAATCCCAAAAACAACTAAAAAAACCAAACATCAGGTAACAATAACAACGACACGATGGTAAGTAAAATTGTTCCAGTAGAAAACACCGCAACAACTAACACCAACACACATCCAAACACAAACACTTTAAACGACGATAACACAAATATTTCTTACGCAACAAAGCGACTACGAAAACCCCTCAATATATTTTAAACAAAAATTATTGAACAACACCATAGACTACGTACAGCAGTTAACGTATGTCGAAAAAATAAGCGAGTTAATTCCCTTTTCCAATATCAGGCTTCGGATTAGCAAATAATCGTTTTTGTATATTTTTAACAAACGACGGACAAGTTGGAACTTTACCCTCAAAACGTAATTATTTAATAATAAATGACAAGAAAGTAGAAATTGGGAAACTGATATATACGTCTAAACGAATCTTAATATCAAAGAGCCGGTTTCCATCAAAACAAATTCTCACACATTCTCAGCAACTGTAGACAATTTTATATAAATCCAAATGACGTAAATAAAATTCCATCTTCCTTAATTATAGAGCACGAAGAGACCCAATATAGAATATTTCTTTCCAGAGAACCAACGTTCTGTTATACTTGCAAAGAAAAAGGTCACACAATGTCTATTAAACAAAGACTCCCGTATACCGGAAATGGAATGCAACATTGAAGGCAACGGACAAATGCCGTTGAGTACGATACAAGAAACATTAAACAGAGAAAATAAAATTTTAAAACGACAAATATCGGAAAAATTCTCAGCGGCAGGCAAATATGAAAATAAAAATGACTTTCTAACAATTAGGAAAAAAAGACTATTGAAAAAAAAAACCAAACGTGAAATAAACAATAAACCACCTATAGCGGTCAGTACAACCATAAAACCGAATCAAGAAAAAAAAAAGCAATCTCAATCCAACGTTTAAACAAATCAACAGATAATGAATTGGATCCCATACAACACAAAATATAGATAAACAAGAAAACAAAAATCTGAATTTATTAGAACAAGATGAAAAGGTACACGATTATTACGACCAATTAAATGCCAATAGGAAAAAATACAAAATCTTAAATTAACAAATCTACGTTCGCGTAGTGAAGTTGTTTAGCCTTCTGTGTTCGTTAGCGTTTATTGGTTGATTGTATATTTCGATAATTTTCGAGGTCCAGAAGAAAGCAAGAATTGTTATTCTTAACTCGTTATCTTATCGATTATAGGGAATAGTCGATAAATGTAGTCGTCGACGGGCAAGGGCGATACACCTTCTCCTGCTCCTCAGGTAAACGCCGATCGTCGTAATGGTAATAATAGTGTTAACGATAACACTAGCAATAGCAATAATAATAATAATAATAGTAATAGTAGTAGTAATAATGATAATAGCAATAATAAAAATAGGAATAATAATAATGCTGGTTAATAGTCACAATAATAATGGTAATAACAGAAATAGTAGTAGTAACCAAAGTATTAATAATGATAACGATACAAATAGTAATAATAATATTGGTGATAGCAGCGTTCATATGAGTACTAGTGGTAGTAATATTAGTAACGTTAGTGAACAAAATAATTTCGTGAAATTTAGCGATTCTTCCGATACCGTTATGGATGAAATTACAACAGTCCGTAATAATAGTCGAGTAGAACCAAATTTACAAATTATTTCAGACGTTTTATGCGATACACGTAAGCAGTCTACAAATTCTTCAGTAGAAATTTCAATGTCTTCCCCGTCTGTGCGTGTTTTTCCGAGTGATTTTCAGGGCTTTGCTGTAGTTCTGATAGAGGGAAACATTAACAACATAGGAAACCTACACCCTATAATTATTACATAATAAAGTAAAGGGCTTGAAATCAATGACTAGGAGTGGCAAAAATCAAGTTAGATTAGTCTTTAACAAGATTATCGAGGCGAATATGTTTTTACAATCACACATTTTAGGTCTCCTGATACTAGGCTCGACTCTGCAAGAATAGTAATCAAGGAGCTCAATATTCGTTGTTTTATTCCGCAAACGTTGATTTTCCGTTTTAGCATTGTGAGAGACGTCCCGACCAATCTTTCAATCGAGGAACTTACTGCTTCTTGTACTGCAAGCTATAAAATTGAAGATATTCGTAGACTAAATAAAAGGAACAATGATGGTTCTTTCTCTCCGGTTCCATTAACTGAAATCAAATTCCATGGAAATATACTGCCTGAGTCAGTTCGGTTCTTTGATTACTATTATTGCAGAGTCGAACCTAGTATCAGGAGACCTAAAATGTGTAACAATTGTCTCAGATTTTGACATATCAGTAAAATTTTCCGTAGTAAATCTAGTTGCACTTTTTGTCCCTCAAACTACAAGTTTTCAGAGTGCCAAGTCGTGAAAGCCCTCCCTCTTCTTTATGCTGCACTTGGTGTAAGGGTAATCATTCAGCATTTGATCGTTTCTGCCCATTTTATCAAGAACAGATTATTATCAAGAACAGATTAAAATTCAAAAAATTATGGCAATAGAAAATGTATCATTTTCTGAGGCAAACATCCCTGCTTTTTCCTTTGCTGAAATTACGAATAAACAAAACTTTCCTGAATTAAACGAAGAAGAAGCAGCAATGACTCAGGTCCTTTCGGTCGCCACTACAGTAATGGTAATTATAACCGAAATAATAGTAATAATGGTAATAGTACTAGTAGCAGTAATAAAAATACAAGTAATAAATCCAATGTGTGGGGCAATAAGTATTTTTCAACCCTAGCTCTTAATGTAAGACCAAGACCAGTGTACTCACAGGAGGGTAATATTACTGTTAATTCCTCACCCGCCTTAATTAATTCCAATAACGACAAACTCATATCTTCAAATCCTATGGAGCAACAACTAATTGAAAATCAAAATAGTCCTCATCCTTCTATGGAAACATTTCCTTCCATTACATCTTCTCCTCTTCCTTTTGATTCACTTGTGCCCGCACTACTATCTACGCTCCAGCAGTTCCAAATTCCGCATTTAGAGCTTAAGATCGAAGCCATTATTCAGCTGCTTTGTCGCTCATGATTTTTTTTTCGTGTGTGTGTTTGCAGATGTGTATATGTGTATGTTTGTATATAATAATAAAAATTACATCAATACCATCTGCAAGCAAGTAACCTTCTTCACGTTCACATGTGAAAAGACATCTCACCTCTTAAGGAGGGATTGTCGAGCATGCAATGCGAAAAGACTTTACCTCTAAAAAAGAGGAATTGTCGAGTATACGAAGAACATAATCATGAAACCTTTTAATATTTTGCAATGGAACTGACACAGCCTGAAATATAACTGTGGCAGCCTTGAAAAATTAATCGATGATTATGAAGTTGATATAGTGCTGCTCTCAGAGACATGGGTTGATCCCAACGAACAATATTCTTATAATAATTTTACTGTTTATCGAGACGACAGGGAAGATGGATATGGCGGAGCTGAAATTTTAGCGCGTGATAACATCCATTCTGTTCTTGTTTCCTGTAACTTACCGGAAGATATCTCTAACTCCATACAGCTGGTAGGCGCTAAGATTTCCATAAGTTTGTCATTTTCTATATTTGTTTATAGCATATATGTTAAACTTTCTTTCTAACCCAATACGTCCCCATCCCAAATATTTTTATTTCACTAGGAAACCCTGGAATGTCTACAATGTTGCTTGGGGTGATTACACAAATAATTACTTGGGCAAATAGTTTATGATGCTTTCCTAGAAGCAGACTGTTGTATATTAAATGACGACAGCCCTACTCATTTTGGCAGGCCTAGAACTGCCGCTAATCCATTAGATTTAACGTTTTGCTCACCTTCATTAGGTTTCCTAGCTTATTGGAAGACCATATCAGACACTGCAGGAGGTGACCATTGCCCCATACTCGCCCAAATAAATATAAATGGCGCGTACGATGGCAAGGTTCTAGGACCCTCATCAACACCTAAGTGGAATTATAAACGTACCAACTGGCATCAGTTCTCAGATCATCTTCAGATGACTGATATCACCATATGCAGTGAAACTGACCCCAGAATCCTGTTTGAAGTGTTCTATAAAGCTGTCAGAGATCATCTCTCTATCTCAACACCGCCACTACATCATAATTATCTAATAAGAAATATAAATGCAACTCAAACCTTTGGTGGTCAGATTTCTGTCAACGTGTAGCATGGGATACAAGGAAGGCCTTTTTACAATATAAAAGTAATAACACTACTGAAAATTACTTTCATTGGAGGAAAGCTAACGCGTTAGCCAAGCGTGAATTTAAACTGGCAAAAAGGAAAGCATAGCAACAGTTTTGTACACAATTTAATCGGCAAACCACACTTTCAAAGGTGTCTTCCTCCTATGTATATTACGGCTTCCGCAGTAATACAAGTACTTTGGACGGTGTGAGTGACCTGCTAGCCAATATATACAATAGTCTTATTGAAAATCATTTTAACATTACTGTTTTTCTGGATATAATGTATGCTTATGATAGTGTCCATTTGCGTACCTTACAGTGTAAGTTATTATCCATAGGTGTTCCTGACCACTGTTGCCACTTTATTTGTAGATTATTTCTACAGCGTTGTATATCACTAAGTATATAAGGTCAGTTAATTTGCAATGTACAGTATACAAAGGTTTACCTCAGGGGTCTTCTTTAACCCGATCCTTTTTCATCTATATATTTTGAATTTGTCGCAGCTCCACATGCGCTCTAGGATTTTATTCTATGCAGATGATATCGCTGTGTTTACATCAAATTCGAGTTTTTCTGTTGCTATGTCCAATATTAATGCTGATGTTGCTACAATAGAACATTGTCTTTCTGACTTAAAGTTAAACCTTAGTGTTGAAAAGTGTGCAGCAGTAGTTTTTTCATATCGCCAATGTGACAAAAATGACCTTTTCATTACAACTGAAAGGGGCGCTATTCCTTTCTGCTCGTCATTTCGCTATTTAGGAATTATTATGGATTCTCGGTTAGCATGACACCCACATATTGATAAACTATTAACAACTATCAATCACGCTATTAACATTTTACGTATTTTGTATAATACACGATTGGGTGGTGACCCTTTTATTCTATTACTACTCTTGAAATTACTAATCCGATCTAAACTGGAATATGGTTCCATGTTCTATGGAACCGCGTCAACAGTATTGTTAGGCAAGTTGGATCGTGTGCAAAATGAATGCATTAGGCTGTTATAACGAGGTTGGAGGAGTTTCGTGAACGTCTCACGTGCATGCAAGCTCCTTTTTAATTTATGGTACCATATTTTTACTTCTTCAACAAACAAAATTCATCCTTTTTCCCTGAAAACTGTAGTCTGTATCCTTCTACACTAATCTTTACCACTTTCAATAGTATTATCTCCGAAATATTTCCAATACACACCCTTGTTTACACGGATGGATCAAAGTCAACTCGAGGAACGGAACTCCAGCTTTCAATATTAGTAACATGTACAAATTATTCCAAGAATGTTCAGTATTTACTGGAGAATGTGTAGCAGTACTACAAGCCTTGTCAATTCTACCGGACTTAAATCTTCGCGGAAATTACCTTGAGTTTTAAGGAAATTGTACTCATCAGCACATTGCGATTTGGACATAATTTGTTGCGTGACCGTCTTTTCCGTATGCAACTTAAAGAAAGTCCCTTCTGACCTTCCATTTTGAACAGGCAGTCTGCAACCCCGATCATGTCTTTTTTGAATGTTCTGCTGTAGCGCCGTTGCGTTCGGAGCTTTACGTTATCTTGCTACGTTCTTCGAGCATTACACCTCCTTATAATGTATCGTCCCTTCTACATCTGGATAATCTACAATTATTCCACCGTACAGCAAGGTTTCTAGAGAAGTCAGCATGCTTTATTAAGATGTAGATAGTCCCCGCAGTATCACGTTGGGTAAGCTGTAAAGGAACCCAGGAACCCCCATTAAAACAAAAAATCTTTCGATTAAACAATTAATATAACCAATTTGCTTGACCAATACGTAATCCAACCAAAGAAACTAAGGTCCATAATTACAGATTGACACAAAGAAAACAAAAATGAACAACTAGGCTTAAAGTATAATAACATATTGGCCAACCTAAATGAATCCTTTGAAAAACCTAATGCACACTCCTTGAACCGTGTAAAGAATTCATTCATAAAAATAAGCAAAATTACCCAATAACATTCAGTAACTTACATGTCATTCTCCATATATTTAATGGCTCTCGTCAACAATTGGAAATAATGGAACAGTTCTCTCTCAATATTAAAAATATCGGAAGAATTTTAACCGATATTAAACCACCTCTGTCTAATAATCCTCCGAAAACCAGAATAAGCACCTTCATTAAATTAACCAAAAGAACGAAGGTATTAACGATCAGTCACTGTAAAACAAAAAAGCATCTCTACAAATAAAATTAATGATGAATAAAATAATGTCCTGGCACTTAAACAGCCTTAAAAACAAATTCTTGGAACTAGAAATATAAACTTAAAACAATATAAAATATACAGAACAGATTACCCGGTGGGTCTGTAGCTTGTCGAGATATGTTCTTTTAACAATATCAAATCAGTTCTTTTCCGAGCAAGTGAAACTAAATACCAATGTTGAAAATGTTACAGCTTCTGTCCACGTCTCTGGCCTCACGATAACTCTATGTTCCATATACATTCACAAAAACGACGAAATCACCCTATAAAATTTAGTCAAATTTTTCATTCAACTACCAAAACCTTCTATAGTGATTGGCGATTTTAATGCGCATAATAGTATACGAGGATCAAAAAATATTGACTCCACGGGCAAATTCATCGAATACATCATAAACCGAACAAATATATGTTTATTAAATACAGGTAGTGCGACTCACTTCGACAATAACGACAGTCATTCAGCAATCGATCTAAGCATCTGCAGTCTAAGCATTCTTCATTATATGCACAATGTGGTTCTTGAGACGTCTTTTAAGAATATCATGGACAGAAAAAATAACAAATGCGGAAGTCTTGAAGAGAGCAGCAGTTAGCAGAGAATTATGGAATATCACACAGAAAAGAAAAATTGCCTATTTCGGTCACATAATTCGTGGACAAGAATACCGCATATTACAAACTATATTACAAGGTAGAATAAAAGGAAACCGGCCAAGAGGCAGAAGGAAGTTCGGATGGATAATGAACATAAAAGATTGGACGGGAATAAAAGGAATTGGAGAATTAATGGAAGCAGCAAGAATTAGAAAAACAGCCAACGCGTCAAGGACGTAAGGCACTAAAAGAAGAAGAAGAATTTTAAATAATTCCGAGATAAAATAGGAAATTTTTCTAATAGAATAGTTTCATTAGGATTAAGAGAGCAATCGATATTATACAATTTTCTCACATGATTATATTTACTACATGTGTATACTATGTGATGGACATTATATATAGTATTTTGAAAATTTCATATACAGATCACATTATCAACACAGATGTGCTGCGAATAATGTCAAAGCAAATGGAACTGCTGTACGCTATATATGCTTTAGAAAATTAAAATATTACGTTCGTATAAATAAACATCCAGAACGGTATAATTTATTCCAACTTGTCCGAAATGATGCCATCGAGGAACCTTGAAAGCCAGGGAAGAAATGTCACGGAAATTATGCGTCGGTGGTACAACGAGAAATTTAAAGAATTGGCAAAGGTATCCAAGGACAAAGACTAAACAGCTGTGTTGATCAGAAAACTTCGGTCGTAGAGAAGATTCTGATAACTCCGGCTAATATCTTATTTTAACCAACGGAGTTTTCTTTGTTTACAAAAGGAACCAACAAATACGTGTCTTCTTAAATCCGCATCCTTTATCGCCATTATAAAGCGTATAACGTAAAGAATGAAATAACCCCCGTCATATAATATCACACTTACAGAAAAGCTTCAGACCGATTTTCGGCACCTACTGTAGTTTTACGAGATACAAATTGGACAAGCTTTCGCTTCCACCTTTGTTAAATGACGACTAGGATTTACAAAAGCCGTCTCATCGTTTCGCTATTACAAATGCACCCAACACAATTCTACTTTCCGTTCAAATCCTGCAGACATTCACCATATTAGTGATGCAAATCACACAAAATCTTTAAAGTACTTCCATTCTCGTAACCTATTATGTGAAAAACCATCTTTTTCATTCTTTCCTACCCGATACGCTATATATTTTCATTTATCTATATTCACTCGTGATTACAACTTAATTGTATATATAGTTATAGTTTAAGGGATATTGCTTTGTCAAATAACACGTAATGGGTAAATTTTTATGAAAGACGAACAAAAATACATACGTATCGAATAAGGACAAAAATGTAAAGTAGCGATTTCTCTGGACTAAATTCGTAACGCATATATATAACACAGGTATCGGTAAGATCATGAGGCATCAGTGAGCATCAATTAGTGTCATTTCATATGTAGACAACTTAAACGTATTTAATCTAAGACGAATTTGACGACTGTGACGTCTCCCGCGTAGAAATAAAATAAATTTCCATTCACATAATGTTAATGTTTATTGTGTACGCTTGAAAATGACGGTCGAAAATTTTTGCGCAATAAAAAACTTAGTAGTGATTAAACTGTGTTATATTTTGTTTGGTTTATAATTTATATATATATATATATATCATCGTCATATTGATGGTTGCGGATCATTAACACTAACGTATTGTCAGTAATTTTTTTTAAAAAAACGAGCTAGTATTCAAGGCACTAATTACGTGCAACCTAGTTCCTTACGGAGCAGGATTCCAACTTCTTAATTAATAACTAAATTTCATGCTGAGAAATCTGCGCTCTGACAACTCTACCATCATGCATACATAAACACACACACACGCATCTATATATATATATATATATATATATATATATATATATATATAAATAAACGTACTAATTTGATTATAATGAATAAATTTAACGTAAGAGTCGGATAAAGAGCTAATACAGTAGGGAGATCAAAAACATCTTAAGAATATATAGCGTAGAAACATCAAACGAGAAAGAAGATAAATTGACTGAATTCGGTAATGAAAATGTACTGAGAATCAGGAATATGATTTTTCAGCATCATAAAGCGCATTTATGTACATGTACTTCATCAAGTAACTGTTATAAAAATCAAAAGACAAAGGAAACGACGCTCATAAATATGGATGGAGGAGAAAAAAGCGATGATAGAAGCTGGTAAAGAAATAAATGTGAACAGTATGAACAAAAATATTGGATTATCGATGATTCAATAGAAGCCAACAAAAATAAAACCAGCTTAAAGAAGAATACCGCAAATTAAATAAAACAGTTAAGAACCAAAATCGTAAAGATAAAGGGGATACTTAAAGAAAATATGCGAATAAATTGAAAACATCAGGAAAAAATAAACCGGAAAATTTAATAAGATGAAGCCGGTGCCAAAAAATTTTGGACCTCGTTGCAGAAATGTAAGAGATGAATTGGGGAAATCTTAATAAATTAGAAGGTGGAAAAGATACTGCGAAAAAACATAATGCACAGATCAAACAATCTCTTTTATAACTAAATTGAGTATATAGATATAAGGAGGGCTGGGTCCATCAATACTTTTTGAAGAAGTAACAAATGTGAATAAAAGGCTAAAACCACGGGAAGCATCTAGAAAAAAAACAGTATCACGATGGAAGTGCCCCTGGCTTCTAAAAAAGACACGGATTACGAATGATATACGTGATATATAAAACAATATAGACTGATCTAAAACTGGACATCAATAAATAGCATATTTTTTATAAAAATTAAGCTCAACGGGAAAACTTCTGTAGCTACAGAACACTATATTTTTTATAAAAATTAAGCTCAACGGGAAAACTTCTGTAGCTACAGATTACAAAATATAGAAGAACAAATGTAGTATAAAGAAATGAGTCAAAGAAGGCTACGCCTCACTCACCGAAGTTATTCAATGTTTACGTTAACGAAATGATGAAATAAGCGCGAGTTGGAAAACTGGGATTAAAGATCAACTGCAAATGAATAAATGAAATCAGTTATGCGAACGAAGAGGCGATAATCGCTGGCACAGAAAGGCGGATGTAGAAGATGATTGACCGAATAAACAAAATATGGAATGAAAATCAAAGTGTAGATAAAACAAAAGTGATTAAATTTACGAAACATTCCGACAAGAAAGCAACGATTAGGATCAGGACACAAAACATTGAAAAACGTAAATAAATTCAGGTAAACTACGATGATCGAGATTACGAAGAAATAAAGACGAAAATAAGAAAAATGCCTTCGATAACGAATGCTTGGAAATCAAAAGATAAAAACGAACCTAGGAAAAAGAACGAGATGCTATATATGGTTTAAAATATACCTGCAAAACTTGGACTGTGAGCCAGGAATGTGAAAAAAAAATTATTCACTTTTGAGATGTGGTGTCATCGAAGATTGTTACGAATATCGTGAAAAGGTAACATAATTAATGAGGTCTTAAGGAAAATAGGAGAAAATCAGAAAAACATAGTAGTCGATATTCAAAACAAGAAAAGGAAATATTACATAAATTCCGAAAAGGTGACATTTTCATCCTCGAAATACTAGAAAAAATTCATAAAAAACGAACAAAAGGAAGAAGGCGACTAGTAAAATTGATAAAAACAAATCTACCGAACAACTCACTTTGTAAGATCCTCAAAAAAATTATTAAGGACGCTAGAAACCGACAGACATGAATGGAAATGGATGTACGCAATTTTCTATAAAGGCAGGCGATCATGATGATGATAACATTACAAAATATATACACACACACATATATATATATATAAATTATAAATCTAAAATTACATTAAGCACAACTCCGATAATATGGTAATGTCATGAGAAAAGCAGACAAGAGTCCAGTGATGATGTTAATGGATTATGATCCCGGAGGAAATAGCCCACGAGGCAGAGCAAGAATACTGTGTCAAGAACGATCTGAGAGAAGTTAGTGTCGGGATAAAGGATGTTAAAAATCGTATGAAATTGAGAAAAATGTACCATCAAGCAGACCCCCGTAATGGGAAATCGTTAGGGAGAAAAAAAATATACCAACATACGAATACATATATATGTATCGATGATTCGTAATTCCCTTAAA
This sequence comes from Coronaproctus castanopsis, assembly GCA_032883995.1. NCBI lineage: Eukaryota > Metazoa > Arthropoda > Insecta > Hemiptera > Monophlebidae > Coronaproctus > Coronaproctus castanopsis. The sequence continues at coordinate 105,457,384 of CM065052.1, read as the reverse complement.
TTATATAAATGAAAAATAGCTGAATTATTTTTTAATTGTAAATCAAATTATCATCGAGATAATTATGAGAAACATTACGAATTGGAAATTTGATGAACACGAATATTCGGAAAGGTATTTAAATTTTAAGATTAATATTTTATTTTCTTCAAAGTAAAAAAAAATATATTACTTTAATTGAAAAATAAAACCAACGAACCTGATATAGACGACACGACGGTACATATATGAAGACAGAAATACGGTCAATTGAAGATTAAACTAAAAATAATTACGTTTATATTTATATACCTGAGTAGTGAATCGTAGCGCTTGAAAAAAATTAAAATAGTTCGCAAAACAATTAAAAATAATTTGGAAATAATAATTAAAATTTTTTTTCCCTTTTTATTTACGGAAGAAAAAACCTATAACGGCAAAATTCCGAAACAGCGCGAACCGAACGAATGTACAGTTAACGAATGAAGTGAATAAGCGCGCAATTTTTACATCATTCCGAAAGATGGGACAGTGTCGCCATGGTTACCGCGAAGAAAATCGTACGTTATATTTTTATCACGTACACTACGCCGGAATATATTCTACCGGAATAAAATCTATCGTAATTAACGAATAATTTATTTAAGTACAGCGGCCAAAAATAAATATCATCTTCAGTTGAATAGTTCTAAAAAAAATCGCTGCGGTAAAAAAAAAAATAAAAAAATAGCGGTATTAAATTAAACTTAAACGTGAATAATCAAAGGATAAAACAAGTGACTAAATTTAGTTATTTCGGAAATCTAAACCCCTGAAATAGAAATGAAACGAATACGCGGGTACAAACATATGTTTAGGGTCGAAACTTCTAATCGACGGGTTATTAAATGTTGATAAATAATGCAGGTTATTTGTGGAATTATTTTTCCCGCAAATTAACGATTAACTAAGTAAGTTGCATAATTTGTTCAATTCGCTTACATTTAAATTACGATTCTAAGTTTATCTCGATTATGAAATTCGTAATTTTCGGAACGTTAACAAATATTGATTTTTTCTGTTTTTCACTCCATACGTAGCCTATTTTATTACACGTTGTCAAAATCACAACACACTCTGCCAGAGCACTATCATGAAACAGGCGAAACGTGATGTCACCACCGTATATTTAATATTCCTCGAACAGCGCGCGTAAAAACCGAGATTAATTTATTCGAAGAAAGAACGATCGGTCCAACTAGACAGAAAACTTAAATACTCCGAATACGTTAACTACAATATCAACAAACAAACAAGCAAAAGAGCGCTATATTTCCATAGTAAAATTTACATATAGTAATATCTGCGGGTGTGCGAAACCTAGCAACATATATATAATACAAGGATTTTAAAATCGAGCTCTAAGACAAATAATCACCCTGGTATGTCTTAAATGTTTCGATACACCGTGACTTACACGTAAGTACTGTTTTCGAAGAGGTCGAAAAAAGTACCCAACGTTATTTAATAAGGTTGGAAAATCATCAAAATCCTTTGACCATAAACTTGTTCGATAATTCAGAAAAGTTGCAGAGATTAGATCATGTTAAACCAACTGATTTTTTAACTGATTAGATAAAGGGTGGAACTACTGAATTCCTTCCCTTCACACGTCATCTATCAAATATCAACTACTTGATGGCTTCCAGACTGGCTAAATTTAAATAATAATAATAATAATAATAAATAACGCGTGATAATACCTTACCATAGTGAACTATTATAAACACAATGCAAGTCTGGAGATTATTTTGCATACATCCTAATCGCCGGACTGTCTTCAATACTCGCTGGTAGATGAGTAACTTATTATCTACAGATAGCGTAGCGTTCCTATTATATAGGTAATTCATTTTTGCTAACTTCATTTTCATTTCAGTTTTTTCGGTCATTATACATTTTTCTCATATTAAACACTGATCAATTGACATTCTGAAGTACTTTACATTTTCCTCGGTATCGGTAGGTCATTTAGTATTATATCTTCCGATAGTTTGAGGAAAATAATTTTCACTACTCGAATTCCTACATATTTAACATTTCAAACGACCGGAAGGTCGATATTATATATCTAAGTTTAATACATAAGACTTCAAAAAAAAAAATTGACCATTTCGCCAGTTATATACAATTAACTAATTCCGAAAACTTTGGAAAAATTTTACACATAATACGGAGAACTTCTGAGTTTATGTAGGATAAAGAATACAAATCAATGCGAGAACTGAAATCTAGACAGCCTGGAAAACAGCAGTACATATGGAGAATGCGTCAAGAAACTGGAAGGAATGATGGAAACATGAATGGACAAACAGTAAAGCCATTAACGTAGATCTGGTACAAGATCCCAGCATAGAAATTTTTGGGAATGGACCTAAGGTTCCGAACGAGACAGCTATACATTGAATAAATCGAAAAATGGCTTCGAATCACTTGTGTGAATGTTGGAATCTTCAAACTCTCGACCATTTGTATAGTTGCAAAATCTTCTCTTTAAATAAAAATAACGTTAATAAACACGAATAACGTTCCGAATAGCTCCAAGTCGATATCTAGACTTTCAATAGATATTAAAGTATATTTCTTTATGCTCCGTACGAACGAACTAAAGAATTTAACGTTTAATTTCTTAAATTTCGAGTTAACAACTCCTCATTTGTCATCTCTCTCGTCAATTTATGAATTGTTGTCCTCGAATTATCACTACTGAACGACAAAATAGAAATTAAAAATCTAAAAAAAAAAAAAACAATTTTTCGTACCAGTCATTACAAAAACGTTGGTAAACTTACCATCTGAATCTGCCGCCATAAATTTATACTTACAAATACGTATGTATATCGCCATAAATTTATACTTACAAATACGTATGTATATATGTATGAACATATATATGTAGGTATTTCTGTCGGAGAACTTTTAATAAAAACCCTTTCCCACGCTTGAAATTGTCGAAAATAAGCTCGCTCCTTAAACGTCGTTAACCCTACTCTCTCCAAATCTATACCGTTAAATAAATTACCGGGAGAAGGTTAAACGAAGGAGGATAACGCGCTCCGCCATCGGTTAATTAAATTCCCTCGACCAATCGTCATTGGTAAATAACGAAAGACCGGAGAAAATTTCGATTTATAATTAACGCGTTACATATCGTACTGAAATTTGAATAACGAACTTCCAATTCAAACGTCAATAAGAAATTCCTATATCGGGGTAGAGGCAACAAATATAAATCGTTGCACTCGACCGAGATTAACTACCCACCAACCGTAGCAGTTGTAACATTAAACGTATACTCGACGCCGTTACTATGAACTAGCAAGAAAATTGGTACAGCGGTAATATCAACGCGACGATACTTTCAATTTCAAATCAAATTGATTCAATTAATTTTGAGCAACAATAAATAAATAAATAAATACTCGTTAATAAATTTCCCGTAAACACTAGGCGAGTTATAGGCTAAAATAAAAATAATGAGATTAATCCGAATTTCAATTATTCGCCGAAATAGAATTTAGGGGTTACATGTACTGTATAGACGTTCTTCTAGGGAGTCGGAGCTCGGGATAGTGGAATAGTCTGCAAGCAGGTAGGGTAGATTTGAATAAGACGATAGTAAAATAAGCAGTCGCCGACCAAAACAGGATTTATCGCGAAGAAAAATATGTTAAACTCAATCACAGATTTTTACTCATTATCAGGTATGACATTAAACATACTAATTAATAATGATAATCGAAAAAACCACGAAAAAGTTGACAAATTCTGAGAACTATGGAACATGAAATGTCTCAAAAATTCCCATTAGTAATGATATTATTACAGGACTTTAATACTCAAGTCGGTAAAGAAATATTAAAAAAAAAAAACAATTGTAGGCGAATATCAATCATATACCAGGGTTAGAAAATACAAGATCTAAATATAACGTCATAATAATGGGCGACTGGAACGCAGTCGTTGGAAACATCAGAGATATATAGAAGTCACTGGTAAATATGGACTAGGAACGAAAAATAATTATAGTGAACACTTGATTAAATTTTTCAGACGAAATTAGTTTATTACAAACACACGACATCGCCAAACAGAAGACGCTACATGCGGAAATGTTCAGGCGATAAACACACAAGTCGATTATATCCTAGTAAGACAAAAATACAGGAATCAAGTTAAGGAACCCGTATAACGCATCCGGGAGCAGACGCTAATCCGAATCGTAATTTATTAATAGTGAAATCAAATCCTACATTGAAGAAAAGTACTATCGAAAAGGAGATAAGAATAAGATGTAATATTGATAAATTCAAAATACCGCAATGAAAATAAAACACCAGATGGAAACGGATAAAAAACTGGAAGAAACCCAACTAATGAAACTAATTATATAGAAAAAATGTGGACAAGCGTTAATTCGGCTATTAGATAATCAGCCGAAGAAATAGTTGGTAGACCTTTTACGAGCTAAACGTAAAGTATAAATGACTGAAAAAATATTGCAACTAACGGATGGAAAACACAAAAATGATACAAGTGAATTGGGTAAACTAAAATATAAGTCTCTGAAAAACCAAATTATTAGAGAACGCGAGAAAACTAAAATGGCAAGTACTGGAGGAATCAGGAAAACAAGTTAAATCAGATTTTATATGCGAAAGAGTAAAAGAAATTACAAAAAAGTATACAGGTACTAAAGCAATAGGAAAGAAATAAAAGACAAAAAAAATGTATTTTATCAAATTACAATGTGTACACAAAATTATTTACATAGTAGAGTTCCGGCATGAGCATCCCCTCATCCGCAGTATTAATATTAAAATAACGACGTTATAGTTTAAACGCAAGTATGATAAACGTGGGGGAAATTTTAAAACCCCGCAAACAATAAAAAAATATATATACATATATTCGTACATATACACATTCATACATACATACATATAACAAAAAAACAAGTTAACGATCAAAAATTATAACTTTAATTTTTTATAATGTAGAATGTAATGATTTTTTTATAAAAAATCAATTGAAAATTAGTTAAATCACTAATATTTATTTACTTATGGAAAAACACAAAGCTTTTCGGCATTTACGCCATTATCAAGTGAACAAAACATTTTTTAAACAATTATAATTTTAAAAGTATAAATTAAAAATCAGATTTTTCAAATACTTATTTTCATTTTACTTGTAAAATTGTGTTTTTTAAAAAATTTTTGTGTTTGTATATTTTTATATTTTATATTTTACTTTTGGACATCATACATCGCAACAGTAAATGAAAATTTAAAATTCCACCAGTATACAATTTTTTCAGAATCCAGAAAATAATATTGAAGAAAAAATAAATATAAAAAGAACAAATCAGTAAAGAAATATATTGATGTTAAATTTCAACAATTCAAAAAATAAACAGAACAGAAGCAGAACAACATTTTACGGAATATATTTTCACCATCACCATCAAATATTTTTAAGTAATTATTTTTAATTTATACATTTAAAATTATGATTTTTCCAAAAAATGTTTGTTCACTTGATAATGGCGTAAATGCCGAAAAGCTTTGTTTTTCCATAAGAAAATAAATATTAGTGATTTAACTCATTTTCAATTGATTTTTTATAAAAATTATAACAATATTGTTTTGCATTTTTTTCGTCCTTTAATTTATTTATTTAGTCATTGTTACTGAAGCTGTAGAACCAAAGGTCAAAAATGAAACCTGACTGATGTACGTTGAAAAACTGTATAAAAAAAGATCATCACTGAAAAAGATTTCAAAAACCATATGCAATCAACAAGATGACAGTATAATGAGACATGAATTTGATGTAACACTCAATGTTTTTCCGAGAAATAATAAAGCACCGGGTTGTGATAATATGCCTGCAGAATTACTAAAAAATAGCGAAAAAAACATGCAAACTGAACTTTACGAATTAGTTTTCATAAATATATCGGAATTGTAAATGACCAGAACATCACTGCACAAAAATAATAGTACTGATTCCTAACGAATTAATCACAAATCGATGTGAATAAGTTTTTCGAAAATAATGTTACAAATAATTAAAAAACGTATAGAAAAATATATAAAAGCATAATGAGTCTAAATTTGGATTTCGTAAGCACGAGACTACGTATGATGCAATTGTTGCTTAATATCGGAGAAGGAATGATGAATTTAAATCTAGATGTTTATCTGTGCTTTATTGATTATTTTAAAGCGTTAGGTAGTGTACGTTGGAATAAACTTTTTCCATCACTAGATAAAATTGGGTGCCCACTACATGTACTGAGACTTATACGTAACTTGCCAATCAGCTATAATTAGAATAAATGGCGATTTATCAAATCCAACATGTGTAAACAGAGGAGTAAGGCAAGAGTGCTTACGCCATATCTGTTTAATGTTTACCTAGAATTAATAGTCAATGAAGCACTCGAAAATACAAATTATGAAAGTAGATATAAGAGATGAAAGAATAAAAACAATAAAATTTAAGCAATAATTACAGGATCTCTTAAAATACTGCAAATATGATACAGCGCTTAAATAAAGTAGAAAAGCAGGAAACGACCTAAAATAAAAGAAATGTAGATAAGCTACAAACGTTCGAAATATATAGGCTTGACAGAAAGTGGAGCAGATAATTTGGACAGAGAAGGAAACAATGAACGGGGGCGCTCCAACAAACGGAAAAAAATATCGCTTATGAATTAAAGAAAACACACCTAAACTGGATGTGGCATGCATTTCGTCATGGTGGTCTATTTAGAGACGTACTAAAAGGCAAAATTATAGGAAAAAGAACTTATGGAAGGCCGAGAAGTACATTTGTAGCAATACCGATAAAGGACGTTGGAGTGGAAAATTATGCGGAACTGAAACAAGCTGCTGAGGGATCGGTGGAAAAGGATTATCATAAAGAACAGGCAGAGGGCTGAAGAAATGATGAAATAATGATGAATCAGTAATAATAATAAGTGTGTTTCTTTTAAGTTTTAATGACTCGGTGAAAAATGAAGCGGAACATTTATCGACGAATACCTGTACATTAATGTAATTTAACCATCTTTGTAACTTATGTAACGTTTCATTTGTAACGAGTTCCAGTTCAACTTTAGAATTTCCCTTTATTATGAATAATAAATCGTCAGCGTAGGCACAACCTAACACATTACCTTTGCGGGCAGCCCATATTCGTCATTTTTTGTACACTTTTATCACCTATTAATCTATCATTAAGATAGTGGTACAACATACGCAGTAAAATTTCGTTTTCGCCTATTCATATTTTTAAGTTGTGGAATAAAACAGGATCCCAGCAATTATCGAAGGCGCCTTTTATATCTATTACTATAATTAGGATATATTTGAGTCCCTCCCTAATTTCGAAAATTACATAATTTCCTGCACACTCTATCGATCGTCCGTTTCCGAAGCCTAATTTTGTATTATTCAGATAGTTCTATACGTTATCTCATGCTTTAGAGTCGCATTATAGATAAGACGTTTAATTATATTCGTCCTTATACCCCGTTTCGTAAACGGATTTTGAAATTAAACGTACACGTTCTGCTAAAGTTTATGCGAATAAAAAAAATTTCACGCGAATGTCCGATGGAATAAACAACATAAAGAGAAGGAGACAAATGCCAAAAAATAGAAAAACGTCATTCACATATATTTATTTTTAACGTTTAATTTGAATACTAACCCGATGTAACAAAATCAGCACCATTCCACAGCATTTTCAGTACGATAATTCACCGTGATTTCGTTTGGTCGTAAATAATTAGTTAACGAAAATTAAGAAATGATTAAGAATATAAAATTACGTTGTCAACTATTCGCGTAGTAAGATCACGAAAAATTATGAAATCAGAATAATATTGAAAACAACGTTCAAGCTACAACCGATAAAAACGGGCTCATTCAAAGAAAAAAGATTAATAAAATAGAATAAAAAAAGAAAATGACGTAAAAAAGAAAAATTCCTACGGGATTTACGTGCATTTTTATGACTTTCGATATGTTCCAGTTTATGTAAGAATGGGACCCGTTAGCCACGTACATATATATATATATATATATATATATATGTGTGTGTGTGCGTGTGTGTGTGTGTGTATGTGTGTATTTAAAATCTTAAATATTATTATATAAAACACCAGCAACAACGTTGAAGCTTATTTTACTTAATCATTATTTTCCATTTCGAATATTAAAAATACTTTGTATCATTTTCAAAATCTTAAGAACTGAATTCCGAGTAAACAAAAAAAAAATAATAAAAAAATAAGGGTTAAAAAAAAAGTTGTTTTTATCTTCCTGATTGTAATAAATTAAAATCTATCGACATACCCATTATAAGTATCATACACAAACATATATACATACATCGCTCGGTTCGCACGACATCAGTTCGAATTCCACTGGAGACTTAGGGAATATTCCTATTAACTTTTCATATATATATATATATATATATATATATATATATATATATATATATATATACTCTCGAAACAATGACAGTATTATTATGACCTTCCTTTTCAAATCATCAAAATTGCTTTTTTAAAAATTGTGTTTATAATAATAATCTTTCGTTAAATCGGTCTGTTCTAGAAACGTTATCACTTCGTGGGGGTTCAAAAAATTTAATGTATAAGTTACTTTAAACACCATTTCCAAGTTTTAAATTTATTAAACTTTTACGAGAACATATACAATTGTAAATTCATAGCATAAAGGTATTACGATTATACCGCGTTGAATGTACCGGTTCTCGTCAGATCACCGAAGTTAAGCAATGCCGGACCTAGTTAGTATTTGGATGGGTGACCGTCTAGGAAAACTTTGATGTTGTCGTCGGAAGAACACGGACTTCTATACGGAAGGTACCGAGTTCGAATACGATCATCGGCGATGCAAAATTTATCATCAGAGTAATCCTAATATTATCGCGTGGAAGATAATGGCAAACCACCACGAACAAGACCATATGCGCATCTAATACACTACAATAACACGCGGGGCTGCAATTGTATCGTGACAACAAAAAGATTACAATCAGTTCTCTCGGGTGTGCGTGTGTCTATCTACGCCAGCGCCATATTATAATTGCCTCGTACGCTACTTACACTGTACAACAAAATATGTATAGTAAGTAGTCGCCTGCCTCCGATACGGAGACAGCATTTGATGATAAAAGGTGGATATAAAACTACATTATTTACCGGATTGTTGAAAATGGATACTTTTCATAATCGAATAATTCGTTATCAAAACTGAATTACATCGTGCAAACTTTACGATTTTAAATACATCATTCGCATTGTTTTATACATCTGTAATCGCGCGTTGACACTATTTCGAGCTGTGTCGGTATATTACTCCTAAGGACGATATCAAAAAGACGTTTACCAACGTCTGTAGATGAGTGGAAGTGGTTAAATATGCGGAGAAATATAATCAACCTTCTTCTGGCATGTTCGCTCATAAATTCAGAATGTTCAAAAATATGTAAAAATCGATATTAAAATAAATACATTTGAATATGTTATCGCTAAACACGTACAAATGTTTTCGAACATACAGAACTAAAAAATTACAGATACCAAATTGAGAAATTTCGATCGTCAATGGTACTGCAATTTTTTAAAATTTAAAACATAAATTTCGGCATTTCAGTCATTTTACTTAACAATCTGAACTTACAGATTTGCTAAATTACACAAAAATTAACATCGAATAACTGTAGAATTATACACCGTTCACCAGAGTTTCATGACTAACACAGGAGTAGACAAAGATATACTCACACCACGAAGATGAAACTGTACAGCTTGGATATATGCTCATATGCTACGATAATCATTGTTTCGATTTTATTTATTATTATACAATCTAGCTGATCTAAAATTAGTTTTTTAAACATAATTCGCTGCTTTCATATATATATATATATATATATATATATATATATATATATATATATATACATATATATATATATATATATATATATATATGTATATACATATATATATATATATACGGATATATGTATATAGTAACAAAATTAAAACGCAGTTAAATCACTATAAACTTTTATATTTGAGCGAAGCTTTTCAACAATTACGTCATTATCAAGAGTACACGATGAATGTTACACATATTTCTAATATTTTAATTAATACACATAACATTACAAGTTTTGAACATTAATCGTGTACGCTTGATAATGACGTAATTGTCGAAAATCTTCGCTCAGATGTAACAGTTTATAGTGATTTAACTGTGTTTTTATTTTGATGTATTTGTAATTCATAAAATCACTACTTCTGATAATATCAACACACACATATATATATATATGTATGTGTGTGTGTTTATAAATTCTTAAAAGTTAATAGGAGATTTGATCCTAAGCGACCCTCACAAATCCGAATATTAATTAAGGACTGCAAACGACTGATCGTGGGCTAGCGAATATGATGCTGTTGATCATCTTTACTTCCCAGTAAACATTACCGGCCAGTTAAATGGATAGTTCAGTCGACAAGAGGCCTTTTTATCATTGGAAATTCTAGTCTCTGTTGACATTTTAACTATACTCATATATTACCGCTACGCCAGGAGAAATTTTATAGTCACCGTACTTGTTATTTCATAAAATTGATTATGGATGCCAACCTTTTTTCTCGGGAACATAGAGGATTTATATTACAAACCGGCAAATAAATTACAAAACGATAACGAGGACAAAAATAATAATTTATCTAACTGGCGTATGTAAAAATATAGAAGATAAATCAGTCATCGATGCGGAAATGAACATTTTAAATTAAAAATGAATAATTAAAACCAAACGATATTTGGAAGAACAATCGTATTAATTATTAATCGTTTAAAATGAGAAACAATATTTTAAAATTACTTACCCTCAATATACGAAACGGACTATCTTTCAGTAGACAAACATCGCCGTCTAAAGAATTTTCACAAATATCGTCGATATCCCCGAGGTCGTCCATTTTAGCTGACTTAACGCCCAAAATGAAAGACCTCTGAAATCCGCTTCTTTCCCACAAGTGATTTCTCTATAAATCAGATTTTTAAAATTAAATAACATCGAAAAAGTAATTCGTCGCCGTATAATAATTAAAATTAAAATTTATTTTAAGTTTGTGTTTGATTCGAAGTAATTTAAGATACATAAGATAAAACGACTATGCGCAACAATAACGCGCGGATGACAAAATACAATTTTTTTGTTCAGTCACGCCGCAAACACATCGCAATATATATATATATAAACACTTGCAAACCCCCATCCAAACATGACGCAATATGTTCCTATATAAACATAGAAAAAGTTCGGACGTTCCAAAGCAACGTTCTCAAAATTATCACTCGCTCTCTGCGAATCGTAAATCTCTCATAGAGATATCCTGATTATGTAAAATCCATCTGCTGTACAGGATGTCGCCATGAATCCTCCCCTATTGGAAGTTCTGCAAAACTTCCTCCTACTACTGTCCGTACCATGTCTGACCATCTTGTAGGAATGCGACCACGTCTTCTTTTTCCTTCTACACTTCTGTCAAAAATTCTCGACTGAAATCCATCTGTTCTTATTATATGGCCGAAGTATGTTAATATTCTTCTAATTACTACCGAAGTAATCTCCTGTTTGTTGCGCCAACTTCTTGTAATACCGAGTAATTCGTTTTCTTTCCTATCAACGGGATTATTAACATACGCCTCCAACAATACATTTCCAGCGCATTTATCTCTATCACATTTCCGTAATGTCCACGTTTCTGCGCTGTAGAGAAACACCGAGAAGACCAAACTACTGACCAATTCTATTTTCACTTTTTCCGATACAACGGGATCAAACCATATACGCTTTAGACGTACCATCATACTTTTTGTTATATTTACTTTATCGCTAATTTCTTCTTCAGAGCCCCCACGATTTTCCACTATCGAACCTAGATATCCAAATTGTTTTACAATTTCCACGCCGTTAACAGTGTGTAATCCCGGACAATTATTGTTTTATCAATAATCATGATTTTCGTCTTATCCTTGTTAATTATTAATCCATATTCGCTGTATTTTTCCAGACGAATTAGAGTTTACATCCTTATCAGCGTAATGTCTTCTGCATACCACAGATTTTATATCTTAACTCCTTCAATGAAGAACCCGCCATCATGATTCTGTAAAAACTTGCGCATTATGTACTCTCCATTGAGATTGTACAACAGTGGGGACAGAATACAGGCTTGCCGTACGTCACGTGATGAGTAAAAATCTTCCGAGTGTATAATGCAATCTGGCTCTGGAGCTTTCTTTCGTTTTAAATAGGTTATAGCATTTTGAACCTCCGAGAACAGAGTAGAAGGCTCCATCTCATCCGTTTGGATGTTATCATCAGCTTCTTGAAGATATCCTTTCGCACTGTAGTACTTACGCCATTTTTCGGCAACTTCAACCGCATCCATCCTTAATGAACCATTCTCATCTTTAATTACTTGTGTTTTCATTTTGAATTCTCTTGCAAAAAGTCGGACTTTTTGATGACCATTCTATCCGAACTTTTTTGGATCTCATCACATATCGAGGAGATGTAGTTATTTTTATCTTTTCGGCACAACCATTTTGATCTGTTTGTTTAACAACTGTTTTTTTTTTCCTATATAATTTTCAACGCTATGACTTAGATTTCTCCGTTCTTCTATAACAGCAATTGTTTCATTTGAAAACTAATGTTTCCATTTCTTTATTTTATCGGGCGGTTTCCGTCATTATGCATTTTGCAAATTTTGGCATTAAAATCTCTCATAACATTGTTGATTTCAAGTCGTGGAAGTGATCCAAGTACCCCGCTCACTTGGTCATAAAATAGCTGTGCCTCTTCATCTGGTCCATCCGACGTCGGTGCATATACTTGAATTACATTAATGCCAGATAATACGAAATAAACTATGGTATCCATTGAGATCTCCATATATCAGAATTATCATCGGTGATAAAGGAACTAGCAAGGACAGCCGAATCATATAAATTCAGAGGAGCTTTCAATCCAGCGGAACGAATTAAAACTACTAAAAAGAATCAAATCTTATGAATTTATTAAATAATAATATAGATATTCCATTGGGAAACGCTGAAATATATATAATTAATATAATTAGTTGAATATATTGGAGAGTAGTGATTTTATAAATTATAAACAAAACTAAATCATAACACAGTTTAATCACTACAAAAGTTTTCTATTGCAAAGCTTTTCGACAGTTACGTCATTTTTAACCATATACAAGAGATATTACCAAAGCTTGAAAATGACGTAACTGTCGAAAAGCTTTGCAATAAAAATTTTTTTTAGTGATTAAACTGTGTTATGATTTAGTTTTATTTATAATTAGTTAAGAGTAGCATTGAATGGTCAAAATTTGTAACAAGAGTCACTTAAGTGATTTTTTTCTAGAAAAAATAAATATATTTATAAATACATCCATTTTAGCTGACTCGACGTACAAAATGAAAAATCTCTCAAATCCGTTTCTTTCCCACAAGTGATTTCTCTATAAATTAGTTTTCAAAAATTAAATAACATCGAAAAACTAATTCGTCGCCGTAAAATGCGCGTATTAAAATTTATTTTGAGTCTCCGATTGATTCGAAGTAATTTAAGATACATAAAATAAAACCCCTACGCGCAATAACAAAGCGCTCATGCCAAAAAAAAAAAAGGAAAAAGTATTACAAACAAAATATCGAATTAAACAATTAAACTGAAGAAATACAATTAAAATATTATAAGCTTTAATAAAACATACGTTACGTGTAATTCTGCGAATACGTAAATAGCAAAAATATGACGAATTTAATAAGTTAACCATCGAATAAATAAAAAATAGGAAAAATTATAATTTAACATTAAGAAGTTTAACATTAATTTTATATTTAGATATATTGTCCTGGTACGTTTAAAATTCTCTAGATATTAGGGAATATAAGTAAAAGATTGTAGATATTCAAGTTTATAACGGCGATGAACTTAACTGAATATAAATTTGTAATTATTACGAAACGAAAAAATTAAATAAATAAAATATATCCGAAATGCTTACTTTCGAAAAAAAAAAATTTCGAACGGTAGGTAAAACTTTATTTATATGATTGTTATACATTATACTTATCTCGTAACTTGATCGTAAATATAAATATATTTAGAAATCAACCAGCGCGGAGACTGCCCATGGTAAGAGTTTATTCGATGTTAATTAAAAGATTATTCCTGAAAAAGCATTTTTTCCGCGAACTTTTTTTGGGCTTGTCACAAGAACAACCGGCTGTCTACGGAATTTTCAGCGCACTTTGTTGAGAATTGAATTTTGTTAACAACGCAGGTACTTTAAATATAACATGTAATTAACCGATAATCACACACATACATATATATATATAATATATATATATATATACAACATTATATTATTGCATCGTGTTCATTAATTCGAGGTAGGTGAGAATTTTAATTGATCGTACTTTTGTATTTAATATTGGTCACTGGCACGCGATATATACCAACGTCAATATTGCATCGAACGACCAAACCGTCTTACTTACACAAAAGTTCATCACTAATCTATTTAAGCAATAAACATCTCCCACCGGCGAAATGTCCGGAATGGGGTACAAAAAAAAATCCATCATCACAACGAAATCTTTCAAACGCGAGTTCATTTTCTACTGACTAACGCAATATGTTAGCTCATATATATATATATATATATATATATATATATATAGTATAAATATTACAATAAAATCACTGCGTGTTACAAAGACAACCCTGGCTAGACTTTGTTACTTATACATATCGGTCATTACTTACGATGTCACTAAGTCATTGGGTGTAAAACGTTTAAGGCGTCTTATACATATTGATCAGTAAGTAAGAGTACTGAGACTTCTGAATTCGGATGATTTCAGAGTCTTGTATCATGTCGGTTAGCCAAATCAGCGCTAACCTCATTAACCCACTTAATTATTAAATCGGCGTGCAGTGATTCGTTTCGTTGAAACCAATTGGAATTGGCTATCATACGAAGGAATTTATTTCGGATCACTTGAATAATTCGCTTCTTCAAAACTTTGGTGCAACCCCACATCTGGATTCCATACGTCCAGATTGGCGTTATAAAAGTTAGATAAATTAATCGTTAATTTTCTAACTTCATTATGGAATGTCGCCCTGTGATCAAATACATTTGGCGTACTTTGCGCCTAATCTGGTGAGATTTTGAATCGATGTAAGTTCTCCAAGTTAACCTAGAATCCATCCAGATGCAGCCCCAAATATTTTTCAGAGTTAGCAACTGGTACTCTCTGATTATTTATGAAAACTACATACTGGGGACTCCGCTTATGCAGAGTGAAGGTGACATGGACGGATTTTTGCTCATTGAGCTTAATCTTCCAATCATTCGTCCATTTTATTACATGGTCCAGAGCGTGTAGAAGATTTAATGTAGTCACTGACAGTATTGGTGTGTCATCAGCAAACATCGCAGTTGTGGTTTTTAATGTAGTTGGTATATCTGTCGTGTATAGGAGATACAAGATGGGTCCTAAGACACTTCCTTGCGGTACTTCCGCTTGTATTGGGTAAAATAAGTATTTTGCATCTTCGTAATATACAGAGAGCTATCGGTTAATTAATGTCGAACAATAAGACAGTAACTGAACTGTTTTTATGAAAAGTCTAAAATGAGAAAAACAAAACACAGCAATTGTATCTTCAATAGAAACAGGACTTGACGGCAAAGATATACGAATAATAGAGAATTTGTATTGGCAACAAAAGGTGGAGATAAAAATAAATGAACATCTGAAGACTGAAACACTAAAGATTATAAAGACACGGTTGTGCTACTATCAACCTTCGTACTTAACGTGCATATATATAGAGAAGATTTTCCAGCTAGGACTACGGAATAACAAAATTCGGAATAAAAGTAATTAAGAAAAGAATCAGTAATTTCAGATACGCAGACGATTCAGCAATTGTATCGGGGAAGTATTTAGGAGTTACAATGTACGTTAGACCAACTCTCCGCTGTAAGTCAAGAATTTCGAATTAATAAATCAAAGACTGAATTCACACGTGGTTAAAAAGGTGATCAAAACGTTACTAGTCATCTAACCGTACACAATAATTTAATCGAGAAGATTATCGGATACAAATATCTCGGACTAATAATAAACGATAGACAATGAGGACGAAACAAAAACATTGTTTTTTTTATTATTATTTTTTGGCCAAGCTTGCGCCATTTGGCCAGTTTAAACTTTTATGTAGTTAGTGTATTTTAAATCTCAATGCAACTACGTTTGATACATTTATATAAAGTAATTGTAACAGAAGACAATGGGTCAGAAACAATTAACTCAATACTCACAGGTAATGTGTGCCACTTTTGTAAAATACTAGAGAATTGCTAGTATGTAGAATAGCAAAAAAAAATCTACCGAAAAATAAAAAAAGTTGTGCTCGCTAATTACTTACGTTATTCCGATATTTTTGTATACGGTGGAAACGTGGACCTTAAACGTCAGCACAACGTCGTTAAAGACTTCACCATCACTGAGAATATATAGGGTTGTAATAATTAAGTCCAACATCGACCATGTCTTATAGGGAAAATTATAGTACATTGGGTCTGCGGGATGTAGCAAGGCGAGGTTATAGTTAGAAATAGCTTCTTCAATGATTCTGCATTTAGAGTTGTAGTGTGATCCTCCCCAGTATGGAGAATGGACATTCAAATTTCCGCAGATAAGAAAAGGATTTGGAAGAGTCAAAATGAGTTCATTAATGTCTTCTTGAGTGATATTATCTCCTGGCGGTAGATAGATTGAGCAAATGGTAAGTGGTGATGAGAGGTATATGGTTGCTGCAAAAACCTGTAAGTTTGTATTTAAATGAAGTTCATTGTAGTTAAGGTAGGTTTTAATGGCTAGGCTAACTCTTCCAGATGCCCAATTTAAAGTACAGTTTAAAGATATGATGTTATAGTTTGGAAGATATAAAGTTTGATTACTTTTAAGATAAGTTTGCTGGAGGTAAATTACGATCGGGTCATAAATAGACTGAATTAGTTTGAGATCTTCTAGATGCCTATAAATTCCGTTGCAATTCCAGCTGATATATGCTTGGAGTCTATCCATATTTTTATCATCATTAAGAAAGTGAATACGGTGACTAAGGGTCTGTAGTCCTTTTAGTTTTTCTTGGATCTTGGTTAGGTGAATTTTTGTCGATCTACCTTTTAGAGAAATGTGAAGTTCAGACAACATTTTAATCATCCAATCTCTAAAAACTTTAAATTCATTACACAGAATTTACTGAATTTCTGGAGCAGATTTTCCTTTAGATACTTTAGAACCACTTTAAGAGTGTTCAAAGGTTCAGCTTCTGAATCAGATGAAAGACGATCAGCTTCATCTGTGGGATTGTTTGTATTTCTAAGTTATTGCTTTTTTGTGCCCTTTTTCCTTATTCGTTCCCCCCGCTCTATGGGTATGGATTGATTTTCACGAATATACATTGGCACCGAAGAGTTACTTGTTGAAGACGAAGTGGATGGTGGTGATCTTTTGGGGTTAGGAGGTGGGAAGTCTGCGACTGGTGTTTTCCCAGTATTTCCCTTTTAGGTAATTAGGGTGGTGATTTCTCCTTGAGTGTCAATTTTAGAGTTATCTACTTCAGTGGTACAATCTTCTGCTCGATGTCATTTTGACTTGCATTTAAAACAAGAGAACTCGTTAAATGTAGAGGAAATCTGGTAGCATACATTTGCATAGTCTACAACAAATGATCCGGGTAGGTTGGCTTCTTCAATATTGGTGGTAGAATAGACCTGTATTCACCAGCTAATAATATGGCCAAGTAATTCATCATACGGATTAACTCTTAATATGGCAATATCAGATGTGATTTCCAGTTGTAGATTTTTAACGACATAATCTTGCAAAATTTCGTTGGGTAATGCTAGCGGGACATTTCATAAAATTATTCGTTTAGCTGAAGTCTTTTTCTTCTACATTTAATAAAGTAATCTCCAATTTTTAAACCACCATCCGCTATCATAAAAGACTCGACTAACGAGGAATCTCTTAGATGATTAATAATTCTATTACAACTAACTTTAGTAGCTGCAATAATATTAAGGTGACCTCCAAAAAGATATTTAATGGCGATAAGGTAGTCAGGTAGTTCAATTGAAAACGAAACTTTGCTCTTCAGTAGGATAGTTAAACTTTGTTAGTGGTATAATTTTGGTTTTTGCAACTTGAGAGTACGACGGAGTTGATGATGAGGTTTGTGAGGATAAGATTTGAGAAGAAGAATTTTGAGCCATTTTAGCAATCGGGCTAAGCCATTGCTTGTGTTTTTAAGTTTACGCGCGACTAAATAATATGTATTTAAAGCCAGCAAGAAGAAGAAAGCGGACGGAGTTGATGACGGCAAACCCACCGGTTGACTCACAAAACAGAATCATGACGGAGATCATTAAAGAAGCCAGGAATCGCAGCATATGAGAAAGGATGTACGCAATGTCCTGTAAAGCGGAAGCGACTACGATGATGATGATAATATAAGAATATCAAAACATTTATAGTAATTTAGCGTCGCTGTTAACAAAGGGAACGATAAGATAACGCACAAATATATGATAAGATAACGTAGAGACACACACAACCGCACCAGTTTAACAACAACACAATTTAGTTTTAGTAACGTTGGTATAAACGAATTTCAAGGCTTTCCACAACCTCGTCTTGTGCTTTGAGACATGACCCATAAATGTAATCGCGTCTTACGTATACGGTCAAGTAGACATCTCTTACCAGGTAATCAATTTAAACGTTTCGAAGTTTTATTTTGTATATTCAGCTTCCAACACCACATTTCGAAAGTTTGCAATTTATTCGAATTTCATTTGTTTACGACTTAACTTTCTGCTCTATATAAGGCTATAGATCATTTCTTTCTCTAAAATCAGTACAAGAGACACTTGTTTTTTTTTAGCAAATTTTGTAAATCCAGTACGAGTACTAATTTTTTGGTCGCAATAAAAAATCTTCGGTTACTATTTACCTTGAATATCTAAATTGTTTCTTCTGTCCAATTGCTCCTTTGCTGATTATTTGAAAATTTGAAAATGTCAAATTTCAGAAAACGCATATTTTTTTGTTGGTTTGTCCGATTAAGATAGTAGAACACAGATATTTCTGATTTACATTTCCATTCCAAAATATTTATTTCATTAAAAATTGTCTAAACAACATTTAATAATTCAAATTATCTTCTTAACTTTACATAACCTAATAAATCCATTTGAGTCAAATGAATTTTGATCAAAATAACATAAGTTCCGCAAGATTTGCAAATATGGAGAAAAGCTTTAATCATTGAAAAGTGCAGAAGTATAATTTACTTAAACAATCAGAAAAACAACCAAATAAAACATTAAAACTACCTAGTAAAACGACAAATATGTTTATATATTATTATAACGTTGAATTAGCCAGTAATGGACTACGTTCTCACTGGTCCTGCATTCTTTAGTTTCTTCCAAACAGTTATCATCCTTTCACTTTCTTTCTTCAGTCCATAACGTGCCAATGTTTTCCTTGAGTTTTCAATGGTATTCGCTGATGTATATTTTCTGACATAATATGTAATTCCACCATATCGTTTTTAACCTCTGTGTACCATGTGCCATTCATTTTGATTTTCTCATATAATCAAACAATCTTCTTGTGAATCTTTCTGGCTCCATTCATTGCATATGGCCAAAAAAACTAATTCTTCTTTTCCTGACCGCAGTGGTAAACTTTTCTACATGTTGATGTACTTCCTGGTTGCACCGTTTTCATACATTTCTACTTGTTTCGCCGGTTCTAATATTCTTCTTAATATTTTCCTTTCTGTGCTTTCAAATTGTTCATTTAGGCCTTTTTACTAGGCTCTCCGGGGCATGCGGTACCTCAAGTCTGATCACTGTCATGTAGTACCTTAATTTCGCGTTTATCGATAGATATTTATTATTATATATTTCTTTCGTTAAGTAAAAAGCCGCTTTCATTCGATTAGCTCTGTATTCGATCGTTTCCTTTTCTGACGCATTCTGCACTATTAATTCTCCCAAATATTTAAATTTGTCGAACTCTGAATATTTCCAAAATCCGTTTTCATTTTGCAAGATGCCGTTTTAATATTTGTTATAAATTTAGTTTTTTTCAAAAGAAATCTGTAATCCTGATTTAGCTGCTTGTTCTTTTAACAACTCTATCTGCCTTTTTGATGTCTTCGGAGATTCCGACATTATTGCCAGATCGTCTGCAAACATCTTTCATAGATCCTAGTGTAATTTTCCCGGTAATATTTTCAACATTTATTGCTTTCCTCCATTCTCTTATAATTTTTTTCAGCATGCAGTTGAAAAACAAAGGTAACAGTCAAACACCTTGCCTAACTTCTGTTTTAATTTCAAATTGCCTAGATACTTCACCTCTATTTTACTTTTGCATACATGTTTGTTAATGTTTTTCTGATTAACCTGCTGTTTATTTATATATATATATATATTACAATTACAATAGCCTGTATTTCCCATTTTAAATTAAAATTTACAAATATTATTTTCTTAACGCTAAACTACTATTAATATGCATAACTTTCTTAATACTAAACTAATACTAATATGTACAACTTTTCTTAATACTAAACTAATATTATTATGTATAGCTTTCCTTAATGCTAAACTAATATTAATATGTTTAACTGTATTAGGGAAATTAAGTCTGTAATAGAGCATCGGCCTCTTCCAATTTATTGAACGTTTACATATTTTTCTCTTCTGCAAGAATTGTATCTAGCTTATGTTTTTTTTTTCTTCATTTTTATGTCATTTATGCAATTAAAATACAGAGCAGGTTATTAAGTGATAATCACTCTCCATCAAATAACATATTTTATTATTATCTTTATAATGAAACTATGCCCAACATCTCATCTCGATTAATAGTTATCCATATCGCTAGAATGTCTTCAATATCTGCTTGTAGAAAAACAATTTGTTAACTATAGAAAGAACATTTCTACTAATAGTATTTATATGGGTTTTTTCACATTAAACGCCGATGCATTTCGAGGTACTGTGCTTCCGTTTCCTTTTGTGTAAATAGCTCGTTTAGTGTTACAATGTGGAACAGTTTGTGTACCTTTCTTCTTGAAGATCACACGCGTAGACTTGGAAATTTCACTGATCACTGCCTGCAAGTATACAGAACAAATGTTTACATACATAACTGCAATATGGTTACTTCAATATCAATTGATGGAATATCAGCGCTGAACATATCCTATCACGACTAAGACGATGGACTCCAGAGAATGATTTAGCAACCCAATATGTTATTTGTTTAACTTTGTCTGTGGTAATATGCTTTAGTTTCATATATTAGTGGTGGTATAACAAATATAATATCAAGATCATCGTGCAACATTACATTTTTTATATACCGCGGTATTTTAACAATTATTTATAAGAGATTATTTTGGATCCGTTGTATTATAGCATTATTTGTCTTTTTTTGCATAGCCCTGTAATAATCATACTGATCACCAAACTGGGTTCAATATAATCTTGTAGACGAGCAACCTATTATCCAAATATAGAACACCACTCCTATTATATAGGCGATTCATTTTTTCTACCGTCATTTTGATTTCAATTTTTGTTCGGTAATATAGCAATCGTGGCGAATGAAGGTATAATTTGACAAGGAAGGTTTATGCAAAGGGGTGAAATGAGTTTCTTGCAGATATAGAATCAGAGGATTATATGTGGAAATTAATAACTTTAATTCCTGTATAACCTCGACGGTACCACTGTATTAAACTATGCATATAACCAAACATTATGTAATAAGTAAGTTTAATTTTCTTAAAATTAATATACTACTACCTTACATGATAAATTACAAGATTAATACTACTAAAGATGGGGAGAGTGTGTGCGTCGTATTATTATGTCTCCATTCATCGATTGAGTATAGTTATTAAACGTGTTTTGACTTGTTTATTTTTGGTCAATGGGTACAATTTGGTAAACAAGTTAGATAATAATTTGCCATCCATTTGATATTTATGTAGAAGTGCAGCATATTGGTTGTTTCCATATGTATCGTTAATGAAGGAAATAATTGACTCGATAGAAATTTGTGGTGGCGGATGCAGCTGCTGCAAAAAATTGGCAAGGAACTCTAGAACTTGATTTCTTGTAGCTAAAGATGTGGAACGAGAGCGATTCATAGGGACGGCATGGGTGAGTGAACGAGATTGATTGATACTGGATGGCGGAGAGATTGAATTGTCAGGATTGGAGGTAATAGCAGATGGGCTGATTGGGGGTAAAGGGCCATATTGAGTACTTACTGTGTTGTGTGTGTTAGATGAAATTGTGTTTTTTAATTTAACATGCAATCGCTTTACTACCATTGATTTTCCGTTATCAGACTCTGTAGGCGATGTAGGTAAACCACGTTTCTTTGTGGCATTAGATGATACTGTCATGACGTTAACTAGATCCGCAATTTCTGCTTCAGTTGGTTGTTTGGTCTCTTCAGTTTTCCTTCATTCTGCAGGAGGCTGGACGTCAAAATTTTCAGTACTTGATGGGCACGGTGCTGCATTGTGGGTCCTCAGTTTTTCTTCTATCTGTGGGGGGTTGGACGCCAAGTTGACGTTATTTGATGGACACGATGCTGCTTTGTGGGTCTTCTCCTTGCACATGAAGCAGTGCAAATCGTCAGTGTTGATGAAAATTGTGTAATCATGGTTTCGATAATTAATTAAGAAGAATGGAGGAACGGTGATTTCATCAAAATTTGTCGTGTAAAATTTTCTACGCCAACTGATAATATGACAAAATTCGTCGTCAAACAGATCGACACAAATATGGGAATTGGGGAAACGAAAGTGAAGCCGATGACCATTTTAAGGTGATGTTCTAATAAAGTATTTGGGATTACCGCTGATACGTTAGATAAAACAATCTTTTTTGTAGATTGAGATAATCGTCTAGCTTTGATACGATGATCATTGATGGTTATGGTACCTCCAGCGCTCATAAAATCGACTATATCATTGGGCGATTTGAGGAATATTAATACACGATTGTCACTAATTCGCGACGCCGCGATACTGGGAACAAGGGATTTAAAATAGTCCTATAGCATGGCATGTTCGATGTACGGAAAAATTATTCCTTGGATTTCGTCCGGGTAGTCGAATTCTGTGAGACGAGCAATTTTAGGAGTGTGATGTAATTTGCCTATCAAGGAATAAGTATTTGGTTGAGACTGACGTTGTGGAGGATGATTTGGGAGAGATAGGAGAGAAAGAATTAATCGTGTTAATGAATTAATATTTGGATCGGATAAGGAAGTTTTGATCGATTTATTCTGACAACAATGAACGCTGATTCTTCAGCCTTGTGGGTATAACACTAAGAAACTATTAAAACACAAAAAAGAACAGTTTCACATAAAATTAAATAATGGTTGGGCTAGAACCGATAAAGAAAAATCAAACGCTTTTGTAGAACACCTCAGTTCAGTTTTTACTCCGCATCCTGATGTGTCGTGAATACTCCGAATATATACAAATAACTTAAATGAACCCTGTTCACGAGGAAAAACAAAAATGTTTACTCCAAAAGAGGTATTCGAATGCCTACGTAAAGTACCATTACGAAAAATCCCTGGAGTAGATAACATCACTGGTGAAATCATTTCACGGCTTCCAACAAAGTCAGCTACTCTATTATGCTACATATTCAATGGAATACGAAGAATTGGATATTTTCCTAAAGTATGGAAAAATCGGTTATAGTAATGATACATAAACCGGGCAAACCGTAAACAGATGTATCATCCTTAGGCCTATTAGTTTACTCTGCTCCTTATCGATGATATTAGAAAAACTAATTTTAAGTCGTATCCAACCGATTATAACAATCGTGGAATAATACCAAACCATCAGGTGCAGCAGTGCCATCGACTGGTTGTTGCGATTTCCTCAACGCTGGAGAAAAAAGGAAGTATGTTCTGCAGTTTTCCTGGATGTTGCACAAGCATTTGATAAGGTTTTTGGCATCCTGGATTACTTTATAAACTGAGAACGTTTCTCACCTTCGATTTATATGCATTATTTTATTAATATTTATCTGGCAGAACATTCGTTGTCAAAATTAATGGACATTTTTCAGAAGAACACAATATTTTATCATCTGTACCGCAAGATAGTCTACTGAGGCCTCTTTTATATTCGGTCTACACAACAGACATGCCGACTAGCAATCAAACCATCTTAGCAACATTCGCCGATGATATTACTATTCTTGCATTCAATTCAGAAGCAATGTATGCAAACATCGCGGTTCAAAACCATCTGAATAGGTTGGTTCAGTGGGCACAAAGTTGGCGTATGTTGTTTAATCCTAATAAATGTCAACACGTTACATTTAAAAATAAAAAGTTAAGTGCCCGGCTATAAGAACAAACAACATACAAATTCCTAAAAGTAATTCAGTACGTTATCTTGGCGTGTACATGGACAAAATGCTCACATGGCGACTACATGTTTGAAGTTTTATTTTGCGATGAAAAATAAATATATGCACAAAAAAATTAAATACAAAAATAAATATTACGATAATAAAATCTTTTATTTGAATATTGTACTTACAACGCAAGAAACAGTGTCTATAGTTAATTTCTATAAACAGTATTTCATTTAACATATATCAGACATTTCAAACATCAAAAAACGCGAACATCATAATATATTCAACATATATCGTTGACTTTATATTCGTGCGTTGATCATTTTGTGTCTGTACTGTTTAAAAATTTGGCATTTTGCTCGATGTATTTTTCGTTCGAGTTCGGACATTTTCTTTCGAACAACCCGTTTGAGTACTTTGTTTCTTTCTCTATAATTTCTCGAGATCATTTGGTATGTGTATTGTAAAAAAATTTGATATTTTGCTCGACGCATTTTTCGTTCGAGTTCGGACATTTTCTTTTGCACAAGCTGTTTGAGTAATTCGTTTCCTTCTCTATAATGTCTTATATAACGTCTCAACTTTTCCTCAGTACATTGCTGGATTTCCTCCGTTAAATTCCTAAAATTGCCCAATCTATGTTCCTTTAACATATCCTTATGCCTGTTTTTTTTTGCTTCCGAGGTCCTAGTAGTCGTTGTTTTCCGTCCGATAGCGTCGGAATGAGTTTGTTTCCAACGATTATAGATTTGGACATTTTCTGTAGATGTCTTTGACTTTTTGTCTTTCGGAGATATCTTCTCTACCAGATTATTTCCTCCATCATCGGCGATAGAAGGTTCTAATCGATTGGATCCGATATTCAGATTTTCGACCGTTGGAACGTCGATATTAGTCAATAGCGATTTATTCCGATTTTCTTCGATTTTTCTATTGGAAACTTCAGTATCAGTTAAATTCTCTTCATTGTACGTAGTTTGATCGTATTGTTTCACATTCGGAGCTTCATCGTATTCCGACGTTGGTTCTTTACAATCTGGAAGATCCGATTTGTCTATAGACGTAATCGGCCGTGCTATTATTTGCGTATTATCAGAATTTATTTGGGCGTTGTTGACGTTTGCGGTGTCCGTCGACTTTGACTTAATATCGTGGTCACAATCGGTAAAATTTTTTTCGGGGAAGGAGGATTTATTTACGGTCAACAGGAATTCACTTTTGGATATTTCCTTCGATTTCGGAATTAGGTTAGATTCCGAGTTTTTTGGAACATCCGTCGGCGATACTTGTTCATCGTCGACAGTATTTATATTCAGACGATAATTTACGGTAGACGGACCGTTAAATGTAATCTCCGACGATGACGAGAATTTACTTGCAAGTGGAAAAGTCATCGATGCGGTTAATTGCAAAGCGGGCGTTTGAAATTTTATCCGGATATTCGACTGATTTTTTTCATTTTCAGACGCGCGACTTCGTTCAACTGGCTCTCCGGTAGTTGGAATGCCGTTGTTAAGCTCTACTTCGATATTGTACATCTCTTTTGTTTTTAAACAACTTTTTTTTTTCAATTTGGCTACCTTTTCTTTTAGTTGCGATTAAGGTTTCTATAAATTCATTACCATGGTAATTATTCTCGAAATTATCTATAGAAATAATATAAGCTACCCGGGAAACCGAAGTAAGTTTGAACATTTAGATTATTTAATAAATAGGTTGCCTCTAAATAAAAACCAGTTGAACAGATATAAGGCTGTGGAAATGTATGGTTCCATCGAAGATTGCTGAAGATACCTTGGACGGTAAATATGACCAACAAGGATATCTTAAAGATAGCTGATACAGACCGACAGCTACGGAATATCATTATAAGGAGAAGTGTGTCACATCTTGGTCATATCATAAGACGATACGAGATTTTATAAATTATCATACAAGGACAGATAGAAGGAGAAATAAGGACCAACATATCTTCGTTGCAACAATTATGTGAGACAACGTAAAATCTGATTATTGGTGATCGCCTACGTTCTATTATGAATATGGCACATAGAAGAAGAGAATAAATAGGTAACGTTCGATAATTTAATATTGTCCGATGAGAACGTATTCGATATGGTCTTCCATCAGCATTACAACGATTTTTGCAGCCGAATGCAGCCGGTCCAACAGTATCGTCCCTACGTGAAACCGGTATGTTTCAACAACTATAGCTTCCGTGTCCGTGCCTCTCGGCTCGTAGCAGTATACGGCACGTAAATGGATCATCACCGTCATCATTTTAAATTTTGTTAGTCGATAAAATTTATTAAAGCGGAGAAATGAAATATTAAAAAAAAAAGCTCGAGGAAAGAAAAAATACAAATCAGAAAAATTCAAAACTTTCCGCAGTTGCTTCAAATTCTATTCCGAAACAAACCTATACCAAATAAAATTATATTCATAGAACGCGCTCGTGCGAAATGTGTAACAAATATCAGTTACGCTATAAATTAAAATAATCGTTCGTTGTAATTATAGAAATGACCATATTTTTATGTAATATAGAACGACCGAACTACTAATATCTATATTTCCAAATTTGAATAAATCTTTCTTCCGGGAAAAGATAATTTTTTGATCATTTTCATATTTAGCAGCGATAATGCTGTTATCTTCTAATTATTTGTTTGTCGTAGATTACCGACTTGGATTAGGGAAATTCTGAAAAGATTATGTGACTTCACTAATTCTAATAATATAATACCTAGTAGTCAATTTGGATTTCAACCAAAGCATTCCAAAACACAACAGATAGCAAGAATTGCTGACTCTATCACAGATAATTTTAACTTCAACAAACATACTGGGATGGTGTTTTTTGATGTGGTAAAAGCTTTCGACATAACCTGGCACGACGGTATTATCTATAAAATGATTGTTACCAGGTTTCCAAATTATCTAATTAAACTGATTAATAGTTACTTAAGTAATCGATCATTTTATATCATTATAAATAATGCGAAATCAAGTAGCAAATCCTGTTCTGCCGGCGTGCCTCAAGGTAGCATGCTGGGGCCATTCTTATTTACATTTTTCAAGGATGATTTTCCGCATATAAATAACATTGAGGTTGCCTTATACGCTGATGACATAGCGTTGTACTGCAGTTCCTACAGACCAAGTACTATCAGCAATAGGTTACAATCCGGTGTTGATCGTGTAATTAAGTATTTTTCTAAATGGCAAATTGCTCTTAATCCTTCCAAAACGAAAGCAATTTTCTTCACTCGTCGAAGACCGTTTTTACCGACCAGACTTCACGTCAGTGGCGTTGATGTAGAATGGTCTGACCAGATACGCTATCTTGGTGTCATTTTAGACAAGAAACTAACCTTTTCCAAGCATACTGACCATGCATCATTGAAGACAAACAGAGCAATCTGTTCAATTTACCCCATTTTCAAACGTAAATCTCACTTAAATATTAATAATAAACTAATAATCTACAAGTCAATTATTAGGCCTATTTTAACATATTCTTGTCCAGTTTGATCTTCAGTCTCAAATGCTAGTTTTAATAGACTGCAATTAGTCCAAAATCGATGTCTTAGATGTATTCTTAATGTCCCCGTATACACTAAAATTTCATATGTGCATAGTGCTCTCCAGATACCATATGTAAAAGACTATATCCTCAAACTATCGCAAAAATTTTTTCTCAATTGTAGTGTGCACCGTAATAATTTACTTCCAGCAATAGGAAATTACGATTCCAGGGAACTAAGTATTAGATATACTAAGTATAAGCAACGACGCATTAAACATAATGTATTATTCTCATAACGTTATAATTTGTTTGCTTTCGTTTCCATTACTTGATATTACATATTCGTTATATAATTAAACTTATATTCTTTTCATTTGTGATGGTTTTTTGTCTGATTTTTCCATCAATATTATTTTTATCTTGTATATTTATTATTTACCAGTTTATATTATTAGTTACTTTCATAAATGGAGAGGGCATTTGTTCCGGTACATTTATTAAATATTATTATAACTTTTTACTATAATTCAAAATAGGGAACCTGCCCATTGACATTATCTTAGTTCCTGTATTTATAATTGGCCATAATCAATTCATAATCGTTGTTAATTTCAATATTCCTATAAATAACCATTTCACAAATAAATCATTTGCGAGAGGATTTTCATACTGTTGTAAGCGCGAAAAGTGCTACATTTTACACCGTAAAAATTTTCTACATTCAAATCTTTTATTAGACCATTATCGATCGTAACACCACGCTATTTTGATACGTTTGAATGTTTTCTTTTAATAATAGTTTTGGAAGCACACTTATATAAATCAGGGAGGACACAGGTTTCGGCATTGTAGCATATGACTTGTTTTCTGT
Source organism: Coronaproctus castanopsis (assembly GCA_032883995.1). Classification (NCBI taxonomy): domain Eukaryota; kingdom Metazoa; phylum Arthropoda; class Insecta; order Hemiptera; family Monophlebidae; genus Coronaproctus; species Coronaproctus castanopsis. The sequence goes on along the minus strand of CM065052.1, from coordinate 105,428,290 downwards.
ATGGAACTGTATGACCAAACCAAACGAACGATGAATTTTTTTTTGTCTTTTAAGTTATATTTTTTTAACGTTTAACTGCCATCACTTAGCGTTTAGTGTAAGTGAACTCCGATCTTTAGCTTTGCTCATTCCACTTATAACGTACGAAAATATCGTACTTAATTCTGGAAATTCTTCATTTGGTAACAGTGATGCGCTTTTGTGCTTATTTATTGATTGCATCCATTTGAAAAACATTCTCTCACCGGCAATACCCGTATCTATATAATTCCTATAAGCCGGGCAGAACAGCTTTTAAAACTACCCGTTATCAGTCTAAATATTAATGAAAAATAAACACAAACAATATAATTTATTGTTAAAAAAAAACATACATTACGATAATGATTTGTTGTAACGAGCATTATCGAAAGCCTTCGCAACATCCAGGAGAACCATACCAGTATGTTTATTACGATTAAAATTATGTGTGATAAATTCCGTGATTCGTGCTACTTGCTGGGTGGTGGAATAACCTGGACGAAAGCCAAACTGTGTATTAGGAATGATTTTTTGGTTATCTGCATGAAGTCTTAAACGGGATAGTATAATTTTTTCCGCTATTTTGCTTAGATTGCTCAATAAACAGGACGTATGTTACTTGCACATGAGGCATCCTTTCCGGGTTTGGGAAGAGCAATAATTTTGGCTATCTTCCAACCGTTTGGATAATAACCGAATCTAAAGATAGCATTAATTAAATTTGTAAGTTCAATAATAGCTTTTAGCGGCAATTTCTTAAAAATGGGAGTAGAAATATTGTCATCCCCTGACGAACCTTTTACTTTTATAGCTTTAATATTGCTAATGACTTCACTTGGGGTGAAAAGGGGGAAAATATTGGGCAGTAGATTGGCATTGAGGAATTTTTTAACAGCTGAATGAATTTTTCTCACTTGATAGCCAGATGCAAAATTAGAATTACGATTATGAACTTTGGAATACTCGGATGCTAAAAACTCAGCTTTCGCTTCATTTTTGTAAACATAGTTATTTAAGTGTGAATCGTAGAGTGGTGGAAGAGCTGTATGCTGTCTCGTGTATTGTCTGCAAACTTTCCATAGCCGACTATATTAGGCTTAAGCTTAGAGAAAGTTGAATTGAAATTGTAATTTTTAAATTTACGCAAAAGAAAATTAACCAATTTATTAAGAAAATTAAACATGTTTTTCAAATTTTAAGAACGATTAGAGAAACGATGCTTAATGTACAATCTTCTAATATAATTTTTAAATTTGATGAGAACCACGATACAAGTTGGTAGTGCCATATGCGGATAATTATTAAATGGTTTATTCGGAATAAAAAGTTCCGACGAAGAATTAATTAACTTCGTTGGAGTTGATAAATGATGGTCAATATCAGCAGGACTATGTAGCTTAAGAAGCAAATTAATATTATTGTTAATATACTCCTTAATTCCTGCCCAATTTGAATTTTGGAAATCGGGCATAACTATATCGGCTATGTTTAATTTACTTCCTGCAATAGTAGTGAAAATAGGGTTGTGGTTGGAGGACAAACAATTTATTGAAACAGGAGTTGCAATAGAAACATTTTTGACCAAAGCAACATCTAAGATACTAGTACGATATTGAATAGCATCAGGAAAGTAAGTAGGTTCTTCAGGGGCGCAGATACAAACATTTGAACGTAATGCGAATTCAAAGAGAATATTACCAGCACGATTATTATTAAAGCAGTTCCATAATTTGTTTTTTGCATTAAAATCTCAAATCAGAATAACTTTGCTATTTACACTCATCAAGGATTGAAGATCATCTAGGAATTTATGATTAAATCTAGGTGGTCTGTATATCGCAAAAATACTAATAAAATTATTATTATTAATATTATTATTATTATTATTGTTATTAATATATAAATTTACGCCTACTGCCTGTACACAACATAGCTGTGGCACCGGCAATAAGTGAAATTTTAAACGTTTGTTAATAAGCAAAGCAACTCCACCACCTCTACGAGTCATATCATTTCTATAAACAAAATAGCCGGGAAACTTTAACTTATACGTGTTGTCAAGCTTAGTTTCCGATAATGCTATAATATCCAACTTATTACGAGTTGCATAAACATGTAGCTCATTACACTTATTAATAATAGAATTACAATTCCAGGCAACTATACGAGTATCCAGATTTATAGACATTTATAATAAATCAACAACGGTTTCAAAAATTACTTGCAACTTAGTAAAAGTCTCCTTATTTCTAATCGATTTTAGTTTAGCGATTATCGTTTTAATTACGTTAAAAATATGTCTTAAATTTAGATCACGAAAGAGTGATAGTGCATCGTGTATTGAGAGCATATCGTCATCATCTCTTTGGGTAGTAACGGGAGCTCTTACTTTGCTAGCGTACGTTTCATTAACAATATTATTTAAGCCTGAATGTCCTGCGTCATTTTTGGTATTTTGAATATTCCGCGAAAACGATCCAAAAGGTGGTTTGCTATTTCTTAAACTAGAGTGAATATGATTGCTACGCGCACTAACAATTTTTTGAATATGACACTCTTGCGAATTTGCAGGGTGTTGACCCAAACAGTTTGCGCATTTATACGTCTGAACACTGCACATAGAACTCGAATGATTTTCGCCACAACGTATACAACGATCGGGTAGTTGGCAATTATGCGACACATGCCCAAACCTTTGGCAACGATAGCACTGTAGGTAAGGAACTTTTCTGCTGTACTTTTCCCACCTGATAATGCAAGAAAACAGATCCTTAACTTCCAGTATATTGCGCGGAAGAGTATTAGGTGGAAACATCACTAAGTACACAGATAACGGTTGTGTACCATTATTCAATAAATTTTTATTAAATTGAATCACCGAAGTGACGTCAACAACTTTTCTTAGTTCACCAGCAATCTCGTCACCAGTAAAAGAGGGAGGAAGTCCTTTAAGCACCATCTTAAGGGGTTTACGCTCACGAGGTATATGCGTAAAGAATGGAATCTGTTTTTGTTTGAGATAATTAATAACGTTATCATAGTCGTTATTTGTGGTGACAAAAATGGAAGATTTGTTTCTATTGTAATTAAGAATCTTAAATTCCGATGTAATTATTGATTTAATATTTAAAAACAAGGGCTTAAAATCAATCTTGCCGTCCGTAGCAACGATAGTAATAGGAGGAAATTTAGAAATAAACTTAGCGTTACCTCGCAAAGTAGGACGAACTAAATTATCATTATTACTTGAGCTATTCGTATGTAAAACGTCACGCACGATATTCGTATCGGCAGCAGCAACAGCAGTATTGTGCGTGTAGACATCGGCCGATTACGGTTTTAATCGCTCCGTCTTACTTCTACTATTGTGATCGGCGGAAGCGTGCCAATTACTTACATTATCATCTCCATTATCGCTCGAAGAGGTATCTGAAATTCCCGTAGTCGCGTAAATATTACGACGAACGGATGATTTACTCGACGTAGAAGGAAAATTATCGTTTGACACATCGTTATCAGCCATCCTAATCTTGGTAGGCGTACGCGACGTCATTTTGTAGAAGTGCTAACGAGCTAGCACCAGCGGAAAGCAGCAGCCACCGCACACGAGAAAAATAAACTACGTAACGAAAACCAGGAACGCGTAAACACCAACCGAAAAAACGAAACACGACATTATTAGCAGCTATTTAGCAAACAGACTATTTTACGTTACCATCAATGATTCAAGGTCTACTATGAATGCTCAGCGGGGGTCTCCCAAGGTAGTATTCTGGGTCCCTTTCTGTTTACTTTGTTTTTATCTGATTTCCCAAACCTACCTGATATTCAGACTGCACTTTATGCAGACCATACAGCTCTTTTCTGTACTTCTTATATACCTAAAGCAATTACTAATAAATTACAGTCAGGAATAAATTGTGTCTTTCGTTATTATAAAAAATTGCAAATTTATATTAATTGTGATAAAACGGAGGCTATGTTTTTCACCCGCAGGCGTCCCACGTTACCTGCTGAAGTTAAGGTCAACTCTACCACTGTGAGTTGGTCAAAACATGTTCGATACCTCCGGGTAGTCTTGGATAACAGACTAAATTTTTCTGCACATGTCAGTCATACTACCTTGAAAGCTAGCAGGAGTATATCTGCCATATATCCATTAATCAACAGAAAATCATTTCTTAATGTAAATAATAAATTAATTCTGTATAAAACACTTCTACGTCCCATAATGACGTACTGTTGTCCAGCTTGGTTTTATTTCAAATACAAATTTTAATAAGTTACAAGTATTTCAAAATAGGTGTCTCAGATGTGTGCTAAATGTCCCTAGATACCACAAAATCGTTGACATGCATGCTACCTTAAACATGCCTTATATTAAGGACCATATCTTAAATTTAACGCGTAAGTTCTGCGATGACTGCTTAGTCCACGATAATAGTTTAATTTCTACCGTTGGTAAGTACGATTCCAGGCAACTCCAATTTATGTATAGTAAATATAAACATAGGAGGCTCAAACATAACCTGTTGTAACGTTATATGGCGATTATTTTAGAAATTAATATTCCTTCTTTATTTTTATTTTTTAATGTCTCACGTGTTTTTTCTTTTGTTTTATTATTACTATCTTAATTTTTTGTTTTTTGCTGTACAGTTTTTTTTCAATTATTTTTTGCTGTCATTATAAGTATAATTACTTCTTTTATTTATTACGGGTCTTTGTATTATTTCTGATGTACGGCGAGCCATCCTGGGCGTTACGTAATTATTATTTAAAATTTTTGAATTGTGTATACTCACTGTAAATTATGCTGAAATATACGTTGTTGTTGTTGTTGTTGTTGAGCATTATTGTAAAAATGAAACAAACGATTATATCAAATAATTTGTTATAAGACGAAAATTGAAATTATAAATTACCGTTGAAAGTTTTAATTTTACGTAATTCGGGAGGTTATTCCGCTTTAAACGAACGTTAATAATATGTTCGAAACTACTACGGCCTAGTAACATCCATTTATCGAGAAGTTATTATTAATAAATTTATCCGCGCATACGCTAATTACATTTTATTAATACGTATACCAAAAGTTTAATCCGATTATATTTCATTACATTTTTGCGACGAATTATTCTAGTCGAAAAATTGGTTTAGCCAGTCAGCCGAACGAGTCGGAAAATTTAAAAATATTATAAATTTGTCGATTAACTATTTCGTAATTTTGCTAGTAAAGCCAACGACAATAATGTTAATGATTTTAACGATTATAGGCGAGTATAATAGAACAAATGATATAGATAGGTCAACGAAGTCATCCCAGCGATTAAATTTAATTTTTTCGGATGCTTAAAAAAACGATAAGTTGGCAAAATTTGTAATTAGAAAAATTTATTACGATTGTTGCTACTTTTTACGTTGTTTAATAAATTCCGAATCTAAACAGCTACTTACAAAGGATCATCCCCCGCTTTAATTATCACCGGAAATCTACCAAATACTTACCTACCTGTAGATTGCCTGTAGATTTACATGCCGTGTACTGCACCTAGGCCAGAGGCACGGGAAAGGAGAGAACGCAAGGTTTGTCAAAATGAATTGAAAATTTGAAGAATAAACGGCAAGGACGGATTGTTAAATTAGATTATATAAATTTGAGGATTTGAGAAAATTTAATGAATTATGGGAAGCATCGTGCGTGTAGGAAAGAACATTTCTTTATACGTGTTTGTAAGATTTGCGATGAATGTCAAACGGATAAGGAGCTCCCATTATACGCTCTGAACTATTAACTTTACAATATGTAGCTGCTGAGACATAGAATTTTTGAATTTTATCCTTGAAATTAGGTTTTAATTATGTGATGCTCTATTTTTTCCTCTTGTATGTCAGCATTCATTATTACCTGCCATTGTATTTTACGAGATTCAGTTGAATTAGTAGGTGATAACATAAGAACATAGATAATTCTTCATTTCTGTATAGTTACCGTCACCGATATTATTTGATTATTTCAATTATTTTTACCCCATTATCGATAGTGGTTAGTATTAGAAATAAACAACGCGATAAACACACGATATCTACTCCACGCACATAATCAAGTGTAAACATACATACCTCGGTTTTCGGTGCTACATCTTGTAGTTCTAACTGAGGTCTTGTTTTAGACGTTCTTTGCATAAAAGCGCGTAGATGGCAATACCACGGTTTTTGCGGTGTTAACGGTCTATTAGTACCACCAAACGGCATTATCATTACAATATATTCCTAGTAGGGCATGAAGATAATTGAACATATAATCGTAATTCATCGAAACTGATTAAACAACGGATATTAATATATATTTTAAAAAAATTAAATTAAAATATTTTCGAAGTAAACATCGATTAGTTTTAGTAATATAGTCGGTATCGTAATAATTGCATCAAATAAATTTTTACTATTTTCAAAATTAATCTTCGTTCTTGAAACATGTGCCTATTTATCATCCTCCGTCAACTAAAGTAACGTTTCAACCTTCGAAATGATTAAACATGTATGCTCCTGGGTGTTTTAAAATAATATACTTATAAAAATATTCGAATTAAAACAAGCGCAATTATGTTAAAGTTGAAATAAATAAAGCATAATCGCTAGAATATTTATATTAAGGGGCGACGTTTTTCACAAATTATGACGTATGTCTGGCATCCGTTAAACTTACAAGATAGTCGTAACTTCCAAAAACGTTCTAGTGACTTCATCATATTTCAGGTATCGAAATTAAATTTATACACACACGCACGTATCATTGGTACGCTGTCGATGCTTTCGCAAGAGAAGCCATTTTTATCGTGCACTTTTTTTTTGACACTTACTTGATATCTCTCTCAAGCTCCTCGGCAATCTACAATTGGTCTTCTTGGTCGGCCAATTATTCCGGCTCGGGTTATTATCGCGTTACACCTACTGTCCTTTGGTATTTCAAATTGCCTTCTATGCACATCAACTATCGTAAATTTATTGTCATCATCACCCGTTTACATTCTGGACATACTTCTTCCAGCACATTTGTTCAAGATTGGCATTTGAAATGTTTCTTACTGCTTCAATTGCCACCAATATGTGTATTATCTCCGGTGAAACCCACATTTTATTTTACACCAACACGAACAACTGTCTCTCCTAAATTCCTCGATATCAATCTTTTACCGTTACTTTATTAATTTATTCCTATGATATTCGAGTATTCTCCATTTTTAAATTTCGAACCGAGTGCCATTTTGATGTCTAAAACTTGTTAGTAGGTTGTGATTACTATTTTGCAGTGCCCATTTTTTTTCTTTGTTTCGAATCTAGAACTGATAAAATATTTATCAACTAAATCGTGTGAAAGACTTGAAAATCAGAGATCTGCTTCAGCTAAACTTAGAAAGTTATGTATAGTTTATAATCCTTTCGCGTTTGAGTCTTTTGCTATTATCTGTATTTTCTGATGTCAGCGGAATATTATTATGATTTTTTAACTCGGATAAATGTTTGATTATCGCTTGATGAATTTCTTCACCGATGTATTTAACGTTGACGTCGCTGTTTAGAGTGTTGTTGTAAACATACCAGCGAGCTCCACCTATCATTCGCCATACTTTGTTAGGATATGTCTGGATTCTTTTTACATTGATGTTCGAAAAACGTCCCCAAAACTCAATAGCATAAAGACAAACTGGATTCAAAATCATCTTATAGAACAGCAACCTATTTTTTATGTTTAATTAGTAGATTCCTCGTTTTTCAAGTTCCATTTTCTTGGCTTTGATATAGTGTAACGAACGAGATGTACACTAAGGTATTTTGCAACTGGAGTTTGTTCCATTACTATGTTATTTACTTTTACTATATATTCTTTGCGATCTATTCCGCGGTTGGTAAAAATGGCGTGACTAGTTTTAGTTTCATGTATAAATATTTTCCATTGATCTGCCACAATCTTACGAACTGTAAATGTCGATTCGCCATTTCTGGGCATATGTGATAGTTACCATTGTATCGTACGCAAATGTTGCGAAAGAAGTTTCATTAGTCCCTGCTGGGCATCAGCAGCAAATATAGAGTATAAAATTGGTCCCAGGACATTGCTCTGGTGGAATTCCTGTATGGTATTTTGCGAATAAATGAACAGTCGCCATTTAAATGACTCGAAAGTAACGACCTTTTAAATGAGATTTAACGATGTTATATCACTGGCGCGGAGACTAAATAAAAGATTAAAAAGTAGTGTATAATATTTCAGCATTTTCCGATATTGGTACGGGGATTATTTAAAATTAAACGAATTCATTCGGTAACCGTAATTTACTAAGCGAATAACTTTATACTTAATTTAAAATTTTAATATATATATATATATATATATGCATACTTACGCACATCAAGATGATATCTATTTTGCACTTTATATTGTCGTATCCTGGCATCAAGCGAGTACACGGAGACGTCCCATATAAATAATTTGAATTGGACGTAGTTGCGTATACCAAAAACAACAAATAGTAATCGTTGCTGAAACAATAAATAAACGAATATGTCTTCGAACGTGAATATTTTGATCCGATTAAACGAGAAGAATGTCATCGTCATCGTCATCGTCATCGAATTTTAATTATAATCATCGAATTTTAATTATAATCATCGACTCGACACGTTAATAAACGAAATTTTTCTACGGATTCCGAAACGGGCAAGGCGACGTCATCTCCGCGATTTAATCGTAATTTGCGAGAAACCGTTCAATAGTATCTCGTTTATTTATTTACCTCCTAATTTTAACCGAGATCTTAGAAAAATATCGACGATAATTTGTTATCATCGCCCATTTCTTTTAACCTCATACAGAAGGAAAAATTTGACACCACACTGTTAGTATTAATCTCATTTTTATCTAAATCTAAAAAGACTACCATCCTGTAGAGTAAAGAGAAACCAAATTAACAGGAAAATAAGTGATTTATCTAGTTATTCTTGATATTACATGTATGTATATTTTCGAATATATATGTATATAGTGTCTGGGCAACCGAGCTTTACTCGATTTTTTTTGTTGTTATTGTAAAATCGTGTTTTAAAAAATGTATGTGTGTATATATATATATATATATATATATATATATATATATAGATATATACGAATCACATACCATTAAAAACTAATTACATACATAACTAATTTCTTTCACAAATTTCCGGAATTATAACCGAAAACGTGGATTTTTAAAAATATCAGAAGAGGTCCTAATATATTTTTTAAAATGAACTTTAAAATTTGTCGATAGATTTTTTCCTTTAAAATAATTCTTTCATATATTAAAAAATATATTCAGAAGATACGGTACCCGAAAAATAGAATTTTAATTATATTCACCCAAACCATATGCGGTAAAAAGCGAAGCATTCTCGGACCCTTTCTCCATATTTTATACATTAATGACCACGATTACAAAATATCACCACTTTCTCTATGCTGACGATGCCATCCTCGTATAGAGCTGATACTATTAGCAACAGATTTACAAACAGTTACAATAAAATACATAAATACTAGGCAAAACGAAAAATCAAAATTAACACGCAAAAAACTGAAACTATATATATTATTTTCCAGACGGTAGGCCTCAGATCCAACAGTGTATTACAATAAACAACACTTAATTGAAGTGGAAATCCGTTGTGAAATACCTTGGTTTCACTCTAGACAGACGGTTAACATTCAGTAATCACATCAACCAAAGTATTGCTAAAGCTCGTGCTCGTTTACATCAGTCATTCCCGATATTCAACAAGCGATCAAAATTAAATATACAGAGTAAATTCCGGATATACAGAGTTCTCATTTTACCAATCATCCTTTATGCTTTAATGCTAATGCTAAAAAACCTGCGAAAATATGCAAAGCAATACCGTTGAAATTAGCGATAAATAAAATGATAATGCTTTACGTTATCACTATTTATAAGGCTTACCATATGTATACATTATGTATATATATATATATATATATACTATTTAACGCGTAAAATATTATTAACATAATTCCGCTACACAGGACTTTTTATTGTATTTTCCTCCTGTAAAGTCGTCTATTTTAATAAGCTAACTTTAAGACCCGTTCACTAAAACCTAAGTCGCGTAGTGAGAGCCGTACGACTGCTCAGTATACGAATTTTATTATGTACACGTTCTGATTTGTAAACAATTTAAATATAATTATTATTCATTTATAACATTCGAACAATTAACGCGATCGAGTTAAAACTTATTTCCAAAATTTTATGAAGTGCTCTCAGTCTGAGCCAAAATTTTAAAATTCGTAACTTCAAACCAGGTCATTTGCAATTACTGTATAAATTAACACGTATGTACAAAATTTCATTGAAATCGTTAGAGCGGTTTCCAAGATGGGCGACTTTAATAATATCTATTTGCATATATATAAATAAATATATAATATATAATACGGAATCAAGACCGTTTCTTTTTATTCCCGGATGATGGGCTTTTTTACTTATTCGCTATATGATTTAATTCTAATAATGATGTAGCAAGCAAAACTAGCCGACTGGGTTAGAAAAATATAATCATGATATAGTATAGAGAACATTTTTATTTTATTTTTAGTATATATATATCACGATATGCCTATATCAACCCATTGCTGGATGTAGGCAGTCCCCCAAACTTTTCCAAGGACTCCTATCTTGTGCGGCTCGGTTCCAATTGATTCCTGTCCATTTAACAATATCATCCCATAGGTCTTCCTTGCGGACGCCGGCTGCCAATAGGTCACCACTGTAATACCCGTTAAGTCCATCTTTCATCCTTTTATCTTGCTAAATGTCCGGCCCATTTCCATTTTACCCTGGTGATCCGCTCCACTGCATCTACCAATTTCGTCTGTTCCCTAATCCATGTAACCGTCTTGCGATCTTTGAGCTTGATTCCAAGGATAATCCTCTCGTGGCCGTTTGGGTTTTCCTAATACTTCTAGCTGCCCCTTTAGTAAGGCTCCATGTTTCAGCTCCATATGTCAAAACTGGCATCGTACATTGATTATACAGCTTACTTTTTAGACTATTTGGTATTTCTTTATTTTTAAAAACGCTTCCTAATTTCCCAAATACCAACCAGGCGAGCGATATTCTATATTATTCTTATCCATAGTAATTTCCTGTCCCAGGTATACGTATCGACTTACGCGTGCAATTTTTTCGCCATTTATAGTTACTGGCGTATCTTCCGCGGTATTCATCATTATTTTGGTTTTTTGTACATTTATTCTAAGTCCTATTTCCACAGAATGCGCGTCAAGTTCGTTTATCATTAATTACATTTCATCAGCACTATTACCGATTTATCATCTGCGAAACGTAAGTGATTCAATCTTTCCCCATTTATTCTGATACCCATTGAGTTCAATTTCCTGAAGACACCGTCCAGTTCAGCAATGAAGAATAGTTTCGGCGATATGGTATCATATATATATATATATATATATATATATATATATATATATATATATATATATATATATAAAATCATTCTACTGTTCGTTGCCGAATGTCGTGACTAGCCATTGTACATTTATTTTTACGTACAAAATGGGCTAGCATTCAAGGCACTAATTATATGCAACCCGGAAGCGCGCTCATATGATGTTATACGTAGTGGTGTACCACTGCCTTTTCTGTGATAAAGAAGTTACGTAATCATGAAAGATCTTATAAACTTTTATATCGTGGATTTGTTTTCAGTGAAAAATCGCCTTGTTTTTATGTTAACTACGATTAACTGATGGTTTCCAAAAATTAAACTATTATTTTAAGAAAAGGAAAATTAAAATAAATATAAGCAAAACGCAGGCTATATTATTTACTAAAAGAATACGCGTTTCGCTCCAAAACCTCTCATAATAAATAACATACCCGTACACTGGAAAACCGATATTAAATATTTAGGTGTAATTTTGGATAAAAGACTTGTGCATATTGACTACGTGACCAATAGGATACATGGGTCGCTTTTTAGTAAAAAAATTGTTAACACGCTCAACAAATTAATAATATATAAAATGATTATAAGGCCAATACTTTTATATGCGTGCCCTGTATGGTCGTATACAAGTACTTCTAACATTTCCAAGTTACAGCGACTTCAGAATCAGTGTTGCAGAATAATAAATTACCAATATATTCTAGAATAGATCTTATGCGTACGACTCTGAATTTACCCTACATATCTGAAGTAATAAAACAGCATACAATAAATTTTTTCGACTCTTGCGTCGGCAGAAAATATTCAATAATCAGTCAAATAGGAGACTACAACAGAACTTCTTTGCAGTTAAAATATAAGAAGTCGTGTAATTAGTATATAGGTTTTGGTTGTGATTTTTCCTGCAATCTATTTTATTGTATTACTGCACATGGTTATTACACTCGTGGTATACGCAGTAAGAAATCTGTTTTCGGGATGCGCAACTTTTTTTTTTGTACTTTTATGTTATAGTTAATTCTGTTTTTCGAAATACACGTTTTATTTATTTATTTTAAGGTCAGTTAAAACTGAAATTATTCGGGGCTTAAATAATTCTGCAGCAGATAATATAAAGTAATAGGCAAATAGGCAAAGGGCGAGAAGCAGAACTAGGACGCGTATATAACGTTATATATTGTATATATGCATACATATATATATATATATATATATATATATACGCACATATAATATACATGCACACATACATACATATATGATTGTATATAAAACAATATCAATCATGAACGGAGCAAGATAGCTGCAATAGCGATGCATTGATTTTAGCGAATAATAATAGTGAATTTTTGTCCTGACCTTCAGTTACGAGTAATACCAGTAAGTTGTTACGTTTGGTATATACATATACAAAAAATATCTTAATTATATAATTTTTTACATTATAAAACTATTAATGCCAAGTACACAAAATTTACCTTAGTAATAAATAAATAAAGAAAAATTAATTAATATATATAAAAACAGTTTAGGAAAAGAAGACGGGTTTACTTTCTACTTATAATACTGGTTACACAAAATTTATATTTAATTTCGGTCACTCGAGGCTTCCCAAAAAAAAAACAAAAAAAAAACAACTTTTTAATCTGTTCTACACGATCTTGTGGAGCTTCCTTTACTTCTAGTTTCGTTATTGACGACATATTCTGTTGTCGATTGAAACTCGGGAATTCTATGATACGCTATTCACGCTTACGTTATCCAATTTGGAAGATCGTATTAACGTGAACTTGTAAATCCGCTTTCAGCCTGAGAAAATATTGTTTCTTAGGAAAAAAATTACATCAAAATATCGTAACAGAGCAATCGACTATCTAAAGAATATCCGCGTTCTCTTCATAAAAGTCCTACCTATTCTAATTTACTAGGGAAACGTCGAATGCGCTAGCTTTTTTCAGCTGAAATTAAATATATCGCTTAATGCTCGGCCGCAATAATAAAAATAATAATGATCCAATATCGTTATAAATAAACGAAATAAAGTATCTACGAGTAAAACAAAAATCTGGGATAAAATGAAAATAATGAGGGTCGATAAAAGTAATTGCAGCTTGTACAACGTACAATAATTAGATAATACGCGAGTATTTGATAATATTCCTAGGATCATTAATCACAGAGAAACAAATCAAAAATGGAGTATCAACGGCCGAAGTAACACTTGGCTAATTAGAAGAAATATAGAAAGTCGCAACCTATAACCCTTTCAGTCGGAATGTCCTCATTACGGTACATAAACTTTTAATACATACATTTTTATAATAAGGGATATTTGTTCGACATTAAAAACTCCAGCTCTATAAATATTTATACAACGAATCAAAAATTATCGTGTCGTATAAAAAGCGATTGCATTTTTACCGGTTCCAGTCATTTTAATTATTTCTGTAATCGAAATGTATAAATTTGTGGAAGAAATAGATTGCTTGATAGCCTTTTCCGTCTTTCTATATCATGCAGAATGCTGTACGAATATATGCTTTTGAAATGTTCTGCTGGAGACGAATGTTATTCCTGAAAAGAAAAATATGCAACCTTTCTGTATTAAATGAAAATAGACCAGTTGGATATAGTAATAAAAAATGTAGCTTTTGGCCACATAGTACGGTGAAATGGTGTGGAAAAATGAATTTTGGATGGGATGATAAAAGGGAACGAGGAAGAGCGAAAATATTATATAACAGACAGAGTAAAGTAAACAGATGTAGATTTCATATTGGCCATATTTTATTTACTGATAATTATTTAATTATACATGTTCCTCGACTACATTCTGCATCTTTTGCTTGATCTATTTTTTTTGTTCAGTTTTCACTTTTTGGTCAGTTTAAGTGGATGTTTGGATTATAAATTGATATTATTAGCCTTTAATGTAATTATATAATAGGTAGGATCCTCAATGAATTATTCAAGTTGTATTAGTAGTATATTCCTTGTCAATAAGAATTCAAACAGAAAGCTCTCTAGTTCTACATTTGGGGCAGGACCAGATGTGATGTTCGACACCATCTTTAATATTACATATCTCACAAACTACACTTTCTGATGATCCCGAACTTGGCAAGATGACTAGGGGTACAGTTATGACCACTTCTTGATCTGACAAATACAAAAGGCAAAATATTTATGCGCGAGATAATTTTTGAATGAAATTTTATTTAAAAATAAGAAAACGAGAGATTAGCTTACAATTATTTATCAAACACAATATCGTTCACATAACATTTATAACAATACATTCGTATAGTGTTTTTACAAAAAATTTTCGAACACTTTTTTCAGGTCTTCCAGATCTCGTGGACATGTTTCGTAAGCATATGTATATTCGTATTTCATTTAACACTTAACGAAAAGAGTCGTAGTTATTGTTTTAACCACTTCGTACATTCTAAAAGGTTGACACAAAATTATACATTTTAAACAGTTGTCCATCAATACTCCCTTTTTAGGGATAATTTTCGATGTATTAAAATTAACCATAAAATAAAACATTCAGTTCAAAAGTACCACATAGTGGACATCAGGACTAAAAGGGTTAAAGTAGCCATTTGGGAACATTACGATCGAAAGGGTTAATATATAGACGAACACATAGATTATACAAGTCAACAGGTTTATTAAAAGCGTAACATTAACAAAAATATAATTACAGGCTTATTTTTATAAAAATAAACCGGTTTACGTACTATTTATGTTCGGTTAATTTATTATTTCTTCGAGCCCTCGGGATAATTTTCCACGATCCACGGATGCTTTCTCACTTGTTCCAACGATAATCTTTCATGCGCCGAATGTGTTAATAATCGCGATATCAAATCTCTCGCCTCGACTGGTACGCACGACGGAAATTCAAAATCCAAAGATCGAATCCGTTTAAAAGTCGTTTGTTGATCTTTACTTTCAAACGGCGGTTTACCGACTAGAAATTCGTAACACAATATTCCTAAACACCAATTATCCACTTCTTTACCGTACGCGGCATGTTCGACCATTTCCGGCGGAAAATAATCCAAAGTACCGCATAAAGTTCTGCGCGGACGCGGTGTATGTACCGACCAACCGAAATCGGCTAATTTAACGTTATCGCTAAAAGTCAACAGAATATTTTCCGGTTTTATATCGCGATGTATAACGTTATTACGATGACAATAGGAAATAGCGTCGGTTACTTGATCTAAATATTTAGCGGCCGTTTTTTCCGCAAATCGACCGTGCGGTTGTTTAGTCATATGTTTGTACAATTCGCCTTTACCGGCGTATTCCAATACGAGGAATATTCTGGTCTCGTCGTGAAAGTAGGTGAACAAAGTCAAAATATGCGGATGTTGCAAACGTGTATTTATTTCCAATTCGCGTATAATCTGATGTTCCATATTCTCTTTCACGATTTCCGATTTAAACATTAATTTCAAAGCGACGATATGATGCGTCAATTTTTCGCGAGCTACGTAAACTCGGCCGAATTGACCGCGACCTAACGGACCGCCTATTTCGAAATCTTTCAACGACCAAATAGCCGACGGATCCTTCATTTTAGGATGATTTTCGCAATTTTCTATAAAGCCTTCTAAATAATCTTCATCGTCTCGCGTCAGTGTTTCCGGATCCGCAACTAAATGTTCGTACTTCCATTTTTCCATATTTACTAACAAATAAAACGAAATTAAATTAGCCTTCGCCAGCTACAAATATATTACGTATATTATACTACACAGCGTGACTTATAAAAAAATCACAATTCCGATAATAGTAAAGCGTGTAAAGATATTATGCAACAGCTGTCGCGAATTCAACAACTGTCTGATAATAAAATAGGTGAATATTTCAATTACAGACATTCCAGAGTATAGTTTCACATCAGATACGAATAACGAGATTTCGTATAAAACACATCAACTATTTAGGTTATTAACGATAATAGCGAGCATTATGAAAACTATACTAACTTGAACTACATTTAAAACTCGAAATTTTTGTCTAATAAAATATCTACAAAACAATATTTAGAAACTCGTTCGGTCTGGCATTCAAATTGTTTCTTGATAATAATTCTTTTTGAATCGTTTGCGGTAGTTTAAACGATTAATATCCGTAGTATTAGTGTCGTGTGTGTGTGTGTGTGTGTGTGTGTGTGTGTAGGAAAAGGACTGGCTGCTTATCAGTAGACCGGTATTTTGTTATCTCTAATTTATTCTACACTCATCTATTCCTCATCCTAAATCTAAAACAACGAACATAGGCTGCCCGCAAAGTAGTGTGTTAGGTCCGCTACTTTGGAACATTTTATTTAATGGAACCCTAAAACTACAATATAATAATAATGGTTAAATGACGTTAATCTACAAGTATCCGTCGATAAATGTTTCGCTTCACTTTTCGCTAAGTCATTAAAACTTAAGAGAAACACTATAAAGGTCGTATACCAAGGATCTCAACTTAAAGTAGTTGAATATTTTAATACTTAGAAGTTATAATTGACAACAAACTCACTTTTAACTATCACTAAGACAATATGATATTAAAAATAAAATATCACAAATTGTTAGAAGCATGTCAGAATACTTGGCGATTCGATTTTAATTACAGAATGATAATATACAAATCGCTAATTGAAACACTGTATGTTACTGCTGTTCCGTGTATATCCAAAGGTTAACAATAACAATTTTCGCAAAAAAAAAATAATTTCATTACAAAGGAAATTTCTAATTAACGCATGCAGAGGATATAAAAACTATCTCACACAGGGCGTTAATCACTATTTGTGGTTTACTCACTCGACTTACTAATGAAAAGCGGAGATGTTATATTTGCAATAATAGTGAATTTCAGTTTGTTAATGAAAATCTGGATCAATTGTAAGTTATTTATTACCAATAATACAAATCGTTTCCTTAGCATCTGCAGCATCCTATAGCAAACGAATTATTTAAAAACCATTACAAAAATTACTTAGATGGGCGCCACACTTTTGAAATGATGTCGAACTTTTTAGATAGACATAACTTTAAATTTTCACCGGAATTTTATACGACCCAACTATTAACAGGTCATGAGAAATTTGCCGCGTACTTATGTCGTTTTGGCTTAAGCAAAGATGATAAATGCTCCTGCGAGATGAGGGAAACTGTAGAACATATTATTATTTTCCAATGTCCAAACTACAAAACCATAAGACACTTCAATAAAACAAATCTAAAATTCAATGAACAACTAATCGCTCAAAATTTAAAAAATCTGCTTTCCATGTACTTTGTCCTAGAGATTTCAGAACACAAGCGTCGTCACATAATGGTCCGTTCACATATCACCTTGTGTCTCTGTGTGTATCTTCGTGTGTTTGTGTGATGTGCACGTAACAACAAGAAACCTTAGTAATTATTGTATATTTCAAATGTACATATTCTGTATATGATTCTCTCAACCGCGTGTATTTTGTAAATATAACACTATTATTAAGTCACATTTTAACTTAAATATGATTCAAAAACAGTACACAACCCGGTAAATGCGAGTGTATGTGAGAATTTTATGGCTATTAATTATGACAACAAATTGTAAAGAGCGGGTTCTCTGATAAAGCTTAAATGGCAATGCAGGAGACAACTCCAATATTTAAAAAAATGTAATTTACATCACGAAGTTCAATAAATAAAGTATTTTATATATATATATATATTGGTAAAATCAAAGTATGAAAATTAACGTGTATCTTGGTACAGAGATATAAAAATTTAATTTACATCACGAAGTTCGATAAATACAGTATTTAAACAAAAAAAAATCTACTAACAGCTGACAAATCGAAGATGCTGCTGCTTCTGATAATTTTATTATAGAAAATGACGACTCGATGCAGCTGGAGTTCGTTCCTTTATCCCCGTTAGTTATTATTACTGGCGATAATACATATAATAATAATAATAATAATAATAATACTAACAATGCAAATAGCAATGAACCACGAACACAACTAGAACTTTTTCATTAAATAAACCGGTATATGCTCCGTTATTATCACCTACCAATATTTCTAATAATAATTCACTCGTGCGCATAGATGTTACTATAGAAAATGACTTGAAGCATGGATAGCAAGAAGTTACAAGGGTTACAAACAAAAAGAGACACAGACAGGGTAGTTCATTATGTACTACAAGCAGCCCTATCTATGGACGCTAGATAAAAAATGTCTTCATTCAGACCAGAAATTGTTACTCTCAGCTTACGGTTGATGATGAAGGTGTAAGTGAAGTAGAGAATTCAAGCAGTAACGTAGCCATCAATAACGCAAATTCCCACTAGTCTTGGTCTATGAAGTAACGAACTACAAACGTATGTTGGTGGACTACATTAACATCCTTTTAATAGACAAAATAATATGCAGGTCCCTAAGCGAGAAAACAGTAATTCAGATGCAAGCTGTATTAACAAAGAAAGAGCAATCGAGGAGTATCACATCTCTCATATGTTCAGGTAGCGCCCACAAAAAAAAATCATCCTATGTTGTAGCACCCACTAATATTAAACAAACCCTAAGTGCCTTTCTGGTTGAAATAAAATCTTTATTCAAAAATGCTCTAACAACAGACATAAATGATAAATAATATAATCAACACCATCATGACTGCTCTTGTAAATAGGAAATTATGTATAGAAAAGACAATGAATATCAGATGTGTTACAACATTTCACTCTAGAATGCTAATGGATTACTACAATATCGATTAGAACTCCACCTAAAATAGAATGATATTGATATTATGTTAATCTCAGAAGTCGCTTCACTGAAACAAAAGTTACATTAGTATACCAAACTATAAAGCATACTGGACCTTGCATCCAGATAAGAAAGCACATGTAGGAACTGCAGTCTTAACCAAAGATGAAATTTTTGACAATGCTGTGGAAAACTATCAAAAAGATTATATTCAAGCCACTCTCATTACCATCAAACAGGATACTAAGGCGATAAATCTAGGAGCAGTATAATGCCCTCCAAAGTATAAGATAAGTCAAGAACTTTCTGAATTTATAAAAACAGTGGGGAAACGATTTATTATAGGAGTAGACTATAATTTGAAACACACCACTGGTCTTCTCGTTTGATTACTACTGGAGGCAGAAATTTAAAGCTGGCTATTGACTTTGAAAAATGCGATACCCAGTCTCAGGAGGCTCACCCACCTACTAGCCATCCGATCAAAACAAAACACCGGACCTGTTAGACTTTTATATTATAAAAGGCATAGCAAAAATTACATCAAAGTTACCTATCATTAATGGCCTTCGGGAATGTAGGACACTTACGAATCTATATTCAGATCATGCTCGTGTAGTTGCTGGTCTGGATATAAATCCAAAAATTATACAACGCCAATAGAAGCTCACAAATAAAACTACAAATTCGAATCTATTTTCAGATATAGTCGAAAACAACATAAATTTAAAAATTAAACTGAAGGAAACATGTGACATAGACGTATCAATTAAACATTTTTCCGATCTCGTCGAACATGCATGTAAAGATTCGACAAATTACGAGTCTAAAAAGTTCAATAACAATATTTATGTACCTATCGAAATAAGAATTAATAAAAGAAACCAGAGCAGCCAGAAAGAAGTGATAAAGTAACTGTTACCCCTCATTAAAAGATATTTTCAAGAAATCTCAAAACAAATTAAAAAATAAAATCAACGAATATAAAAATACAATGTTAAATCAACGTCACTCCACAACCCGATTATAGCAGGGAGCATTCAGCTCTTATACAAAGTGCATTAAGAAAACCTCGTCATACTGAACATACTAACAGCTTTTCTCCAAAACATGCATAAGGCCCCTGGTATTTATTTATTTATTTATTTATTTATTTATTTATTTATTTATTTAATGAAGCCACACAACAGCTAACAGCCAATTATAGTATAGGCTTATAAATAAAATAATACAATTAATAATTTTTTCTGAATTATAAAATTAAAAGTAAAAAAAAATAAAATACAAAAAAAATACATTGAACACATTCACCAGCCTCACACCCATTAAACACAACAAAAAAACTACACTCATTCACAAGTCTCACACTCATTAAAACATACATCATTCACACCCCATTCACACAATCTTACTTGAAATAAACGGATGAATAATCTTCAACAAATTAATAAATACAATATAAACCTTAACGTATATACTACATGTACATTAGTAAAGGAACACATATACCAAACACACACCACATAATAACAATCTAGAACCATTGGAATAGACAACAGCGAAAGTCCTGATCTCATCGCAAAATATGTCAGGGAAGCAACTTATTAAAGAAATATCTGTTATCAAAGTATATATCCATACAGGGAAATATGTTCAAAAGAGAATTATATAAGCGGAAAGCTGACGGCAACGGAGAACTTAAACCGAGGTTTGTTCGTGCACGCGGCTCACTAAAGAAACGATTCGATCGCCTATTTGATCTTGGTACAACGTAGGAGATGGTTGATATTAAATACTCACTATTAACTCTACCGTTGCATACATCATGAAGAAACCTTAATTTGGCCATTTTCCTTCTGTACTGTAAAGACCTCACATCCATTATATTTCTTAATATATCGTAATTCATATATCTAGGGTAAATACCTGATATACGGTAATATAGATATTTTAAAAATTTACATTGAACTTTGTCAATTAACCTAATGTATTTATTATTGAACAATATTCTAAAGGACTACGCGCTAATGCATTATAAAGTGACAATAGCGTCCATGGATCTCTAAACACATATGAATTTCTTATAATAAAACCTAGCATTTTATAAGAGCGATTAACAACATCGCTTACATGTATTGAAAATTTTAAATTGTCATCAATATTAACTCCGAGATCCCGCACCACAGATTTTTTAATTATCTGCTTACCATTCATCGTGTAAGTGAACGAGTACCTATTTCTATTTCTACAGAAACTCATGTGGACGCATTTATCATAATTGAAAGGTAAATGATTTTCTTTGCTCCACAGAACCAGCTTATCTAGATCTGTTTGTAAAGATTCACAGTCAGCTAGTGAAGATATAGGAGCATAAATTTTGAGATCATCAGCAAATAAAAGAAATTTTGAACAAAGGTTCTTTCCAATATCATTGATAAAAATTAGAAATAGAAGGGAACCCAAATTCGAACCTTGTGGAACCCCTGAAGTAGGTGAATATGTATTAGAATGGTAGCCATTATACACAACATAGCTCTTACGGTTACATAAATAGGATTCTAATAATATTATAAAATCTTTTGACAGTCCAAGCAACTTTAGTTTATTCAGTAGATGTGAATGACTAACTGTGTCAAATGCTTTACTAAAATCAGTGTAAATACTATCAACTTGTAAACCACAATCCATGAATCTAGAAATCTGATCAGTGTATGTAACTAGATTTGTCACAGTGGACTTGTGCTTCATAAATCCGTGTTGCTCAGGCATAATTTTAGTCAGTAAATAACTGTTCAACCTAACGTATATTATAGATTCTAATAATTTAGCAGGTGTACAGAGTATAGAGATAGGTCGATAATTGGTGATCAGCTGACGATCACCCGATTTATATACCGGTATTATTTTAGATGTTTTAAGAGAATTAGGCCAAATGCATTGTTTTAATATTAGATTAAACAGATACACTAAAGGCTTTTCTAATAAATCAGAACACAATTTAAATATAAACGGTGGCAAGTTGTCAGGACCAGTAGAAAATTTAGGCTTCAAGTTCTTGACGGCTTCATCATATTCACAAGAAGAAATAGAGTTGAGTTTAAGAATACTAGCTGCAGTTTCAGTGTCACCATTATCTAATGTGTGTCCACACGAATGCACTGAAGCAAAATGATCAGCAAAAGATTTACATATATCCTCACTGATTTCAAGATTTCTGCCATTGTACTTCATAAATGTAGGCGAAACACGAGAGTCTCTCTTGTTTTGCACAAATGACCAAAATCTACTGGGATTGATTTGTATATTTTTTTCAACGTTACTAACATAATTTCTGAATGATAGCCGAATCAACTTTTTAATCTCAGCCCTTACTCTACTGAACTTTATGTAATCAGTATGGTCAGCTGTTCTGCGATATGGCTTCCTACATTTCATTTTGAATCTAAGTTTGCGTTTTATTTCTTGTGTAAACCATGGGGGACACTTAGATCTAAAAATTGATTTCTTAGGTACAACTCTATCAAGCGCACCATAAATCTTAGTATTAAAGAAATATGTTACCTCATTTGTATTAGTAATATTATAAATCTCAGTCCAGTCTATTCTTGAAACTTCACTTCTAACAGTAGAAAAATTGTTAAGTTTCCCAAACCTATACACCGGATAAGTAGTAACATAATCAGGTTTAATTAATGAGCATCGTTGAACAGTAATTTCTAAAGCCGGATGATACTTATCTTCTGATACCAAGAGATCAATTGCTTTGCTAATGCTAGTTGAGAGTGCAGAATTTATCAGCACCAAATCCAGTGTTTTGCCCTGGAAGTTCAGTATATTATTCACCAACTTCAAACTACTGATTTCTACAAAATTTGAAAGCTTAGCCAGCTTGTCATCTTGAATATTTAAAGAAGTACTTCCGTCAACAGACAAATTAGAGTCACCCATATGAACTTGTACAACAGCAGTTCATACAATTCACGATAAAGCTGTTTATAAATAATAACCGAGGTACGAGGAGGTATGTATATACACGCCACAATTAGGTTGTACTCAGAAATTTTTAAACAGACTGACTCGACTCCAGAAATAGTGGTTAATGTTAATCTTTCCACGTGCAAAGAATTCCTCGCAGCTATTAAGGATCCGCCGCCTCTCCTACCTTCTCTATCATTTCGGTAAATTTCATAACCATATTGAATGAGCTCATTATTTTGTACACCGTTATACAACCATGTTTCCGTCAATCCGATCACATCGTAATTATGACTATGAATATTTAAATTAAATTGATTTAATTTGGTGTTTAAGCCCCGTACATTTTGATAGTATACATTAAGACCATTGTAATTTTTTAATAAAATAATAAAATAATAATAATAACAATAATTAAAAATAAGGGAAAAGTATAGCAAGTATAGTAAGCGCAGCTTCCATTTTAGTTTCAAGTACAACAAGGTTCCGCGAATTATGTGCAAACAATATAAATATTTGGACATAAAATTCAGAGTAAGAATACTATGCAAAGACACACACTCGTGATGTAATAAACATAATGAATTACGGACACAAACATCAAAACCAGACATGTAGATAATATAAGAGTAACACGCCCTAACATAATCATGCTTATATATATACTTATACATACAAATACAAATTACATTCCACACTCGTACACAAACGTACACACTAACATTCGGACAACCACGTTTCAGAAACACATCGACATTATCATACGCACACACGCAAAATAACCTCACATGAACCATCACATAATCCCATTCACTACTAAAATACATAGTTTTACAAACCAACATTAACAACAGAACGCAGCGCAGTTATATAATCTTAGATAATTTTAAATAATTCTGTATCGACCGGATAAATCACAGGAGAAATACTGTCGCATCTTCCGAAAAAAGCATCTATTATCCTATGCTATATATTTAATGCAATATTAAGATTGGGATACTAGGCCGAACTGTTGAAGAAGTCGATTATTATCATGATTCGTAAAATAGGAAAAAATTCATCAGTGGTTTCCTCTTACAGGACAATAAGCCTGCTCTCCGCACTATCAAAGATTTTGGAGAAACTTATCCTTAATCGGATGAGTTCGGTTATAATAAATTGCAACATACTGCCGAACCATCAGTTTGGTTTCCGTGAGGAGCATTCTACTATTTAGCAATGTCATCGACTAGTCGATGCGATTTCACTAACATTCGAAAAACAAGAGGTGTGTTCCGCTGTATTTCTCGATGTCAGCCAAACTTTCGATAAGGTTTGGCATCCTGGATTGTTGTATAAAATACGGCAGTACTTTAATGAAGACGTCTATTTATTGTTAAAATTATATTTATGTAACCGGTCGTTTGTGGTAAAAATAAACGATTCATTTTCAAAAGAACATTCAATCAGATCTTCTGTACCGCAAGGTAACCTACTGGGCACCATTACTATATTCTATCTATACGGCCGACCTGCCTATTTCCAATCAAACTTTGTTGGCTACATATGCCGATGATATCACAATCCCCGCATCTAATTCAGATGCCACATATGCTAACATCGTTGTTCAAAATCATCTGAATCGATTAGAGGAATGGGCACGACTTTGACGTATATCGTTTAATCCGACTAAATGTCAACACATTACGTTTACAAATAAACTAGTGACCTGTTCCCAGTTAAAAATTTCTAACACGAATATTCCACAAGTAGAATCTGTACGCTATCTTGGAATGTACATGGATAGACGATTAACGTGGCGTGTTTATGTGAATCACACGAGAAAGTCGGTATTTACACGTGCCAGACTACTTTGGCAATTGTTACGAAGAACATCGCACCTTAATCTGGCAGTAAAAAGAAACATATATCTCGCGATCATTGCTCCAATCTGGCGTTATGGAATATACGGAACAACGTGTCGCAGTAATCTTCTTAAAATTCAACGGCAACAGTCAAAGTTATTACGCACAATAACATCTGCACCGTACTACGTGTCAAACTGTATACAGACTTGAAGGTTCCGTTTGTGGAAGATTACTCTATGTTCAGCGGTATGAAAGCTTCTTCGACAAAATGCGAGTTTAATCCATTAGTGTACAAAATGTCTATGGTGGACTTACCAACTAAATCCAACAGGAGACTAAAAAGAATAAAATGGTGCCGCAACACCGCTTCCAATCACTTTAAGAACGATGGTTTACATAACTGTAAGCTAGACATTCCGATTTAACGACCTGAAGAAAATATGTCATCCGATGTTTTTCTTTCATATAAGATGGCATACTCGTTGGAAGATTTATTTCCTCCTTTTTCTTTGTTTTCTTCTGTTCTTTTTTTTTGTTTTCTTTCTCTTCTTCTACGTGATCAGCGTTGTTTGTGGCAAATTTTTGTCGGTATAATGAAAAAAAAAAAAAAGTTGCCAATGACTCAGCTTCTTTATCTTCCAATCACTCATTCGCTATGTTATCAATAAATGAATAGAAATCGTTAATGCAGCAAGAAGCAGCACTATACACCAGGAACATGAAATGGGTTACATTCAGAAATTTACTAGAAAAAAATATAAACCTATCAGTCAGACTAAAAATGCAGACAAACCTAGATGATAGTTTAACTTATTTTCCACTCAAGTGGTACAAGCAGTCTACAGAAGTATTCCATCGTCAGCTTATAAACCACTACAAACTCAGGTCTTTTCCTGATTATATATATAAAAAAGGTGTCAATCAAAAGGCAGTTGAAAGAACACTGAATGTAGTCAAAAAGCCCAGCTGACAAGAAGGTATTAAATAGACAAACTAGAAAATTCAAAGAACTACTACAAAAATTTAAGAACACATCCTTCAATGAATTTGTTTCTAACTTAACGGCATCAAAGGATAGCAATTATTCATTATGGAAAGAGGCTCGCTACAATAATAAGCCAGAACCTACTAAAATCGGAAAATGGAATTTGGGTTAGAGACGATGCTACCAAAGCTGAGTTATTTGGAGCACATTTGTCAGACTTTTCAACCAGAAAAAATGAAATGTACCATTGAGGATGCTATCCAAAATTATTTAAAACAAGATCCAAGTAAATCCGATATTAAAATAAATATGTTTTTACCGAACGAAATAAACGAGGAAATATGGAAGTTAAACAATAATAAATCGTCAGGATATGATCTCATAACGGGCCAAATTTTGAAAAAACTTCCACATAAAGCACTAATGAAGTTAACTTATATCTTCCATGCAATTATACGAATGCAGTACGTCTCGATATTATGGAAGTTCGCAAACGTGATTATGATACAAAAACCAGGAAAGCCCCCTGAAAAAGTTTCGTCTTATCGGCCTATCTCACTCCTATCAATTTTGGTCAAACTATTTGAAACACTGCTAAAGAAAAGGATTCAAAAACTCATTGATGAAAGCAAAATAATCCCCAGTCATCAATTTGAATTTAGAACTGTTCACTTAAGAGTACAGCAAGTTTATAGACTCGTTAAAGAAATCGAAAGAGCTTTTGAGGGGAGTATCTGTTCTGCGGTTTTTCTAAATGCACAGCAAGTGTAAGTCTGACACACTCACTGGTCTACTACACAAATGTAAAAAGGTCCTGCCAGCACATTCTACATGATAAAATCCTATCTCAATGAAAGATACTTTCGCGTCTTAGTAAATAATGAGCAATTTACAATTCATAAAATTAAACCGGGCGTACCGCAAGAACGTATGCTTGGTCCCTTATTGCACTCGATATTCACCTACAAAGAATAATAGTGTAGCACAACATTTGCAGATGGCACTGCAATAATGGCGACACATAACACAACCACACAAAATGCAGTCAATGAAATTGAAAATTGATCGAGCAAATGAAAATTGACAATAAACGAGTCTAAGAGTACACATATTATATTTACTAAAAGGAAAATTTCTCGCGATAGATATAACATCTTCATCAAGGGTAGGAAAATTGGGCAAAGTCGAACCGTAAAATATCTTGGAGTTCACCCAGATCAAATCTTAATGTGAGCTCAGCATATTAGAATGAAGAAAATGAAACAGTACTTAAAGACTAAACAATTATACTGGTTGCTTGGTTCGCATTCGCAACTTCATACTATAAACAAATGATTACCGTAAAATATCATACTATAAAGCATGCATGGCTATGTGTAGCGGGAAACTATGGGGCTGTGCGTGTAAAAAACAATGTTAACAAAATTCAGACATATTAAAACAGGGTATTACCGTTACCGTCGGGATAATAAGGCCTGAAGGCTCTGAGGTCATGCCTTCTTTTGACCAATGAAGTAGTCATAACACACCAGTTTGATTCTCGTTCCTAGTTCCTACCAATTACCAAACAGTTTGTTACGTGTTCTTCATTATGAATTTTATTTAAGAATTTTTTTAAATGTTAAATTGTGATTCTAAATTTATTTATTTATAGTTTTTTGGATATTATTAATTAAATATATTTTATAATTGTTGTGTACATTCGACATTTCTTAATTTATTTTATTGTTTATTCCGTATAGAAATAACTTTTATTCTATTTACAACATTAAATGCGTATTTTTTACATTTTTTGTTTATTTTAAGGAGTTTAAATTTCATTTTACTGCTAATTATTTCATAATTTTATAATTTTATATAGACATTTTGTTGCTCATATTGTGTTAACTTTGTTTTTGTTTACATATTCTGTAAGCATTTTGGTTTTTTGAAAAGTGAATTTTGTATTATACTTATTTGGTTTAGTATAAAAAAAAAAACTGAAAACGCATGTGGATATTTTGTTCCCAATTGTTCTGGAAATTAATGCGTCAAAGGTAACATTTCGTTTAAAAAAAAAATAAAATAGTACCAGAGAGCTATTCCAAGACAAAATTTCTTACCTTCTAAATGTAGCAAAGTATGTGAATTACATTTTAGAAGTGAAGATATTCTTGTAAAATATAAATCAGGTAATATTCAAAATAAACCTTTACAGCATATTCGTTTAAACGATAATCCTATACCATGTATTTATCAAATTGTCTAAAATATTAATTTGAACCTTAAGATAGAGTAAGGATGTAAAACATGAAAACGAACATTTGTTATTAACTTTAGCCTAACCAAAAGTAAATCTACTTTTAATGAATATCAAAATTCAAAATGTTTCAAAGATTTTCATCAACTAATAAATATGTTAGAAGGATTTCTATAAATAGTGAAAAGGACATTTCATTTTTTTAAATAGATTATAAACCTGGATCTCGTATAAAAAGTATTTATTTGGACATGAATTTTCACTAGAATTTGAAAAGTTAAATTCTCTTTATCAAATAAGTGACTTAAATAACATCGATAACTGCTTAAACAAAATTGAACAGTTATTAACTGTTGGAAAAATAATAGTACACATGTCATTATTAATCATGTTATAGATATATTTGATTCTGATGTCCACAATAAGTCCTCATGCTTATAAGTATTTAAGACATTCAAGTTATTTAATTTTATCTCATTTTTCGATAATTAAAACTATTTGCAGTAACTTTTTATCTGATCCTACTTTTGAAGATACGTATTTCTTACACATGCTCGTAATGTTTTCAAATTCTAGATGATCATGAAAAACATGTAATGTTGTTTATCGATCAAATTCATATACAACCTTATTTAGATTATAAAAGAGGAAATATTTTAGGATTTTCAGAAAAACAATGCAATTTAATTTCAACTTTAAGCAAGGATGTTGTGTTCCCTAAAAATAATCTGGTGCGTGTAGTTTTAATTACATATATTGTTTTTAACAAAATTTTGTAGCTTCATGAAGATGAATTTTTACGAATTAATTATAAAAAGCAGTTTGTTATTAATTTGATATTTAATTATTTTCACGTTCATGAATCAATAACTACTGAATTTAACCAGTATCAAAGTTATCGACATGAGATTACTTTGTTATTGATTGTAGTGGGGTAAATACTTTACTAACAAACTATTGTAGAAAATCAAACCACGTACTTGGTAAAAATAAAATACGAAAACTTCAGACATTTGTTAATAAATAGTTATATAAAGTCTAATTAAATTCATTTAGGATATTTTTTTAATATATTTTAAGTGTAAACTTTTATCTTAACGATTATGCTGTTTCCCTTTTATGAATAATTTTGTTTGGTCTTTCTTTCAAAATAACAAAGACGTAACAACTATAAACATAACTTTTGTTACAGTTCTTTGCATTATTTGTATTTTTTATTAATTTTTGCTTTGAAATTTCATTTTCCATTAAACACTGAAGGCTTGGTTTCATGATGGCAGCCCCCGTTTAATTTAACCAGGAAACCTTCAATTCGTTTAAAAACACCCACTAAATTCTCAATTCACAATTAATTCACATTGCTTTTAATATATGAGCGCTAGTATCGCAATATTATAATATGACTACTCTTGAAACAAGAAAAATCGAACCATCAAGCCTTATTATTTCGGCGGCAACGGTATTACGCGCGATAGTGGGAATACCGTGGGTACGTCTCAAATCGTACGCTCCGTGAAGATCTAAATATAAAGTACACAGAGGAGGTAATGCACGTAGCGATTCAGAAGCATATGCGGAAACTACGACACTACAAACCCACTAACAGACAGTTTACTGAAGAAAACAGTAAAGATTAAAAGATTGAAAAGAAAAACGATGATGGATTGGGTGTAGCCAATTCAAAACCTAATCTGAGACCTTGCTAAGGGACATGTTCTCAAAAGATATAGTGCGTTCTCAATAGACATCTGGTTGATGACAAATTTGTGTCGGTAACTGATAAAAAGAGGATTAAAATAAAAAATAAAAAAATGAAATATCTGCCGATTTATAAGACGATATACTGATAAATTTAAAAGATACGTATTTGTAAAAACAAGAACTATATATTGAGTGTACAAATGAATTTAAAAACAGTCATAAATTACAAAATAGCATCCCAGGCTAATTTTCGTAATCGTTATCCAAAAAAACATCTCATATTCATTAACAGGTTTTACGCTCTTTAATTTCATATCGAATTTCAGGTCTTCTCGCACATTTTTAAAATTTTGCTGCCTGAACGCGTAAAAAAGTACACAATCGAAAATACAACGGATAATAATTATAGAAAAGAAAACCACATATTAAGAGATATACAGGAAAAATACAATATAATCGATTAAGAAGAAAGACAATATTTCTCATTTAGCAGAATAAATATTTTGTAAAATTGCTGTTCTATCCTACTCATTTAATTAATGAAATTTAATAAATTCAGGATGAAAAAGCAAACTGAATTGCGAGTACGACGAAGTGTGGAAAATTTGAAATAAAAAACAGAATCAAATTTAAATAATCAAACTTTATAAAAATGTACCCGAAAAAGTTTAATTACAACACAACATTTTTAAAACCGTCCAAAATCGAAACATATTTTAAATTAAATATGCTGTTTTATCAGCAGAAAATAAGATTGTTATATAACGTAATCTTAAAACCCATATTAGCATCTAGATTTATGAAACAACCAACAATTCTGAACTTAAAATCATCGAACAATTTCGTCCTGTGGAGTATAGTATGCGCACCTTGGTTTGTCAAGAATGACGACTTATAAATACTTACGGTGAAGAAACCATTAGATCTCTTAGTTAGAATTATAAACAAACGACTTGACCAACGCGTTAATCCATTAGCTGTTAATTTAGTAAATAATAGTATGCATTTACGCAGTTCAGACGTTTGAAAAGATGTTGCCAAACTAAACTGCACCACAGATCCTGATTCTATTAACTAATAAAGAAAGATAGTATGAACAGCTATAATTGTACAACGTTCATTTAATAAAAGTTTTTAGCAATGCTGCTTTCTGTCCCACAAGACAGATTGCGGTAAAGAATTTTTAGGATAAAATAAGTATGTATATTAATATTCTAAAACCAATACGTAAACTTGTAGATGGAATAGACGTTAGCCGAACTGTCCTACACTATCATCACTACCTCATAAATAACATTTTTAAATAAATTATTTTAAAATAAAATTGTAAATATTTTTAAATACATTTTAAAATAAATTTTACACATACATTAATAAATTGAAGAACTGCTATTGATCCACAACAGTTGAATGTATGGCACATTTCATTTTACTAAATTTCAATCAATACTTCGACAATTAGGAAGAAGTATAAACATAGCAAATATATTTACGTTAAATTTAATGTCATATCTCAATTGCAAGTAGTATTCATGTATTTTAAAATCAAACAAAAGACAATTAAAGTTTAAATAAATTGATGTACGCGATAAAATAAATATACATATTCTAAATAATTAACATTACTTCTAATTGACTGTAAATACTGTAACTAACAACCAACAGCCAAACAGCCACAGCTGAATTAAAATTCCAAATGAATGTAAAAAATTTTTACAATTAAACAATTACACCACAAACAGAAAGCACTTAAATTTTAGATGCAAAATTGCAGACTTTCGAAAAACTCCGAGACCGGAGTCACCAACAATGTCCCGATTACGTAATTATTTGAAACGAGCCAATCATATTAAATTAAGTTCTGCCTAACGGAAAATAAAGCCTAATTCAAATCGATATTATCAAATAAGAAAATAAATTTTTTTAAATATATTTTTCATAAAAATAAATTATAAAAATAATATCGTATGAAGTATTACAATATTTGTTTAATAGGATCTAATTTTGCTTACATAAAAATTGTTATACAATTACTAAAACGAAATATTTAAACGATTAAAGAAGTTAGTGTGTGCAAAACTTTAGTACGGTCTGTAGAAGGTTTAATGTTTATTTTGTTTGGCTTTTACATATTTAATGTTTTTTTATAAAAATGCATTTGTTTTAAACCTGTTTCTTAGAAAAATATGAAATATTTTAAATAATGGGATTTGATGTAAATCGCTTTTCTGGGAATGTTGACGATGAATTAATTTGTCCAATATGCTGTGGTGTATTGGACGACCCAGTACAGGTATAATCATGTTGTTTTTTTTCTATTGTAAAAATTGACCT
Source organism: Coronaproctus castanopsis (assembly GCA_032883995.1). Lineage (NCBI taxonomy): Eukaryota > Metazoa > Arthropoda > Insecta > Hemiptera > Monophlebidae > Coronaproctus > Coronaproctus castanopsis. The sequence continues at coordinate 105,395,879 of CM065052.1, read as the reverse complement.
AAATCAGTTTTGTTAATATTCTGTCGCATTTTTAAGAATAAAATAATTTAAATGAATAAAAACTGAATTTAAAAATTAAACAACTATTAAAACATTTTAATTTATAATTCCGATGTTATCCAATTCAGTACTTATTGCAGACTGAATTAAATTTGCTTTGAAACATGAAGTAAATGTTATTGTAACTTTTTTACCATGTACTTGAACACAAAACAAAAGTGTCGATACATATATGTACAACAAAATTTACGTAAAATTATTTTGTTTACGTACAACGTAAATAACATAAACATGTCAACTTACGAAATAATTTATGTCTGCTATATTCATTTTTGTATACGTTTGTAGGCGCAGGTGTGTGAACATGCATTCTGTAAGCTCTGCATTAATGAATGGTTGCGTCATGAATCCATATGCCCGGTTGATAGACAAGTAGTTACAGACCAGCAACTTGTTCAAGTTCCTCGAATTTTAAAAAATATGCTTGCTAAGTAGGTGCAGTTATAAGCGATTTAAAATTGGTCTATGTTTATAATTTCTTTATATATTTCCGGTTATTTGACAAGCTCATTTATTTATAATTTTTAAAAAATTTTTCGCGTAATACTATAATTTTCAAAGTTACATGTAAATGGCATCTGGTTTTATCGTAAAATACTAAAAATGTATTTAAATATCTAAATTCTCGTAAATAAATTTTCTAATTATATTACAAGCGTAATCAAATAAGTTAATCCCTTTTTGCGATTATTTGATATGTAGGTTGTCAATTCAATGCGAGAACCAAGCCAATGGATGTACTGCGGTAATGAAATTAGAATCATTATCAAGTCATCTGGCGGAATGTTTGTATAATCCAAAACGTAAAGTGCAATGCGAACAAGGTTGCGGTCATATGATTCCTTTAGATGAAATTAAGGTTATTTCAATTATTTACTACATTACGTTATCTATTGATTTGAGTAATATGATGTCAATGAATTATTATTATGTGATCCGTAATTTCAGTGATCTATAATAGTGCGTATAAAGCTTTTGTAAATGTAAAGGAAAAATCCGATTTTGGGATATTTTTAAACATTAATTACAAATTGTCTGTACGAAGCTGTTACCGATAAAATAATAATAATAATAAAAACATTTTAAATCTGAGATAAGAAATGATAGTCCCAAATTTCACGCAGTGATAGTATTGGTATAACATATGAGCCAGATAATTCACGCGTTGTGAAATTCATACATGTCGATCGGTTTTTCCGTGTGTGTGTGTAATTTCGTAACGTTATTTAAATTATCGTTTCAGTCTATAGTACTTAGAAGTGTTTTGTTTTCGCGACACAACCTAAAGGTATTATAAAAATTTCCGAAACCTTTATAAAAATAAATTATTGACTTTTTTCTAATAGGATCATAATTGTATTCTCGAACTAAGAATGGTCACGGGCAAGCAGAAACAGAAAATATCGGAATTGGAACAAGAACTTCAAGGGCATACTTATCAGATAAGCAACCTAAGAAGAGAAATTCAGGTTTTGAAGGTTAGTATTATTCGCGGAATATTTTAAAATTAAAGCATTGTTAACGTTGTTTCAACCGATGACAATTATCCGCGATATAATAACCTGTGTGAAATAATATTAATTCGATTCGACACGACTTCTCCAGTGGTGTTGCAGCGGGTGGTATTTTGTTGATAAGTTTAACTGTTGAAAATTTACGAATTTCGAATAAAATCTTGATTTCAAAGATACAACGCAACTAAGTTAAATTGCAGAAAAGATTTAGCTTAGAAATCGCGTGTAAAATATTGGCGTTCATAAAATTTTCAGAAATTCAGATAGGCTCAATAAATGGTTCACAAAACTAAATTTTCTCAGTGTCGCAGGTTCAATTATCATAAAATTTATCGTATTTAAATGATCGAACGCTCGTGAAAGTGCGCGGTCTACTTTGAATATATTCATTTCACATTATATGATTCCGATTTATATTTTAGGAATACATGAAAATATTGAAAATGGCGAATCCGTCGGTAAGGGCTATCACTGATGAAATTGAGAGAAACGAAATTATTCACTGGTCGAATACGTTAACTAGAGCCCGCGTCACACGCTGGGGTGGTATGATCTCAACGCCGGATGAATATTTACAGGTATTGATTTATCTAGAGGTTATTTCTGTTAAAATTTTATTAATTATTATTTCTATTACTATTACTCAGTTTTTCTAAGATTGTATCATCCTATTGTTTTGATATACTTTGCCAAACCCGTTGTTTCAGTTCAAATTTTTTTATTTGTATTTTATCGATTTTTCAAAATTTGCGTTTTACCGACGTTTTAAGGTGAGTCTTTAAAATACATAAATAAAAGTAATAGGAGAACCCGAAAAATGTCAACTATTTAATTAATCGAATTCTTCAAATCAAATGTTCCGTTTGAGTTATTAAATCTCGTTTAACGCATTAAATTAATTTCGTAAACGTGGAATTTTTCTATGTCCGAAAATTTAAAAATTTTCTGAAGAAATTCCATTCAAATTTTCATCGAAGTGCAGTTACACTTTTATGGTTTCTTGTTTATCTCGTTTACAGGCACGTTTTTGCTCTATCGTTCTGAATTCGTGCACTTTCTTTATGGATATTAGGTAATCGGTGATTATTTTCTATTTATATCGTTTACACTAAATATAGCAAGCAAATATATATATGTACATATATTCACTAAAGGCAATTGCCTTATCACTGCAGCTATTGTTTTATTGGTACTCGGTATCCGAAGTTCTTGATATTTACTTATATTCAAGCGATTATACACTATTCATTATAGATGTTCTTGATCTTCCTCTTGGACTTTTGCATATAACTTTATCCTCTATTATAGTTTTGATAAAGTTATTATATCTTATTACATGTCTTAACAGTTTTATATTCCACTTTTCTGTATGATTTATTAAACTTCTTTTTTCATGTATTTGTTCTAGTGTGATTATTTTCATTTCTCTCCAAGTTGTTTTCGTTATTCTGCTCCAGATCCACGTCTCCATATTCAATTCATTTATTTCCTGCACTGTTCAATACCAATTTACATAACCGCAATTGAGCACACTTCAAACGCATATTTTTGCAATTTTTTTTTTTGACGTCTATACTAATGTTCGTATTTGTTAATTTTGATTTTTTATTATTACATGCACATTGGGCTTGTCCCTTCTATTATCCTCTGTTTTCACACTTCCTAAATAACGTGTTTCTATGACTTATTCCAATTGAGTGTTACCTATTTCTAGGTTTATCTTTTTATTTAGTGCGTTTTTACTGATGTTCATTAACTTTTGTTTTCTATTTATTAAATATCTATTTTCCATTTATTTAGCTCCTCCGGTAAAACTGTAAGCATTTTACTCATATTCTGCCCTGATTTAGAACGACATCATCAGCGAAACGTATGCAGCGGATTTGTATCCCATTTACTTTTATTCCTTTTGTTTTATTTTTCATTTGGTTCTTCTATGCATACGTTAAATTGATACTACGAAATAGGACAATTACTCATTTCCGTATTTTAGCTTTGTCCCCATTAACATCTATTATTGTTGTTTGTGATTTAGTTAGGTTTAATATTAACCTGCTATCTTTCATTTATCTCTTAAAATTTTAAATAATATTTTCCAATCGATGTTATCGAATGCTTTCTTTAAATCTAGAAATGTTACTTAAATCTCTTTGTTTACATCTAACCTTCTTTCCAGTAGATGTTTTAAACTTTATATTGTGTGTGTGTGTGTGCGCGCGCGTGTATTCTTTTTTCTCGTTATAATATTCGATTTGATATCTTGAGACAACGCTTACTCTCACTAGCATGTAAAATTGAACAGAGTCCGGCCTGTTATCAGTTGGACGTGGTTATCGTGAAGAATGTTAAAAGAAATCTAGTAAAAACTGTCGAATTATATATGGTGACCCGGGGAAGACGAACGGTATTAGTTGGTAAAACTGATACAACGCAAAACACGTGCTCCACGTTTAGTGTACAAACAAGAGATTCGTTTTTGCCTAGTTTCATTTATCATGGTATCCTATAACTAGGAGCGCTATTTTCGCCGTGATTCGATCACGGCAGCACAAAGGTGGTTTCAAAAAGAATTCAAAGTTACGCGATTTTTTGTGGGGTTATTTTAAGAGCCACGTTTGTGAAAAACATCGACGATATCTGAAAGACCTTGAAACACGGATTTTTGAAGAAATTTCAAAAATTCAGGGACCTATGCTCGAAAAAGTTGTAAAGGCTGAATGAATGTATGGTTGCAAATGGCGGTTATCTGAACGATATTGTGTTCCACAAATGATTGTAGCTAATCTCTCGTTTTACAATTTTTAAATGAAATTTCATTCAAAAGTGGTCACCCTATAGTTATGTACTTAGATAATGTGATCCGAAATCGCTTATTGATCATCGTTTGAGCTAGCAAGTTTAATATTCCAATTTCGACAAATAACTTCGAACGACTCGATTGGTTTAATCATTTAAATTTTTTTTGCAAATTTTATACAATTAGGAAAAAACCAGGAAAAGCCCCGTTATACTTCGTAGTATTTTTATTTCGATATCGTTTGATTGTTCTCTTTGAAGCGCATCCTCATATCTTACGACCATATTGCAGGTGTATCAGTTTATTTTTGGATAATCAGCTACGAGCCTAGTTCTAGTGGTCCAATTTCCTCGAAGTTGTCGCTATATTTATTTATTTTTTTTTATTTTTTATACGATATAGCCATGTTGAATTTTTTTATCGTGTTATATACTAAGGTGTCTAACGGAATAGAATTCGACGATATTATTTTTCCAATTATCGAAGCTTCGTGTTTTTATCGTAGTAAATATAATGCAGTTACATTTTGATTCGTTAATTTAATCGTTATGATATATCAAACTAATCAGCAACGGTCTGGTCAATCGCAACATGAATCAGATGCGTAGCTAATGTTATCATCGACAATGAGCAATTTTTTTTTCTTTAGTTTTGATAATACCCCTACAAATTGATGATAGTACTTCTATCTTTAAATTTATTTTTTATATACAAATTTGTAATATAATCAATTTCGGATTATTATTATTACATCATCAGTTCCTCTATGCTGGAGCCGTTCTCTTTCATTCATTACCCAACTTTATCCGGATTGACTGAAAAAAATTTTAAAAGGGGTGATAATACAGTGTTTCATCTCGATCAGAATTATAGCTCAGCTTTATTGTTTATTAATATTCCACTTTAGAGTCTGATCAGTATGAAAAATTTTGCTCATTATTAAATTTCATTTATTTTATTTCCTTATCCTATCTGCATCCTCCTTACTCCGCTTATTATTATTTTATTTGTTTATTCATTTATTTAACATGTATGAACTGTTACAAATTAATCTTAATGAATAAAACAAAATAAGTAAATCTATTTGCTCACACTGAGCTTTGAAATAGCTTTTCATTCAGAAAAAGAAGAAAAAAAACTTCATTGTGTTTTATTACGATATATTTATTTTTTCTTCAGTATTTCGGTGACCACTTTAGTGAGCTTTTAGAGTTGTTCTTAGAAGGTCTTTCCGAGAGAAAAAAAACGTTCTTTCTGATGTTATTAAAATTTTTGAACGTTTTAAAGGTGTGGGTGAATCTTCTTTACATTCCCCGCAGAGGTTGTCGTTAGTGATGCTGAACCTTTCTAAATAACTAGCAAAATTTCCGTGACCTGTAAAATACTGTGTTAGGAAAAAGTTAGTACTCATAATCTTGATTCAATGACAAATAGAGCTACGTCTGCCTTTAGTATCTTCTTTATATTGTTTTTGTCAGATCTGCGTTGTTTCTTTATTAAATAATCTAATTCAATACGTTTATCGTCGTGTAAGTTTGACCTGTTTTAGCTTGCCCCGTTGATTGTAATAATAGGAAATATTTTTATTTTCGTTGCAACTTCAATTATTTTAATTTCGTGTGTTCTATTTAATGTAAAAATTATTACATTCATGCTTCTATTATAAGTTGGCACACTGGTTTTTACGTATTTTATTGTATACGTAAAAATGAAACGTACAATAGCTACGACGTTCGGCAACGAACATTACGACGATGATGATCACGATGATCGTACATGTAGATGTTTATATTCTTAGGCGCGTTTTAAAATGCATTTGCCGCGTAAATTCTGCTGTAAAGAAAGGTTATGTTTATAATTTTTATATGTCAATCGTCGTGATTTAATCTTTTTTTTTTTTACACAACCCCCGACCGATTAATCTAAATCTGATTTAGTTCACTACACGATGCGCATTTGCCGAGCATTATATATCTGTAAATGTTTATTCCGTGTTATTTTCCTTGAAATATATCGATTGATTGATGATGTTGATTATTATTATTATTTTGCAAGAATTCAATTCGCGCAGCTTTACAAGAAAGCGGATGTCCCAGTCATATACTGGACGATCTAATGGAAAACTGTCACGAACGTAATTGGCCGTGCGGACTTTCCTCGTTAGAGACTCGTCAGAATAATCGCAGACATTACGAACATTACGTGTGCAAAAGAATTCCCGGTAAACAAGCGGTAGTGGTTTTACAAGTCGATAATACGTTCGTTAAAGATGATATGATGATCGATCCTGGTTTAGTAATGATATTCGCTCACGGTATCGAATAATTCACTGGATTACATTTTAATACGATCGAACAACTCAACACGCTATATATATATATATATATATATATATATATATATATATATATATATACACGCACACACGCATTTACAAGAATTTTACAATCGATTTACTAAAAATCGTTTGTCGTGAAGAAATTTTTGATATTCTTAGATCAATAAAAAAATTCTCTTAAATATCCGTTTATATATATGAGAATTACATTTCTTCCGTTTTTCTGCAAAGCTGATTAAATAAAAATGTCGACTTATATTATCCGTCGTTACTTTTTAAGCAGATAGGTATTATTTAATGAGATTAAAAATTAATGTATAATAATAATCGATTTTTATGTCTTTCGCGGTTTTTCTGCTTTATTCGATTCGCAATTCGAATTTTATTTTTATTTATTTATTTATTTATTTATACATTTTTTAAATATTTCTATTTATCTATTTATTTCATTTTCCTGAACGTTGTAAAAATGCTAAATGAAAATTCGAAAAAAACCGGCTTAATGTAAACTCTTTTGATCTCTCTCTCTCTGTAACGATATCAGCGTAAGGTAAAAAATTAAAATTATTAATGACGTTATATCGTCGTACCGGGTTATATTTATTATATATATATATATATATATATATATATATATATTTAGGCGCTTTTAACAAGCCTTCTTATTCGTCTTATGTATTTTCGCTAATAGAAGAATTTTATATATCTATATAATATATATCGCTAATACATGTTGGTCGTGGATCGACACTTGTAATATTATAAGTTTCTTATGTATCCGTTAATAAAAGAATCGAATATTATAAAAATTATCCAGTTACTCGATAATCGTTATTTTTTCGATCGTTCTCGCTCGATTCTATTCCATACGTATGGTTCGATACGGAAAGACTGCTTACAACATAGCATCCAGGTTACATATCAATGTCAGCGCTAGCGGTGACATTTCGTGGATATCGTTGAAAGTACTGTTAAAAATTCGACCACGAACAATGTGCTCAATAGTTTGCCGAGGGTATCCGCAATCACAGGCAGCGTCATTTTTATCGTCAATTCTCAGTCCGAATAAGATTTAGTTGTGCCAATTCTCTTCGGTTTAGTTTTTTTTTTTTTTTTTTTAAGAACAAAAATAAAACACAAATAAATATAACGAACGAATTAACTTAAATTAAAGGAAGAGAAATAACTATAAAATATGAATATAGCAGGAGAGGATAATCATAATAAAATGTATCATATAAAAAGAGGAAAGGAAAAATTACTCCCAAAACAAAAACCAACACTTAAATTAGAATACGATTAATACTAATGAATTTAAATAAAACTATCAAAACATGAACATCGAAACATATCAAGGATAGGATACAGTAAGGAGGCAAAGCACTAAGGGAGAATACCTTCTCAAGCAAACCAGTACGTCTATGTTCAAACCACCCGCAGCTGAAAAATAAATGGTTGATATTGACGCTACTATGATTGGAACAATGCATATAACAAGGCTTTACAAGATCGAAGTTCAACGCTACTATAAAATGACTAGAACGTAGCCTACATATGACAGTGATAAATCTGCGGATAGTAGTGATCGGGATAACAGGGGAAAGGTGTTTGAACCAGGGGACCTAGGGAAATTCAGTTTGAAACATACTATAGGTTTTACCTTTGATTGAAGAATTAAGTATACTTTCAACCCAGTCAGTTTTAAAGGTTCTCCTAATCTTGTCATAGAGATCGCTAGAGGGAATATATGAAAAACGAGCTCCAGAATTAATAGCACTTTTCGCCAAAGTGTCAACTCTGTCGTTCATGGAGATGCCACAATGACTAGGTATCCATAAAAACTTCAGGTTACCTCCACGTTGAGAGATAATCAAGCATTTTTCCTTAATTTCTAAAACGAAGGGATGAGATTTATAATTAAAACTACTGTTTTGAATAGCCAAAAGAGCACTAAGGCTATCGGAACAAATAACAAAATTACCGGTACAAGTAAGAAATTTTATAATATATTCACAGGCCTTATCGATCGCTGACAGCTCCGCTGTAAATATGGAGGTCTCAGGAGGTAAAGAAAACCGCTGTATAAATAAATTCGGAATAAGAAACGCAGCACCCACATTCTCATTGGACCCTCGTAACTTAGATCCATCGGTAAAAATCTGTATATATTCGGGATACATTGTTTGGGTGATAAAAAGGAAATGAGCATAAAACACCTTATGATCAGGGTATGCGACCAGTTTCCGTTTCGATTTAATATTTTTCTCGACACTTCTTACCATTGACCATAACATACATTGGTTTCTTTAACTTTAGCCTGGTTGCTTGAAACTTGATTTACAGGCTTCGTATTTCTGCCACTCAACGATGGTTGCTATTTTTCTGCGTATATTGGCTGGCGTAATGTTACCGAGTACAAGTAACCGTGTAATAGGCGTAGATTTGGCCTCATTTTGTTATTCGGTTAAATGTCCAGTGTTGCGGCATGACGACTATTAAGCCAAACAGGTGTTCCATATTTCGCAGTTTATGTGTCAATTACTCGAATCCTATCTTGGAGAGAGAAGCTTTCAGGTCTCTCTGGCAGAGGCTATATCGTTACCGTATCCAATAAAGGCAGAAGTGCCACAAGGTAGCGTCCTTGGACCTACCTTGTACCTGTTATACACAGCAGATATACCGCCAACTAAAGAAGCCTGTATTGCCACATTTGTTGATGATACTGCTATTCTGTCAGTTGGTGATACAATAGAAAGTGCAACAACTAACATATAACGAGCCATACACAAAATTAGTAAATGGATGCGTGTTTGGAAAATCTTAGTTAATCACCAGAAATCAGCTCATGTCATATTCACTCTCAGACGATATACCTATTTACCAGTATATATTGATGGCATTGCAGTCCCCAAGGCAGATTCAGCCAAGTACCTTGGCATGCATCTGGACTCACGTCTGAACTGGAAGGAGTCGTGTCAAGATGAAAAGAAAACAAATTTCTCATAAGTTACGGAAAATAGACTGGGTGTTAGGGTGGTATTCAAAACTCAGTTTATTTAACAAAGTTTTAATATATAACCAGCTGATTAAGCCGATCTGGACATACGGCATCCAGCTATCGGGCTGTACAAAGCAGAACAATCGTTTGATTATTCAGCGAGTTCAAAACAGCTGTTTGCGGACTATCACAGCGGCTCACTGGTACCAACGAAATCGTGACATACATTCGGACTTAAACATTCCGTGGGTCGACGATGTAATTCGCTGCTTCGCAAAGAAACATACAAACCGACTTCACCAATATCCAAATCCTGAAGCATCAGATTTAATCAATCGGAATTGTGAATTAAGACACCTTCAACGAACAAAACCACATGATTTATAATAGTTAGATTTAATACGCCTTTAGCGAATAATATCGCACGACTTATTAGTTTATAGTTCGTATGTATGTAACTGTACATATATATAAATATCTAAAGTTATGGGTTCTATTTTATAATTAATACTTATTTATCTCATAGATAAGATTGTATTATATTAACAATTACAATAAAAAAAAAAAAAAAAAATTTCGCAGTTGACGGTACACGAGAGCTAGGTTTGCCATTTTGAGCGTTGATGCAGAAGCGCCCCAAGAAACATCGGTTAACCTCTGGATGACGTTATTTCTAGATTTTGTTTTTGAAGTAGCATTTTCTATATGCTTCCAATAATCTTAATATGGTCGCGCGACGATAAACTTTATCTAATATATAAAATTCTCGTGTCACAATGTTCGTTCCCATACTCCTCCGAAACGGCTTGACCGATTCTTATCAAATTTTTTATGCATATTCAGTAAGTCTGAGAATCGGCTACTATCTATTTTTCAAACCTCTAAGTGATAAGAGGTGTCAACCCCAAATTTTTTTTTTTTTATAAAATTTTTTTTTTAATTTTTTTATTATGCGAAAAATACATACAACCCTAAATTTTCACTTTTCTATCACCAACCCCTGCTTTTTAATAGTCATTTTCATAATTAGCACCATGTTTTTCACACGGACAATTATACGTTGCATGCTCTCGAGTGGGTAAACCATCAAGGTTTGTTTGTATTAGCTAAAGACGGGCTAACAAAAAATATTGTTCACGCTGTAGCATTAAGAGATTAATATTATGTAATGAATTAATGATATAAATAATTATTACTTTTAATAAATTGAAAAAATTAATGTTTTTGTGTTTTGTTATTTTTATATTCCTTCATCGTTCACAGCGCTCCACGCCTTTTTCACTCATATTCCACATCCTTATACACTTCCAATAAGTTAGTTATTTTTTTTCTACATTAGAAATTCTCTAGAAATTATTTACATGGCAAAACAACGTTTGCCAGGTATGAAAATTGAGCTTGAAGCGTTTTCGGGTTTTGGGCCCTTTTTGAGGCCCCTATGATATATCAGTGGTTCGGGTTGGGCTTAAAAGAAAGTAGACGTCGAGATCTATAATTTATGTTATGCGGTAAATGTTTTAAAAATTAACCGGTAACGAGAAATCGCGAGTTGAATATTTCATTTTCGATTTTTAAAAATTCTGCCGGCGATTTTTGGTCGGCCGATTCTACGATGCATTTAAGTTCAATAAATCTACAAAAATTAAAAAGTATCGACATATCATTTAAATTTCGTTATAAATTTGTTTTTTAATTTTTTGTATAGTTCCTAATTCTCCATCGGTATGTGTGCTTTATTTAATTCAGCTAATAAATTTATACATTTATTGATTGTGGGACGATACGAAGTTCGCCGGGTCAGCTAGTATATATATATATATATATATATATATATATATATATATATATATATATATATATATATATATATAAAAATTCCACCTTCCAAGTTTTAGACGATTTAAATCTGGAAAAACGCGAAAAACGGGCGACGATTAAATGGAATGTTCGTTAAATAAACTAATTTGTATATCGGTGAAACGAATTTGCGTAAATTGTCCAAAAGTGAATTTATTACCCGACGCGAGGAAGCGATTCAACTCGCGAATTATTAATAACGAGATTTTCAATTTTTTTTTTCTATTTTGCTTCCAATTTGAAAATTAAAAACAGGCTAGAAATACTTTGAAGTGTCGAAATTTCGTATAATAAAACGGGCGGCGATTAAATGGAATGTTCGTTAAATAAACTAATTTGTATATCGGTGAAACGAATTTGCGTAAATTGTCCAAAAGTGAATTTATTACCCGACGCGAGGAAGCGACTCAACTCGCGAATTATTAATAACGAGATTTTCAATTTTTTTTTTCTATTTTGCTTCCAATTTGAAAATTTTGAAGTGTCGAAATTTCGTATAATAGCGTACATTTTTCTTTTAGCGTTGATTTATACCTTTTTTTACAAATCCAGTTGGAACGCCGTAATTTTTATTTCGATTATACAGTTAACAATGAATCCGGAATTTTTTTTATATTACAGCTTCTAATTAGAGATAAATTTTAGAACAAGCCAAAAAAAATCAAACATCATGACGAAACATTAGAAGAGCGCATCAGTAACGAATGTATTATGTGTAATAAAAATGTTAAAACATAATTTTGTTTAGTAATTCCTAAGGTAATTATTGACACCCAGTTTATAGTGCGTGCGTGTGTATCCAGAAATTTTAATTCGTATCGGAGGAACCACTGTTAACAGCATTTCAGCAACTTTTTGAAGCCTTTCGGTCGCAGTGTCCTCTGTACGGTACATAAACTTTTATTACTACAGTGATTATCTAGGCCATTTGGTTGGCACACAACTGATTATATATATAAAACACATTAAAAATTATGTAAAACTTAATGTTATACGTAAAATATTACTTCATATTTTCACCTTCTCGAGTCATTTTCTTTAATGTTTCCTACATCAAAACGTATGATTTTGTGTAAAAAATAGATAATGTGTAACCGAAGGAATTAACCATAATGAGGTTTGCAATTGTACTTAATACAGCCAAATATACATATACATATGTATGTATGTGTGTGTGTGATTTTAATAGAAAACGCATTAGCTGGTTTATAAGAAAAATAATATAAATTCAATTTTCATTGACATAATTTATCATCAATTGGTCGTCAGCGTTTTCTCTCACTTCGCGACGAATTTAAATAAAATAAATTTGATAGACATTGCAAAAATATTTAAAAATTGGATTCATATGTGTGTGTGAGTGTGTGTATGATTTTACTAAGAAAAACAAAACCTATTCTACAAGGTAAATTAAATTTCCAATAATTCATCATAAAATTCGTCGTACATATTGACGGCGTTTGCGCCTTCTTATAGACGACGAATTTAAATAAAATCAATTTGAGCGATGTTGCAAAAATATTTAACAAAGAGATTCACATAATATAAACAAATTACGTTTAATGTAATTTTACGTTTATTAAATTAAATATATACGTACGCTAAAAAACAAAAACAATCAGGCACGTTCTGTAATACTAAGTCTTAACATAAATTATTTTTATATATATATATATATATATATATATATATATATATATATATATATATATATATATATATATATATAGGTATGTTACATATATATATAACTGAGATGCCTACTAAAACACAGTCTGCTTAATTTACTTCTGCACGACCCATATGTCTTTCTTCACTTTAACCGCTAATACTATAACCCCGAGGAAAATTAAATTCCACACTAAAATAGAAGCGAATCCCGATAAAACAACCGGATGCATAAAAGGAAATGATCTGGACGCTATGGCTCGTGCTGCATCGGTTGTCATCGTTAGTGGCAATGCCCAACTAATCGACTTTAATAGATAATGTTCTGCTTCTACCGGCCATACTAAACCTGAGGACAGACAGAAGAAAAAAAATCATATTTTAATAAGTTAAAAATTACATTTTCGAACGAAATTTAATATTAATTACAAGAGGTCTTGGCGCTGATTAGGAAAGCTAAATCGAAACTCAAAATAAATGGCTGATAGGAAAACGGAGGATGGTTTACTTGCCGAAGGTATTCTCCTTTCATTAAATACCGTTAAGCTTTTAACTGCGTAAGAACTGCAAACTATCAGCAGCTCGTTCGTGACAATGTGCCCCAGTCGGATTAGTGAGTACCAATCTAGAGCGAGTAGGCGAGTATACGGCGTCTTTAAACCGGGTCCTTTCAGCTAGGGGAGTAAACCCCAACAGGAAATCATGCGGAAGGCAACAGAAAACTACCACGTTAAATTTCCTAGTAAACAATTATGGTATGAATATAAAGAAATATATAAATGTTACTAGTTCAGGTGATCTCATATACGCCAGAGCCGGCAGGAGGATAAAGGGGTCTCCTCAGGTCGTCAACATGCAAAACCCTCTAAACATAACAACAGAGAGGCGGCGGATCTCTCGTTTAAAGATCAATGGGATGGAGCTAATATTAGGAACATGGAATATAAGGACACTACTAGAAGTAGGTAAATTAAAGAAAGTGACAACAAAAATAGATAGATTAAATATTGGAATTCTGGGTGTATCGGAAACCAGGTGGATGGACTCTGGTAATTTTGAAAGTGACGGTTATAAAGTATACTATTCTGGAGTAGACAGTGGCAAGCATCGCAGTAGAGTAGCGACAATAGTTAAAAACGATATTGCAAAATCGATAAAGCATTATGCAGCAATAACAACTACAACTAAATAGTTTCCCTGTACGGACAATAGTACAGAAGAAGAACTGGAGAAATTCTACGGAGACCTGGAGCAAGCATTAAAAGCAACCAGAAAAAGCGAAACCAAAGTACTAAAACAATTGTTTAATACGATATATAAGACAGGAGATATTCCAAAAGAATGGCTAGAGTCAAATTTAGTTATGATTCCGAAGACCAGCAGACCATCATCGTTAACTTTCTTCAGCCCAAACGTTAATTCTATTGAGATGTTCCTGCACCATTATTGAAGCTTGTATGGGATTTTCGTGAGCTGCTAATATGCTGGTATCATCAGCAAAAGTGGCCATAACCGGAATATCATCCGTATATAGCGAAAACAATACTGGCCCAAGTATATTCCCTTGAGGAACAGACGCTCGGATCAGGTTGTTAAATGGAAAATAAAAATTAATTAAAGTAAAAGTCACAGCAAGTCACATTTACTTTAAATACCGGTAACTGTCCACAAATGAGTTATGGAAACGAACTAATTCCTGCATCAAATTCGGTGAAATACTTAGGATTAGTACTTGATCGTCGACTTACATGGGGACCCCCATGTAGCGAACGTAAGACAACGGATCATGGAAAGAATCTATAAGCTACAACCACTAATTGGTAAAAAATCCAGAGTCAATCTCTACTGTAAGAAATTAATTTATCAAACGATACTTGCTCCAGTACTTGATCGTCGACTTACATGGGGACCCCATGTAGCGAACGTAAGACAACGGATCATGGAAAGAATCTATAAGCTACAACCACTAATTGGTAAAAAATCCAGAGTCAATCTCTACTGTAAGAAATTAATTTATCAAACGATACTTGCTCCAATTTGAAGGTACGGTATTGAAATATATGGAGCAGCATCCAACAGTAATATGAAACGAGTGCAACAGCTGCAGTCAAAAGTTCTCAGGATAATAGCAGATGCTCCGTATTACGTGTCAAACCGGACTCTACATACGGATCTTCGTGTACCGTATGTACAGGAATATTATAAACATCGTTATATACGATTTTTTAATGATACAAAAGAAAACAAAAATGTTTACATAGCCGATATCCATCGACCAAGGCTTCCAGGATGTCCAGCAAGGAGACTTAAGAAAAAGCAGTCGAGAGATATTTTAGGCTTTACTTAACCATGTTAAAGTAACCTCAGCGTGCTTTAATAACTGATAAAAACAATCAAGATCGTGGTGTCACTTGTTGGCGCTAGTTCATAATGATCATTGATGTATACCAACTATGTTATAGTTCTATCATCGGTGTTGTTTGTCCTATTGGGGATGGACAATATAGATAACAGTTACGTCATATGTTATCGGCACCAATAGTGGTCGTCAGACCGGAGTGGTGAAAAAAAAAAATTCAACTATTATTATATCTTCTTTAACCATTTCTGTCACAATGTTCTGCATTTGGTACATCGACTTTTAAATTATATATTTTTATACTAATAGGCATTTCATCGATATAGAATATTTAAATTGTGTAAATATTTATACAACGTATTAAATATTATATAGAATTTTAAAAAAACTGTATTATAGACAAATATTTTATATTTTCATCTAGTCAGCCTTTTTTGTTTTTTGTTTTTTTAAATTATTTCATACACCAAAATGTATACTTTTTGAATCGATAATGCGTTACTGAAAGGCTCAAACACATTGTTTGACTTTTTCGTGCGCTCTTTATATGTACGCTTTGTTTATTGCCAGTTCTAAATTTTCACGATTTATCATACTCCGATGATATTACACTTTAATACATAGATTCGCATCTGATGCCTGCGGTACAGAATCTTAAGCTCGTTATCAATGTTGGTTTAATTAGATCTCCCAAAAATGTTTTAGAACCATGTTTTCTATAAATGGATAAATCATTTATCGATTTATTCAAAATTATAATATATAGCCCGATTGAAATACGATGAAAAACTAAGTTTGATAAGTCACACCGTAAAACTTTTTGGCCACATATTAAGACTTTTCATAAAAAATATAACAAAATAAAAAGTAACAGGTAAAAGAACAAGAGTCAGACGAAAAATATCTATAATGGAGAGTATTTATAACAAACTAAATATGAATAATACGCGAAACTACGTATAATGACTATAGAGCTTGCATTTTATTAAAAGAAGATATATATATATATATATATATATATATATATATATATATATAAAGCGTGTTATTCAAAGATTTATTTTTAGTTTCCTTTACGAACCATTTTAATGATTGAAAGAGTAGCCAGGCAAGTTATACAAATAATATATTTAAAGGGTCTGAAGATCTAGTTGTTAAATGTGTGACGGAATTAAATCAATCGCAGAACTTCATAATTACTTAGTAATTAAATGAGTTCTTTCAGATTTTGACAATAATCAGAGAACGAAGATAAAAAATAGTCATAAGGTAAATCTTAGTATGTAATGTTTGAATAGGTTGGTTAGCAAACAACGTAATAGTGTTAACTTCTCAATTGTATTTGAATAGGATATGAAAAAAAATTGCGATAATGTAAGATTAATCCGTTCATAAATATATGTATGAAATTTACTTAAATTCTATTAGCTTCGGAATTAAAACGTTACTTATTATAAATATAGTACAAAATGTTTCAAGTTTTCATAAATATTTCAAACTTGAAAAATTTTGGCCGTTTACTTCTGCCAAAATATTAACTGTTCAAAGAAATTGCAAAGCACAATTCAGAATCAGTCTATAAAAACAAACTCGATTGTGAAATATCTAGGTTTACACTAGGATAACGAGCTAAAATGGAAAAACACATAACTTATTAGTTACAGTTTTTACAAACTTCATTTGGAGCGGACAAAAAATTCTTATTACATCTATTCTGGTATCTCGAAAGATCAAAGTTAGATGATTGCAGCATGATATATAGTACAACTTTTAAAAAATCTATATTGAGGAAACATACAGCTATTCGAAAAGCCATTGTGTTTTTCGAACCAGCCCAGTCAACAGTCTTTATTGTGAAGAGGAAAAATGGCTTCTGTTTTTTAGAAGAAAATACCTTGTTGAAAAATTTGATATACATCTTCAATCACTCTCAACTTCCAGATAAGTTTCCTATTTCAGAAATTTACCATTTAATTCATGAAAACCATACGCAATATCCTCCTTGCCACTCCTTCTCCATCCAACTCGACATGTGTCTAACATCGTTCACAATACATTCAATTTCCACAATTCAAATAAATAATCACATCGGACAAGCTGTAAATAAATATAAAGAATGCATAATACAGTGACGTATTCAAATATAAACAAATTTGTGGTTGTGCTACAGTTTCAGAAGTTTTGATTTCCTGCATTATAGCCTACCACCTCAATACTTGGTATTTTCTACTGAACTACATGAAATATATCTCGCTTTATCACAGCCCTCACTGAAAACCATATGTTCCAATTCTCTCTCTTCAAGCATGCGCTTTATATATATATATATATATATATATATATATATATAGTACCGGTAACAAGAACCATAAGCAACGGCAATCACGATAAATTTGGCATATTAATCTAACGTCTTCAATGAGACATTAGATTGCGATACAATAAAAGAATAAATATGGATAATAATTAAGAGGTTATAACGCGATAGTAATGTGTGAGATAAATATTGGTTAAAGAACGTCTTTTAGAAGTATTGAATTAATGTAAGTAATATAGTAAATAATTTAATGCACAAGATAATTCCGGTTGCTAGGTAATAGCACTTCCTTCTCAGTCTCCTAACTGGATTGCTTGAAAGTTCTAATGAATGCATTCTGAAAATATTGGGATTATTGCTATGTTTTTGAGTTTGTTAAATCATTTCTCGTACTGGCTAATGTAAACATCCTTGACAAATGAAATATTCAAATCATTATGCAGGGTTAGATTAGAAACGTAGAATGGCGCGAACGTGATTATACGAAGTATCTTCGACTGTTGCTGCTGCTGCATTCTGTTCAAATTACTCGCGCTAGTTGATCCATATAATTCAATAACATATCGGCGCAATCATTGTGAGATAAATACGTATTTTAGTTTTTAAATTAAAGGTGGACTAACGACCCATCAGATAGTAGCCCAACACGTGCAATAATGGTTTTTCGAATTTGCGCCACGTGAAAGCGCCATGTCCCGAGATAGCGTACGAAATCAACTTGTGGGATTATGTCATTATTAATTGTTATCGGTATATGTTCAACCAACTGTAAAACTACCAAATTACATCCTGTTGCTATAGAAATCTTGAATCTCTTATACTACAACCCTACTTTTAATATTATTTTACGATGGATCCCAAATCATACAGGTTTTCCACCAAATGAACTAGCAGACAAAATAGCTAAAGAAACAGCCACTATCCAACCATATCCATTAATTCCTATATCCGAATCTGATGCAATCACTTCCATCGAACACAGAACAAATAAAGCCTTTTCTGATCTACGGAATGTTATTCCTACAACAATCACCTTAGAACTATACGTTCTCATCCTTTTGCTCGGAAATCTTTTGTATACAATAGGAAGGAACGGGTAGTTCTATCTCATCTTTCCATTGGTCACACTGCATTCACTCATGGCTACATTATAAATAAAACAGATCCACAACTGTGCGCTCGCTACGTCCAGACACCCTTAACACCCCCACATTTAGTTCTTAAATGTCCACTATACTACACATAACGACCTCAAACGTTTAGTTGCAATTCACTACAAAAAGTTTTATCTGATGATCCAATTGCCGTACAAGCAGTTCTTCAATTTCTTTGAAATGTAGATATGATCAACTCCATATGACACCCAATAATTACTTTCGGGTGCTCCTGGCCGTAGCAGCAGTACATGGTACTCGACAAAAAAAAATATTAAGATTAAAAGAATAGGAAATATAAAAAGACTTTTTATATATACGTATATATATATATATATATTTGTTTTAATGTAGCTCCAAGAAAGGATAGGTACTTCCTTTCTGCAATCTTAAACTTTAGTTTAAATAAGCAACAATCATAATTGTTCAAAATGTGCAGAGGTTTAATTTAATGGTTAAGCTCTGTTACGTATGTTACTTAGTAACAACCAGTCAGTAGTTTTTAAACGTTTAATCCTTCTTAAGTCACGGTCTGTGAGCAAAAGTGCAAAGGCCTCCGGATTCGGATGATGATGAAGGCTTCTCTGGAATTGGTCAGCATAATCCTGTATTGCTTCGTTGAACCATTTGATCTGTAAATCTGCATGAAGTGCATCATTTCGTTGGAATCAGCGAGCATTGGTAATTAGTCGAAGAAACTTATTCTGAGCTGTCTGGATTATTTTACGATTCGATGCTTTAGTACAACCCCATATTTGTATCCCATATTTCCATATAGGACTTATGATGGTGTTATATATTAACAATTTATTCTCCAGCTTCATTTTAGAGTGCCGTCCAATGGGCCAGTACATCTGGCGTATTTTTTCTCTTATTTGGACAGCTTTATGATCAATATGGGTTCTCCAAGTTAATTTTGGTCCAGATGCATACCTAAGTATTTCGCAGAATTTACAGCTTGAACTTGCTGATTGTTTATATGAACCATATAACAAGGATTACGACTGCGTAAAGAAAAAGTGACGTGTACGGATTTCTGTTCATTTAGTTGAATTTTCCAATACTTCGTCCACTCGGTTATACCATCCAGAGCATGCTGCAGGTTGTTATTCGCCACAGCCTGAGAATGATTGATGGATAATATTGCTGTATCGTCAGCGAACATTGCGATTGTTGTATCCTGTAATACCGATATGTCCGCTGTATATAACCGACCTTGCAGAACACATGCTAATATAGGATGAAATTCTGATGTAACCTCTTCATGTGATATGCAAAACCACCGATCGGATAAGTACGACTGTACCATATGGCACAATTCATTGGTAAACTGCAACTAAGTTTGAAGATAAGTTCTTCGTGCCATACGCGATCAAACGCCTGCGCAAGTCGAGAAACACAGTTGAGCAGTAGCTCTTTTCTTCAAAGGCTTTTTCTGTTAATGCCGTTATGCGATATATTTTATCAATCGTTGAATGCTTTCTTCGAAAGCCAAACTGATGGTCAGGTAGTTTCGTAAGAATTTCAATACGTCTGAGGAGTAGTTTTTCAAATAGTTTTGATACAGCCGGCAACAGTAAGATCGGGATGTGACTTCTTCCGCCGGCTTACCTGGCTTTTTTATCATAATGATTTTAGCTACTTTAAACCATTTTGGTACATGTTCCAGCCGTATACAAGCATTGAATATATATGTGAAAAGTACAATACTTTTTTGACAGTTCTTTTAATAGTACTGGTGAAATCTCATGAGTTCCTGGGGATTTTTTAGGATTGATGTTATTGTCGATCTCATCTGCTACTTCGAGCGGTGTGACAAATTTAATTGGTTGTTCAGGCAACTGTGCTGTATTAAATATCACATTTGACTGAATGTCATGCGGTTGGAATATTCTAGAAAGATGTCGAGCGAATAAGTTTGCTTTTTCTTCATTGCGACGAAGCCAACTTCCTGATTCATCCTTTATAGGTGGTATTTTAACAACTCGTCGTTTGAAAGAGCGCGTTGACTTCCATAACGAGTATCTTTTTCCGCCAGAGGGCTCAGATTAACAATGTAATCAGAGAAGCTCTCCTGCTTTGTGTTGAATATTAATTTATTCAGTCTATTACTAATACGATTGAATATTGTTTTGACTTTTGGTCTTCTAGTGTTATGCCATATACGTCTTGCGGCACGTCTCTCCTTGACCAGCCTTCTAATTCAAATTGTAATTAATGTGGAAAAGGACACATAGGAGAAACAGGCAGACAATAATTCATATAAAAACAATGATAAAAATCATTATTTTGAAAATGTTATAAAGAATTAAAATACGAAACCAATAATATTAACCAAAATTATAAATTATAAACCAAACAAAATATAACACAGTTGAATCACTAGTAAGTTTTTTATTGCACTGTTTATTGTATACGCTTGAAAATGATGTAATTGTCGAAAAGTTTTGTGCAATAAAAAACTTACTAGCGATTCAACTGTTATATTATATTTTGTTTGGTTTATAATTTATAAAATCACTACACTCCAATATATTCAACAAAATTATAAAATTTTACATACGGTAAAGAATTATAAAAACAAAACTATGTTAAAAAATGGAAATAATAAAAGAAAGAGATAAAAGTAATTTAATAAGTTAAATTATAAATTTTAATAAAGAATTAGTTCTAAGAAGTATATTATAAAAATTAATTTTTTAATTATTTTCTGTACTTTTGGTATATTTATGTATAATCTACTTATAGCTATTTTACTGCCTATAAAAGCTATGGCAGTAAGTACTCGTAAAAAAAACAACACAAGAAAATCAATGTGCAATGTATAAACCAGCTGATCCGAAGAACTTCGTATCACTCCAGAATCAATAAATGTAATAACTTATTAGCTGAATTAAATTTAGTTTCTTATTAACATATGAATTAAGTTCAATAAATGTACAAAAATTAAAATGAAAATAATTTTAAATACATGAAAATAAATGTAATTTAAGTTCTCACGTTTGAGATTGTGCAATCATACTACTTCACAATGTAATTAATTTTAATGTATTTTTTATATCTCTACTTGGCAAACTTCATACTGTCACAGAAGCAATAAATGTTGTCTTAACTTAAGTTAATTAAATTTAGTTTTTTATTAAAATAAAATGAATATTCAAAATGAATGAAATTCAATAAATCTACAAAAATAAAAATCAAAAGTATTTGAATTACATTGAAATAAATATAATTCACATTATTAACTTTGTAATTTTGCAGACATTAATAATAGCTTAAATTTAAAAAACGGAATTTAATGTGACTAATAAGTCAGAACATTTATTGATTCTAGGGCAGTACAAAGTAAAATAACATTATAAAATTATTGACAATATTTAAAATACTATTCATTTTGATTTTTATACATTTACTGAACTTAATTCATTTACAATGTGCATCTCATTGCTGAACTCACCTCTTTTAAATCAATTGTGGCTGATTAATCTAATAAATTAATTGAATCGCAGTTAATAAGTCAACATAACATTTTTTATTCTGATGCGATACTAAGTAAAATAGACATGCAAACTTAATTGCACAATTCAAAATTACATGATAAAGTATTAACTTCCATTTTGATTTTTACACATTTGTATTTATTTGGAGCATACATTTTACCTTAATAAAATACTCAATTTAATTCATATTAATTCTGTAGCAGTATGAAGTTCGCCAAACCGTACAATTAATCACACAATTCATTAGATAATGAAAATCAATGGTTTTACGACTAGGAATGTAATAGCCTGACAAAGTAACAACTTACCATTTGAAAATCATGATCCCAAATAGAATTCTACACCCGAATAGTTAAAATAAAGAATGTTAGACATAACAAAAATGAATAGACATATTTACACATTGTTTGTGCTTAGATTTTTGTTGTATTTTCCGGCTAAATGACACTTATCGATTTGATCGATATCGAATTATCGGGAGATCATTTAAATTTCTTTACGATTTTGTTGCATTTTTTGTTGTGAATTTTTCCTATGTTTTAATAGTTATTATGCTATTTTTTTTTTAATATATATTTACAATACAATCTTAATCATACAGATTAAATAAGTATTCTTATTTGCATAGTGCTCATTTAATACACAGACTTATATACTAAATGCAAACGTGAGCGATCCTGTAGCTCAATAGCTACAATCACAGTTTTTTGAATTTTAATTTATTTGCACGACAGATCATGCGGGTGTCGACGTTTTAATCGTCTGATGTCATCGTTGGTATCCAACAGTTTAACAGCATCAACATTTACATGCTGCTGCAGCCGCTGTTCATGTTTATTTGTGAAATCCTTGATAACTAAAGATACGCCAAGATCTCGATGAATATCATCGTTGCGAGAATAGCGATATGCATCAACTATGGCTCGCAAGATCACGCTTTGCCTAGCCTGTATCCTGTTGATATTTGTTTTGCTGGCACATGCCCATAATTGAATACCATACGTCCATATCGGTTTAATAATTTGTTGATACAATAGTCGCTTATGGATGGTGCTGAGCTTTGAATTTCGTTCAATAAGCCAGTATAATTCTTTTGTTTTGATCTTCATCTGTTTAATTTTTGTCCTAACATGCACTTCCCATGTTAGTCGTTTGTCCAAGTGCATACCGAGGTATTTAGCAGATTCCGCATGCGGAATGAGCTGATTCTCTAGGTATACACGGTACTTCAAATTGGTGTGACGATATGTAAACATAACGTGAACAAGTTTTTGTTCATGAAGCTTAATCTTCCAGGTTAATGCCCATTTGTGTGTACGATTGATAGCGGACTGCAGTTTAGCCGTTGCTTCAAGGTGGCTATCACTAACTGAAAGTATCGCTGTATCATCAGCAAATGTTGCAATTGTTGCTGTTTCATCCACTGACAAATCTTTAGTATATAGCAGATAGAGCAGAGGTCCGAGGACACTCCCCTGCGGTACACCTGCCAGTATACAATAAAGACTTGATACAGCATTCTGATGAATGACACGAAATTTCCGTTCATCCAAATACGATTCTAACAATTGACATATATTACCTGGCAATAATCTACTCAGCTTATATTTTAGCCCCTGATGACACACTTTGTCAAAGGCTTGGGCAACGTCAAGAAATACAGCGGCGCAATATTTCTTATTTTCAAACGATTTGTTAATAATCGCTACGATGCGATGTATTTGTTCGACTGTAGTGTGCCGTCTCCTAAATCCAAACTGGTGAATCGGTATCTCATCTGCAACTAGTGGCAACAACCGTTTTAGTATTAACTTCTCATAAAGTTTGGAAATTGCTGGTAATAGGGATAAAGGACGGTACGATGTAACTTCCTGCTCCGGCTTACATGGTTTTTTCAGCATTATAATCTGGGCTGTTTTAAAACATAGAGGCACATGTTTTAGACGCATACACGCGTTGAAGATATATGTAAGCATGATGATGCCTTTCTTTGATAATTTTTTTAATACTTGAGCTGAAATTTCATCGACACCTGGAGCTTTTCTCGGATTCATGTTTCTATCTATTTCTCTTGCTACTTCATATGGAGTGAAGAAGGTGAGCTTTTGATCTTCACGATAAGTAATGTTAGTAACTGTCGATTCCATATCGGATTGAATATTATGCGGTTGAAATACACGCGATAAATGGTAGGCAAACAGTTCAGCTATATCTTCGTCACGTCTTACCCAACAGCCATTTTCATCCTGTATGGGTGAGGTTCTGGCAACTGGTCGTTTTAGCCGAGTGGCTTTCCACAAAGAGTTAAGACTCGAACGTTTTCTGAATTGTTTTTATTAATTTGCTGAGTTGGCGGTTAACACGATTGAAAATAGTTTTGTCCTGAGGATCACGTGTGTTATGCCATGCGATGAGCTTTCCTTTTCTCGGAAATCTTGAGGCGAACTTCGAGAGGATACGATATATCCTGTTTTGCACTTGCTTTAGAAAATGGAGTCGCAATTTTAGCGGCTTCTCTGATTACTTCAATTAATCGGGTTGAACATTCTTCCAGTTCAGATACAGCTTTTAATCGAACCTGCAGATTGATGCGCTGGTCTAGTTCATTACGAAACATAGTCCAATTGATATACTTATTGGTTTACCCGAATAAAGATAAATCCAACAAAATAGAGATCATAATCAGTGTAACTAATAAATTTATTTTGTATATATGTATATATATATAGAGAGAGAGAGAGGGAGAGATTGAGTCAGAGGGGGAGAGAAATTTTGTATTGCTGATTGAAAGTTGTGTTGTTCACCATATTCACTAACATATTATTTTATAAATACTAGTTTTTATTTTATTAATTTTTATAAATTATATACCTGAATTAGTATTTTTACATTTTATGTTTCTTTATAGGACGATTGTGTTGTTTACCGCATTCACTATCATAGTATTTTTCATTTTGATAATTTTTATAAATTGTAAATCTAAATTATTTTTACAGTATATTTCTTATATATTGTATATATTTTTATATTTTTGTATTTGATCTTGTGTTACGTGATAATGGTTTAATAGCTGAAAAGCTTTATGGTTTTTATAAAGCGGTGATTTTAACTCATTCTTATTATTTATGTCAAATACTAGATGAGAAACACAGTTGAAAGAAGAACTGGTATTTTTATAGAAGCCATATCGAAGGTGCAGTAACATTTGATTTGATTAATTACTCGCCAATTTATTTTGTTTTTCAAAATTATTTAATCAGTTTTAAGCAAACAGAAATCTATATTACAAGATAGAATAAATAATTATGCGGACCAGTGTTTGGTTTTTTTTTGAAAGGAATTACGTGAAATCACTATTTTCTTGTAAATTTCAACACCGAAAAGAGTTTTGTAAAATAACATTCGTTGAAGAGTAAATATTATTTAACACATTATGAGGGCGCCTTCAATCATATATATGGTTCCTGGTTTTCTCCCCATATATATGTGCGTGTATGTGAGTGGGAGTTAATTATTTAAGCGGGAGTTTTATTAAACGATGAAGATATTTTAATTCTACCACTAGATAGAGTAAAATAGAAACTTAAAATCAGTACTTCGAATAAAAAAATTAATTCAGAATAATGCCGGACACGAAAAAGGGGAATTCTATGGATAAATTTGAAAGTAATATCTGCATGTTTCAAACGAATATAAATCAATCTAGATCACCTGTATACCACGCGCACACATATATATATATAGTAATTACTTGGCCTTCTATATATTCTGAAATGTTTTTTCCTAATATACAAGGTAATACCAATTTGGAACTATGTAAAATTGAGATATTAACTAAATTTTTAATGCAAAAAAATTGTCGACATTTGAGAATAAAAATATTTATATAACGTATTAAAAATAGATATATAAAAAGCTGTATTACACGCGAAATATATTTTCATCTGTTCTAGTAATATCAAAATTTTGTACCATCATCGGAAAAAACAACTTTTCGCGCTATCCAAACTGATTGTTATATTTTGGAGTCGTTGCAACATCCACCATTAAAATCGTTATTCCAAAACATAAGGTCTATTATATCCGAGTTAAGTTCGTTAAGAGTGATGATTTTTTAAAAATAATACTTTGTCGTATGTTAGAAAATTTCGGGTAAAACTTATCAGTTTTTTACTACAGTCGGGTGTGCCGAACAAGAAGAAATTATATTGCATGGAAACAAAAATTACTTTTCTGTCCCTTTAATAAATAAATAACGTTCGGTAGAGTCAACAATATGACCGTGAAATGTAATAATTACACAATGCCGAAAAGATGACATGGTCATAACTCGACTTCGATTGGGTCATACAAAGATGCTACATGTTCACCTCCTGCAGTGAAATAAACTACCTCAGTATGTTTTGCTCGGTGTCGCTTTTACTGTTTATCATGTACTCGTCATTTGTCCCCAATATTCCTCCAAAAAGTCCTTGTTGAACCTTCCGACTTCCCTTCCACTTCTCGCTGACATCAATACAACCGAATTATTTTCCTACGTTCCTCTACCAAATATATTTTTACTCCGGTGTCCCAAGTCCTTAGTAGCTACTAGCTACACATGGAACGTTAATCTAATTTAATAATAATAGTAATAATAATAATATATTAATTTTTAAAATTACCGTATAAACTTAATTTTATTCGATTAAAGTATGCATATTTTTAGCTAATCTCGAATTGCTTCTATTTTAATTAATTACCTTTGTTATTGGTTTTTTTTTTTTTTTTGTCAAATAAAATATGAAACTTTTTTTGCCATATAATGAAAATATTTTCCAGGAACGAATATAATTTTATAATTTACAACTTTTAACGAATAACATTTTTTATTATAACTTATTATGATTTAAATTTGATCCTAAACGCTAACTGCCATTTTACAGAAATAAATCGGAGTTATGTGCACTCTTATTAGGAAAGACAAAATGATGTGAAAACCTCGACCTGTGTCGTATTTCCTTTTTTTAAACAAATTCATAAACTGATCGAAGCTATGCAACATTTTCAATAAAATCATCCTATCTTGTTAAAATGATAAAATTAGTAATTGCTTACTAATTCTTGTATTACGCGATCATTTTAAATCGAATATTTCGACTACAGAGTGCAAATAAAACGTATATATCTTATCATGATTAACATTCAATCCGCCATTAATTTGGCAACATACAACTTAAGTTTGATTAAATATCGTTAAAAAACTACATACCGCAAGTGAAGCAAAGGAAAATATTACTGCAAATGCCGATGTAAGCCGTCATCGCAATTTGGGAATTTATCACTGCCAACATATACCCTGTAAAAATATACATACACACACACATATATATATATAATAAATATTGAGTTTAGTTTCACAACTTATACTTAATAATGTAACTGAGATAAAAAGAGCTTATAAGGTTAAATATTTATGAATACAGTTTGACTGCAAGTTGACATGAAATAAACAGGAGACTAAATTATCTTTTTTATTATCTTCTCTGTTGAACACCTTAAACTTATATTTCACTTTGTATCAACCTACTCTCAGTTTTGAAATGAGGAGTTGCGAAGCAACATATCAGACCTCTTCGAGTACTGAAATTATTGTTTAAATTTGTCTTTAAAGTAAAAACATCATTATCGCATGAACACTTTTTGTATGTTCGAGAACTGTATATTTAGGAATAAACCAAATGCTGAATTAAACCACACAGACCATTTTACTAGATCTGAAGCGCAAGGTTTTCTGCAAGAGCCAAAACTCAATAAATATCATTCTAGAATACAAGCCATTTATAAGAGTGTTAAAATTTATAACCCATTACCACTAGTAGTAAAAAACATATTAAAGAACTTTTAAAAAAAAAAACCTTAACACGATACATAAAAAGTAGAAATAAGGAAGCAAATAGTACACTGCCTTAGGAGAATACACAATATCTTGTAGATAAAATTGTGAGGAAAACCACATTTAGTTAGACGTGTGTGTTGTCAAAGACGTTATACATTTATCATAAAACATAAATTTATGTTAAATGTACTGCAAAATCGGGGGTCCGAATGGGACCTACACCATTCAGGCCATTCTACAGTTTTCTGTATACTGTTACATATGCATTCAACTATCTGGATTCCTGTTACTTGGTGTTTTTCCAAATTTCCGTTGGTACTTCATCAGCGTCCAGAGCTTTATTATTTTTCAAATAATTAACAACTTCTTCAACGTAATTTGTTAATATTTCTGGTTTTAATTTCGTAAACGGTTGTGACATTATTGGTGCTGGTTCACTGCGATAATATAAAATTATTGTTAATAATTGTTCCATACTTCAGACATCTCTACACTCTATTTTAATAATGCCCTTTTAATTTTTAAATTCTTAATTTTGAAATTCCTGAGAATAGTTTAACATTTTCATGTACAAATGCTGTGGTTCATTTTAGCAAGTACTACAAATTTCTTTAGTCCGGGTGATTGATGAAATCCTGCATATTTATGGTGGAAGTATTTAGTAATGTTGAATTTTGTATCCGATTGAATATATACACGATGATGGCGTTACCTTTATTACCGGCTTACATTATTTACGACCAATATTTGAATTATTTTAACAGTATAGTATTACATCTGTTCCTTACATTCTTCATATTTATGTATTTTAATCTTTATACTTTATCTATATTTTCGTTATACGAATCAATTATAAATATAAACCTAAATAGTTGAAGAATAAATCTAACAATAAAAATCAGAAAAAGATTATAATAGTTATTTAGGTTCAATTAATTATATAAGAAATAAAACTTATAAAATATTTAAAATATGTAACAAATATAATATAGATTTAGCAATAAGAAATAACAAAACATTATCGAAATCAATTAGTAACAACAAAATATTAGATAGGAATGTATTTAAAAATTCAGAAGTATATAAATTAAATTGCAATCATTATGAAAGAGAATACATAGGAGAAACGGGCAGACAATTTACAGTAAGACTTAAATAACATTCAAATTCATATATGAACAATGAAAAATCATTGTTTGTGAAACATTGTAAAGAATTAAAATACAAAATCAATAATATTAACCAAAATTATGAAATTTCACACGCAAAAAAAAAACCTTAGAAAACTACTAGAAAAATGGAAACAACAAAAGAAATAGATAAAATTTTGAAGAGTTTTAAGAAGCACATCATAAATTTAATTTATATGAAACATTGAGTATGGATAATTTTGATTGGACTAACAACAACAACAATATATTTGCATATTTAAATATTTTCTGTTTACAAAAAAGTAAAGTTACCATAATATATCAACGATTCTTTCCAGAAAAAATTAATAGAAAATATAATCCTATAAAATATTATTTAATTATTATTTAAATTACGCCTTATTATAAGATTGCAGGAAAAAATTTTAATACAAAAAACCTGCTCATTTAAAATAACAGAGTGCGTACACTCTTACCGTATCAACAATATACTTAAAAATATCTTAGCTAATTTATTAATACTAGAACTAGAATTTGTAGCTGGCTTACTATAGAAGGATGTGTTTTATACGCCTATGCTTATATCTTTTATACCTGTGTCGTAAAGCTTGGTAATCGTAATCACCTATAGAATTTACCATTGGAATGTCGGAATATTTACAATCGGCAAAAAAAATTTTCGTTTTATCCTTAATCATTTTGATTGGTTGTTGGGTGTGGTTATATATAGAAATTATGTTAATTTATTTAATGAGCTATTTAGCATACTCACCATCAGGTCAGGATCAGAATCAGAGTCTATCGGTATATTGAAACAGTTGTCTTTAAACAAAGCGGTTGATTTGTGTATATTTAAATTAAGTATTTCTTACATTTTATTTTTATTTCGTTTCGGTTGTTCTTTTATAATTTTTATTTTTGTCCACTTCAAAATGGCTTGATAACGGAAAAGCATTGCGGTTTTTTTTTTTTGCATATTAAATTTAGTGATTTTAACTAACTTTGTTTATTGTTTTTGTATTAATGCACAAATAAACTTACCGAAAAACATGCCGCATAAACCGATTAAAAGCAGTAGAGCGCAGTAGGTTCCAAGATTTCCGTGCATAGGATTGTCGAATATCAAATACATGACGATCATTACTAAAAATGTTTGGATCACATGTACTGTCATCTGAATGACAATCATCGAAGCTGTCATTTCCATCATGGTAATTCCTGTAAAAAAAAAAACGGAGAAAATAAACAAAATTAGGTGCTTTGAAGATAATAATGCTAAGCATTAAAAAAATAAAATATTAATGCTCTAACCGGTAAATTTTTTTTTTTTGTCGAAGACCGTGTACTTCGCGATTGATCGTTTCATTTTCAGAAGATTGTTTTGTGTAAATTGCGAAAAAAAAAATAGGAATACTTAACTAATGCATAGTTTATCAAATTGTTTCGTTTTCGCATTTGAAAAATGTTGTACTTATTCGTATGGAAATAAATTTTTAACATACTTTGATTCGATATTACAATTTTTTATTTTGGGACCGATAATCTAACTTCATAATTTTTAGTTTTTCTTAATGTTCTTGTATTTGTATTACAATTTGTTGACTTTGATATTATTAATGTAACTTTTTGATGTTGTGTGAAATGAACATTTTTTGTGTGTATGTTAGGGAGGGGATAAGGTATAATCGCAACCGCTAAATTTTTTAACCACGAGTCGCAACTGTTGTACAATGTATTTCAAACGCTGCCCATTACATTAAAGTCGATAAAATACACGTTTACTTAAAATTATCCTACGTTAAGGATTTTATTTTAAAAGTATGGAGCGATTTTTTTCAATAAATCACGCGGTTATTTCCTCGATCGGTAATTAAGATTCCAGGCAACTAAAATTTATGTATACTAAGTATGAACATAGGAGCATTAACCCTTTCAGTCACAATGTCCACTATATGGTACTCGAAATTTTAATGCTAATAAAATTTTTTATTTGTCCCAATTTTGAAAATATTTATATAAATACATTGAAAATTTTCTACAATTCACCTAACAAGCAGTTTTGTATGATAAACATGTGTACAAAATTTTTACTTTTGTATCCAAATATAATTATGTATGACGGAAAGGGTTAAAAACAAGCTCGTTTACCTTAATTATAATTTTGTAAATTTTTGACCTTTTCCGTCTCTCTTTCTCTCTCTTTCTCTGTCACTCTGTCTCTCTCTTTTTTTTTTTTTTAAGTTGCAGGTTTTTATATCAATTTTTTTCCTTTGTATGCATGTATGTATATATTTATTTCATAATTAACTTTCAGTTATAATAAGATAATTTTGTTTATTGCGGTAAGAATATATCCGGTATACTTCGAAGCGACATAAAAATTCAAATAAACTTACCAGACACCATCATGCGCTCGATAATTCCTCCGATTTTTTCCGTAAGTATTAAACCGGCTGTTAAGATTGTCGGGAAAAAGAAACAACATCTAGAAAAAATTAATTATTTCTTAATACTACGTAAATTTTTTTACAAGGGGAACCAATTTTTTATAAATGTATACGCAAAATGATCGCATTACTTACAGAACTAGAATCGCTGTAGACGCATAACTGATAAAATTTTCATCGAGACTGCCGAATACGGGCTTTTCAATCTAATAACAATATCCAAACAAAACCATATATATATATATATATATATATATATATATATATATATATATATATATATATATATATATATAAATTAATTTCGTAGTGTTAGTAGAATCCTGTTTTAAAAAATTATAGAACTATCTACAATTTAGAATGTTTGTACAATTATGGAATAAATTAAAACACCGAATAACCAAATGAACAATAGGATACGTAAAAACATCCTTTCTTTATCGATTAGCTTCCATAATTACTCACAATTAAAGATAATATCCAGTATAAAACCAGCGATACTTCAAATGGAACGGGAATAACTTCGGACCCATCTACGCGACGACATTTTTGAAAATAATATTCACGTATCGGATGTCAGAAAAATAACGTACAGATCGAAAAAATACGCAAATTTTGAAATAATCTATACAGACGGTTTTATAGATAAGCCGGTAGGACGGTATGCTACAGCTTTTTATTTTACACGAATAATGAACTACGTTAGAAAGTCCACAAGTTGGAATACGACGGATCTTCGTATACGATAGAACTGTACGTAATAATGGTGACGTTAAAGTACATTAAAAAAATATATATATATATAAGACCGAAATATTTTAATAGCGACAGATTCTTAAATTCCAAAAAAATGTTAGTAACGTAGAAATGAAAATTAGGAAATTAATAAATAAAGTTAAAAAGTTAAACAAGTTTTTAGCGGATTACAGGACACGTTAGATTTTATGGTGACTAGGAACGAACCAGGGGTGTAGCGTTAATGGGAACGATGGAAGCGCCGCTTCCCTTAAACAAATTATGAGTATGGAATTGATCTTTACTATCTATGAAAAGAATCATAGAAAAAAAAAATGAAATAACTTGTTGAATAATTTTACATAACAAAATTAAAAGTATTAGAAAAAACCCTGCTAGATAAAAATCATCCACAAATGAGTGATCGGAATAACTACAAGTCTTATATTTCACGTTATTTCATGCCAGAATTGTCTCCGAACGATCTGCGTATATTAGTGATAACTAAAAAAGTCTGCGCGCGCGCAATTGGAAACACTAGGCACGCCCGCATTCGAGGTGGTTAAATTTGCGCGAATTTTTATCTATGCGATCGCAATTGTGTGTGTGTTTATTGCGCGAAAATTTTAATCATATTTGGAGATATGCGCCCATGGTATGTGACCAATCAAACCCTGCACACAGACCTAAAGATAAATTACGTAAAGGATGAAATCGTGCAAACAGCTAAAAATCATGCCGCAAGACTGGAGTCTAAATAATATGGCAGTTGCACTGTTAGATAACTCTGCAGTCATTCGCAGATTAAAGAGAACAAAATTTATGGATCTAGTATAAAGTATACATTCCGTATACATATTGTATGAGATCCTGTCACTGGACAGGATTCTTTAACAAGCTATATGATACTGAGATATTACATTTACTTAATTATAGAGCTAGTTGTAAATTAGCAAATATATTAAAAAAATATATATATATATTTGGAGATAGTTAATTAACAATTGTTTTAATTAAGAAAAAATCGTATCATTAGCTAAGATCTCCAAAAAAAGAATAAGACTCGATTCGATGGCTGGGGAAGACAGAGAGCTGTCATATAGAAGAATACTTTTAGAAATTATCGATGTCATGCAAAACTAATATATCTAACAGAGTTAATGACATAACAAAATTGAAATTCTTAAATCTCTTAAATACAAAAAAATTTTAAATTTTCAACAAATCTTTCTCGAAGAAGACTTTTTAAATTTAAAGCAGAATCATGGGAACTGCTTTTTCGATTTTGCAAGTTTAAATGGTGAACTTTCTGTTACATATAAAAATTCAGACATGCATAAAGACACTGTGCTAGATCTGCTCCAATTTCAGATCTAACAGATGTTTTCCCAGAAGTTTACAAGCTTTCCCACTTAATAACCACAATTTCAGCAAGCACTTCATCCGCAAAAAGATCGTTCTCAGCATTGAAACGAATAAAAACATACTTAAGAAATTTCGTTTTTGCTCTTCTTAGTGTTGAAAAAAGAATTACTATCAAACATTAGGAAACGACCATCCTTTTACGATGATTTAATCGATATTTTTGCTAAGGAGAATAGAAGAATTGAATTAATTTTCAGAAAATCAGCTATTTTGTTAATTTTAAACGGTATTTCACAATTTTTATTTTTGTTACGTATTTAACCGAATTTCACATATATCCATTTTTATACACGTATAAAAAAAAATATTTCATTGTATGGCGTTCCTCTATTTCGAAATTCACGCTAGCCCCTGGAGCGAACAGAATAACATAGATAAAGCTAAACCGGGAAAAATACAGTCATTAAGGATCGGTTATATCAACAATGGGAACACATGTATACAGCACAAAAAAAAACAGGAAAATCTATACATTATTAAAACATACAGTCGATAAGAATCGTTAATTTGATAGTTGACCACTCTAGCAACTATGCTAAGGTATAATATATTATATATACACATATACAGGGTGACCCATTGAAGACGGGTGATTTGGTTTTTTAAATAACGCAGTTGATGCTACAACGCAAACCGCGTGCTCCACGTTTAGTGCGCACACAAGACATTCATTTTTATCCAGTTTCAATTGTGGCAGCCTATAACGAGAAGGAGCGCGTCTTTTGCGTGGAACCTTACTTTCGGCGTGAATCGATCACGACAGTGCAAAGAGAGTTTCGAAAAGAATTCAAAGTTACGCGGTATAAACTTGTACCATCTCGCAATTCAATTTTAAGGTGGGTTGAAAACTGTCGAGAAAAATCAAAAAAAAAACCTCCCGGACAAAAAAAAAAACGAGTTCGGGCGTCCTGGACGCTCTGCTCGTCATCGTGCTGCTTCTTTAAACTTGTCGAAAGAATCTGTCCGCCGTATATTGCTGGAAGAATTGAAATTTCATCGTTATAAACTGTTAATAACTCAGGAATTAAAAGTACCGACGATGCATAACGAAAACTTTTTGCTGAAACGATGCTCAAAAAAATCGAAGACTAAGGGATAGATTTGAACAATCTTTTGATGAATGATGAAGCTCATTTCCAGCTATCCGGATTCGTATTTGCTTCCCTCACTTCGTCGTCGTCGTCGTCGTCGTCTGGTCCGTACATTGTTTCAACAAGATGGTGCGACGTGCCTCTATTCAGCAAAATGTTCGCAGTACTGCGTCTGGTAACAGCGGATTGTCGCGTAGCACGGATTTCGCTTGTCCGTCGCGCTCGCTAGATTTGACCGCTCCAGATTTCTTTTTTGTTAGGATACCTTATAAGATTCACATTTATGAAATACGTCCACGAGATCTGGAAGACCTGAATACTCGGATTTCTAAGAAATTCGAAAAATTCAGCGACCTATGTGCGAAAATTTTGTAAAAAGACTGAATGAATGTATTGTTGCAAATGGTGGTCATCTGAACGATATTGAGTTCCACAAATGATTGTAAGCTAATCTCTCGTTTTCCTATTTTTAAATAAAATGTCATTAAAAAATTTTAGTCGAGTAGTTTTGAGTTATTAAAAAAAAAAAAAAATACCGTTCGTCTTCTCTGGGTCATCCTAGATACATGCATTATATGTATGTTATATATAAAATATAAAATGTTGCACACAATCATAATAGGTGACGTTTATTACCCGCTATTCTGTAATATACAGTTAACGGTGAATAAAAAAATCCTTATATAACTAATTAAGGGATTTAAATAGTTCGCGGATCATGTACACCGCTGTCGACCATTTAATTAAACTGTCGCATCAATTTGAATGTTAAACACGATTCAACATAATTAAAATAAGTCGACGACCGTTTTCATTACAACTCGTCTAGCAGCGGAATCACTCATGAACTTATTAACGTAAAATAGAAAATAAATCTTCACAAGTTTTTTTTCGGATATTTTTGGACTTGATAAATCTTTAGAAATTTTGAACAATCCTGTAATCCGAATTATCTATTTCGGGATCGTCCCTTTAACCAAGTATTAACGCGACGACGAGGTGAACTTTAAATTTGATTAAAATAACGTAATTACAGTATGAAAACAATAAAATTAAACTTACGCTTATGGGAATCATTCCAATTTTTGGACTGACGTTACAATTAATCAAAGCTTGCTGGATAAACGCCAACAAACTGAGCAGAATATCGTGACGCACCATATTACCGATATACTGATCTATAAGTATATATATAAAAAAAAAGGGAGTTAAAATCTCTAAAATTTTTCTTTATGAAAAGTCACAAAGCTTTTCTCGGCTGTTAGACCATTATGAAGTATTTAAAAATATATAATATAAATATAAAATAAAAAAAATTAATTTAAGATTACAATTCACAAAAATCAGCAAAATGAAAAAACCAGTATTAATAAAACAAGCTGAGTAAAAAAATTACTACATTCCACATTCTTCAAATTTTCAAAACGTGTAATATAATCATTATCATAATAAAATGATCGTTTTTCGAATATAATCTAATCCGCTCGATGTCGCGATAGCATATGTTTCAATTGTGCGTGTACAAGAGAAATAGTGGACAGATGACTTGCGGAATAAATTTGGTACGGCAAAAACATATAGCTCAGAACTGTCTACGAAGAGCACCGGCAGGTCGTATTTTTTTTTATCATAGACAAATCTGGAAATGACGAGTCTCTCGTCATCAACTATATGTGGTGATTGAAATTTATTTTAGGAGGAGTCGACCCAGCTGCCGAACACTTAGATCGTATTAGTTAGTGGCACCGGCTCTACTTAAAATCGGTGACGCGTGTAATATTCTATAAACTTTTCGATTTAGCAACATCGTTGCTAACGGATTCGCATGAAAATCCAATCTCGATAAATACTTTGGATAGCCCGAAGGATTTCATCTTCTACATATCCATATCTGGAAGTATTTGTGTAATGTGTTGTTCGACACGTACCATGGAGTATACCATACGTAAAATTTTATTTTGGCACCGCTGGATTTATTGTTTGTTGCTTTATAGCTCGCAACCATAAAGCCATATCGGTTTTAATATCATGTTGGACAATAACAGTTTCAGTTGATAACTGAGACGTAGGTCCGAATAGGCAGTATAGCAAGTTCAGTTTTCTTAGCTGTAATTTGTGGTAACCGCGTTAGGGTTTGATCTAGATGAATTCCTAGATATTTCACACAAGGGCAATGTGGTCTTATTTTTCCGTTTATTTTAATTTGATATTTGCCACGATCAATTTTTCTATTTGTGAATATGATATGGGGCTGCAATTTAACTCGTTGATCATTATTTTCCATTTGTAAAACCAATCAACCGTCAGATCGTCAGTACTCTAGTAGTCGTATCAGGACAGTGATGAGTAGCTAGTATTATCATCAGCATTGCAATAAACGAGTTTTCTGGAATATCACTGGTAAAAATTGAGTATACGGATAATATTTATAACACGGGCATCGATTATTTAATCGTTTAGCATTCAGCGTAGTTAGATATTCCTTTTATCTTAGAAAATAAAAACACCCTATCCGTAGAAATATTTTAGAAACCTAATTTGTGTCGTACATTTCGGCGATTCGTACAGACGTAGGCTTATTACTGATGAATTCTGCTTATCGGATTATTATTAGGAAAACAAATATTCGATTGTAAAAATATCGCGATGATAACGACGTACGAGGCTCCCCCTAATAGGCTCTTTGTTATCGCATACAGACTTCGTTGCTACTTGTTTTAAGAACCTCGCACAAATTATTAATTATAATACGCAAATATATATATATATATATATATATATATATATATATATATATATATACACGTACAAGAATATAAACAAACGTATTAACAATAATAATAATTTTTGTTTAATTATTTTTACACATACGTATACATATCCCCATATAGATAAAATGAAAAATATATCTATAAAATGTTTTCTAATGATTAACGAATT
The DNA here is from genome assembly GCA_032883995.1 of Coronaproctus castanopsis. NCBI lineage: Eukaryota > Metazoa > Arthropoda > Insecta > Hemiptera > Monophlebidae > Coronaproctus > Coronaproctus castanopsis. The sequence goes on along the minus strand of CM065052.1, from coordinate 105,357,650 downwards.
TTGTCACATTAATTAAAAATAGTGAACTAACCTGGTTTGAGATTCCGTCTTCTATTCTGTCTTTTATTGGTACTTTTATTTCTTCTTTTTATTAAACGGACTAACTCCATTGTCGCCTGGCATTTTCTTGCTAAGCAATAACTATGGAAACTCAACTACTTTCTACTTTACTCTCCCGGCTAACAACTTCAACTCACTTCTTTGAAAATTCATCGCTAAAACTAAAACTCTTTTAAACTCACCCCCTCTATCAATTTTCACTATATTAACTACGCTACCTCGTGACCATAGAGGCGCGCTCTGTCACTTAATTATTGTTATTATTGTGTGAACACAACTGACGTATCTCAAACCAGGTTTTTTTTACAATAATAATCATAATAATACATCATAGATCGGCTAACGTGAAAAATACGAATAAATCGATTATTAAACTAACTATTAATTCTGACTGTTCTAAACACTGAAACGATTACTAAGCCAATAAACAATATTCAAATTTATAACAAAACTTAGCAAGAAATATAACACAAATATCGACTTCTACAGTTCACAAATCTTATCAGGTCGTGGCAAATTTTCAGCCTACCTATATAGGTTCCATATTACTATAATAACAGAATAGATGACGTGAAACACCTTATGTCTGAATGTCCAGCTTTTGCTTCTCAGCGTGCTAAATTTAAGATCGAGAAGACGAATTCTTTCCACTTGATACAAAGTAATATGTCTTGCTGAAATTTTCAAAGAGCGCAACGCCTGATAAATTTTCTATTACGAATTAAAACTTCTATTTAGCCTACCGGCAGGAAATCTAATTTCAAACGTAAATCCATTATATTGGCCAACTGTGCTGTTCGACTTTTGTCGCATTAGAAACTATTTTTAGATCGTATTAATTATTGTTATTAAACTTTCTTTTCATACGTATTTACTGGTAAATAATAATAATAGTAATAGTAATAGTAGTAATAATAATAATACGTGTACATGTACATATTGGAACTACTTACTAAGCGAACATTTCGTAGTGATCGGGACTATGTCGATGTCATCCTGTATACTATTATCTTTGGTATAAGTACACTATGCAGATGGCCCGTTGCACGTAAATATTTTTGTTCTGTTTTCTGTGTTTTATTTTTTAAACATAATTGATATAACTACAACTACACAGGTCACTCTGCACCTTTGTAAACAAATTAACTAATAAATTTTCCCCGCTTGAAAGAAAATAATCCTACATCCGATTAAATAAAAAGAGGGAAAAAAAAGAATTATCGGAGATTTAATTGAAACTTACTGGATAGATCGATCCAAGTATCGACGTTGCTATAGGTGACGTCTTCGGGCGAAGTTCGAAGATAATAGCTAACTCGATTGGCTAATGCGGCCGTGTAATTCTGCGGAAAATGCATCAGTGCCCAGACTTTGTTTTTTCTAACATCGTGTAAGGCGACTTCGTTACTACGGTACTCTATCTGAAAGTATTCGCAATGCTTAAACAAACGCCGAAAAGGATAAAATCCGACTAAAATAAATACGAGCGTATTATTTGAAGACGAACAGAGTAATGAGCATACGTTATACAATTTTGATACAAAATTATCAATTTTATACGGGTGTTTATTTTATGCAATTATTAGGTAAATTGTAGATAATTTTCGATGTATTTATACAAATAGTTTTAAAATTATGACATTTCAAGTCAACCGGAAAATAAAACATATCGTTAGTTTCACGTATAGCGGACATCGTGACTGCTTTAACTACAAGTCGACAAACCGACTTTTCGAATAAGTCAAGCATATGGAATACTAGTTGACACTACTATGTGAAACGTTATATGAACACGAATCATCGCGCGATAATTGCGATGATACTGTGTGTATCATATATAATTTTTTCGCGCGAAAGTTTCGATAAACATTTAAAACCATGTTTAATCTAATATCCAATCGAAAAAATTGTATGTAAATCTTAAAAATGGTATTCTAGTCAAAAAAATAATAGGAAACTAATTCCTTCACACCGTCAATTATCATTATCATTCTTCTTCTTATTATTATTATTGCAAAAGAAAGTGAAATTTTTTTTTCAGCTATCTAAAAACTAATTAAAATTTATCTACCAAAATGTTACTGGACACTTAATTTAACTGTTTAAAGAATTTGACAGAAAAAAAAAGTATGTTTAATATTAAATGTGTATGACTGTGGGCATGTGCAGAGATCTTGATGTGTCGTATTGTTGCTTACGTAGTCGGGAGCATCGTATATTGGTCTCAGAATGTTTTGAACAAGAATTGACTACTTTCTGCCGACTCCTCAAATTCGATCACATATTTCGAACTGTTCGGCAGATCAGTAGTTTATTCTTTAACTAAGTTGTAAACTTTTCTACGATATAGCATTGATAGCACCTAATATGGAAAAAATGCAACGATTGTTGAAGAAATTAGAAGATATAAGTAAATGCTATGGTCTACAAATAAATAATGAAAAAACTAAGTTAATGGTAATTGATCGGAAGAATACAACAAAGGAAAAACATAAAACCATTCCTGGTTATGAAACGGTAGAAAATTTCGTTTATTTGGGATCCTTGTTGGAAAGTAAAGGCGGATCTGAAGGTGAGATCAAGAGAAGAATTCAACTAGCACGGAGTGCGATGGTTAAACTAACACGGATATGGAAAGATTCCTCTGTTACGAAAAATACAAAAATTCAACTTGTACGCACTCTGGTTTTTTCAATATTTCTATATGGTTCAGAAACGTGGACGATCAGAAAGTCCGAACAAACTCGCATAAATAGTTTCGAAATATGGTGCTCGAGTTTCGTGGATGGAAAAGCGTACTAATACGTCTATTTTGGAAGAAATTCGTCCAACCCGCAGATTAACAACGGAAGTTCTCGCACGTATTATGAGATTTTTTGGTCATATCATACGAAAACATGACGGAATCGAAAGAACAATAGTTATCGGAAGAATGAATGGTGTGCGGCCAAAAGGCAGAGTACCAATTAAATGGACAGATGCAGTGACTGCTGCAGCTCGGATGTCATTTTCAAAATGCGTTCATGATGCCGAAGATCGTCCAGGATGGAGGCAGAAAATAATGAAACTGTTACCTTGATCACGATACTCCTACGTGGAGTTACGACTAAATGATGATGATCATGGCATTAGCGAGAACATGCGACTTACTTTTTTTGTTTCGTTATTCGTAAAATCCACGTTTGTCTAGTCAATCAAAAACGCCTCTACCGGTATTATAGACGTACGCGTGTAATTTTTAAATATTTCAAAGAATTGTAGTTTACATAGAATCAGTTGAAAATATAATTCTCACGGGGCCAAGTGTATAAAACAAACGGATACAGAAAAACTGAATAAAATTGTATAAATAAATATAGTACACATTAAAATTAAAAAAAAATTAAATTACGAGTATAAATCACTAATTACTGAATAATCATTAACAGCGCTTTTCAGTAGTTACACCATCTTCAAGTAATAAAATAAATAATAAAATAATAATTTAAATAAAGATGTATATACAAATATTTTTTATGTGTATTTTAATTATAACTTGATCCGAACAAGTAAACAATTTAAATTTATCGAGTAATAAATAAATGGAAAATAATAATACCGGAACTTACCTAAATACAATTTTGATTTCTACATGTTAATTTTAAATAATGGCATATATGTATATATATATATATATATATATATATATATATATATATATATATACATATATATATGAGTGTGTGCGCCGATGACAAAACAAATAATATGTGTCATGGTCTTCGCGGAGTGTATTTAAAAATATAGCTATCAGGGGGGGGGATGAAAAACACAATCTGTCTCCAAATTTATAGTAACGCCACATGTATATATGTAATGTATTGTATTATTAAAAAAAAAAAAAAATGTATATACAATCGGACACATTAATTAACGAGCTTTCTCACCAGGTTGTACGTTCGATTTTTAAGATATTCCATATAAAGGCAGCTGATGGATATATTTTGCGGCGTTTCTAAGAAACAACCTTTGTAACTGTCCGGAGTGCAGTGTCGAAACTCACCGAGTTCGTCGTTGATAATGGCTAACGGCAGATTCTTCGGTTTACGACCGATGGCGATATTAAACAGGAACGTTTGCAACAACGGTAAAATAAGTACGAACGCTATAAATCTAAACACACACGTCGGACAAGTATTATTAATTGCTTAGAATTTATTTTCGAATTTTGTCCTTACTTCACCGCGAAGGTTTCTTGTAAGTATGCTAAGTGAATTATATATATATATATTATATATACATATCTTAAAACTGATATAACACGATTTCCGAAAATAATTGAGTATTTCGTGGAGACAGTACATAAATAATTCCATAATAAAAGTAGATAGTCATAACACTTAGTAATAAGAAAGAATAATAAGTAATAAACACTAATAATAATAATAGTAGTTAATAATAATGACAATAATGATGAATATTATAAAATACAATCGGTGCAAATAATTGCAAACTTTGCATTTCATTAAATTTACTGAAGATCAACAGTCTGCTAAATAAACAACATACGGTATGGATAGCGGGCAACAAATTATAAAATGTAATTTATAAAGTAACGCACCCACATTACGGAATAGTAATGAAAATAAATAATAAATAAAATTAAAACGAAAACTACGGCGATAATGAATAACGAATAGCTCGTAAACAACAACGAATATTAGAATTAACAATGTTGCAATAGAACCGTAAGATTCAAGTATCTCGGATGTGTAAATCGATGAAAATTGGGATAAGAAATTAAAACATGAATCGAACAGGCATGAACTACTTTTATAAAGATGAAAAATTGATTTATAAACGAACAATCGAACTGACGATATTAATCTGAAAATGGTAAAATGCATACGCATATGATGGATATTATTGTACAGAAGCGTGGATCACTATTCTAAATTCGTAGATTGGTGGATAACCTTTATTAACTTATGATCCTAGTGACTAAAATTGTCTTTTTTCTGTCCACATTTTAAGGTTTGCATAATTTGTTGCTCCCGAGTATTCTATTATTTGATATATATATATATATATATATATATATATATATATATATATATATATATATATACTCCTTGGCCTTCCTTTGTATCGTTTTCCTTCCATTTTCACTTCAATTAGTTTGTACCAAACTTTGTGTCGAGTGAGCTGTCCACTTAATTATTCCTTTTTTCCCTCGATTCGTTTATGTTTTTAAATACTTTTTCGTTTGTCACTTTTTCTGTTCAACTAATTTTCTGTAATCTAAGACAGCACCACGTTTCGAACGCCTCTATTTTTTATACATTTAACCGTTGAACGTCCAAGTTTCCGATCCGTATACATTAGTATGCTCTATAAGTATGATCTAGCAGAGTGTTTCCTAGTTTCTACTTTTAAATTTGTCGACGTTAATAAAATTAATAGTGTTCGAGATGGAGCTTAAAAATATCGTCGACAGAGATAAAATCAGAAACGGAGAAACATTACAAAGGTCAGATAAAGAGAAGCAATTAATTAAGACGCTAATAAAAAGATGAAAACTTACATACTCGGGAAACATTGTGAGAAACTGAAAACATGAAATTAAAAATAATTATTTAAGCTTTCTCGTTTGAATTTATATCAATTTTATATATATATATATATTACACAAAAATGCAAATCCGGAAATAGAAGATATAAAAAATAAAATTTAAAACTAGAATTTCGTTTACTTACATGTATTCTCTTTTTAGCAGCGTCAAATTTTTGTATAATACGCCATTGTACTTCGTTTTAGAGAAGAATTTATCGTCGTCTTCAAATTTCGCCGATACTTGATTAAATTTAGTCGGTCTTTTAGCTGGCTAAAATCGAAGAATAAATACGATAAGTGTACGACAAATTTGCAATTATTATATATATATATATATATATATATATATATATATATATATATATATATATATATATATATACTTCTTAGTTTCAGTAAAAGAATCTTCATACGTTACACACGATGTTTGCCCATAATACACTGCAAACGGTGACGTTTTTCTCACACAGTTGTAGATTAAAATCGCACCTATGTGGGCAACTACTGCAGATGAAAGATGTTGGATAGATTGCTCCTCGCCACAAATACCCAGGACGAGCTCTCAGAGATTCTCCAACTCTTCATGTTGTCTCCTGTTCAAACTACCATTGTTATTAATATGTTTAGTGAACGCCATGTTTCGTATTATAGTTCGGCTCCTTGAGAAAGGTGTTCCTTATAATCGTCCATTCTTTCTTTCAAACATTATGTCGAGCGGTTTCCGGGCTTACTGTAAATTGTTTGATAATTGCCATAAAACTGTTGCGACACTTCAATCTTTTCATTCAGCTGGTTTACGTCCAAACATCATATGTCGGCTATCCGTTTACTGCTTGCTTTTTTCAACGCTGGAAGATATTTGCCGTCTGGTTGCAGGTGGAGTAATATCGGAAAAAAATGCAGATTTTATAGACAGATGTCAGACATACGCTACCGTCGTCTTGTTGTTTCGATACATCATATGCAAAAGAATGTATTTCCTTAAATGAAGTGGGGTGTCGCTGCATTCTCCGTGATAATTAAAGATTACCCGATGGTAAACAATTTTATGGTGCGAACTATGGTCGGCACCCGACAATTGAGTTGACGATCAAGAGTTTGTTCCATCACAACATTATATATACACGTATAAATATTATATATATATATATATATATATATATATATATATATATATATATGAATATATAATAAATGAATTAACGCGTTGCTCATTATGCAATTATACATAAAATAATGTCCTCGTTCAACAAACTCGAGTGCGTAAAGTGTTTCTTAGGGGAAAATTTTTGCGCGTCAAGTTTTAAGAAATAAAAATATTATGTGAATATATATATATATATATATATATATATATAATATATATATATATATATATATATATACACATAATTTTATGGATTTGTGTAATTTGAGTAAGATATTGGACCATGAAAATATTTAAATAATCTCACAAATTCGGGTGTATATATATATATAAAACATATAATTAAAAATACAAGAATTATTTTATTGCACCTCTTTTTCGGTAGAATTTTCTTGTTTATGACTTAGAACAAGAAATGCATCTTCGAGATTTTCGCATTCGCACATCTCCATCAACTTGGTCGGCGATTGTTCTGCCAAAAGGACACCTCCTCTCATTAAACCGATCTGTTTACAAAAAAAAAAAAAGAAATACGGGAAATAAATAAATTATTTGTTGTTTCGGTAATTAAAAATTACGATACGAGAATAATATTCATGTCTAAACAAGCAAGCCTACACTTACAATTATTATATATATGCATTATATATGTATGTATAAAAAGAAAAATTAATTGAAAAACTTTTAATTGAATATTACGAATTTGAAATTTTATGTTGCAGAAAATACAAAGGTGATTTGATTTTAATACTACTAGGGTTTGAAATATTTGACGAATACATCGTGTTAAAATGGAAACCGTAAACAAAGCGTATGTGGGAATTTAAACAATAGTAAGCGTGAAACCAATTTCGTATAGTTTCTGTATAAGATTGTGGATTTATATTCGAAGAAATTTTTTATTTCAAAAATCTTTTATCAGTGTTTGACATTAGACACCTAAACAAGCAATCCGTGATTAATTTTATCAGCGTTCGTTTCCATCGATAACGACCATGTATAATTCAACGTCGAGCGCTTTTTACTTCAATATCAATATTTAATTTCCAGCCTATCGTTAACAAAATTTCATTTCAGGTATTTTTTGGACATCGATAAACAAATTATGAAAACTCTATCATTTCATTGTAAAGAGGTCCCGCCGATTTCTACGCTCGATATAACGTAACTGCTCCTGAGCGAAAAAAATCGTACCCGAACATTCAGCATTAAGGTAACCTCATGATCCAAAACTTCCGACAGTTTATATCGCTGCCAGTTAATAACATCACGCGATACGATAGGTCCCAGACTGACATTTGCGCCAATAATAACGTTTAAAAATCAGTATAGAAGATGTGATGCGGAATTTTCCTGTTTGCCGTGAAAAAATGCTACGTCGTTGAGATAAAGGCTAACGTGTAAATTTTTTAACTTTCGATTTTTAATATATTCCATATAAAGGCAGCTGATGGATGAACTAACTTATCTCGCTGAAGGTGTTAGTCGCATATATTCCTTTTTCCTTTCCACTTATTTTTCTTTCCTACTTCTATCCATCATCGTTCGTTGTGGCATATAATTGTCGGTACAATGTAAATTAAAAAAAAATAAAAAAAAACTTGTAAACTATGTCATTAATTTACCGACATAAGTGTTTTTTAACACTTTATAATTTTCGAAAACATTAATCGTACTAACTTACACGGTATATACGTCCGATGGGTCAATGTCTAAATAGACAGGAAAACAAACCCATTTTCCTTCAAAGTCTATTCGCATACTACATCGATGATTTATCCGGGACATTCTTCGTTTTTACATGCTTATATCATTTTCTACGCATCGAGCGATTTTAGTTTTATCGCGTAGAAATTTCCTAGAATTCATTACGTTAGGTCCCAGACTGACATTTGCGCGAATAATAACGTTTAAAAATCAGTATAGAAGATGTGATGCGGAATTTTCCTGTTTGCCGTGAAAAAATACTACGTCGTTGAGATAAAGGCTAACGTGTAAATTTTTTAGCTTTCGGAGATAATTAATGTAAATGTGATATAGGGAAATATTCAGAGAATACTACTACCCCGTAGTTTTGAAGAAGAATTATTTTTCTGTTTTTTAACCGGTTCAGTCACGATGATATGATATATGAAATTGATGTTAATAACATTTTTTTTTACTTTTCGATTTACGTGAAATGTTATAATTTTAAAAATATTTATATAAATACATTAAAAATTATCTACAAGGACGCGGTATTGTATAATGAATACCTGTATAAAATTTATAATTTTGTGCCAAAATTGTATAATATTTCATCGGCTGTTTTTAAGTTATTTACAACTAAAACAGAAAAACATTACGTTAAACTGATAAGATACGACTAGCGAAAATACATTTTTTGACGATAACTCGCTGCTTTGGAACGACGAATTCGGTATCACCTGAAATAATGTTATGACTTGGTTTTTCATAATGCTTTTCAGTTAAAAATAATTGTAATTAGCGATATTCTAGAAAAACCGATATACTATCAAGACTGTTAGTGTCGCACTGGCCATTTGTAGCACTCCTATCGCCGCCCAAAGATATCTATTTTCCATTCTACGAGATGTGTATGCTTGGCCTTCACATACCTTTTACGACCCTTTGTTGACCAATACCAGGGTTGGTTACTTGATCTTCATCAAACATTGATTTAACAGAAAACACCTTATGAAGGCGACTACGAGCAGAAGTAGAGAGGAATATTTCCTTAAGGTTTCACCGGTATATATAAATATGAAATAAATAAATTATTATTTACTCCATTTTGTTTATTTTATTTTTCGCTGTAACGAGTGATACGGTTTGAAACAATTAACGCAAAAATGTACCTACTGTGTGTGCCTGCCAAGCTTCTTGAATATAATGCGTCGTAATGATTATGGACTTACCCTTAGCGGCCATTTTCACTAAACGTTGCCATATACTGAAAAGAAGATCATAAATTAATTACAAAATAACTTTGTTAACCGTAAGAACTCTCAAAATAATTTAACGTAAAGCACTTGCAAATATACACACACACGCATGCATGTACACGATAAAATATACGTATGCTATATGTATTATGTTAAAGCATTCGATAGAATAGAATGGAAGCAATTGTTCAAAACATTGAAAATGGTCAACAGATCGCATTAGTACAAAAAATTATATGAGAACAAAATTACGGCGGTAAAATAGAGAAATAAATTATCTAAAACAACAGAAATTTTCAAAGGAGTGTGTCAAGGATGCCTGTTATAACCGGCGCTATTCAATATTAATTCAGAATTCGCAGTAAACGAAGCATTAGAAGAAATTCAAGATGTAAAATAGGAGGACAATGTATAAAAATTATAAAATTCGTAAACGACCAAGTATTAATTACAATCAGGGAACAGATTATTAACAACGATATAAAAGTTAAACAGCATAATAGGCAAATATAGGATGGAAATATTTGGAAGCCCAAAAAAAAAAACAAAAATTGAAAAAACACCAACAAAAAATGTCAGAAGAAACAAACACATCAGTCTGTGGAATAAATCCAGAACAAGTCGATTTCTTCAAATATTTGTGACATATAATATAACAAAAAAAAAAGGTATATTATAGCAAAGAGATCCGGCGAAGCATTGTTTAAAAGAAAAAGGCGTGTAACAACGTAAAACTGGATTCCCCATATTTGACACAGAAAAATCTGTCTTGTAGATACGATTTTATAGTTAAATAGTATGAAGGATGAATGATATCCCTCAATTTGAAAAGGAGGCCAGGATGCCAGACGCGATCGAAAGCCTGTGAAACATCAAGAAAAACAGCTGAACAGTATTGTTTCCGTTCTAGCGCTGTTATTGAATAGTTGAATGATTATGCCGGAATCTAAATTGATGAGACGGAATTATCCCCTCCTTTTCCAAGGATGGATATATTGTAGGCTGATAGGCCTATATGAAGTACATAGGTGAGATGGTTTATTAGGTTTTAATACCATTTTAATTATCGAAAATTTCCATAATATAGGATAATAATTCAAACGAAGCATTCCATTAAATATATAAGTGAGCAATAAAACTACTTTGTTTGGTAAAAGTTGCAGAATCTCTGATGTAATAAGGTCAAATCCTGGTGCTCTTTTTTTAGGCAATTCCATTATTATTCTCTTTGTTTCAGCAGGGAAAATATGTTTAGGTGCTTTGGATACAGGTAGTGGGCAATTTAAATGTTGAAGGACCCTATTTATATGACTGTAGTCGACAATATCGTTGTGTACTTGGAAGGTAGCTGCAAGGTGTTTTGCAAACGCTTATGATTTTGTTTTGTTCGGTAATTATTCAGTTACCATCTGAAGGATTGGAGCTTTCACGTTTGGACAAGGAGGAGTTTCCTACTTGCTTGCCAAAGTGAACCATCTTGTGTGGATAATGAATTAGTGAACTTGGTAAAGGATGCAGATCTGTATTTTTGAATTTCGGAATTTAATATCCTGTTTAATCGGTTCCATCTCGATTTATCTGAGGGGAGCCTTGTGCGTTTCCATATAGATCTTGCCCTTCTTTTCTGAGTTATTAACTCTCTGATATAAACTGGGATATAGTGTTGCCTATTGGATGTACTTTTTTTTTTAATGAAGAGGAATTCCAAACAGCTTGTTGTATTTGCGATGTGAGTCTGTTTACTGCTTCATCAACGTCATTGAATGTTTTGAGAGAAATTTTTTAAGTATATTTTTTCATTCAATAGTTTTTGGAATTTATAGCTATTAATAGGTGAAGTATGTAATCTATCTGGCGGTAACAATGAGGGAGTAGTATTGTTTAATGTAAGCAATACAAGGCTATGATACGATGAAAGATCATGTAGTACTTGCGCCAACCTGCCTTAGTAAACGTTTAGAGGCAACAAATATATCAAGTATATCAGGGAGTTTCCGCTGGGAAGCCGGCAATTATGTGGGTTCATTAGCGGAGATAATTTCGTACTTATTGGTGACGGAAGTTAATAATACACTTCCATGCGGATTGTTTGCTCTGCAGCCCTACTGAAAGTGTTCAGCGTTATAATCCCTACCTGCAATAAATCTGGGACTAACAAATTTAAAAAAGATGACAACACTTGATGTGTAACTTTCTGATTAGGAGGGCAGTAAAAGAAGCAACGTTCATGACAAAGTTAGAAGTTGAGACAAAAATTATTATTAATTGAAGACACGTGGATGATAAGTAAGGGACATGAGAATAAGTATTGCAGTACCATCATGTGCAGTGCCATCTGAATGTCACTTCTATAGGTTAAATTAACTGTGAAGTGTGTTTCTCTTATTAAAGCTATATCAATACGTTTTTCATGGAGAATAACATAAAGTTCGTTATATCGTGAGGTAAGTCCATTAGCATTCCAGAGAAGTATGACTAAGGATTGGTGTGTGTAACTATTCATAATTTTGGAAGTAAGTATGCGTTACAAGTTGTGTTATTAAAGAGAATTGGTGGATTGATTAATGATCGGAATTCGTTTAGAAAATCAGATAAGACATTGCTTATATCGGCAGAGGGTCCGGGGTTAATCTGCGTGGAAGAGTGAGAAGTTTGATGGTTAGTAGAACGTTTAAGAACTTCCGCATGTGAGGATGCAGTTGGCCTAGACAGAATATTAGATGATTCGAAATTAATATTAGTGTTCAATTTATTTTGTTTTGGTTGTGCTAAATGAAGTTTAACTGGTCGATCTTGGCTTTGCGGATGATCAGTATTTTTAAAAACATGCCGAGGAGCATTGCAATTCTTTATAGATAGAGCAACCTTTGTAGTTAGCCGGATGAGACTCCTTACAGAGAGCACAAGTAGCTGGAATGGAGGCTGGTTTTTGACATATATTTGTGAGGCGATCATTTCCACAGCGGGCACATTTAGAATCTTTTGCACAGTAACGTTTGGTATGTCCATATGGCATCGATGGCACTGAGGGATAGTTTTATGCCTGCAGGATTCCTCTACTTTAACTACTGTTAGATATTTTTCGTTAAATATATTTGCATTATTTGCGTGTTGATTCAAATCAACAAAAAATAACGGTAGTGGAATTTTTGTTTTATTTTGAATTATATTTGTAACCGATTTAACCAAGTACCCCATACTGGTTAGTTCGTCAGTAATCGCTTCAGTTGATGTAGAGGAGTGAATGTTTCTTATAACCACTCTAAATGGTTTGTGTTCTTTTAGTTGATATGTAAAAAATTTTGTATTTTGTTTCTATCAAATATTTAACTATGTTACGGTAGTCGTCTGAAGTGTTAGATTTAATACCATTAATATTCGCCTTAAAAATAAGTTTTTCTTCAGCTATGTCCAATAATTTTTTTCTTAATGCAACAAAAACAGTAACACCCTCAATATGAATTGGGAGCGGTTTGACAGAATTAGAGGCGGAATTATCCGATTTGGTATCAGTCATGACTATTTCATGAGAATTATTTTCGCTATTTATTTCTTTAGAATTGTCAGCTAAAAGAGAAAACCTATTTTTCAGTAGGCCAGCAGATTCTACAGGGGAGCGTCAATAGTGTCCTTTTTTTTGTTTACGGAAACATAGACTTTAAAGGAAGATATAAATTGAGGCTTGTCGACACGTGCTAAAAATTCGTGGGTTGATCAAATTACAAATGAAAAAGTTTTTAACCGGGAACAAGAGGAAAGGTCATCTTTGAAAAGGATTAGACAAACAAAAATTAAATGGATAGAGCACGTATTAAGACATGACGGCGTATTGAAAGATATTATAGGAGGAAAATTCTCATGTGTAGGTCGAATGGAAAACCAAGATAGTCACTGATGGACTCGTTCAAGAAAGAAGCGAACATTAAGAGCAGGCTAACGTCAGAACGGAAAAAATTAATAACTTCTATGATAGGGGCGAATCAGTCTAGGGATTGATACACCGATTGATTGATACATATATAAAAGACGAATTGTAGAAGAAAAAAAGTGATGCCTAGATAGATGATTTTATAACAAATAAAAAAATATTCAATATATGCGCATAAGATAAAGATAAAGATAGGGTTCCATACATATCCCAATGAGTCTTTGTACCACTTAATTTAACTATCTATTTTTGTTCCTTTAGCCCAAAATATGATAATAGAATAGCCGTGATATCCGTAAGAATAAATTGAACCGACAATTTTCTTGTAATCAATACGATATTATCTTACTCACCGAAACATAGCTATCGGTCGATACTACTTTTGTTTATCATCGCTTACGGTGGTGCATTAGCATATGCTATTTTACACGCTCTCCAATGAAATTCTTCTGAACATTAAGTGCAACACAGTTTGTATTTGTATTATATATTTCTCTTTCTATTGTCCGCCAAATAATAATTTCAATGTTTGTTAATAAAACTCTTTCTCGATATAATGTCCTGAATAACCGATTAGGAAGCAACCTATATAAATTATTCTTTTTTCCGCGTTTACCAGCCTAAAATGGACCCCCTTGCAACAGAGACGCGGATTTTTAAAATTTTCTCGTTTGCTTATGTAACTCGCTATTATATAAATAGTTCATTCGCCTCACACTATATTCCATAGTAAGAAAATCTTTAACGATGAGTGATGCGAGTCCGCTCGAAATGTTACTAACTAGCTTATGTGGTTTTTACTAAAAGTAAATTTTACATTATACATTACAGTAACAAATATAAATTGCAGCATTTAAGCTAGTTAATAGAAACAAGACCATGTTCGATTGGTTAGCTTATAAAACACGTGGAACCTATACCTAGGGCAGTATTGCTGACTACAAAAGAAATAGTTGGGAAAATTTTCATCAATTATACCTAAGTCTAACCATCGCCCCTCTATGAATATTCCAATAATTATGGTTTGCGGTTTCTTATTTATAGAATCTACAGTTACGAGTACAAGTTCGCTCAAAGTCTACTTTAAATTTGAATGTATTCCGGGGCCCTGCGGTACTGATCATTTAACCAGATAATCTTTATTAAATACATTTATACTTCTCTTTTAGTTTACATGAAATTTGCATAAAGAGTGCTGAAAAAAACTGTAGTTTATCCCGAATAAAACATTACAAATCTATTACCCGGGATTATGTCATGGTTCTATAATATGAAAATGGAACGATTAAGTTACGAGGTCTTATTGCTGCAATTTTTTTTACTGAGATTGGGCAACAGTTTCCAAATTGTACGCTAGCTACTAATTCAATTCAATTCAATTCAATTCAATAAAGTATATTTATGTTTTTATACATCAGCAAATAATAAGTAAATAAAAAAATGCGCATACCGAGCAGCATTAACGCTCTTACTACGCGTCTTAAAAAATAGCGTACAAAGAAATCTTAAAATTTATTTTATAATTATACAATAATTATACAGGGAAAAAAATACAACTAAAAACCCTGCGTAACCGAAAATAGAGAAATTAATTAATTATAGATCTTAATAGTACAATAAGAATATGGGTAAAATTATACAAATTATATTAAGGTTAAACAGATAAATAAGAGGATAGAAGAGAGAAATACTGATACAATAGATTACATGAGGATAGAGACTTATTAATAACGACTTAAGTAGTTCGACAATCTGGTGCTAGAGAAATGAATGTTTAATTCTTTTGTGTGTATATTTTTTATATTTTCTGGTCAGCGAGTCGCGAGTATAGTTTCCAATTCGCTTTACGATAGGGTAATGGCTAGTCAGGCATTTGCTGTAGAATCTATCTGCTTGTTCCTGTACTAGCTCAGGAATATGAAGAGCTGCATGCATGTCAGTTATGTTAGTATAGTAAGGGGCATTAAGTACAATACGCAGACATTTATTTTGAACAATTTGTAATTTATTTAAGGTGGAATTACTAACACCGGACCAAATTGGGCAAGAGTATAATAATATCGGCAGTATGTATGCTTTATATATTATTAGTTTGTTTTTAATACTAACTTTAGAGCGTTTGTGAAAAATGGGGAAAATTTTATATAATCGGGAGTGCGCTTTGTCCGTGATGTGTTTAATGTGTTCATGGAACGACAGTCGCTTGTCCATTGTAAGACCAAGATATGTTACACGAGGTTTCCACGGTAGTTGCCTGTTGCTTATTTCAATGTGGTGAGTTATTTGCGGCCTGCGTCTCGTAAATAGTATAGCTTCCGTTTTTTCGGTGTTAATTTTAATTTTCTACTTTGTGTAATATTTGTATATTTTGTAATAACTTTTGGTGAGTCTGTTTGTTATTGTATCGATTCGATAGGAAGCTGTAAATAGAGCAGTGTCATCGGCGTAAAGAGATGTAATCCCTCAGCCGAGGCAAATCATTAATATATAAAATATATAGGAAGGGTCCCAAGATACTACCCTGTGGAACTCCAGCTGTTAGTGTTTTAGTACTAGAGTAGGTATCATTTACCTTAACAATAAACTGCCTATCAGTTAGATACGATTTCATGATCATTATAAGTTGCTTGGGAAAGCCATAATGAATCATTTTGTATATTATGCCATTGTGCCACGTAGTGTCAAATGCCTTTTCTACATCTAATAACAATAGTCCAGTATGTTTGTTCAGGTTAAACTGATCAAGAATGTGATCAGTAAGGCGCGCTAGCTGCATGACGGTTGAGAGAGTTGGGGTCTGAATCCAAAACATATATTTGGTGATCGATGTATTATTGTAGAGTGTTCCCGTTATAACTCGTATTTAAACGTATTCTCTTAGCCATTATTTTTTTTAGTTTATAATTTACAATATTCATAAAATGCTTGACCCGAGTAAGCTAGAGATAGAAGACAATGAAAAATAATTGACAATACTAGGCTAGGTAACTTAGGTGTGCAATGTGAAATTAAACTAGGAAGTCAAGGTCTTATTCCTTACTGTCCTGTGCAACTCTCTCATATTGTCTGTTGTGTATGAAATTTGTTGTTCCTTCTTCTGTATCACAAAAACTGTTTGCACCCCACCCGTTTTTTTAAGCGAAACATTTATTGGTGCGTTATATACGAGGAGTTAACCCGTAAAACGAGCGAGCGATACAGCCACAGACTTATACATATAGGCAATGCAGATTTGAGCGAAATAACGTATAGCCGTGCGCGCATGCGCAGGAAAAAGAATACGGACACGCAACAAATTGTTACGCGTATATGGATATAAAAACATTTTGGTCATCGCCGCGTCAAGTTAAGCATAGCGGACCGTTCCTTTTGTTTGTGAAATTTGCACGAAATCGTGAGTTTATTAAATAAGTGTCTTCTTGGGAAAACGTCTTTAAGTTTCACTTCTAGTTTTTTTTACCTATAACATACCAGCTATTTATCTCCTACGCCACATGTAAAAATTTGTAGAGATTTACAAAGAAATTTGAATATACATATATATTACTTTACCTTTGGCTCAAAACCGGATCTAGACCGACAGTTGGTTCATCCAATATCAATAATTGAGGATCGTGCAGTAATGACACAGCCACTGAAACTCTTCTTTGTTGGCCACCGCTGTATACAGATACACACGCAAATATATTATATATATATACATTTTTCACATTTATTTAAAATTACAGGTATTGAAACAAACTACATCAAGCGCTGCATAAAAAAAAAAAAAGTAGGAAATATGGAAGAAAAAGAAATAAATCAGGCATCCTACCTTCAGTATCTACAACATGAACTTCCCGATCTTCGTCCTTTTAGATCCTCTAACCGGCCGTAGAAGCTTTGCTATCGATTTAAAAAAATACTCTTGTAATCAGAAGTCCTATACTACGACCCAAAACTGTGCAAAAACAGTCTGACTCGACATTAAGTGCCAAAGCATATTGAAAAAAAAAACACACGCAGGGAACTTAAAGTACAGTAGTAATGTATCGGTTAATTAACACGAGTTGTAGACTTAGTATTTACAACAAACTGCAACTGTGCACGCAAAGAGGTACTACAACCGGTGAGGACCTAAAGTTTCCAACTACGGAATTGCACTAGAGTTGATGTAATTCAAAAGTTTCAAAACGGAATGATTCGTTATATTGTCAATGTATAGTATGCAAATTTTCATACAGATCTTCGTATAAGTTCTACTTACGAAGTAATCAAGAAAATTGTAAACCAAGAAAAGATGTTATTCAGGCGCCGAAATTTTGAAGGAACCTATCAGAGATTTAAACGAAAGAATGCGTTTGAACTCTACTGCTAATGCTGTAGATCCTCACAACCCGTTAAAACGCTGATTGATCAAACAAGATATCAGATTCATCTACATTCGAAACTAAAACATAGTTTGTAATAATAATAGTAACAGATAAAATAAATCAAATGCCTTCAAAAAATTTTAACTTTCATCCTTTACATATATCTATATTTACTAAGTCGAACATAGTTTTAACGGGCTTATACAAAAGCAGTTTATGTGGGGTAATTTCACCTCAACAAGCCAATATAAATTGCTTAATTTTATATTCATTTCGTCTCTTTTTTAGGGTGTCCGCGAATTCTTAATAAGCTAATTATAATGTGTGTATATTCGTACAGTGTGAGCATATGTGTCGTATGAATATTTCTATTACGTCAACGGACAAAGTAAAATTGTACCTTAAATTCGATATGAATCGGTGTCCAGACGGTAATTCTAAAAATTCCAGAAGGTCGATTCCACGAACTTGAATTTGTTCTTGGGTCATGCCAAATATATAACCGTAAAAATTGAACGTTTCAAAAATTGTTAACTGATCGTGTAACGTTAAGTCCTATTTTATTAAAAAAAAAAAAAAAAAAAAAACATGTATAAACCATCATATATATATATATATATATATATATATAATCTAGATGTCCGAATAAACGATAAAGGAGGCTCAAGCAAAGAAATAAAAAGACGATCTGCGATGAGTCTAAATGCTATGAATAAGTTGCAACGTATCTGGCGGGATGGAAATATCACTAATTGTACAAAAATACAACTTGTTCGTAAACTCCACGGATCAGCAATATATTGATGCATTTGAAATGAAATGTTGGCGCATAATGCTGGGAATAAAATGGCACGATAAACAAACGAACGTCTCGATCATTCAGCGTCTTAATATAGATAAACGATTGTCACAAGACATACGCGATAAAATGCACAAATTTTTCGGTCATATAATGCGTGCACGAGACTTAGACAGGACAGTCACACTAGGAAGAATGAACGGACATAGAAGAAAAGGTCGGCCAATGACCGGATGGACGAAACAAATATGCCGACGTGTTAAACTGTCAATACCAGATTTGGTACACTCGGCAGATGATCGACAACTGTGGAGGAATTTTATTGCTACATAATGGTCACGACGGTCAATTATTATCAATATGCGACTGTAGATATATATATATATATATATATACAATAAACACAACAAAATAAAAACACAGTTTAATCACTATAAGAAAAATTTTATTTGCACAAAATTATTAACACACTAAAATCCAGACATGTAAGGCGACTCGAACAACATTAAACGTCGAACCAATATGCTTTCTTGATAACAGTCAAACAAGACGAAGATTGTTGAGAAAACATGTCTTAGATGGTGTATTAAGTTTTTTTTTTTTTGGTTTTTTTTTTTTGTGGTTCCCCAATCCGCACTTATGCGGTAGGGCAAGTATATTAAGCAATTTGTGATAAAGGTACAAGGAACCAGAGTACTTAATAAATAACTGTGTGAAAGTGTAGTGTAGCTGAAACAAAACAGAATCAAACAATTATTACAAAAGTTAACTAGATGTGTATGACAGTTCCCTGCAAAGTGTAAAATAATAAAATATATATATAAGATGGTAAGGGATGAAAAACATAGTCCCTTAAACCATCAATGATGTGTGTAAAGAGTTTGTGTCTTAGGTTAGTAAGCAGGATGGCCATCACCTTGCACAAGTTATTATATAAATAAATAATACCTAAATTAATTGCGGCCTCTCTGGCCGTAGTAATTAAGAACATAATAATATAAGAAAAAAAAATTGCGCGAACCTTTTATACAATTATATCATTACCAAAAAAACGTTTTTATTTATTTTTATTTAGAATTCATAAAATCACTACTCTCCGATATATCAATATCTATATACTCGTGTATATATACATATATATATATATATATATATATATATATATGTATATAATAAAGATAGATAGGTAGATAGAGATAAAAAATAAATAAGTAGTACCAACAATTGATTTCGTGAGTAATGCACAATCTTTTAAATGATAAATTAATTTTTGCGGATGAAAAAAATTATTATACTCTAAATAAATAAAATAGAACAGAAATACAATCGATCGTTTAAGTAATTGTCATTAATGTAAAACTGCTTATAAAATGCGTGATATGGTAAAAAATATAACCGCGAGTATCTTATCAAAATATCCGATTTTCACTAAGTCCATGGCCGTAGTGCAAAAAAATATTTTATTCACATTACATTACGTCTGGTGACGAATCAGTATAGAAGATTTACAATATTTAGTAGAAAAACCTAAATAATAAATGCCGTGAATATCGAAATTAACATTTTAAAAAACAAATTAACGATCGTAGATACTAAAGAAATAATCACTTCGAACGAAATAAAAGTGAACGTACAACAGCCAACGAAAGCGAATAAAATACTTCGACTTGAATTTATGATAAATAGGACCCTAACTGCGGTATCAAAACCCGGATTGAAACGAAGAGAATTCAAAAATAAAAAATACAATATTTTTGTGTCTAGCGACTAGATTGAGAATAATTAAATGTTCTGTACTTTCAGTCCTGATGTACGTGGTGAAAACTCGGACATTTCAAATTTAAAACAACGACATTTACAAGCGTTCGAAGTGTAGTTGTGCAGAAAAATATTAAAAAGACCGCGGACAGTTAAAGTTTACCATAAAGAACTATCGTATACAATGAAAAAAAGATAGGAAATTGATAATTAAAAGCCGAGGAAAACGGGATACTTAAAGCGTGTAACGAGAAGTAAATATGAGTAGGTTTACTTGGAGGAAATATTGAAGAGAAACGGGACCTAGGATGAAAACGAATGAACTGGACTAAAAATATACCGCAATGGTTAAATATCGGGAAAGTTT
The DNA here is from genome assembly GCA_032883995.1 of Coronaproctus castanopsis. Taxonomy (NCBI): domain Eukaryota; kingdom Metazoa; phylum Arthropoda; class Insecta; order Hemiptera; family Monophlebidae; genus Coronaproctus; species Coronaproctus castanopsis. The sequence goes on along the minus strand of CM065052.1, from coordinate 105,336,701 downwards.
CGGAAACCTTAAGGATAGCTAATAAATCGAGATAACAATGTCGTCATATGATCGTCAACCTATTTATAGGAGAAGGCATCTGAAGATTGTAGTTATATCGTCAGACGTATCCGTTTTAAATCGGCATTTATAAGTTCTCATCCGGCTGTTTTCTAAATTTCATTTCGAATATTCTCACCGCCATCATCATGTCCATCCCCTGTTCAGGAAGTCGGTGCTGTACGTTGGTTTATTATCATTTGTATTATTTCTGGCGCTAATTTTCTTCTATTAGTCCCGTATTTATATACTCTAGTCTTCTCCTTCTTTTTGATCTTTTTCCTAATTCTTGTATCGTCAAAAAGATCCGCTTCTCGCAATCCTACAATATCACACTCAGACACGAGGTAGTTCATCATTGACGTTACTCTTATCAATATGAAAACATAGATTCTCACGCGACGATTTTAATTACTTTACGAAACTGTTAAAATCCAACTTGTTAACATTATTAGTTCGTAATTTTTGATATTACAATCCTATATAATGTATCAGTTTTACTTATTTGTGAAAGATCGAGTCTTTAACAATTGAACGAAAGTTTGCTTAGGAAGTAGTTGCTTACTGTCAAATACATTCAGATGATTATAAAATATATTTTCAACGATTTAAACAACTAAAGAAGTTTCGTTAGATTATTGACGTACAATGATGTGTATCAATGTTTAATAAATTATTCTCCATTTTGTATATATATATATATATATATGTGTGTGTGCTTGTGTTCCTCCTCTTATGTTGATTTTTATATATTATAACTACATGATATGACATTAGTTAGTTCAACCCGCACCTATATTCGCGGGACTGATTGTTACAAAAATTATATCTTCTTTAGAAATATCTCGTTGAGGAACTTGTTCTGTATAAATATTATTGACTTTCCCGCATAATTTTAATTAAATTAAGCTAGCTAAAATTCACCGCGACATATCTTAGGCACGTTATCTTCAATGTTTACAGCATATATATATGACAAAATATGCTAATAATTATTATCGAAATAAAATGCTCTTCAGCCCGACCATTCCTTAGTTCTCTGCAACTCTCTCATATAGTATATTGTGAGTGAACTTCTTTGTTTCATCTTCCTATCGCAAAAAACTGCCTGTCTATTTTTTTTTTGTTACCTATAATATATCAGCTCTTTATCTTGTACGTTCACCTATTTTATACGTTTTATCGCGTTGTTTAATTTTCTTCGGATAATTGTGTGTTCGTTAGGCTGTCTGCATCTGATATTTTTAACATACACTTAAATATCCCGCTTTAATAACTCCGATTTTTTTTCATCCATTTTTGTATCTTTCTAGCGTACTATCATATATTTTTTTTTTCACTGTACTATTATATTGTGGACCATGCAACTAATATGTTAAACTTATTTCCGATTTCGAACTGATACCTAAATATTTTTTATTATAATCATCTTCTTCAAGTAACGACTGCATCTCAACTAGTTCTCGTCTATCTTCTTCTTTTTTTTACGACACATCGGAAATTTCTCTGTTACAATCTGTGTGGGCTAGCTGTTCAATATTCGTTTCTATCCACATTTTGATATCGCACATACATGAACGTTTTCTTCGTCCAACTTTTCTTCTGTCCGCATTTTTTTACTCCTAAAGTGTCTTACATCTGACACGACCAAAGTGTTTTAACTTCTTGTTTCTTACTGATTAATTCGCAATTTTTTTTCGTCACTTGCGGAACATCGTAATTAGTTTTCTTCTCTCAACTTATTCGATTGTCAGCATTTTCTCCAACAGCGCTATGTTTTTTCAAACGTTATCAAAGTTTCTATATGGCAGTTATTCAGGATCCAACATTCGTATCTGGCGTAGCATTTAAGAATTGCGAGTCTTACTTCCAAAATTTAGCGTAGCGATATACTCAAATAATTAAAAATCAAAACTTTATTCTATTTCGAGCATCGTAATAATTTGTTAATACTGTTTTATCCGTACCATTAATTACGTAGGGTATATACTATGCGCGTTATATATATATATATATATATATATATATATATATATATATATACATACATATATATATATATATATATTGTATGTACAAATTCGCACACATGTGTACACAACTATGCAAATACATTCGGAAATATATTATCACAGTAACGTACGCATTATGTAATAACGATAGCAATCACATTTATATCATTATTAATCCGACGTAAATTGAGTCATTACGTAAATAAGCCCTAATTACGTTCAAAAATAATTCTTCACTAGCCTAATTCATTGCAGTAGGATCATTATCCTTGTAACATGTCTAGATCGACGTACGCTCCAAATAACTATGTGGTAATTCATCCTCGCAACGCAGTTTTAGATATTTTCCATTCACACATACAAATATATATATATATATATATATATATATATATATATATATATATATATATATACACGATACCTGAAACACACGTTATTCGACACCTATGTGAAAATTAACTGAAACCGGACTAGATAAACACAGTTAAGTCATATATAGCAAACAACGTTAAACTTTCAACGTTCTCAGTTAAATCGGACGAAAATCATAAAAATCTCATAGATGTCTTCAGATACAAATGAACCAGTTTTAAAGCGAACTCTGATAAATCCGGATTAACCGCTTACGCAATTATTGAAATACTGACGATCTTAGTTGATTCATACATGATTTTCACGATTTCGTACTGTACTGAACCGAATAAATCGCAATTCAACATTTTACACGATCAGTTTTAATTTTCCACAAATTCCGTAACCACTTTTATCCTTATTTGATTTTTCTTTTCGAGAAGAGCAAAATACATCCATTCCGTATCTTGAACGTCGTTCAACAGTTTTCTTCGAAATTAAGAATTACATTACGTATACGTTTCAAGGCAAACGAATGATGCACGTAAGCCTACGTAAAAATTTTTGGAATTTATTAAACGAGCAGATTCGACTAACGACTGGTGATAATTGAAACATTTAGCGTTAATACAGAGAACGTAATGAAATTATGTTTCCTTTAATTTTATGTAGCCATCTGGTTCTAATGAATCAACTTGAGCTCTAATGTCAGGCAGCATTTTAAACTTTGTACGAATAAGGGCGCACTGCCAATTTTTCAATCCCATTTTAAATATAAATTACTAAAAAGGTGACTCACGGTCGAGTTCGAATATTCGACTTTATAAAATTTTTATGGGAACTGATACGTAATTTTGTGAAATATAAACAAAAGTAGTTAAAATCGCTAAATTTAATACGTTAATCAACAAATTAAGTTTAGCGATATTAACTACACGTTTTTATTGACATGTGACATACATCAGGATATAAAAACTCTCTTAATGTATGTGTAGGAATGTATACGCGCATTATATATATATATATATATATATATATATATATATATGCGTGTGTGTGTGTAGCAAAATAAAACAGACGCAAGGATGCTACCTTGGAGAGTTATAAACCGTCGATTAAAACGTTAACGAGATGCATTATCATCGTAATACACCTCCTATGTTTCACAGCCACGTACGCTTTGAATCGAGTATGTAAATATATATATGTCTTGCACCTAAATAATATACTTAATAATTCATAATTTGTTCTTTATAGAAGGCTCGTGTAAATATCGAGGTAAAATGTGACTGCAGATTGACACTGTCTTTAAACTCTAATAATACTTGTCGGAAAAGTACTAACTCGTTTTAATCATCTGTAATTACAGAATCGTATTATTATGAAAACTATAGTTTGATAAAAAGCAATGGAAACATTCGAAGATACCATGGTCCGCATCGGCCACTAAATGGGTATCCCCATATGATGTGAGTAATTAGGAGAACTAACAAGTTTCAATTTATGTAGCGAATCCGGAAGACTACTGTCCAGTCTTAGTCGACAAATGGTAGTAATAAAACCCCCGTGTAATTTGATCGTTTCAACTTTAAGATGTTACCGTAGAATATGCAGAATGTAACGAATGAATAAATGTTTTAAATTACGAATACTCGGCGCATTAATAATAAATAATAATAAAAATACGATAAACAGGTTTTCTCGAAGGCTTTACGACAGATTTAAAATATTAGTTATTAAAATGAACAACAGTAATAACGGGTTCAAAGACCTCTCGGTATATCACACGCGAAAAATATATTCGGCGACTTTATTCGCAGTAACTACTCTATGAGATGGTTCCATTCATGCGAGGTGGTACTTGTCGCGAAAAGGAGAAGAAGAAATTTTAGACTATATTACATTTCGTCGATTGGTATATATTGATGATATTAATTTCAATTGCAATTCTAATTTAGAAGTTAAGTATTCAAATTACTAACTAGATTATTCTTCATAAAGTTTCATCAATTAGATTACATATATATATATATATATATATATATATATATATATATATATATATATATATATATATATATGTGTGTGTGTGTATATATATATATATATATATAAAAGAGAGTCATAGTAATAATGACGAATAAGCACTCATCACTTACATGGTTCCAGCGGGAACGGTCATATTTAAACCTTTCAAAATCAACGGACCGTTTCTATATTGTTTGTAAGCATCTCGAACCATTACAGCAGCCGGATTCACTTTTCCACCGGACACGGTACTTATCTGCAATTCTTCCATCATATTTTCGGCTAGTTTTCCTTTTTAATTACACTTCCCGATTGTTATATCGGATACCTAATGTAACAGAAAACACAATTATAAATTTAGTTTAATCGAAATTTTATAAATCGTAATAATCGATTTTTAATCTAATTTCGTTAGTATAAAGTGTAAGAGGTTTAATCGTCATCATCGTTATTAGTACAATCTTAAGGCTGGTCCATTATCAAGATAGTAAGCTTCTATCTTTACCGATCTTCCGCAGCTCCTTTTAATTCGGCGTAGTTCTTTAATCCAGCATCTTTTAACAGGGTTGTTATCGATGTACTTATCGGCCTTTCGCCGGTTTTTTTCCTTAGGTCGCCCATGCCGAAGTACACGACCCATCCAAGTTAACTGCGTTTTCCTTCCAATTTAAGAACGACCTTTTCTCTTCAATTTGTCGTAGTAGCTGCGTTCATTTTGAATTTTTTCTACTCAACTTTGTTACCTTCGAGAATATTTTGAAGTAATCCCCCTATGCCGAAGTACATAACTAATCCAAATTAATCGTGTTTTCCTTATTCGATTTAATATCGACATTTTCTCTTCAACTTGTCGTATAGTACCTATGGTCATTTTAGATTTTTTCTATCCGACTTATTCGTTTTATTTTCCCCAATCCCATCATTTTTTTTTTTTTGGCCTAGTTTTCACCCCTTAGCCAGTTTAAGTGGATTATTCAGACTATAAACTTATATTATTAACCTTAATAAAATTATATAATATACGCGCATCTAAGGAGATAGCATCCACAATGTTGTATTGGAAGCGTATTCCTTATCGATAAAAGTTCACAAATAAAGATGTTTCTATTTTTGTATTTTGGGCAGGACCAGATCTGATGTTCGATGCTATCTTCGATATTACATATCTCACAAACTCCCATTCTGATGATCCCCAATTTGGCAAGATGACTAGGTGAACAGTTATGACCACTCCTTAGCCTAACAAACGCAGATACAAAATCTTTATGGAGAAGATCCCTCATGTTTGAACTAGGGCTCTTTTGGAATTGTCTTTTGAATAATGTCGTATTTTTAACCTTTTAACAAGCTTTGAAATTCAAAATACGATTGAAAAGAACGCTACAACATTTCCTTAAGCTTCGGTATTAACTGTCTGCATTGTAGTTTAACTTGCTTCTCAATAGCCGGAATTAGATCCGATCGAGTAATCGCACCCGATACCTCATTTCCACGGACGCCACAATGGGCAGGGACCCACTTAAACTTCAGTTCCACGCTTGTGAAGTTGCCAGACCCACTGTCGTATTGATATCTCTAATATACACATTGAAAATTCCGGGAGTCTAGATAGTTGTAAAAGAACACTCATGGCGTCAGTGAGTATTAGTATATTTTTTTCTTATATAATCTAATAAAAGAAACAGCCCCGTATATGGCATACAATAAAAAATGATGAGCTTGCATATGGTATGCGGAACAACTTAGAGATGTTTCTACTGTGATAAAAAAAAGCGGGTGTATATCTCTTTTTAGTATGTTCAATAGAGCCATCAGTGTAAATAATTTCATAAGCGTTGTACTCCTTCTCCAATACCGACTCGACAATGGAATTGTTAACGCCGTTTCGGAGACTATTCGATGTATTTAAAAAAATAGTATCTACCTCTAATCTAAACTGTAGTATTTGGAAGGAAGTCTTATAGAATGGATCTAAAGACGTCTGTACTAAACTTATCTCGTGCAGTTTGTTATGACTATGAATGAGTAGAGGTAAATTTTTACCAAGTCAATATTTATTATTGCGTGCTTTGTACATACGAGTAAGTTGTTTGTTGATTATGTGAGGGCAACGCTGCCTGACTCTAAGGTAAAATTTGTCGGATATAAATTTCTATCTTAACGAAAAAGGAGGCTTCGCAGCTTCTGCCTGTAAGATATTACCGGGAATGGAGCGGATGGCGCCCAAGCATAAGCGAAAGGCCACATTCTGCATCAGCTGTAATTTTTTTATCTGTGTTTTATTAAAATTAATGAACGGCGCAATATAATCTATATGGGATCTGATAAGTGCTTTATAGATCTGAAGACCTACTATTGGATGGGCACCCCACTTCATTCCGGTAATGGCTCGTAGTATATTAAGTCCTTTGTTGCACTTTTGTAACAAAAATCTGGTCTCTTCATTCCATGACATTTTAGGGTCAAACATTACCCTCAGGTATTTGGCGGACTGCTCAAAGACAATAGACTTTTTATTAATGCGCAGTAGTGGTGATGTACGGAAGAATTTTCTTGTGAACAAGATACCACGAGTCTTATCCATATTAATATCCAATTATAATGTAACCAGAAGACTTTGCAATTTATTTAGCGTTATCTGTAATTTTTGAATTGTTAAGTCTATACAAGCTGCTGCTCCACTTATCACCAGATCATCAGCATACTGATATATCACTATCGAATTATTTTGAATTTATTCTATAGATTTCGCATAAATTGTGTATAATAACGGACTGAGGAGGCTCCCTTGGGCTAAACCTTTGCCAGAATAAACCGAGGCATATTGCGTGCCTTTATATCTTACTGTTAACTTTATACCATTAAAATATTTAAATATCCATGTACAAATTGTTTGGTTAACCCACTTGTATTAATTGTTTGTATAATGTGGACAGATTGACGTTGTCATAAGCCGACTGAACATCAATAAAAACAGATACGACACTCCGTTTATAGGCCAGATGATTCTGAATATATAATGTAAAAGAACTTAACGCATCAGCAGAACTAAATCCTTATCTGAAACCATATTGGGTTGTCGAAATTTGTTTGAAGTTATAGGCCCACCATTCTAACCTGAACTTCAGAATATTTTCTAACGTTTTCCCCATACAAGATAATAATGAAATAGGCCTGTATGATTTATGGTCATCAGGATTTTTTCCCGATTTGAGTATAGGGCAAACATAGTGTTCCTTCCACTGAGGGGGAATGTATCCTGTGTTTATCGATTTATTATAAAAAATTAACAACATATTTTTAGCTTCCTCCGGTAGCTTTTGTATCATTTTGTATGATATACTATCCACTCCTACCGTTGTATCTTTATTATGATCTAGACTACGAAATAATTCCTCTTTTGAGATAGAAAAAAAAGATAGACATACTCCGTTCGTCAATCAGGTCTGCTCCATTACAAGGATCGACTGGGCTTTGAAATTGTTGTATAAATCTTGTAAGCCACTGAATATCAGTTGGGTTTACATATGTAGGAGGAAGGCTTGTAAACCTTTTAATTCTCTGCCATATCTCCTCGGTTCCCAAACTTGGACTAATACTACTACAACATTTTCGGAAGTTATTCCTTTTTTTTTTTTTGTTTAATAAATCGTTTCGTTTCGGCTTGTTGCCTTTTATACTGCAAGTAATTCTCCATAGTATGAGATGAATTGTAAATTGCTAGTGCTTTTCTTCGCAGAGCAACATATCGATTACATTCTGCATCCCACCACCCTTGTGGTGCTGAACTTGCAGAAGACATGCCGGAAAATTTCTTAATCAGTGGTGCTGTTTTATTCACCGCTGAAATAATCATGTTATAGATGGTCCAATATTGAGATTGCGAAGATATGGCTGAGAAATCCTCCAAATTGAGATCCTGTATTTCTGTGATTATACACCGTTGGTATTGAGCCCAGTCAACCCTTTTATGATCTCTAATGAAGCATGCATTCTGGGTATTTTTTGTTATGGGAAATTATTCAAAGACTGAGTATAGATTAATTTTGACAAATACGGGCTATTCATGGGATTTTTTCTTAAAGTCCAATTAATTTTATCAGAAATACCAGAGGAAGCTAAAACTAAGTACAAGTTATTTGGTAGCTTGATCAGTATTTACAATATGTAGACTATGGTTATTAATGAAATGTAATAGTTGAATACCTTCAAGGTTAGCTTGTAGCGCACGCCAAGCTGGATGAAGACAATTAAAGTCTCCGAGGATTACAAACGGACATTTCTTTTCTCTGTGATGAATTAAAAGGTGTTCCCACTCTGCCGATGTGGTTTCACGATGCGGTGTTGCATAAACAGCTACCACCTCAAATCTAAAGTGTTGAGTGTGAACTCTAATTCCCAAACTTTGGATTCCTTCATGAGTGTGTGGAATACAGATATCGTTTTTCTCGAAGTTCAGTAATTTATGTACAAGAATCGCTACTCCACCTCCTTGCCTGTGCTTTCGATCACTCCGTAATACTATAAATCAGGAATTTTGAAAGTGTAATTAGGGTTTACCCATGTTTCACATAGTACACAAACAGAAACATTATTTCTCGACAGAAAGGTTACACGTTCCCCATGAGTACTATATGCTGATCGACAGTTCCACCGTACGATTATAATATCGCTCTTACCAGTGGAGAGGGGAGTTGTGTGTTGTGTTTACCATGCACTTGAATATAAAATTATGGGGAAATTACGGTTTTTAGATTTAATTTAATATTAGGTTTGAATCATTTTAATTAACATTATTAATTCTATTTATTTTGTCTCGAAATTTTTAGTGTTGGATCCTTTTTAGAATTAGTTTTATTACTGACCCATGAGCCCCTAGGCTCCTTATTTGAAACATTTTATTTTTCCCTTTTCGGTGTTACTGTATTATTCTGTATTATTATTCTTGTTTAATTGATTAAAATCTTTGATTAAAGTCATGTTGTCTTTTTGGTTTGGAGGTAATCGTAAGTTAATGTCCGAATGTTCTCTTCTAGCCTTATTCATACTAACTTTATTTAATGTCCAGGTGGTTTAAACACCATGATAGACTATCGTATATTATCAAAATTCTTTTTCGGAACTTCGAAGGTATTGAAGAGGTCTAATAACTAAATACAAGATAAAAATGAATCTTGTCCGATGGCGATAAACTTTCCCAAAAAGCCGTTAGTACAAACCACGATAACTCATTCTACTCGTGCGCGTACACGTCTACTCTGTATGTGTTAAAATCATCACTGTTTGATAAAGTGGTTAAGTTAAATCTACTTACTATTGAAGAATATTGCAAATTAACGCCAGTATTAATTATTTTTCATACGTATCAAATGGAACGAGAACGCGCTTATAAGGTCGTGATAAAGAATTTACATTATTCAACCGACTCGCTTGATACCTGAGAATAATTAGAATCACACGGTAACTGTAGATAAATTTTTATTCCAAGTAGAATCACCTTAAAAAACAGAATGACATACCAAAACTTATTTTAATAGGGCGCTAATTTGCGGCAAATCTAGAAGTAACGTAAAACCTATGAATCTAAGAAGGACGCAATATTGCCAGCTACACGTATCTGTGCGCGGAGTCCATCCTGCTAATTATAAGAGATGTGAGATATATCAAAAGTTAATATGACGGTTGTTGTGAATAAGACAATTCAGTCAATTAAGCGAAAATTACAGGCTCTAAAATCATTAAACCTACCGAAGCGAGGAAACTGATTAATATAGTGACAAACAAAACTAATTTAGTGGGCGCCAATCAAATCCTTAACATCCACTTGCCGAACAAATTGGAGGGAAAACAAAAATTTGTTTGAATTTAAAGAGATATTTCTCCAATTAGCCAAACAAAATAATATGGTCCTCTTCATAAATATAATTAATTAAATAATGTCGAACTATCTGAAAATTGATATGTGGAACGAGGCATGAAAAATTACAAATCTGAAAAACTCTTTCTAAATTCTCATTTAAACACGCAGCGTTAATTTCGAAAATTCACAAAGCATAGAAGGTTAAAACTAGTGTCCGACCGAAACAAGATTTTCGGCCGAAACCGAAACCGAAACTTATTTAGACATATTAAACTGTCTATTGTATATTAAAATCTGGTGTATTTTATACACAAACACAGACAATTAACTCGTGTAAAATACAATAAAAAGTAATAGTTGCAATATTTAACAAAGATAGTTATTATTTATGTTATATTCACAATTTGACATTAAATAATAAATTGAAATTAGATTTAATATCCATAATTAAAAAGTCTTATATTGTACGTTAAGAAAAGTAATTTTTCTACGTCTTCTCCAAGCAGGTTACTCCGACGATCTGCGTGTATTTGTCCAGCGGCACTAAACAACTGCTCGCTGGGAACACTAGTAGGTGGAGCAGAAAGATACTTTAAAACGGTTTTTCTCAGGGTAGGATAAGGACTACTGTTCCAATAACAATATATGTCAGCATTGCGTTGCAATAATGGCTCCGATAGATAAGATTGAATTATTTTTTCCAAAACAGTTTTTTGATCTTCCGATATGGTTGCCTGCATCTGTTTAGGAATATTATCGTGTATATCCCAAAGGCTCTCTATTTCTTGCTGTATGTTGGAAGCTGGCAATACCAATTCTGTAGAAACTGAGGGAACATTTTCTCCACCACCAGAAAGTATAGGATCCTCTACGTCGTCGTCATCCTCTGTCAAAAAAGATATTATTTCTCTCATTGCAGCATCCACTTCATTGAAATTGAGATATTTCGATTTAAATCTTGGATCCAGCATTGTCGCAGCCATCAATGAAGGGTGCCTTTTTATAAAAGAAAATTTGGTATTCAACTCGTACAATGAGTTTTTCATATTTGTCAGCATCTCATCTTCCTTTTCGGATCGAACTTGTAGCTTGCGCTTTAATAATGATATCAAAGGTATACTATTGATATGCATGCGCCGTCATAAATCAAGTGTGGCCTCATAGAAAAATTTCAAACAGGCTGTGAGGTTCCTTAAAACATTCCATTCATTACATAAAAGAGTATCAATTTTACCATAAGTATATTGGTAATTAAACACAAGTTATAACCGGAAGTTAGCCGAACGATGTGCGACAATTAATAAGTCATAATTACACTAAGTTTCGGCGCGGCCGAAGTTTCGGCTAATATTTGGCCGAAACCGAAACTGTGGCCGAAACTCGATTTTTTGGTCGAAACTAGCCGAAACCGAACCTTCGGTCGGTCTTTAGTTAAAACATAATATTCTGTAATCTATATTGTTTGTTATATTACGTATGTTATCTATATAACTTGAGCTGCTGCTGTTTATCCTTGTGAATACAGTTGCAGCCGTCTATTTATATATTTTTTTACCATTTATTTATTTGTTCATTTGCTATTTATTGATTTACAAAATTTGTTTATTTTATATTTATTTATTTCTTTACATATTCCGTTAATCCGAATTAATACATGCATTCAGCTTAATTAATTTTACATCTTTATTACTGATTATTCGCGTAATGGTGTTAACGCGTTTAGAGTTTTATAAAGGTTATTCTTTTTTATGGTAATTTTCTCCACGTACTCTATTCATTTTTAAAATTTTATTACGATGTAAAATTTTTGTAATTCTTCTAGCTACGGTAAGGTTAGAATCTAAATAGAAAAATCATGACACAAACGGTTGGGATTAATAACACAGAACTAAATGCGCAGACAACGATTAAACATTTGTAATACGTTCGGGAATATTTGTGTCCTTCTTGTAGGTGCCGGCTCATATATTCCGAACAATGAATTTGCTGTCTAATTACCTAAATACGAATAATGTAATAGCGTATAACTCTACTTAGTCTCTTACAAGGATATCATTCACTCTATTCAGCTGGAGCATAAAGATCATTGGGAACTGATGTACACTGAGAGCATTAATCAATCACCTCTCACTTATTACTATCAACTTCGACCGCTCTCATCACACTTCCGTGGTTCTATTTCTTTAAGAAGATTAATCGCAGAGGAATTGTACTCATCGGTAAATTACGATTTGGACATCATTTGTTGCCTGACCGTCTTTTCCGTATGCAGCTAAGAGAAAGTCCCGTCTGTCTCCTCCATTCTGAACAAGCAGTCTGCAACCCCGATCATGTTTTTTTAATGCTCTGCCGTGACACCGTTACGTTCTGAGCTCTACCTTGTCTTGCTACGTTCCCCATGTATTACACCTCTGTATAATGTATCGCCCCATCTCCATCTGGATAATCTATGGTTATTCCCCATATACCAACATTTCCAGAGAAGTCAGCATCTTTAATTTGTAAATAGTCTCCACAGTATCACGTTGGGTAGACCATAAAGGCGTCCCCATTTAAAAAAAAAAAAACGTTTTATAAACGAAAAGCGGAACACCATTATGATTTGAAATGATTGACAGTTCGAAGTAGTTTCCTAAAATTTTACGCGATAATATTATCAATTTACATTTTAAATAAGGAAAAAATAAAAATATAATCCGTTGAATATGATGAAAAGTAAAACACCATCGTGATTCGGAGAATGCAGAAAGCTATTGGCAGTTATTATGATAAAATTTAACGCATAATAATAATAATAATAATAACAATAATTAATAATAATTATTAATAATAAATAATAAATGAAATACCGAATATCATTCGTGTAAATTCTCACAGATATACTTCTCAAGGAATCGTGTTTTTTACGTTTTACAAAAATTAACTATATGCTTACTCTTGCCGAAGTACCGCCATACGTATATATATATATATATATATATGTACATGACCCGCACACAAATACACGCTCATTTTATATATATATAATGCATTAAAATACAAAGATTTATCGTTACGGTTAATGAGTATTCCGGTCGCGAAACCAATCTGGACAATCAACACAAAATGAAACGAACGAAGGATAACAATTAAATTCACGTCTGCGGCAACAGGTAGTAATTATCAAACAACCTTATCTTCTAGCGCGTTCAGTAACACACACACACACACACACACACACACAAAGAGGAAATAACCGAATTCACACGCATACACCCACACATCCTTGCAACACACACATATATATATATATATGAGAATATATAAAAGACAATAAAAACTGTATAAGTAATTCTCAGATGACAATGATAGAAATATCAAAGAAATAATAAGTGGAAACAAGCAGGGTAAATTCGGCAAGCGATTATAATATGTGACTGAATCATATCGGGTTAAGCGATAATTTACCGCAAAACTTTTTCGAATCTACACTAAACTATACTTGCCAATAATTTAAACTCTTTATTCGTCAGAAACGTTGATACCTGAAAAATTTTAAAAGTTGAGAAACAAGAAAAATCACATACAGATATATATCCTATGAAACGAGTAATTCATGTTTGTTTATATATATATATATATATATATATATACGGCCATCTCAGAAACGGCATGAAAACTACGAATTTTTAAATTTTGAATCACGAAACGTTCTTCTTAACAGTGTTATCAAATCGGATTCGTTGAAATTCAACGACTATTGAATACACTCTTGGCACCATATGTAATGCGTAATGTAATCTAAAACGTTATTATATCGGGTAGACAAAATTTTAGGTATGCAGTAACCGCATTGTATAACGTATTTATTTGATTGATATGTATATATATATATATATATATATATATAGAGAGAGAGAGAGAGAGAGAGAGAGAGAGAAAGAGAGAGAGAGAGAGAATGTTTTTAACGCCAGTTAATTCTAAATAATGAAACGGCCCTGGACAAACTGTCATGGTCTTCTTATATCTTTTTTTTAAGAGGAAATCAAAATCGCTTAACAGGAAAACATTTCGCTCTCACAACCGAGCTGATTCGTCCCTCATTACGTAAAGACTTCCAGGTTTACTGTTCTCACGCGTTTGTTGTTTTCCTTTAGGTAGACTTGAAAAGACAACCACAGCATTCCTAGCATTTTTTTGTCAACTTGACTTTTAAACCCATACCATCAGAATAGCCAGTGAAAGGAGCCCACGTTGTGTATTTAAATCTCACCGACCGCTGTCAGAAATACGCAACATCATGAAATGTGTGCGCATTAAATGTACATCCCAATGATGAAATGAATAACTAAATAGTTGGTATGGAACAATTTGTAGAAAGTTTACAATGCAAAAATGTCCGATTATTTTTCAAAAAATCAATAAATGTCTAATATTTTGTTTTGTTTAAAAAAAAATGAAAAAGAATCAAATTCCATTAAGTTAATGTTAATAATTTTGTTGTTTTATTTGATTAAATGCATGCGTGCACACATTTATTGTATACAAATTGCACTCTAATAAACGCAGTGTGTGTTTTTAATATCTTTAACACGAAAAACATTTGGTTACCCTTCATTTCGTATTAAACAATTTGTGCTGTGTATATATATATATATATATGGGTGTGTGTATATATAATATATATATGTGTGTGTATATATATATATATATAATTACCGACGTACAACACCCTCGCATCAGTCTGAAATTAATAACAAAACATAAATTACGTAACAGAGTTAAGTAACGAAATTGTAATCTATTAAAGACGAACATAAATAACTAAATCAGAATTTATTCTCCTAACGCTACCCATATATATATATTATATATATATATATATATATATATATATATATATATATATGTATATATATATATATGCATATATATATATATATATATATATATGTATATGCATATATGTAAAATAGGTACATCTTAAAATATTTGTGTGTACATGTGTACTTATGAATGCAGGTAATATGATTTTACCGTTTTTAATCGGTAGAAGTTAGAAAATTATTAACGATACTAATGTATACCTGGTTAAAGTTTTTACAATTGCTCGTTCGAGTTATGAATCTCATCTATTCGCACCACGAAGCAATTACTACGTACCCATTACATTATCACGCGCATACACTATATAAACAATGATTAACCAAAATTGGACATGTACCCTCAGATATGGCAATCTGTTATACACGATGTTATTAGAAGGCTAAATTGATAAATTGACGAACGGTAGTCGGGACCAGATTAACAATAGTACTGAAGGACACCAAAATAAACTATTACTGGGAAGTGGTAAGAGCCGCAAAAAAACTGCAAATGACCTACCATTGAATTATGATCAATTTGAGAACTGCTAAACCCCTTATTTTTATAATGATATTACTACATTTAGTCGCGCTCATTCAATACTGAAATAAAACGAAAAAAAAATTCATCCTGAAATGTTCCCCTAACTCGATTAGAAAGCGCGCTATAATATTTTCAAATACAATATATATATATATATATATATTATATATATATATATATATATATATATATATTTACTTACTTTCCGTGTCCGGAAAATTATTATGCATCGGCCCAGTAAGTACTTCTTCGTTGCATTCGGCTAAGTCTTGAAGGTTGCACTGCTGATCCATTAGCGGGCACTGCAGTTGGTAATCACAAGTCTGGATTTCTCCACATTTGCATTTATCATCTTTTTCAATTGTACATTTTTTTAAGTTAAACATCGTGTTGTACTTGTCCTTAACCTATCAAAAGAACGCCAAATCTTCCACGGTAACTTGTGGCCGTGCAGTAAAACTTCATTGTATTCATCATTACGAGCTGCATCGGCTTCGTTCCACAGGTTAGCTATTTCATACTTAGAGTGTTTCGATAACATCCAAGTTAATTTCAGGAAATTATTCCTAGATTTCAGCCGACTGATTGGAGCAGTGTGTCCAAATAATGGATGCCTGTCGTTTATAAATTACGAAGTGCGTTCTGATGACGCTGCTACTTCTATTCTTGCGAAGGGGTAGATTTTGTGTACTTTTGTTGATTTTAGGCAACCTGTTATTATCCTCACTGTTTCGTTTAATGGCACACCTACTTGTTTTGTGTGGTATGAGGTTCTCGATACAGATGCTGCATATTCGGCTGCTGAAAAACAGAAAGCCAATGCTGTTACCCTTAATGTATGCGGTTGCGCGTCCCAGTTAGATCCTGTTAATTTTCTGATTACATTGTTCCTTGCAACTTTTTACACTATAGAAGTACAATGTCTTTTAAATGTGAGTGATCAGTCTAAGTGTACACCAAGGTATTTTGGCATATCATAATGTTCCAGCCTTGTTCCTTTCTATATGATGTTTAGTTTTCGAAGTTCGTTTCTTGAACTGCAATTGCAGTATCGTCGGCGTAGATAAATTCTCTAGTGTCCAGACTAATTGTCTGATCGTTTGTGTAAATATTGTATAATATAGTTGGTTTTCTTGGGGTAAGCCGTTCTTCAGATTCCTCCAACGACTATTTTTCCCAAGTATTTTCCGTTTTTTCTGTACGGTGTAGAATGTTAGATTTTGAAAGTAAACCAAAATGTTCTTCTAATGACGAACGTTACAGGTTTCTCGGATAGAAAAAAAAAGTAACCTCTCTGCATTTCATAAAATTGGACCAGTTGTACACATACGCGATGTAGTATTACAACGAATAGCCGGTTGTTTTGTTCATAAAGTTTGACGAATTGGAATGGAAAAATTAATTGTGCAAGAGTTGGTGGAAACCGCAAGAGAACAACAAAGAACGAAAATACGATATACGAACGGAATAAAGTAATCAACAAAAGCTGCGTCTCTTCAACAAGAATGGCAGCAGATAAAAGCGCATAGCGAATGAAGTTGCATGGAAGCGGTATTCATAGTCTCACGATGTTCCATGATATCCGCAGCAGCTTTTTTTTTTAAAGAGGGAGGGTGAAAAATATTCAAAAGACACTGATATATTTATATGTAACATGTATATTTTTGAGAGCAGCGTATACAATTTAGCAAGTGCTGTTGGATTTCAAAGAAATCTGTGTGTGGGATTTTTACCCACTAATAAAACAGCTCCCTTTGTTGAAAAAAAAAGAGAAAAATGTACATGTAAATATAGAGGTTCATGAGCAAATGCAAAGACCTCCATATTATAATAACGTAATATGTGATGGAAAAGGGATTTATAAAATATCACATTAAATAACAATAAAATCTTGATATAAACTTATATCATAGTATAAATAATAAACTACGGTATAAGCTTGTGACTTACAAGCTTACATAAAGGAATAACTGTTATTAAAAGAAAATAATATAAGATAACATAAAAGAAAATAATAAATAAAAACAACTTGTTAACAATGACTTACACCACAACGTAACTATATAAATCAGATGGTTTTATAAAACAAAATATGATCTTAAAAAATGATTATACCCGTAATCATTAACCAGTAAAACTTATAGTCTTATACCATTATCTACAAAAAAAGTTAAAAATAAAAACAATAAGCAGTAAAATACTTAAGAAGTAATAAGTAAAGCAGCTCACCATGCTAGACTCAATATTATTGATATTGGGGTAATGATTGAATTAAGTTAAGATAAAAACAATGAACAAGATATTTCTTAAATTTTACTTAATGTAAATTTTAAACGTATAATTTTTTCCGAGTACTCTAGAAAGGTTCCATTATATTGACGATGTTATTTATGCACATGACGTATACAGATTCAAATTATTAACACCAACTTCGCAGAAGGTGGCATTTATAAACATTTTCCGGTGGCAAAAGTGTTCCAAATATAAAATAACAATTAAAATCTCTAGTAGAAAAAAACTTACTATTTTCTATACACATGTAAAACTATCATACAATATATTGCGTTTCTAGCATATGGAATTGCGTTACAAAACGAATTCGCTTACATAAATTCACTGTTGGATGTATACCCCTTATTCGAGCTATGGCGATCACCGACTTGACTTTTTTATATAATCCTGCTATTTCGTGTTCCCTACCACCGCCTCCATATTCTTCCCTTGGCAGCCTCCGTTATTCGTTTCGTCAACCTGTAATCATTTCTGCTTGCTACATGGCTCGCCCAGTTCCATTTCATTTGCGCCGCAAGTCCTACTGCATCCGACAGTTCTGTGTGCTATCTCGTCCATACATTAGGTTTCTTGTCTGATATCTTAATTCCCAACATTACTCTTTACTGAGCTCTCTGAGTTACGGCAAGTTTCTTAACTGTATATTTCATCATGCTTCATGTTATATAATATCGCGAAGACCAACCTGGATTGAACATGTATTCATACATGACTATCTGTTACATGATGCAATAGAAGAACAAATTAAACGAAGGAGAAGAAATGAACGACCACTAAACACGTTTGTAACAATTTTATGAAACTATATGGAAACAAACCTGCACTAATAAATGTAAAGAATTCCAGAGAATCGATCCGGCTAACCGATAGTGCTGCAAAACTTATAACATAAAGAGTGGATAAGTCAATATGGCATAGTTGGTCATTACATTCCCGGGATTTCGTTATTTCCAGCAAGCTGGTATGTGCGTATCGACTAACTGGATTAACCCGCCTCGCCAGTTGGCTAGTCGTCTTTTTATTGTAACGCGAAAAAATCACTACTTCTTCGTATGTCATATATATATATATATATATATATATATATATATATATATATATATATATATATATATATATATATATATATATAATGCATATATACGTATATGTTTAAAATATATAAATATTATATTTCAGTAATAATCGAACGAAAGATATACGCAATCTGAATAATGAACCTTGACCTTGACATACTCACGAAAAAAACATTATTAAGTTTTTATATTTCCCAAAAGCGTCGGAAAATTAACCGTCATCAATTACAGATGATTAAAGCCGGTCTCAAACAGAAGGTTGTATTATTAAACTTCGCCTACGCACTACAGTAAATTCCCGAACGATCAGGAAAAAAGTAATTAATAAACGGCAAACCATGAACGTTCACCGAAGCAAAGATAAACGTTTAAACGATAATGTATAAATCGGACGTGTACATCAATCAATTTCCTAACGGTTATTATTAATAAATATTATATTAATTAATTAACTATGCTGCATGTCGATAATTGTCAACATCACTAATATAATTACTATTATTAAAATTATCATTTAAAAAAAAATTACTACATATATAAGTGTAAAAGTAAAAACGCAATTTACCGAGAACCGCCCTGGATTTCAGAATGACCTTTACCGCTTTAAGAACATACAAGCGATCCGTGTAATTCTTCGAACACAATACGCACGCAAATTATTATTTAAAAATAAAATAAAAATAAAAGTATAATTAATTAACGGTGGGCGGATACGTCCAGTTTTTCATTTACTCGAGGATAATGATAATCGTAAAAATAATCGCTAATATATATGTATATATGTACATATATATATATATATATATATATTTACTTATGTTTATGTGGTGTACAAACATTCAATCATACAATGTACACAAATATATATATTTGAATACAGTTCTAACTTCTCATAAATGATCCTTTCAATCCTAAGATTAATAGACAACCGATAAAAACAACACAAGACAATAAGGGATGGTTTGCATTGCCTTCCCCGGGTCCTTTTGGCTACATTCCTCTTACTACAAAAAATTATTCCGAACTCAGATTGAGAGTAGGATGCTACAGCATCACTATCGCACTATGAAATATTTGTATATATATATATATATGTCGCGATGGCGTAGTTGCTAAAGTACTCGGCTGTCAACTAGATGGTCGGGAGGTTCGAAACCAACACGCGAAATAGAAAGTTTTCGTCATCATTTAATTCGTAATTATCACGGAGAAGGCAGTGGCACCTCACTCCGTATAACATCATATGCACCTGCTTCCCATGTAAATAGTGCCTTGAATCGACGTTCGGCAACGAACAATAAGATGATGATGATATATATATATATATGTATGAATATGTGAATGAATGAATGCATGGTCTTTATTTAGTATAACTCTTTATCCTACATTTTAATACAATTATATATATGACTGTTCATGTTATTGATATTAATATCATTATTGGAACTAAAATCATTTATTTAAATCGTTATACTAGACTCTTCTAGCGAACGTTTCACTCCCCAATTGTTTCCAAATATATTCATGTAAGGTCATTCCATGCAGAGCTCTTCTGTTTCCAAAAAAATGTTTACGTGTATACCATCTCGATTTTCTCCTCTTTCGATATTCCGAGAACCATTCCGTTAATTTCTCCGTCCATCAATCACCTTCGGACGTAATGATATGACCTCCCTAATTCCATTTTAAATAGAGGATTGATGCTACGACATTTCGGTTCCCCGTCATTTTTTCTTTGATAGTCTTTAATTTAATTTTGTCTAGTTTCTGATGTTCAGTATTGACCTTTCTAAATTATTCTGGCAGGTTCTCAGGATGCATTCTTGTTTTTGCGTTATCGGTCATATTTTAGAGCCGTAAGACAAACACGGAAGAAAGTAACTTTTAAAAACTACGCTTTTAAGATTGACTTTCAACGCCCGGTACCTTTTCCATGTTACCGTTACTCGACGGTGTGTTTCAGCTACAAATTTGTTCTTAAATATACGAATTCAGTTAATATCTTGTTACATTCTATAGATACAGAACCGCCTTTGTTTCGACATAATATTTTTGTTTTATCATCGTTTACTTTTAAGCCCATCTATGTCCTTCTATCTGCAAAAAGAGAGAAGCATCTGTTTCATTTGATCAAAAGAGTATGCGATTAACAGTACATCGTCTATGAAATGTAAATTGTTCAGGAATTCTCCATTTATGTTAATGTTCATATCAGATCAATCTAACGATTTAAACATCTCCTCCAAAACACGGTTAAACAGAATTGGAGTCAGAGGGTGAACTCCACGTGCTATTTCGAAATATTTTATATTTGCATGTATGTATGGTCATCATCGAATTTTTGGTTGCAGAACATCGTGGTTCGCCCACTGTATGTTATTTTTACGTACAAAATCAACTAGCATTCAACATACTAATTTATATGCAACGTAAGTTCGCGTACACGATGTTATGCGAAGCGTGGGTGCCATTGCCTTCTCCAATATATACATATATGTTCATATATGAAAATATCACTAATTTGAATAGATGGTTTTCGATTTTTTTCAATATAATATTAAATTCAGTTATGTATATATAATACATAATACATAATATTATTTTATTAATAAGCAAGTTATTTTTTGCTGTTTGATGAAGGTCAATTGACCATGTGGGAGATTACAGTGTCGAAATAAAAAATATAGTGAAGCAAGGATTAACGAATTAGTGGAATAATAAATATTATAAAATATTTTCTAAGAAAACAAGTTCGCTGACTTCATCGGCTCGGTGATAATGATGGCTATCACATTATTAAAGTTGATGATTAAGTTGGCCGCTTTGTTGATCCGAACGAAAAACCGAATGCTACGCAGTAAAATATTAAACTGGTTTTTCAATTTTTTTTTCATTTATTAGTATCTCATTTATTCGATATTTTGCAGACGAAATACATTTTTTCCCATTTCCGCGATTAAAAAATTTTCCGTTATTTTTATGAAAAATTGCAAAAACATTATGACCGTTTTGCCCGCTACGATTTAAATAAAATCTAACAACATAAATCAGTATAACATACTATTAATCGACTTAACCTTGAACACTTGGAGAAAACCAGATGTGTGTAAAATCTTTATATAATGTATATATATATATATACGGTGAAATAAATAGACAGATGCATACATATATGTCATGTTACGTTTAGAATATAACGTGAAGTATTTTATATCATGAGCAAAAATTAGAATTTTGGGAAATATATTACACTTGTTCAATGAAAATAATATTTTGAGAGAAAAAAAGGAAATGCATAATCAAACGCCTTTTTTAATATTATATATATATCGATGTTACAAAAAATCGGTGTAACGCAAACATTCTTAGCGAATGTCACAATAAGTGTGCTGAAATTTTTCAGACACATAATAACCAAATAGGCCAAATAATTACTACCGTGGAAAAAAGTAAAAGTTGGAAAATAAAGTTTGAAACGAATATCATTTACGAACATTAAATGGTGCATTCGAAAAATAAATAAATATAGACGTATAAGCTTAAATAAAATTATATATATATATCAATATGGAATTTACAACCAGAATTGAAAAAGTAGGTCAACTTTTATCTACATGAAGAAATTATTTACAAGAAAAGATATAAATCTGCATTTGCGAACGAGGTTAGCTTACGGAGTTGAAAGTTTGACAATTACAGCGGCATTAAAAAAATTCAGGCCTTCGAGATATATATATATATCGACAGATGTTCAAAATTCCGTGGACAGACAGAATATCAAATGAAAAAGTCTTAAACAAGATGTCAAAATCAACATTGAATTACAATGATCCCTCCTTGGTACCCTTCCGAAACAAAAATAGATTTATCTCTCACACAGCAAAATAAATCTACACACCCTACAAATATAAAAGAAATGGTATTAAGCACTCTTCAAAAATACAACGACTACACACGCATACACAGACGGAGCAAAATCTACAGCAGGCGGCGAGAATTCACCAGCAGCTTGCTCTTACCAAATTGATAATATACTACACTCAATCCGACTGAGCGATGGCTGCACTTCTTTGGAAGCAGAGTTGTATGGAATTATGTACTGTATTCAGTACATCAGATCAGTCGCACTTCCATGTCGAAAAGCATTGGTTATAACAGACTCCTTCTCCTCTCTACAACTAATATGCCGTCAAGACAATAAAAATACCATAATATTAGAAATCCAACACAATCTATACGCACTACTGAAAATGGCATTACTGATCGCTAAACTCCGATCGGAGACGGCGTAAATAAGAAGACGAAGATATGAACATCAGAGTGTGAATGAAGTAACTGAGTTCCCTATTTTGAAACTATAACATCATCAAACAGACGCCGTATAAAAAATATAATCAAAAAAATGGCACTACTCGCGAAAAATTCTTTCACGAGAAATCTATCACTATCAATAAACGCATTAGTAATAACTTTATAAAAAGCTATATCCGATGACTTTGAAACTTTCAACTTGGCGAAAGTAATTATAAAAGAATATTATGAAAATATGTACGTAGGTGAAAAATAATAAAATTATAAATAATGAATTAGTATAAAGTGAAACGAACAAAACTATATTTTCGGATATAATAACGTAAAAAAAACCGCAAAAGAACGATGATAAAAAAAAGAAGTAATTCGCGTCTTCTCCGAATACGTACTGAAAGAACCACATTGGACAACAACAAAACTGGAACCCTTAGAGGGAGTGTCCAGAAGCAGAACCGTCGAGAACATCGTCATTTTATTTATTATATATATATATATTACAGATAGATACAAGTAAGATAGATAAACTCTGAGATGGATAAGCAGATCTTCACGTTTAAAGGGATGGTTCCAAATTTTATTTTTTCAAACAAAAATATATGAATAATAAAAAGAACTTCCAAAAATATGAACACTGAAAAATTTAAGAAAAGTGTTACAGATAAAAATACAAATTTGTTTTACAAACTATCCAGATTTTAAGAGGAAAATTTAACAATTCGTAAAAGCATAATATTAGACGATGACGGTGTATTCTTTCTCATTCGCCTATAATTATCTACTGGAATCGCCGACTTGTACGAGGAAAAACCATAGCAAACGAAAAACAGGTCCCTATAATCGAGATTAAAAAAACTTACATGGGCCGTATATATTAATAAATATATATATATATATAATACATACACACGTGTGTGTGTGTATGTTCCACGTATGTTTATGAGCGTACGTATAAAGTGTCGTTATAAAGTTACAAGCTTAAAATAACACAGTGGATAAATGACGCAAAGCGAACAACATTTTTTGGATCAGTTAATAATTTATCGACTCGTTTCGAATTACCCAACTTACGTAAGAGGATAAATAGGAGCAATTCGTGTATTTCCGGATGAATTCTTTATTTATTTTTTTTATTTATTAAACTAGTGATAATCACGCGGTAAAGTTAATAAAACTTTTACAAAATTGAATTAACGCCATCATGTAGAAGGTTATATATACACATATTTATGTGCGTGTATGTTTGTTTGTTTTCAGGATATATATTATAATATTATAATTGAGGAAATTTAACAGGAAAATATGATAATTGCCAACTTTAGGATAAGTTGACATTTCTGTTTATATTTTCTACCTCCTTCTTCTTCTTCTATGTCCTCGAAGAACGTTGGCCATCATCTGCTTGACTTGATTTTTATCCATAACTTTCCGAGATATTTCAATCGTTTAGTTTAAACCACTTTTTAAGATATTCTAACTAAATTATTCCTAAATATCCCAGTTTTCTTATTTTTACTGAATTAATTTGTGTGGTTTTTTTTTGTTCAATCGTTGTAGAACCTCGGAATTTGTTATTTTAGCCGTTCGAGGAATTTTTAATATTCCAAAAACTTCTAACTTTTTGCAAAATGCCACTGATACCGCCCAGGATTCGACGCCGTATAGCAGAACGCTAAAAACATAATATCATAATAGGCGTATCCGCAGATTTATCTTCAAATTCTGGGTTGTCAAAACTTTATTCATTTTTTGAAAAACCTGTTCACTTCTAGTTCTATCTCAGTGGATATTTCCCATTTGTAATCGATATAACATCCCAGATATTTAATCGATCTGGTTTTTTCGATCGTTACATTTTCGAGAAAAAGTGTGCCGCTAGCCGTGTTCCATTACAAACTGTCATCCATTTTGTTTTTACCCTGTTAATACGTAAGCCCATATTTTTACTACTTTCGTTCAACGCGTTCATTAGTTCTCGTAGGTCTGCAAGGCTCGTTACAACCACCACTGCATTTTCCGCATAGCGAATATTATCCATAACCACTCCGTTAATTAGTACACCTAGAGTTCTCCCAATAATCGACACCTGAACAATAATAAAATAGGGGAAAGAACGCATCCTCTTCATTATGATGACTTCTTCTGACATTTAACCATTTATACGACCCGATGCGCTTTGATTCCAATATAAACTAGTTATAATTCTTATGTTCCAGCTCTGTTTTCTTTAATATCTCAATGAGTTTTTCGTGTTGCACTGCGTCGAACGATTTCTCATAATCCACGAAACACACCTATATATCTGTTTGAACCGTTCGAGAGCGCTGAATAAACACTCGAAGACCTTTACGTGTGTGAATTCGCTTATTTAATAGTGCGCATCTTCTCATTGTCCTATTAATAAAAATTATATGTGTTTTGTTCGCCTTACGTGATTATCTTATCAGTTTATCGTCGTGTCGCGTTTCTATCTAGATTATTCTCGCTTTCGTTGTATTTATACTTTATTGTTTAATTAAGTGTTCATTTCGTTTCATTCGTCAACCTCAACAACTACCGCAACCATCATTTCATAATCATCGGGAAAGTTCTACATGACTAATATAATTTCATGGAATTGTGCGGGTATCTTTTCGCACATCGAAGAACTGCAACTGACCTATCTCTACATACAAACCTATTAATATAGCTTTATAAGAAACTCATATAAGAAGTTCACAAAATCTGCATCTACCGTCCTACAACATTTTCCAAAGTGAACCAACACCAACCCATCTACATGAAAATGGAGGAGTTCTGTTTACAATCCGTTCAGATATTTACTTTGAAAAATTAAACATTAACTCATCAATCCTACATGTCGCGGTATGAGTATTTTTACCTTACAGAATTACCTTATGTAATATATATTCCGCTCCAGATACTATTCTTACTTTCAATGATCTGTCTGAATCAGTTGTAAAACTTAGAATTCCATTCATCTTATGGGTTTAATGCTCACTCACCTTCTTGGAATTACAAACAATATAATGCAAAAGGTCATATTCTTGAAGAATTAATTAAACATTACAATCTATTAATACACAACACTGAGCCAACTCACTATAGTTTAGCCCACAACACTTGGTAAACCTTGGACTTAATATTATCGTCTCACCCCTTGGCCGCATTATTCCACACCTTTAATCATTCGGATCTAGCTGGGAGTGATCAAATTCTTCTGATTATACACATGCCATTACAATTTACTCAAACATCACCAGATAATCACTGGAACTACCAAATAAATACCACAGCTTGTGTACATTAAATTGCTCAGTACTATACGGTAAGAAAATAATACTAGCTGATAACAAGATTTTACTTTTTACCAATTACCCCTAATCGAACTTGTTCATGTGAAACTGCTATAAGTAATCGCCGTTAACCAAATAAAATTCTCGTGTACAATAGAGAATCTCCTTCGGTGCTAAAACTAAATATAAGTTAAAACAAGCAAAGAAGTCAGTTTAGCATGAATATACTTCAACTATTTCACCATATACTCCTTCTTGAACTATCTGGAATAAGATAGGCAAGACAACACAGTTTATACCATCATTCCTAAACATAACCGAAGAAATAGTAACTTTCCAAGATCTAATAGATACACTTCTTGCTGAGCACTTCGCAGCAAACTTAAATAACTTCAGTTTATCAAAAAGGTTTATTGCATCACAAGTATATTAATAAACAGCATATCGACTTATCTTCTGATAACAGTGAACTATTTAATCAGATCCTGAATTTCAAGGAATTGACTACAACTACATCGAGTTTCAAAATTAGCGCAAGTGGAGTAATTCAATTGCTGAAAAATGCTCCTAGTCAAGTTTTATCAATATTTTTGGATATTTTTAATGACTTATGGTTTTCAACCAGATATCCACTTTTGGGCAATGCTTTAGTTATTCCAATTCTCAAACCAGGTAAAAATCCCGCGTTCTTAAATTCTTACAAACCAATATCTCTTACATCTGTTCTTGGTAAAATATTTGAGAAAATCATCGCAACCCGTTTAATTTGGCAGCTAGAAAAAGACAATTTTATTTCTAATATGCGATGTGGTTTTCATGGGCTTTTCCTTTAAAATCAAATATCCTGCACTATTTCTCGCAGGATGCATCTTTTAGCTGTTTTCCTGGATATATCTAAGGCCTTCGACTCCAACTGGAAATTTAAAATTTTACAAACATTACATAGGTGGAATTTCCGTGGAAGTCTTCCTATCATTATCTAATGTTTCTTTGAAAATCGATCTGTCCAAGTTCGAATTGGTGACACAGAGTCTCCCTCTCATCACCTTAAAAATGATGTCCCACAAGGTTCTGTGCTCAAGTCAACTTTCTTCTTATTGGAATTAATGATGTTCTCAGCCAAGATTCATCCCTGGTCAACTGTATATTACTTGCAGATGACCTAGCGTTGATTCTTCCATATATAGATATTTCGAAAACAACTGAGATTCTACAACAAACCCTCAACAACTTACATCAATGGACACTTGTATCTGGCTTCCAGTTCTCAGCTTCAAAGTCTACTGCTATTCATTTCTGTCGTAAAAGATCTTGTCTCAGTTCATCCTAATAACAATCCTATAATCCCTCGGCCGAAACTGTTAATTATTTAGGACTCCTGTTTGATAATAAGTTGTTTTCAAATGATTAAAAAAAATGTATGCTCAAACTTAACTTAATGCGGAAATTAGTTCATACTAATTATGGAGCCGATACTAAATCACTCACTTCTATTTACAAAGCTAGTATACTCTCAAAGATGTGAAACAATCCCACTTACAGTCGCTGAAAAATCTTAATAATACAGCTTTAAGAATCTGTTCTGGAGCATTTCGCAATACTCCAACCGCTAGTTTATTATATTACCTGGGTTTAAGGAGTTTAAAATTTCGTCAATATTTTCTTTCTACTTCTTTCTATTCTTGAAAATGTCACAGTATTCTTTAATTTCGATGTCACTCATTTTATGAATGTTAGAATTTTTGTTTACTTTATAGTAAACTTCTTTTATAACATAACCTAATATATAGGATTGTAATTCAATGTTGATTTTGGGATGGAGCTTATGTGATAAGTTGATAGTATTCTAAGAAGCTTTGAAAAAAAAAAAAAGTTTTTTGAATTGTTAAATTAATCTTGTGAATTTGAGACAAAATATCATGCCAATCAATTACTAAAAAAATTTGTAAAATCTTGCAATTTGTATTTCGTTTATTGCAACCTGATCTTGAAATAAATTTCCTAAAACGTTAAGAATTTCATCATAATAATCGCGAAAAATACGCCATCTATTTATTGAAATGGTTTGAGAACCTTTTTGTTTTCTATAGCGTTAATCAACAGGTTCCATTTATACATTGCAGCAGAAAAAAAGTGTACACTAAATTTAAATTAAAAAATTTAATAACGTCCAAACAACATTCCCTGTTTTAATTCCAACTAAATTAAGCAAATGCCCAGCATATGACACATATTCAGCGTAACTATTTATTTCTTTTAATTATTTTTTTTAATGGGGATGCCTTTACAGCCTACCTAACGTGATATTGTACGTGCTAACTCATATTTCTATAAACGCGGATAACTTCTCCAGAAATATCGCTATGTCTGGAAATGGTTGTAAATTCTCAATATGAAGAAAAACCGTTACGAGACGCGCGCAGTAATTTAAGACACAGTTCAGAGCGTAATGTTATTCAAAAAAGTCATTCGAAGAACACGTGATTAGGATTGTAAATTGCACGTCCAGCATGTAGAGGGTAGTAAGGAGCTGCTCTAAGTTGCATAAGGAATAGGCGGTCCGGCAATGCTTATAAATCTGAATATTGGCCCGACATATTAGCTACATAACTGAGTGGTGGCACGTTTGAATTAGCGGGAAATTCAAAAATAAAATATGTCATCAAGTTTTCCATTTCCGTCAGTAAAAGACATCAGATATTGTATGCTTATGAGCTGTGGTAGAAAAAATAATATTGTTAGGATAGGAGTCGAATAAGATTTTGTTGGAAATAAATTCGTAACTGATACTTGAAGGTGTGTAAATACTATTTTAGTAAAAAAATGAAGGATCTTTTGAGATAAAATAAAATTGGTTAAACGTTTAGAAAACCTTTTGTTTTTGCCTTTTTAAAATAATTTGGCTTCTTGAAATAAAAATTATTAATAATTATTTAACGAAATTTCATTTGATTCCTATTTGACAATATTATTTTTCCAAACAATGTTAGAAGTGAAAAAGCTTAATACGTTTGTTATTGTTCTAGTTTGGATGAAACTATTTTTTTTTAAATAAAATTAAACGAATGTATTTTAGAAAATAAATATATATATATATATAAAAGGACCCCATGTTATTTTACCTAAGACTTCCTGGTCTTAAAAGGAACCCCTGTAAACAACGTTTCTAATTAATAGATTATTTCATAATTTCATATGCAATACGTCGAATAGACCCTAATGTGCTTATGAAACAAACTATTTACACGATAAAAATTAATCCGATAGCAAATTGCGCGAACCTTGAACTTGACAAGGCATCATGTTTCCTATTTTCATGATTAATTCCACATATAATATTAGTTTTATATTTATATGCATACACACGTATAATATACAATATATATCATATGTAATTATGTTACATGTAATATATATATATATATATATATATATATAAATTTTACAAATATACATATATATTTATATATTGCACGTGAATAAATCGTTTGAAAGGTCACGTATTAAAATAGTTAATGAAGAATGCATTAAAAAAAAAAACATCAAACGAGTTTAGCGAGTGTTGATCACTCCGAGATCATTTATCAATCTAGAACTAACATTAAGTTTCATCAGTGAACTAAAATACTATTCGAAGAGCGTTTGATATCTTCATGACTATGCAAACAGAATGTGTACCTTATATACATACATATATATATATATATATATATGTGTATATATTTCGGACACGTGTTACGTCGGAATGGAATGGAAAAATTATTTCTCGAAGGGATGGTAAAAGACAAAAGGATTCGAGGAAGGAGAGAAATCAAATATACAGATAAAATGAAACAATTAACTGCGACCACATCTCTCCAGCAAGCTGTAAGACTCGCCGAAAATAGGAACGTATGGCGGACGAGGTTGAAAGTACTTGGAATTTATAATTTCACAATGCTCGGACCGAGCTAACGAATATGATGATGATGATAACATGTGTACATCATTATATGAGTGTTACTGTTTTTTAATGACAAATTTATTGGTGTTTAAAAAAATATATGACAATGTATAATTAATATATTAAACAACCCGAACAAAAAAATAAAATGGTTCGTAAACATAATTTAAATATTTAATCAAAAACAAAATATCCGTTTCGTGCATTCATAAAAATTACATACATACATACACACATATCCGCTCAAATCGTTATTATATGTACATATTATATATATATGTATAATATATGTATATATATATATATATATATATAATCTTTATCATCATCATTATAGAACGTCGTGGGTAATTTGCATCGCGCATATGGTGATGTACGGAGCGGGGCGCTACTGCTTCGTAAAAATTAAGAGTTATATGAAGATAAATAACTTTAAGCCGCGAGCCTGATTGGAACCCTCGACCGTGTCGAGTGCTTTAGTAACTACAAAGTAGCGGTACAATTATATGTATATATATATATATATATATATATATATATATATATATATATATATATATATATATATAAAATATATATATATTCCGAAATAAATGTAACAGACCGATAAACAATTATAAAAAATGTTTCAAAAACTACTATTTTTCACTCACACACACACACACATAAAGTACACATCTAATTTAAGTGTATAGCAGTATATCTATTCAAAAGTCTAAATAAGCCAACAAATACTAAAACTAATCATCTCATTGAATATTTCATTATACATCGTAACATTTAAAACCAGTTATACAACTGCAGTCTATTTGATTATCATAATGGAGACACTAAAAATCGTAGAAAACGGCAATGAACGAACTTGGCACATTTCCGGTATAGCAAAATGAGCCACCTATCAGGATCAATATCGGGCTATCGTTAAATAAACGCCTCCACAACTATATATATATATATATATATATATATATATATATATATATATATATATACGCACATATTATTTTGTTATATATATATATGTATGTATGTATATATTGTGGTTAAGTAAAAGTGATTAAGTTTTAGATACGGTATATGTGAGCGAGTAGTAGTCAGTCAGGATCAGGATATTATCATTTATTCATTGTCGTTATCATCATTATGTTCGAAACTAATTCGCCGTATAATATACGTGCAAGGACAGATTAGTTTCATTTCCCATAGTCGAATTGATCGTTTAATCTGAAGTAAAATAAATTTCCGCTATTAATTTTTAACAATTATTACTAACACTTTATCCATTTTCTCGATTCACCATAATAAAATTTTTTGATAACACTCGGATTGTTAATTTTTCTTAGTTTTATTAGCCTTATCAGTTCACGTTCCTTATTTTTTCATACATTCCTTTTACTATACATTAATTATTATTTTTTAATTAAATAAGGTTAATTATATTATAAGACAAATTGTACAGTACTAAAATAAAATATTATAAGATAAATAACTAGATTATCCGTCGACCAGCATCTGGATAAATTACAACAATGTGGAATGTGTGTGAGTGCGAGTGTGCGTGCACTGATTTTTGTTTATTTTATAAATATGTTTTTTAAAAAAAAATAGTAGTAGTAGTAGTAGTAGTCGACTAGTAATGACAGCGTACAATATATATATATATATATATATATATATATATATATATATATATATATATATATATATATATATATATATATATATATATATATATATATATATATATATATAAATGAAGATCACCCTACTATAAGAATTTATTATGGAAAGCAAAAGAAAAAACAAAATAAGTCAGATACGGTACGTATGGTTTAAACGCGGCAAACTACTGACAAGGAAGGATACTGGACTTCGCGCTATACGTTTATACACAGAAGAGGGTCTAAATATGGTAAGTAATTCATACATGAGTTATTAGCTATAACTGATATAAATGGAGAGCGTATGAATGTATTTTGAATGAATAAAATTAATCAAATCCAAATAAATGTGAGAAAAAACGAAAAAAGAACTGAATATAGCGTATATAAACATAAAAACGTTAAGAAAAAATTGGGGAAAAGTATTGATAAAGCGTGTAATAAGGTATATAGATATACTAATATTGGCGAAGGTAAATTGAAAATAGAAACAAAATTAGTGATTAATAACACGATGAAGAAATAAAATTTCGCAAAAACAACTAACTTTTACATATTGTCACCATCAAAACATATTAGAGACTATATGAATGAAATAATAAATAAACAATACTTGAATAATAAAACTGTAATATAGATAGATGTTATAAATATTGATACGAAGTCAAAAACACCAAATAAAATACGCTATTAAACTCGTACGGCAGAAATAGGTTTCACGATTACTATGGAAGACTATAGAACGGAAGAATGGAAATGGGAAATATTCGCACAGACCAGAGTAGATCATGTATATACAAAACAAAGCTACAAAAACATAATATTTAAATATAAAAACTCAGGAGATAGCCGATCATAATATAATCGAATGTGAAGTATATTTGAAAGGGTACAGTACGGTACAAGAGCGAATAAAAAAATAAAACATTCAATGAATATAAATTGTTACATAAGTTTAAAAATTGGGAAAGCATTGCGAAATATAAAACATCATCAGATACATATAGTGGGATAAAGGGAAAATTTAAAAATATATATATAATGAGAGTTGCTTGCAAGTAAATAATAGCCGAAAAAGGTACGTTGTGGTATGAAAGACTGGATAACAGATATAATTAAAAGAACGTGATGAAATTTAGAAAAAATAAAGTAAAAATAATAAATATAAAATTTCGAGGAAACAATATGAAAAATTGAGGAAAAAAATAAACAAATGGATTAGAATAAAGAAATATGACTTTTCCCAAAATCGTTTCAAACAAGCAGAAGGGGACGTGAAAAAAATATGGAAGAACATAAATAGAGCATAAATGTGACGAACTAATGATAAAGAAGGTAGAAGCAAAGGAAGAAGTAAATATGTTCATACCGAAAGAATCAAAAGGAAACATTGGAAACATTATAGACTCCTTAGCAGTACAAAAAGCGCGCGGGTATGATGGAATTAGAATGAAAGATGTCAATAATATTAAAATTAAAATAGTTTCCGCAATTACGATGAATCGAACATTATAGCGGTAGGAGAAATTCCAACTGAGTTGAAAAATATCCTTCATATAAGACCTGTCTACAAAGAGGGAAATCGTGATGATTACTCAAACTACAGACCAATTGCGGTCAGTCACAGCTTAATTATTGAGAAATATGTTACCCAGCATTTAATCGAATCGAGGAAAATAAAATAATTGATAAAGAGCAGTATGGATTTCAAAAGAATAGGTCAACATCAATGGCTTTGTATAATTTCTCATAAGTGAGAATAAATTTTGAAGAAGGAAATAGAGTATCGATGCTATTTGTAGAGTTCACAAAAGCGTACAATTAACCACCTGAAACTACTGTATAAATTGAAGGAAATCTGAATGAAAGGAAAAATCAAAAAGTGGTTTGAAATTTACTTAAGAGACAGAAAAACAGTGGTTAGCCTAAATAATGCGCAAGGGGAGTACACGAACATGAATTATAGGAATAGCTATGTATCATATATAGAAATGGTTTGAAAAATATAATAAAATATAGCGAAGTATTCGTATTTGCTGACGATTTCGAGTCCATAAAAATACTAAAACTGCAGAGATAAACACGAAGAATGATTTGATGGAAGTAATGTGCTCATGATCATGATCTTACAATCAGTAGATCAAAAACAAAACTCCAACGGGGGAGGCTTACATTCATATAAACCTAAAATCATAATGCATTCCAATGAATGTATTCATCTAATGATAGGAAATAATATACGTTCTAATAGAGACTGTAATAAAACTAATGTAGTAAGTGAGCATAAGTATTTAGGTGTAATAATAGATAATCATCTTAGATGGAAGTTACAAGTACAAAAAATTTAAAGAAAAATGCAGATACCACCATTATACACTTTAAGAAATTATGTTAGTGGATAAACATTGAAGTTAGTATACTTTGCTCTAATTGAATCGAGACTAAGATATGGAATTGAAGCTCAGCAACTAAACCCAGATAAGTTACAAAGAACGTGTCTAAATTGAATAAGCGCAAAGATAAAAAAGAACAAAAAACCCTAAATGAACTTTTGCAAGAACATCATATGCTAAATATCACGGAACTAAATTTATTTTTAAAACAAACGTCAAAAAATAATAGAAAATGTACAGACAAAATATGATTTCCGAACTAAAATGAAATACAGAATATCAGTAGTGAAAACAAAATATGGTGAACAAACAAAAATGCATATACAATAGCAAAATTTTTAAACAAACTTCCAGCTGGCTTAGTGGAAGAAAAGAAAATTGGTAACTTAAAACAACAATTGAAAATACGGCTAGGGGATAAGAACAATCTGAACGACTTAATAAGTACTAATATATATAAATAACGATAGAAACAAGAATAATTAAATTAATTAATTAAAAGAAAAATAATTAAATAAAAGTAACGTGAATCGTGATATGGAATGAGCAAAATTCGAATGACGACCTGTTACTACATATTGCGCAATTCAAAATTAGAAAAATAAAATAGGAAAAGTGAGAGTGGAAATGAGATAGTAAATGAGTGTGTAAGATACGAATGAGAATCACCGTACATTTGTTGAATGTTGAATGTATAAGCATAGTATAATATCGTGTAAATGTTTATTGTTAATTTTCCATCGACAATCAATTTTGCTTGAGATAATAATTAATAAGAAAATGTATAAATATTATAAAATATACGTGTTTTTTTTTTGTTAAAAAAAAAATAGTAATAGTAATGGTAATTTTATCACATACGAGTCATTCGGATTGATTACGATCGCTAAATTTATTTTATTCTAAAAATTATTATGATAAGTTATTATTAAAATCGTAATTTTTCGGTAAATACATTTAATTATTTTTTCTTTTGCGCATAACTGGGTGACGATCATCCAGCTTCGTGATAATAATATTAGTATATTTGCAAACGGGCTACTAAACGCATACACTTTTTTTTTCAATTACATTTTAATTCATAAACACCCTAGTTCCAAGTATATACAAAAAAATTTTTAATAAATATATTTGTTGTTTTTCGTCGTTCATTACATAAATTAATTAAATTAAAATTTTAAATAATACACGATACGATGTACTTTAATTCGCGTCATTAAACCCAGCGGCCCGCAATTTAACGGATAACAACTTTACAAACTTGCTCAGCGCTTCTCGTTATTATCCTTAAACGAAATATATCGTCCAAACATTTTTTTTTTTTAAATACTGCCCTTTAGACTATTACTAAGATACAATCTTAGCCATTTAGCTAAATAATTATCATCTTTAACTTAATGATTACTTAATATTTAACTTAACCACTAAGTACAAAACGAGTGTGGAGTACGTATCCCATTGGCTACGCATCCATTAAATTTACATATTACAAGCCTAAATATATGGGGTGGCGACGAACAAGTCAAATGTGAAGCAGTTGTCTCGCTTCTGCATTGACGTGCCTGTCCAACCGCTGCTTGTGCAATTCAGCGAATTGCTTAATGACATCATTAATGAACATCATATTAAGATCAGAATGATCGCGCGTAAGATGAGGTTTTTGACGGCGTTGTATTATATCCCGATTCGACTTGGCTGTACAGCCCCACAGAGCAAGGCCATAAGTCCAAATAGGTTTAATAATTTGCTTGTATAGCAGAAGCTTGCAGGGAACATCTAACTCCGGTTGCCTGCTTATTAACCAATATAATTGACGTGTTTTATTCTTGATCTACTGAGCCTTCATTTTAACATGAACTGTCCAGGTCAATCGTGAATCCAAATACATGCCTAGGTACTTTACTGAGTTAGCCTGTGGAATTACTTGGTTTCCTAAGTAAAATTGGTATATCAGCATGTGATAACGTAAATAAGACATGGACAGACTTCTGCTCATTTAGTTTAATCTTCCAATCTGCAGTCCATTTTTTAATCTGATCGAGCCTATGTTGCAATTTATTTGTAGCATCAGATTGGCTATCACTTACAGCTAAGATTGCAGTATCATCTGCAAATGTGGCTGTTTGTTATCAATAGGCAAATCTCTTGTATATAACAAGTACAGGAGAGGTCAGAGGACGTTATCCTGTATCACACCTATTGTATATAGTAGAATGACGAAAAATTAAAAATTTATAAAAGATCGGAATAACGAACAATCATTAATGCCATTGTCGCGACGTACAATTATGTACGAAATGGTGGAATTTATAAACGATTTACGTATATTTTGTTTATCGATCATTTCGAAGATAATTTATAAATTTAAATTTATTTCAATATTACATTGCTATATTGTAAAATGTACGCAATAAGCGTAGTAATATTCGATTATGTGCATAGCTGCACGAACGTGAATATAATAAACGAAAAAACGAATAAAAATGGATAACCACTTCGTCAAAATAAATCTTAACCTTAACCTAATGTGAAGTATACCGTCTTAATACGACTGGTATAACATTCGAAACGATAAGTAATGAAAATAATTTTAAATATATAAGTAAATAATGTTATAAACTAACTCGTGATTAGCCCATGTACACGCATAAATACACTATACCAGTCGTGACATAATAAACATATATATATATATATATATATATATATAATATATATATATGTATATATATATATATATGTATATGTATATAGCTATTTTGTTAAAATATATATAATCACGATCAAAAAAACAATAATAATAATAATATTAACACACAACACGTCGCAGATAACTAAAAGATCTAGTTTAAAGAACAAAAATAAATAAAATAGGAGAGTGAAACAAAAAACTGAAACATAACAAGCGGACTAACGAAATAACAATAGGCAGTTAATTAGCCGGAGAAACAGCCTCGTAATAATGACGAACACAACACCTGCGATCTATCGCTTGCATATATTTTAAAACTAAGTTTTATCCTATACGAGGGACGATGCAAGCCGATATATATGTCGTAACGTTTTCTCGAACGACGGTAAATTCAAATTATACTATTACAAGAGACAGTAAATTATCGAAGGACCGGTGGAGACTTGATTTTTTTATAACGATAATTTTTCGTCGACAATAACGGTGTCGTTTAGAAAGAAACAAGAACTTTCGAAATTAACGAGTCGGTGTCTATCTCAGGTGGATTTAGCCGGTATCGGATGGAGATGATAACCAGCGAAGTATTTAACAAAGACTCGGTGGGATATACGAAATATTTACTAATATGCTATGCCAACATGGACAATTGTCGTATTTAGGTTAAAATTTAAAGGTCTGAAAACCTTTACTGACAAAACGATATATATATATATATATATATATATATATATATATATATCACGATATGCCTGTATCAACCTACTGCTGGTGAAGGAATTTCCCAACACTTTCAACCTCTTCTTTCTCTTGTGCGCCTCGAATCACAATAGTCATGGGCTTTCCTCGTGTACGACGACCGCCAATTTTCCCACACTGCATCATACATTTGGTCCACCTGTCGTCATCTTGTCTTACGATATATACTGCTCAAGTCCATTTTAACCTGTTGATTCGTTCCACCGCATCCAGTAATTTTATTTGTTGCCTTACCATATATAGGTATATGTATATATATATATATATATATATATATATATATATATATATATATATATATATATATATATATATATATATATATAGGACAACTGACCGTACTTTTCACGATTGTGTGAATGTCGCACGCGACCGTATTTGTTGGCGCAGCCTAGTAAGCCGTATGACAGATTTTGGTCACGATACCCCTGCATGGGATGACACGTCTCACTGATGATGTATATGCAATAACGTTGATACATTGCAGAACGTAATAACCGACTACAAATAGAAAGAATATGAACGACATAAACATCAAAAAGGTCACGACAAACACCCCTCCGAAATTATAAATAAAAATAGATGAGTAGATACTGGAACATATCAGCGAATATCTACATATATTATTTATATTAAGTCAAGTTATTATCGGGGAGAAGGAAAATGTTTAAGGAAGGAAAAACAAACTCATCTGTGGTGGATAGCTTTCGAAAAGATGAACGGGGTATTCAAGAATAAATATATGCCCAACAGATTAAAAAAGAATGTGTACGAATAGCTTCCTTCCGATGCTTAGATATCGAACAGAAACAATAGTTAAAAAATTACCGTAAACTCAGAGAGTTCACGAAAGAGTAATGAAAATGTCAGACAGGAAAGCCGATGATGGACAAGACAACAGACTAAGTGTCGACTACGGTAAAAGGTGCACCGCAGCTGAAATGGAACTGATCAGACCATGTAGCAAGAAGAAATTATAACAGGTGGACGAAACGAATAACGGATGACTGCCAATGGAAGAATATAGAAATCGCGGTCGGCCGAGTACAAGTTGGCAGGATAATATAAAGAGGTCAGCCGGTAAAATGGATGGAAGAGGCAGGCGATCGCCATAGATAGAAGAAAAGGGATAACGCTTACATCCCGCAGCGGATCGATATAAGCGTATTGTGATCGTGATTTATTATATATATATATATATTATATATATATAGAAAATGTTCTAAAAGTGACAACAATGATTTAACAATAATAAGAAATTTATATTATAATCAGATAGCAGAACTTATATTAAACAGAAATGAATACGGTATAAAGTTTGATCTTAATCTAAGCGCGGAGTACAACATCGCTAAGATTTAATCCGTAAGCTGGTCAAACAGACGAATGAACACTAAAATATGGGCAACATGAAATCAATATGAATGAGGAAATTATCAACAATATTAGATCCTCATATTACCATAGCCATCAAGGCTCTTAACATTTACTACGAGAATTTGATAGAATCGAGAAATCCAATACTAAAAAAGAAAAAACAAGATACTAAGTGAATGATTATTAGTAAACAAAAACCTGTGGGTCCTTACAGTTACCATAAATAACGAAAATATGAATATCCAGTGGGATGTTATATTAGTGAACTTAAAGCAAGTGCAATTATACTAGAACGGCGTTTAAAATGTCCTAGCATGTGTTCATTTCAAAAGCAAATAACTTAATAAGCAGCTATTTACCGACAACGATATACTTTATTGCTGGCGCTAAATGCTTATCCCGCTCTATCAACAGTCCTACAGCGTGCGCATTTCTCATCAACGATTCACGCTATCCGATACGGTTGCATGATTCTTACTCTACATATGACGCAGAATTATACGGTACTGTCTTCAACTTTTATTCCTAAACCCCAGTGACGTCAAAGTATTAATTGTTACAGAAACTACCATCAAGCTTGACTATAAACATAAATTAACCTAAGATTGATATGAAATTTTCCATTTTGATTATATCTCATCAAGCAATGTGATTTTCAGCAAACAGAATAAGCTACTTTTCCATACCCTTTACTGTAAACATAATTCAAAATGTCGGAATACAATTAATTATTGACTCTATATGCTGTAAATCGACCATTTATTTATCTCGAGTCCTTCATTATATACAAGAGGCGAGCTAAAAGTTGATTCACACACACATCAAAAGAAAGTTTACACTAGGTTTAAACAATAAAAAAAAAATGTAGGTATGTGTAACAGACCTGACGGTATGTACATTCCAAACTACAAGTTTCGTACCCTTAATTTAGAAAGCATGAATAAACTTTTGGCTCACCCAATATATATATACATATATATTATATATATTTTTTATATATATATATATATACCCAACCGGACTACCAGATGTAATAAATGTGGATTTTTTAGAAGGAGTCGATCCAGCGACAGAACTGCCAAGTTATTAATGATGACAGCCAGAAAGCATTATCTGAAATCAGTAATGCGTTTTCTCTTCAGCCTTCTTATCGCCGATCGAACTTGCAAACTTATTGCCAGCGGATTTTCATGAGTTTCTAATCTCGCCAGGTAATCGCGAGCAGCTCGTTGGATTACTTGTTCTACATATTGTATCTGAAGATCTTTATGCAATGTGTAGTTAGTGACATACCATGGAGCGCCATCTATCCTTCGTAGTGTATTATTCTGGTACCGCTGTATTTTTTGAATGTTGCCCTTAAAGGAACATCCCCATAGTTCGCAGCCATATAGCGAGATCGGTTTAAGTATCGCATTGTACAATAAAAGTTTATTTTTAATATCTAATTAGGATCTGGGTTCTAATAACCACTTTAATTTTGCTGTTTCATTTAATTCAGTCCTTTTTGCCGTTATATGTGATGACCATGTTAAAGACTGATCAAGATGAATTCCTAGGTACTAACAAAAGAGTCTTGAGGTATTGTTGTTCCACTTAACGAAACTTGATATTTTTTACGTTCAATTTTTTTTTTTAGTAAATAATAAATGTTTAGATTTAGCTTCGTTAAAACTATAAACGGAAAAATAATATTGCACGTAACAGAATTTCAACATCTCGGCAGTTTCATAATCTGAGAAAAGAAGTCCGAAAAAAAATTGTCGTTATCGAAAAACACGTTTAATAAAAATAAAAAGAAGCCTTCTTACATCCGTAAATGTTTCTTTGCATATCAGAAAATTGTTTATTAAAACATTCGTTTTGAGCATCGCATTGTAAGGTTGCGAAACGCGGGCGATTGGAATATCAAGCTTTTGA
The DNA here is from genome assembly GCA_032883995.1 of Coronaproctus castanopsis. Lineage (NCBI taxonomy): Eukaryota > Metazoa > Arthropoda > Insecta > Hemiptera > Monophlebidae > Coronaproctus > Coronaproctus castanopsis. The sequence goes on along the minus strand of CM065052.1, from coordinate 105,295,306 downwards.
AGATTGACGCTATCGAAGGACGCTGAGAATATCATAGATGGACAAGGTCACAAATACGGAAGCATTTTGGTGAATAGAAGAACAACCGGAGCTAATAAACAGTATTGAAAAGAGAAGAAACAGTATGGTCGGTCATCAAATTAGACACTTCAAATGGTTCATGAACTTAGTAGAAGGAAAAGCAAGCGGAAAATTAGAAAAATCCGATTCATAGATACCATAATAAATAAATAGAGCTATGTAAAGATGAAAGATACGGCCAAGTCGGGAATTATTTGGTTAGCTGCAAGTCATGTTGTCCACCAACGTTTAGGGTTGAGGAAAAATGATGATTTTATATATATATATATATATATATATATATATATATATATATGTATGTGTGTGTGTGTGTGTGTGTGTGTGTGTGTGTGTGTAAAGAGAGGGAGAAAGAAGGAAAGTGTGTTCACTCATTAGATATAGCTTTTAACTTTACTGTTATTCGAACATATTATAATTATCGAAAGCACGTAAGAACTATAGTAGTCGGTTTTTCTTCTTCTTATCGTATAATCATCGGTTATATATAATTACACAAAATTATCATCATTAGTTTAACTTTAAATTTGTTAGCCAGTCTATGTCTCCGTCATTAAGATTGTGAACATCGTCTAATGTGAAACCTACAGGTGCAAATTCACTACAGTCTTCCAATATATGCTGCATTGTTTGTCTTGGATTTCCGCACTGGCACGCAGCAGTTGTCCTTATACCCCACTTCTGCATTAGATATCCGCATCTTCCCTGTCCGGTCCTAATTCTATTGAGTGTCTTTCATAGTTTCCTAGATAAATCCATTCCTTTAATTTCATTCCTTGGGTCGACAACTAAATGGGAATTTGTTGTATGCTCTAAATTCCGTTCCTATGTTATTTCTCATTTATTAAATTCTTTCATATCTTCTGATAATAATTCATTCATTGTCCAAGGTGATTTTCTGGATTTGAGTCTCGATACTGGTGCGGACTTTATATCTTCAGATATTGGCAGTTCGGGGTATATCTGAAATTTATTTCTATCTCTGAATAATGCTGTCCCCCGTCTGCCACATAAGTGATGTAGATTTCAGCGTTCCTGATATGGTTCGGAGTGCTTCATTTAATACTACACCTAATTTTTTAACATCACGGTGTAGACCTCCCCGAAGCGCGATATTAATAGATAATAATAACAGTACAGTAATTCAATAGCGCGGGTGCCCCTGGAAACGTCTAATACATTATATTAATCGGCTAACTACACCACTTTAATCATCGGTTAATTAATTAAAATTAAAATGTCAACTAGTCATCACCGAAACAGCCCTTTATAAGGGCTACGAGACTAAGTGTATCATTAACAGTCGGTTTTTAATCAATGGGTCAGTGAATAGTATTACCACGTTTGTCTCTAATAAATTTACTAAGGTAAATGTTGCCGTTTTACGTACCCTTCGATAGTTCATATGCAATAATTATGTATGTGTGCCCATTCAAATATATATATATATATTTATATATAATTAGGTCCGATATATAAACTCTATTACGAGTAATAATTTTTTCTCTTATGACGAATTAGGACTTTCCGTGGCACGTGAGCTGATCATAAATCACGAATTAGAAATGGCGAAATTCAAATGGAAAAAACAAACGAAAACTACTTATTTTTAAATAAAAATTAAATAGGTCTCCTACACGCATAATATACTATACATATAAGTGCATAAATATATGTAAGTTAAAATTAAATACATCGTGTATATTATGATTTATTTTTAGCTGATTTTCAAGTAAAATTTTCTTTATAAATATTATTAATATCCTCATTATATATAAATTTACAGAATAACTATATGCGCTGCGAATTTTTTTAAAGCCCCTCTTTAGCTGACACCCCTCTATAACGGACATTTCCGTCGGGTCTTCCCTAGAGGTTTCGCTGCATTTTAATTCTTCGAGCTAGAGAATACACGCGCTATTAAGAACAATATTGCGATATACTGATTTTGGAAATATCCTTGTTAATAGGGTAGCTTCAGCCTTACGATAAACGTATAATCAAATTTGAAAAATTATATTATACATTTTTATGCGATTTTTTTTCGTTGTGTGTAATTAAACGTTTAAAATTATAAAAAATCGTGCTTACCCGTTCGACCAGGGGAATGACGACTATTTTCTTTCTCTTGCTATATATTTATCTGTCTCTCGCGGAAAACTAGAAAAAAATAATCGATTAAGTTTAAATTTAATCGAATTAACGCGCGCACAAATAAATAAACCTCGCAACCGGTTACGATAACGAGCGGTAAAATTCGTTAATCGCGAAAAAATGAAATTGTAATTTTCATAATCGTTTTTAATTTTTTTTTTTTACTAAAATTTTAAATTATTAAATTTAAAACGAAATACTGACGAAAATTTATCCGGCGAAAAACGCGCTAACACCGAACGGGGTATGTCGACTGGGTTAAATTATTTTATCTGTTCGCGATTACGTTGCTCTCCTTCTGATCGGACGATGAGATAATCGCATGACACAACATACATACACACACACATATATATATATATATATATATATATATATATATATATATATATATGCGTACGAAAATACTCAACGATCAAAACAGCCGACTCAACGCGAGACGTATAACAAGTTTCAATTCGTAGGTAAAACAACAATCCGGTTTTAATTTTATTATCATTACTATTATTATTATTATTATTGTTATAATTTATTTGTAATCATGGTTATCCTGGTGCACGATACATACATGTTATAAATAAAACGAGCGTATTTTATCCAGAGGATCCAGTTCGCTCTGCACGACCTTGTTATCGCGGTTCTATACGCGCCCGAACTTAAGACTCGTTATCGCGGTTATTTCATTTTTTCGTCGTTGTTAGACGCGTAACAAAAGTTGCGATTGTAGAAAAAGATCGATTGCCGACCGAAGTGAAGATATTAATAATTCTGCCGACTGCTATCGATGAAGAGAAACAGATGAGCTCGTCTTGAGAATTGAATTTACAAAATAACATACAGGTTAATCGGTACAGATCTCTTAATACCCGTTCTGCATCATCATGTGTGCGGTACACGTTCCATTATTACGATTGATACGTGTATATACGGGTCTAGTTTGCACGCGTTCACAAACCTATTACAGATCTATATTAAATTAGTTTTAATATTATTATTATTAATTTATAGCCGGCCGCAAAATGTCAATGTGTGAAGGAGCTTACAAAATGATACTAACTGTAAACACTAAAGAACAAGTGTGTAATTTAATATAAATCACGCTAAATATTATATATCAATGCGGATTAAATAAAATTACGATAAATACGTATATATATATATATATATATATATATATATATATATATATATATATATATATATATATATATACATCGTAACGAACCTCGCCTATGTAAGTTATACATTAATACGTATTTACGTCATCATTATCATTAATCAACCTGTATAATTTGAACACAGTTTAGGTTACAATTTCACTAACCGGAAGACTAAGGACGAGTTCAAAAATGGATAGAAGATTTGACAATTGATTTATGATCATCTACGACCAGCCTCGTTAAACTAGAAAATGGTAGAAAGGATACAAACCAGAAAATTTATTTGTGAAAATTTGTCTCGTCTTGATAAGAAGGAATCCGACCCGTAATAACCACAGCTTATTGTTTGTATAATTAATGCACCTATTACTCGAACTGACTAAACGATGAGCCGATGCTATAATTTTGGAAAAACTAACGGAAAATAATTTAATCAGCTTGTACACAATAACTACATAATTTAACTCTTAATGTTAATCATTACGACAACTTAACATAATGAAATATGCATCAAAAAAAAAGATTGTACCCAGAGGATACATCCCTATAATGAATGATGATTGTAAAAAATCCTATGATATGACGTATACCTGGCGAAATTTATCGATGATCATTTTAGTAATAAAACACCCGCAACTGGAGAGTTGCTGATATCATAAACACGAAAATAAAAACACGAATAATGAATTCTAGAAGATACTGACTCAAAATAAAAGCGTGACAACTTTTGAAGAAGCTGATTGGAGGGATACTTAACGGGAAGACCAAATCCCGAGAGGATCCATAAAGTTTAGATGTGGAATGTAGTGATTTTTATTACTTAATTAAAAAAAAAAAAACAGTTAAAATCACTAAATCTTTATTTAGATTTCGCAAAGCTTTTCGGTAACTACGCCATTGTCAAGCGATATATAAATAAAAATAAAATATAAAAAACACAAAATATTAATTTAAATATAAGTTCACAATTTTATACTATTTTGTGTTTTTGATATTTTATTTTTATTTATATATCGCTTGACAATGGCGTAATTTTGCCGAAAAGCTTTGCGAAATCTAAATAAAGGTTTAGTGATTTTAACTGTTTTTTGTAATTAAGAAATGTAGAAAGGATATAAAGATAATTAGAAACACTGAAGAACTTAATACACGTGGGTTACCATTTAAAATGCAAGAATCGAAAAACGTCACTAAAAGATAAACGTAGGAAAAGGGTCAGGTGAAAATGCAATACAAACCGAACAGATAGAGAGAATTATTTTGCGAGTGTATCCTAAAATTCTATAATAATCGTATTCATGAAGGTAAAATACTAAAAATATGGTTGAAATCATATAAGTTGGAAACTTCGAAAAGCCTTAATGATGTTTAAAATTATAGACCAGTTTCTTTATTAAGTTATACGTATAAATTACTATCATTGAACTAATACACACAGAATTAGCTGACTTTAGAGCAAGCAGATCATATACTAGCCAAATTCTAAAATTGACTATATACACTGAGGATGGATGTGGGGACCACAAGATCACTAGTGTAATTTTTGTAGATCCGACTGCAGATTATGATACAATTAACCATGGAATACTAATGAAGAAGATTTATGAATTATCAAGTGGTCGTAAAATGACACAAATACTATCTACATTATTGAAAAATAAACATTTTATGTAACTCTACAAGATAAGAAAAGCAGATTGTGCAATTAAAAAACTCGTCCGCTTCGAGATAGTGTACTAGGTCTATTTCCGTTTAATGCTTGTTTAACTGTGATGTGCAAACCGATGCGAAAAAAGAAGTCAATTTGCGATCTGTGTAATTTTATTGAAAGTGTCCATGATCACAGCCTACAATACAATAAATTTTTGCCTTGTATATACTAATATTATGCAGATTTCTTCTAGTTGAATGCCGTTTTTAACCTGTGTCATTCCCTTTTATACTTCTAAACTAACACTCGATCCTGAGTTATTATAGCTCCATAGAACAAAAATTACATGATTTCTTGTATGTGCAATTTTAATTGGTCATATAACACGAACATTACACAAAGGAATGGGATCGCGGAAATTTAGGGAGAGACGGTTACAGCTGATAATAACTGGCCAACGGTGATCGACTAATGCCTATAATGTACACATAGTAAATTATATGCTTATCGAGAAACTAAAGATAATACTGCGACATTAGATGAAGCATCTTTAGCTAACGAATTTACAAATTGATCGTTTGGAATCGCTTTGTGACCCGGCACCCACAAAAAAGACATAAATATTCCCATGCGTGCCAAATTATTAATAATCATCTTCGATTGCTCGTATCCTAGTGTCGTGACTAATCAATTCTTCGACATCGTGACCTATCCACTGCGACCGTTATCAGTTGTTCAACGTTAGACCTGTCCTACACTTTACATGGTCTATATACCGGTTTGGACACCGTCCTCTTCATCTTTTCCATTTATCTTTCCCTGAATAATCAATTTTTCTATTCCATCAGATCGTAATATGTGGCTGAAAAATTTCAACATACATCTGTGTATACGTGATGGTAGCCTTTCGGTTATCACATTTAGTTCTGTTAAGATTGATGTATTTGATCTTTTGCCACCCACGGAATTCGTAATATTCTGCGCTTCAATGTCATTTCGAATGCCTCTGTGCGTTTCTGATCCGCGCTACGTGTAGTCCAAGACTCAGCACTACGTTGTGATAGAAAATACTAACGTTTGTAGTAATTTCTTTTTCGTCTCTTTGGTAATTGTTCCAAATCCTGGTAAGTTTTGATAATACATTTTTTTTCATAGCAATTCTTCGCTTAATTTCTTCTTTACACCTACCTTTATTTGTTATCAACGCTTCAAGATACACCACTTTTTCATTTTCCACCATATCGCTAGTGAGTTGGAATGGTCGAGGTAAAATTTGTTGTATATCTACTACCCCGTTAAAGAGCATTTCGATCTATTTTGCACCAAACCAGCTTAAAAAAAAAAACAAAACAAAAAAAACAGCTTCTTTACTAAATGTTTGCACTCTTTTTAACAGTTCTGCCATTTCATCTTCCGATATTTGCAATGAGTATTGTATCATCCGCATACCGAAGGTTGAGAATTGTTTCCCACCGATTGTAATTCCGCCTTGCAATTCGTCCATTGTTTTCCTGATTATGCACTCTCCGTAAATGTTGAAAAGTAACGGAGGCAGAATACACCCCTGCCTGACGCCCTTCCTAAGATGAAAACATACCGACGATATACTTTCCAGGCGTACGTAAGCTTTATTATTTACATATAAAGATTTAATTAATTTTATAATATGTATCGGCACCGCTGCTTCCTCCAGTACATGCCATAACATATTCCAATTAACATTATCAAAAGCTTTCGAATAATCGAGAAAGCAAATCACCATTAGTATATTAAATTCATAGCATTTTTCTACCATCTGCCTTGCAATTAGTATTTGATTTCTTGTAACTCTTTCCGTTACAAAACCAGCCTGCTCCTGTGATATTTGGTCGAGGATATAGTGTTGTAGCTGTTTTTTAATTATATACAACATTGCTCTACATCCATAACTTATCAGAGCTATCGTCCTACAATTTGTGCATACCACTTTAGTCCATTTTTTGTGTATTGGAATGTAAACGGATTCTGTCCATTCCGTTGGCTAGATGTATGTTTACCATATTTTGTTACAGATTAGATGTAGTGGTTCGACGCCATATTCTCCCGTTGCTTTATGTTCTCTGCAACGATTCCTACTGATTTGTTATTCCGTAAAGCTTGAATAGCGTTTCATATTTTACTTTTTAAAATAGACGGCTCATGTTAGTTTATAGTATATTCCGATGTAGTAATAGTGTCATTTACATTACTGGATATAAGATATTCACAATATTTCCGCCATATATTTAGTACTTCATTTTTGTTTGTTAGTAACTTCCCTGTTTCATGTTTAATTCCTTTAAAATAATTAATCCAATTAATGCATCTGACACATTCTTTTTTTTTTTTTAAGCGGGAGGGGGAAAATCTTCAAAAGACACTGATATCCTATAAATTTTGTTTTCATTCACACAGTATATATAAAATGCACTGTTGGGAAACCAAAATCAGCGTGTGGGATTTTTACGCACTAAAAACACACTCCCTCTATTGAAAAAAAGAGTTTAAAAAAAAAATAATGAACGCCATTGCACAAAGTAAGGACCTCCACACTTATAATTAACTTAAAGCGACGAAAGAAAGGATGAGAATACATAGTCCCTTCTTCCATCAAATAAAGAATAATGAGTTTGTACAAAAATTAACTTCTAACAGAAAAATAAAATAAATAATAAATTAAAAGTTAAAATAAAACCTCTTAACAGAAAGATTAAAACAAATAAACTTATAGTTAAAAAGTTATTATTCATACCTAATAGAAATAAAATAAAATACGAAGCAAAAAAAAAATGAAATGCATATTAAATTATATCTAAAAAAATCTTAAAATAAAAATAAGAACTCTCAAAAAGAAAAAGTAAAAGGTGTAATAAAATAATCAAATATTAAAAGATTAATTAATGTAAATAGAAAAATAAACAGATAAATAACCACGCTACGAATAGGTAATCCAAAAATTTAAAAAAAAAAAACAAAAAAAAAACAAAGCAACGGTATCGGTGTCACGGTTAATTTAGGCGTCAGTTACGAGCAATAGAATTTTGTATTTTAAAGTTTGAACGCATGACCTGTTCGGCCAGCAAAAGAAAACTTCCAACTTTCCTACTAAGAGGATATACATCCGTACAGTCCATACCAACTTGGTGACGAAGAGCGGTAAATGCAGGACAAGTGAACAACTTATGATGCACATCGTCTACGTCACCTACAGTACAACACGTGCAGACAGGATCACTAGCAAGCCGGAACCTATGAAGATAGGAACCAAACCTGCCGTTGCCGTGACCTGACAACATCTGAGCACTGTAGAAGTTGACGTCAAACTTAAGCATTTTCAAACGTAAAGAAATATCAGGAAGAAAAGCATACGTCTTCCTGCCAATTTCAGCTTCATCCCACCTGTCCTGCCACTTCTCAACCAACAAAGACATGATCTGTTTTTTAAATTTCAAATACAGAACAGACTGTACAGTAATACCTCCTAGCAGGCTCGAATGTCTTTCTCCGAGTCTATGCTCGTCAGTGAGAGCCCTACCGATAAGAAATAGTTCGAGCAGCAAAGACACCACAGACATCACAAGCTGCAGAGGTCGGCGTAGTTCGATATAAAGAAGGCATCCGAAGCTTCCTCAGCTGTTTGTTGGCTAGACCAAGAATTCTTTGATTAACGTAAATGGCAGCACCATACCCGAAACGGGCTTGAATGAGGCCTTTATATAAAATCGCAAAACGCAGTAATTTATTATATATGTCTATACACTTGGAAGAAATGCACTGGAAATGAGGAATGAACGATAATTTACTGTCGAAAATTATACTAAACGTTTTAAAGATTCAGAAAATGAAATGCTTGAATCAGATAATAATTCAAGCTCGTTGATCCGACCAACAAGAGATGCATTCCCAAAACACAGAAAATCTGCATTTGGTAGGGGAAAAACTTCATCCTATATCTACCACCGCACCCTCCAAGTATTTGGAAATACAAGCAAGAAGTGGTAATGATGTGGGATTCTTAGCTTTAAACACTAAACATAGATCGTCGGCATAGGAAATAAGCTGACATGTAGCATTAATATAAGAATAGAAATGTTCAACTTAAAAGTGCACAGTGGAGTTAGGTCCGAGTACCGAACCCTGAGGAACTCCACAAGAAAGTGCTGTAACTCCAGCCGACAATCGAAGTTTAAGTGTAGCGGAACGATTCTTAAAATAATCTATAATAATATTAACTATAAAAGGATTCACTGAATTATCCTTCAGAACATCAACAACTGCAGACCAACGACAATTGTCGAAAGCCCCTTTAATATCATATGAAATAACAACAGCCAAGCAACCATCTGAAATGTACTGCTCGACCGTTGAAACTACAGAATGAACAGCATGCTCAGCTGATATACCTGAGCGAAAACCAAATTGAAGGTGGTGCAACGTGTTCCGTTGTACCAGTATCTCATTGACGACTTTTTCATAAGCATACAATTCAGTAAGGAGATAGGCCTATACGCTGACAACTCAGACGGATTTTCGCCCGGCTTGGAAAGAAGCCTCAAAGAAGCTGCCTTCCAACAATCTGGGAAGAGACCAAATTTTATACATTTATCCATAATAGTATGCAACAAAACCGGATACAAAGAATGAATTTTTTAACGATTATGTTGCTGACCCTATCATCAGCAGGCGCATTTTTATTGCGTAAGTTATTAACAATGGATGTGATGTTGTCTGGATTTACTACAGGAGGAACACAGCCACCAACAGGAAGTACCACCCAGGGAATATCGGAAGAAGTGGTCTAATAAAGCACCCACTTTTTCACTGTCGGAAACCATAATCTGATCGCCAACCTTCAAATCTCAGGTAAAGACGAATCACATCTCTGTTTGAATAGCATTTTATATGGTCTGCCCCAAGCAGAACTCGAACTAACAAAGGCCTTCCAATGTTGAAATTTGGTTGTTACTACCTCGAATTTATATTACCTATTTAACTCCTTCAGCACATTCTTATAAATTTATATTACCTATTTAACTCCTTCAGCACATTCTTATAAATAAATATACTGAAGGAGTTTTTACATTTAAATAGCTTTTTCCTAATTAAATTAATCTTATTCTTAAAAAATTGAAGACTGTCGTTGCACCAGTCTATTTGTGGAAAATTGACAGTAAATAAAGATCGACACATTCTATTTAGTTTTTATAACCTTCACCATGCTTTTAGAGTCGATAATAATAAGGCCTGACAAAGATCCATCTCCATTAAAATTGATAAAGTTTGTAATACTGCTATAAATTTGGTACTATATACATAAAAAACATTATTGTTAGTCATGTTTCGCATTATTCCAAATATATACTTCAATTTTATAAAAATAATTTAATCCTTAATATTAAACAAAATTTATCTGAGAATATCGTAATTTTCAAACAACTATAACAATATATAGATAAATCATCTTTACTTGTTATGGATAACAATACTCTGGTTTCAACAAAACCTGAATATAATATATTATGCTATCGTTATTTATTTAGATAGGAGTAGTGTCTTCTGTTTTAGTATTATATTCACGACATTTATTCCTTTTCGTGTAACGCTCCTTGAATCCTTGTCTATCTTCATATCTTGTAACGATTTCATATTTGTTCAAGCGCTGAACATTCTACAAAAGTATGTTCAGGTGAATCTGTTCCATCTTCACACATTTGCAACGATCACAGTTTGTTATTTTGAATCTTTTCAGATACGTGTGGAAATTTCCGTGCCCCGTTATAAACTGCGTTACAAAATAATGGTACTAGATGTTTGTTAGATATACGTTCTTCTATTATTCTGTGTTCAGCGTCCTACTTGGCCATTATCATATTGTTATTGATATTAGTGTTTTACTTTTTTTCTAAAAGAAATTTAACGATTTTTCACGTACTGAGTGCACATTTTTATTTTGGTAGTAAGAAATTTATAACTCGATAAAATTATATAACGATAACTGAATTACTAACTAGTGGAGTATTCATTATACATACTTCATTATCCGGCCCTTAGTAATACTTCATCATTAGCCGAAATTTAAGCAATATTTTTCGCTTACTTCGTATCGATTTAATTTTAATGCGTGAAATTTAACATTATTCTTGTTTCCTTCTGTTTACATTTTAACCCTTTTAATCACATGCTACCAATTTTTTATTTCGGTTTATGAAATAATTTTGGAAAACGATTAGAAGCGGTTAAAGTATATAGTAATATTTTGTGTATAATATTTATTTTCAGATTACTAGAAAATTTTAACGGGGTTATATAGTAAAGTAGATAAAAATTGATACGTTCGAAATGTGGACTCGGCGGAGAATGCTAAGAATTCCACGGACGGCAAAACGCACAAATGATTACAAATCAATTAAGAATTAAGCAACGGCTCTCCGATATGTGCAGAGAAAAAATTTTAAGATTTCGACAAATACATTTTAACTGCACCAGTAAATGAACCAAGACCACGAGCTAGACCATCAAAAGTCGGTGGACGGAGACGGTAACAATATTGAGCGGTCAAACCCGAAACAGGAAAAATAGTCAAAATAGAAGTCGCAGGAGACAGCTGGTTCACGATGCAATAGACAAGAGGTCACGATGAGCATTCGAACGACTATATAATAATAATTATATACTTATATTTCTAGAATTGTAACAATTAAGGTCAACCGATTACTACAAAACTATACATGTTAAAAGTTTATGTGCCGCATACAGGACGTTGCGACTGAAAAGGTTAATCGCAATTTATAAAATTCGTTCAAATTTATCTTAAATAATTATATCTCCCGTTAAAAAATGTGCCGCGTTTCTCAAATCTCTCCCAGTTTTTTTCTACTGAAATAAACAAATAAATTTACAAAATTGGCACTCATATTCACGTTTTGAAAATAATAAAAATGTATCATTTTTAGCGATACAAATAGGTCAACACGATATTTGATAGTCATAAAAGCAAAAAAAAAAATAAAATAAAAATTTTTAACTATCAAATTTAGGGGCGCGTAATTTCGAAGGAGACGGTAAGCAATATGAATGAACACGTGAACATATTCAAACGCTTTATGTGTATGTATATAAACCATTATATTTAATTAGCATTTAGTTGTTATTAATTCTCATGGGACATACATGTATATGAACATTTCTGAAGATTGTTTAAACCAGCCTATGTTAATTCACTATACGTTGATGTAGCAGGTGAGCTAAGGTCGTTGAAGAAAAAACGAGATTGACGTCATCAAATATTTTCAAAGTTTTTAATTACTACATAACTTTAATCGTTCTTTATTATCATAAAAATATATCGTCTAATTAAAAAATAGTACAGATGAAGTAGGTTATAATAAGTAATAAAATCTTCAACTTTAGATGTAGATAATGATATATAAAAAATGAATGGTAATTATTCCTTGAGTTTGATTTCAAACAAGGTCACATAAACAACATTTTCATCAAAACATGCGGAATTTTTTACATTTCCGTTAATTATTAAATTATCGCCTATCCGTTATCATGAACCAGCTGTCTTACATTTAGCATTTTTAAGTTTTTCAGTTCTATTTTTATATCAGTTTTTGTAAATGAACAGATTTTCAAATTATACGTTAAGAACGGTTGTACACACACTGGCTACACAATGTTCTTAAATTAATGTGTATTTCTTTATTCCGGAATACGCCGCTTAATTGTTCAAAATGAAATGTTGACCATGATACTTTCCCTTTCACCCTTATTTTTATATATATATATATCTCTTCATTGACGCATGTCCGTATACTGATAAAGTTATGAGAAATCACAGACGATATACAATTAAAAAGGGGAGTAAAACGGTGTGATACCGTATCGCCGAAACTGTTCATTGCTGCCTCCTTGAAGGTGTGTTCGGAACATTAAATTGGAATATCAGAATAAATGGGGAAAGATTAACGTTTCGCAGACTATATAGTCGTAATAGGTAATAGTGCTGACAAAATACAATTAATGATAAACGAACTTGACGCGCATTCTGTGAAAGTAGAACTTAAAATAAATGTACAAAAACCAAAATAATGATGAATACGGCAGAAGATACGGCAGTAAGTGTAAATACGTGGGACAGGAAATTACTATGGACAAGAATAATATAATGTAGCTGGAAACTAAAAGAAGAATATCGTTCATGTAGGTGATATTTGGGAAATCAGAAAACATTTTTAGAAATAGGAAAATATCGAATAGCCTTAAAAGTAAGCTGTATAATCAAAGTGTGATGCCAGTCATGACATACGAAGCTGAAACATGGAGCGTTACTAAAGGGACAGCTAGAATAATTAGGAAAACCCAAACGGCTCACCATAGAATTATCCTTGGAATCAGGCTCAAAAATCGCAAGACCGTACTATGGATTAAGAACAGACAAAATTGGTAGACGCAATGGAGCGGAACGTCAGGCTTAAATGGAAATGGGCCGGACATTTTGGACAAGAGGATGAAAGATGAACTAAGCAGATATTAGGGTGATGACTAATTGATAGCCGGCGTCCGCGAGATGACGTTCTTAAATAGGCAGAAATCAATTGGCTCTAAGCCGCACACGATTGAAGTGGTTGAAAAAGTTTCGGAAATACCTACACCGAGCAGTAGGTTTATATACGCATATCGTGATATATATATATATATATATATATATATACGATCGCCGTATTTATTCAACCTATATAAACAACTTTTTACAAAAAATATATATCAATTAAGAATTTTTATATGATAATTAATCATTAAAACTTTAATTATAAGAATGTATATATGTAGAAAATCGGATAGAGAATGCGTAAAATCTTGTTAGAATAGCGTTATATAGAACAGTTTAAAAACGAAGAGAATACGATTAAACGCAACATTACGCACACATCTGCGAGAAAAGGCAAACAGTTGGTTGATCGCAGAAATAAATTTAAGATTAGTTCCGGTACTCGTTTTGGTGATTGAAGAAAAACGAAACTGATGGTTAAATCCAGAGAAAAAGACTGAAAATTAATTAAAGCGGCAACAATTGCGCAAAATTCAACAGGACGCTTAAAAAAGAACGCGAGTACTTACGCCTGACGATTATAATTTGCGTATATTGCATTTTCTATTCATATCAAATCAAATCGAGATTTTTATTAGTATTCATTTTTTTAATAATAAATACAACGAAACTAATTAAAAGTCACATTATAGTACAAAGGAAATCGGTTATGCGCATAAATGCCCGAATACCGGCTAAATTTGCAATTTATAAAAATTATAGAATACAGGGTTACCCGAAATAGAAAAACATAACGTGAAGCTAACGTAAAATATTAATCTTCTATGTAGAAAAAATTAATAAAAATATTTAAAAAGAAAAATTAAAACAGAATGTAACAGAATATATAAAAATACAAATCTTCGATAAACAAAAATTAAACGCTAAATTAACAATAACGATATAGCGATTAAAATAAAAAAAAATAACGGGAAAACATAATTCAAATAACACAGAAAGTGAACGTAAAATATTAATCTTCTATATACCAAAAATGATCATTAATAATAACTTCTATTCCAATTTTCTCATTAAAATGATCATCATGTATATTTTAACACATACCCAGATATAACGGCGCATTAAGTAAAATACATTTTAAATAATATATCGTTCGACGTTTATTTAAATTAAATAATTTATTATAAAGTATGTTATATAATTATAAAACGAATAATTTAATTTATACTAGTTGGTTCTAGAACCCTACAACACGAAGTCCAAATATATTCGATAGTTATCTGTAGTTATATATAGGAGCTCCTCGTTATATATACATACATATACATATATATATATATATATATATATATATATATGTTTATATACATCACGATATGCCTATATCAACCCCTTGCTGGGTGTAGGAAGCCAAACTTTTCCAACGACCATATCTTGTGCAGCTCGGATCCAATTGATGACTGTCCATTTAACAATATCATTTCCGAATGTCAAGGCTGACATTACACATTGATTATAGTTCGACATTTCTCTATTTTAAAAAACGTTTCCTAATTTTCCAATTACAACCCAGTCAAGTGAAACTCTTGTTTTAGTTTCCAACTGCATTATATTATTCTTATCCATAGCAATTTCCTGTCCCAGGTATACATATCGACTTATATGTTCAATTTTTTCGCCGTTTACAGTTACCGCCGTATCTTCCGCGGTATTCATGTTTGTACATTTATTTCAAGTCCTGCTTTCGCAGAATGCGCGTCAAGTTCGTTTATCATTAATTGTATTTCATCGGCACTATTACCTATTAGGACTATATCATCCGCAAGACGTAAGTAATTCAATCTTTCCCTATTTATTCTGATACATTGAGCCCAGTTCAATTTCCTGAAGACACCTTCCAGGGCAGCGATAAACAGTTTCGGCGATATGGCATCACCCTGTCTTACTTCTCTCTTCAATTGTATATCGCCTGTGCTTTGCCAAAAATTCATCTTTATCGAAGCATGTCCGTATATATTTTTGATGATATTAATATAATGTTCCTTATACTCTACACAATTTTACATTAATATCCTTATAGTTAAAACGTTATCATTTATATATATATATATATATTAACTATTATTATTAAATATAAAAATCATAATTATAAAAATAAAGCAACCTACTATATAGCTTATGGTTACCTGTAGCGGTTATTTATAAATACTTCATATATAAAAGTTGGAAAATATTCCAATAGAATTATCTCATTGAAAGGCAATGAGCAATCTACATTATTCGTTAATCTTAATTCATTATATTTAGAACATACACATATTATATAATGAACATCTTCTGTATCATTACTGTAACAGTGTATATTATTATTATTAATAATCTTTAATTTGTTTAAATGGTATGCAATAGAACCATGTGCAGTTAATATCTGCGACATATAAAACTTAATAATTAAAATTTTTATCTTTAAAACGAGCTAAAATATCAGGAAAAAACTTTTAATTAATTTACCCTTAGCTACTGTATCGTATCTAGATTTAAATTCAGTCAGAATTAAATTATTGATATATTTGAAATTATTGTTATTCAGTTTACCACATTGAGTTAGTTTATTTTTCAATATTAGAGATCTTTCTTAATATATAAGTCCATTGGCGATACACGTGCTAAAACCTGTAGAGAAAATTAGATACAGTAATGTATGAAGATGTTACATGTATTAGAAATTTTCTACAACTAGAATTAATATTACGAATATATTGTTTATTTAAAGTATGGTAATATTTACTAGCGCCATATGAATATAGCGACTGTATTAGTCTATATAAAATTTGCTTAACTTTGTAATTTAAACCACATAATTTTGCTCTAAGAGATTTAAAAATATAATAATGTTTATTAACTTTATCATTTTGTATACGTTATATGCTTGGAGAAAGTTAATTTATTGTCTATAACAAAACCCAAATATTTAAAATTAAACTGATAGGGATAAATTTAAAATTATCAAACTTAATTTTATTATATATCATTATGTAGAGAATAACGACGTGTGACAACCACTATATATGCGATTTGTTAACTTCAAATTTTAAATTTAAAGAATCAACTATTAAATAAAGTTTATTAACTACCGTGTTGCAACTGTCAACATGAGCGCAAAAATCAACTTTGCCGGACATAGGTACATTATATATAATATATTTATATATATATATATAAATGTGTGTGTGTGTGTATATATGTATATATAAATTTTCTTTTCTACATTATTACACCAAATTCGCCTTATTAAATTTGTTTTTGATATTCCAGAAAAACTTTCACGCAATCAGCTTAGGTAACGAGAGCACTTACTCGCAGAATTATTAATTCGACAGACGCTTTGAAGTTACTTGTAATCCACACGACAAGGTACATGGTGGAATCACGTAATAAACAACTTCCCGGTACTAGAAGATGTACTTTGTGACGAGAATGATAGTAATAACGTTGTAGTTAATTTATTATTTACTCGTTAAATAAACGCCATCTATGCGACGTGTTCAGCGTAACTAGGTTAACAACTTGAAATTGACTTATTGAGAATTTCTGAAATATTTTAGTTATATTCGTTCACTCACTCGCTTATTATAAAAAAGATCCGTTCAAACGCTGTTTTCGTTAGAAAGTAGTATGAAATTTAAAAAATCGCTGTTATATGGATAGATGTGGCGCAGATACGCACCGTCTATCAAATAAAATTATAAAGCGCTGTCGACTTAGACCAATAATTCTGTGGTTACGTGGAAAAGAGCAAGAGGATATTTTTTCGTATACTATATTTCGACAGTGTTTTGTCGTTTAAAGAGAACAACGTTTAAATGACGATGTTTATTTTAGATAGATTTGCAAAGTCTACAACCGAAATAATCATTAGACCCGTTCGAATAACTGAGGTACAACGCTGAATCTTCATTTTAAATTTTTTCAGGTTTCGAGTTGAAGAAGAAAATTTCATTCGTTTAAATTATGAACTTGAAAGTACACAAAATTACCATTAATACAATAAGAACAAAGCGCATCAAGTAAAAGCTACGATGAAATAATACAGGAAAATTTGAAAAAAAAAAACCTACAAATCTGTCACATTAAAAAGAGAAACAAGACAAAACAAATTAAGGTGAAAAATTGATTACATTTAATTTACTTTATGTAAAAATGTACGAATTAAAAAAAAATTAAATTAAAAATCGGCGATACTGATTACGTAAGGTAGACATCGCCTATGGCTTTAATTAATTCATTTTGGTGTATTTTGCAATTTTGATAAATTTTTCGACCAGCTCGTTGATGTAGAAAAATAAAAGCTTATACTTTTAGAATGCATATCTCGAATCCTAACAAACTGGTGGCATTAAGCGAGATTCTGTAACAATTGTAATTTACTATATTGGCTGTTGAAAAACTAGAACCTAAACGGGACACATGTACGTTAATCCCAGACAAATAACGGTTGTATATAGAGTACTTTTTTATTTGTAACCAAGAGGTCGGATCTTCGATGAAATATATAGGTGAAAGAAATCGAATATAGCTATGTAAGCATTATCGATTTATCGAAGAGCAAACGCGAATCCACAGTGACTCCTAAATACTTGGACAGCTTTGCCCTATTTACCGTTGATTGCAATTTCCGGCAAAGGTGATGTATGACTTCTTGAAAAAAGAATCACCTCGGTTAAGTTGTTTTTGTATACTTTCAATTTTTAATATCCGCACAAAAACAAAAATACCATCTCTAAACCGTTTCCAATCTTACTTTCTCTTAATAATATCAGAATTCCTTTCTATTGTATTATTAATTTGCCGTATTTAGAATGTGTCGCCGTCGTCCTATATTTCCTCCTAAACCAATATCACTTTTTATTTATATTTCAAAATATTTACATACAATCTCTTCATAGACTGAAGATATGTTCGACGTGTAAACCACCGCGGAAGCTCGATAAAACTTATTAAAAATGTATATATGTGTGTATATATGTATATATTCTTATTAACATAATCATTGTTTTGTTCTCTCTACAACACGTCGCTTCGTCTTGTAGGAAACGATTTCGCGACAACTTTTTTCGTTATTTCCGACAGCGAACATCTGTTAGTAAAACTCGTCGTAAAGAGTAACTTCACGGAATAATACGAGCTGATGACACCCCATGTTGTAACTCTTGTCCACATCGTAACCCGGTTCCTTGGGATTTTTGTCGGTTCAGTACCTAAGTTTCTGTCTATTAACATCTTCGTCGTTCGTAACATAGTTTCGCCGAACGCTACCATTGCATCATAGTCAGTTACGAACTTGCTAGTAATTGGCTGCATAACTTCGCGCACAGGTCCGATGTTCAATCAGGTTTTAAAATTAAAATCACGCGTGGTGGATTTTTTTACACACACCACCCACCCCTCTGAAGTTTTTTTACGCGTAAGTAAGGATATTTTTTCCGCAAATACTGATGTTCGAATCGCTATTTCGAAAGTACCGTTATACCGCGAACGCTTGCTGATCAATCATACTACTACTACTACTTCTACTATGAACCTTCTCCCTTCCTCTTAGCAATGCAACCAGAATCATCTAACTAAATAAAAGAGCGTCGTATAATTTTCTTAAATACGATACATATTTCTATATCTCGACCCGCCTATATAAGTTCGCTACTGAACTTACTCTCCACCCGTACCTATTCTTCACTTCCAGGAGCATATTCTATATGATTCCTCTTATGACGATCGAAGTGTCAGCATTTTAATATGACAAAATTGGCGGAGTGTAATAGTACAATTTTTTTAAGCCGATAAGTTGTATTATTATTAATCTAAACTAACGTGCCGTGTGCAGCAATTAAGGCTAGAGGCACGAGGGACAGGAAATTAAATCAAGATACAGAGACGAGACATGTGTAAGAACATTATTAGGTTAGAGAATTCATCTTGCAAGAGAAGAGGAGGTGAGGACTAAAGGCTGACAGACAATCTACATTCTCAATGAGGATATGGGAGACGGAAAGCGTGACGCTACAAACGGTGATCCGAAAAGCCGGAGTTCTGTTGATCAGGTATGAATGGATGAGTCTCATATGACCCAGCCCCAGTTTGCTGAGGACAACGTCAACTCTCCGGTTTGGAAGCTAAGAGTCTTCCAAGGTAAAAATTTAATGAAAAGATCGACTGCACTTTTGTTACCACGAAGCAAAAAATTTTGATTTGACATAATTTCGTACATCAACAACTGGAACTGGGACGTTTGGGATGGGCAGCAATGTAGCAGTCTACTTTGCTCTTTCTGCCTGGAATCTCGGCATGAGCTGGAATCCACAGGAATGAGATTAATTGAATCGGTTTGACTAATAACAGCCGTGTTACTTCTTTGACTATAGGATACTGGTCGTTGCTGAATACATCGCATAAGTTGTTGAGAGCTGAAAGAGACATGAGCATACAACCGATGTATATTAGAGATTATTATGAAGTCCATGGCAAAATAAATCGCATAAAGTTCGGCTGAAAGGAAGTAAAATGACTGAGGAAGCGAATACCTTATAATAGGACATAATTCATGACGACAGAGCAGCCAACAAACCCACTGAATGAGTATGTGTCAGTATACAACATCGAAGAACCACTAACAAGAGACATGGTTTTTTCTCTGATATCCTTTGTTGATCACTCTCTTTCCCCAAACCGATATTTCAAAAGATCCAGCTTCATCAGATTTTTACCCACTGTGGCAGTACAGCGATTGAATATTGGTTTTAGAATGGTTGATTTCTGATAAGATGTTGTTAAAGATTGGGGAAGTTATATATATTTATTATTATAAAACAAGTTATTCAATTTGCTAATATCGAATCGCGTTTATTTTGAATATATCTGCGTGTAGCATTTTACCTTCCTTATACACACGCACACACACACACACACACACACACATATATATATATATATATGTATATAATTACCGACTTTTTTTTTACTCATCATTATTTGTATCCTATTTATGTAATTATATTCGCATATTATCTGATTTCAAATCTATCCTGATTTTAATTTTAATTGCTTTTAAAAAAAAATAATAAACGAGATGTGTTAAAAATAATTATTACACCAGTATACGTTATATAAATTTTTATATATATAATGCGTATTAGGGATACTAACGAGACAGCGTTGTTAAGCGCCTTGTATGAACAGATTCATTTCAAGGACGCGAAAATATTTCCTCATTCGATTTTCACACATAATCCAACTTTTCAACCGCCTGTTTTGGACGACCCGCGCGTGGCGCTCCTTAACAACTATTTCCGACTAATTTCTATCTCCATAAAAAAAAGTGTGTATCGATAGATAGAACGTAATGTTGTATGAAATATTAAAATTAATAAAAAATATAGTCATCACCCACGGGCACAATTTAACCGCTTAATAAAAAAATTAATCGCCGTTAATTAAACTTAACGAATTGCACGCGATATTAACGTTCGAACCGATTACCGATGATAAAGTTCTTAATGAAATTAATTCAATTTAAAATTAATAAAATATTAGCCCAAAATCGATTTAACGAAAAAAGTAATAGAAACAAACGAATAGTTTTTAATAATAAATAAAACGATACACGTTATACTCGTAAGATTTAACGCAAGTTTAATCTCGGGGCGAATGATCTTTCGAAGAATTTTCAAAAATATCCGCTCGACCCGTATTCAGTCCGATATAATTCGAAATAAAATAAAATAAAAAAGTAAACGATTAAAAACTATTTAAAATCATTAAATTTTTATGTATATATTGGAAGATGACAAAGTTTTTGGACTATTTAGATCCATAATCAAGTGGACATAAAAAAATGAAATATAAATAATACGTACGATTAATACGAAATAAAAAAGGAGAAAATACTCCGAAATCTAGATGCGCAATATTACAAAAAATAGCAAAGTGAAAAAACAGTTTTAATTATAAAATAATCCGATAGTGAAGCTAAAAATAAATACAAACTGCAAGAGCATCCAAACGTCCACGCCATTTATGAGTACGAAAAGTTCGGATATTATCTGGGGTAATTTAATTGCAAGAGCGTCCAAAATCTTTATTAATATTATAGCGGTGAAATACTAAATATTGATTTTACAAATATCTAAATTTTGTTTTTCAGTATAAATTTAAATATAATCTTTAAAATTATTATTTTAAAATTCTTGTCCGAATTTTACGAAGACAAAGAAGGAAAAACTAGTTCAAACGAAAACTCTGAAAACACGTTTCCCACGTTATAATCTTATTGAACACTGAGGGCGACATCTTATATATGTCATGGACATAATCGACTAATTAGTAATATCGTTTTTTTAATAAAAATCGATTAATTAATCGGTTTTTTAAGTCGTATTTGTTTCGCATAACAGATATATTCTCAATGTTTTCCTCATATAATAAAATTTTAACCTAAGCAGCTGTTCATACTTTAAATATCATTTTAAATTTAATTATCCTAACTCGCGTATAAGTATATAAAATAATATACGACGCATGATCTTTCAAATGTAGTAAAGAAAAGTAATAATGAATAATGTTAATTACAAATTGTTTTAATGAAATGTTATAAAAAAAAATACAAATAATAAAATCGAATGATTTTTTGAAAATGAAATAGCCGTTTATTGACTTAATAATAAAGCAGTTAGTTATTAGGTCGGTTTCGTTGAAACGATTTAGTCAGATTTATACTACGAAAACAATTCAGTCGCTTATTATAAATAAGCTACTTATATTTAGTTACTTTTTGTCAGTAACTTTAGACAGTTACTAGTGGTTATTCGATTATCGAACACGTAATATAATGTTAGTAGACTACTAAAAACTAATTTTAGTTGGTTTATAGGTTATGGATTATTCGATTCTTTAGTAACATTTATTTAGTGTGTAATACAATGTGTTTTGCTGTTTTTACCGACTACGAATATAATTTGCAGGTTTATCTATAATTTAAGTAATTGAAACTTTTCATTAATAGTGTAAAATGTATTATTTTTAAACGTATATTTTGAAAATTGTGAGCTGTCTACCGTGGATTCAAAAATTGATAATTAATTAAATAAACAAATAAATAAATAGCGGCTAAATTAAGGAATTCCCCATCTGAAACAAACGTAGCAGAAATGTTATATTCGACGAAGCCAATCGTTCATTACAGAATTCCGAACAAAACAAAGACGAACGATATAATCGAATTATATGTAACAATGGTAGCTCTCGAAAATATGCTCGGTAAATAATTTAATTCCAAGAATTTAGCTCAATACGGGGGCTGCAAATGCGACACAATTACGCCGAAATCGGCGTTAAAATGCTTCAGTCGGACATTAGAAATTTTTTGCAAAATTTGTGTGCCCGTTGAAAATTCTTAAGTAAAATACAGTTAAATAAATTTCGATCGGTATCGCCACTTCTTTTAGATACAACGTATTACGTTTATAGTAGAAAATAATTAAAGTAGATTAAAACGTGCAGTAATATTTTACGTACCGCGAATTTTTAAAAAAAGATGTGCCGCCAGCTTCCACGAGTCGATATGGTTTTTATACTGTTCTAGATAATTTCTAATGACGATGCACCAACTGTGAAGCACACATCAAAAGGTTCACAGACTGCCAACCAACGACACCAACATCCTATTAATCCGCTAACCGCAACTTTAAAGGATAGCTGCGAAATTTAGACGATCGAGATGCACCGAAATACATAAATATTCTTAAAATTAACTACGTCCATCGAAAAAATAGACAATTTTGTTAGCGTCAAAAGATAATTTCATGTACCATCTTCTGCCTGTTCTAGTGCCGTACACAACGCAGTGCGTAGGCTATTCCCAATGATTTCTCTTCCTTGCTGTGTCCATCGATGTCATCGATGATGTTTTTTATCCACGAATTCTTTTTTCTACCAATCGGTCTTTTACCACGAATTCTTCCCTCAGTATTAGAAGCAAAATGTCCTACTTTTCTCCTCTTAAAATATGACCTAGATGTGTATTTTTTTTTTTAAATAATTCTTATGAGCTTTCTTTGTACGTCAGCTTCTTTCATTATTTGAAACTTTTTCGTGAAATCCTTAAGAGATTTCTTAGAAATCACATTTCCTAAACGTTTAACAGCGTTGACATTTAAGGTTCTCCGATCCCCCCACACAAAAGTAATGTAATATAACGTAGCACTAGTCTTAGCTGGAGTGGCAAATCATTAGCGAGCGCAACGATTTTTATTTTTCGGAATATACGATAACTCTCTGGATTAGATTATTGTTTACAGTTAGAAGGCAGCTCACGACGTTTTCATCATCTGTCTTAACTATCGCGAATTTAAACTTTATTAATTTGGAATACTATATACTATTGACTTACAGAAGAAATCTTTATGTACCATAAAAGGTATCATCGTGACTAAATTAGGTTCAAATGTAAATGGTATTGAAAAGTCAACCTATAAATGAAAATATTCGCGCGATAATCGTAATAATTAATCTAATGTCCCAGTGGTGTGTAGTTGCTAGAGTACTCGACTGTCAACTAGACGGTCGGCGGTTCGAAAACAACACGCCACATAGACAGTTTTCATCATTATTTAATTCTTAATTATTACGGAGAAGACAGAGGCAGGTCTCCGTATAACGTCATATGCGCGCGCACTTGAATATTGGCTTATGTTGTACATAAAAATAAAAACGTACAATGGCACTAATACGACGATGATCGTGATGACGAAAACAAAAGGAAAATTCAACGTGCTTTCGGTAAGCTTAACTTTCGACGGGCAATATTCGTCAGATTCTTTGCAAACGGTATTTTATTAAATGTTTTCTCGCATCTTCTTTACTTTTAGATATTCCGAGTCAGATATTTAAAATGATTACAATTTCTTAAAGAAACAGGAGAAAAATCAGTATTTCATAAAATAGTTACATACAAGCGATCTCACAGTACGTGTTATTTCATCATTTCGAAAACTACGAATTTCGTAACCGTTAAACTTAATCGTAACTTAAATATACGTCGACCGAACAAATAATAAAACTCAGTCAACTGTTAATTTTGCTGGAAAAATTCGGCAAAAAAACGGCATCTTAAGCATTTTAATTAACAACTTAATAAATAATTACGTACGGAATACGGAAAAGTTGAAGTTTAGCGGTTATCCCGCAGGATATATGCGTGTTGCGTTCCGAATATCGCAACTTGGGCGATTAGCTAAAGTACAAAACGATAAAACAGATTATTACACGAACTTATGCGGATGAAAATTCGTAATGTCAGTTCATATTCCATTTATTAAAGGAAAAGATTAGTTGTTATTTATGTTTCAACATAAAAAAATCCGATATATTCTGTACTTTGTTTCGATATAATCAGGCCGACGTGAGCAGTTCGTTACTGGGCTATCATTAGTTAAACGCGAATGCACAGGTTACCTATAAACTTCTTTTAACCGTCACTGTAGCAGCAGTTCGTCGATACAGAAGAAGTTCCATCGAATGTTTGCTGTCATTTGACGACACAACAACAGTTAAAGATTTGTAGAAAAATGACAACATTAAGAACGCAATTTTTAATGTTGCCACGGGTCGACCTTACAATGTTAAACTTACAAACCGGGTGGGGAATAAACTATGGCCTGAATCTGCACTAGCCACTAGCGAAACAACGGGAACGTTCAGTGTTGACAAAATCGTGAAACTGAAATAATGTTAACAAATTACATCGATGAGTCTGAAAGACAAGCAGAGGCAAACTTTACGCAGGTCTAGAAAAAATACAGAACATTGCTGTAAAGAAAGCTCGAGCTGAAAATAAATATAAGAAAATTACCGATTATTTTAAGATGTAAACAATTTAACGTGCAGTTTTTCTATGTAATTATACTATATTGCAATATATTATATTAAATTTCTAAATAAAAAGTACTGTAAATGTTATCCGATTAAACATATATTAATTTCTTTCCTAAATGATTTACAATCTGGTATAGTTCTATATATGTAATTTGTTTGTAATGGAATTTTTGTTGTATTCAGTTATCCGTCACAATCCCGGTCTCGAGAGTGATGGATAAAATAAGTTTTATACATATTGGACAATTTTTCACATCGCGCATAGTACACACTAACATAATTAACTAAATGCGAATGCTGATCTATTCGTTGCGCTAGGGACTCGATCATCTAGAACAACTTTAGAAATCCTCCAAGTCTGATCGGTAGAAATTTAGATGAAGTTGCGAATTAAATACATCTGAATAATACGAGCTTCCAACGCCTATGCAGAGACGAAGGATTAAGCGTTTAAAACGGAATAAATGTTTATTATTAGTGTTTGTGCTGGCTTCTTCGAGCATTCCCAAATGATTTTCGATGACGAAATATAAATATATGTAATAGGGCCAATTACTACTTGGTTATACATGTATATATATATATATATATATATATATATATATATATATATATATATATATATATATATATATTCTCCGAATGTAGTAGATCAAAAAGAATTTTCAAAATTATCAAGTCCTTAATGGTAATTATTGTTTTCCAACTATACAAGTACACACACACAAATATATATATATATACGTAATTAATTATTGATTACGTTCAGGCAGTAGTACCGGTCGGGTATTTTGCTCGCCTGTTTCTCGGAACCACCAATTCGAGCGTCGCAACGACCTTATAACAACCTCTAAATAATTTTGGTTAATCTTTATTACAGTTTCAGGGCTTCATCGTTGTCTCCACCGCCTATTCAATAACAATAATAATAACAATAATAATAATAATAATATTCGTTATTGTCGTGGTGACAGTTTTAAGATTAAATTCAAATGGTAAAAGAAATCAAAAGCAGGAAAACCACATCCGCAATGCAATATATTAATGTCGACATAGGGGAGTGGAAATTTGACAGAAACGATAAATCCTGAAGACCGGAAAAGTAACATTTTCGTGAAGAATTTAATTGTTCTTCGACATATGGAGGTAATACACGCGCCGAATATGTTAATTTCGGTATTTACACGCATGTATGTGTGTACAAAAGAGAGAGAGAGAGACTACCAAAGTCGATTACCTATTTGAAAACAATTATTTATTAATATCCGCGATATACTAAATGAAAATTATTCGTTACGATAAAAAACATAATTTTTCAAGCGACGTTGACGTATAAGGTGTTTATTATTTCGTATATTATTCTTCCTTTCCTTTTTACCCATCGCAACATTTTTTCTTAAACATCCCCTTCAGCAATTTTTTTGGGTGTTTCCCGAAATAAAAATCGAATACAATCTTCTAATATTTCGAACAATGGTGTATATTAATGCTTCATGTAGCATATAGTGAACATCGTGACTAAATCGTTAAATTTTATATAAAAACACCGCAAAACTTTTCGAATATTAAGCCATTATCGAGTGGATGTACGAAAATAATTATAAAAATATGTACAATATCAAAAATATAAAAAAGGAAAAACGAATTATAAAATAATCCGATAGCGAATGTGATGTTTTATTTATTTATTTTTTCTTTAATATTTTTTTGCAAATTCTATGCATATTTTAATAACTTATTTTTATTCGTTTTCATTTGTAGTAATAGCTTCTTTTTCTTCTTTTCGTATCCGGTTCGCTTGGGATTCATATTTTGTCGCACCAAATATAAACCACATACTATTACAAAATACAAAAGCCAACGTATAAAATACTAAACTATGATAAAAACAATACTGGAAGATAACCCGAACAAAGTTAAAAATCTTTTACAGTATCTTACAAATAACTTAATAAATAGTTTATAACCGACTTCAAAATGATCCCGGTAATCGAGCGTCTATAAATAAAATAATTAAAAAAAAAAAAAATCTTTCGTTATACATCTAGATACGAACGTAGCAGATCTCCTCGAATTAAGGAAATCGGTGTACAAAAGTTGGACACAATTAATCGAGGATAAATTCGACGTAACTCAGGCTTGGAGACATAGATGGGCGACCGAAAATCTAGATAAACGTAATCTTATTGAAGACCGACGCTACGAATCGCCAGGCTTTGATCTACTTAGAAAATTTTGGTCCACACTTAATCGCTGACATGGAAGATATTGTTGAATAAATAGGAAATCAAGAATGACGCAACATTCAACTGCGGCGAAGAAAATTAAACTATCGATCACATACTGAGAAATGTCAAACACGCGCATTAAACAATAGCTGTGATCGCGGAGTTAACTAAGAAAAAGATTAGATCGAGAAATTTTCATTTATAACATTTGTAACGTACTTAATAAATTAACGGTAATTTGCACGCCGAAAATGTATGAAATAATAACACACACGCATATCGCGTTAATGACGAATGTTTGATTTCGAAAATTAATTACGTAGCATCTGTTTTTCCGGGTCACATTCACGTACTAATATCTTCATTTCAATTCACGGCTGGTCTTCCGTCTGTGTAACTCAGTACTTTTAAAACTTATTCATGTTGGAATGTACATTTTCAAAGCAGATATTCATAAGATTGTTTTCGATTTAACGAAATTTCAGCTTTATGTACTTGTTATTACTGTGAGAAAAGTGTTATTATTGGTTCGTGGATGATTTTATAATTTTAAATTATCGCGATAAGTACGTATGTACAAATACTTCTTTATTAGTATACACGTGTATTTTGGTTCATGTGTAGGATTAGGTACTTTCCAGTGTAGCGAGAGTGTCTGTATGTGCCAATGCATGGACAATTGTAATTTTTTTTTCTTATGTGTATGCTTTACAATGTGTATTACGAGTGACTATACAATTGTATAAGTGTTTTCGTTTTTTTATATTACTCTAATAATTTTTTCCAAATTTATACTTGTATTCAATTAATTACATCTCAGTGTTCGCATTTTAATCGGCATTCGATATTAAATGAACCGTATATAAATAAATAACTAAATATATAATACAACCGTAGTATAAAAAATTCTAACGATCCAAGAAAACTAGAAAAGTAGAAACCAGATTAAACAAAAAAAACCGTTATTTTTCGTCAAAAAGAAACTGGAAACTAAAATGCTAATAACGTTACTACACGGAGGAGAATGCCGTTAATAAGTTATTTCGTAATAAGTTTAGACTTTTAAAATGTCGGTCGACGTTAATTTATTCTGTGGTTCCTCTCGATCTGTTCGTTTTGCACAAACAGCAAAATACATCCGGTTATGAGGATGAAGAAATGTAAAAAAGAAAAATGATAAAAATTATATCTTTTTGCAAATATCGCCTCCAGATAAGTTGAAGACAGGATACGTTGACATCAAAAGTTACGCCAAACGAATTTGCACCAATGTGTTCATTTTTTAATCTCATACATATACACACACACATACATTAATATATATATATATATATAATATATAATATCTATTATCTTATCTATTGGTATCTGTCTTCTTACTATCCACATCTATAAGCATATATAAACGCGTAATACGAAAAAATAGAAAAAATACCGGTTAATCTGAGTATATACGTGTATAATAACATACCCTTGAAAACTAGAATTCGAGGTCGTGAAAATTGTATCGGAGATTTCAACCGGACTACATAAATACACTCAAGAACGCAATATTGTCGATAAGCGGGAGGGGGAACTTCGAAATGAGTCAACATACTCTTGTCTATAATAACTGCCTACTAGGTTCAAAGCATGTCTCGAACATAAATGAGAGACAAAGATATAATGGCCGAGAGTGAAATCCGCTATTAGTATAATTATTCGCAAAAACCGAGCTTAATATTACGTTAACAAACCGGATTTGCCAACTTGCATGGTACATATACAATTCTATACGATATCTATATGGATATTGTTTCTATACGATATCTATATGGATATTGTTTCTATACGATATCTATATGGATATTGTTTCTATACGATATCTATATGGATATTGTTTCCCATATATATATATATATATATACTTATTCATTTACCCATTTATTTATTCATTTTCTATCTATGTGTATTATACATCATATAACAGGCTAATCGAAAACAAAATAACGCTAAACTAAGATAATAAACAGACGAACCGTGTATGAAATTTTTGTGTATTTCGAATTTTAAACGCTAAATAAGTTTATATATATATATATATATATATATATATATATATATATATCATTTTCACGTCAAATATTAATTTATAACTAGCCAGTTGAGAAACTATCTAATAAATAGTATCTATTAATAATCACGCGTGGAAGTTGCATCCAGCGATGGTTAACGTTGCAAACTGTGAAACTATAAAACTAGATCATTTATCTTTGTTCTTTTCAATCGCATAGACTTCACATCGTACAAGTGATGGCTGCCAGCTGATTTCGATGAATGCATAATCGGCTGCAGTGCTTCTGATCTCGCTTATGGATAGTTTCTTCAACCGTATTTACGTTTAAAAGCTTCATTGGACACATATCATGGCATTCGGTAAGTAATGACTTGTTCTAGAAGCGCTGAATTATCGATTTATTTGATTTTTCTTTGTACATCCCCAAATTGATGCCTCCCGATTGGTTTCAATACAACTTAGTACACCAGTACTCGATTTTGTAAGAATAGTTCAGAATTATACCCTACTTACATCCAGTTCTTTTCTTTCCTTTTGTATATACATTTTCCACATTAGTTTTTTATGTAGGTGTATCCCTAGGTACAGTTAATTTTTTCTTTGTATCACGATGTTTCCTATCGTTACTTCTTTATCACGGTCTCTGTGACACGTATATGGACTTTCCGGATTTATATTGAGTTTCCACTTTTGGGTCCACCGATACAGTCCATCTAGGTTGTTTTATAAAGCAATGATAGTAATTTCAGCAACCAATACGGTATCATCTGCAAACGTTGCTATGTACAATGTATCATCTGTCGGCAGATCTGCTGTGTACACTGTGTATAGGAGGGATCCCTAAAACGCTTCCTTGTGTAACACCGATCGATCGGTGTCGTACTTAACCTGAAATTGTCGATTACTTAGGTGTGATTTGAATGGTAAGTAGTATTCTATAGGCAATATTGGTTTGATTTTGTGTAGTAGACAAATTTTGTCAAATAAAACGAAATGAGTTAACTGTGATCGTATATTGAAAAGAGACGAATATGATTATTAAAAAGTTTTTATATCCGGAAGTGACGATAATCACAAATCTTGAAGAAATTGAAAATTATTCTACACCCGGAAACTCGGCTCTAGACTAAGTACTAAAACCCTTACTAACGACATAAATATAGCGATAACATTTAGATAAATATGAAAAACAACAATTTCTCTGAACAACAAGTAGAATTATGTTTGAAAATATTACTGGATAATTGCTTAATGTTAGGAGAGTTTTGTTCGCCGGGGTTAACTATCATAATTTTAATCTTTTTCTCGTTGATTATCAGACCATATTGTGCACTGATTTCTTCCAATCTTCGCAGTAAACTAATGTTATATTTGCGGTACTTGCGACTATCTGGGTGGTATAGTCAGCATGCCGGAGGTTTGATACTTTACATCCACTAACTGGAAAACCACAGTTCCATTCTTTAGTTTCTGGCTTCAGCATCATATGAGAAGATTATACTAATGATTTTACAAGTCGAATTTTAATTTTTCTATTTATCTTTTGGTCACGCCAAAGTTTTACTAAGCGTCCATCACGCCTTCCGTTCTTGTCTGACATGTCTCTCTACATTGAAGTTACGAGAATAAGTTGTTTTTCCCATTCTCACAGTAGCTCTGGTTATATAGTTTTTCGATTTATGAGACCAGATGCTTTGGTGCTCCAATTTCTTCCAGAACCAACCATAATTTATTCCACTGGATACAATCGAAAACTTTGTGATAATCCCAAAACGTAGAATCACTTCCGTGTTATATTTCCTCGCCTCCTTTATTAATTGGCGCACATTGAGAATTTGTTGCCTTGTGCCTCTGTCCTTCATGCAGCCGGCCTGTTCTGGCGGGATTTGACTTTCCATCAAGCATACAAGCGGTTAAAAATTATTCTAGGCATTACTTTGCTCGCATGTGATACAAGTGATATTCGGTTTCACATTCGACCACTGAACCTTTTTTGTGAGTTGGAATAGAAATAGACTGATACCAATCTGTTGGCCACTCTGCAGTTTTCCATGTAATATTACACGTCTTATGGCTTGTCTCATCACTTCACATCCTATTAGATTCAGTATTTCGGCAGGTATCTCATCAGCCCCTGGGGCCTTATTATTCTTGAGATGTTCTATTGCATCTTGTACTTCGCCGAGTAATACTTCTGGTTCTAATTCACGTATTGTTGATAGTCCGCTTTGGTTTTCCGCATTTGTCTTGTCAACAATGTCTAATTTTGTGCTCTACAACTTGTTGCAATATTTTTTCAAAATTTCTGCTATGTCTCTGGGATTAGTTTTGATTTCCCCATTATCATCTTCAATTGCTTGGCTAGTTAATTTAAATTCACGGGCCAGGAAACGTACCTTTTTAATAGAAAATATGTTTCATTCTTCTCGGCATGATTTTCTATTTCCGCACAGATAGAGGATATATAATTGTTCTTGTCTTTTCTACATAGTTGCTTTATTCTTTCATTCCACAATTGCTTTTCGGTAACATATTTTTTCCCTCTCGTTTTAAATTGACTCTACGGCGTCCATTGTCTCTTGTAAAAACCGGTGTTTCCATTTTTTTCTGTTTGTTTTGCTGTTGAGTTGTTATGTATGCTTATCTTATATGATCTTTCAGATTACTACATAGTCATTCCGACAACGCTGTTACAGTTATTTCTTTTGTCATGCTCAGTCTTTGTGCAGTTGCATTTTTGAAAGCATCTGGATTAGTGACAGTCATAGTTCTAGCGGTATTCGATTTTTTCGGTATCTTCAAACGTAATTCCAGTTCCATCCTTAATAGTCTGTGATCGGAGCCACATTCCACACCTGGCAAAATTTTAACATTTTTGCACGACGACCTCCGTCTCTTGCTTATAAGCACATAGTCGATTTGATTACATTTGTCATCCGAGGCAATCCACGTAATAAGTCTGCGAACGTGATGTTTACACATTGTGTTAGCATTGATTGATGATCAATCGCTAATTGAATAAGTTTTTCGCTACTTTCATTCCGATTTCCTGTGTCGAACCTTCCGACCGTATCCCTAGTGTGTCTATCCACTGATGTCTCCCTACTTTCGCATTAAAATCACCAATGATAACGGAGATCCCTCTGCGCTAAATTTTGTAATGTCTTACTCAATTCTGCGTAGAAATTGTCTATTTCTACTACATCAGAATTAGCTATTGGCGCATATACCTGTATCAAGTTAAGATTTATTGGTTTCGATTTTATTCGTACTACGATTATACGTCCACTAATAGCTCCATAGCCAAATGAGTGATATTTTTTTAATAATGATGTCAACACCCTGTGTACTTTCATGGCTCGCGCAATATACCATGTACTTTCTGCCAGCGAAGTGTCCGTTATGTCTATAATGTGTTTCCGACATGCCACAGATTGTAACTTTATGTCGTAACAGTTCGTCCTCAACTACTTTTAGTTTACTGATTTCTAATAAACCACGCCAGAACGCTAAGGTGTCATATGTTTCTGGTCGACTTTCAATCGAAAGATTGAAGAATACAGGGAGATAAAATTTATCATTTTTTGTCAAAATTTTATAATGTATCACGGAAAGGTTTAAATTAAGGAAATACGTTTTTTCTTTTCTGTTTATCTATGATACAGAAATTCGTGGTTAATTCACAATTTAGCTACGTTTCAATTATTTTCAGTAACATACTGCGAGCGTGTGTGTGTGTGTATTTTAATCGACGTGGGTATTATATCTCGTTAATTTTGTATACCCAGTAACATCGTTAACGGTCGAACAATAGTCATTTAACGGTAGGAATGGGAAATATAGTTTTCATTTTTACTTTAAGAAAAACACCTACCAGGCTACATCGAATTTCGTTATCGCGAAATTGATTTCGCAATCTGTCTCATTTCATCAATATGAAATTTAATTGAAAGTCATATTTTAAACAGCTCGACTAAGTAAAACTGACCCGATAGAACGAAAAGTACTGCGCGGATTACATTTATCGCTGTTTTAAAAATTTAAAAGCTATTTTTAACTTTATTTTCAGAACTTTCTAATTACGTGTTTAACCTTTGATACACATTCGAATCACGGCGAAAAGTACTCTCGCAAATAAACCGGTCAGCTCATTCGCTCGATTTTAGTGTAGATAATTTTCAACGTATTTATCTAAATATTTTTAAGATTGAGGCATTTCACCTGAATCATCGTCATTAAGTGCTGTCTCCGTATCGGAGGCAGGACACTACTTACCTATACATATTTTATTGTACAGTGTAAGTAGCGTATAAGGCAATCATAAATTGACGTTCGTGTAGATAGACACACACACACACACATCCGGGAGAACTGATTGTAATCGCTCTGTTGTCACGACACAATACAACCTCGCGTAGTTTTACAGTGTACTATATTACTACTAGCGCGCATATGGTGTTACACGTGATGGTTTGCCATCGCCTTCCACGCATCGGAAAATAATAAAATTTCACTTACCATACAGCGGTCATTGTGACTGAAAGCGTTAAATCAACAACTATTTCGCTAATCCAACATCAAATTGTTATGTTTTGTTCTCAGTCTTAACACAGTCACATATGCACTCACGATTAATCTCAATCCTAAGCAAATAGCTAGTAATAGTTTTCAATCCAACTCTATTCGTTGTTCCAAGAAATTTCTGCTATTTATATTTAAATTTTATCGCTGTACTTATATCGTTAGTAAACGTTTAAGGACGAAGCCGCCCTTTCGATGTGAATTTAGTCTAAAGTCGGGCGTAATAAAGAAATTTATGTTAACACGTTTATCTTCAATTTTTTCTTCCAAGAAAAGAAGAAAGCTTTATTTCATAATGATATACACATAACAAAGTTCATAAAGTTAAGTACCTTGTACCTTAACAGTTAACTAAATCTAGAAAATTAATGAGACAAATGTTAGGCTACAGGAAAAAACAAACAAAAACCTGCGACTAAATGAATAAAATATGGTAAAAGAAAAACAAAAATTTATAAGGTACATATGCGCATATATACACATACATATATATATACATGTACATAAATATGCACACACATGCCCTCATAGCATATTAAACAAAATAAATAATTGGCATAGACACAAATTAAATAAGTAAACTATGCTTAATTCTACGATGTTTGTAACTGATAGCCAAACAAGACACGCATAGGTTAATCTGGGTCATATAATAATTTCTTATTAACAATAGATGAATACGATTAAAGATTGTTGAAATGGATCGCTTTATGTGTGTTATCGATTATGTAATTTATATTATTATTAAAGGATAAGCGAGAATCCAGGATGACACCTAAATATCGAACTTGGATTCGCCAATGAATACTTTTGTCATCAATGTTTATTTCCGCTGACTGTAATTGACGCCGCCTTGTGAAGAGCATAGTTTCAGTTTTACCGGAGTTTATTTTTAACACCCACCGTCTATAAAACTTAAAAACAGAGCTCTTAGCTTTTTGTAATCTGTTACTTATGGTATTTGGAATCGTCGGCGTATAATGCACCTACAGCATATGGTAACTGCGGTACACCTGAACGATAAGTTTAGTAAATGATGAGTAACATAGAACATTCTATTCCTTAAATAAAATTTAATTAACCCTATTAAATATAAGAGATATTTAAATTTAAGGAGTTTAAAAATGATACCATTATTGCTAAGCCGAATCAAACGCTTTTTCAATGTCGACTAGTAATAATCCCGTATACATATTAAGATTAAAGTTGTCGGTTATATAATCAGCCAGCCTAGCTACTTAGTGTACAGGAGAATAAACCGCTCTAAATCCAAACTGTTCGTCTATAAGAATTCTGTTATTTTCAAAGTGTAACTGTAATCGATTTAAAATGCATGTTTTAAATTATTTTACTAAAAGAGCTTAGCAGACTGATTGGACAAATATTATTGATATTAGCAATATCTTTGTCGGTTTAGGCGTAACTATAATTCTTGCAGTTTTCCATTGTTCGGGAAAATAGCTTATTTTGAGCACACCATTAGCAATCAAATATACAATTGCCTTACGAGGTAAGTGTTTAATCACTATTGCAGAAGGTTCATCATCGCCACAGGATGATTTGTTTTTTAACTTTGTTATGTATTTATTAATTTCAGAAGGCGTAGCAAGGTTAAAAATTAACGGAAAATCTGAAAGACGTAGTTGAGACCTAACATCCATATTAACCTTATAGTAACGAGTACTTGGGACGGGTATCCATATGGGAAAAATCAGAAGCCAGTAGTTAAATTTAACCTATATATCGGCTGATTTGTTACCGGATTATTCGAGAAAGATTCACTTGATCTGAATAAGTTTTTATTAGTTTTCCATAGGTTATTGTTAGCCCGGCGAAAAATAGTTTCATTTAGAATTTTTCCAGCTGATCAACAAATATGAGGAAAACTTGAATAAAAATAAATATTTTAATGTGGAATTTTTATAGAACGAAGTTAATTTATATTTAACAGTTTGGCGTCTATAACTATTTTTATGCGATATATATAAAACGGAATACTAGATTTTGATGAATAGTTATAAGGTGCAACCCTCGGAATACTTAAAACAGCTGCGTCTAGAATTAATTTACTAAAAATTTCTCACAGCAAAATTGACAGCGTAATAAGTATAAATTTTATCGAATAAATTTATATTTTCGTTAAAGTACATTTGGAATCTCTTTCAGTTAGCATCCTTATAGACAAATATTCTGTGCGAAGATACTATTGTACTATTCTTAATAATAGACGTAATATAAGATAATATAGGATTATGATCAGAAGACAGTGATGACAAGGAAACGGGTTTAGTAATGGGATTAAAATTTTTGCTAATACCAAATCAATTACGCTAGGTTTTGATTATATTGGTAAATACGTGGGATCTACTGGTGATAAAATATGAATACTTGTAAGATCCATCAAGCAGAGCATCGCCAGCAACATTATTATTAAAACGGTTCCACCTTCCGTGTTTACAATTAACGTCGCCTATAAGGATAACCGAAGTGAATTTATGAAATTTAAAATCATCATCTAAAAATTTCATATTTTTAGGATAAACGCATATTATGTTAACAAAAGTGTGATCAATGTGTATTTAAACACCTATTGCATAAAGAGATTTTAGACATATAAAAAGCGAAACATTGTGTTTAATCCTATTATGTACGCTTCGCTACGCCTGATTTTGTCCAATCTATACGTTGATGATATTTTTAAAGGGATTTTATTATCAAGTTTAGTTTCGCATATAGATTTTAACTATCGACAATGCATTGGAGATTATTTTCAGCACATTCAGACCTTGTTTAAAGTTCTTAATATTCTCCGTTAAGTGCACTGAAGAATCTTAATAGTAATAATTTAAATTATAAATAGCTCCCCTCGTTTTATGAAATTAAATATAAATGCGTGGAAATTTTCATGCGTCGTTTTTGATAAAGCAGTTGGGACTCAGTTGCAAGTTTAGAAAATGATTTATCTCCATTTATTCCCACTTTAGATTTTCTATCCGGAGATCAAATCTGATAGCCGTATCGAATGAAAAAATTTATTTGACATTAAACATCGACGCAAATATTATATCGTACGATCCGTGGTGAATCTGCTTTGGTTCTTCGGTATTTCTGGATTCCTAATCGTGTGTCTCTCTCGTATTTACGTGGTTACGATTGGCCGATTGCGAATGGGTCACTGCCGGGCAGCTATAAATTTTTTAGAACCGAATTATGGGATACTTTACAACAATCATTATACATTCACTTCCATCTATGACATCAATCATCTTCTATTTAGCTGCATTAGCGATACGTTCTTTGAATAGCTAAAGTTTCTCGGTATCTTCCCTCCCTATACAAGCTACTTTCTAGGAACGATCAGGTACTTTATCTTTTGTTCCGATTCACTCTGAACGATAGAATTTAAGTTTAATAATAATTTCTTCAAATATTACTACAATTCTTTCATTAATTTTAATCAATTGTTGTTTTTAATAAATTTATGAGATCGAACAATAATAGTACGACGAATCAAAAATCTAACAAACTAATACTTTCGAACGTATCAGCCAACTATCCCTAAAAACACGCTAAGCCTATAGCTTCAATCAATATTATCTTTAAAATTAGTATCTCCAATGTCCATCTTACGAGTTAATTGGTCCGATAAAGAATTCAATCACGTAATAATTAGTTGGACTGAACAAATTAATTACTCTAATTTACCGATATCCTTCCTAATAAGGCATAATGAACATGGTCATCGAATCTTCTTAAAACATGTATGTCCCAACTGTAATAAGGCTAGCACGACAGAGATAAAACAGTTTTCAACTCCCAACGTCCAAATGGAAACAGAGTTTCATCAGCCAAATATAAAACAAACGCATCCTACAACACCGGCTAGTCCAACTTTAAGTTGTCCAAATTTTTCGCGAAAAACAAGCAAGGCCGAATTTACATAAAGGCACTTGGGACACGGGGCCAAGGCTCTCGTGAAAATAATTAAACTATTGAAACATTTTTTTTTTAATATAAAGAGCAAGCGATGTATTCTTTAATTCTAGATAAATGAGTTCGAGAATCGTTTCCGAATGTAGAAATAGTCTTACGGATATATATAATAACCGGTGATCATTATCTAAATTATTTATTGTGGAAAATGTATCGAGGACATTAAATTATTCGACAATCATAAGTACGGAACGAGATATATTACGTGAAATACTATAAAAAATTTCGCAGAAAAAAATAAAATATTTTCTTTAATTTTCTGTATAAATTTTTTGGTATAAGTATTTGTTGGTAATAAATGTATTACTTATTTGATGTATTTTAATTTTTTTGAGAGTACTAAAATAATTTCGTTTAAATTAATAACATTTTCTAAGCGTATTTTTGTACGTTGACGTAATGATTTTTAAAAATTCCTAATTTTTCTTCTTTATATTGGAGCCCCCACGCTGTTTGCGCCCATGGGCCTCGAATCATTTAATACGGCACCTCAAACAAGTGTCCCGCTTATTGTTTCTTTTTAGTATTATTAAACGCTACTTTTTAAAAAAGTGAGAGAGAAAAACAGGTGAGAAAGAGAATATGAGAAAATTTACCAAAAACTTTACGACATTCCGTTGAGTTAATCTTAATCGTACACACACACGTAAAAGCTACCTCCCGCAACGCTATGCCAGATAAATAGTATCGTATTAAATTAAAAAAAAATAAAAATAAAATACCTCCGGGACTTGCTTAAAAAATAACGTAATGCGAAGGTTGAGCAACGTGAAATTCCTGTTACGATACTCGAGAATGTATTTATACGAATATTATTATTTCCTAAAGTAATTACCCGTTGGAACTTTATACGGCGACTTTCGCCAACGTTCGAAAAACAAATTATTTATCGAAATAAAACCGACCGGTTTTTTAAATATAATTTAATCCCCTCCAAAATAAACTACCTTATTTTATACGCGTATATGTGTGTAAGTGTATTTGTGTATGTAGGACTTACGTAAACATGACGTAAAAAAAACAACCCCGTTTCTAAGACATATTTAAACCAAACGAACTTAAAATTAAATGGTTTTCCTTTATAACGCTTTTCAAAAAGTTTTTTACGCCTTTTATTATAAACGTTAAGCCTGCAGATATATATATATATTTTTTTCAAAGCATATCCGACAAATATTTAATTTTTCCCGGAGATGTTACACTGTCAACTCGGATACATTCTGTATACATTCCATACGTTTATATTCACGTTATGAAATTCAGAAAAAAAATAAAAATAAAATAAATAACCCTTGTTACGTAAAGTATACACTCGTGTTTGTCGGTGTAAAAATGTGATACAACAGAACTAATCCACTCGCTCGTATAACATATAAATGGTATAAGCGCGTATATTAAATTGTAATTTTCATCGCTCGTAATTATTATTAAATGAATATTTTTTTGTTTCAAAAGAGCTTTTCTAATGATTCGTAACGACGCTGTGTTTCATTTTTTTTTGTTTCTCGGGTGTATTTAAAAAAAAAAAATTAAATCCGGATGTTGTTTCACGCTATTCGTACGGCAGTTAAAAACACTTGCGTTAATATCGCATGCAAGAGCTGTTGGGGTCAGATTATGTACGAACAATATTTTGTCCTTTTTTTTCACTTTGACAAGACGTTGTTCGAAGTTTAATATTATATAAATTTACACAACGGGGAAGTCCTTCATCATGGCTACTATAAAC
Organism: Coronaproctus castanopsis; assembly: GCA_032883995.1. Classification (NCBI taxonomy): domain Eukaryota; kingdom Metazoa; phylum Arthropoda; class Insecta; order Hemiptera; family Monophlebidae; genus Coronaproctus; species Coronaproctus castanopsis. The sequence goes on along the minus strand of CM065052.1, from coordinate 105,255,179 downwards.
TGATTCAAAATTTTCCAAAGAGAAGTTATTAATCCTTTCAGTAGTCACGATGTCCACTATGCGGTACACGAAATTTTAACGCTAACGAAATTTTTTACTTTTTGCTTGACGTGAAATATTTTTAAAATATTAATACGAAAGACATTGAAAATTATCTACAGTTCGCCTAATAAACAATCTTCTTCTTTTCCATCATCAGCGACAATTTTCCGTTAGCGCGGGGTCTGTCGTACAAATAGATCGTTTCCATCCAAGTCTTATAACGTCACGCCATATTTGTTTTGTCCTTCTTACTGGTCTTTTACCCGGAATTTGAACCGTGCGCGTTAACGATATCAGTGTGAATCACTGCCATTCTCTTATGTTCGTAGCACGTGTCCATACTACCTTGGTCGGCTTTTACGGAGTTTGCCTACGATAAGCGCAAATCCCACTGAAGCGCAAATTTGTTTTTGTTTCTAATTCGATCGAATAAACGGATGTCATTGACCATATTTTTTTTTATTTAATACACGACCGCGATGCCAATTTGGCTTAGTCACGGTAATCGTGGAGTACAATCTTAAATTTAGATTATATATATAATATATATATACTATATTCTAATACGCTTTCTCATAGCACAATTAACGTAGTTAACGAACGAACAACAGTTTGATAAGTTTAAACCTTTTCCATCATTAATAATTATTTCATTATCAGTAATGTAACCATTTAAATTATATTTTAAACGTACGTCGCTAGTATAAGTACATTCAAACAAGAAATGACAAACGGTATCGGGAACATCTAGTGCACAGAATTCACAAATATTAGAGGATATAATTTTAAAACGCTCCAGATATGTTCCAAAGGTACCATGACCAGTAAGAACTTGACTTATATAAAAATTTAACTTCAATAATTTCTTTAATTTAATTCTTTCTCTAATATCTTTTAAAAATTTATACGTTAATCTACCGTTACTATGACTGTTCCATCTGTCTTGCCATATATTTAAAATTACCGTTGTAATTAGCCTTTTGAAATTCGTAATATTAACCGTATTATCATAATGTAAATTTACGTTAAATTTTTTATTAAATTGATCTAATATGTAATAGCGAGTTATAAATGAAGATTTAAACATTTTAAAATACATACTCAAATCAGCCGGTAATATTCCAGTAACAACCGGAGCTGCCGCTGTCGACACGGTTCTGCATAAAGAACCAACGCTCAACGGCAATTTTCTCTGAGATTTTAAAATTTTATTCATATCGGAAACGCTAATATGTTTAATATATATATAACGGAACAATAATTAATGATAGCTCGTATAGCACAGTTATAAACTATAACTCTATTATTATAATTAACACCACCGATATTAGGTTGAATCGATAACAACATATAAAATATTTTATTAACTTTATCGATTACGTACTCTATATGCTTATTTTACTCCTAAGTATTTAAAGTGCTTAACAATAGGGATAGATTTACTACAAAGTAATTTACTTGAACTAAGCTTTCTTATTAATTCGCTAGTTTGCTTATTGCTGATTACCATCATAAGTATGTTATCAATGGAGAATTCAAGACCACATTGCATAAACAAGTTTTCAAGTATTTTGCAAATAAGTCTAACGTTATCAAATTCAGTAGCGCTTTGAAGGTTAACTACAGCGCACAAGTCATCCGCAAAGCTGACAAATTCTGCATTGAAATCGTAACGCGCGCAAAAGATTTCAATTTTTTTATGAATGTACGAATACAATATGTTCCAAAGTGTCGGTCCTAGAACGGAACCCTGAGGCACACCGCAAAAGATATTGCGCTTTATAATGCAGTTCTCAGATTTAATTATAGCAATTCTATTTATCAAATAATTTGAAATTAATTCAACCAAATCAGAATTAACATTATAACTTTGTAATATTTTAATTATTTTCGAATGTTTGCAATTATCAAATGCGCCTTTGACGTCGAACGTGATTATAACACTAAATAAATCTTTGCTTTTGGCAAGTTCAATTATATCAACAAGTTTTTTAACAGCCATTTCTGTTGAACAAAATCGTCTAAAACCAAATTGATTTTCATGTAATATTTCAAATGTCTTAAGTATATTCAGTAATTTTTCGTTAATAATTTTTTCAACAACTTTTTCTATGCAATTTAGCAATGCTATAGGCCGATAACTACTACAAGTTGTAATATCTTTTTTAGGTTTGTTAATTAATTTAATTTCAGCGACTTTCCATACGTCAGGGAAAACTTTTAAATGGAGGCATTTTTCGAAAAGAAGTTTGAAGAAAGACGAATCTTTGCCATGTATAATTTTAACAACAGCGTTGGAGATCTTATCTGATGGAAATGCTTTTCGATTATTGAGTGATCTAATAATTTTTTTTTTTTTTTTTTTTTTTGGCCTGGCTGTACATACCATTTGGCCACCAAAAGAACAAAAATAGGACACAAATAAATATAACGAATGAATTAACTTAAATTAAAGGAATAGAGATAATTATAAAATATGAATATAAGAACAAAAATAAATCATAAGTAAATATAACCAATGAATTAGAACTAAAAGAAGAGAAATAACTATAAAATATGAATATAGCAAGAGAGGATAATCATAATAAAATGTATCATATAAAAAGAGGAAAGGAAAAATTACTCCCAAAACAAAAACCAGCACTTAAATTAGAATAAGATTTATAATAATGAATTTAAATAAAACTATCAAAACATGAACATCCAAACATATCAAGGATAGGATACAGTAAGGAGGAAAAACACCAAGGGAGAATAACTTCTCAAGCAAACTGGTACGTCTCTGTTCAAACCACCCACAGCTGAAAAATAAATGGTTGATATCTTCTCTAAAACTGACGCTACTATGATTGATACAATGCATATAAGAAGGATTTACGCGATTGATGTTCAACGCTACTCTAGAATGACCAGAACGTAGCCTACATATGACAGTGATAAATCTGCGGATAATAGTGATTGGGATACCAGGGGGAAGGTGTTTGAACCAGTGGACCGGGGGAAATTCAGTTTGAACCATACTATAGGTTTTACCTTTGATTGAAGAATTAAGTATACTTTCAATCCAGTCAGTTTTAAAAGTTCTCCTAATCGTGTCATAAAGGTCGCTAGAGGGAATATATGGCTCACAAATCAATATCTATAATCAACCGATTCCATTTGTTAAAAAAATCAAATATTTGGGTTTATACCTGAATTCCAGATTATCCTGGAAGTCTCACATAACCGCTCTATCGACTCAACTCATGATGAACTACAATCCTCTGAAAGCTATTAGTAACTCTTGGTGGGGAGGTGATCCCGTCACTTTAAGTTTGTTATTCAGATCCTTCATAAGATCTAGACTAGATTATGGCTCAATATTCTATGGATCAGCTGCCCCCTCTCTTCTCAAAAAACTGGATTGTCTTCAGAACATTGGTTTGAGGCTTATTACAGGCAACATTCGTTCTTGCCCTGTGGTGTGTCTCCAAATCGAGACTTTGACTCCACCATTACATTTTAGAAGAATTTTTCTGACAGATAAATTCTTCTCCAAATACTGCAATCTTCAAAATTATTCTCTCATAGATAATATCCTATATATTTTCAGTAACTGGAGGTTTGTTCACTCCAAAATTCCTCTTCTTGCCAAACGGGTTTCCCGATATATTGCATATAAGCCTGCACTCATTCCTGTTTTTCCCTCTATATATTTTAACCTTCCCTTCGACACTAATCTAATTAATATAGACATAGATATTCACACATGTCAAAAATTAGTTAAGCTTAATTTACCTCTTGAATTAGTTAATGCTCATTTCCTTTTTATCACCGAAACAATGTATCCCGAATATATACAGATTTTTACCGATGGATCTAAGTTACGAGGGTCCAATGAGAATGTGGGTGCTGCGTTTCTTATTCCAAATTTATTTATACAGCAGTTTTCTTTACCTCCGGAGACCTCCATATTTACAGCGGAGCTTTTAGCGATCGATAAGGCTTGTGAATATATTATAAAATTTCTCTCTTCTACCTGTAATTTTGTTATTTGTTCCGATAGCCTTAGTGCTCTTTTGGCTATTCAAAACAGTAGTTTTAATTATAAATCGCATCCCTTCGTTTTAGAAATTAAGGGAAAATGCTTGATTATCTCTCAACGTGGAGGTAACCTGAAGTTTTTATGGATACCTAGTCATTGTGGCATCTCCATGAACGATATAGTTGACACTTTGGCGAAAAGTGCTATTAATTCTGAATCTAATAACTTGATCCACATCTTCGTTAATGATGATTGAATTGTACGAGTCTTCCGCATGAGATGTAAAATTCTTCTTGACATCTAATTTATCTTCCTTAAACGGAAAGAAGTAATCAAGTAGTGCTGCGTATTTTTCTTCTTGATCGGAGAGTGTAACATCCGAATTAATTTTAATAGGAGGGAAATCAAACTGTTTAACTTTTCCAGTAACGATTTTGTAAGGCTTGCCCCAACATGTAGAATTACAAATAAAGTTCTTCCAATTTTCCAGTTTGGTTTTTTCAATTAAAATCTTGTATTTTATGTTTAATTCTTTTAACAAATATTTATAGATTAATTTATTACTGGTTTGTCTTGATCTGTTGAACTTTTTTCTAACTTTATTAATAGTTTTCTTTAAATTTTCCAGATTTGGTGTCCACCAATCCTTAAAATTTGCATTCTTTTCATATTTGCATTGATCAATTAAACTGCCTAAAAAAAAGTATGAAATCTATAAACGTAATTATTTACCTCATTTTTATCTTGACTCCGGTTAAAAAATCTCTTGAATTTTTGTAATGTATCTATCTCCATTCTTAAATTTAATTGTTTGTAATTAGTTGACCACTGTAAAAGTCTTTGATTGCCCAATGATCCACTAATTACGGTCTTAACGCTGCAGTGATCAGAGAGTTCAAAATGAGAAATTTTAAGTTGAACATTTGAGGCCACAACATCTCTTACCATAACCAAATCTATTAAACTCTTCCCATTATGATTACTAAAGGTGTATATTCACCATAACGGTTCAGAAACAGAAGTCTGTTTGAAAAAGCAAATTCTTCTAAAATATCAGCATCCGAATTTTTCTTGACATTCTATATTAATATGCGCATTTACATCGCATGCAGCGCTTGTTCTTCGCTCTTTGTTACCGGCCAGCACTCACCCCACACAGCGCAACTGGTCTAATAACTATTCTGTAAATTTTTTACTTCAGCCGAATGGGCACGCTTTTGTCCCACAATGCAGCGGTCACAGATTTCTATTTCAGTCATGTTGTGCTTATTGTGAACTGCTTCGGATGCACTACTGTCACTCCGTATACAACAGCAAAGATATCTGAAGCTCTTTGTCCGGGGTGGTTGTTCTCCAGGTAATTGTAGAGACCCAGTTGTATTAGTATCAGTAGTCATGTATCCTGTTTTCTTCACATTTACTTCAAGGCCAAACTTTTCTAATCGGCTAACCAATATTTGGGCTCTGTTTCACAGAATATCCTTTGAATTTTGGAATAAAAGAATAAAAGTTTTTTTTTTTTTTTTAAATATAAACATAGTACCTAGTATAAAGAGTAAATACTAATTAACTACTTAATTTATTTAACCTAATAAAACAATAAAAGTGTCCAGGTGTTTGTGTGACGCGCGTGATTGTGTCTAAAATCGCATTATTTCGATAATTGAAATTAGCCTGTATTTTCTTTTTCATTGTTTTTCGGAATAAAATTAGAAGAAAAATGTATTTGTATATATATATATATATATATCCATATTTTGAAGATTACACACCATATATTACCAATACAAGATGGTGCGAAAAATATCAAAGCAAATAGAATTGCTATACACTATACGACCTAGAAAATTTAGACATCCAAAAAGGTATTTTTTATTCTAACTTGTACTGAGTGGGTAATCGAGGGACATGGGAAGCCAGGGAGGAGAAAAATGTCATGGGGGAACTGATATACGTCGGTAGTGCATCAAGACACCTACGGATTTAGCAGAGGTGTCTAAGGAAAAAGACGGAACAGCTATGTTTTCGCCAAAATTCTGTCGGTGATGGCATGAAAAAAAAGAAGATATATATGTGTATGTGTGTGTTTACATATATATAATTCTACAATAATATCATTATCATTTGATTTGCTCCCTATCAAAGTAAAAAATACCATTCAGAATTCCGTTAAATTAAAGGCGAGTCCCGAAGTGACAGATAAATTTTCGCAACGCACTCCTTCCCACGAGTGTTATATATGAAGACATCAGTATTGACGGTTTAACTTCGCACATCTACGTAAATGATTCTATTTCTTTCTGTTTGTCAATGCTCCCGCATTTTCGATCGTACGTACAAACCATTCGTTATCGCGTATTTCTAAGCTTTGCCATCTGCTGTCAACTATTCGCATTTCTTCTTGTTCATTTCGCAATGTTTCAGTACTCGCTGCGCGAAGTCTTATGCTATCAACGATAACGTTCAATTCGATCAGTAACCAGCGGTAGAAAAACTTTTTAGAGAGCCTATCATTATCAATTTTAAATATGTAATATCCCAACCACCTTATACAGTTCCTATGAATGGGCGTCTATTTCACTTTAAAATATCACGATTTGACACCCGATTGTGATTGTTTCCGATCGTGGTACGTTCTTTTTATACGGAACCGAAAACATATAAACTAATAACGAGAAGTGGCAACTACGATTCCATTATGTTCATGTATACCAGGTACAAACATCGTCGTATTAAACATAATTTGTCATAATAGACGCTATTATTATATGTTCAATCATGTTCAATCGTTATTATTCGCAATTATATAGTTATATTATTTTAATTACATAAAACAGTTAAAATCACTAAACTTTATTTATTAAGCCAAGCTTTTCGGCAACTACGCCATTATCAAGCTATATATAAATAAAATTAAATATATAAAAACATAAAATATTAATTTAAATCTAAGTTCACAATTATGTAAAAATTGTGAACTTAGATTTAAATTAATATTTTATGTTTTTATATATTTAATTTTATTTATATATAGCTTGATAATGGCGTAGTTGCCGAAAAGCTTTGCTTAATAAATAAAGTTTAGTGATTTTAACTGTTTTGTAATCAAGTATGAAAAATCACTACATTCCACAATCTAAACTTTATATTATTTTAATATTTATTTATACCTCTTGTACGTTTTATCTTTAGCATACGCTTCGAAGCGAGTTTATTCCTTTGTATTTTTTTCTCCTTAATTTATTTTTTTTTATTTTAACTTTTACATGTGTTATTATTTTTTTCTTTGCATCATTAAGCTTGTGGTTTATATATATATATATATATATATATATATATATATATTTTTTTTTTGCGGGGTTTTTTAATTTCCCTCCCACCGCTTATCATTATTATTATTAAATTAAATTAACGTGCCATAGCCAAGACTAGAGGTACGATAGGAAAAGAAGGATTAGATTGAGGAATAGAGATCGAAACGGTGAAGGAAGGTAATTACATTCGACAATGAAAATGGTAATCTTTGAAGAGGAGATAAAGCGAATGAGGAAAATCAAGGAGTATGAAGGAACTAGAATATGGGAAATGAAGAGGATAATAGCCGGAACACACTGAAATTAAGACGCGTATGGCCCAGGCGCAATCTGGTAATGACCACATCATCTCTGCGGCTTGGAAGCGAAGTTATCCAAGGATCGATCGAATTTTTTTGGTTTGTGACGTCAGCTGCCACTTCTTCTATAATGCAAGAAGCCCATTTATGATGTATTTCTTAACGCCAAGCGCTGGAAATGGAACATTCGGAACCGGCAAGACGCTTACCATATTTGCGTTTAAACTTTAGTGTTATTTTAATATTAATAGTGCGGTCGACGTGAGGCTCGTGTCAGAACTCCATCATCTAAATAATTACGTGTACACGTTGTAATTTAATAAAATACATTTTTCTTTTTCTTTCTACCGACTGTTCATCGTTATTTACGCACATTTCTGCCGAAATGAAGCCTATGAAATAAACAGGGAGTTACTTATACAGCTCTGCCATCAACACACGCGACTATTTCTATTAATCTGTTCGCAACGATCAATTTAGTGGCTATAGCACAGACTTCTATATGGAAGGTACCGAGTTCGAATTTCGAATACAATTGACGACGGAACAAATATCATCAGAAAATAAAAATATTAATAATTTTATTATTATCGCGTGGAAGGCAATGGCAAACCATCACGCATAACACCATATGCGCGCTAGTAGTAATATAGTACATTATAAAAACATGCGGGGTTGCATTGTGTCGTGACAAACAATCAGTTCTCCCAGATGTGTGTGTGTGTGTGTCTATCTACACTAACGTCAAATTATGACTGCCTTATACGCTACTTACACTGTTCAATAAAATATGTATATGTAAGTAGTGTCCTGCCTCCGATACGGAGACGGCACTTAATGATGATGAAAATGTTTTCGATAGAAATCGTGTAAAGTTTTCATTCGAATCTAAACTAGATTTCTACTTATATTTACAACTTTTGTTCAAAATGTCTGAAAAATTATGCGGTAGGTTCTTTTATGCGCACGTTATTGCATTTATATATATAGTGTTGTGCATAGGATAAAGTGAGATGCGATTATACATGGTTAGTTATTCTCTTGGCGGTTCAAAAATACAAGATTATACCATTATCCTGACTTTAATAATCACTAATGTTTTCCCCTTCTATATTATTCTCTGTCTTTTAATATAACGATTTACATTACGTTTACACGTTATTATCATTCGTAATTTAACACAAAAATAATGTCATTCGTCATTTTATTTCCCGGGTGATTCGTCGTGTATTTAAAAAGAAAACGCACACACACACGTAATGTCGACGAAAAATATTTTTCTTTTTTTTTAAATCCATTGTACTTGCAATCTGCCCATTGACATCTACTGCGGTTATTATTAAATAATAGAACGTTTACCAACATTCGCGTTAATATTATTCATTAAATACAGCGACTTGTTGTCGTTACAGTCATTGCGTCTTGTTGATAGCCAGTATTCCGAGTTGATGACGTTTAATTATATTTTAGCGGTTATATACACGTTTCATAATACGTGTTTCTGTTTTTCGTCTCGACGTGTTGCCTGCAATTTTACCCTTCCCTTATATCTCTTATAACACTAACAGCGTTATTTTCCGTTGTTCGATATGATTTATTAAACTTAGTTGTACATGTTTATAAATATGGTTGTTAGGAATACACCAGGAAACACCAGCTATTCAGCGTTGGATTTTGTCTTGGTATGCGATATTTGTATTCGCTTGTTGCTCCCCCGAAGCTCTGCTTTACGAGACAAACTGACACGATATCGTGATTGTTTGAAAAAATTGCATTGCCCCCCCCCCGAGGTATTTCAAAGGTTATGGATTCATTAATATTTATCCGAAAGTTTCCTTATTGCGGGGTAACATTTTGTTACTAATTAGCATAGTAACAACAATTTGAATTTTATTTTATATAGCAAGCTGTCATAAAGCTTCATCGATATCTAGAAATACCGCTGAACAAAATAAGCTTCGGTGCACCATATTAACAAACTAGGTACTTTTGTTCTACGATGACATTTAAATCCGAATCAATAATTCGCTATTATAACCGTTTGCGACCGGAATAGGTTTCAACCTGTTTGATAATAAATTTTCAACATTTTTTGGCAAAATCGAAAGTAGGATTTTGGTTCTGTATGAATCTACATAAGTATGAGAGTTAACGGGCATCATTCAACTATTATAGACGCAAATTTCAATTTTACTACATGTAACTTACACAAAACATCGCTTGTATGCGCGTATGTGTGTTAGTGGTGTGGCTTTTTCTTAGTAATTGTTTAACAGTGATGGCGGTAATTAAATAATTTTGTATATGTTTATTCACTTCCACATAAGATATAGATTTTACACGAATTGACATTTGATATTGTTTTTTTAGATAATTCTTGATTACTCATCTACTACGTCCACGCGATCAGTTTTATCAGGAGTGAAAATCTTCAATAAGCAATTGGGAAATCTTTTACTTCTGCTTGATCAGTTCTTGTCTATCCATTGTTCTTCTTTATTCAGATGAATGATACGATTCATAATTATACCGAGTAATTTTAATCACTTTCCATAGTGAATAAATACAAATGTTTAAAATTAATATTCTTCGTTTCGAAAATTTTGCCTTTTTAATTATTTAGCTGATTCGTTGACTGAAGTTTTATCATTGGGATGTCTAGTATGCTGTTGAAAATGTCCAAGTTTTCCTCAGTCATGACTCGAGCATTTCGGTCCGACATTATAGGTCATTTCCATCCGTTTCGTCTGTGAACAGTTTCTCTCACTTCTCGGGATTAATTTCATAATTCTTTAATATTTGGTCAAAAAATTATAGTTAAGTCATTATCATTCATTAGGATTTTGGACATTCTTACGTGGTTCACAGTGTCGAAGGTTTTTTTCGTAATAAATAACATGCTGTATATGTATGCATTTACCTATATATATATATATATATATATATATATGGGTGATTGTCCATTCAGCAGTTAGGCGCAGAAAACGTTACATTGTAATAACGTGCTCAGCTATATGGGGTTTATCTCATTATCTAAGCTGACATTCGACTATAATAATTAAAACTTTCCACTTATTCTGCGGCAGTGCTGTTTATTTTAAACACAAGCTCATTTTTTAATTTATCTGCAAGTGTCAGTTGCACCAGTACCTTGGTTTTCTTCCCGCTTATAGTTAGTACAAATTTATTATATACCATTTCTAATGACTGCAATACTATATTCTGCAATTATTGCGAGTTGCCAGCTACAATCATCCATATATATATATATATATATATATATATATATATATATATATATATATATACATAATAGGTAAATACATACATATATAGCATGTTATTTATTACGAAAAAAACCTTCGACAGTGTCAAGCACGTAAGAATGACCAAAATCCTAATGAATGATAATGACTTAATTGCCGAAAAGCTTTTTGGTTTGTTATAAAACGTTTAGTGATTTTTAACTTATTCTTTGTTGTTTATTTTTTTAAAAATCGTACATTCGACATTTGACAATATATATATATATATATATATATATATATATATATATATATATATATACTCAGATATGTACATATATGAATAAAGGCCGTTCAAAATTATTTTTTAGTCACATTTATGTAATCCGGTCGCCTTTTTCGCGATCATAATATGATAATTAAGGAAAACAAGTCCTCGAACCTAAACTTACCGCTATATTATACATACAGATATATATATATATATATATATATATATATAAAATTTCTTAATACATTTGGATAAAATATAAACGTACAACATCCGGTATTGAATGTAGAAGCGAACTAAACCGCGAAGTACGGTTGTTAAGCATTTCGGTTCCAGGTACCGACTATCACATAATACTCCGTGATGGGTGAAACATCAAGTCGATCATACGTAGGACGTATACTATATGTAACTCTGGTCATTAATAACAAAAATGATTAAACCTGAGTCTAGTTTTTTTATCCGGATTTGGTTATTTATGAAGCATTAATATCTTTAGAGAAATATTCCCGATCCGTGTAATTACCGAAGGAAAATCGTAAAATTTATTCATACGTATGTATATGTTCAAGGACAAGTTCACTAAATCATGATTACATATTAGGTGAACGGACACAACCAGGAAAAATTTACAAAGTCAATAATTGATTGCGAATGGTTAGCAACAAAACGAAACCATGACGAAAAATTTAAGAAACTATAATCTAGAATCCCTTAGGGAAATTAGTGCTAAAGAATAGCGTGTGTGTGTGTGTGTGAGCGTGTATATATTAAAGTGGAAATTTACGATAAATACAAATTACACTGTACGCACTACACAAAAAAGAACAAAACATTGATTATACATACACCATCGACATCGCAATAATAATTATAATTATCATCACTATTCTCATCAAAGTCTTCGTCATTATCATCATCATCATCATCATAGTCGTATACCGTTCAAAGTGTACCATTGTAAACTGATATTCGATATACGATTCATTGTCGCGCTAGCGCTAATTTCGATTACATCAATGTAACTTGCTGGCGGTATAGCTCTTTTTATCGAAGACCTTCAATGGTACCCACTACGATTTCTTATCTATCCGATCGAGAAATACGACTAAAAATTTTGTTCATTTTTGCACTGTGCTTCTCATCCGGTAATCCGCGTTAACCTCTTCCAACGCTCATAATTACACACTTATGTTTAGCGTGTTAATGCCAACTTCGCATCACTATCCGCCTTGAAGCTATGCTACCTAACCTAATCCTAAACATACAGAAATTTATAGTACGAATACTGGTGGATTTTGCGATCGGATTTTGTCCTGGACAATGTAATTTTTTAAGAATAATTTTTTTTATTTTGCGCCATTCGATTTTTTTGACGAACTATAAGGCCTCTTCTGACGTGGAAATTATTACAACCTAGTCGGCGAATAACTTCAGTTCGCGATGCTGTTCTTTTCCTCGCCATCTTCCTCGACTTTTCGGAATTACTTAACTTGTGATTTTTTCAAAGTAACTTTTTTTTTTTTTTAACCCATTCAGGATAACCGGTGGGGCACGTTTATTAATCTTTTCTGTGTACATTGAATAATACGTGTGCTTAATAATAAATTATTAACTAACGAATATTAATGTGTGTAGATTGAATTGTAAACTTATAGATTAACACAGAAATTACATACTTAAATTGGTTACATTATAAAATAACGGTGATGATAATTCTTACGTCACCATTACCATTTACTATAACATGAAGATGAAACAAACACATATTTACATTACTAAAATAAATATTATTAATAACAATACTAATATTTATATCCTAACTACTATTCAAACGTTAGTTACAAATATCGAATACACAATATAATTCTTACAACTAACTCATGAATTCAAAGTAAACACATATATATATATACATTTTTTTTTTTTTAAATCATTATCATAACTTATATTGGGATAACATTTGTATTACTGAATTAGTTAATATTATTACTTACTTGAAAATCAGTACTATTATGATAACAACAAATATTTATTAACAATTTGAGTAAGAAACTTGATCACTCTATGTTATAGTTAACTTTTCCCTCATTAAATCATGAAAAAAAGTAGCATTCTGTCTGCATTATTTCTGTCTAAGATTAATGACGTGTTTGCGCATATATTATACTCATCCCTTAACTGTCTAAAACTTTTACATTCAAAAATTAGATGTTGTGCATTGTCAATGCTCATTGATCCGCAGACAAGACAGTTCGGAGAGTTTACTAATTTAAATCGATGAAGGTACTCTCTGAAATTACCATGTCCCGAGAGTACTTGTGCATTAAAATAGGTTATATTCAGATTTTTCATTTTAAGTTTATTTATTATATTTGGAAAGGAGAGATAGGTTTTCCGACCATTGATATCCTCATCCCAGCGTGACTGCCAAACACTGTTAATATCATTACGAACCTTATTTTTTAATAATTTCATAGCCGGTGTGGTCTAACCCGAAATTTTTTTGTCAAACGTTTCGTGGCCTATTTTTTTGGTACATCGTGATATCTTAACTATTTTGGTCCACCACGCTCGCAATATTTCATCAGTTTTCAAACCAAAAACCTTCTCTTTTGTATTTACTTAAGCTCTTTACTCACATTTATTAAAAAACATTCTGTCGACCAATATTATAAAACTTTTTTAATAATCATTTTGTAATGTCGCGATGATAGTTCGATTTTAACCGAAAATAAATGTTTAAATACGGCTTATATTTCGTAAAAAAAAAGTATCATGCAAATATATATATATATATATATATATATATGTATATATTATATATATATATATATACATATATATATATATATATATAATATATGTATATATATATATATATAATATATATATATATATATATATTATATATATTATATATATAATATATGTATATATATATATATATATATATATATATAATATGTATATATGTATATATATATATGTATATATTATATATATATACATATATATATATACATATATACATATTATATATATTTTAAATATTTAAAAAGTGGAATTTATCTCACTTTTTTCAGAAAATAATTTAATTGACACATTGATAATAACTGTACACTTTGTTATTAATTTTTTCATATTTACTACGTACCTTGAGTAATTATTACTAGTGCAAAGAAAATGTAACGAGTATTCTACGCCTGCGAAAATACTGTACGCAGTTTACATTATTAAACAGTAAGAATATACGTTCGTAACAAAATTTCAGGCGGTATTATGTTCACTGACAAAACTTATTACTTTACGAGAAAAAAACTTTAAATTATTCGTTCAATTTAATTCAATAAAAATAAGATACACCATTTACAAATATTATTAAAGTGATAAAACGGTATTTGAAAATATTCTGATAGTGAATGTGGTAAACTACTTCTTGTTCTTATAAACATGAGAAATATGGAATATTTGTAAATTGTATATCTTATTTTTTAAAATTATATTTTTATAAATTTGTATGTATTTTTATATTCATTTCATAATGGCGTAACAGCTGAAAAGCTTTTTGGCTTTCACAAAGAAAAAAATTTTAAAAAATAGTGATTTTAACTCCGTTTTTGTTGTATATTTTTTTTAAAATCACTACATCCCATACTTCTCAGGTTTATACACATTATCCACGCGATCAGTAACTTATTTAGAGTTTATTTCGGGTTTATTTAAAATATTATATATGTATACTTGATATAATATATTTTAAAAATTTGATGCGAACGAATTTATATATATATATAATAAAAATAAATATTTTTAGTGTTCAATAATAAACATTTAAACCTAATAACTACGATGTCGATGTACAAAAAAGATTATACTTACAAATGTTTTCAGTGGGGAGCGAAAGCTAGGTTTCGTACAGATGACAAATAAGAAATTTAACACACTTTCAACAACGATTTCCGCGACGATTTATGAAAATTAGATGGGAATGATCAAGTTGTTCAGCGTAGCAGATGTAAACCCGTAAAAATAATTGTTGGCCACGATGCAAGTACGCTGGATAGGTCATATCAAACGAGTAGAAGAGAACAGACTCCCGAAAAGAATACTATATGGAGAATTACATCGAGATATAAACGCATGAAACCCGAAAGTAGCTGGGATCAAGTGGAACACCATCTGCGTCAAAACACATACAAAATATAGTCGAAATCGAATTAAACTTTCGAAAATATCCGCGCCTTATAAGCGTCTTAGATTTGGACGTCCTTATCGAACATTTATTGTATTTCACATTTTCTCACTAACAATTGATTTTCTTTTCTATTTTACTGCTCTTTAATTGACGACTATATGAAAATAACGAGTGCCAATAATATATAATATATATACTTATTTCTGCATCAGATCTAAGTGGCACCTACTAACAATTAGAACCCCGATACAAAAATACGAATAATATAGTATTAAAAAATTATGAGACGTTGGTGGATTACGAAAAGTTTTTCGACTCAGTAGAAACATTAGATTCGTTACGTATCTACGAAATAGTGAGCACTATGTACAACTGATCAAGAAAATCTACCAATCTGTGACGATGCAGATAAACTTATGGAATACCAATAAAAAAAAGCATTATCGCTTAAACTGTTTATTACCGTACTGGAAACCATATTTAGGAAATTATACAAGTGGGTATAAGAATTAATGGACAATATTTAAACTATCTAATATTTGTAGACGACGTAGAATTAAAAAGCTAAGCGCACAAGAGCTTAAAACGATGCTAATTGCATCAAACGTACACCTGAATAAAATAGAACTAAAAATAAACTTTCATAAGACCAAAGTAATGGCAAATACTCGAGGTAGCGTACGAATGAAAGTAAATGATACAGTAGTAGAAACAGTCAATTCATAGTTGTATCTTGGACAAGAAATTACGACCGACAAGAAAAAGAAATATTAGAAGGTGAATAAGGGCACAAACAGCGCAAGAAAGATTAATATTAAATACAAGATGGTTTGACCGGAAGCGAAACACTTGGATACGGAAGAAGACAAACTTTTTAACGTAATGGAGCATATGACCAAACTCAAGTGGACCTGGACAGGAAACATAGCCAGAGGGAATGATAAAGATGAAAGAAAAAGAGGGAATGATAAAGATGAAAGAAAAACGAGTATTAAGATAGAGGCCGCTTCATAAAAGAAAAAACATTGGTAAACCTCTAACTCGTTGATATGACGATATAACTCCGGAAGAGGGAAAGAATTGAAGAGATTAGGGAAAACCTATATCCAGCAGTGGATCGACATGGGATAAATATATGTATATATATATATATATATATATATATATATATATATATATGTATATATAAAATAAATACTATGTGGGATCTTAAAAACTCTGGGAAGAAAACAAAACTTTTTCATAGTTTCTTAGTGTCCCATAATCTAATTGTTCTAAACCAAAAAAGTATCTTTACCTTTACTAATGCAAATGGAAAAAGTGTAATAGACCTTTAATTACCTCAAAAATTGCTCAACCACTTGTAAAAGAACTAAAAGTCCAAACTGGGGAGGCATATTCAGTTCATGAATATGTAACATTCAAGTGCTGTATGGACATATCAAGAAGAAGTCTTATTCGAAAAGTAAATTACAACAATATTCTTTACAATTTCGAACAGAAAAGAAATAACTTAGTACAAAGCTGCAACTTCATAAATAACCATGAGTCCTGTGAAGAATGGATAAATTATCTTTCAAAGTATATACAACAACAAATTGAATCAAATAGTACTTACATACCTGTATCTAAAACAAACTACTGGTGGAATGATGAAATCCAATATCATAGCCGACTCACAAAAAAATATCGTTGTATCTTCCAAAGAACAAAGGATCCAAATATGAGAAAAATCCGGGAACTAGTTTACAAAAGTTACAAAAAAACTTTAAATTATAAAATAAAATCTGCTAAATTAAAGTCATGGAAATCTTTTTGCACAGATAATGTAAAACCATGGGGTCTAAGTTATAAAATCGCCTTCAGTAAGCTAAAGAAAACCAATGACATTCCTCTTTTTAAAAATGAAGACAATGATCAAATAACAAATACAAAGGACAATCTAAAATACTGTCTC
Source organism: Coronaproctus castanopsis (assembly GCA_032883995.1). Classification (NCBI taxonomy): domain Eukaryota; kingdom Metazoa; phylum Arthropoda; class Insecta; order Hemiptera; family Monophlebidae; genus Coronaproctus; species Coronaproctus castanopsis. The sequence continues at coordinate 105,237,829 of CM065052.1, read as the reverse complement.
TCCACATTATTTCCTAGCGATAACACAGACGCCGACAATAGCTATCATAAGTCATTGCGAAATAAATTCGATAATTTTAAGCCTGATTTTAGCCAAACAAATATGGAAGAACCCTCATTCATTAATAATGAACAACTAACAATGATTATTAAAAATCTCAAAAATAATAAAGCTGCCGGTCCTGATAAAATTAATAATAAAATAATAAAATTTATTCACAAACACCATCCAATAATTTTTGAAAACATGTACAAAAAAATTTTTTCAATAGCTTATTACCCAAAAGCTTGGCGTGAAGCTAGTGTGATTCTTATACAAAAACCGGGGAAAGATTCTGACAATATTCATTCATACCGCCCAATATGTCTTCTAAACACATTTGGGAAAATTTTTGAAAAGCTATTAAAAATTGAATTTGTGGGTCAAATTAAGCGAACAAATTTTCTAGACAGTAGGCAATTTGGGTTTACGCAAGGCCTATCAACTGAACATGCAGTAAACTATGTAATACACAATATCCAAAAAAATCTCAAATGTAAAAATAAGGTAATCACTATAACGGTGGACATAAAAGGAGCCTTTGACAATTGCTGGTACCCCGCTCTGTTTAATTCTCTAGAGATATTACTAGTTGGAAATAAAAGATTATTGAATATCATCTACCATTACATAAGCAACAGGAAGATCTCTTTACAAGTAGGAAATGTGTCCGCAGGAAAAGAAACCAATATGGGCTGTCCACAGGGTAGTGTTCTGGGTCCACTATTCTGGAACATACTTTTTAATGGAGCCTTGAAATTATGCTACAATAAAAACGTAAAACTCTGTGCATATGCAGATGATCTCATTTTTATAATATCCGGAAGCTCAAAAGTGGAACTAGAAAATATAGCGAATGATACCTTAATAAAATTAGGAAATTGGTTAGATAGTGTCAAACTAAAATTGTCAATTGAAAAAAGTTTTGTCACACTTTTCACAAATTCATTTAAATTGAAGAGAAACAACATTAAAGTAAGATTCAAGAACTCTATTCTTAAGGTAGTTGAATACTTTAAATACTTAGGTATTATCATAGATAACAAATTAACTTTCAAATACCATCTTGATAACATAATATTGAAAATGGATACCAAATACTGCAAAATGTTACGAGCCTGTCAAAATACATGGGGCTTCAGTTACAAGTACAGAATTGTATTATACAAATCACTGATTGAAAACACTGTAGCATACTGCTCCACCGTCCTACTAAACCGGATAAAAGTTAAAACAGTAAAGAAAAAACTTTTTGGTATGCAAAGAAAATATCTAATAAACGCTTGCAGGGGATATAAAACAATTTCACACAGCTCATCTGTAGTTATTGCTAATGTACTTCCTGTCGATCTTCTTATGCTCAGAAGGGCAGTCATGTTTGCCATAAAAAACGTGGACTTCTTTCCATATCTTAATGAGCAGTTAATAGAAGAAACAAACGCCATAATCACAAAATTCAACCTAAATTCTCGCAGTGAAACCAGAACTCAATATATCTATACCCTCGAAAGCTATAAAACGACACTACTTAGAAATTTGGCAAAAAAGATGGGAACAAGATAATACTGGCCAACACACCCACAGTCTAATCCCCAATATATTAAATAGACACAATATTAAAATTACTCCTGATTTCTACACTACCCAATTATTAACGGGGCATGAAAAATTTGGATCTTATTTATTTCTTCTTAAGTTAAGTAATGATGACAAGTGTGAATGCGGCGCAGTAGAAACTGCGAACAATGTACTATTTGTATGCCCCACTATGGACCATTTAAGATTTTACAATAAAAATAATTTTAACCTACAAGACAAATACACTGCTCGACAATTCCAATTATTCGCATTTAATGTAATGCATAAGAAATTTGGTCACTGAAGTTTTTGCATTGTGAATCAGTGATAAAACGTTTACAGTAATATGTATAACGAGTGTATTTCTGCACGCGTACATGTATATACGGGGGTGATTGCGTGGAATTTATGCATATAATGTTTAAGTTCTGTATATTTATATGTATACGTATGTGTCATTATGGATAATTTGTACATTTATGCATCTAGTATACCTAAGTTATAATTTTAATTATTAACTAGTATAAGAAGTTATAAGGGAATACATGTATACTATGACTGTGAGTGAAACTGACGCACAGCCCGCGCAAATGCGAGTGTAAAAGTGGTTACTATATTATTGTTAACTATAGAGTACAGTCATCAAATATTATATGAACAATGAACAATGAATATATTTGCATAAAGTTGTAAATATGAAAATATAAAGTAGCTTACAAACATTGTGTACCGAGGACACCTTACCACGACATCAAATTAACAGTAGAAAGAGTAAAATAAAAACAAAACTTTAAATACTGCAAGAGAAGAAAACAAATAAAAAACCTAAATAAAATAAACGAATTTCCTTAATTACTAATTACTAATGACAGTTTGAATCTTCAATTCTTATATTAATACTTTAGGAAAAATAGAAAGTGGGTGACATATCTGTCGGGTGTCCTAAGAGGTTAGTACTAATAAATAAATAAATTATAATTTATTACTATATTAAATTATGTTTAAATCTTCTATCTTTATATCTGAAATGTGTTACGAAGTTGCATAGAATCATAATTGGTAATCGAGGAGATAAGAAAGTTATTTTGGTATGAATTGGAAAAATAAAGTCAGTCGATAGTTTTCGAAAAACATTTATAATGTAGGGCAGGTGTGTAGCTTTGTGTGTAGGCTATCAATTCTAGCATAGCGAGATACATTGAGAATACATCAGAGATATTTATTTTGAATGACTTATAATTTATGAAAAGTGTTTTTCGATATCCAGCTCCCGGGAGAAGAAAAGTGTAACGAAGTACTGTATAGATTTATATTTCATCAAGAAACACACAGAAGTAGTTTTCATTCAATAATAATAATAATAATTATTATTATTATTATTATTATATGGGGCATAGAAGAAAACGATAATTACAACTGTGCAGAAAAACAAACTTTTGAATGGATCAAAACTGTGATGCAGATATCTAACTGCAGCGAACGATAAAGCACGTCGCTACATATTGGGCTGAAGTTTAAAGTATCCGGACACGAAAAGTATCTATTTCGCCGATATTAATAGAATTAAATATCTGCATTTCTTATGTTCAGTATTCGATATTTATCACATATGCAAGTAAAATGCAAGATTTTAATGATGCATTATTTTCAGTATATTTCGCATTCGGTAGCATATTTGTGTGCGTATTGTATATAAATGTATATTCATATAAGTAAATTGGCACTCGCGCAGTTATACTCATAGCCAATGTTAATAATTTCAAGAAGTTTATATGTAATTATTATTCAACAAGAAATAAATGATTTAATTTGATTTAATTTTATTGGATTCGATTATTGTCGGTAATGCTCGAACATTATGCTGGCACGATCTGAATTCGAGTCCCATCAGGGACGAGACATTTTTGGTGGTAAAAATTCCTCCAACACACACAACTATCCATTCAGTCGGTCTGTAAATGAGTATAAGTAAAGTAGCGGTAAAGGCAATAACAAATCACCCCCTACTGGCTTGTTTACTTTTGATATATCAGCTATATAGTTCTCTCTTTAGGTTGATAAGAGTCGTTAATCGATGTTTCCTACCAACTTTCGTATTGATATGACTTTGGTTTGTTTATTATTATTATTACATCATGAAAACCATATTATTATTATTATTATTATTATTATTATTATTATTATTACATTTATTCCAGTATTACTAGAATGATTAACTGATTATCATCTTGCATATTTTACACTTTCCCACCATCTTGTGGTAACCATGGAAAAGACGATGTAAACAGAAAATGACATTAATGAAGCGGTTAATAAACTGGAGAATTTATACAACGACAACGAAGAAAAATGAAACAACATAAGTTCAATTATATATATATATATATATATAAGAACTGCTATAAATATTTAACTACTCTTAAGGATGCTCGAAATTTTATATACTCACCGGAGCTGTTAAACGTTGACTTCCACCTTCGGAATCGCATACCGTAGAAATTCCAACGAAGGGGGGTGCATGAAACAAATTCGATTTTCTCAGTTACGTAATGAAATAAGTGAAGACATGAAGCAGGAAATTCCACTCTAGGAATAAAATAAACACTCTTTAGTAAATGATCAGTAGATAATTCGAAACACTAATAAAAATTATGTACCAGCATTCCAATAAATTATTCATGTGTGTGTGTGTATGAGAAATGTATATTAAAAAATATATTTGTAAACAATATTTTTCAAATTCATAATGCTAGTATTATATCAACCTAAACACTTATTCCGTGGGATCACAATCCTTCACTTACTCTCGCTTTTTCTGTCCCTTATATATATAGCAGACTTCCGATTATCCGTGGTATTAAGTGGCGTGGCAATCGCTGATAATCCGCAACATTTTTTTCAAATCAATGCAAAAAATTTATTTTTAATATGTACATACGCTCATGCATACATATATGTATACATATTATATAATTTATAAAGTACAGTTTAAAAGTTACCTACAAAAAATCTGTCACCCGGTTTTGTTTTTAGAAATCAAGCAACTTGGCTTTATTTGAGATCAAAGTATTTTAATACCATTTTATCACAGATATCTTGCTGCTCCATAAGTCTTTCTATGTGTCTTAGAGCTGCATATGGCTTACTTTCTTCTTCGTCTTATCCTCTTCCTTTTCCTCTTTCTCGCTCTCCTCTAAAACTATACCTGATGCTCAATTAACAATTTGTTCATCAGTAAGATGTTCAAAACCTGGATCATTGGCATCGCAATTAATCCACTCAACAATGTTTACTTCGTCGACGTCCACTTCCTCCTTTAATAGAATTCGCTAAATTAACTAAATCACAAATAGAAACTTCTTCTTTTTCTTGTGTAGATTGTTGTAAAGTTATCTTCCACATTAGATAAAATTTTCCTCCAGAATTTTACTAGCGTACATTGTTTAACTGATACACAATCAGTATTTATATGTAAGGATTTTTGAATTTTTGAAATTATATACCGAAATTTTTTATTGTATATAAGCGAATTGCAAAATATTTCGGAAACTTTAGACTTTTTTTTTCACTCTAATAAAAATAACATTCTAATGAACCACGGTTTTTATGTTATTCGTTATCCTGTTTTTAGTTACATTTTATAGGGACCATACGTTGTAGACGTTCTTTCTACATCACGTTATTACGACTCTGTGGTTCAAAACAAAATATATACAACATGCGATAAAACATAATGGCTCAAAATGTGACAAAATAATATAATTTTCCGCATTTTTTTAAAAAAGAAGATGTATTTGATTCGAATTAGCCTAGCCACTTTGGAGTTTTTCAAATGATTAAATCAAGACGGACCAGTTTTTACAAATTAGAAATCCAATCATTTCAACTTACGAGATTTTTTAACTGGACGATGCAATCATAAAAATTGATTTAAAAAGGTTGTATGTCGAATAAAATTGATTTCTTTCTACATGAAAATAATTATATAACTTATTCGGTACTTAAATATATAAATATATATATACCGAAATGTTAATATTAACATTATAAAACATTTAACCACGTTTTTTTATAAGGGTATGGGGTAACACCACCGCATTCCGTTCATTTGACCTCAGTTGCAATACCATCGCCAAGGTAGATCGTCCCTTGACCACCTCCTATCCTTACAGAGAGAAATTTTAACTGCCTTTGCTGCAAAGCAACAAACATATTCTCTATTCTTTGACATTGAGAAAGCATACGAGAGAGTGAGGCATAACAATTTCTCACAAAACTAAACTGGGTGGGGATAAAAGATAATTATGCTAAAATACATCACAAACTTCCTACAGGAGAGGATAACTCAAGTTAAAGTTCTGAATACTCTTTCTCTTCTACTGCCTACCCCAAATGGTTTACCTCAAGGTTTCCTCTAAGTGTTACCCTTTTTTTATTATACATCAATGACATTTGTTCATTGATTCAACCTCCAATCACCATACGATTATTTTTCGATGACATAAATATATCCTTCTCTTCCAACAACCCCTTAATTGCACATCAGCTCATTCAAAAAACACTCACCCATCTTGAAAATTGGAACATTGAAAATGGGCTATTATTGTCCTCTTCAAAAACGCACCTCATAATATTCCACAAGGAACGAAATATAACTCCCTTCCCTCCACTAATACTTTATAATACCCTATAAGTCCTTCCACAAAGATAAAATTCTTAGGCCTTCTTTTTGACCCACAGCTGACCTGGCGACCTCATATAACACAGCTTAAAGCTAAATGTTTGAAATTATTAAGCATTCTCAAGTATCTCTCCAAACCATCCTACAACTTACATACCAAAATACTAATAAATTTCTACAAATCCATCATTCTTAGTAGACTGAACTATGGGTGTGAAGTTTACTCCATAGCACCTCAAAAGCTACTACAATGCCTAGATCCCATACACCATTCTGCTCTTCGGACAATTCTTAGCGCTCACCGCACATCACCGGCTGTAAGCATGTGTTCCTTACTAGGGATACCCTCACTACATGATCATAGAGAATATCTAACATTTAAACTAATACTCCGTTCCATCCCTATACATGACTCTTCTCCCAAATTCCCATTTGATCCTATCCCTCGCCTTACAGCCACTCTAAATGATTTCAACATAAATTACGGCACTTATAATATGACTAAATCAAATTACCTAACTCTTCCCCCTTGGAAAGAGAATATACATACCAATATAATCCTCCTGCAATATAAGAATATGGCCGAGCATGAGCTCATTATGAAAGCAAATAACTTAATAAATAGCTATTTACTAGCATTGTTATGTTTTACTGATGGCGCCAAATCCCTATCCCATTCTATTAATAGCCCTGCAGCATGTGCATTCTCCATTAACAATTTATGCTATCCAATACGACTGTATGATTCTTGCTCTATTTATGACACAGAGTTATACGGTATATTTTTCTGTCTCCAGCACTTACTCCTAAATCCCAGTGACAACAAAACTTTAATCATTACAGACTCTCTTGCAGCTGTATTGGCCCTCCAGAAAACAAAATCAAATAACCCTCTAATTAATTGCATACAATCTCTTCTTTACAAATTATCACAAGATACAGATCCAGTATCCCTCTTGTGGGTGGAATTCATATCACCATAACTTCCTTCTCGCCATCAAATCCAATCTAGGATTCTGGGAACCACCTGCCAATTTAACTCGTTCCAATTACATAGCACTCAGCAGGCTCCGCCTTGGTCACATATCACTCTCTCATGACCACCTTCTCCAACGTACCAATCCGCCAGCTTTTTGCACCTTTTGTTTACTCCCAAACCCCTCTCTTATCTGCCATATTTTACTGTACTGCCCTACACTCCTCCCTTATCGGTCCAATATCCAACCGCGTACTCTATCTGCTTTCCTCTCCAACAGTCCTTCAACTATTCCCTCAGTTATACAGTTCCTTTCCTCCTCCAACCTCAGTTACTACATCTAACTGTTAAATCACCAGTGCCGTAATAGCCTCGGTAGTTAAACACGGCACTAAAAAAAAAAAAAAATATCCGAATAGTCTTAAAATTAATATCAGAAAGTTAAAAAAGAATAAAAATACAATATCAAACTATCCTGTATTGGTTTATTTAGGAAGCGTTATTTGTTAGTTAATATGCGACTTGAGGTAAAATCGTTTAGTCGACATTCCTTACCATCTTCACAGTTTCTGAAGCCTTCTTTATTTACTTATATATTGTATACACACACACACACACACACACACATACACATACATACATATATATATACATACATAGTGGAGAGGCGGGTTCAAACAAAACTAAAATATAATAGTAAACCCAAGTTAAATTGAACTTTAAGTAAATACCCAAAACTCATCTAGGTTAAACCCCAAGCCCTAAGCAATCCAACTCGCCAGAGTTATTTTTATACTTATTAGACGTCGAATATGTAATTCTATTAGAAGCAATAGACGACAGAAATGTTTACTAATAGTATGTTATTGAGGACATAGGGTGATGGGGTTACAAGTACAATAAATTCCGCGAAAAAATAAACGATAAATAATGATTTTATATTTTTTGAAGGAATAATACAACATAGTAATACTTAGCTAAATTTAAAATTTAAAATATATTCTTCGCGTTTTTCTACAAAATTCTTCTAGTACCTACTATATTAAAAAACTATTTATTTACTTCAAAAACAACAAAATTTAAATAAAATAAATGAAAAAAAAATAGGTTTAATAAATGCAAAACTGCATTTAACAACGAGTATATATTTTCTTATTATCAGATTGATTCCAAGGGGGGGTTCGGACCCCTAAAACCACCCCCTGGCTACTCGACTATATATATATATATAAAATAGTCATATATATAATAGATACATGGAAAATAAGTAGATAACTATTTTCCACGTCGATTACGAAAATACATTAGGTATTAAATTCAAAGATGGACAGAGTGAGTGTCTGCACGTAATAAATGTTGCAAAACAACAGCTACTTATTAGCATTTCAGAGGAACAATCGTTGAGATTGCCAACAAAATAACACCTCAGAAGATATCTGAATTATTAACACGATATAGAGCCAAATTATCGTCGAACAATGCAGAATAATACGACGCAATTAGGTCAGTCTAATAACTGCGAATGGATGTATTTCAGCATTGTCGGATGTAATCGCGACAGAACGGTCAACATCTACCGACATTTAGACGAAACAATCGTAATACATTAGCTCTAACTCCTGAATAACGTAAGTACACATACAGCTGAATTCGAATACGTACATAAATATATATGTGTGTGCATGCGTTAGCATATATTTATATGTACGTATGCATTTATAATTCTAAACTTTGATCCATCTATATGAATTATATTTTTTAATTACGTAACCTCTTATAACATACTTTCTTTTGAAAAACTTTTTGGTAACTTCTTCCATGCTCTTTAAGAAATAAAAATTCTTCGGCATAATCACTGCGCGTACTACTACTACTATCGTAATGAAGTTGAGTAATAACTGATATACATAGAGAAGAAAATATTTTCGTCGTAGTTGTCCTAAACGGTGCTGCATTTTCATAGAAATCATATGTAAAATATCTCGGTATGCACCTTGATCAGCGTCTAACGTGGAGAAAACACATAAAACCAAAGCGCACTGAGGTAAATATAAAACTGAGACAGTTGTACTGGTTATTAAACAAGAAATCGGAAGTGTCCGCTGAAAATAATGATTTACGATCAAATTTTGGAGCCAGTTTGGCGTTATGCCCATTATGGGGCTATTCTAAAAACAGCAACATATCGATTATTCAGCGGTTCCAGAGTAAAATCCTCCTGATGTTTATGAGTGCACCGTGGTACATCACCAACTTAACGCTCAACAAAGACCTTGGGATGAAGTTTGTTCTGGAAGTAATATTCAGTGACGCAAAAAATTATGCTCATAGACTACGATCGGGTTGCTGAATAATTCGCTAGAAGTTCGTCGGCTTGACAGAATCAAGCCGATGGACCTAGCGTAAGAGATAAATTTTAATGACTGTTTTTAGCACTTACTGATAAGTAAGCTGCTAATCATGCCATCTACATAAAGTATTAAAATTGGTAAATAGATACCATCATCTAGGTGCAATTTAACTAAAGGGAAAAAAATAGAAACAGAATTAAATTTTAGGTTGCCTAAAAAGTAACCTGAAATAAGTTCGAAATTTTCTAATATTTCTGCGAAATTATTTGTAAACATACAAATTATAACCTATTGCATGTAAACGGTGACTAAAAAAAAAAAAATCACGTTTGTATGCTTTCGTCGATAACGAACATGAATATTTACTAGTATAAATGTTATGGCACTCATATTTATTCACATACAAATCTATATATAAATATATATTTTCATACGGATATATACGTATTATAATGTATATAATTATACATGCTATATTATATATAAATATACAAACATGGGGGCAACCCCAAATGAAGAATGGTGCGAAATTTAAAATCCGTAACAGGATTCCGTAGCCTCTGTCTACCCTTCACTCACCCTCACGAGATGCCCCTGTTACTCTGAGCAACCTAAAACGAAGAATGGGTAACCAATCCCATTGGGACTTCAAGTCAGTAAACGAAAGAGCGGTAAGGTTCTAGAGGATAACACTATCAGCAGCTTAGAAGAGGTATCTTCTAGATAGATGGGAACAAAGGTAGATTCACCACCTTAGGATACGGTATTATGTTGAAACAATAGCGTATCAAACTCGAGTTAGCGGAGTTGCTACCAACCCCTTTCCAAGACAAATTAGATCATCGTCGAAAAGACTTAACCTCATTAATATAACAACGAATTACAATAAAAAAACGAAGCGCTCTCAGTACCCTACGTTAAAGGGCCTCAAAATAACAGAGGACCCTAGGACGATGTGCACGAGACATTGACCGAGAAATGCGACTCCAAAACCTAAGAACATATTGTTATTAGCAACTTATAATGTACGATCATTAACAACGGAAGACGGCTTGCAACAACTACTTTATGAAATTGAGAAAATCAAATGGAGTATAAATGTCATAAAAATACATATAGATCACAGTTTTGCTACATCATACTCCGTTAGTACAAATGATTTAGTCGGAAAAAATAGAAAGTGAAAGAATATTTGCAATGAAACAAATGAAATGTGATAAAGCATCGGGAGAGGACGGAGTAATACCATAAATGTTGAAATATAGCGGTTGATCCGTAGTAAAACAGTTGACATATATATTCAATCGTTGTATACAGGAACAAAAAATTCCAGCGTCATGGAACAATACGATCTTAAAAGGAAATAAAAGAGATTTAACTACAGATCAGTTAGTCTACTATCAGCCGTATACAAGTTGTTTACGAGGATAATCACGAATCCAACATTGAATAAACAACAACCAGTTGGCAAGCGGGGTTCAGACGTAAATATGTAATACATTAGATCATATTCCGACACGTTCACGATTAATCCAAAATAAAGAATATAACCTCTCTCTGTATCTCGGATTAAGAGATTTCGAGAAACAGTTCGACTCGGTATACATACACATTCGACAGTACAAGCGCTGAAAGTCCTTTAATTAAATTATCATCGGCATATACGAGAGGACATAAACTTTGTCAGTATTTTGAATATTGCATATGTGTCCGATGTTATAAAACAGTACGCTCAAAGACATGTACTTAGACTGAAAGGCCATCCTAGCTCAAATGTTGCTGAACACCTCCAGTGACACCAGGAGGTTGAAGCGTAGTAAACCTCTTGATCTTGTTTAAGGTAGCAGCAGCTGGGTGAGCACCACTGGGTGCTTCTCTTTCACGTTATTACATGGTCAACAATTTTGCTAAATGACCTAAGGGGTCAGATTGTAAAAAGTAGAATATATATTAAAAAAAAAACAAAAAAAAAGTATTAAAAGGTGTAAGACAAGGAGATACTATATCTCCGAAACTGTTTACAGCAGTACGAGAATATGTTATGAAATCGTTGAGTTGGAATAGAAAGGACATAAATATCAACGGAAAATATCTGCGTTTTACGGACGACATAGTATAAAATAGAAACGAACTACAAGGCATGCTATGACATTAAAAGTTGTAGGGCTAAAGATAAACACCTAAAAAAATAAATACATACAATATAATCAAGCCAGGAAATTCAGCGGTCGATTAATAAAATAAAATTACACACAGGCGACATAGACGAAGTAGACAGTTTTGTGTATTTAGGAAAAGTATTCACAACGTTGAAAGAACACAAGCACCTTACCAGGAAAATAACAAATGGATAGTCCGCGTACTACAAAGTAAAGCATGCGCTAAAAAATAAAATCAGCAAGGAAAATAGAGCAAAGCTATTTAACCAATGTATAATGCCAACAATGACGTACGCTACTGAAACGTGGCCACTTGTAAAAGAAACAATTGAAAAAATTAGAAGGACCGAAAAAAAAGGGCATGGTATCAGTCTTTAAGACAAAATAAAATCCGAAACAATCAGAGAGAAAAAAAACATGTTCGAAGATATTGACAAAAGGACAGCAATAAGTTTTCTTCCGTTTATATTGTTAACTTGTAATTATCGCCAGCTAACGAAAGATTTCTACACCTTGTAATGTGTAGTTTCTATCGCTCGCATAAAATAAAAATACTCCTTATACAGTATCACAATTGTACTTTAATAAAAGCAATCGGAAAATTTCGGTGACTGCCTGACGATGTTGTAGCCAGCGAAACTAGTATTCTATGGCCATCGAAACTAGTATTCTATGGCCATCGAAACTAGTCGACTGGGTTTATAAAAATATAACTACAATATAACTTTGTTTTCTTAACTTTGTCTCTTCGGACGTTCTTTGTTTCTGAAATAACTTCGCTAAATTATCGGACGTTAACTCTTGGACGTTTTCCTACGTTTTATTCTTTCATCTTCCGTGATAATAACTTCAAAATAAAATAGACCTTAGCCCGCGTTATTCTAGACCGTATTGTATTTCCCGATCGCATCTGCCATCATCTGTTATTAACGAACCAATGTATTTACATGTTTTAGTCTTTCGTGATATAATTTTATCTTTATTTCTTCATTACGTTCCATTTCACTGCACCTCGTGACCGCAGTTTTTTCGTGTTTATTGACGTGTCGTAGAATTTCATTACATAGTCTAATTTAAAGAATGCGTCTGAAAGGGTTTTGTCACTACTATGCGCCATTACAGTGATGTCGGCAAATCTGAATGTTTATTCCGTTTAATCAGTTGTTACTAATTTAATTCGTATAATTAAAAAAAAAAGTATTCTAATATTTTGATCGACCTAATTATTTATATAATAGTAACTCATGCGACAGACGGTCAATTGGCGACGGAGTCACAATTGAAATCAATAGATGGAAGGATTGGTAAAGACAATGAGAGACTAATAGAGATTTAACATTTTCAGTAGCAGATACAGATGGATGAAAAAAAAGGAAGACCACAACGCTACTACCGGTCAACCAACAGACGCCAGTGATGAACTCATTTCGATCAGTTTTATCCTTATAACGAACTATAAAAATAAGTACAGCTAAAAACTTATACAACTCGTTATTATACGGTCTCTTTTTCCCCAAATGATATAACTTTTTATTATCCGAATACATTTATGTAGAATGTAAATGTATGTATATGTATATATATATATATATATATATATATATATATATATATATATATATATATATATATAAATAGAGTCGTTTGAGAAACGAGTCAGTCTGTAAATAGAAAAGAATGAATTTCACTAACGACATGCTTTCAGTTTTTTTACTGGACATTTATGACCGAAAAGTATTCAATCATTATTTATAGAGAAATAAGGAAGGCTAAATGACTATAACGTGACGCACGGAAAATGAATTCTATAAATCAATTACGCGTACGTATAAAAGTGCATACAACACACACAAAGACGCGTGCCCTAGTATATATCGAGAAAGGACATTTACACAGTCACACTTACAAAGCAATAAGTAAAGTGTTGAACATTCCGTTTAAAAAATAACGTAAGGAAAAAAGGTGAAAATGAAATAAAACAAAAATGCAACTTATAGGATGACGCAGCCATTCAGTACGAGACAAGAGAAGGTAACATAAAAAATTTTTCTTTTAAAAAGAAATTTTTTGCTAGATAAAAAATTTAATTGTAAAAAATAAACATTTTAAGGAATTTAATATATCTAAAAAAAATATATTTCCGCCTTACATTACAACGATGCGTACTCCATCATCATTAAGTGCCATCAACGTATCGGTGGTAGGTGACTACTTACTTATACATATTCTGTTGTACAGTGTAGGTAGTGTTCAAGGCAATCATAATACGGCATTAACGCAGATAGACACATACACCCGGTAGAGCTAATCGCTTTGTTGTAGTCACGACAGAATGCAGCTCCGCGTGTTTTTGTACAGTGTACTATTAACTAGCGCTCCCATGATGTTGTGCGTGGTAGTTTCACATAACCTTCCACGCATGATATTAGGATTATTTTAATATTTATTTTCTGATGATAATTTTTGCGCCGTCGATCATATTCGAACTCGACACTTTCCTAATAGAAGTCCGTGCTCTGCCCACTAGGCTACTCCGACGATACCGATATGTACGAAATTAGAATTACTGCTGTATAATCTCTTGATGAAATTGCCCTATTTCAATTAGATTTTTCCCGCTGAATTTGATTAAAAGTTTTTTCTATGAACCATAATATTTTTCGGATGCTTTCACAAAGCAAGATCATTCTTAGATATAGACGAATAGAGTCGGTTATTAAGTATACATACTCAAAGAAGGCATCTTCTTCTTGAGCCATCTTCGTTATCGAAGGTTTGCGAAAAGAAGGCATATTAGACGACAATATTCGCATTTAGTTTTCTTTTCCTTCATACGTAAAGGAATAGTGTGTATATCGATTAGCTCGTCCTTGGGCTATCACCTGTCGCCAAACAGTGTTGCAAAGTGAATTTTCGTAAACCCTCCCTTCGGTAAAACTTCTGTCATTAAAAATTTATTATTATTATTATTATTATTATTATTATTAGAAAAATAAAATTTTACATCGAACGTGTTAGTACTTCTAAACAGTACCGCCAATTTAGGCTCGTCAGCTTACGATATTCTTTTGTTGCACTTACTTATATACACATACATACATGAGCGCACACACAAATGCACATACAAATGTCTAACTTATACATACATGTATATACACCATATAATAACGTATGCACTCATATTTATGCCGCTTTGTGTTATCTGCTTCCTCAAAATAGTCAATTGATATTAACAAATAACGTCCGAAACAACTGAATATATGAACGTATAAAGAAAAAGTTGTTTACATAATGTACAAAAAAAGGAATTAATTTGAAAACTACAGATTTTTAAAAAATAAACAACAAAATGGAGTTAAAATCGCTAAAAATTTTTTTTACGAAAACTCAGCAAGCTTTCAAGTTTTTAAGCAATTATCATGCGAATATATAAAAAAATCAAATATAAAATTATATAAAATTTACGAAAATAGGAAATGAAAAGACATTACTTTAGATATACAATTTATAAAAATATCAAAGTGATAAAACAGTATTTGTAAAATAATCTGATGATGTATGTGGTAAACAACACAGTCAATATATAAAATTTTTATACATAAACAATAATTATTTCACAAATACAGTTTTACCACTTCGATATTTTTATAAATCATATATCTAAAATAATATTTTTTACATTTTATATTTTTATAAATTGTATAAATTTTTATCTATTTTTTTATATTCGCTCGATAATGGCTTAACAGCCGAAAAGTGTCGTTTTTTCGTAAAAAAAAAAAGAAAAAAGTTTAGTGATATTCTCTCCTTTTTTGTTGTTTATTTTTTTTTAATGTAATTGTTTAAATTATAAACCACAACGTCGTTACTGTTCTTCACATATATCAGTGCTACACATTCGAGTATATTAAAACCAAATGTTTACAAATTTCTAGTAATATTATTAGTTTATAAGTTAAAATTATTTATATTCTATTGTCTTCTATGATCTACCTAAGGCAAAACAATAAAAAAGCATATGTTTGAAGGTTTGTACCACATGACGTACAAACAAACACCTGAGATTTTTCTAAGCTAAACCGATCTATACATGATCCAATTTTTCTGTGACCTGTCGATAAGTATGTAGAATAAAAATTTAGTGTATGCCTATCCTGGACGACCGAGCTCGACACGTTATTTTTTTTTCTTGTAAAATAGTTTTTTCTCGAAAAATATATACAAATACGAAACACATATGATTAAAAAAATCATTACATACGTAACTCTATAACTACTTTAATTGTGTAGAATTTCGTTTCATAAATTTTTAATGGGACATCAGAATGGGGGTGGGGATTTCACATATTTTATACATTTGGATTTTTCCATAGAATAATTTTTCCATAAATTAAAAAATATTTCCGGAACATCCGATACGTTAAATCGAAACTGTACCGAATTATAAAATTTTAATTATATTTACTAACGCCTATGCGGTACGAAGCAAATTTACAAGACGGTAACATTTTAACGATTAATGCGATTGAGTTAAAATTTTCAACGTATATTTAGATAAGTATCGGGAAAAAAGACCACGGTGAAAAATCGAAATTTCCAAAATTTTATGTGTTGTAGTCGGGGTGGGGTTCAAAATTTCAAACTTCGTAATTTCCATACGGGTCATTTTAAGTTACACCGTAAATTTATCTACAAAATTTTATCGAAACCATTATAGCCGTTTCCGAGATAGCCTAGTATATATATATATATATATATATATATATATATATATATATATATATATATATATATGTACTATTGTATATATATATATATAATTAATACCGAAGCTTAAGAAAATGCTGTACCGTCCTTTTCAATCGTATTTTGAATTTCAAAGCTTGTTAAAAGGTAAAAAATATGCCACTATCCAAAAGACAATTCCAAAAGAGCCCTGGTTTAAACATGGGGATCTTCTCCATAAAGATTTTGTATCTTTGTTTGTCAGACTAAGGAGTGGTCATAACCGTTCACATAGTCATCTTGCCAAATTGGGGATCATTAGAATGGGAGTTTGTGAGATATGTAATATCGAAGATAGCATTGAACATCAGATCTGGTCCTGCCCAAAATACAAAAATAGAAACAGCTTTATTTGTGAACTTTTATCGACAAGGAATACACTTCCAATACAACTTTGAAGAACTTATGGTGGATCCTATCTCCTTGGATGCTTGTAGATTATATAGTTTTATTAAGGACAATAATATAAGTTTATAGTCTGAACAGTTCACCTAAACTGGCCAAATGGTAAAAACTGGGCCAAAAAAAAATATATATATATATATACATTTAATGAGATGAGATTATTTTCGGTACCTCGTTCACGATTCTTTTGCAGAATTTCTAAATAGTGTTTTATTAATATTACGTATGTGAGAATTTTGAAATTACGAAATTTCTTTTAGTATCAAGAAGAAGAAAACGTATATTTCACATAAATTACAAATTAAAACAAACAGAAATTTTTAAAACTGTGTACCTTTACAAATAAAAACTTACCACAGTAACAATAAACGTAAGAGAAGAAACATGAATTTTTAACGAATGAAGATTCAACTTAAGTATATACTAAATGCAGGAAAAATTAATGCTAAAAAACCTGCGAAAATATGCATAGCAATACCGTTGAAATTAGCGATAAATAAAATGATAATGATAATAAACAAAAATACTTAATACTATTAAAACAAATATTAACAATTATTAATATTTAACAGGCTAAACGAAATTATGTTTCAGCCTGCGATGCTTATATTTAGTATATTTTATTCTTAACTGCTTGGAATCATAATTTCCAATTACCGTTATCAAATCATTATCATGTGTAACACACTGTTTAAAAAAGTTGGTAGACACTTTTAACACATGATCTTTTAACATAGCTAGTTCCAATTTCTCATGCATTTTCACTATATTACTATATATTGGAGCGTTGAGTATACATCTAACGCACCTGTTCTGAATCAACTGAAGCCGCTTATAAATAAAATTGCTAATAGAACTCCACACTGGACAGGCATACGTTAAAACTGGTCTAATGAGCGATTTATATATTATTAATTTATTATTGACATTTAGGACGGATTTGCGTTTAAACAAAGGATAAATAGAACAAATGGCACGTTGCGTTTTGATTGACACATAATCTAAATGTTTGATAAAAGTCAATCTTTTATCTAAAATAACACCTAAGTATTTTATTTGATCTGACCATTCTACATTTACACTGTTAACCATTAAGGTGGGGGTAAGAGTGGTCTCCTACGAGTAAACAGTATTGCCTGAGTTTTGGTAGGATTGATGGCAATCTGCCACTTAGCAAAATATCGAATCAACCTATCTACCCCTAATTGTAATTTATTCGTAACAGCTCTTGGAATATAAGAACTACAGAATAATGCGGTATCATCTGCATACAAGGCTACCTCTGTGTTATTTATTGTAGGAATATCATATAAATAAAAAGCGAATAGGAATGGACCAAGTACACTACCTTGAGGTACTCCTGCTAAGCATGTTCGACGGGAGAATAATATATCGTTTACTAAACACATAAAATGATCTATTACTTAAGTAGCTTAGAACGAGCATAATAAGATATTTTGGAAATTTACATTCAATCATTTTATATACAATGCCATTGTGCCAAGTAGTATCAAATGCTTTGGCCACGTCAAATAGAACCATCCCCGTGTGTTTATTACAATTAAAGTTGTCAGTAATATGCTCTGCTATTCTGGCAATTTGATGAGCTGTAGAATGACCTGGTCGAAAAACAAACTGTACTGCTGCTGGTTAGGATACCGGTAGAAATCCCAGTTTCCGAAGTCGAATATGACAACGCTACCGAACAATAGAGAACCCAGAAAAAATATATTAGCATATAAATCGGCTGTAAAAGATTGGCAAAACAATAATGATAGCGATGTTAGGATGACAATGAAAATAATGATCAGAATAAATAATAAGGAAAAATCATAATAGACGATCCCGTTAACGACGAACAATAGCGAGTCCGCTATGCGCAATTATTAGAAAGAAAAAAATCATGAGTCCGGTTGTCGTTTTATCAGAGGCTCTAACCTAAAATAGGTTCCACACATATCTGGTTTATGTGAAAATTACATAATTCGGTCTACAAAGAGCTGCTGCGTCATAGTAAATTCCGTGGTCTATAGGCTGAACCGGATTCTCTTTCTCTAAAAGAAGAAAAAAAGTAATAATAAAATAAAGTAAAATAATTTTCACTTTCACCGATGGGAGCAACTGATAATTCGTTTATCTACTCGAATTCCTGTTTAAACGAAAATAATCGATACGCGTGTATTTTAATTTAAGAAATTAAATAAACGCGGAAAAAGTATTATATCTATATATCTATATATGTATGTATGTGTATATATATACATATATATATATACATATATATATATATATATATATATATATATATATATATATATATATATATATATTCGGGATAGTAGTAGTAGTAATAGTGGCAAAATATCCGGGAATATGAAGGAGTCATTTTCGAGTTGACGTAAACAGGTCTGAAGAACACAAGAATAGGATATACTGTATACATATTTGACTTAGCGAATCGACGCATAGTTGTGTCATCTTTTCCGACGGATTATCCACGGAGAAAGTTTTGTTATACTTTACACACGACGACAGCGCATCGCCAAGAATGTCGCGGTATTGTCCTGATCGCAAATTGCTCTTTAGGGCAAACGCCTTCACGTCACACTACATCCTGACCGATCTGATTGTAGAGAGAGAGATAATAATTCCGAGATTACAAGGTATTCGTAAGAGAAGGATATGGTAATTGTTTATATAATATACATATACATACATATATATATACATATGTAGTGTGCAGAGAGAATCGAGGGGGAACACGTGTTGAAAGGATGAGTGTTATTATTACCGGATCTAACGCCAAACCCAAAACTCAGCAAACCGTTAACCTACTAATATATACCGAAGGCGATAATTTTACAATAACAGATTATATATCTAAAGGAAAATCAAATCGAATGCGCATATATACGTAAGCATATATATTACACTAATTCGTATTAAGTTATTATGAAATATATAACATAACAAAAAATTCCCCAAAACACATACGTTTTATTTATTTATATATATATATATATATATATATACCCCAGATTTGCTAGGCAACAAGTTTATATGTAAACCAAACAATCAAGTAATATTTGTTGTGTATGCTTGAAAATGACATAACTGTCGGAAAGCTTTGCAATAAAAAACATTTTTGTTTTCGCATTTTTCTACTGCCTGTATTTTTTCCGGCAAAGCTTGACATTTGGCAGCTACATGCACATATCTCAGACATTTATAGTATCTAAGAAGTACTGATATATGCTCCTGTAATCTTACACCGATAACCACCCAATATGCAGTCTTCCAATTGTTAGTAGTTTTTTATATTGATCATGTTTCGGTCGAACGTAAATTTTTACACTTTTTTTTTTTTTGATACTCGGACTGAGATCGGCGCCATGTTTGTTAGTCTCTTTATTTCTTCCACTACATCTGTTAGCTTTCATTTTCGAATAGTACGATCCCTGGGTCAAATTTTTTTTTCTGTGATTTTTATAATAGTAAATTCTTTCTTTCTGGAATCTTTCAAAATGTTTGATTCGCCATTAGATTTTGTGACCACTGTTAAATCTCCCGATCTGACTTGTGAGATTGGAAAAGTAAACATACGGCGTGGGCCTCAAGACGTATAACCCCATGAGAACGAACTTAAAATAATATTTTAGACCAAGAAATGTAACCATTATCTCATCAGGTCAACCAACTTATTGGCCAACCGACACTGATAAATTACCGGACCTATTGGATCTTCATATTGCAAAAGGTGCAACATATCGGTATAATGATATTCGTTCTTCCGTTCATCTCTTTTTAAATTTATTTATCTATAAACGTTCGACTGCTTGCGTCTAAAATACAAGCACACGCTAATTTATCATACGCTATTAGATAGTTTGGTTTATTTTAAGCAACTTATTAATATTTTCCATTTTGCTAAGTTTCGTAAGATTTTACATCGCCGAATACTGTCAAAGGCCTTCTGGAGATCGAAACTAATGACCACTGTATATCGTCTGTTCACGAATCCGTCACATATATATTGTTGAAGTTTGACTAAGGAATCTAAAGCGCTTCTGTTTGGTCGGAATCCAAACTACATCTGATTTATCAATCCCCGTTCTTCGAATAGTTGTTTTAGTCGGTTATTGACCATTTTCTCTATGAATTTGCTCGTCGAATTAGTCAAGGTCTATAACTGTTGATTTCGAAGGGGGATCCATACAGGGCTTAAGCAGCGGAATTACGTGGGCAATTTTCGAATTGTCCGGTATTTTACCGGCATTCTGAATCAGATTGTAAAATTGAAGCAACATTTGTTGAGAGGTCGGATTCATATGTTTTTTTTTTATTTAAATTTACGTGCCGTGTACCGCAATTATAGCTAGAGGTACGGAACTAAAATAATTACAACAAAGGTATTAAATAATTAAGGTATTAAATAATTATAACGAAGATGTTAACTGTTTACAACAAAGGTATTAAGATAATTATAATAAATGCGTTAATTTGATACATTTTAAAAATTCGAAAACTCTATTAATGATATCCATGTTATCCCTCAGCAAACTTTGCAAGTCGAGCGATGCGATCCCGTACTGTTTTCGGTATTTGTCGTAAATTGGACAGTCTACAAATAGATGCTCGACGGTCAACTGACAACATTGGCGGCGTACTTTTTTCTAATAGATGAATATGTGTTAATTTTGTATGTCCTATCCGTAATCGACATAATACTACCTCTTCCATTCTGCTACTACGATGTGCCGAGTGCCACTGTTTTGAAGATAATTTTATCGATCGTAGTTTATTCACCGTAGATATTCTCTGCCAGTTACTATTCCATGTCGATTCGAAATGATGCTTTAAGTATTCTTTGAAGTCAGCTATCGGTACATGGATATTTAGAAGCGGATGCGAAACGGCTGTTCTTGCTGATACGTCGGCTATTGAATTACCATATATATTGCAGTGAGCTGGTATCCACAAAAGTATATTATGTTCTTAGATGTAGTTTGTAACATGAGTTTTATTTCGTTGGCTATTGGATGCAAATTTTCATTATTTAATAGAGTTCTTAATGCTGAAAGCGAGTCAGTACATAAAATGAAATTTTTATTTCTGTTGGAATCTGCGTAATTCACTGCGGATCTAATGGCGTATAGTTCTGCTGATAAGACTGAAAACGTAACTGGAAGAGCAATTTGAAGAACTACGTTATCATTAACAACTACCGAGCAACCTACCCCTGCTGAAGATTTCGATCCACCTGTGTATATAAATTCATATTCTGCATGGTTTTCTTTAATCTCCTTTAAAGTTTCTCTGATCTTGTTAACATTTTTTCTATTTATGTTACAGAACGTTAGATTCACTTGTGTGTGCAACTGTGCCCAAGGCGGAATAACATCGAGGTTTTCGCGAGATAATATTGGGAGTTCGACGTTATATGCTTGAATGAGTTTATGCAAACTGGAAAGATCGGTATCTCCTTGAGTAGACAGCGCCAGTATGGTCAAGTATTGTCTTCTTAATTGCAAAAGGAATTCAGAAGCTTCGCATAAAATACCTATTATTGGTGATGTTCGGAAGGCTCCAGTTGCCAATCTTAGAGCTGTATTTTGGATCGTGTTTAAAGACTTTAATAATGTCGAACTCGCTGTAGTATAAGCAGGGATTCCATAATCCAATTTCGGCCTTATTAGAGTGCGATATATCGTTAATAAGCTATTTCTGCTGGCACCATATGTTGTATGTGATAGTTTTCGCATTAGATTTAATTTCTTTTGACAGCTGGTCTTTAGTAATTTAATGTGTGTTTTCCATGTAAGTTTACTGTCAAATATCATTCCTAAATATCGCACTTCTTTTGCTGATGGTATTTGGTTGTTGTAAAGGTTCAATCATATGTATGTGGATATTATTAAGACCAGCTGTTGTGTATCTAATAGATTTCAACACGGATTCGAATTCTGTAACAGTAAATGGCAAATTGTAAGCCTCGTCTGTGTTGGTAGATAATTCAATAGGGTTTTTTCTCTTTTCAGCATTTACAAATATTATAAACGCTGGAGGCTAAAATTAAATACCGAGAAATCGCACGCTATACTGTTTACTAAAAGATTTCCTCCTTCTCTGCCTGATATTACTATTAATATGCATCAGTTGGCAGAAGCGGGTTAATTATCTATGAGTTACTCTAGACACTCGTCTTTTAATAAATCTATCGGTGACGCGAAAAAAAGTCATATACTTGCACCAATTTTCGGTTACCGTTCTCGTCTTTTTTCAGTAAACAAGAAATTAATTTACACTACCATTATAAGACGTAAGTTAGTTTATGCTTGTCCGGTCTAGTGTTGTCCGTTAGTACTTACAAAAAACTCCAGGTAATGCAAAACCAGTGTTGCAGAATATCATTAAGTGCTCCTCGATGGACTAAAATATTCCACGCTAAATATTCCTCATATTTATGATCGTATTTATAAATTATCAAAGAAATTTTATGATAAATGTATCGTGACAATAACTTAATTCGGATAATCGGGAATTATAGCATGTTTGATCTCAGCATGCGTTACACTCGATATAAGCATCGCCGTATTAAGCACCGATTTCTAATGTAGATACGATCCGATCTGTGTTAGGATTTTTTATGTTTATTTATTTATATACAAATTAAAATATATTTAATATACCAGGTAATAGGTTTTTTTTTTTTTTAATTTTTCCTATTGTTATTTTACTGAATTTTCTTTATTATTTCTTTAGTTTTGTAAAGTCATTTGGTCTGAGGTAACTTTAAGGTATGTGTATATAAACTCTTCATGATTTATAAAAATTTGTATTGAAATATACTATACTACTACAACATAATTTAAATCTAAAAGTTCCATTGAAGAGCAACAAAAATATCGATAAAGCAGTACAATACGCGTTACTCGTGAAATACATACTACAGATGCCACAAGTACAACAAAAAATGAACGAAAAAAACTCGAACAATATTTATCCGAGGTCAGTTAAGGAGTTTGTCCTGAAGTTTACATTAAACAAGAGTAGAAACGTCGTAAAAATGAAAATAAATGTTGGATCCATAGGGCAAGTCACAACAAACTTGCCAGGCGCTGAATATTTTCAACTCCAATGTAAACTTCTAACTGAAGGGACAAATATAAAAGCACCTGGACACATCCGCAATCAAATTATAAGATAGAGTGCTCTGGAATCAGCAATAAGAATTTGAGTGCAACTACTGCAAATTTTCATTCAGTCGCTGTATAGGTTTGATCAACGCAAAGGGAGAATCCGAGACGGTGGAATGAATACTCGTTAATATAGTTAACATAGAAGAATATATTGGATGTAAGAATGGGGAAAATGATGCGTTACGAGTTAACTTCCGTATTTCCAATATTTATATAAGACGAAGTTTTTTCACGAATCGACCAAAACGTTTTTATTCGAAGTTAGTAATGCATCTTCAAAGACAAGTTATTGCATTATCCAATGGCGCTACATTAAGGTTCGATATTATTATATTCCTTTCACACATTTTTGAAGAAATTTCCGTTTACAAACGATAAACCTTCGGTCGTGCGAAGAATTATTACGAAAAAGTGTGAACGACGATGTGACACAGATGTGAAATGAAGAATTACATTTAGATACATCGGATTTTTCTGTCATTAGGCGCTTGTACGGCGAACTTTAGAGGTATAGCGTATACACTCAAAGTACACGGTTGTGAAATCGAATTACATAATACAGCGAGCACTTCACTGTAACCAAATTAAATATAAGCATATTGATTAGAAAAATTAAGAGTACTTGGAACAAATGAAAATTTCTACGTTAATTTCTATTTTCAGCTGCCAAATACTTGTCGCTGTAGTAATATAACTAGCTTCTACGCTTTTGAAATTAGATGCAACCGCTGACTGGGAACTCTTCAATAATTCTGGACACTGTTATTAATAATGAGCTGACAACGCAAAACAAATAAATTTCACACGTAGATGAACATTTAAATCGGGAAAGATCATCAGGAAAAAGGGACACGGCAGATTTCTGCAAATGATAATGTAGAAAAATTATAAGGATCGTACAAAACTTTTAAATAAACACACATTCACTCATAGACGTAAAATACATTTACAAAATACTACGCGTAACGGCATACGCGCGCTCGTATAAAAAGATCAACAAAACGTTACTCATAATCTGTGATTCCTCATACATGTATCATCATCATCATTATAAAAATTATAATAAGTATAAAATCATAATGATGATTAAACTGCCGTACTAATAAAAAAATTATGATAAGAAAACTTTCGTCTATCTTAATTTGTTATAATATTCTCGTTATTTAATAAGTGTGTGTGCATATTACTATTTTCCTCGGTGAGATTTTATGATTGTTATACACGGTGCAGATTTTTTCCGTCATTTTTCCTGCGGCCAATGAATAATTTAATATTTATTTTATAATTAGGATAGTTTTGAAATTTATTTGCGTAGGCTTTATCGGTACTAAGGTATAAATATGTCGTTTTACGTACGAAATAATTAATAAATAAATGCTTGTTCTTGTCGTAGAAATAAGAAAATTCGCATCGTTGTTAATTATTATTTACAAACTGGAACGAACAAATAAATTTTACACATGTGAATTTACAACGACCGAACTTTTCATCATTTCTTTTAGAACTTTGATGAAACCTACGCGACTTGTCCAATTGTGCGTTACTCTAAAAGTTATTTGAACTTTAACCACAAAAATACCACTTACGAATCTCGTTGGGGCATTATCAGATAAAAACATAATACCGTTATTAAAGATAAATAACGCACAGAAGCAGAAAAACATCGTAGTGGCAAGAGTCAATCTTATACCTCCGGAACATAATGTTTTTACAGATGTTCGATATAATATTATCTACTGATATAAAAATATTCACATTTGTTGTTAAGACAATGCAGGTGTAATTGCGGATAAAAATGAAAACTAGGTTGGAAAACAAAATATATCAATCCTACGCGGAAGATTCGGAGTTGGATTAAAGGGATAAATTTAGAAATTAATGAAAGCGAGACAAATTATACGCTCTTTAACCGCTAAGCCTGACGAGATTTTGTTTAAAGATAAAATATTTGAGTGTGATTATCGATTATGTTCTAAAATTCTACAACCATTTCAATAAGGTCAGAAATAAAATCAACAAATTTATTCCAAACTTTAACAAGCTTTATAACAACAATAGCGAGATAAATTACCAGAAGGGCATATCGCTGTACAAGTGCGTAATATCAACCAATATTTTGTACGGTGGAATTATTTACGACGTAATGTTAAAGACGAGAAAATTTCGAAAGATGCTTCGAAGTTTTCAAATAACTGTATCGATTAAGACCATCAAACCTTAAAGAACCACTAGTTATTTGGCGGCCTATAGTTATTGCAAATATTTTTCCCATCAAATACGAAATACAAAAACACATAGACTTTTTTGACATTATAAAAATAGAAATAAACCATAATTTCAGTAAACTTACAGCAATCCGTAGTATATATATATATATATATATATATATATATATATATATATATATATATATATATGAGAACAAAGCACTTAAAATTAACGGAACACTATATTATGACCAAATATCAAATTTATATGGAACAGTTACAATAGAATTGCGGATACTTTCCTAACAGTATAGAAAAAATAAACAGAAAAGAATTTATATACTTCAATGTGTAATTCACATCCGGACACAGGATTTTTACAGCATACCTCATACAGATTCAATATTATTAACACAGAGAAGTGCAGACGTTGTAATTTTTTGAATGATATTTCACACATTATAAAGGGATGCAACTAAATAAGGTACTTCATATGTCAAATGTTACAGAATTAATATTTAAAGAATTTAATCAGTTTGTGATGGAGGAAATTATATTTCGTAAGAACAATTCAATTAATTAGCGTGATATTTATTATAGTATAAACGAATATAGGAGCGTAATTATTTTAGTTGACAATATTGTACAATCGGAATACAGGGAACTAAACACCTTATTGGATGGTGACTGCATAAACATTATTTATAAAATTATTTCTTATCTAAAAGTGATCCTTACCCAAGGTATTTGGAGTAAGGGGAAAAAATTTCTAATAAAAACTTAATAAAAAAAGAATCTGTGCCTCGGGGCCAAGGGAAGAAGTGAAACCTAAAGTCGTTTTAGACACTTATTTAATAAACTCACGATTTTGAACAAATTTCACAAACAAAAGGAAACCGTCCGCTATGCTTAATCTGACGTAGCGATGAGTACAGTGCTTTCGTTCTCAAATCTATGTCGCGCATACAAGTTTGCAATGGAATAGCGCAGTCGTGCGCGCATGCGCAAAAAAATAATATGAACAAGCAACAAATGTTTACATATATATATATGCGTAACAATTTTTTGCGTGTTCGTATTCTTTTCTTGCGCGTGCGCCCACTGCTATTCGTTATTTCGTTCAAATCTTCGCTGCCTATGTGTATAAGCCTTTGGTTCGTTCGCTGGCTCGTTTTACACGTTAACTCCCCATTTACAACGCGCCAATAGAAATTTCACTTTTAAAAAATCCGTCCGATAAACCGACGCTCACTAATAATATTTAAGTTCAAATTGGTTATTTGAAAGCATCGGTGCATTTTTCAAATTATCACGTATCTACTTTAGTTTGCTTTTAAGAAAAACATTTTTTTCAGGACTCGAACACATATTGGAGTGTAAAAAGAACCCGACGATGTGTACAATGCATGATGTTACCCTAGCAAATGAAAAATCCAAGATCCAGACAGAATATTGGTGTGGCAAAATATGCAAGCGAACCGGATACGAAAAGAAAAAGAAGGTTTAAAAATATGAAAAATACAAAATGAAAACATATTAACTTAAGATTAAAATTCACAAAAATCAGCAAAATGAAAAACAGTATTAATAAATCAATGTTTTCGTTAAAAATTTTTTAGTGATTTTCGTCGTATATTTTAACCACTATTTGGCCCGATGGTTTTAAGGGTATAATTAAAGTGCACGTTTAACATTATTTTTCGATTTCAACCTCCGAATATTAAGGATAAATTTTTTGCAAAAGCCGTTTTTGTATAATTTCTAATCGTTTCCTTTTCCTTACAAAATTAAAAATTAACATTTTCAACCGGATTTACTTTCGGTATCGTAAAAAAAATCCGACGGCAAATCCGACAATAATATAGATGACGTTAATTTTATTTCACTAACGGAAGAAAGAGTCGATAAAACAATTCGAAATTATTAACGGTATAAATTTTATACAAAGTATTTTTCAAAATATTTGTATAGATACTTTTAAAATTATGACATTTCGCGTCAATCAACAGGAAAATAGACGGTTTTTGTTAGGGTTAAAATTTAACATCGTGACTGAAAGAATTAAAAAAAACTATTCGCGTCAAATTAAGAAGGAATAAAATAGTCCCTCACAAAGATATCATCCACTCTATACGGCTGGGGAGCATAAGGATCATTGTGAACTGATGTATACTGAGAGCATTAGTCAATCATCGCTCACCTATATCAACTTCCATCATCACTCCCCAAACTTCCGTGATTCTATCACTTTAAAAGAAGATTAATCGAAGAGGAATCGTACTTATGAGCACAGTACGATTATACCAGATCGTCTTTTCCGTGTGCAACTTAGAGAAAGTTTCTTCTGTCTCCTCCTTTCTGTACAGGTAGTAGATCCCGATCATGTTTTTTATTAATGCCCTGCTGCGACACCGTTACGTTCTGAGTTTTATCTTATCTCGCTATGTTCTCCATGTATTACCCTTCTCCACCACGATAATTTACAATTATCACGTAGCAACATTCCTAGAGAAGTCAGCATCTTTGATTATAAATAATCCCCACAACGTTGGTTGTTCGTTTGAACAATAAACAGCATTGCTAAGCATATAGATTACGATGGATGGCTTCCCAGCGACTGCTATTCCCTATTTGTATATTGATATTTATTGGAATATATTCAGTTTCATAAATTATTGTCTTCGGACGGAATTCTAGTTCAATGCCAGAAATGATCTCGCTTTACTAATTTTTTTTTCAATCATTGCTGTTCGCGTGAAAATAATTTGATTAGACTGCCATCGGTGATTCCAGGCTACCGCAATACTAAATACAAACACGGAAGATTAAAGCGTCGTAGATTTCTACAGTATTTTTAAATTTTCGTTTATTTTTTAAAGTTAACGCCATAAAAAAATGTAGCTCAATATTTAAGTTTCGTTCCGTTTGTTTTTTAATTTAATTCACTTTATAAGTTGTTTTTTTTTCTCTTTTTCTCTTGTTAATTTTCTCAACAGTCCGCAGTTTTACTTGCAAGAATCGCGGGTTTTTAAAATGTTTTCCTGTTAATTATCAATTATTACTTTTACATTTTTATTTATTTACGTATATATTTATTAGCTGGTTTGCTGAGAGACGTTTATTAGCCGAAACCGCGTATTGTAAATTATTATAAATTCCTACCACTATGTAAATAAATGCGTTCTTTAAATACACTTTTAAATTTTCACGGTGACGCGATCTTTTTCGGTGTAAATCGTGTTAATTTTTTTATTACGTAACGTTTCGAAAACAATTATACATCGTGGAAGTTCTTCCTTTCTTATAATAAAAAATATTTTATTCGTCCTAAGTATATCGCGGTAAAACAAAACAAAAAATAAAATAAAAACTTAATTTAAAAGCAAAAATAATAAATAGAACCGATATTTTAAGAATAAAAGTATTATAAATAAGTAACGTATTTCCTGAAAATAGTTGAAAAAATGACACCCATGTTTTTCTACGTACGCGACATCGGCACATGTATTTAATACGTGTATATTATATATATATATATATATATATATATATATATATATATATATATATATATATATATATATATATAATATTCATAAAGAAGGGTGAAAGTTAGCTATCACACGTCTACAATGGTAAACTGTAATCCCCGCCGTTGTCGTGCCTTACCTACGCTACTGAATCACCGGAAAGAACGACTCCAGCGAAGCTCCGGGAATTATTATACCCACCTGAGAGCAGCCTGTTCGCTGTTATTCTTTACTACACTTTTATTCGATACGTTGTAGGTATTAACTCGGCTCCAGATAGGACGAGTATAGAGTAGTATAACAAAGTAAAAAACTGCGTATCTCTCTACCTGTATAATGCTCGGGTAATCCTCATTTCACCTATCCGTGTTACGACTGAATACTACAACACGTACGAATTTTCCAAACCAGCTCGCTAATAATAATAATAATAATAATAATGAGCACAGAATAACCGAATCGACCGAAGTTACATATCCATCTGACGAGTCGTCTAGCGTAACGTAGAACCGCTGAAAAAACAAACGCGAGGAGAGAAACGCACCTGTACGATTTACGACGATTTTAACATCGGGAAGGTATCATCAATTCCTAGTAGATACTTTCGTCGAAGTATCCTGTTGATTATATTCGCCGTATAGTCGATCTTACTAGTCGTTTGCTGATGAAATGTCGAACTCGATAT
Source organism: Coronaproctus castanopsis (assembly GCA_032883995.1). NCBI lineage: Eukaryota > Metazoa > Arthropoda > Insecta > Hemiptera > Monophlebidae > Coronaproctus > Coronaproctus castanopsis. The sequence continues at coordinate 105,207,234 of CM065052.1, read as the reverse complement.
TAGTTATTCGAATAATTTTTCGGGCTCGTGCGTCGATCGAAATTTAACGTAATTTTTATTTTTATTTTTTTTTTTTTTTTTATAAATAAAATTTAAATAACGGTTCGTCCATTTTTTTCCGAGTCTTCGCCCTTATACGTGTTAAAAATTTTATTACGTAATTTTTTTAACGAAAAAACCCAAATTCGAAATTTAAAATTTATAATTAAATTTAATCTATAGAGTACGATGACGCGCCGTCGAAAAAATTACCATTATTTAAAAGAAATATTTTTTCTAGTGTTCTATTTACTATGTATCACGGAATCTACATTCGGCGAAGGTAAGACTTTATACTATACCTTTAATTTGTGTACATATGTACATATATTTATTTATTTATTTAATTAATTAATATTTTACGTAAATATTTCGGGCTCGTACGTAATGATCGTAGTTGGTCCGAAATTTGACGAAAATGACGATAAAAATATTTAACTGTTTAATTTATTCCATTTCGTATACGATAATTCCGTAATTCTGTCTTTAATTAATAATAAGTTGAATTATCGCAGACTGTAATATAATGAAATCGGAGAGCGCTGAACGTGAAGTGTAATTTATTTGATTTTAAAATGTCGAATAGTACAGCTTAAATGCTGACATAATTAAGCCCTTTAAATAAGTCTCCATTTAGTATATATAAATATATATATATATATATATATATATATATATATATATATATATATATATATATATATGAGGATAGTAGACTAAAGTGAAACATAAATAATACGGTTTAACAAAATATACAATAATTCGTTACAGTTATTGGATAAGTTAATGAACTGATTATTACTGCTATTCTCTACGCTTATATACACATAAACTGTAATCGCTCGGAAACATAATTTTTGTTATATACGTTAAGCTTAGGATATAATTCAATAACTTTTATTGTAGCTGTAGTAAATTTTTATCTAGATTTATTCTTAATTAATTGCATCTATGTAAAACTAATAAATGTATTATTACATATTATATAATCCCGTATACATATGCATACATATAAATAAATACACAGATATACCGTAGCATAAACGCGAAATATTACTATTTAAAGCGGACAGAGTAATTAAGATTTACTCGTTAAGGTTTTAACAATTTTTAACGATTTTCTAGAATGAGCGTGAAATCATCTAATTTTTGTGGTATAAGATAAATAATAAACTCGGATGTCTGATTTTCGAAATAAATCTTAGTTTATAGTCTAAGGTTACTCGGAGTATTTAAAATACTCGACAATAGGAATATGTTTACCGCGAAACAATTTATTTGAACCAAGCTTTTTCGTTATCTCGCTGGTTTGCTTATTGCTGGTTACTAAAGAATTCTAAATTATATTGCAAAAACTAATTTTCAAGTATTTTACAAATAATTCTAACGTTATCAACTTCAGTTAACAAAAGCGCACAAGTCATCAGCAATGCTGACAAATTCTGCACTGTAATCGTAACGCGCACAAAAAATTTCAATTTGCTTATAAATAAACGAATACAATATATTCCAGAAACGAAACCCTGTAGCAGTCCGAATTTTCTGAGTTCGAACATCGTATTCATAATTCTCACGAGTAAATTCTAAAAACCTTTACATGAAATTATAAAACGTCAATTTCGCGAATAAGGTTATTTCATTCAAGTTCATTCTCTCACTGTTGTTTTTTAATTAAATTTGTAACACGCATTTATATAAATACCAACAGTATTAAAAGATGTTAATAAATTGTTAATAGAAGTATTGACCGCTACTTTTCAGCTTTTTTCAATTCTGAATGATGGAATCGCAGTTTGTGCCGCAGTAGGTTTTCCATTACAGTTAGTCGCCAGTTGTTCAGTTATTTAATTTCATATTTTTATTTTCCGCTTTGTTTCGTCTGCATTCATATAGATTGAAGTAGTTCTCCGTACAGTATTCGTTGCGAAAGTGTAGTATCCTCCATTTGAATTGCATAAATGCGTTGCAGTAAACGATTATTTCTGTCTTCTCAGCACTTACTCTTAAATCCCACTGACACCAAAAATTTAATCGTTACAGACTCTCTTGCCGCTGTATTGGCCCTCCAAAACACAGAATCAAAGAACCCTCTAATTCTAATTAATTGCATACAATCTCTTCTTTACAAATTATCACAAGATGCAGATCCAGTATACCTCTTGTGGATTTCAGGTCATAAGGGGATTTTGGTGAATGAAGTATTGGATAGGGCAGCCCATTTTATACTATGTTCCCTTATATAAAGCCCCGCCGTCCACAGTACTTAACACAGCCCTCAAATACTTCTTTCACCACAACTGGCAACAGAAGTTTCCTTCTTGCCATCAAATCCAATGTAGGCTTCTGGGAACCACCTGCCAATTTAACCCGTTCCAACTACATAGCACTCAGCAGGCAGGCTCCTCCTTGGTCACATATTACTCTCTCATGACCATCTTCTCCAACGTACACACAAAAATGCGATATGCCTTCCTCATGCGAGTGTGTGTGTATCTGTGTGCATGTGTGGACAATTTTATTTATTTTTGCTTATGTGTGCAGATCCAAACATGTATTGTGGGTGGCTGTGATTATGCATACACGTATATACAGTTGTATATACGGATTCTTTTTTATATTATATATTACTTTAATGCGAGGAAGGCAATGGCAAACCACCACGCACAACACCATATGCGCGCTGGTAATAATGTAGTACACTACAAAAACACGCTGAACTGCATTTTGTCGTGACAACAAAGCGATTACAGTCAGTTCTCCGGGGTGTGTGTGTCTATCTACGCTAGTGCAATATTATAAACAACAAAATATGTATATTAAGTAGTCGCCTACCTCCGATACGGAGACTGCACTAAATGATGATGATAATTACTTTAATAATTTAATATCATTTTTTTTTCAAACTTGTTGTGGTTTAATTCAATTGTATACTTCTATTCAATTATTTACATTTCTGGGTGCGCATTTTAATTGATATTAAAACGTATCGGCAGGAATACCACAAACAAGGTAGTGTCTTAGGGTCTATCCTTTATCTCCTTTACACAGACGATATCCCAACAAACACAACAATTCTAGCTATAGACAAGTTCCAATAGCGTACTACGGAAATTTTAAAGATAATAAATGAATAGCGCTTGGTTGAAACGTTGGAAAATTAAACATAACAACGAAAAATCAGTGCACATAAACTTCACTTTGCAGAAAACATAAAATATTCCAATGATGTTGAATCAGCGGATAATCCCACAAAAAGAGTCGGTTAAGTAACTGGGAATGGACATCGATTCGCGTCTAAATTGGAAGCACGACGTCCGGCAGAAATGTTTGGAAATAAAAATGAGAGAAAGAACTCAACGTTATCTACTAAAAATAAACGACTTCTGTATTATATAGCCATTGTTAAACCGATTTGGACTTATGGAATACAATTGTGGGGTGGTACTAGTATTTCCATCATAGATTGCTTACAAAGACTCCAAAACGTTGCACCTTGCACGATCATCAGGCATATCGATTTGAATGCAATAATAACATACACCGATCCTTAAAAATTCCAATGGTCATCGATGAAATTACCAGATTTGCTACGTAAAAAGGTTGGAAAAATTACAGCTCCTGGGAAACTAAAGATTCAAAACAGCTTATACATCGAAAATCATACGACTTAATGAAGTAATAAATAAGTCGGAGTCACATCATTGAACGTGTAAATCTTCACACGTGCTTTCAACTTCATAATCGTTATTGTCAAAGACTACACATAGTCGTTATAATCGTCATAAAAAAATATATAAATTATAAAACAATTAGCTGTAATGTGAACCGTAAATAAATAAATGAATAAAGATATATACATATATACATATAAATATACATAAATGAATAAAGATATATACATATATACATATAAATACATACGTACGTGTGTATATATAAATATATGTATAATGTGCGCGTGTATATATATATATATATATATATATATGTATATACGTCTTTCAGCATGCATGAAAGTATATATGTACCTAACGAATAGGGATTTCATTATTACTTTCACTATAATAATAGATCCCATAGGAAGTTATTGTTTTAAACGTACACGTAATATTCAAAATATTAAAAGTCTTAGAATTACGTTTAAAATATAAACATATGTAACAGCACGTTGTTGGCGCTTTCGTTTTCAAGCTGTAATTGAAAATGTTAATACAAGAAATTCCTTTCCTTTTTCTTAAATATTGTAATTAACCGGATACATTGCTTCTACATAATGATCACCGGAGCTATACTTACTGAACAATTTGTTCACACAATATCGATATTATATAAATACGTATATACATATGTATATATTTAAAAGATAACCAAACAGGAAGGAAGGAAGATATTATACATTGGTAGCACCGACCATGTTTACCAGTATGACACGACAAGTTACATATTACGCGTTTCCGTAAGTAGCAACGGTGAAACGATTATTTCGTTAATTAAATCTTTTAAATGTTCATAACGAGGCAAAACAAATGACAGACTCTAACAAGAAACGATGAGGTGGGTAGAGGGGGAGTTAATTGAACAATCGACTTCGCGCAGAGTATATTATAGTAGTTCGTGGCGACATAATTAATTAATCAAAGTGATCGTATAAATTTTCGAATAAAACTTACAACAACCTACGCAATTGCTGAATACGTGCAGTTGGATGGAAATGATAAATTTTTTTAAGCATGATTAAGGATATATATATATATGTACGTTTGCGTACATGAAATGGTATTTATTTAAAAATCTGGAAAAAACATTTCAAACTCATAGTGCAAAGAACAAACATTAAATTTTATGCTAACATAGTGGAATAAAATTATCGGTTATTAAATTCGTGTATCCGTGGAGGTTGGTGAGGTGATGAAAACTTTTAACCCAAAGAAAGATTCTGGCTACGACCTTATTAAGCATTTACCCCGTAAAGCGGTAATACTATTGGCATGTGTACATATATAAATACTTTCATATATATATATATATATATATATATATATATATATATATATATATAGCTTAGTTAAGTGTCGCACTTCCTGTCCCAATGAAAGTTCGCACAAGTTACATCAATACTTAAACCGGGAAATCGCAAGAAAACAAAAATTAATTATATAGGGCATAATCAATATTATCTGTTTTTAAAAAGATTTTTGAAATATTATTGCATTATTGCATTAAAGACTTTTAGCTGTTTTTCGAAACGCTACTCCACATCAATTCGGATTTAGAAATGGCCAATCGTATTGTCATAAATATAGAAAACAGAAACCTGCGCTGCGATGCTCCTGAATGTAGCAAAGCCATTCAATACTGATTCGCAAATTGAATACAATTTTACCAGCTACGTATCGTACATTGTGATGATCATACTCGCAAGATCGAATATTTCAAATTAAACGTGTAAAGTCTTCACCTACAAAATATGTGTTGGAGTACCGGAAAACAGCGTGTTGGGGTCGTTCGTGTACCTGGTGTATACGTCGGATATACTAGAAAGAAATTACTTCGATATGGTTGAATTTGCATAGGATACAATGCTGTATTACTTTTAACAATACTTAAGAATGTAATGTAAAGTTGTAACATGCGCTGAGAAAATTTAAATCATTGTTCGATAAGTGACGACTTAAAAAAAACACGTAAAAATCATTGCACACAAAAAACCGGCCACATCGAAGTTTGATTCTGGTAATAACGAAATACTTGGGAAAAAAACAGTATCCTATATTTTGACAATAAATTAACGCGTAAAATTTCGTGGTTATTAGTTGTCAATTAATAACAAACTTATTCTATATCAAATGTTGCTGAAACCAATTCAGTCTTATGGAGCCCCGCTTAGGAGGATGTGCTAAAACGAGCAACATAGGAATATAATCCATCGCGTTCAAACTATAGTTTATTTCGTGTAAAACACTATAACTAATCTGGACATTGAGTAAGGAGTAATATCAGATGAAGGTACTGATAGTTATCCTACAGTTATGTTCACGGTCAACTCGGAGGAAATTAGACGTCTACAAAGAGGAAGTCTTTGCCTTCCTCAATAAATGTAGAGAAGACCTAATATCACCAATAGGAATGAAGCTTACAGTCTTCTATCTGAAATTCACTTCCAGTTGCTTATTCGCTTCCGTTCTTATTATATTTGTTGCAGAAGATAGCTCTAAAACTAGTAAGATTGAAAGAAAAAATCTTTTTATTTATTTCAAACATCTGGGTAGTTCATTGTGGATTCTCAGGACCAACTTAAATAACAAACAAAGCTTAGATATTAAATATTCTAGTCGAGATATCTGTTGTATAGATATATATTGTATAAAAGCGAATTATAACCGTTACGTTGAGGAACAGGTATCTTAATCACTCGTGAATCGAAAATATCATTGTTTACTTCAACTTAAAGTATTTTGTAATCAAATACTATTTTAATAAACGATGGATTTTAATCAAAAAATCTCACAGATTTTATAGAGCAGTTCTTCGTGCTGGACCGAACGAAAGCCCTGGGGCTACATTTGAAAACACGTTCTGTGACATTGCGAAAACCTAAATCGGATCCTAAATTATTTTCATTCTTAACCATATTTTATAAAAAATAAAGTCTTATCACGATATATTGCAAATATAGAGGAATAGGATAAAATCGTTTTTTTTTTTTTTTAAGGAAGATATTTACTCTTTATTCTTCCATCTTCTTCGGGAGCTTGTAAAATTTGGTTGCACAATCGAAGCGCCTTAGTGTAATGTATAGTATTTATAATTTAGGTAACTGAATAATTCTACTATTTTGTTGCATGAATTTTTCAGTATGTATAAGATTATCGCTCGAATACATTCTTAAGATAATCTGGTAAAAAATATCAGTTATTTTGATTACCCGTCTCTGCCCATATTCCGTCAGGTTTTCTAAGATGATGTTTACACGTCTTTCCAAAATTTTAATTATTTAAGGTTAACGAATAATAATGGTGACGTTCGTTGCTACATTTTGTAATCGTCTGTTACAACTATGCGCAGGATTTTCTATATGTGCGATAATTAAGCGGATATATATTGCGTTGTCTAACTCTTGTATATCAATTATTGACACAATTATCAGTGTGCGAAATGGAGTATCGTTTTGTGTATTTTTACAACAATCTTAAACGATATTTGCTAAGTAAACAACTGCTGTGTCAATATCGCGTTGCGTTTTTAATTTTAGTTTCAAATTAATCTTCCTCATTCAACATTCTCAAACTTGAGCCGGTTTATTGATTCATTTGGTAAATAATTTCTATTTTTCTCTGGCAGCGGTGTTTTATATTTCCTTCAACACCTCAAATCATTCATTTTCTTTCTATGTCTGATATTGACGCTCCATTTTAGAAATTCAAAGTACACGTCATTTTGGCTGATGAATTTGTTTAGCCGAGTAGTAAAATTGATATATTAATAGATAATAATATGTCAATGTTCTATCTCTTAAAGGAATTCTTTCAAACTGTTTAGCTTCCGGCGATAAAATTCAACTGAATTGGATTTTTGTCAGTGTAGTTCCAGTCAGCATTTCGTCAGTTTTATCTATGTTCACTTTATCACAACAGTTGAGATGTTACGAAATTCGGATACGGTTGAAATCATTATATCCGGTCCGAAACTTACAGTTCGTTTTGAAGTCGAGTGTTACAAAATATATATAGATATAGGCTTCGAAGTATTTACTACGTCGAAATATTACATAATTTCTAATGAAATTGTACGTGATATAAAAGTAACAGGTGTGAAAAGAAAATTTCTGAATTGTGACCCGACATAAATAATAAAATTGTTACAGATAGAAACTATGTATACTCTTTAAAGGAATTTTTTTGGTGATACATTGTACTCATTTATTTATTTTTTTTCTTCATACAATTTAAATGCAACATATATAACGCCCATATATATAAATATATTATATCTTATTTTATTAAACGAGCAATTCTTGTATATATATAAATATATATACTCGGCTATCCCGGAAACGGCTCTAAATATTTGAAAGAAATTTTTCACACACCTGTAATTTATTAAGTAAAATTAAAAATGTCTGGTATGGAAATTACGAATTTTGAAATTATTGACTCCGTTCTCGAGTGCACCCTATAAAATGTTGAAAATTTCGGTTTTTCTGTCGACACCTGCATACTTATCTAATTGTACGTTGAAAATTTCAGCTCGACAGTATTAACCGCTCGAATGTTATAAGCTCAGAAATTTGCTTTTAGCAGCATATGTGTCAATAAATACAATCAAAATTTAATATTTCGAGCATTGTTTCGATTTAAGGTGTGGGACATCGCATAAATATTTTGTAATCTACGAAAGAATCAAGATCCGGTTGAAAAATTTCAAGATTTATTTCCGAAAAAAAAAACATTCTGGTATCTGTTAAAAAAATATATTTTTAGTTATAATTCCGGAAATTTATAAAACGGTTCTAGTGTAACAATAGTGATTCTTATTTAATTTTACAAAAAAAAATCCGTATAAAGCTCAGTTGCAATGGTTATATATATATATATATATATATATATATATATATATATATATATATATATATATATATATATATATAATTTAACAAATGTGGAATGTAGTGACTTTTTAAAAAATAAACAAGTGAAATGATGTAAAATTACTAAATGTTTATAAAATTTACAACGTTTTTCGGCTATTAAGTCATTATCAGGTGAACATAAAAACATAATAAATATATAAAAAATATAAAAAATATATATTGTAAAAATATTAACTTAGAATATACAATTTATAACATTAAGAATTTTTTAATTTTATATTTTCGATGGGTAGATTGTGTTGTTTATCACTATCGGACTATTTTTCATTTTGTTAATTTTATAAATAGTATATTTTCTAAATTAGTATTTTTACAGTCCATATTTTGAATATTTATACGTTCTTTTATATTTTTCTATATTTCATTTTACATTTACTTAATAATGGCTTACTATACGAAAATGTTTGTGATTTTTATAAACATTTCGTGATTTTAACTCGTTTCTCTTGTTTATTTTATATGTAAAAATGTTTATTTGTGTACACATATGCATATTTTTGTATGAAATTAGAATATGATATTTATTACGAAATCTCGCCGCAATATTTAATTTTTAGTTACGCCTTCCTCTTTTCGAACGAGACAAAACCTGATAGCACCCGAAATACGGGTATAATTATCGCTTACATCCCTCCCTGAAATAAGCAGACATCTCGAACCTACAGTTGTCTTGAAGCGTTCTCGGTCACACGAGGTTCTCTATACCATCGGTCAAGATCGTTGATCATTTCACCTTATCTGTCATTAAACAGTTGCTAAAATCTAGTTCACTTTTTTTCAACCGTCTGCCAAAAAAGAAACGCCAATTTCAGTCCTTGTAGGAGTTTATTTCGAATTAATAACGCTTTTCGTTGCCGATCTTTATACAACATCTGTTCGTTACAACACGATTCGATCTCGTTAAAAATAACGAGTCACGAACTATAAATCATATTACACCGTGACCATCCTTGCCCCTGAGAAACATTACCTCCATGACCTAGACCTAATCAATAGTATGGAGAGCGTTTATTCAATTATATATATATATGTATGTATATATATAAAAATTATTATGATCACTGTAATTCCTACAGACTAGGTGATATTTAGATCGTTACGGAAGTTAATTAGTTCGGTTTTCTCCTAAATCTATTCTATAGGATTTTTATAAGAAACAATTGCTTAATAAATCGATTTTCGTGCGATAACTTCAGTTGCCTATAAATTTTTTTTTACGACCTGAATATCGCTACTTCTAATTATTAAAGCGATTACAAAATAAAACAGTCATACATACACACATACACGCGCAATACAACCGGAAGTTATATTTAAGAATTCAACTAATTACAACAGAAATGACGGTATATAAATCACGCTATTTCCCGGTTTCTGTTTTAAATTTTGATTTAAAATGAGCTAAGGTAATGTCATCCATTTTGTACGAAAATCATGCGTATATAAATATGTGTATGTGTGTTTATTTGTATGCGAGTGAGTGTGTGTGTGTACTTATGATAAAAATAAACAAGTGAAAACTTAATAAAATATTTCGAGCTTTAAATCTCTTTTACGATTTAAACTAATAAATCTCTTTATACCTCGTTCGTCGACGCGATACACGTCCCGTCCTTGAAGCAATATTAATAATGTGAGACCAATTAGCTTACCGAGTAATCTCAGTAAAATTGCGGAAAAAATCATACTGAATAAGTTACAAACTTTCTCTTCAAAAAATGAAATTCTTAACAAAGAACAATTTGCATTTAGATCAGGTTATTCTATACAGTGCATTAAGTTGCGAGAATTTCTGATTTCATTACTGATAATTTTCATCGTCCAAACGCACAAGTATGATATTGAAATATATTCGTACGCCTTATTAATTGCTAACAGTTCCGCTGTAAATTTGGAGGTCTCAGGAGGTAAAGAAAAGTGCCGAGTAAATAAATTCGTATTACGATTAGAAACGATTATTACAGTGTCATGCATCCGAATTGTTTTCATTATCTAATTATATAATAATAGTTTGTTATCCAATGTTATTCCTTATCATCCGGTACATTATTTTATATTTGATTTTTATATAATTTTTCCGTGTTAAAATTTCGTCAAAATGTAGTCCTAGGTACGACCTTGTTAGTGAGCGTTGAAAGTGAAGTATTGGTATAGATTTATTTACGTTTTTACTTTTATTCTCCAGTCGGTCATCCAATTTTCTATATCGTTCAGGTGTTTTTGTAATTTATGTGTTGATTTATTACTATCTTTATCGGATAAAATCATGCATACACTCAAATTCAGATCATGTACGGCCACTCGAACAATATATGAACGTAGAAGCAATTATACATCTTATTAAATAACGGTCAAACAAGAAGAAGATTATTGAAAAAACGTGTCTTAGATGACGTATTAGATTAGTAGACAGGATGGACCGCGGCCCTTACAAAATTTATTACGTAAATAAATATTACCTAAATTAATTTTATAGTTTCGTGGGCTGTCGTAATTAAGAATTTATAATAATAAAAAACGAAAGTATACGTATACTTTCGTAACGAAAAATTGTAGTTCAGATAACTCGCATCATAGATTATCATCTAATATACACGAAAAGGAAATTATTTAGGTAAAATAAAATAATTATCAACATTTATTTATCGATATCATTTTTCTAAAAAAAGATATTAAGTTTTCGAGATATAGCCTATTTTAGGCGATATATTTCAAACAGTACGAAGTTAAAGACCTCACACTGTGGAAGCCGTTTTATTTTAGACGTTAAACAACTATGCACGCACATATGTATATATTTGTAATGCGTATTGAAGTCATATACGTTCGCAAAATCGACCAAAATATATCTGATAAATCCGCAAATTTCTATTTATACCTTCCACATTACCTGGTTAGTGTCGAGCACAATATGTCTCGTTCACTACGATAATAGCGATAATAATAAATAATATTGTCTCTTCCTTGCCGAAGTAATGTACCTAGATGTAAGTGCAGTTTTATTCGGCCGATACGGAACTGTGGAATGCGGTGAAATATCCGACATTCGACTGTAATGACGTGAGTGAGGACGGACGATGGTGATTAGAAGAGCCAAGCAGATGTTGTTACTTTTATTTCCAGAGCACAGAAGAAGTGACGGGTCTGTTAACCTACATAGAAAAAAACTAGGAAACTAGATAACAAGAAAGGGAATTAGTTACGCATTGTTTTCTCATTATATATATATATATATATATATATATATATATATATATATATATATATATATATATATATATATTTAATGTTGTTATACGGTAATTTAGGTAACTATCGAGAAGTGTAAGTTGTTTGTAATAGTATTCAAGCATTTGAAAAAATATGTTAACAACGCCAATTTCTTCTTAAGGAAACTAGATCAACAAGATCTATGTTTGTTTTAAAGGTAACACACGTATATATATATATATGTGTGTGTGTATATAAATCAACATTAATATATATAGAATAAGTAAGATAAATTACGTTATTATTTTATATCATGTCGCTTTCAATAGTTCCTAATATATAGTACGGAAATGTTAATTTTTATTTATTAAAAATTACGCGAATAGAAAAAATTTTAACATCGTTTTCGGTTTTGGTTTTTGCTTCTCGTTATATTTATTTCATGTTCATTTTTCTTTACATTATTATCGTTAATCTGAATTAACGTGCCGTTTGCAGCAACTGAAGCTAGAGACACGAAGGAGAAGAAGTTAAATCAAGAACTAAAGACGAGACATGCTTGAGAACATGATTAGGATAGTTACAGAGGAGTATACATCTTTAAAAAAATAAGGAAGTGATGAGGGAAGGTTGAGAGACAATCTGATTGAGTAGTATAAAGAACTGTCAATGAGGATATCGGGGACCGACTACCCACAGTGCACTGAGGAGCCGGAGTTCTCTTGATTAGGTATGAATGGGTGAGCCTTGTATTGCCCAGCCTCAGTCTTCAAAGCAAAAACTCTTGTTTTGTTATAATTGCATACATCAATAGCTGGAACGTTAGCAGCCTCCTTTACTGCTCTAACTGCCAGTTCATTCGCTGGAATTCCGGCATTAAACTTGTTACAATCAGCATTTAAGTAATCGCCGCAGTGCCCAATAAAAAGATGCCCCGCCGTTTTTTGAGTCAATCGATTGTTAACCGACATATTGGATAAGGGGGGGTACAGACACGTTGCTTAATGAGGACCATAAACGAAAGTAGACTATATCGTGAGAAATAACAAATATTCGAAGGACGGCTAAATGGTGAAAGACCACCTTGAAGACCACGACGAAGGTACGTTTGTCGAATATTAAAAGATACACTGACGTTAGCAACTAACGAAGTAGAAGGCGAAAACTAAAGACTTAATCCGCTTTCCATAAGGTTGGCCGTCAATCGGAACACTTATTTAATCGTACTTGCAATATTACAAATGAATCCATGATTTAGAATCATCTACTAGGCAATGTGAAAGATCTTTATTAAATCGATGAATATTACAAGTATTCGAAACACGTGCGAATTGTCTCTATATGCGCGAAAATTTCCGTTTGTACATCTGTCATTTGCAACATCTTTGATTAGTTCGGATGCGATTAAAATGCACCATGCGCGTCTATCGAGATCAAATCCTAGAGGTATGATAGGGACCTCTTCGTTTTACCTCCGGAAAACTACGATTTTACGACTAACTCTACCGCTCCGATCGTGCAAAGTAATAATCGGAACATGGAAGAATAAAAAATGAAGAAAATTTAATTCTTCGAACTCGTTCGTCGATCGCGTTTAATGTTTAGTTATTTTTTTATACAAAGTAGTATGTTTGGACTTACGAAATAAAATTAAAGGAAAATATTAGATAATTCTAGATCAATTTTAAAGCGTTATGTATACATATATATATGTTTATATAATCGAAGCATTCTACGTCAACCAAAAATGTCCGGATATAGACAATTTTTTAGCGTTAAAAATTTACCTACTACCGTATAACGAAAACAATAAATTATTCATTCCCCCAGTCCATGTACCTCAACTTGAGACTAGGTGTGTCCTTTAATGTTTATACCGCCGACCCGTGCCTTCCAAAGACCTAGACAGCTTTCCAGCCAGTAAACTGGTGGTTCAATTGAGGAGTTGCGGAACCGTCAGCTGTGCAAACTCATAAACCTGGTAATCGACAACGTGTCGTTCAGTGAAAACCTTTTCGCTTGAAAAATTTCCGTAATTATCGTATGAATTCCTAGTATAACTTTAAAAAAAAAAAAAAATTCAGCGTAGTCTTATTTAAGGTAATAATGGTAGACAATAATTCTTTTCGGAAAGTTAATAATTTCGTTCGTATCAATAAATTTAAAATCAACGAGATCAACTGATTCTTCTTGATTACATTTTTACCGTTACTTTACATAGCATCAGTGTTTCCTGTAGTCGTATTCAACACACACGAATGTGCGTATATATATGCATATATATCGTATACGTAGATACATAAATTGTCGTACAAAAGTATGCAAGCCAAACAGTTGACACCTGATTCCGAGAAACAATCCGATGATATATTATGCATTCGGGAAATTTACCGCGCATAGCCCAAATATATTTCAGTAACTAAATCCGATTTCACCGTCAATAATTTGCTTCTTTCATTTAGTATTACGCGTGTGTATATAATATAATCATTCGCTTATTTATTCACCGGAACCCGTATAGAAAACTATAAACATACAACATTTAGTTGAGTATGGATTGGTTTAAACTCATATCGCTCTCAGACGGCTAGATAAATATTGCACGTAATTTTTCCAATACAGTCAGAAAAAAAAATCCAATTTCGCGAATAAGGGATAGTACTTATCAAATGTACTGACAAAATTATAGAAATCCAATTGTTCGTTGTTACTAGCCCCGTTAGAACGCTTTTAACTAAAAAAGAATAGTTAGGGGTTTTTTTCTCCTAAGTAGCGCAATATTGATAATTATTTAAAGTTTTGGAAACACTTCAGAAATATCCGGAAATGCAAGGCGAAACTAATTTTAAGTCTAACAACAGTAATAATAAAAACGAATAAAGTAATCAATTTAACGATAATATCAGTAACAAAATGATGAAATGAGAATAACTGATATCTTATTATTATTATATATATATATATATATATATATATATATATATATATATGTATATATATATATATAATAATGAAGATGAAATAAATATCTGGGTTACGTTATGGTACCATAAAACACAATCTAACACACTAAATATTATTCTCTAACTCTATTATATTATTGTTATTATTATTATTATTATTATTATTATTATTATTGTAGTAATTGTAGTATTTTTATTATTATTATCATTATTGCTAGTACTTATTGTCATCATTATTACTATTAAATATTACATATAAACACGTTATAATAATTTGTATAACTTGTTTAACCGAATAAGAAAAATAATAGAACGGATATTATCGCGTTTAGGCTTATTATAATTACATTCGACTCGCTTATTCGTCCTACATCTCCTGTCTTGCGTTAAGCTCTCGACTAACTTTGTTATTAATAAAAATTGCGTACGAACAAAAATAAAGAAGCCATATGCGCGTATGAATTCGTTCAGATGGAAAATTAATCTAAAGACCCGGTTGATCTTTCAGGTGTACGCAAATGATCATTTATTAATCGCCGCAACCGATCCTGCCCTCACCGACCGACCGACCGACCGCTAAAATGCTCCTTCAACGAACGAACAAGATGCCATAATAAACTAAATTCGATAATTGGGACATTTCCTCGTTCTTGTGATTCTTCTCGATCGCCATTTATTCATGCGATCGATCATTTCGATTTGGTCGAAGAATCGCCTTGATCGACACTTTTAATTTCACTTCATAATCACGACAATAATAATCGTTTGAATTTTGATAAATATCCATCGTTCGTTCAGTACTATCCATTAAGCGGGATAAGCGATAAATTGGCATATAACTACATTTATTTATTTCTGTTTCGTACTCGTTCGGCTTTTTAACTTTTTTTTTTTTATTTTCATGATTTTTTTGAATTTGTGTCGCGTATTTTTAAAAAATTATTTTCTATCCGCCTATATTATCATGTATATATATATATATATATATGTCGAAAAGTTAATACATTTCAAAACCAACTGTTTTTACGGAACCCGAAATTGGAATATTACCGTTTAATAGAAAAATATATTGTTGACATTTCTCCTACAACGTTCGAAATAAAACTTACACGGGCGTCGTTTTGGATTTTTATTTTTTCATCATCTTTCAGTTTTGCGTACGATCTTTCAAATATTTCGTTTAAATTTACGCTTTATAATAATCACATCACGCTTCTGTCCGAGTATTCAGTTAAAAGAAATCGAATCGTGTGTCTAATAGGTTTTGAACCACTACATTCATTTTTATCGAGCAAAAAAAATTAATAAATACTCTATGCGACTTGGTGCCCTTTCAACTACGTTCGTACGAGCAAATTTCGTCCAAATTCGTATCGAATTTAATCCAATCAATTGGTACGAAAATTTCGTACAGTTTCTGATACACTTCGCTACACAACTTTCCGATTCGCGATGTAACTCTACAGCCTTATCTTAGGATAAGGGACGTTATTTTCGTATTTCCATCGTCAAATAATATTCGATGATTACTATCAATAGCGTGAAAATTGCTCTATAATGATGAATAATAATGTAGTATGCGTGAAAAAGATATGAAAAACTTAATTAACATATTCAAATTTAAACAATTAGTACTCCGTGCTAGTACGCTAGTATGCTAGTAGCGAGATTATTATTACCCAAGAATCCGAACACTGGAAATAAATAATAGCGATGAATAAATATGGTGGTTTTGTATACTGCGAGAAATGGTGAAAATTAATCAATTAGGATGAATAACGCGCTACACCTAGTGAATAATTGAAAAAAGTATACGTTGGTGTATACGCAAAAAATAATTACTTTTATAATTGTTGTAGCCAATATATAATCTACACTCAATCAGCGTATTAATTTTTTCGTTATAATTTTATCTTTTTAATAATATCGATAGTTAATATCACTCCGTAACTAGGATATTTAAACCTTTCAGGATTATTATTTAATTATAAATTAACGTTGACCGCTAAAGTTAAGCCCTTTATTTTACGTTCGTCTAAAAAGAAAATATAAATAATAATAATAATAATAATAATACAATTTCAGCCGAATCAAAAAAAACTTTTATACCGTGAATTATAAAATATACATCGTACATATAACTGACGGCGCGAGCAACGATTTAACCCCCGCACAAATGTAATAATTTTTCACCTTTATATCGAAAATTAATAAATAAATTACGAAAGTATCTAGGATTTGAAAAACTACTCAATTTTAGAAGCTTTTTATTCACAATATCTCTATTGATCAAACGCCAGTTTACAGTGATATATAATTATAGGCTAGAACTATTTTTTAAAATACAAAAGTAAAAAGTATGACTTGACACTTTGAATGAATCGTCTAATAATTCCGAGGTTCGTAATAATAATTATTAGAAATTTTTATCGTTATTTATTTATTATTTTTATTATGCAAATTATTCTGCGATTAAATCGATTTGATTTATTATATTATTTATCAATTGTCACAACACACGAACTTTTTATACATATCGATGAAAGTCTAATTTGATTATTATTCTATAGCTTCACTTCCTTATCGACGCTAATAATGAAAATCATTATCTATATGGCAGTATAATAATCATTATTATTATTATTATTATTATTATTATTATTATTATTATCTAGGTCATTCAGTACCATCAGCATCAATAAAAATCATTCTCTATAGTGTTATCGTTTTTCATCGCAACCCACATTTTAATTAAGCGAAATAATAAGCTACCCGACAAATTTAGACACGCTTTTCAAATATATTTATACCGCGTTAGATGGTCAATATATCTGTTTTCACGTTATAATAATGAAAATAACCAGTTAGTGAAAGATGAAAAATAATCGATCAGCTCCTTCGAACGATAACTATAGCTGATTTGATTTTTAGACATTCCGCGAAATTTAATTTCATTATTATCAGGAAATAACTTTCCCCCTCTTTACCACTGATGAGACTAGTTTTTCTAATTCGTGCATCTTGATTCTTATTTCACGATGTTAACAGAGTCGTAGCGTCAGTGGAAGCGATGGAAGCGCCCGCTTCCCCTAAACAAATTATGAGTATGGAATTGTTCTTTACTATCTATGAAAAGAACATTAGTCACAGAAAAAAAAGACTAATCTGTATGCAATTTCTTCCGAAATTGAATGCAATTGCGTTATTGAAAAACTTCTACGGGTTAGTTTTAGTGAATTAAATTTTCAAGAAAAAATTAATATTATTCTAAATTATAGACCAACGCCTGGTTTAGAAAACTTGATTACAAAATCAAGCGGACATAAAACATTTAATCGCCATTTTCAAACAAATCTTATACACAACAATCCCATGGTTATGCTCAAGAAAATAAAAAAAAAAAACTATTTTGTTGGCTTGCCTTTTATTTAATCGAGAAAGAAATGTATGGAATGCAAGTGGATTTGATCTGAATAATCTGCATAAAGCACAGAAACGATATAAACTCCAAATTTTACATATATCTATTTTTATACACGTTAAAAAAAAAATGTTTCATTATGGCGCTTCCTCTATTTCGAAATTCACGCTACGCCGCTGGATGTTAGTAGTAGGTTTTAAATCTCGTTTGTAATTTCAATGGGTTTTTTAGTCTTTCGTATATTTTTTGAAAATTTTCTTAACAGCAATAATTTATTAATTCATTTATTTATTGCACCCGAAAAAAAAAGTCCTACCAATCGCGTGTACGCAACATAAAAAAGAGTTCAAATAAAAAAATTATTCGCACGAAAATTAAGAAAACGCTTCTAAAAATAATAAACTATACACACATATATGTTATTTTTTAAGCTTACAAAAAAAATTTAAAATTTTAAAAATAAATAAACAACAAAAACCACTAATTTTTTTGATAAGACAACAAAGATTTCCGGCCATAGCGGGAATAAAAAAAAATAATAAAATATAAAAATACATACAAATTATATAATTATAAAAGAAAAGAAAAAACAACAAAGAAAAAAAATATAATAAAATACTTTATAATGTCCAAAAATATTTCAAAACATAATAAAGTGAAAACAATTATAAATAATCCGATAATAGAAATAGTAAACAACATAATCAACAAATCAGCAATATACATAAAATTTAAATTACACTTAATAGCCAAAAAAAAAAAAAAAAATATTTAGGTTCAATAAATTATGTAGGAAGCCTATAAAATAATAACTTTTTTTAACAAATATAATGTAGATTTAGCAACTGGAAATAATAATACATTATTGAAATCAAGAACCAAATAGATGATAGTAATGTATGAAAAAATTCAGTAGTATGTAAATTAAATTGTAATGATTGTGAAAAAGAATACATAGGAGAAATAGACAGAGAATTCACAATGAGATTTAAAGAACATTCGAATTCGTATATGAAGAACGAAGAAAACTCATTATTTGTAAAACATTGTAAAGAATTAAAACACAAAATCAATATTAAATAAAATTATAATAAAATTTTACGTACAAAAAAAACGTTATGAAAAAAGGAAATTCCTAGAAAAATTGTAAATTTCATTAAATTTGATGAAAAATTAGTTTTAAGAATCATTTTTTTTTTTATCTATTTAATATAATTATGTATAAATTTTATATATATTGCTAATTTGTTGATTGCGTTGTTCTGCATTGTTCGTCATTTTTACTATCAAATTATATTATAAAAATCCGTTTTTTCAATTTGCATTTTTTTTTATAATATAGTACATTAATTAAATATTTTCTCACATTTTACTTTATCGTTGTGTTTTTTTCTTATATATTTGTATAATTTGTATAAATTTTTATATTTCGTATATTTTTTAATGTCCGCTTGATAATTATTTTTATATAAAAAAATTTAGTTATTTTAATTACTTTTTTGGTGTTTATTTACTTGTTTTTACAACAAATTTACATAATAATAAATTAATATCGGCAACGCGCACGCGTAATTTGAAAAGCAAATTGGAGACCAGATCTCATCCAGATTGGCATAGTAAGCCAAATAAAGACAGAGTATAGAAACTTCAAATTACTTTCATTTTAAACAAAATTGATCAGTTGCACAAACAAACTATACAAAAGCGTATTAATAATACGTACACATAGTAAATAAATACATTGGTAGGAACGCAGATATTACCATTCAGAACGAGAACGAAAAAACGTTACATTAAAATGATCATAAGACGATACCGTAATGAGCGGTTCATTTACGATCGCTTCGAAACAGTTTTTTTTTTCTTGTTAAAATGCGCACATTTCACTTTCGGTAATCTCGGACAAAACGAACGTCTTCCATGAATATGTCGTTTCACATTGTGCGATCTTATTATTTATGGGACTCTCGGTGAAATAACAGTTAGAATCGAAGAAGAAGAGTGTGCAACTTTAAAAATTGAACATATTGTCCGACAAGAAGATGTCACGTCAACTTTACAAATTTATGGAGAGTATATTATGAAGGAAACTTTGCAAGAATAGAACGGCCGTATTGAAGATATTTAATTTAAGAAATGCAGATGATACTAAATTATTGGTAAATTAGAAAAAGAAATAACGGAATTAATTGTGTCAAAGAAGTTAACCAGAGACATGGATTGCCAATTAATACATCTAAAACTAAGATTGTGATAATATAAAATCGTAAAATCGTCCTTAATGATACCAATCGCCTGTCAGAGCATGGAAGGATGATTTTTTTTGTTTATTTAAGATACTTGATTACTGTCGACGAATGTTACACGGATGAAATAAAAATACGAATTACCTTCGGCGAGACCGCAGTAATACGATTGAGATTTATAATTTGTAACAAAAAGTGGCCACTAAAATTACGCAAGAAGCTGATAAAAACGTTCATTTTCCCAATTTTCTTATATGCAGCCAAGACGTGAACGATTAATAAAGCAGTAAATAAGAACGAATTCACGCATTTTGGTTTAACAAATAAAACATAAATGTCGATGAGAATAAATCTGTAAATATACAGTTTACTAACAGAAAAGTTGTGTCTCCTAGGCCTGTCTGAATATATTTCGCGCAGCTATGGGGTTTGTGCAAAGCCGACAAGTGTTACAGACTACCCAAAATATAAAATTCTTCGGTTGATAACAAATGCGCCTTGGTTATGTAGCAACCTAGATCGTTCATCATGATTTAAACATTCACTATGTATGTGAGGTCATCGAGCATTATGTACCGAGCCGAGCTATGTGGCTGGAAAATCATCAATAACCCCTTACATCAGGGCTGTTGGACACGGCCGGCAATATAAGTCGCTTAAAGCGTAGAAAACCTAACCAAAGGTCGCGTGGTTACCGGATGTGTACCAGTGGGATAACCTTCTTGTTACGCTCTTCTTTTAAATACTGCTAAACGATTTTGTGGTCAGCTCGCAGTAAATATCAATTTAAAAGAAAAAATTACTAATTTAAAATGTGGATATGACGACGGTGGGGTGAAAATAGAATAAATCTCTCAAGACGGGCAGAAGTAGACGAACCGATAGAATTACGCAGATTGTACGAAAGACAGATCCATCAGTTTGATGGACATATTGTACGGAGAGAAAATCTAGAGAAAATATGACTGCTTGGTAAATTACCTAATGCGACAGCAAGAGGCATAGTGTCTACTGATTGGACGGATGATTTGCAAAATCAATTTTGTACGGTACTACAGCTCAGAGCCGGAATCTATGGAGAGCATTCGCAGGTCATAACGATTAGAGTTGTAATTCTTTGAACAAATTTGTTTTCGTGACACTACACGTTTAAACGTATCGTGCAATTTTTTTCTGCTCCTACGTCGATATAAGTAAACGAGATAAGTGATCATTTAGGATATGACACAAAAATTAATAACATTTTTTCCATCATCGAAGCAGTAATTCTTTGAACTTGCTATATAATAATATTATACTGACCGATGTAAAATTTTTACCGCTCATGCAAACGTAATAGTGGTACGAAATTTCTGTCTTTTAAAGAAAAATTTATGTTTTCAGGAATTACTCTAAACAACGCCGTAATTACTACAGAAATTTAAAGATAGACGCACCTTATAGATTTAAACATTTCCGAATGAATATAACAATAACGAAACATTTTTCTATTTTCAGAATATTGCGGATTTCCCGGTTCACCGGCACATTCTTCGATTTATTTCACTAATACGTCACTGTCGATCGGCACGATCGCGACCTATTCGTGCGAAAGAGGTTTCGAATTGTTAGGTCCATCGAGAAGAGTATGTAATAAAGGAGGCATATGGAATCCAGAAGGCATGCCATTTTGTGGTAAGTTTTTAACTCCTATTTTTACGCACGTGATTATATATATATATATATATATATATATATATATATATATATATAACCAAAACAAATATACCTTTTAAAGATAATTATTCAATAGTGAATAAAATAAGTACTCATTATTTCTATTATAATCGGAGTTAATATATTTTGCAACATATCTTTCCTAACGGTTAATAAATGAAAAATACTATCCAATTTTTATTTGAAGTTATTCAGTGGTGCGGTCAATTTTATTTGCCAAGCCCAAATATATAATAAATTAATATAAATACCATTTTATATATATATATATATATATATATATATAATGTACGCATGCATGCGTGTGCTTTCTTTACCACTTCTCCATACGAAGTTTGCAATCATCTTGGTTAATTCGGGGTTTGATATTTCAGCTAGCTGCAAGTTCGTTGTAAAGCACTATATTATTTATTCAAATCATTCAAGCGTCATATTATTTAAGTCGTCCATCCACTCGGGTTTTATTTTATTGTTTACTTTCGTCATTTAGTACAGTCTGAATTAAATGGTATTTTTATCGCTGTCTCTGTGCGTGTCGAAAGTAACTGAGCTTTTTGATATAATTGTACTCAGATTCTCTGAAACGTCGTTTATACTTACATATTTATAATATAATCGCGATAACATATTTTAAGCGTGTAACGGCACACGTGCAATTCAAAGGCTGCTAATCTGCCCTCTAATATATGCTACAACACCAGTTCGACCCATGATAAGAATGGAGCAACCACGTAACACCTTATCCGTTCACAAAAATTACTTTAATATACTGATCACCGCTTTGCAAGGTGTATCAGAAAACTTATGTCAATGTATGTAATATTATCCTCAACTTTCAGGCTTTACTTATTCTACTAACCAACAAATATGTATAATAGTTGAATTTATTAGACGCAATTTCAACTTAAATAAACATACCTCTGTGGTAGTATTCAATGTAGTTAAAGCATTCGATACAACCAGACATTAACATAATTATTTCCGTCATATTTAATTCGACTAATCCTTAATTATTTAAGCAGTAGATGCTTTTATGTTTCTACGGGAAATCTGAAATTGGTCTTATAAAGCCTGTTAAACGGTGAACTGCAGCACTCTTAGTCCATTTCTATTTCCTTTTGTATTTACACCGTTCTTCCGTTTGGTTTTATGTAAATCGCACTTTTATATAACTTAATGCATTCCGTATATGCTGATAATATTGTATCGGCACTATAATAGGCTGACTGAAAAATATATACTAGCGCAAAATAAAAATTAACTGATTTTAAAAAGAACACATTCTCTCACTGTCCCATTTAAAAAGTACCATAGAAACCAGTTGTAAAATAGCCAAGTTTTATCTTAGGTAAGAGTTTAACAATTTCAATATTACACCCAGTAAACTATGTCAATTATTTTATCAACACATTAGTGGGTTGTGATTGCTCCTCAGCAGTGCCCAAAAACAAAAACAAAAAAAAAATTCATCACTATGCCGATAACATTTCTCATTCGACTAATAAGTGATTATATAACCCAAAACACCGAACAAAATATAAAACAAACATAAAATAATTTAACACTCTTTTCTTTAACATCACCACATTTAATAATGTTTTACTTTATTTCCCTACTGATTTCCATCCCCGTAATCGATTTTATTTGTCATATATTATTGACAGAGTTTTGTTTGCATTTTTATCTAATGTTATCATTCACCTTTATATCGTATAATTATTAAATTTATAATATTTTTACATCCACAGTAAGAAGTTAAAAAAAATTATTATACTTTGTTCCTTTGTTACACAACTATTGACAAATTTCAATTTACATCTAATTTAGCACGTTACTCGTGTATCTGGTGTGCATTTACAAGCATTTACATATCTGAGTGTTTACTTTTGTAGCTTTATTTCCTGAAATATATTGATTCATTGATCCATTCTTTTCGAAACTTATTATGAAGTATACTTTTTATTTCTTCCTTCATTCATTCATTCACATATATAATTTCGTTATTTTTATTACGATTATTATAATCGTTCACCATTTCTAATTTTATTAATATGATTAATACATATATATACATATATATATATATATATATATATATATATATATATATATATATATATATATATATATATATATATATATATATATAACTGACTTACGATTACCTTTTGTTATATCGTCATAATATTATTTATTGATACAGAGCGGTAAATAAATACCCTGTCCAGCAGTTCACGCCAGCTAGATAATTCAATTACAGTTATAAAAGACCATCTCGATTTTATAATTAACATTTCCTACATTAATATGTTACACCACCATTTTCATGTTGCTCTTGATTTAACTAGTTGCTATTCGTAAGACAAACTTCCGTTTTCTTTCCGTTGCCTCACCGAGAAAGTACTCTTATACGCAATATATATATATATATATATATACATATATATATAATGTATGTATATAGTATAAATGTATATATGATAATGGTTATTCTGCTGATCACAAGAGTTCCTTGTTTAGGACATAAACGTATTTATAACGGTGGACATAACGGTACTGTATAATATTAGCAACTGGTCAACACGCGTAACGCTCCTACCACCTGTACTCGAAAATATAATAGTCACCCAGTTGTAAAGGAACTGTTCTATCTGTGTATGTATTTCTATCGTTATTAAAATTAAAATCACACATACACACATATATATGTATATATATTCATATATTTATATATGTTTGTGTACGTAAATAAAACCAAATCTGTTTGGTTATTTGTATATTGGCGTGTAAATTACCAATAATATCAATTTACATGTACATTATAGATTTTTTTTCTTCATTCGTATCGGGTTTTTTTTTTATAAATAAAAATTATTTGGTAGTTTATGAAATGTCAATTTTTATCATTTTCACTCTGTGATCGATTAGCCGATGATCAGATGTCTGAATGAAGAAATTATCAAACAGGAACTTTACAATAAAATGTGGAAAAACACTTTTATAAATAATTTATGAAAATATAAAATTCTCATAATCTTCCTCATTGCTTCAATAGGACACGTTATTTTGTATTCAACATGGCGAAAACCGCGATACAAAAGTTCAGTCGCAGCAATGCACTTACACTTATTTGTCTATAACGCATATGCATAGCAATATAATATAATGGTTAAATGACATAACGATATTTGAATTTGATCCTATACAATTATTAATTACATATAAATTATTTACCACCGAACCCGAAAATTTAATTATTTTGCGTATATCAGCGATATACGAACATTTGTTCAATCGTTTCACTGTCAGAACTACAATACGGACAAGAGCCAGATGGCTTTATGACAAAACGATTAAAATACTCTCTGAAATTACCATCTCCAGACAGTGCCTGGACTGGGAAATAAATTGTAATCAATTTATTAATAAACATATTGAATTCTGAGATTAAAGCCGACTTGAAAACACTTTTTTTTTTTTTTTAAATGCAATTGTTTTGAAATGCGAATTAACGTACGAGGCGATCAACATTCAATATCTTTCTCCCAATTGGAACTAGAAGAAGTGAAGATAAACCAAATATCCTGATATGTTTTAATCGGCATACAGCGAGACTGTTGTAAAACAGATTAAGGCCTAGTGATTTGTATCAGATTTTAAGCGCCTTTCATATCGTTCTACGGCGTTTTTGATCTTTAATATGATGAATGACTCGATGTAATGTGCAAGTAGGTGCGATGAGTAGCATAATGGCCTTATTTTATAACCGTTGAATCTTATGTTTTTTGCGCGACCCAACATCAGGTCTACCTCGACGAGGTGTTTAATATTATTTTATAAACTGAAAGCTTATTTTCCAGATGGAGATTAGTGACTGCCAAGAAGTCGACATAGCTGTTTTAATTTCATGTCAAAATGTTTTCTTTCCTTGTTCACACGTCTGCTTTGCGTTAGTTTCCTATCCAGGTGCATCCCCAGAAAGCAACTCTGTTTTATGAGTAATTCCCCATAATGTATAACCTGCGTACGAGAATTCAGATGATGGTGGCTACAATATACAAAGCCCACTGAAAAATTTAATTGATACAGCGGGTTCTCTTTTCTTTCTTGCAAAAGAAAGAGAAGGAAAAAAAAGTAATTTTCGTTTATCGCAGAAATTTTTATTTATACGAAATTTTCTGCGCTAACTATATCTAAACGACACGTCACTTTTCATTACCATTATACGGCATTTGAATAATAAACGAAACAATTGGCCTACATTAAAATTTGTTACGTCCCATAATAAAACGTATATTACATGGTGTAGTTGCCAATGTTATGTTGTTCAGGTAACGTATATTATTCTGTTACAAATGTCAAATCACCCTGTCAAGTTTGATAGTACTACACGCTATACAACGGAATGGTGGCCACCAATATTGTGAAATGTGACCCCGCCAGATTTTTTCTTATATGGGTTTCCTGAAATCGCAGCTCCATGGTAATAAACTGCTATGCTGTAGCTTAAATTCAGCTAGATCTATATTGGAACATCGAAACCGTGCCACCGTTAAATACCGCGGTGGACATTTAAATAATGTTGTATTCCATACATAGTAGCATACATGGGACTTTCAAATAAAAAAAAAAAAAAAAAAAACCGTTAAGACCACAAGTACACTTTTTGAATTTTATTTCAACATCGAACCGACCCAACTTATTAAAAACATTACATATATATATATATATATATATATATATATATATATATATATATATATATATATAATTAACAAAGTCATAAGTGATACTACTCACATTTACAGAAACTCACATAACATACGAACATTTGTATATCATACATGCATGTATGTATTCTGCGCCAAAATATTTCATTATTAAGCAAACAACCCACATAATTTTCATTGGAAGTCTGCGAAATATTCTCTTGTACGAAAACTTGTCCAAAGAAACAAACGCTACTTCCACATAGTAATAATACGAAGTTCATAAGTGGTCACATTTATTTTATTATCGCATACTAACACTTCATTTTATTATAGGCTTGATTTATAAATGTAGTGTGTGTGTGTGTATATATATATATATATATATATATATATATATATATATATATATATATATATATATATATATACATATATATAAGCGTATTTCTCCGAACTTCCTTTATCGACATAAGCATAAGATATAGAAGATATAGACGAATCTTAGGAACTAAATATAGAAAATTCTAGGTTAAACACGTAATGATAGTACTATTATGATCGTATTCGTTAGCGTGTATATAGTTTTTGCGTGTTCGGGTGCAACTGGTTTTCTTACGAAGGCAGTAATGATGTGACCAGGTTACATACGAATGTAGAACGGATAGCATGTGTTAATAAATGTCAATAGTATACAATTGTAATGAAATAATATATATATATATATATATATATATATATATATATATATATATATATATATATATATATGCATAAAAATGTGTTATATAAAATTTAAATGGAAAAGTGCGTACGATATATACATGTAACAAAAAAAAAAGGAAAAAGTCTAAAATGTAAACAAAAAGGAAAACAATACCTTGTAAATAAGCACAATCGCTGTCGTTTGTTGTTTATAGTACAACAATTTCCATTTTTAACTATTTCAGAAGAGAGTTTTAATTACTTCGCAGTTCTCTACCTTTTAAGTTCTGTCCACTGTCACTACCATTTCGACTTGACGTTTAACTGTGACAAGTCTTTTGTCTGAAGATGAACTTGATCTGCAAGAACAAACGTTCAATATTGTTATTGTTATCATTGTTTGTTATTATTATTATTATTATTACTCCCTTAGGCATGAGAAATGTTTCATTCCTTTACCACAACTGACAATTCTTCATTTATTTATACTGATATATATATATATATATATATATATATATATATATATATATATATATATATAAAGTGTTTTGTTGAACGATATACTTTTTGATGATGGCCGTTGCTTCGTAATTTGATTAGTTAAAAACAGTAAACCAATTTAAAAATAATTTCCAAACTTATTTCGTCAAAGCGGCATTGTGCAAATTATATAGTTAAGGGAGAATGCCCAAATCTTTTGGCACCGTTAATAATGATGTTTCATTAAGTATACGTGTGTAACTTAAAAAGGTAACTCCTATGGTACTTTGAATCATAATCTTACACGAAAAATGTATATTGCAAACATGAATAATATCGAAACCATCCTAGAGATTAGTAAAGGCATTTATGTAAACGACATTGTGTTACTCTTAAATTATCATCGTCCATCTTTAATTAGTATGTTGGTTCAACATTATGTAAATCGAATTTCGCTTTAATTTCAAAATAATAGATTGGCACTAAATGAGAAGAAAATCTAAATATATTTTGTATACTTACTAGTAACCAAACTTGTGCAACAACATGGATATCGTTGTTGAAAATTAATATAAACTTTTGAAAAAATCTCCAAAATAAAATATCTCGGAGTGTCGTTAGATAGTGTCATCCTATCGTAGAATAGTCCCATGCAATTCAATTTGTTGCGAAACTTAAGAATTTGAACTATTCGTTTCATTACGTAAGACAATCGTTTTTTCTACGACCTCACATAATACAAAACCAATGTTCTCTTACGATATATTGCATTGCGGAGGTGCTGCTACTCAGTATCAGGTGAATGGTTTAGAATATTTGAATGATAAATT
Organism: Coronaproctus castanopsis; assembly: GCA_032883995.1. Taxonomy (NCBI): domain Eukaryota; kingdom Metazoa; phylum Arthropoda; class Insecta; order Hemiptera; family Monophlebidae; genus Coronaproctus; species Coronaproctus castanopsis. The sequence goes on along the minus strand of CM065052.1, from coordinate 105,178,262 downwards.
GTGCAAAACTAATGGTTCTATTTGTTTGTTTATAACTAATGGTTCTGCTTGCGTTATTGATTAAAAAAATATTAAGAAATTCTACGAAGTACACGCGGTTGACTGTGTATTTAAAAACGAAAACTGAGTTCGAATTTGAAATTCGTATTGGTTTAACCAAATCGGGAGGAAATGAAAGAGTTAAAATACCACGTTTTTCAAATATCACTCAGACGTGTTATATTGATGCGTTTAATGCGTTATCGGTGATAGTGAAATTTAATCTAATAAAATTTTAAACTAAGTCGTAAACAAATTATTATGTATATCATATAAGCTGTCTTAAACGCGTTATTAACTAGTTATTATAGATTTTAATCCATTAGGAATATGTGTAAGAATAGCCTTAAACATTGAACGTATAGGTAAGTCTTGTGCCCATTTATAAAAAAAAAACCGTACAGGTCATACACAAAATTAAGTTTTATCACGAGCAGATAATTAATTCGTTTATCGAATATAGTAATAAATTTGCAATGCAGGGTTTAAGTGTTATATTATATAAAAGATGTAACAAAATATAAAAAATTGCTACTTGTTGCCTAATTTAAATTAATTGAAATATTCGTTTTATATTCGTACACTTATTGACGCAGATAATTCTATAATAACATGAGTGACTAATATTAAAATAATATACGTTACGTGCAAGTCTCATTTGTAAAAAACATTGTTAATAACATGGCGAACATTTTGTATCTAAAAATGTGCGTTTTTTTATTGTAATTATTGTTGTAGTCGAACGAAAATATTTTCACAAAATAGATACGTAAAGAAGAATATGACAAATAGATATGTATTAACATAATCTTTCTCCCCGAAGGAAACTTTTTTTTTACGGAGAATATGTACAGGTTTGAAAAAGAAATAGAGATGTGATAATTATTGTACACAAATATGCAGGTACAAGCACATATACTATATATATATATATGTGTGTGTGCACACCTCGACAATATATATGGCAATCAAGTTTTCTTCAACCTGTCGGAGTTGTAGACTGTGTAGAGTCGGAGAGATGTGTTATTTTCGATTAAGACGATAGCGCATCGTTTGGAATGTGGATGTTTAGTATTATAACTAGTACTAGGTCAAGGACTAATATATAACGATGTACATGTATACTTCTACATACAATGTGCGAACGAACCAGTTCCGAATATAGGAATTCCCAGTACCGACCTAGCGATGAAGATTCACATAGGCTAAATTACTTCGCTTTCTTATTTCCCGATACAACGATTAGACGAGGATATTTAATAAAAATCCGGTATTACGAAGAAGAATACTCAGAGAAATTAAAGTAATCATCGAAATTTTATTTAAACTCGATTTTATTCCAGAAATAGATATTACGGAAGCGTTTAAAATTTTGTAACAGTCAATTATCACATTTTATTACTAAAAAAAAAAAAAAAAAAAAATATGGAACATAACGTATATCGGGTACTTACCCCAAATATATGAGCTACGATATACTGCGAAATTTAATGGATGTGGAGTAGTTCTCACACTACCAAAGGAAAATAGCCAAATTAAGTTTCTTCATGATACTGTTAACGGTAAAGTGAGAAGCGAGTATTTAATATCAACAATCTCCTACATAGTACCGACGATCAAATCGACTTTTTATTGAGCCGCGTGCACGAACATATATCTAGGTTTTAGTTCTCCTTCAAGTTTTCCCCTCCGTGGATATTTTGATAATAGACGTTTCTTAAATAAGTTACTTCGCGGACATATTTTATAGGGACGTGAGTTTTGTTTAAAATATTAAAGTGTGTTTTGTACTCTTTAATTCTAATTTTTTTTTTTTTTTTAATTTCATTGAATTTTTATTCGTTGTTCAATATGTACGCGACTTATAATTTTTGATTGTTCCAAAGTTCGTATTGTGTAATGGGTGTTTGAAGTGTGTGTTTTTTTGTCGAGGTACTATGTAAGTAAAAGTTTATATTGTATTTATTAATCTGTTCGGAAATATATTTGGAGAAGAATTAATGCGTGTGAATCCCCGTAGTTTTATCCTCTGTAATTTTTTAAATTATTCGCTATACTATTTAATAACTATAAACCTACACTACGATTGGCTTTTTAGCTGTATAAATAAAATAAATAATAAATAAATAATTAGTTTAAACGTTGTCTCTTTTAACACTATCGTAAAAGGCTTCAGCTCCTTTTTTGTCTTTGTTATATGAACATTTCCATTTCCAACATAATTCTCCAATTCATATCCTATTGATTCTACGTCCGTCTTTAATTTCCCTAACCCATCCTCCTCAGCTATGAGTCATATACTATCTTTTCCTTCGTCCGCTTTCTGCACTTTAACAGGTCGTATAATGTTTTTGTTTTTTTTTTTTCAGTCAATAGTTGCTTTATAGTTCGCCGTCGATTTAATGATAACATAAATAATTCGTAAATCTACTTAAATATAAACGAGTTTCAATATTTTTTTTTTATTTTTTTTTTACTTTGACAGATTAATTTAAATGACATGGGTGAGTTGAAAGCAAAAATAATGGTACTGTAAAACACATTGAGCGGAGGTTATTTTTAAGTAATGCTTCTTTTGATAATATCGAATTTTTTTTGTAATATTTTAGCAGGAACCTTAGTCTAACTAGCCGAAAACCTTCACGCTGAAGTGGAACACCGGGCTGACAGGTGAAGATACCAAAAATATATTACTTATATATACACATATATCGAGGTCCGGCTAAATCGGATTATTAGATTTTTATTTTTTTTCTATTGATTTTAACCAGATAGCATTCAAAGGTTCCAAAGTGCTTAATCCTTGTTAGGAAGCGAAACGCTCAATTTTTTCTTTATAAATAAAGTTATCCGCAATAAATATTAGCGTAAAGGAATGTAGCCTAGCAATAAATATCGAAGTAACTGTACCCTTGTTTTTTTTTTTTTTACAAAATATAAAAACTACTATATATGAATAAACACGGATTGAAAGCTTTTCGAGTGTTAGGTCATCATCATCGGGAGTATATTCGTAAAAATAAAAAAAGGAATTTAAACTAACCCAGTACGATCGCAAACACTCTATTTCATCTCCGCTATATAAAATTAGAACAACAGTTTTGAAAAATAAAAAATTAACGTGTAATCGCTCGCATATATTTTTATTTAGAGATATTATCCGAAACTGAAGTAAAATATAATTTCAAAACGTTCTTTTCTACGTTGGAGAAAAGTAAAATATAATTCCTTAGAAAAAATTAATTCTAAAGTCGGATATTCGCACGTACTATATAATATATGCACTATAGAATATCAAACAACCTGATCGGGTTAGCAAATATTTTCCCGGTTATAATAATCGTCATCATTATTCTATCTTATTGATGATGAACAATCGGAACAAGTAGGAGAACCTCAATTAATATTATTAAACGTAGTTCCGCCCTTCGACTCCGGTTTGACCGGCACACCGTAGAAAAATGTGGAGGCATTCTTCTACGGCGTCATTAAGCGATTCCGACGTTCTAGAGTTCTTTAGAAATTCCAATCTAGCTAAGCAGCGATTGGCGTCATTAATCACGCACCTAGCAATTTAAAGATAGTATCCTAGCGACCGTTTTACATTCCGCTAATATAGTCGACCGTTATTACTAACAGCAACTATTCGATTCTTAATTATCACGTTATTCCTCATCTTTACGTGTTGACCTATAATTCCATTGTATCATTCGTCCGACATCGATGACCAGATTTTTAATTAATGTCAGTTTCTCATTTTATCTTCCTACTTCGTATATTTTCGACTAGTTCCGTGCGTTTGAACTACCGAATTTTCCTATGTTTTCATCTTTAAATTAAATATAAAAAAAAAAAATTAAAGGTCCCAAAAATATTTTTAATTATTGAGAATACTACATACCGCAATAATCCTAATAGGTTGCACTGTTTGAAACGAACAGTTAAAACATAAGATCAAAAAGTAATATCGCAGTAAAGTAGATTTCATGTGGAGACGTATCATTAAATTTTAGATTCCTGGCTTAATTCAAAATTTTTTCACATCGTTTTAAGATAGTACAAGATTATCATTGGCGAAATTTCAAAAAATTCAAAATTTAAAATATGCATCTATAATACGCAGATGTCCTGGTCGCATGTCGAAATTATCTATTTCATAGTAGATCTTTCTTCGATGTTATATTTGTTAAATATTTTTATTATTTTAACTTTCTACACAATTTATCGAAGCAAAATAAATTTTTTATTGTAAGATTTTTCTATATTTTATCAACTATAGTAGGGTTATATTTATTATTGATTGTTATTTTTTTTTAATGTTTTTTCTTTATTTGCTTTATCACTATCTGTTAAAATTTTATTCTTCTTATATTCTTCTTCTTTGTTAACATGTACTGCCGCGTAGGCCAGAGGAATGAAAATATAGGAATTAAATGGATTAAAATAAGTTGGTGATCTTGAGGAAATAAAGGAGACGTTCAACTTTAGCATGATGATCAGATAGGATTTTAGAGAGGGAGGATGATTGGAGAATTTGTGCTCGGTAGGAATTATAAATTGGACAGCTAACGAGTAGATGTTGGATTGTAACGTGGTGGAACAGAATGTGACAGGTTGATTTGATAGAAGACTCCTTAGACTGGCTAATTTATATATTTTCGGCTGAAATGAATCTTTACGTATTAAATGTTTTTGTTTTTTGTAGGTTTCCTATATATATATATATGTATGTATGTATGTATGTATGTATATATGTATGTATGTATGTATGTATGTATGTTAATAATGCCGAAAATAACGAGTGAAAATAAATGAATTAGAAATAATATGACAGAATAATAAATCTAGCTTAATCTGGGGAATTAAACTTCAAAATTATATTGTAAAAATACCACAAGTTTCTTACAAACGCAACGTACACACATATATAGCTAAGTATATATATATATATATATATATGTGTGTGTGTGTGTGTGTGTGTGATATAATCCTGGTGTAGCGATATTGTATTAGTGTTCTACTCTCAAAATATACCTGATTATTGTCGTATTGATTTTTCCTAACGTCTAAACTTTCGTCGTAATCTCGTCAATATCATTGTTATTTAATTTTTTAGCCGTATAACGTCAATTTTCTTTAAATCACAAAACCCACATCCAATACACAACAAAAACCGATTTTGATTTTTTTTTCGTCTATTAGTCGTATCTCCGCTTAACACAATTAAAGTTGACGACCAAGCATTGTACTTCGATGTTCTCAAATTCCAACCACACCGTCTGAATAGTCCCTAGTACAACACGTATACGATAATAAAAAAATTAAATTTTAACCCAATTATTTATGATACTCCCCTTCGCCATGACGAACCATGAAAAAACTTTACAAGCCCCTTTTGTGTTTGCATCCAGTTTACTGGTCTTGAAACAATTTTCTATTTAACTATGTCAAACGATACCAGTTTCAAGGAAGAAATGGAAAATATAAAAGATGCAATGATCATTAATGATTTCGACAAAAAGGAATATAATTTAGTGGTAAAAAAATTAGGAGCGAAAAAAGAAAAATCTAGTAACAAAGAAGAGTTTGCTGTCAACGTAGTGTTACCTTATATAAAAGACACCACAGACAGAATAGGCAGAATTTTACGGAAAAACCAATTTAGACCAGTATTTGGCACGTGTAAAAAGATAAAGCAATATTTTAAGAGCGTCAAAGATCAACTCCCCAAAGGACATGTGGCTTGCGTTTATAAAATTACTTGTTCTTGCGGGCTTAGCTACATTGGACAGGCTGGTATAAGCCTTAATGAAATACTAAAAGAATACAAGGCAGATTGTAAGCATAAGAGGAACGATTCGTCTGCTGTGGCTTCGCATCAGTGTCCAGGAAATCACGAAATACAATTTGACAATTTTGAAATTTTATCAAAAATTGATAAATATAGGTCCAGAATTGTTCGTGAAGCAATTGAAATTTTTAAACAACCAAATTTCAGTAAAGAAGATGGACACCAGCTTAATTCAACGTGGTTGTTGCCACAATTGGAAAAAAACAAGTTAGAATAAAAACAATTGTTTTATCGAGTAAACAACCCCGTTCTCACGCATGATACTACAAACACTGATAAATAGATGTACGCACAGAATGGTGCTTGTCCGTCGAAAAATTTGGACAACATTAAGTCAAGATTGCGCTCGTCTAAACACAATGCTATAAATATACCTACACTTTCATAACCGCTCTCAGTTTGATAATGGAAACTGCAAGTGTTTTCGAAACGTCACAAGAAAAAAATATGAACTTGGTTTCCACCGAAAAAAATTATAGACGTATCAACCATGAAAGTTTGAAGATGTATGTTAATTCTTATGACCTCACTTCACAAATTTAAAAATTTTTATTTTCATGCTATAACCAATTAATTAGGCAATAAGGAGGCAAATGTATAGAAATATAATTGGCAATTTAAAAATTTAAATTTAAGCCCGCAACAGAACCTTACTCCAGCTAACTCTACTATATCCTTAATCGTTTGTAAAGAAGGCACATATCTTTGACACACAACTTCCTATACCCACCTGACATTTGTCCGTTCTATCTTGAATACACAATCACAATAACAATAGATTATTACATCCTGCTTTCACTACCCGACGGTCCTTTCCAACTCCCATTCCAGCTATCAATACTGTAATCTATTTCCTTAAACTGTCTAACATAACCAGATACACCTGACCACTTGTCAGTGCTTCGATAGCCATATCAGCTGAAAGCGACACTTTCGTTTACTATGTACTTCAAATCAGTTTAAAAAAAAGTATACTGACCTGTTAATTTTTAATAAATTTGTCATATTATAAAATAATTAATTTTAATATATAAATTCATATATATGTTTAGCAATATATTATTATAATCATTATTATTATTTAAGCGCATGTCCCCCAAGCTATTTATCATAATTCTACAACCCCGTTTCTTATTTAATCTTTAGCAATATTCAAAAGGTTCTTTAACTTTCAACCATTCATTAGCTAATGACCACATTAACTACTCAGCCAGAATGTGTTCTATTGCATAGTAAACTGTTTCATAATCGCAACCGCTGCTATCTTTAAGTTAACTTTTTTTATCATATATGTTTGTTCCTTGACTGGTTCAATTTTACTTTTTTTTATTATTGTAAATCGAAACCTAAACGTTTTGTATTCATATTAGAGATCAGTTTGTAGTGATTTAGATCTCAGTTTAAACCACTTAGTTTCAGCTGTGATATATGCACCCTTAGCTGTTTCAAAGGCTAGTTTGTTTGATATAAGCAGCTTGGGTGCGTTTGTATCTTGATTTATATGTAAATTAGCTATTTTTAGATACGTTGATTATTCATTTTTTATGGCTTCTTCTTCCCCTATATATGTGGTGAGAAGATATTACAGCGGACTGAAAGTCATTCCATTGCGGTATTATTCTCATTGTTGTGTTCAGTTCTTCTAGGCAGAAACTGCGTATTCTACTACGGAATAAGCTACAGACATAGATGATATTCAAATCGTTGTACATGCTCATCATGTGGTTTAAGCAGCTTGTTATTTCGTGTTATTACTTTTGCTGCAGCGTTTTCCAATGTAAACAGACTATCCAAGGGTATTTCCTTCTTCATATTTTAATACCTTGTTGAACAGGGTGTTTAGAATTTATCTTTGTAAGTCGGGGATTAAGATTAAAGAAATTATAATCATTATTATTATCATTGTTGTCGTCATTATTGTTATTGTCAACTGGAGGTGTATACTATTGTATGTTTTAGTTTTTCCTTCCAAGAACTTGTATTGACATAATTAATCTTTAAATAAGTTTTAGTTAAATATGAGTCCTGCAATTTTAAGATTATCCTTAGTATTATGTTAATTTTTGATGTTCATATTTAGTATTATTTTCTTACAGATGAATAACATAAACAGGGAATACAAAATAAATAAACCTCAGGGTTGGATTACAAGAAAAGCTAATTGGGATAAGTACCGTGAGCTATGTAATTTACCCTTCAATTCCAGTCTCACTGACATCGATTCCGCGGTTAATAACTTTAATAACCACATAATTGAAGCGGCAGAAAAATCTGTTCCAAAGACGTCCCCATTTATATCAATGCGCAATGTCCCCTGGTGGTGTCATGAAGTAAAAGTGGCTATCCAAACCAGAAACAATGCTTTGAAGAAATTTCGTGCTACAAGACAGAATGCAGATTTAGCTAACTTTCGACTCTGTAGAGCTCGCACACGTCTAATTATAAGGCAAAATAAACGGAAAAGCTGGGCGGAATTCATTTCCGAAACTGATTCAAACTCCAACATTCCACAAATGTGGCATAAAATAAATATCTTAAATAGAACCAGAAGGCCATCACCAATAATAACATTGAAAGAATCAACAGGTTTTACTCAAGATCCGGAAGAAGTAGCGAATATCTTTGGAAAATTTTTTGCCGATGTATCATCAAATAAAAATTGTAACAAGTATTTTCTCTCTTACAAAACAAAAGAGGAGCAGAAACCATTACTAATCGACTCAAACAACCATGAAGACTTCAATTCACTTTTCACTGAAAAGGAACTAAATGAAGTGATCAACAGAATAGTTAAAAATTCTGCCCCAGGACCGGATGGAATTTCCCCTCTATTCATTAAAAATCTGCCTCTGGTTATGAAAAAACACCTTCTAAATATTTTTAATAAAATCTGGGCAGATAACTGTTACCCCCGGCTATGGAGCAAATGGAGCAAAGCAGTCATTATTCCTATTTTGAAAAATAAGAAAGAACATACCGACCCATCCTCATATAGACCAATCTCTCTTACCTGCGCTGCAGGAAAGTTAATGGAAAAACTTGTGGCACGTCGTTTAATGTGGTATTTAGAACGAAATGAATTGATACCGGAAAATCAGACAGGTTTCCGCAGATATGGGAGCACACTCACGCAATTGTATAATTTGCAACAGGAAATATTGAGAACTTTCCGGCAGAAACATTACCTTATATCAATATTTTTCGATATACATAAAGCATATGATACAGCATGGCGTTACAAAGTAATTCAATTACTGCTGAAGATGGGCTTGAAAGGCCGATTAGTTCAATTTACAAGGAATTTCCTTTCAAATCGTTCGATCAAAGTCCGAATAGGAAATAAAAGTTCCCAAGACTTTATTTTAGAAAATGGGGTGCCCCAAGGCAGTGTATTAAATGTGTACTGTTTTTTGATTTTAGTAAATACGATTGTAGATCATATCCCAGCACCAATTTCAACAAGGTTATTTGCTGACGATGTCAACATAACTCTACTAACAGACGATGTGCTCTACGCTCAAAATCTGTTACAGAAGTGTCTAAATAATTTACACGAATGAAGTAGAACTACTGGTCTAGAGTTCTCCCCCCAAAAGACGAAGTACATGGTATTCACCAAAAAACGAAGCCAAATTTCATTAAATCTAACCGTTAGTAACTCCATTATACAATGTACAACGACGTATAAATTTCTTGGTCTACATTTAGATCCTAAAATGACTTGGCGTAATCATATAATGACACTTAGACAAAAGTGTCAACCACTACTCAATATAATGAAAATGATAAGTAATAAAGACCTTTGGTCCAAGAAGTTCAACATTACTTCGGATTTACAATGCCCTTATCCTTTCAAGAATAGATTATGGTTCGTTTATATATTCATCCGCCAGCAAACGGCTACTAAAAATACTTGATATGGTACAAAATTCTGGACTTAGGATCGCATTGAAGGCATTCCCAACCTCACCAACAGCTAGCCTCCAGTATCTTAGCGGTACTCCGCCTCTCTGTTACCGTAGAAAAATACTTGCTATTAAGTATGCAATGAAGGTAGCTAGTCTTCAGCAGCATCCAAATCGAATCCATTTACAAAATCTGCTACTGCAGCTCCAAATCCAAAACCCATTAAAGACACTACGCAATACCTTATGTAGAATACCGGTTATTGTACCACCTTGGAGCCAATTCAGTCCGAATATCTGTTGGGATTTATTTTCAACAGATGTTAAAATGAAACCGACGGTGGAAATCCATGGGAAACTTAGGATTGTCTTGCAACAGCAACCGAACGCAGTCGTTTGCTTCACCGACGCATCAAAATCATCACGATATGTTGGTGGTGCCTTCTCAATCGGCAGCATGATCCATTCTTTCAGTTTACCGACCATCTCATCAGTTCTAGCGGCTGAGATGATAGCCTTGCTCCAGTGTTTGTTACGAATTGCGGAATTACCTGCTGACCAGTATGTTATACTGACCGACTCAGCTATAGCGTTACAATGCATTGAAGCGAGGAATTCTACTGTGTCCATGGTAGACCAAATATGGTACAGTGCTTACAAATTAAGTGAACTTAATACCGTCATCACTTTTGTCTGGGTTCCAAGTCATCGAGGTATAATAGGCCACGATGAGGTACACCGTGCTGCACAAGGGCCTACCCAAGCTTACCTGCCGACAGTACTGGAAGAAGACAATGCAAAATATTATTGCCAGAAAATTCTGGACGCGTGGAATCGGTCGTTCCATTCTCGGCCGAGTAAACTTGGAAATATAAAGAAGGATTTAACAACCTGGCTATCAAAGATTGGTAAAATTTGTTCACCGAGGTTGGAAACAGCCGTCAACCGAGTGTATATTGGTCACACGCTGAGTACGCACTCCTATCTACTGAGTGCCCAACCACCACCAATATGCGAATTGTGCTGTACTTCATTAACAGTCTACCATATCGTGGTTATCTGCCCGAAATTTGCTCAATATCGGTGCAATCAGCTGAAGAAAAATATACCGAATGTAAACAACCTCCTCCTTCTCACCAACTTCATAATAAATTCGAAACTGTGTAATAATATATAATTAATTCATATTTCGAGTAATAGCCTTATAGGCAATAACTACTCGTAAAAAAAAAAAAAAAAAAAAAAAAAAAGTAATAATAGAATTTAATTTAATATATGCCTAAAAGAAGGCAAAATATCCGATGCTTGGAAATATGCGGAAGTTTTTTAATTCATAAGAAAGGAGATATATTCTCTCTAAAGAACTACAGACTCATCAGTATGTTACAGTAAATATATAAATTATTTGCAAAGTAATTACAAACCGCGGATATTACAAATCATAGATTATAATCAACCGAGGGAGCAGGCCGGTTTCCGATCAAAGTTTAGCACGAACGACCACACATTAACTATCAGAACATTAATACAAAATTGTGTACAATATAACCTAAATCTATGTATAGCATTTTTGGATTGAAAAAACCTTCTCATTGTAGAAATATGGGGGATATTAAAGTCATTATATGACTTGGAGTTGAAGAACATTATATTAATGCCATCACAAATATGCACAAACATGCGTCGATGAGGATAAAGTTATGGGAAAGCACAGGCGATATACAATTGAAGAGGGGAGTAAGACAAGGTGACACCATGTCGCCGGAAATGTTCATTGTTGCCCTGGAAGGTGTCTTCAGGACATTGAACTGGAGCTCAATGGATATCAGAATAAATGGAGAACGATTGAATAACTTACGTTACACAGGCGATATAGAAATTGTGCTGACACAATTAATGATAAACGAACTTGACGCGCATTCTGTGAAAATAGGACTTAATATGCACATACACGAACCCAAAATAACGATGAATACCGCGGAAGATACGGCAGTAACTGTAAACGGCGAAGAAATACGCATAAGTATATACCTCGGACAGGAAATTACTATGGATAAGAATAATATAATGCAGTTGGAAACTAAAACAAGAATATTGCTCACCTAGGTGGCACTTGAGAAACTAGAAAACTTTTTTAGAAATAGCAAATAGCAAATAAAAACCTGCGGCTAGAAAATAAACACGTTTTATAATTACAAGTAATACATGATAGTCTTAAGTCTAAGCTACAAAAATATATTGTATAGGTTGTAAGTTCTTAAATGAATACTATGTATATACACACATAATATACATATATATATATATATATATATATATATATATATATATATATATATACATATAAAAAGTGGATGACACGGGTGTCGAAGGTGCTTACTAAGTAAAGGGGTTAAATTATAATTAAAAAATTAAAATTAATTACTACATAATGTTATGTTTAAGTGGCCTGTGTTTATATTTGGAATAGATGAAACGAAGTTGCTTAGAATCGTAATTGGCAAGCGAGGAGACGAGTACATTGTTTTGGTGAGAGCATTTAATAAAAAAGTAAAATCTCTAATATAGGGCAGGTCAGTAGCTTCGTACATACTGTCGATTGTGGCATAGCGAGGTGCATTGAGAATACATCTTAGGCATCTGTTTTGAATGACTTGTAACTTGTTAAAGAAGGTTTTTGATTATAGAACTCCAGTAAGGACAAGCGTAGCAAAGTATTGGGCGGATTAGTGCTTTGTAGAGGATTATCTTGTTGTTAATGTTGAGGAAGGACTTCTGATTAAGAATGGGGTACAAGGAACAGAAGGCATTGTTTGTCTTGATTGTGATATTATTTATGTGTTTAGTGAAAGTAAGTCTATTGTCGAGGATTACACCAAGATAACGAACCTTATCGCACCACTCTAAAGTGTTTCTCTGTACCATCAGATTGTCAGGTAGAGCAGGTCTTCCGCGGGAGAAGAAAATAGCTTCGGTTTTGTTCGGGTTTATGCTAATTTGCCATTTATTGTAATATTTAAGTACCCGCGATATCCCGTACTGAAGTCTATTAGTAAAAAATATCGAATAGCCTTAAAAGTAGGCTGTATAATCAATGTGTGTTGCCAGTCTTGACATACGCAGCTGAAATATGAAGCCTTACTAAAGGGAAGCTAAAATAATTAGGAAAACGCAAACGGCCGGAATCAAGCTCAAAGATCGCAAGAGAGTTACATGGATTAGGGAAGAGACAAAATTAGTAGGCGTAGTGGAGCGGATCAAAATGGAAATGGGCCGCATATTTGCAAGAAAGGAGGATGAAAGAAGGACTAAGCGGATATTACAGTGATGGCCACTTGACAGCCGGCGTCCGCGGGGGAGCCCTATGGCTAAGTGGCGAGATTGTGTTCTCAATCTTCTTCCTTCTATTCTTCCCTCAAGAATTCTCGCCTGAAATCCATCTGCTCCTATTATATGGCGAAGTATGTTAATATTATTCTAATTACTACCGAGGAAATCTTCTGTTTGTTGCGCAAAACTTCTTGTAATGTCGAGTAATTCGTTTTCTTGTCAGTTCACGGTATTCTTAACATCCGCCTCCAACAATACATTTCCAGCGCATTTATTTTTTGCCTGTTACATTTCCATAGTGTCCACCTTTCTGCGCTGTAGAGAAACACCGAGAAGATCAAAATATCGACCAATTTTATTTTCACTTTTTTCAATAGAGCGGGATCAACCCATATTTAGACGTACCATCACACTTTTTATGTTTACTCTCTCTCTCTCTCTCTCTCTCTCTCTCTCTATATATATATATATATATATATATATATATATATATATATATATATATATATATAAATATAGTTAGATAGATAGATAGACAGATGGATAGATGAGGTAAACAGATAGATAGGTAGGTAGATAGTTATGGACGTAATGATTTGTTTTTGACAAAGCTGCAATAAAATGACTAATAATTACTAACTAATCATAACATAACTCTTCGTCAATTACACCGTTCTTAAATTATAAATAATTTATCTATTAATAATAAATAATATTTAAAAAATTATTTAATAATAGCAATAACAAAACCTATATAAAATAAATACACTAATTCTTAAACAACCAATCTCTAACTCATCAAATTCCAGACTACGATGCTTGTCAGCGAGCTATCATAATAGTCTACAATCTTACAATCTAAAACTGCGTGTATGTCTTTGAAATTAGTCCATTGTCAAAAGTTAAATGTTTCTTTTCTTTCTTTTTTAATAATGAAATTAATTCCATTAATAACTTTTGATAATGAACTAGTTTCTATGATCGTCTTATAAATATATTTAATCTTTAGATACTATAGTGTAATATTGTGGGTTATTATGACATCTGTTGACAAGCGTCTTAGTTTGGACTTGGATGAGCTAAAGAATTCGAACGTGTCGTATATAACATTTTTATCGTTATTATTAATAATTTATTTTATTATATGTGTGATCGCGGTCATCTTTCATGGTGTAGAAACATGGACACTAAAGGCGCAATCAATAAAACGTGTAGAAACTTTTGTAATGCTAATAATTCTTAAAATATCTTCAGATATTGTGGTTATAGAAGTTGAAATATTCGAGGGTTCTCAAAATGGCTGGCATTAACCTAAAAGAGCGAAAAATAAATTATATTTGATACACTGTATGTGAAGAAAAATATTCGTCGCTGCGTTTTATATTGCAAAGTAAAATTAAAAGAGGATAGAATTCGACGCAGAGCCATATATCACGGGGTTGCATAACATCCATAAGTGGTCAAGGGTGCATGATTTTAGAGAAATATTCCACGTTTGGTGCAACGCTTCGTTTTATGATAGTTATCAACGTTCAAGGAGCACGACAGTCCAAGAAAAAGAAGAAGAAGATTGTTTTGTTAAGTTCTTTATAACTTGGAAGTGGCTTAACTGCTGAAAAACTTTCATTATTTAACGGGTAGTGATTTTTATTAGTAATTTTTTTATATATATATATATATATTTAAGGTGCGACGCAGTAAAATCTTTATATAACAATAAATAGCTTAGACAGGTTGTCGAGGAACTTGTCAGAATATTAGCAGATGACATTTCTGATTGTGTTATTACTCGAATAACGAAGTACGGGAGAAATTAAATTTTCATACACCTCGACGATATTACGTAAAAGTGTAAAGTCGTTTAACGAATAAGAATAATAAAAATATTATCAGTTCATCTTTTTCAGCCGCGTGCCCTATAATCGAAATTCGCGCAATTAATTACAGCACACCCGCGGGCGAGTATATCAAATTCGTTTAATCCGACGTACGCATATTAACCCGACTGAAGCAAATCTAATTCTATGCAAGTGAAAACTATCATATATGTTAGACGTGTAGAATTAGAGCTCGAAAGAAAACCAGAACATTACAAAATGATATTAAAATTTGATTAATACGCCCGTAAGTGAAATATGGCAACCGTGATAAAAGAAATATAAATAAACGAAATAAAATATCAGCTCCCTAAGGGCAATTAACGAAATAAAGAAAAGAAAATATTAAGTTAACGATTCCACCTAATGTATGTATATTAACACGTATACCTAGTTGCCTAGATCAGCTGCCACCTCGAGTCCTAATATCTCTAGTCAAACAGGTTGTATTATATGATAAAGGTAACCCGTTACTACAACTTATTCACACGTTCGTCTTCTCGAGAGTGCTAATCTAATATAGTTCCACTTTTGTTCCATCACGTAGACTCGGTCATCCTCGCGTCATTTTATCCTCCCAATTATTATTCTTCTTTCACATTTCAAATTAATCTCGTTTCTACGCGTTTTCTATACCGCCTAACAGGTACAATTATTATCATTATCATCGTCGTCGTCATAGTCGTCATTCTCATTATATTATATAGTACGGTCGTATTGAATATTCGGGTTACTAAATACGAAATTACTCCGAGTTCTATTCAAAATGGGTCGGAAGAATATCTCTCTCAGACTATTAGCATGTAATCCGATTTCGTAGGTTCGTTTTGATTACGCGGTTGATAAATTCTCTTAAGGCGAAGTTTCACGTTATTATTCGTACTCGAATTGTTTATCAAATCACCAAATACGACTATATTTTACTCATCGCTACGCTTGTAGAATCAAGAATAGTGTCCTAACTGTTGCTTTGCATTCTTGTTTTTATAACTAGAGTTCATATAATTTTTTTTTTTTAGGTATTTCTTATGATAATGTGCAACTTAAAGTTTTGTTAATGATACTTTTTTAAACATTAAAAATTGTTGTACGGCAGGGAAAATAGGATTTTTCTTTTCGCGATTTATAAAACTCCCGTATTCGTATACATTTCTCGATTCATTACTTTTGTTAATAATGCGAATGTAAATCATCGTGTTCTTTTGATAACAAGTATTCGTAAATATCAACATCTAGTTTCGAAAGGATCTAGAAAACACATAATACAGATCACCGGATCGCATCATTCGAAAATCACAAAGAATAATGTAACGTCTATATTTGTGAGGATTCATAAATTTTATGTAATATTATCTTTTGTTAAAGTATACCTTAACAGATGTTTAAATTCCTAATTTCCTTCGCATATTTACCCGGTTAATCTAATTATATTATATGCCAGTTGCTTTATCGCGTCGGTTGAAGAGCAACTAGCCAAGAGACAGTCGTAAAACTTGTTCCTCGTCCTACTCTCATTCCTTCTAGATATGTCCTAAGTTGTGGTCAATGGAAACAGTATCTGATTCGTTCCTGTTCCTTCATCGCATTTATTTATTACACTATGTGCAAATTATGAATAAATAAAAGGAAAATAAAAATTATATTAGCGCAGGATTTTCTACATTTATCATCGTACATAGTGTTTACAAATAAAAAAAAAAAACTGACCCGGTGGAAGCTTTATATTGGCAGTGACGAAATATACCCGACAAAAAAATAATATCCTATCTCGACATTCAACTTGTTAAGGGAAACATTGCGTTAAAAAATTTCGTGACATGTATCGCCTGCTAAGTAGGAAATCGGTTGTCGACTACGAACAAAATTCATATACATCGGATGATGCTGAAACCAGTTTAATCTTATGGAGCACAACTTTAGGGATATTCTAAAAGGAACAACATATACCAAATGACCCCTGGTTAATTTCGAATAAGACACTACCTACCGATTTGGACATCGAGTACACAACGGAAGTAATATCAAACGAAGCTACAAGTACATGCGTAGAGTTGAACGACATGATAATTCTCTCGCAGTTACGCTCATGGCACTCGGAGAAAATTAGACGTTTACAAAGAAGAAAAGTTTTAACTGGGTGAATGTAGAGAATAATAACTTGCAATTTCCTACTCGAAATTCACCCCCCCCGGTGGGGTGTGAATTCCGTTCAAGATTATTTTACTCTTATTTTCATGACTTACTAAATAACCCTAAGGCTAGTTCTAAGATTGAAAGAAATATATATATATATATATATATATATATATATATATATATATATATATATATTATGTGTAGAATATTCACTTAAATCGCAGTTTCGGACTGTTTAATTTTAATTATTTCTAATTCATTTATCATAACCGAACCTACGAGTAAATTCGATGAAATAATAATTATTATTATCTTTACTATATGTATATATATCGGAATGTCCAGCGGCGTTTTACATTTTTCTTAATTAAAATAAAAATAAGGAAAATAAGAACGGAAAAAAAAGTTGCGTCGCGTCGTCTGGAACGACCCGGTCAAGGTGAAAAAAAAAATATGATCCACCAGATCTTGGGATTTCCTCGTAATCGGTGATCCGTATAGAACGGATCAACATCGGGAAGAAGAATAACAGAACATCGGTTAGTAGTAGTGGTAATAACAGCAATATACGCCGAACCTGAGTTAACGAGAAAAAAAGCGATCCGTCCACTTTTCCAATTGCGCGAAGAACAATGTCGCTAACTGGATTCATCCGCGACCTCCTATAACCATTCTTATTGTTATTGGTCTCGGTTGTTAGCAATAATAATAACAAACTCGTGATATTTCTTCTCGATTTCATTGTGTTTCTCCGGAGAAATAGAGGCGATTTCATTTCTCTTTCGATATAATTTACGTTGCAATTAAGTGCACCGTCGCAGGTAGCAGCGTCTATTGGAAATCGAGCAAATCGCTCTGATGTTAGTCAACGTCGATCAATCACGACACTCTCTGCAACTCGAAATCAATAAGTTGAAAAAAAATTCTTTCCTATTTTTCTAATGAACAAAACGATTTAATACGAGTGAAGGACGGAGAAAACCTAACATATAGGCTGCGGAAACATGTTGGATTCAAAAGAAGTTTTATCAAAACGGTATTCCGCTGAAATTGTTAAAATTATGAAAGGGAAAAATTGAAAAATAACCGAAAGTCGACCTTCTGGTAGTACACATATGGAAAACTTTAAATAGAATAAGAATTGCGACCAGAAGAATGACGAACGAAATAAGAATATGGAAAATTACGGAGGATGACAGTACGTCCTGATATTGCCTCGATGTATCCTGAAAGATCTTACTAAGTACGTCAGGAATTTTGGATTACGTAATTTAAATTGCCCTATATCGATCGAAGAAGCGAATATTAAATTGACAGATATGAAAAAATGAAAAAAACTAAATTAGCAGATAAATAATTCGTAGGTAGATAAGTAAAAACTGTTTAGAATAACGGATACGATTTAGAAGAAGATTAAATGCTAAAATCACTTTGCGGGGTTTTTTAATTTTAACCAACGCAATAAACGCTTACTGCGTTACCTGGATCGTTAAATTTATTTATTTTTTTTTTGTTAACGTAAAATTTTTTATTTAATTGTATTTGGTTTTTGATGATTATTATAATTATCCTCTATTCGAAATTTAAAACGAGACTAATTGCAAATAAACGGCAGTTAAATTTCAAAAAAATTAGATTTAAAATGTAATTTTCGCCGTCTGGATTTAATTTAAATCGTTAATTCTCGAATTCAAGATATTTTCAACGTAAGTCCGTCGATATATTTGTATATATATATATATATATATATATATATATATATATATATATATATATATATATATATATGTAAATACACACATATGTGTATATGAACATATACGTTATATACACGTACATCGAAAGTTACGAGGATATTAATTGATTATAAGACAAGGCGCGAATATGAACATCGTCAATACTGGCACGAGTTTACTTTCTCCTACAGGATCAATTCGGGGATTACTTCTTTGAAGTGATGATGGTGATGATATTATTATTATTATTATTATTATTTCGCCTTCGTGCGCGAAAGAAGAATTGCTTTCACGGTATTTTATCGAGGTAACGGCAACTAATATAATATACGTTTTGTTTAAATTTCTCGAGAAATCATTTCAAAAATTGTAATAATATCCTTTAAAGTTTTGATTTTTTACAAGGTAAGACTGCTTTAATGTTAAATTAAAAAAATAAAGTTCTCAAAATTAACAACTATAACAATTACTTAAAAATATACCACGCAATCGACATACCGTACAAAAAAATTTCGATACATTTATCTTCTATTTAAAAAATAAAAGGCGTATACAGAAATATTATTTATATATATATATATATATATATATATATATATATATATATATATGTATGTGTGTGTACATAATTACGTGATCGTAATATATCATTAATATCGAAACTACATATTGTTAATATAAAATATGCATAATATGGACCAAAGATATATATATATATAAATTTATTTATTTAATCTAGTATTAAAAAAGAAATAAAACAAAAATGTAGTAGCCTACAAATTTCAGCTTATGCGCTACCAGTAGCGATTATTAATATGTATATATATATATATATATATATACACTTAATTTTAAGTAATTCCGAGATAAAAATCGGAAATTGGTTTGACAAAATAATATCATTTAATTTAAGTGTACAGTCAATTCTATACAACCGCGCCGTATATGATCATATTTGTTGCACTTATATATTATACGTTGAATATTTTCTATTTTCTTGCAGTTGCAACATTTATTATCTACGATTATATTTATTTTATTTAAATAATATCCGATAGAACCGTGACCAGAAATATCCGAGTCATGTACTAATTTACTGTAATATTTTTATTTTTAAAACGATTTGTTAATTTATATTTTGTTAATATGTTCTATCTTACATTAAATTCATTTAAAATTTCTATATCAAAGTGAGAGCTATTTTACTTATGATGCCGTTATTTTTCTAGCATTAAAGATTAAAGGTTTTTTTAAAATATGAGGATCATAGGTAAGATCGGTATATAGCGTTATATTTTAGAAACAGTAATATATGTTAAATCGATTAGAAATTTAGGACAGTTACAGATTACATTGTACATTTGTCGTTTAGTTAAAAATGCTTCAAGTAGACACCAGGCAATATGTGTATAGTGACCGTATTAAACCTAACAGCGAGAACAAGTACGACATATATATATATATATATATATATATATATATATATATATATATATATAATGAAGAAAGATGTAGACTACTATAAAGAATACCTCCAGACAAGATAATCAGAAGATGATAAAAAACAATATCTTGGCATAAAAATCTATAAACATTATCTGCCGTAACAACTGCAGGACTCTTCGAAGCACCACAAGCTAAAAGAAGCGCGGACAATAAATATATATTGTTATAATACTACCGGATATATATGATTGTAATAAGAGTGCGAATAATAATAGCTCTAATAATGATAATAATCAAATCAAATATTAGTAGAGAAAAATTTTAGAATACATATTTCTGACTAGAGTGTCGTTTAACATCTTATTTAGCGGAAATATTACAAAATTTCAGGAAACGGAAGAAAACAATTTCAATTCAAAATGACACTTTTATTAAATAGCACTCTATTAATATGGTCCAACCCGAATATAGTACTAGACGCCTAGAGTAGGTTGCTACAGAGCGTATGAAACAAAAGAGCGAATCAAGTAATTGTGACAGATATAGAAAAAAAACTATATATATATTTATATATATATATATATATATATATATATATATATATATATATATATATATATATATATATAAAGACCAGAAGAGGGAAATATAGGTCAACATTCTGGAACGTAAATAAACAAGAACGAAACAAAATGGCCGTGTCGAATACGCCGGAAAAATCAAGATTTAAATGCCATTTACAGACACGCGCGCCACCTACCTTCAGTTAATCGTGTATATGCAACTTGAATATCATTATAATAAATACGAGAAGAAAGCAATTGCGGAAGTCTAGACTAGACTAAACACGAAATTCACCATAAACGTGCATTATGCATAAAATATATCGCACGCACACATACACATCTAATATAATAATAATAATAATAATAATAATAGTCATATTCATAATAATAATAATAATACAAATTATCCGTTTTAAATAATAATGGATGAGAGATCGAACGATAATCAATATGCACGGATAATCGAATCAATTTTGAAACGAGTTAATTCAAAAGAAGAAGTTAGTTAATTAACCGGAAAAGTGTAGAAAATTTTCTATTGCTAACAATGTAATATATAAATAATCGATAGCCATAACGCGATTGTATTATATTGTGAAAAAATTATATTTTTTATTTCTTATTCGAAAAGCAGTGCCCATATATATATATATATATATATATATATATATATATATATATATATATATATATATATATATATATATACAGTGAAAATTGTTTAACAGGAAATGAAGGGGACTGAAATATTTTTTCGTGTTAAAAGAATTTTGTATTAAACGATATTTAATTAAAAAAGATACACTTACTCAACAAAATTATATTTATTAAAATGCATTTTATATAAAATAAATATGTCCGTATGCATGAATTTAATAAAAATCAATAAAACAACATTATTAACGGGAACTTAATGAAATTTAATACATACACAGTTTTCAATTTTACCATTTTTTTTCTAAAATTTGAGAAAAAAAACGATGAAACAAATTCATTGATTATTACATCAGTTGCAATACACTCCCCGCAGAATTCCCTGGCTAACTGATGAAAAAAAAGAAGTTTAGAAGCGATGAAGGAGGGAGGAGTGGTGAGGAGTTTAGATAAACAACATGGGTTCGTCTGAAAGTTGATTCGGGTGGTATCAGTTTAAAAGTCCAGTTGGCAAAAAAAGCTAAGAATACTGTTAATAGCGCTTTCAAAAATGCTGCGTTTGTCTTTTCAAGTCTACATAAATGGAAACAACAAACGCGTGAGAACAGTAAACCTGGACAAGAAATAATGACGAATCAGGTCGGTTCTGGGAAAAAAAATTTTTCATGTTGTGATTTTTATTTCGTGTTAGAGAAAAAAAAATGTAGGAAGACAGGACAGTTTGTTCGGTACCGTTTCATTATTTTGTGTCAACCGATTTTTCTTCTTCAGCGTTTCAGTCTTAAACATATTTCATTACGTATATATATATATATATAATGAATATATTAAAGAGTAGTGATTTTATAAATTATAAACGAAACAAAATTATAACACAGTTTAATTACTATAAACGTTTTTAATTGCAAAGCTTTTTGACAGTTATGTCATTTTCAAGCATAAACAATAAATATTATCAACAATAATGCGTAATATTTATTGTTGATAATATTTATTGTTTGTGCTTGAAAATGACGTAACTGTCGAAAAGCTAATAAAAAACGTTTATAGTGATTAAACTGTGTTATAATTTTGTTTCGTTTATATATATATATATATATATATAGAGAGAGAGAGAGAGAGAGATTTATATCGAGAAAAATTTGAAAATTTGAGTCGGCTTATGAAAATCGTTATACAATTATGGCGAATGAATGAATTTAAAAGATAAAATAGAGACAAGACACGTTGACAGAAAGTGAAATGTCGAGTTAAATTGTTGATAAAATATAGGTCGATAGGCGATATAATAAGAAAATATTCGAGAAAGAACGCGATCGCCATCTGCGACATATACACACGGTAGGAATCGGATAGATGAGAAGAATATTGAGGGGGCGATTAGATTCATTTTGTCAATAAACGTGCGAAAACTATTCTTTTCCAAGGATAAATGGTAAGTAGTAGGAATAAGAATACGAAAAAACTCGAGCAGGAACTGGAATATTCAAGAACAACGGAAGACGGGGAATTTAATTCGCTGTTATTTATAACGAGGAAGAAAGCCGTACCAAACACCGAATACGAGGAATAAATAAACCAATTAGCATAGCAGTGGCTGTGATGATCAGCTTATAAATTACCGGAATTTATTTCAGTAATCGATCTTTTTACCAAGCTATCGACGATTGGAAATCGACTAACAGAACAAGAGTAGCTGTAGTTCCTCCGGGAGATGTATTTGAGCAATATTTTTATATAATGTTGATCTTTACATTTTCCCGAATTATGGAATTCTACAGGTTGCACTTTATGCGGATGACGTTGCATTATTTTGTAGTAATTCGTACCAATCTTAGACTAAAAACAGAATCATCTCGCGTACTGCGTTATTATCGTAAATGACAGATTACTCTAAATGAAACAAAGGTTATTTGTTTCATCCGCAGGCGTTCAACATCAACTAATGAATTAGAAATAAACGTCATCAAGTGAGGCCAAAAGATGTTCGCTATACATAGGTACGACGTTTACAATTTACAAAGCCATTCGTTCCACATTATGAAATCACAAATCTTTCCTCGATGTAAACGAATAATTTATAAAACATTTATCCGTCTAGCGATTACATATTCTTAAACAATTTTGAGTTGATGCAAGTTTCAGCAAAATTACAAGAGTATATTTGTCTATAGATGTAGTCTGAAAGAGCCAAGGTATAGTATGAAGATAATGTAATATTTATAGAAATTTATTAAAAACTATATTCTGAACGATACGTAAAATTTCGGCGACAAATCTCCGAAGTACGATAACGCACACATTTCAAATATCGATAGTTACTATACCGAGCAAAGTTCATGTAATATAAACATCGTCATCATAAAAGTAACATCTTCCATTCGGGGGGTCGTACACCACGAACGTTATACACGTCGGCGTGTGGCTGATTCAAATAATAATTCTACGAAATCCTTAATTCCTCTATTTCCTCTATTCTTTTTTAGCTAATTCCATTTTTTTTTTTTTATCCTCTAAGTGGCTTTCCCGGAATTTTCCCTCGAGCTGCTAGGTTGAAAACCTCTTCTTCTCGAATGTTATGAACGATATACTTAATTTTTTGTTCGTTTTATATCGGTCATTAATTGCAATCTTTTGACTTTGTACCTTCTCAACATTTCCCGGTTAGTCATCTTATCTGTCCGCGGAATTCTTAGTATGCGTCTAGGTGTCCACATTTGAACGACGTTAATTCTTCTTTCGCGATCAGCGTTTGCCGTCGAGGCTTACGCTATTACAACACGGACCAAACGTAGCAACTTAGTATCTATTTTCTTATTTCTAAGTCCATCTTATTGTTTTCCAGAAACGCCTGTCTGACCATTGTTATTCTGCAAATTATTTCTTTCTTATTACGCCCATCTTCTTTAAGAAGAATTTTTAAATATTTAATACTGTTTCGCATTTTCTATTTGTTCAAATATATAAGTGATTTAATTTATTGTAATTTATAGGCAAACTACACATTTAATAAATTATTTTTCCGCACTTGCCGATACTATAAAAATTATATGCAGAATGGACTTTATTGTCTACTAATTAATTTTCTCTATAATTCTCCTTTAAGTAGAGAAATGATTATCGGGTTTGAAACATTTCCCGCTACGAATTGTAATTACTATGTTCGCATAATCGTCTACTTGGCTTAGTGTTCTCCCTTATTTGTAAAATAACTCGGCGTACCTCACGGTAGCGTATTGAGACCATTCTTATTTACATTTTTCATGCATTAACATTGAGGTTGCCTTATACGCGGATGACATAACGTTACAAGTACTATCAGCAATAGGTTACAATCCGGTGTTGATCGTGTAATTAAGTATTTTTCTAAATGGCAAATTGCTCTTAATCCTTCCAAGCAATTTTCTTCACTCGTCGAAGACCGTTTTTACCGACCAGACTTCACGTCAGTGGCGTTGATATAGAATGGTCTAACTAACCTTTTCCAAGCATATTGACCATGCATCGTTGAAGATAAACAGAGCAATCTGTTAAATCTACTACCCCATTTTCAATCGTAAATCTCACTTAAATATTAATAATAAACTAATAATCTACTAATCAATTATTAGGCCTATTTTAACATATTCTTGTCCAGTTTGGTCTTCAGTCACAAATGCTAATAGACCGCAATTAGTCCAAAATCGATGTCTTAGATGTATCTTCAATGTCCCGGTATACATTAAAATTTCATATATGCATAGTAAAAGACTATATACTCAAACTATCCCGAAAATTTTTTCTCAGTTGTAGCGCGCGCCGTAATAATTTACTTCCAGCAATAGGAAATTACGATTCCAGGGAACTAAGTATTATACTAAGTATAAGCATCGACGCATTAACCTTCCTCTAGTCGCGCCTATTTTTGTAACACGACTGGTCGCGCGGTGCACTTTGTACACCACTTCAGATTTTTAGTATTTTTTAGTTATTTGTAATTTTAAATGTGTTTATTATAAAAATATATTATTTAACAAGTATAGAAATATCTGTAAACAAAAGACTGAATAATTTTTATAAAATTTGACATGAAAACATCAAAATTTCATGTTAATATTACAAGAAAAAAGTAAACCATTAAATGAAATACAGCATAAAAGAGAAAAAATTAATCCATTATTCTTAACTCGATGTAAAACAATTTGTACACTTTAATACAATTTCTGAATGACTTTTACAAATATGTTTTTGACATGAATCACATTTTCTCGTAGCGCTCGAATTCTTTTTTCGGCCACAGAGAAAACATCGCTCTCGAATTTTTTTGGACGGTTCTTCTATGCTTTCTTCTTGTACTGATGAATAATCGTTGGATAAAAAAAGCTTAATGCCAGAATGAAGAGATGTAATTTTAGATCTTTCTTTCATTAGTTCAAACGATAATGTTTTCAAGAACACTCTTCTACAAAATGGTTTTCGACGAGGTTTGGTTAACATATAAATTATTGCAGAATTTATTCCTGCTAAATTCAGTAGGTTGAAAAATATTATTCTGGATACATTGTAACCTGCGCACAACTTGTCAACGGTATCAACGCCACCTTTTGTTCGGTTATATCGACTATAATTTGTGGCTTTTTAGTTTCCCCATCTATGTCATTGCTATCATGCATAGTGGACAATAAAATTACACACCTATTTTTTCGTTATATAAGAAATTAATGTCTTATCCTTTTGGAATCCAGCTATTGGTGAACTAACTTCTTTGCTTTTGTTTGGTTAAAATTCGATGGAATTTCTATTTTATTTTTTCTAAGAGTTCCTAGAAGTGTTATTTTTGGTAAGTAAATAATCCGCTAGAGGTACGCTTGTATACCAGTTATCTGTAGTCAAGTTTCTATTTAATTTCTCAATTGGTATCACTAGTCTTTTTACAATATCTGCAAGTGAATTAGAAACCTCATATGGACCTGATGGCTGATTTCCAACGTAAATCACCAAATTTACACAGTAAAATGTCTGTGCATCGCACAATGTAAACATTTTTTATCCTGTATTTTGCAGGTCATAGCAGCTCTTAGCAAATGCATGCCTGACCGTCAGTTGTCCACAATTCTGAAACACTGGTAACTTTTTCAAACCAATCAGATTTAAAGTGCCAAATAGTGCCAGTAGTTCAATTCTTAAGGTAAACTTATAATCCCTATCTCGGCTAAAATCTGCTTTTTTACTCTGAATATATTTATTTGTATACAAACCTATCAGGACTAAAATTCTTACATCAATAATTTCTGAGAATGACTCTATTGTACTGTTTACACTTTTAGCGTGTCCTGTAGGGCCCGGTATTATTTTTATAATATTTTTCTTTTCTGTTTTGGATTGTTTAGAAACTACACTTTTTTTTCAAATAGATTCATCCTTTCCGATGTATGATTCCTTTCTATTATCATCAGATATTTCTTCCTCTTCTTCACACTCCTGCTCTGATTCCGTTTCGTGATTACAGTGGTTCACTTTTTCCTCACTCAGATCATGATCGCTCTCTATTTGGTCATGAACTGAGTGCTTATCTTCTTCCTGATCTAATTCTAGAAGTAAATTTTATATATCTCCAAGTCTAATTATGACCGACCTAAATAAACATTGCATTTTTTTTAGACCAAGTTATCAAAAATAATTCTGCAATATATAAAAGACTTACTACAACAAAGGTTCTCACTACGCTCGAGAATACGAAAGTCAATTTATTTTAGTTGAAGAAAGTAGTATAAACGTAAAATATAGAACAAACATGCTAACAACAGAAATTTTCTTCAAAACAAAGTTTATACACATTTAGTCATCCAAGTGTAAGAAAATAAAATTTATGAACTTGCATAGCATTCATAATAAGGTTCCTGAAAATATTTCAATGCTGGTTTCAAAAATAAAAAAGCAAATTGAATAAAACACATGAAAGACTGACTGCACAAAAATTATTACACGACTGGTCGCGCGGTGCACAAAGTACACCAACCATGCCGCCGTGTGAATTAACCTTTAAAAATTAGCAAATATTTTTTATAAAACGTCTATAAACGGTTTATATTATGCAGAAGACTTCAGCGGAGGAATAGATACTAGGTATAAGAAAAATGGTCAACGCTAACAAGATTTATAAAGAAAAAAATCAGAGTGGTGCACAGCGCGACTACTCGAAGGTTAAACATAATGTATTATTCTCGTAACGTTATAATTCGTTTTGCTTTCGTTTACATTACTCATAAATGATAATTCGTTATATAATTAAACTTATTATTTTTTAAATTACCGCTTTTCATTTGCGATGGGTTTTTGTCTGATTTTTCCGTTGTATATTTATTATTTACCAGTTTATATTATTAATTACTTTCATAATGTTCCGGTACATTTATTAAATATTATTATAACTTTTTAATATAATGTCAAAAATACGCGTTTTTACATTTTTACATTTTAACATTTCCTACCAATTTAACCATCCTATGCGATTTCTGTTTTGTCTAATTTTTATCCTTACGCCTTCAACAATCGACTTTTCTATATCGCCTTCTCCATCCGTCTGTCCGCTGTTAGATTAATTTATAAATTCGTATCTATAATCGTTATTTTTCTTGTTTCCAAGTTGAAATTAATTCTTGTAGTTGTTCTTAGGCGTGATTATTAAACTTATCGTACCGACACTATTGTTTTTAGTTCAGCGGTATCGGTTTCAAAATCTTTCCGGTTATTCGGTTATTAAACGACAACATTAAATCATCGAAATTTTCTAATTTTTGATCAATTCTATCGATTTTTTATTTAGTTCATATTTCATTATGTCGTTTAATACTTTGCTACGATTATCGAAAATTTCGTGTTTAGAATTCTAAACATACCGTTAATTTGTTCATTTTGTTTTTTTTTGCCTTTCCTGAAACATTCCGTTTCCTCGTTATCATAATTCGTTTTAAGAAGGCAGGGCGTTTACATCTGTTATACTCGGATAAACTAGATTCGCGTATGTACCGTAATAATGATAACGTTGTTAATAAGAAATAATAATATTTTTTTACGAAACTTTATTTCGCACGAAAAGCGATAAATTGAAAAGGGAAAAATTCGCGAAGCAAAAATATTCGTTTAATAGTACGAACATTTTCACGCCAGTTAGCAACCGAAATTATTATACACCTCGTATTCTGCAGTCTAATATAAAACTAAACGGCTAATTTCAGTAATTGCTTGTCCATTACCAATTATCGTTAATGTTATTTCAAGTTCACGCTCTCCGAAGAAACTACCAATTAAATATTCATTAACTTTTATACATTTCTCTTAGGTTAATACGCGCTAACCAATATAGTCGCCCTGTCATTGTTCAAGGTCCCTTTTGTTGATACGAATATTTTAAATGTATTTACATATATATATATATATGTGTGTGTGTGTGTGTACGCGTTTGTGTATATCATATATATACATGTAGAAGTAATAGGTGGAATTTTCTAAGTCGTCGCGTCATTCGGCTGAATGTAATGAAGAACACAGACGTCTGTCAATTCTTTGTTTTTTCTATTTTATAATTTTCTTTATTTTTTTATTTTATTTTCTTTTAGTTTTACGTATATTAATCTGTCGACATACCTTAAGTACATTCTTAACAACTCCATGTATAATTATCCAGAAGGAACAGACGGAAAGAACTGTTCATATACGAAATGAGTTGTGTTACCACTATATCACGTTACATGTACACTCACTCAAACAGGACCCCGTATAGATTATAATGTGAACGAGACTTTATTTCGATGTAACCGATGTTATCTATATTACGAAAGGTTTAAAATTAGTTGTAGTACAACAGTTTCGAATGTGATTTATCATCGGATCAGCATCGATGAATTCAAAATGCTTTCAGACGTAACCTTGAATAGTTGTCCGAATCAATTTATGACAAACAAAAATGAAAATGTCAACGAACCGGCCAACATTCCAAATGTCATCTTTTCAAACGGGAAAGATAAAATGTTACCACTATATTAAACATTTCCAATAAACGACCGATTTAAATTACAAAATTCATTTGACCAAAAGTTTTAAAAATAATTTATCGCTTATAAATTAATCAAATTAACAATTGTACACATTATACGTGTATTTTTTAATTCTATGCGCTTTCCAGTGGAACCTAGGCTTCAACGACAAACTTCTGATCAAATGTTAGGATACTTTACTACAGTAGAAGGTGGAATTAGTTATCTAAGTAATATATCACGAGGACAAGTGCATTTTCGACAGAAGTGCATGACTCTGAGTATTTTACAGTCGAGAACTGAAATCCGGATACCTCCGTCCGCTTTAGAAGTTTATTTAAGTTGAGTTGTAGCGTTTCTGATTCAAGTGGTAAATCACCACATGGTAAGAATATAACCAAATCATCTGTAAATAATGATGCTCTTATAGGTGGTACCTATCATTTATGTCAATATTAAATAGGATTAAGGATAGCACCTTGCGGAACACCATTCTGTAGTGTTCGCAGAGTTGATAAAGTTGAGACGAACTCGGAATGTTCGGTCTTTAAGGAAACTGCTAATGATCGTTGAGAGTCTACCTCAAAAATTCCAATTGTACAGCGAGGTTAGGATCTTGTTTCTCCAGGTCGTATCAAAAGCCTTAGATATAGCTAAGAAGAGCGATAATAAGCGATGATTATTATTGGCTATCGAATTTGATATTTCATTGTGGAGGTAAACAGCTGGATCAATTGTTGACCGACCTGGACGAAATGCGCGTCGTTTACTGCTTATTGGTTGTTGATGTTCTAACTCACACATTAGACGACCTGCTATAAGTTTTTCAAATACTTTGCCTAGCACCGACGTCGGAGAAATAGGTCGATAGGAATCTACAGTTGAACAGATTGTAGACAGACTTAACAATGGGTAATACCAGCGCTTTTTTTCTCATGAATCAGGAAAGACACCCTCGTCCCAAATAACAGTCAGTACATGTAGAAGGACTGTTATGACGTTTTCCGGTGCATTTTTCAGCAGGCAAATATGAAACTGTTCTTCAATTGGCATATAGCGGATTTCAGCTCATTTAACGAGAACTGTATATGATTCTTTGTTTTTCCAAGTAAAATTTAATGGAATAGATTAAATTGTGTTTTTAAATTTAACGAAAGTTGGGTTTAGATTCGAGTCAATTGAGTTATTTGAAAATAATTCTGCAAATAAATTAGCTAATTGACTGCGGTTCATGATAATATTTCGATTTTACCTAATGTCAGAACGGATATATCACGTTAATGAAAAACTGGACAGAAAAAATGAAAAGTTCAATATGTTATGGATATTTGCCCAAAATTCATAATTTCCGTACGGGCCATTTTAAGATATCTCATACATCACACGTATGTAGAAAATTTCATCACCGAAATCTATACTCGTTTCCGAGTCGTCCGAGTATGTATATGTGAAGTGTTCGTTTAAACTATATAAGATATCTTATGAAATAATATGTATATATATATATATATATATATATATATATATATATATATATATATGTATGTATGTATTTTTTAATTTGCAGTATTGAACATCGCTGCCGGAAAGGCTCCTATGCAGATAAGTACGGAGTTAACCGGTGTACCGCAAAAAGCTGTAGATGGCAGCACTAGTTCATTTTTTAACGCGGAAACGTGTACACTAACTAAACCGGAAAGAGTGCCGTGGTGGTACGTGAATTTGTTGGAACCTTATATGGTTCAGCTTGTTCGGTTGGATTTTGGAAAACCTTGTTGCGGTAAGTCAAATATACACTCGCTTTCTAATGCTGACATCGAATGTGTCAGAGCGTTCGCTATCATATAGAGCTGATATTTTGTGGCTTCGCAAAGATACTAAATAAAATTTTTACAGTTTTTAAACATTCCAATAATAGCCTGTTCTATTTATCGAGTCAAACGCCTTCTACCGATAAATTCCATAAAATAATCGTAAACTCTTCGAAATAATTATCCGAACGTTATTATGTAGATGTCGCTCCGATTTTATCAGAAAACCTATACTTTTCTTCAAACAGATGTGAATTCGTAAGAAATTTCAACCTGCGTTTGGAATTTATCCGAATATTTTGCAATTCCCGGTCATGGGAGCAGAACTCTTTATCATCTTTATTTTCCTATTTAGAAACCATAAATAATCGGTTTTAGATATTCTCATTAATAAATTGTGTAAGATTTAATGCAGCTGACCGGTAGACAGGAAAATATATACGAAGTAAATTCAAGAAGATGTAAAAATGAAAACATCCGGAATTATAGAGAAAATAGCTCTATCCAGAAACCTTTTTCAATTCTTTATCGGGATAAATTGAGGAATTAAGGGAGAAAAAGAATATATCTGAGAATATTCTTCTGTTTCGAAGGAAATATAAATTTCTTTTCAACATTTTGTTCTGTAAATTTACATTTCTTCGGGTTGAACTTTACACGTTTGATGAGTTATTTCGCTATTATGCGTGTTTTACTTTATTTACGAACACATTTATTACACTTTGATTCTAAATAGAGTAACGTATTTCTCCCTTTTATTAAGATACATTAAATATGAAGAAAAAATTGGTAATAATAATTACGCATGATATGAACAATTATGAGTAATGATATCATATATATTTAAGACATATCTAATATTCCTTTTTTTTTTTTGTATTCTAAACGATATCCCGTTATCGGTCAATTACTTTCTCCTTCTCATCGTTACACACAAACACACACATGAATGGACATTTAAAATACGATGGAACACGTTCCAACAATAATACGACCTTTCTCACGAATAATAATGAACTTGATCCACGTATGTACGTTAAATACATAAAAATTAGTACATACATACATATAACAATAATAAATATAATGATTCTCTACAAAGTCCAAGGGGGGTCATTACTTTAGTAGTCCGATATGCAATCACCGTCGTTACTAGCCCACCCGGTTATTAATAATAATACGGTAGCGCGAATAGCCCGAGATAGTTTCAGAGAAGAAAAGAAAATATTCGCATTAAGACGATTTCCACCGGGTACGATAGATATCAGATTTCACGATTTTCGTATTTAGTTCTGTATGTGGGGAGTTTATTGTAGATAAAGATGATTCCTTTTATAATTAAACGTAGACCCATATCGTCGGGTGGATTTTACCATACAGCATAGTGTAACGTAATAAGACGATTTTGGAAGTACAGCACATAAAGAGTATATTCACTTTCGCCAATTCTATATAATTATAAAACAATTATCCCCCATTAAATTTCCACCATTCTTCCAACGACGAGAAAAAACAAAACATAATAACGAGAATACAATAAACTCTTTAAAATTTTATATATATATATATATATATATATATATATATATATATATATATATATATATATATATATATATATATATATATATATATATATATATATATGTATGTGAATTCATTCATATTTAATTTTATCTATTTATGCGCTCATTTTTGTAACAATACGTTAGTAATAAAATTGAAACGTAAAAAAAAATAAACAATTAAATTCATTTTCCATGAAGAGAAGAAATAATAATAGTAATAGTATTAATAATAATAATCTCGAAATCTTTGTTTGACTGTTGAATATAGAATTTGTAAAGCAACAAAATAATTGTGAATTAAACTAAATATAGACCTTCGTTCAAAATTTTACTTTTTAAATGTATATTCAATTCCCACCTAATTGCAAGTTTTTCTATCTCTTAAATCTTTCCATACGTGTTAAACAATATCGTTTCTTCGTCTTTTCGATTTTATCATTTCAATCAAACGCAATGCATTAATTACAGTCCATTTCATTTTTCTTGCAACTGCCGCTAGTTCGATATATATCTATACGAATATTTATATATGTATATTGTAATATTTAATCTTTAAATGTTTTACTTATCATTTTCTTATTATATGAGGAAAAATTATCATTATTGCGTAACTAAACTTAAGTAAATCTCTTTCCCGCGTTTATGAAGTGTCCATTTTCTGCTTCCAAATTAGTTTGTAAATGTAATATTAAGTTTAAAACTTAAAATGTTCATTTCAACTTTGAAGTAAATTTTGAATAAAGACGTCAGTATTATTTCCGGCAGCGATAAAAAATAGTAACAGAAAAATAAAACAGATATTTAACAGCAAAAAAAGTAACATATAATTATTACGCGCCCAAGTCAATAACTAAGACCTGTTTTTTATCAGCAGAACCGAATCAAATAGAACCCAAAGCTTAATACCCGTTATATCGCGCTGTATACATCTTATATATATATATATATATATATATATATATATATATATATATATGTATGTGTGTGAGTTTTTAAATACTCTCGTCAATCCATAAGCTTCAATTGCGGTGGAATTACGTTATATAATGATATCACCGCTATAGCTTATTTTTTAACGCGAATATTAACTGATTATGTTTGAATGAAAATTTTTATTAGTATTGTCCCATTAAAAGTTCCTTTTCTTCTTTCGAAAGCTTTTGGACGAACTTTTCCGCGAATTTTTAATTTCTCACTCCTCGATGAGTGCTTTGATTAAAGTAATTTATAATTTACAAAACTAAATTATGATGGAAGAATATATATATATATATATATAGTATTAAACTTTCTCGGGCATATTTAAAGCCAAATCTCTTATTATCTGGAAATCCAAATATATCTGAATTTTTTGCAAATATACCGCTTGATCGGATAAAAGCATTTTAAAACCAAAATGTACCTATAAAGATAGGTAAGCTTCAGTATCAAACAACAAATGTAATAAACATACAATGATTCGAGTCAAAAATTCGAACAGTCGGGTATGTCACAAGATTCGTCAAAATTGACCAGAAATTATTCCACCGCGATAAAGAGGCAAGACCACTGAAAAGATATCAGACGAAAGATCTAAACCTTACGGTTTAATTAGACAAATGGATAAACAAAATTTTAAGGATCGCCATTAATGAGTATGTGTGATATCTAAATTAATCTGGATCACTAAAAAGTAATTATTTATTTAACAATTATATAAGCGCAATAATTTCTAAATTCGTGAGGCATTTTGTTAATTTACGATAGCATACACATATTTTATTAACCTGATGCGCATGCAAAAACATACACACACACACACACATATATATATATATACATAAAATCTCGAAATTACTAATTAGTACAAACATGGGAATTAGTCATAAACAAATAACAAATAAATGTGGAAAAGAAAAACTCGTAAGTAAGGTCTTAAAAAATAGCTCGTAATTTGCTGAGTATAACATAAGCCAAATAATATTGAATTCAAACATCAATTAGAAAGCTCCTAATACTTTCATATTAAAAATAATACAACAGAATAATAAGATATAAATATAAACGAGAATAAACGAGATAACGATTCAAAGTTTGTTAAATTTATTTATTTATTTTATAACTGTGTATCATTTGTACTTAAATGGACAACAAGTAACAAGACGAATTATTTTAGGTAGGATGCTATACAAAGGATAAAGATTATTGCTGCATTCATCTTTCAGCGAGCATTCGTTCACATATATATATATATATATATATATATATATATATATATATATATATATATATATATATATACATATATATATATAAATCAAAAAGCAATTAGAAAAATTACTAATTTTTAAAACAAATTAATAATTCTGCTTTTCATCAGTTACACCATTTTAAACTTCAAATAATTAATAATAAATAACAAATACATTATATATTCGTAAATAATAACAATAAGATAAATAATACCTACATGAAGAATATATATTTAATTCATAACCATTAATATTTAGCACATGTTTTTCAAGACTGAGATGCATGTCAACAGGTCCTTTTATAATAGAACACAATTTTGAATGCCAAACATTAAAGACTAAGCATAGTCACGATGTGGTCTTTAAAATGAATTCATGTTACCGTAAATTATCGTTATTCCTTAATTATATTACTTCTAACATTTTCTAATAATTTTTGTTAAATTTTTCTTTCTATACGTAAAGTATGAAAGTTTTGATTAATATTATTTCAATTCATCGCAGCGTTCGGTGTATCAAATTTATTAATTAAGTATATTTCTTATATATTATTTTTTAATTATGCATAATTTATTTATTATTAATTATTTGAAGTTGAAAAAGGAATAACTGCTGGAAAGCTTAATTACTTAATTATTTTCAAAATTTTATATACATATATTATATATATGTAGATAGATAGATAGATAGAAAGAGAGAGAGAGAGAAAGATATGAATATGTATATGTATATAGATTAGATATAAACATATAGATTTAGATATAAATGTAAACAACTACCAAACATAACGTGTAATTATATATGTATATATACAACAAAATTTCTATGAAACTCTAGAATCACGGCACTTCATGAAATATTTTATCTATAATCTTAATTTCGATAACAGCAGATTAAAGAAAACGAGCGCACTAATAATAATAATAATATTTATTTGATACGAAAATGCACAATATAAACAGAAGTAAATTTCAATACAAGTTTGTGCAATAATAATAATAATAATAATAATAAACGAAATAACATAACGCTGACACGTATCGAAATATCATAATCACTCATATTAATATTAATAAATGAAATATTTGCGAATAAAATTTTATAGCGAGTGCGTATTAATTTAGCGAATTTTATACAAATATAATTTTTTCAGACAGACGATCAAGAAAAAAAATTGTTACACGTAAATAAGTCAATAAAACACGTACAGTTTAAAAACCTTATTAATACAACTTGGCATCTTTGCAATAAATATGACGCGTTAAATAATGGCGAAAAAAAGATGTAAAAACGCTAAATTTCGTACAGAAAGTTCCGCAACATTTATTATTACACTATATTCCTGCATATCTTCTTTGATGCAGAAATATACTTGTGACAGCTAAGATTTGAGTAATAGAACATGGGGTAAGACTGCCTTTTTAGTTTGAACAGAAGTCCCTCATGCTACACACGATCAAATGCTTGAGACGCATCCAGAAATATACCAGCACAATACTGTTTTTCTTCAAAGATTGTTGATATAATATCAACATCACGGTGAACCTGATGAACAGTGGACTGGTTATTTTGAAAACCGAACTGGTGATCAGGAAGCACATTATGTTTATGTAATATAGGATAGAGGCGTTGTAATAGTAGTTTTTCTAGTACCTTCCCTAAAAGGGGCAGTAAACTAATTATACGATATGATGATGCATTATGGCGAGGTTTATTTGGTTTAATCATTTTGACCATCGAAAACTTCCACTCAAGTGGAAAGTACATTTCCCTTAACACCGAATTATATATGTATGTGAGAAGGATGATGGCTCGTTTAGGTAGATTTTTAAGGACTTCGGAGGTGATGCAGTCAAACCTCGGAGCTTTTCTTGTTTATTATATTATTTACATCAGCTGGACTAAATGGTGCAATAGGTAGGGATAACTGGAGCGGTACATCTAGTTATTTAAAAATAAGAACAGAATGCTGGTTATCAGTAATATTCGGATGAGGAGTAAGCCCTTCAGAGAGGTATTTAGCGAAGGTTTCAGATTTTTGTTCGGGTGATTTAGTCCATGAGCCGTTTTCTAGCTGCAGTGGATGTGAACTTTCCTGATAGTTAAGCATTCTTTTTGCTGCTAACCATAAAGTTTTATTGGTCGCTGACAGGTAAGCTGTGTGGTTTTGAGTGTGTTCGTTCCTGAAATTCGGGAGGCGTGATTTAAGCAAAAAGCAAAAGGTGTTATATTTTCGTTTGGCCGATGGATGCCTAGTTCGACATTTATTGTTGATGAACTGTCTGACGTGAATAGGAACATTGTACATAAATTTCGGCAAGGAAGAATAATCGCTAGCCTCCCAAGTGGCATGCTGAATATCAGATCGCGAACTTTAATTAAAAGACAGATTTATTCTAGACCAATAGTTGCAGTTCATATAGCTCGTGAGTATTAAGAGAATACTGATTTTCTAACTGTCGCTTATTTCCGAATATGCTTTTAAACGATTGTTTTTACAATAGTGGTTTGATGCGGATTTTTGTTTCTTCTTCGCGACGCATTATACTATACGTCAATACAGGTTGATATAAAGCGAAATAAATCCGTAATAAACGCTCGCGGGGAAAGAATTGTCTTGAAAAAGTCAATTTTCCAGTAATGTAAATAGTGCGACTGTCGTGTATGACGCCTAAATATTTAATTTGACGCACTCTTTCAAGTAATGTATTGTTAATAATAATAATAATAAAATAGTAACCGTAATAATAATGACAAAAGAAAAGTATTTAGGAAGTCAAAAAATTAACTACAACATCATTAACATTAATTAGGAATAAACGTACTATTTTAAATTGTAAATTACCGTTATACTTTTCGTCGCTGGTGATAAAGCCGATTTATATTTTACATATATATATATTATATGTATATATATGGTATATTTGCGAATGCGAGCAGAATTAAAGTCAAATACGTCAGCACTGTAATTCTTATCAGTCGCATCGTACCGAATTAAATTTCTCCGTTTTCACGGCGACATAACCGCGTTATTATAAATGATAAAAATCCGGCGCTGGTAATCGTATGTATCGCTTCGTTTAATTAATTAACGAGTAGTACACGGTACAAACAATCAAAAATAAATTGTCACAAAATTAAAACAATATACACGGGAAAAAAACACCTTAAGTTAATTAACCGATTAACAGAACCCTAAAGCGTGTATTATTGTAAATGGCGAATTATACACGTAACTTATTATATTACTTAAGTTCATTCGCGCAATAATTCTTCCTTCCTAATAATTTGCCAAATTAAAACTTATCGTCCGCATTTTGAAGACAATTAATAACTGTACCACTATATAATACTAATGGTGAGAGACGGGGGGAACAGTGTGAAACGAGTAACACTTTGGTGTCGATATATATATATGTATGATACTGATTGAAAAAAAAATGTCGTTTAATCTGCCAGATAATCGGTATTCTTTATGAGCTGTCTTCATTATTGAAGGTTGGCATCGACACCTTTCACTGTTTCAAACCATGGTTGTCGGTCCCTTGCTAAATAATCCGTATTAGAAAGACTTAAAAGAAATTTAACTTTAATTACGTCGTCTACATCTTTCCGGTGTCCTATAATAATAATAATATAATCTTGAACCTCTCGAACCTCGTCAAATTTTATATAGCAATAAACGTTACAAAAACCTTTAAACTATTTTATACATATTCAGCGCCTTCCTTCAATTACCGCAAAAATGGAGATTTGCTTTCATAAAATGTCCTCTCCTTTGTACAAGTGTCAAACGTTTATTTAACTATAAAGTACAATTCCCCATTTTCCATCGGTTTATTTTCAGTTAATTACTGACTTCGATACTTTTAACTTACATAAATCAGTCACTTTCAAATTCTTTAATTCCGTTGGCAAGATTATATACATATTTACACTGATGTCTATAAATCTCCCGATAGAATTGGTTCCGCATTTACTATTCCTTCTATTACGAAAACGTTTAAACTATCTAAATTTTCTTCAGTACTTACAGCTGAGTGTCATACTACTCGCAGGCGGTTTTGCTATTACGTTTCTGTAAATATCGGTCAAAATGTAGTAATTTTCAGCTCTCAAAGCTATTTTAAATTCCGGTTTTCCATCAATCTATGACATTCCAAGAAATATTTACGATCTATATCTGAAACACGTTGATGTCAAATTTGTCTCGATTCCAATGATACCGTTAGCAATCTTACTACATTTATCAGAAATTAATTTTCCGCATAACGAATTTTGGAGCCGCGCTTGGATGTATTGCTAAACAATTCAGGAATATTCTTCCTTCGATTCCAGTAATTCCTTGATTATTCAATCATCCTAGCAACATAGAAAACAGGATTTCATTTATCCCTATTATATGACGCCTAATACTTAATGTCAACAACATTCCACTCGTTCTATTCACACGTAAATTAGCCCGTTCGTCATTCTGTACCCATCATCGCGATGGAAAACAGATCGCCGATGAAAATCACCTATTTTCCAATTGCAGTTATTATAGAATCTATCAGTAAAAATTCTTACCACGTATTATAAGTAAAGGAATCCCTCTCCCAACTAATCTCAGACGCTTGCTCAGCTCATATTAACGTATACATGATCATATTCAATTACATATCAGTCTGCGGTATAAATATTTAATAAGACATATTATCCATTTCTTACAGCCCTGGGTGGAATCACTACCGCCCAGAGAAAAAAATAAAATATAAATAGGGTTATTAAACGACAATAAATAAAAATAATTTGAAGTAGTAGACCGGCGGAAAAGAATATTTGATTTCGAATTTTAAAACTGTTTCTACGATATCGTCCAATGATTACGATGTTTCGTATCAGGAATCGATCATAGATGATAAAATATGCACATGTTAAAGCAAATCGTAATGTGTAATAAATATATATATATATGTGTGTGTGTGTGTACTTATTTATTTATAAATTATTATTCTTTATCCGCCGTCTCCATTTCGAAAGTTGGCGATCTACAATCGAAAATAATGCCTATCAACCACCTACCAGAAAAGTTCTAATGAACATCTGAACTATTTCTTGAGATTGCCTATCATGTTGTTTGAGGTATTCTCCTCGATCTTCGAGATGAGAAATGAAAACATTGAACAAGTCTGACGTATGAAGTATTTAGGAACATACTCGAAAATAATTTTACTTCCAAACGTGAGATACATAGTAGATTATAAATAAACAATGAAAAACTAATTAAATTTTTATGTATAAAAATACCGCCAAACTTTTCAGCTATTAAGCCATTATCAAGTGGACATAAAAAAATAAAAGATAAAAATATATAAAATTTATAAAAAAATATGAAAGGGAAGAAATAAAAGTACGAGAAAAAATGTAAATAATAAAATAAGGAGATTAAGAATAATTTACTAAATTCGGTGATAAATTTTTTCATGAAGAATTACTTTTTTGAAGTATGTTATAAAATTTTTATTATTTTTGTGGCTACTTAATGTAATTGCTTATGTATAAATTTTATATCGTCGATTAATTTCTTGTGTTGTTTACCACATTCACCGTCGGATTATTTTAAAATTAAATCTGTTTTTTCACTTTATTATTTTTTGTAATATTGTACATCTAAATTAAGTATTTTCTTAAATTTTATTTTATTTTTTCCCTTTTATATTTTTTATGAATTGTACATATTTTTATATTTTACTTTTTTATGTCCATTTGATAATGTCTTAATAGGATATATAAAAATCTGATGATTTTATTCCACCATTTTACAGTTTTTCTTTTGAATGGATAGTAATTCTGTAATTGATCAGCATGGTCAACTCCTGTTTTATTCTTATTATAGGCCGTAACGCATTCTGGTTTTAATTTTTTTCCATCTTTTGTCGGCTCCATTCCTATTGTATTATTTGTGGAGAGAATCAACACATCTCTCTTATCTTTCCATTTTGTGAATAATAAAGGTCCATATCTTTTACACACAATTTCTCCTTTTTTAATTATTTGGGAAACTGCGTCCTTGGGCAACAATTTTCTATTGCTCATTACAGTGCCCACTGCCGCATTACCGTTGTCCAACAGACTCTGGAATAATAACGGGCTGGTGTAAAATCTATCCATATATATAACGTGATTTTTATTGTAATAATCTTGCGATAATCTGTTTACAATATCTTTGACGGTATTTGCAACATTTGATTTTCCTGCATACACGTCCACATTTAAAATATAAGCTGTTTCCACATCAGTTAACATAAAAAACTTTATACCATACTTGTGCGGTTTATTTTTCATGTAAACACGAAAATGTACCCTTCCACGAAAAACACAAATTCCTTCATCGATACACAAATTTTGGTTGGGTAAATATGAGGATTTGCTTTGTTCAATAAAATTGTTCAAAACAGGACGAATTTTAAAAAGAGGATCATATCCATTTGGCCCTTTTGGAACATAACGTTCATTGTTATTTACATGTAACATAAATAATATTGCTTTAAAACGATCTCTGGGCATTATATTCGAACAGAAGGGATTTAGGTATCAGGTTTATGGACCAAAGACATATGAAAAAAAATTGCAAAAAATCCATACATTTCGTGGAGCTGAATGGTTTTCCAGTTGTTAAACATAGAACCCCTGGTTAATTTATTATTACGTTTTAATTTTTCTATATTTACTCGTGCGTACCTATTTGTCTCTGTTTTAATTTGCTTTACAAATTCTTTATGGAAAAATATTTCAAAAGTCAATTTCGCTTGAAACATCTGTTAAGGGACACACTGGACCTGATACAGATTGAAAAACACGAAAACACGGCCTATCCACTTCAAAGGTATCCCATTCCCATTTGCATCCTACATGTTGGCCTCTTTGTAGTTCAGGAATTAAAATTGCGGGGGGAGAATTTTCTTCAACACGTTCTTGTGAAAGATAATTCTCCTCCAAGTTATACTCATTATCAGTATTGTTACATTCCTAAGAGAAAACAAAATAAAAAGGAAGCCAGTTAGATCATAAGTGGATTAGCTGAACTCGTAGTGAATAACATAATATTAGGTACCAAAAGTACGAGTTTTTAATGGTCGGTTTCCTATAGATCAATAAATTTGTGGTCAAAATCATGGCAAAAGTCTTTCTAAAACATTAATAAAAATTTTGGTCCGGTTTTAACCGAAAAAACTGAATGAAAAATATTACCATTCCAATTCTAATATCTAATAATTGTTGGAATAATGTGCCTACGTCAAACAAATACAATTATGATCTTCTAATACAGATCGATAACTTACAAATAAATCAGAATACAGTATTTTTTATTTACAATAACATTATTAATATGTTTATAATTACACTTACTGCACTTTCTTCAAGTGGAAATAAATCATACGGATATAATGGTTTTAGATCACCAAAAATTGGCTCAATTTCATTGTCATCGTCATCTAAATTATTTTAAATTTCGTAATCGGAATTATTGCAAACAATTTCTAAGATGGTTTTTCCGTTCAAATCTTGTGGCATTGTCACGTCAACGGTTAGTACACAATAGGTATGAAAACAAAGAACTACGGATAATAACGCATTCCTGAACTCGGACAGCGAAGTAAATATGCTTGTACGCGCGTCATTTCCGTTTTTATTCCTCTTCTAAAAGAGGCACAGGGGAGGTAAAAATAGTTATTTATAGAAAAAAGAACGCTGATTCTGCCTATGTAAACGGAACCCGTCTACGACACTTACTCAACGAGATATTTCAGTTACAAATTACGAATCCGTCTGTGACACGGGCATAGACTGCAAAGACATTGCAATTTAAAAATCAACCGTCACCAGAGAATGATTTCAAATCCGTCTGCTAGAAGGGCACAGTCGCACGTAAAGGAAATGTTTTCAAAATGCTCGACCGCAATATGTTAAGTACTTTCTCGTTGTTTATTTATTTTCTAAAATCACTACATTCCACCCTATTCAGATTATATATATATATATACATAGGGTTGAACATTGTACAAGTAGATGTATATAATAGTTTTATATACTTACATATATATATATATATATATATATATATCTTTATATGTGTATATTTGTTCTTCTTTCATAATACATCTCCTCCGAACGTAGTGTGGCGATAACAGCCATTTCTATCAGTTATCCTAGCAAGCCATGGTGCCACGATGTTTTTTTTCCTAGTTCAGACTTTTATTTTTCTTCTCAGAACCAGTTGAAGAGCTCTGGTATTTTCTAATATTTCACCCATGTCCACCTTTTTATGTATAAAGTAACTTTTTTTATTTGGACACATTTTCGAACGTCTTCATTCGAATATCTGCGCGTGGAATCTTTAACAAACCGCTGTGAATGAATATTCCTTGTAGCTTTCAGCTCTCAACTCGTTACCAAAGTGCTGAGAAAACTTTGAACGAGGCGCATACGTAGCTTCAA
Source organism: Coronaproctus castanopsis (assembly GCA_032883995.1). Taxonomy (NCBI): domain Eukaryota; kingdom Metazoa; phylum Arthropoda; class Insecta; order Hemiptera; family Monophlebidae; genus Coronaproctus; species Coronaproctus castanopsis. The sequence continues at coordinate 105,134,616 of CM065052.1, read as the reverse complement.
ACTATGAATATCCTTTTTCTCCTAGTTCCGAAAGACGCTCTCACTTTTTCGATTCTCGTCTTTATTTCTACGATTTGATCGTCTTCTTTTAAGGACCGATATGCCTAATTTTAAGTATTTATCGTCTAGGTCCATTTATTTTTGAACAATATAAATTCGAAATTGTGTCTGCGGAAGTATGAGATTTCTTCTTATGTATCACGGCATCCGCTTCATTTTTACGACGTTCCGCGTTCAAGACTGACTTCGCAAACGCGGTTAGAGTTTGTTGTGACGATCGAAACTTATTTTTAATAACAATGAAGAAATTACATTAAAGTTCATATACAGTTAATACTTAATCGCAAGCATCACATATTATATGCATACGCGTTACAACAATATTTCCATTTTTAATAAAAATTCGTATTTATTAACCAGTAAGAACAATAATTAAACTTTCACATATTGAAAACTGAGGTAAGTGTATCTGCTCATTTTACTAATAGTAAAATCATTAATAATAGCAAAATTCTGATTCCGTTGTGCGAGTACTACTTATTAAATATGCGAACGTGTTTAATTTTATCATCAACTTTGAAATAGTATTAAAAATTATTCATTATATTATACTATTTGTTACCTTACCTGTACGGACATAATAAAAAAATATTACTTAATTTACTATAATAATTTTATTTTTTAAATAATTTATAATTATTTAACAGGCGTGTAATATATTTTTCTTCTTGTCCTCAATCCGTAGATTGGTGAACAACCCTTCACGATATTCGATCCTTTTAAACTACCATTACAATTGCTTTATTCGGGTTTTCCCTTAGTGAACTGCCTACCATGTTGCTCCTGTATCTTTTATTTTTTGCTCGATGTATGTTTTTCTGTCTCCCTTTAAATAGCTTGTCTTTTCGTATGTTATGCTTTTAAGAAGCGCTTCCCAGTTTTCAAATTTATACTTTTGCCAACTGTAAGGATTGCTTTTATCGGAGCCCGTTTTTGCTAGGTTAATTCACGTTGTGCTTTTCCTATTAAGCTTCTAAGATATATGTGACTATATATAATATTTTTTCTTATTATTCATTCAATTACGAATAATTTTCCATCGATATTTTTTTAGTCGTAATTTGAAATTTTACACATTAAAGAAAGTACGGTTATTAAATTCGTGAAGCTTAATCGTAATTAATTTTTTACTTTTCACAATTATTTATTTATTTAAAGTAATTCATCAAAATCGCAATTAAACGAATTTTTTAAATATAAATTATAATTCTTTTCTTTAAGTTCGACCTCTACCAAAGATGCGAAATAAAATTCTAATCCAGAAGTTGAGTAAAATTCCTATATAAAAATATTTAAAAGTTAAAACTAAAATAGCCTGTTGAAAATTACTTTAACATCGATATAAAAAAAGACTAAGAACTTTAATTGTTAAGTCGTTTGAAATCTAGTACAAACGTAGTAACGTGCGTCAGATTATAGTAAAGAACTAACAAATTCCAGCTTTCAATAATAGTAACATGTACAAATTGTGCTAACAATGTTGAGTCTACCAGCCTTATCAATTTTGATCGACTTAAATCTTCGCGGAAATTACCGACTCGAAAAGCAAGGTGACGGCTATCGACAATAAATGGATAAATGGAATGTGTCAGATACATTGATTGTATTATTTGTTAAATTTTACATATATTATCTAATTAGATGGTCATAGGAAAACCTATTAAATAAATACATATATTTCGCCAGAGGAGGATTAGTAGCTATATGTGTGTATATATTAACTAATTAGATGGTCATAGGAAAACCTATTAAATAAAGTCGTCGTCGAAAATCGAAAAAAAATTTGGGTCAATTTTGGTTGGGTGACTTTTTGGAATTTCAATTTTGGAAAAATTTCGATAGAATCGATTTGATAGATATTAAAATGACGAATTCGAAACATGAAACCGTTTTTCGTTACGATCGGTAGGTCTCGAGTTACGAATTTTCGAAAATCGCTGACCTGCCACATTTGGCAAGGCATAGCGAGCAACGTAAAAATTTTTGAACGATTCCGACTTTGGAAATAGTCATTACTATATAAGATCTATGGTATAAAGCGAAAAACCCGCGAAAAAAAATTTCAAATCGAACTCGAAAATTTCAAAGGCCCCCGTCTTCGATTTTTCGAAATTTCGATTTTTTCGCAATAATTCGCGAACGATTCAAGTTACGCGTGATTAAAATACGCGTCTAACGATGGTAGTCGCGTATTTTTATAGCGAATACTCGTCGAGAAATTGGGGTTAAAGGATTTTGGGGTTTTGGACCCTTTTTGCGGTCCCTGTCAGAGATAGGGGGTTCTGGTTGGGCTTAAAAGAAAGTAGACGTCGAAATCTATAATTTATGTTATAACGTAAATGTTTTAAAAATTAATCGATAACGAGAAATCGCGAATTTAAAATTTGATTTTGATTTTTTTTAAAATTTTCAGCCATTTTTGGTCGGCGGGTTAGTAGCTATATATGGGTATATATATATATATATATATATCGAGGGCGGGTTAGTAGCTATATATATGTGGAAGATTTTTGCAAACCTTTTTTAATCATCAATATATATTAGGTTTTTTGCGCTATAAATCGCTTACGATTAGAGATACGAAAAAAATCGTTATTAACTAAGTACATGGTCATAGGAAAACCTATTAAATAAATACATATATTTCGCCAGCGGATTATAACTGGCGAGATTATTTTTATAGCAGCGGGCGTGTCTTAAGTTCAACAGCAACTGCAGTATGACGTCATTTGGACGAATTTGATTTTATCCGATGAAATATATACCTAAACGTATTTTTAAAATATATATATATATATATATATATATATAAAATAAAATATAAATTAACGATATACTTCCCACTTGCGGAGGCCATTCAAAGGCGGGTTTATATTCCAACTAAACTGCCACGCGGCAAGTTGTTACATATAGGAATGGATATTCGTGAATAACTCGGCAAATTTTAGTCGGATTTTGGCAAAACCTTTTTTTGTTTTGTTCCTAATCATCCCCTAATTATACCATACATGATAGGTAGCCCCTAGTTAAGATATAAAAAATAAATTATTATTATGAACGTTGTTCCGCGAAAAAAAAATTAAAATCACTCAAATTAATTAATTAATAATCGTAATTTGCTTTTCTACGGGCATTTAATTTTTTTTTTCTATTAGATAAATTGGAGCAATCTGCTAAGAATGATAGACATTTAAAATACGTGCAAAAGTGTCTATAACCTCTTTATTTCTTCGAAAATAACTAAATTATCTAAAAGAATATATAAATAACGAAAAGATATTTGCATTACACGTTTAGATTAAATTCAAAAATATAGACGACCGATCGATAAAAATAAATACTTTCCGACGCCAAAAATCGATAATAACAAAACGCGTATGAAACTGATCGATGTATAAAACGTCTAAGGTGAAAGTTGTAACCCATAAAGATATTTATCGAATGACACAATAGAAACCTGCGCCTAATTTTAAAATAATAATAATTATTATTATTCGCATAACCGAAATCGCATTGTTTAATTTTCTAATACGTTTAGTTCGGTGTCCGGAATACATTAAAACGAGTAGTTCGATTTGTTCGGCGCACTAATAAGCAAATATTCTCACGAACATCGTCGTCGTACGGCGTCTCATATTTATTTTACAGACGTCCGTTATTTATTTAATCATCACACTACTATTATTATTATTTATTATTTTCGGTGATAATAATAGTTTTTATTAATGTCGTCATTACTCTTATCGTTATTATTATCGTTATCATTGTAATAGAGAATAACTTTCATCGTGATAAGAAAGTGCAAAATTCGTGCAGAAATTTAAATAGTTCCACCGTCTACGATGATACTGAATTCACAGGCATAATCAGCACGTGCCGTTAACGTAGCTTTATTTCATCCTGAAATAGCAGCACCATTTTAAACAACGACACTCTCGAATACCGCTTTCTACCATAATTACAAATTCATCGGAAGGATCGATGGAAATATTTCGATTTTAATCACTCAACTAGAATGCATTATATTACTAAACAAAAGTTAGATAGTAAAATTGTTCTTCGCTGCTATTAATAATTAGACGGGTGTAAAAACGTCTGAAAATGTCAAAATTAAATAAAATAAAAATACTATTATATTCTATCACAATATATATTTTTAATAAAAACAGTTTACTAATTTCACTGGTTACAGCATCATTAACAGTGCCATCGATGGAGTGTTATATAGAAAATTGAATATTATTAGTAATCTTCGCTGTTGTAAAGGTTCCAACAGACAATTGCAAAAATTTCTCAATACACTTTGAATAGCAAAATTTTCTATAGAACACTCCAACTTAATTTTTTTGACTTATCTATCGCTTTAATCAATAATCAGTAACATGTTTCGTAAGCCTACTTACACAGGCTGTATCATCTCTTCAGATTCCCTTCATTCAATTTCACGAAAAAAACTACATTCATCGTTTTCAATCGGTCCCTTTCAGTTCAGAAACTTATTCTAAAGAACTCAAACTTATCAAGCCACATCGCAACTGTCAACGGCTATAACGAAATTTTAATTAATTTTCCGTCTTATTCTGGTAAAACTTTTATATATGCATATACAAATAAATAAGTATTTAAATCTTCTGTGTAGAAAGCCCTTTACAAAATGTGTACTTATATTTAAGAGCAACAGTCACGATAACAAAACATAGTCTCGACCATTATCACGTTATACGCCGTATGTATTTACTGTTTAACTACAAACTTTAACTTAAGAATATTATCTACTTCTTCTTCTTCTTTTGGTGCATTACGTCATTGATGCGTTGGCTGTTTTTACTATTTCTTGCTGCTTCCATTAATTCTCCAATTCCTTTTATTCCCGTCCAATCTTTTACGTTCATTATCCATCCGAACTTCCTTCTGTCCCTTGGCCGTTTTCCTTTTATTCTACTTTGTAATATAGTTTGTATTCTTCTCCACGAATTATGTGACCGAAATACATTTATCTTTTCTGTACGATAAATGCCCTGCTAACTGATGCTCTTTTCAAGACTTCCGCATTTGTTACTTTTTCTGTCCGAGATATTCTCAGCAGGCGTCTCACCACATTTCCATTGCCTTTAGTCGTTTTCAGATATCTTCTTTATCGACCATGTCTCCACGCCGTATAGTAGTACCGGCTATATATAGAAATTAATGACCTTTAACCTTATACGTAAGGGGAGCTTTGGTTGCAGAAGTACATTACTGAGTCTTGTAAATACGTCTTTGGAAGAATATTATAATTTAGTTTATATAAAAAAGAAAAAATATCGTTTTATCAACGATGACAATGCTTGCCGGTAAATTATTAATATATTATTATTAGTAGTATATCACTATTGCAACTATTGATACTAACAGCAAGTTCTTATTATTACTACTATTATCATTATTGTTATTATTAAGAAAATATGTACAAATACAGGAACAGGATCATTCATATATATATATATATGTAAGTGAAGACAAATAATACATAAACTCACTGCGCAAGGTGTGAGTTGTAATCGAAGTCTTCCAAAAAGTCAGAATTGAATTCTCTCGGTTATTATAACTGTTAGCAGGTTGAAAACAAAAAATAAAGAAATATAATCATTAGCAACCCGGTTAGAACAGTTGTAGTATACGACCGACGATGAAACAAAACTATATTATATATACAAATAAACTGTTAATTTGGATATTAATTAATTAAACGCTTATCACGAATTAACGATATTTCTCATTCAGTTCAAGCTAGCAAAGCAAAAAGACAAATCGACGGTTCGCGAAGAAAACATATAGAAAAACGAATTAAGTGAACAGTTATCGGTTCTGATAAAATTGTAAATAGGTAATAAAGTAAAAAAAGTATTTCGGGAAGAATTTAATAAAGACATTCCAAACGTATCGTCGTTAAACAAGTTATGCGCACAATGCTGTTGTACAATATAGTAGTACGAAGCCCGTCAAGTATATTGTTAAAAAATCTCATCACCACCGAAAACTAACGTTATAATACTGTCAGACATTAAAACATCGTCGAATAGACTATGACGATACAAAGGTTAGCTAAATTGAAACGGCACAGATCACGTAGTTAGACGGATAAAAAGTGGAAGTGAAGAATAACACAGTGAGTATAAGACAACACTAGTGGTTAGATGACACGATGACATCCAAAGTAGTTGAAATCTTTATGAACATAGTATGGATATTGCAAATAATTCCATAGTTCGTTATAATCATCCATCGATGTATTCTTTCTTCGATGATCGTACATTTTCAGTTAATTCAGTTCACCTAACAATTAGACTTGATCGCATATAAAAAGATTATATTTTTTCTAATTTTATCTATCACTCATTTTTAATTACCAACCTGTGTACACCTACTTTACTCGAATATAGATAATACCCGAGACAAAGTAAAAATAAATATAATTCACTGGACGTGGTTTATCAATTTCGTTCCAACATACGCACACATTTCTTATATATATATATATATATATATATATATATATATATATATATATATATATATATATATATATATATATATATATATATCGCCGAGTCATTTACACTTCACCCCGTATAACATCATACGCCTTTTTCGCATATAATTATTCCTTCGAATGCTAATCCATTTTTAACATAAAAATAGTGTGCAGTAGCTGCTCAAGTTTGGCAACCGACAATACGACTATGATGATGATGACATATGTATATTTATTTATTTATATGCGGTTCACATAACGGCTTATGCCAATTACAATACGAACACTGAGAAATAAATAATTGAATAAACGTATACAACTTAATTAAATCACAACAATTTGAAAGAAAAAAAATAATAATATTACACATTATTAAAATAATAGTAATAATAATAATAATAATAATAATGTTGATGTAATATCTGACTATTCAATGTATCGATATTTATAAGTTTTTTTAGTAATATCTTTGGTTTATTTGTAACATTTTTAACAATAGCTTGAAAATGATGTAATAATCGAAAAGCTTCGTGTTTATGTAATAAATTTTTTAGTGATTAACTTCGATTTTATTTTGTTTTGCTAAAAAAAAATAATAATAATCATAATAATAAAAACATTTATACAACTTCATATACAATACATAAACACAGTCACTCACAATACAGATTTGAATTTATACACAACGGGGAAAAAACAAACAATTGTGCACACATGCGCACACACATACACACTCGTTACACTGGAAAGTTTACGGAATGCTGCACATGAACAGAAATGCATGTGTACACTAGTCTGCGGTAACGAAAATTTCGAATGTATTCGTGTGTACGTGTGGAAAAATAGAATAATAATTTAAAATTATAAAATCAATAACTCGAACCAGCTATCCACGAACAATGCGAACACTTTTCTTACAGTAATGACAAGTCAATAGAGACGAAGTTGGACTAAAGAAGTATCTGCTTCGAAAATGTATATCCAAATGCGGATGAGTTTTAAGTAACAAGTTATACCGGCGGAAAGTAGACACCAACGGTGAATTAAAACGAAAATTAGTAGGCGAAAGCGATATATGAGTTCTTATGAACAAACGAAAAAATTGACGATATTACATTTTAAAGCGTTCTATTTTTTGAAATTCTGCGACAATAGATATGATGATCTACACTTCGTAATGATGAAAGAACACCATCCCAAAAAACGCCTTCATAAAAAACAGCGAGAGCTATATCCGTCGTTTAACAATACAGAAAATCACAGTTTCTTGTGGATTGCGAAAACTTAAGTCTATTTAATTTTAAACGTTATGTATACATACTTTCACACACATATATATATATATATATATATATATATTTTATATATATATATATGTGTGTGTACAACATATAACTAAACATAAATCTAGTTGACATGAGGGAAAAAGAAATGTGTAACAGAGATAAAAATCATTTACCAGTGTACCAAGTTCAAGAAAAAAAAACTGATTACGTACAACAACAAAAACGATGTTTTTGAAAAACGTTTTATATATATATATATATATATATAAAGTATAGTAAGGGAATCACAATACATAACCTAGCGTGACAAGTTTTATCCGCATTTTTATAGGTCGTTTTCTTTCACTTTCTATTTCTTTGTAGGGATGTCAGTTGTTTTTTTCTACCACTACAGTTAATTTACAATTATTATTATTTTGTAGTTATTATTATTATTATTATCCATCGCATGCATTTTTCATCATTCTTAATAAATAACACTTCAACACGTCAGACGATCACGATCACGATCTACGTAGAATTCGTTTAAAAAAATATAAAATCGAATCTGCACCGGAAAGAAACACGATAGTTCAACATCATAACACCGGATATTCGGATATTCGCTCATCTCATCCATCCGTACGTAATTTAATTTAACAATCGGCAATTACGATGTATTTCAAAATAATCGGTAAAATTTACACTTCGTCCCTCCCTGTGCAGGATCACTCGCACTGGTCTTTCCCACGGATCGGTACTTAGTCCAATTCTGTTCAATCTTTACATCATCTCTGATAGTTAATTTCTTACGCTGATGACCTTATCCTCTTTCATCAGAGCAATAACCTCGATCCCGATATCCATAACTTAACACACGGTTTACAAGTTCACAATACCCGTTTTATTACCTCGGATATACCTATCAATTTTGATAAATCTGCTGCCATGATTTTCATGTGTGGTAACAAAACACATCTGTCCAAATCTAACTGTAGACCCTAAATTGTCATGTGAACCCCGTATAGACATTTCTATCTATCTGTCTGCAATCTTCCCACATATTAGATCCCTCTCCTAAACAGATGAGATGACGATCCTTTGTATTTCTCATTTATTTGTTCTAAACTCGACTGTTGTTCCTTTCTTTATGGTGATACTTCAATTCGCCTGTTAATCAAATTAGAATTCAAGACCTTTACGTTCGATTAATTTTAGGCTCCCTTACATACACTCCTATTTCCTTCCTTTCTTCTCATCCCACATCATTCTTCTCTCTTCCTCCGGTGCTAAACTCTATCCTTCCGTTTCACATCAAATTCAAAACTACTGACACTTTTATATCCAATTTTAAATCGTATTTTGCAGAAGACATCATTTCATCAGTTCTGGTATTCCTTTACTCGCCAATACTTCCTATAAACTCCGAAAATATAAATATATCTTACTTTCCCGCCTGTCCTTCACTTTATTTTACTAATTCATATTCAACTCATAATTAACACAACTACCTTTACGTTCTTCTCATTCTCTCATATTAATTTCAACTCAATCATACTTAAAAAGTGGCATAGTCATCTTCCGGTATTTTCAGATGGGTCCAAAGTTCCCGGTTGTCCTGTTTCATACCTCATTACAATATTTCCAAATCATTCATATTCTCTCAATTTATTTCAATTTTCACTGTCGAAAAAGTCTCTCCAGTTCTTATACCGACTTTCCTCCAATCAATATTTAACTTCATTGTGTTACTAGAACACTCCTTTTAATTTAATTCAAGATACATACTCCTATCGGTGCGACAACTGACTTACTTGATACAGAGTCGTGGTATATTTCTCTCATACGCCTGAATTCTCGGACATTCCGAAATTCATGGTAATGATATTGTGGATGATCTAGTCAGAAAATTCTTTTTTTTACGTTGCACTCGTTCAGACACTTGCTTCCTCAGATCTAGGCATCTCTCTCAGACTCAACGCTAGTTTATAATTGGTTTTTGTTTAATAAATTCTTCAAAGCTGCGTTATTATCTTGCTGCCTTTTCTATCCCTTAATTTTTCAAATTGACTTCTGTACACATCAACTGTCGCCAATTTATTGTCACCATCATCTGTTTACGTCCTGGACATAATCGATATTGGCATTTATAATTAGCCTTACAAAAATTAAGAATATTGTTTTGAGCAACAATTTAAAGAAATGTCATTTCAAAATGTAACGGACAAATGGTTTAATAAAAGCATTTCTTATGTTTATCCTCTTGTTAATAACAAACTACTAATATACAATTAGTTTACTGAACCTGCGCTTTTTTACAGTTCTTTAGTTCTTTACATACATATATATATATATATATAAAGCGGCTTCCATTTCAACACTTGTTTTGTCCATCTATTATCCCTTATTCTATATATTTTTCTAGGTAAAAATAAACCGGCCACAATCGTTGTCAGGGTAGGAAATAATCAACCGGACTTGGGAAAAAATCCTATATGTAACAGATTCACCGGTTTCATCGAAGAAGGTAAACCATTATTTTTACCGTGTAATCCACCAATGCCCGGAGCTTTCGTCACTGTTCACTTGGAAAGTTCAGCCACGCAAAACCAACTTTCAATCTGCGAAGCTTTTGTGTACACCGATCAGGTAACTTTTGAAGGATTATCATTTTCGATATTTCGTAACGATTAAAACAAAAATTAATTCTGTGAACTGGCGTGGAATGTAATACGTTTTTGAATTATAAATGTTAAAATTATTAAAAGTTAAAAGATCACAAAGCTTTTCGGCTATTAAGCCATTTTCGAATGGACAGAAATTAAAATTTAAAAAAAAGACTGAAATAAAATATAATAAAATACTTAATCTAGATGCACAATCATTTGTCTAATACTGTGTATGCAGATTAAGTATTTTCTCATATTTTATTTTCGTATTATTTCAGTTGTTCTTTATTATTTTAATGCTTGTTCACTTGAAAATGGCTTAACAAAACGAAAATCTTCGTGGTCTTTTGACTTGTAAAATTTAGTGATTTTAACAGTTTTTTGTATTGTTTAAAAAATAGATATCACGTTCAACGAATCTAGACACGCTAAAATTTAAAACGCCCCTCCTCAATTAAATTTAAGATGAAAAGTCTCTGATTTAACGAAACAAAATAAAAACATTGTTAATCACTTAACATTGTTTTTATTTTGTTTTGTTAATTCATAAAATCACTACTCTCCAATACATCAACTTTAAAGTCTATGATGATAACCGTAAAATGCGTGAATTCAAGTCGTAGGAAACTACCATATTACCAGTACATACGATATATGAACTATTATCGAAGGTTAAAGTACTATTTTTTAAGTTGAATATTTCCGGCATGCAATACGTTAGCAAATTATTGAAATTAATGTTTAATTGTTTTAATTCCACACTGTAATATCGTTTACTTATTTCTGTTACCGTTACAGGTATTTTGTTAAAATTTTTCCAATAGCGCCAGTCATTTAAATCTACTCTTATTTTTAATTCGGCATTAATTACTAAAATAAAATACTATTATATTCTTAACTTATAATTCCTTCGTCCGTCACGTGATTTTAGTGATATTGAGACTTTTTTTTTTTTTTTAATTGACAGCGAATACATATTGTATTCAAAATAACGTAATGTAGTTTATTAGATCATTAAAGCGATTATAAAAAATGATTGGTACACTGTTTACCACACTCCTACAATAGTCACGATTTCCAAAAAGGCCCGTTGCCTTCATTACTGACTACCAATCATGACGTAGTTAAAAAGATTTACTGTACCCGTTCTACGCGTGTGTTTAATCACTATGTGGTTAAAAAATAGAATCTAAATGATAAAATTAATAAATGAATTTTTACCAATAATAATTCCCAACGAGAAACACTGTTTCATTGAAACTACTTATTCACGGACTGAAAAATCCAAATTCATATATAAATACTTACTGACCGAAGTAAAATCTATCAAATAATTTTTCATACAAGAAATATTAACATGTAACAAATGATAATTTCTGATCAACTTTCTAAACTTTTTATAATTAACATTTTTTTGAGATCTTTCATTGTTTTAAATTGTTTGCAATTTACATTTGCAATAACTTTTTTTTTTTAAAAAAATAGATTATTAATTTTCATTTTTTTTTTTTGTATAATTTCCCATATACACAATTTGTGTTTTACCAAAATTACTATCTCAGCCCTATATACAAATTATATACCAAGTTTTCATTATAAACATTATAATGTTCATAATTGTAATCATTATTACATACATAAATTAACGTAATCATTTGTTTACAATTTATCGTCAATATAACCTTATTTCAATTTCTCGATTTCAATTCTTATAACTGTATGAGTAGTGATAAGAAATTTAACAACATCAATTTCTAATTACAAAAAACTCCTTAAATCGTATATGAATACAAATAAGTAAGATTATTTTAAATTACATTACTTCATAAATGTCGTATTCTTTTATACTATATATCTCTAGTACAACTGATTAAAAAATATATTTGCAGACGAGAAGTAAATATTAAAATATTAAATAGTAATTTAACTATTTGTAATCAGATGCTCCAGTATTTATTCGGTCTTTATATATTCTCTTATAAGTATTAATAATGTTCGATTTAAAAACATTTATTTCGAATAAATAAAATCCAATCGTGTATATGAAAAATGATTCTATTTTAATATTCATCATTTTAGCTCGTCGTTAATTTAATTTACCACGAAGAAAATAATTTAATTTTCAGACGCGAACAATTTATCATATTAAAATAGGTTCATTGATCTTTTTAGCATTTAATTTACATATCACGCACTAATACACAATTTATCGTCAATTATTAATAAAAGGAAGTACAGATTATTATTTACGAACGTGTGGTTATTTACAATACATGAATTGTTAATTATATTATCCGTATTTATTTATCACTTGTTATTTATCGTGTAATACCTATGACACAATGTTTTTATCATTATCCACACGTTATTAAAAAATAATTTTTTAGGGTTGTCTCTTCTACCAGTTGTGCTCTACGTTATACATAGTTATCTACTAAATATGTTTCATACATATATATATAATGTATGTGTATGTGTGTGTCGTACACGAAATACACCTACATGATATAAAGATGTAAAAAATATATAGGGTACGAATTACCTGCAAATAAAGTTGATTCTGCATTATAACATATAGGTGCCGAAACAAGAACTATATAATTCCACCTATATACCTTTTATTCACAATCGAAACATGTAAACTTTTAAAAAATGTATACAAGATAAAACCAAACTTATACGAAAACATAGACGGAAAATTAATATTGCACCGATTACCGTATTTTTATTTAAAATATTTATCAACCAAAAACATCCCGAAAATATTTAAACTAACAAATTAAGAATAAAAACACGTCGCGTTGCAAACAACGAAACGAATAAACTCAGTTCATTTTACAAACAACAGACGTTTTTCTACTACATGTTTTAAAAATGGCGGGATTTACAATAAGAACGGAATAGCCATAAAATGGCGGGAAACTTCGTAATAAAAATAATTGGGGCAGCATACATTTAACGAAATATCGCAATTATTAATTATGTTTTTATGATTTATTAATTTTATTACAAATTTAAAACACAGCGTTCGATAGTATAAATTTTAATCTGAAAATAACAAACGACGAATTAAAATTTTGAAATTCAATTTGGTCATTAAAATTTTAAAATTATTTTTAACCAATTAAAAATGTATTACAAGTTAAAGTCGCCAACGTAATGAAATGATACCGTTTATTTTTTTTAATAAAAATACAATACACGTATAAATTATCATCGGTGGTATTAAACATCAGCAAGAAAATTTCCAACATACGAAATTAATATTTAGAAAAAAAACACCTGGAAATATATAGTAACTAAAATAACCCCTCCAGCATAATATTATGGGTGGAGGTGAGTGCACAAATATGTCGCATATATGGTTAATAGCGATTTACGCGAACCAACGTGAAATAATAACGAATGATTATTTAAAGTCGAATATAAGAACAATTTAAAAGTAGAGAATTTAATAAAATTCAACAAATAACGAATAACTTAATTTCCTAGTTTTTATATTAAATTACAATTCCATTCCTTAAAAATTGACATTATTATTCGCGCGTACCAAAATATCGGAATGATCTCGAAAAATAATAATTCTTATTCGTCAGGCATTACCCATAGAAGGTTGCCCTCAGTTCAGAGATCAGCCGCCTGGCAGTACAGCTACGTACAACGGGAAGTGTTACACGTTCTACAACAGGCACCCGTTAAGTTGGAAAGATGCGTTAAGTTTCTGTCGTTCAAGAGGTGGTACATTAATCGACGAAACAAATCCCGCTTTACAAGGATTCATCAGTTGGGAATTATGGAGACGACATAGGTAATTTATAATAATTCATATACGATAATAGTTTCGTCCTACCTAGTAATATTCGATCATCTTAGGTTTTGTAAACATCATTCATTTCGAATTGAGGTATCGCAATTGGAACGGGCGTGTTTAAATCGACATTTTTTTTTTAAATGGAGAATCTCTTTTCTTTGCAACGTAAACAATGAACCGAAAATAGAGTTCAAAATCGATTCTGAAAATTTCTAACTTTCGAAAATAACATATACGAAAAACTTAGCCGCTTTAAATTATCTTATTATTTTTACTTAATAAAACTTCGGCCGTAATAATTTACAAAATAAATCTATTAAATACCTAGGTCGTGATATGACATAAATTTGACCAGATAAATTTTTAATTTCACCGTGGATTTTTTTTTTTTTAATAAATTAATTCATTCCCTAATATATAATAATCTATGGTCACATTTTCCAAAATAAATTCGTCGTCTAAGCTGTTAGGTCATCCAAAACTTGTCGAAATCCATATATAAATATGCGATAGCGTAACAGGATTTTCCCCTCTTTTATTACAAATAAAAAAAGATACTGTTGATATATATATATACTTTACGTCGATACAGAACCGATTCAAATAGTCAATACTGGATGGGAGCTGTTCGCGATCCGTTAGACGGGAACAATTGGAAATGGATCAACGGTAACGATGTTACCGTGTCGTTTTGGCACTTTCCCAGCGGGAACGAAGATTGCGCTAGATTCGACGGATCCGAAGGTTGGCTTTGGTCAAATTCCAATTGCCAATTGCAATCGTATTTCATATGTCAACATCGTAAGTCATCGGTTACTATAATTTATATTTAATCGTTATAATAAAATACCGATGACATTAAATAAAATTTATGTAATTATAAAAGGGAAAAAGAAAGTCATACTAATTTCAAAACAACGTTCTGAGAAATTAACAAACAAGCGAATTATATCGTTAAAAATAAAACAACAGCAATAAAGTAACTAGTAAAAATAACTACTTGTTATATATATATATATATATATATCCAAGAAAACAAAACTTTTCGGTAGATACGTCACTCTGATATGTTGTAAATTGGTTGTTAATAGTTAAGAATTAATGTGTTTATTTTATACGGTTATTATTATCATTATTATTATTATTATTAAGTTTATTTTTATGTACAAAATGGACTAATATTCAAGTCGGTAATTATATGCAACGCGGATGCGTGCGCATATGATGTTTTACTGGAGTGCCATTGACTTCTCTTCGATAATTGAGAGTTACGTAATTATGATAAACTTTATAGAACTAATATATTTTACAATATCGACTAATAAACGTCTCTCCGCAAAACGAATAAATATTATAAACATGAATGAATAAAAATGTAAAAATAATAATTGATATTTAATAACAGAAAAAATTTTAAAAACCTGCCATTCTTGAAAGTAAAATTGTTGAAATAAAATATGAAAATATATATACGATAATGTCGTTAAGCAAATTACAATGTAAAATGGAACGAAACAAAATTTAAGAATGAAGCGTGAAACTTAAATATCCAGGATACTTTTTTCTATAGCCTTAACTTAGAGCGAACAAAGAAATAAACCAAAATTTGCAGTTAAAAGTATGATAGCTATGTTTTAATCTTGTACGTTTATTTTTAATAAACGTAAATTGCAGTAGCTTGAAATCGTAGTTGCCGATAGCGGTAGTTAAATTATTTTCACGCGAAGAACAATTATTGAAAAATTTTTGGGAAAGCTAGAGAATGTAATCCTTGACATATAGAGAAGCTTCAACTTATCGTGCATAACCTTCCATAATATATGTACATATGGGTAAACTGAATGGAAGCCCCCCAAAAAAAATATTTAAATAAAAATTTTTAAATAACCTTTATTTCGACGAATAGACATTTAAAAATGCGTCTCAAACACCCACTTTGTATTAGCTGTAGCTGTTTGTACTTGGAGTGGGAGACACAACACCAGAATGGACGAATATGTTAAGACGTGTGACGAATACTTTATACAAGATCGACTTATTTAAAGTACTTAAATGCGATTTACGATAAAACAGCGTGTAAATGGCGCATATTTGTTTTAAATGCTCTGAAAAGTTCAAACTTTTATCGAGAACAATACCCAAAATGTCGGATTGATTCGGGCAGATCGCTCAATTCTTAAACCAAAAATAGTTAATTCTTCGGAATATATCGGTCTCTAAACTTTCGACCGTCGAAGTTGAGCACTACCGCGACATTATTACAGAATATTCTATTCAATATCCCGATGATAAAGAATATTCGGATTTATTATTTGCAAACTCGAAAATTGCTGTGTAACTACCGAAAAGCTTTGTTATAATTATATATTAAACAATTAGTAATTTCTAAGTATGGCCGTTTTTTTAAAAATGTATGTTTACACAGAATTACATCGTAACTATCGATATTATACTTTTTCTTTTCTAATTTAAAATTTACGGGAAATACCGACTTGGTGTGATTAAAAAAAAAATAAATAAAAATAAATTAATCAGCGACGCAATATGTTTGTATGTTTTTATTTAAAACGAATTTTATATCCGTAATCGGTATTCGATATATTACTCGCGATGATAAATCAGCGCGTCGACGAGTAATAAAATTTTTACATTTAATAATTTTTTGTTTAAAAACGTGATATATTAAAAAATTGTTTATCTTGAAAGTTTTTTTCTCCGTTTTCTTAAAATTTTTCCTATATTTTCTTTTATTGTCATCCAATCCTAAACTATGTTCAAAATTTTAAGTCTCTAACCAATCTGAAAGTAAGTTTAAAATCATATACAAAGTTCCAAGAAGGGATTTAATGAAAACGTGGTAAACAAAAAATGAAAACCGAAGAACGTAATTAAGAAATAATACTGCGTAATTAAAAGAATCTCGATTAGATATAATAACTATTTTATCTTCCGAGACAGAACCCAAATCCTGCGGACGACCTGAACAACCTCCAAATTCCACGATGATTGCGGAGAATTTCGACGTCGGTACCACCGTCGAATACAACTGCGACGAAGGACACTTATTAGTTGGACCTACAACTAGAATTTGTTTACCAACCGGGTTTTACAACGAATTCCCGCCAGTTTGTAAAAGTAAGTATCGGAAAAAATTAACGTAACCTAAATTTTATAAAAACAACGCGATAGTAAAAATTAATTACGGAGGATTAAAAATACGCGCCAATCGAAACTAAAAAATTAAAATTTGACCAAGCAGGTAAAATTTCATGACTACGTCTGAATCTGTAAAACTATTTATATCGCGCTCGATACGGGAGAATTTTTTTTCGATTCTTCGATTTTTCATTTGATACATCTTAATCGCTTTTTTATATACATATGTAACATACACGATGTATACATTGATCGCAGTGTCACAGACGTAGAAATTGATACGATATTTTGCCTGTAAGTGCCCCAGTCAAGTCTTAAATTAAGTCATTCTCTATCATGAAAGAGTGACGATACCGCTGCTGCTAAGCAAGTCCGTTAGTTTCATGCCGTACCGTGCTAACTTTACCGACTTGGGTGGCCCTACAAGAAGTATAACACTTCCGACGACATTAGCAGGATCAAAGCCCTTTTACTGGATATAAAACATAGACTAGCCATAGCGCGTAGTGCGATTAACGGACTACCAAGAATCTGGAGAGATACAAGTATTTCGAAAAATACGAAACTAAACACGATGAACTGCTTAGTTTTTTCGTTCGCAACATACGCCGGGGAACCTGAATAGTTTTTAGCAAAATAGATGTATTCGAAGTGTGAGCTCAGAGAAGAATATTAAGAATTTCCTGAATGTATCGGATAAGAAATAACTTTATTATATACGGATGCGCCTATCGAGGATAACGAGAGAAAGGTTTATTGAATTTGTTGGACATATAGCACCGGATACAAATTCGAACGAACGCAAATAATACTTGGAAAACTTAACAAAAGAAGGCCAAAAAGCAGACCGCAGATGCGGTGAGTTAACCAACTAAAGTTTATGACCGGGGGATGAATCTGCATGAAGCCGCTGCTAACGACCCAAGGTAGAAAGGCTTTAGTATCGTTATATCATCATGCCCTCCAGAGGGTATAAGGAAATGGACTAGTAAATAAATCGAAAATGTTCTTATAACTGGAATTTTACACCGATTACTGCCGACGAGAATACTGACAATTTATCTCTCGTTACTATATCGATATTTTATATTTACTTCGTCGTGCGTCTCGACGAGATATTTATAACAAAGTAGAAAATTAATTCATACGTAATTCGATTCCGTAGACGTTCAATGCGGATATCCGGCCGATATTCAAAATGGCGGTTATCATTTGGTAAACGATTCCGTCAGTTATTTAAGTCAAGTCGTGTATAAATGTAACGACGGTTTCAAAATTCAAGGACGAGCCGAACTTACTTGCGATCTAGATGAAAGGTGGGATGGCCCACCTCCTAGATGTATACGTAAGTATATTAATAGATATGCCGTGTAAAAAAGTATTGAAATAATTAACACTTCCTATGTACGCCGAAAGTTGAAATTACTGAATGAAGCTGCTATTTGAACTGTCGAGAAAATCAACTAATCGCTAACCGTCGAACGAGACGTAGTACAAATAAGCCGCAGACAAATCGTAATGTAAACGCTAAGAAATTATTCTGCTCTACGATGGCTACAGAACGTACGATTCGTCGGAATACGGTAATTGAAAAAATAAATCGACAAAGCAAAAAACATTTTTTTTTTCTTGGAAATATCGAATACGTTTATTAAAAAAATGTCAATACGATCGTCGGATTTTCTGGGTTTTTTCTTTTAGTGCTGTAAACAACGTACACGCGTATAAAAGGGCAGGTGTTAATCCAACGACTCCATTGAAGCACAAGATTGTGAGAAAAGAATGGTAATGAAATTGAGAAGGAATAGTAGTAATAAGAATGATTGAGTGCAGTGATTAATAAAAATACACGCTATCGTCTGATGAAGGACGTATAAAACTGGAGTCCGTTAGGTGATCGGAATAGCATCACGGTACCACTTTCTTCTCAGGCGCCTCGGCGGATTGCCTGGAAGACTTGTTAATCTCTCGTATTGTTGAGTGTGTATGTTAGACGTATGGAATCTTAAGATCATTATGTAATGTCAGATTGGAGACGTAGACAGTATCTTCGACTGTTGCTGTTGCATTCTTCGAAGATTAATTTTACAAGTACTTCTATACAGCTCTATTCTATAACGTCATATGTGGGCGATCATTGAATGGTAGATGGTCCGTTTAGTCGCTAAATTTAAAATAGATCTCCGCCCTAACAATGGGTGTATCAATTTTGCACGAGTGATGATAGTTCTTTTAGTTTGCACCACATGTAATCGCCATCTAAGCCCCTTGTCCATAATCATACAATGGTAACGTACCGAATCTGCTTAGATAATTTCACCATTATTGATTTTCAGAGCTGTGATTTTTCTATTTATAAATGAAACGTGTCGGCACTTATTCCGGTTTAATAGCAAACGCCAGCTTTGTGCCCATTGAACCAACTGATTTAAGTGATTTTGGACTAGTGTTTTTCCATACATTACATCTGAGTTGAACACGAGGATAGTTATATCATCGGCAAATGTTGCTAAGATAGTCTGACTGCTGGTCGGCATGTTTGCTGTGTAGATTGTGTACAACAACGGCCCTCGGAACTGACGATAGAATTTTTTGTCCTTCAACGAAACAACCATTAATTTTAACGACAAATGTTCTATAGGTTAGGTAGGTGTGAAGTAGAGTATATAGATCGGAGGGAAAATAACTTGTCTTAGATTACAAAGTTTGTCAAATGCTTGTGCGGCATCCAAAAATACAGCGCTGATTTCCGTTAGAAACGTTCTTCGTGTGTGATTTGTTACTTTAAATACTTTTAATTATTTTTATTATTATTTATTACGTCTTTTATTAACGTCGTTCAGAAGGGAATAGTTTTTTTAAACTATTAAAATAATTCACAAAACATTATAAAACGCCCAGTAACGCTGTTTAAAACATTAATTAATTCAGATATTTAAATTACTACTATAAAACCGACACGAGCCCAAATGTAGCGGTAATAATCGAGCGTTCTGCCATGAATTCGAATCTCATCGGGGGCGTGAAAACTAAAAATTTTAATCAGCTCGGTTATTCATCCAATCGGTTGGTAGATGAGTACCAGTTTGCTGGGAAGATGAAAAAATCGGAGAATTTAAGGGCAAACTATTGCGGTATGCGCCGTTTATGTGGTTCTCTATCGATCTTCAGTTTAATGAGAATCGTTAAAATTTGACGAGATTTTACTACAACATTAAAACAGATTTTTGAAATAAAAATGATAAGATTTATTAAATATATAGTACATTAAATAATAAAAATACCTATCCTATACGTGTTAATAATATTCCGAGTAATGAAGCGACCACACGTAAGAGAATAATAAATAATTCATAACGTTAAAAAATACCATTTTTCAGCCGTCAAATGCCCGCATCCTCCAGAAATAGCGAACGGAGCGATCGTCATGTCTAATAACGTGACGGATGTGGGTACAATAATCGAATACGCTTGCGAATCGTCGAAATTCCGACTTGTTGGTTCGAAGCAATTGCGTTGTCTGCCTTCGGGAAATTATGATAACAGTCCGCCCGTATGTAAAGGTAAAGCTAAATAAAATATTCGAACGTACTTATAGAAATAAATTATTTACATATACGCGCGGTTTAAAGCTGCATGCGAACGGTATAGATTTAGTAATATTTTTAAATTATTCCCTTTAAGTCGCTGTTTAAAAAGTCTTATTAGCTCATAAAAATTCAACGAATATCAATTTAAAAATTACGCGATTAATTTGCTGTCAGATTATTTTGCGTGATAAATTTTTATTACTAATAATGAAAAGGACTCGGTAGAAATTTACGAATCGCTATAGTCAATCAGACTTACTGAAACATCGCATCCGCGTTAAAAGATTAAATATATATATATATACATATATATGTATATATATATGTATATTAAATCGAAAATTTCGTTTAGTTCGATGCTGCGTTGTATTAAACTATTCGTACGAAATGTGGACGATGAAAGCATAAAATAGGTAGAAGCTTTTGAAATGTATACATCCGAGAAGATATGGCGCACAAAGATTTAAAAGAGAAATACTGGAGAAGTGTGCACAAATGTATCAAACACAAGATCAAAAACAGGCACATCTTTATACTGGCTTTACAGGAGCAAATTGAAGGCAAAACACCAGCAAATAGGAAAACCTACTGCTTAAGACAGTTGCAAATATAATAAGGGATGCCATTGGACATGACAATTCCTGACAAATAGAAATAAGAAGAATAAATTCTACTTGGTGCAACGTAAATATTTTAAATATATTTACGGAATGTGATTTTCAAATATATATATATATATATATATATATATCTTGTTTAATCAATTATTAAGCTTACATTATCGGGTTGTTGAACGTACCCTACATAATTCTTGCAGTATAATTTGATGTTTATTACTTCGCTGTAACAAAGATGAATTACAATTATATTTTCTTAAAATTGCAACAACAATATTGAAAAACACGACGATAATTGTTCATTTACTTTGGAACGCAAATGAAAATTTAAATTGATTTGAAATTAGCTTTTAAATTTACATTAACTGAGGCGATAAATGTGTAATAGAAATAAAAATAATGTAGTTAACGTGCGTAGTGAGATGTATTAATGATTTTATTTCGATATATTTCGTTGATACTGAAAATTGTAAATTTCCGGAAGTAACAGCACGAATAATTATTTTGGGTCTTGATATCGTTTTTTTTTAAAAAAAAAAACTGTAATTATAATTGATTTCTACTATTCAAAATTTTACACTCCTTTGTCGAATAAATAGAATATTATCAGCGCTGAAATATTCTAAATAACTTACGAAAATAATTCATTCATTTCAGAATGCAAATGATTATAGAAAAAACGTTCAAAGTCATTTTTACAAACGTATTAAAGTTTATTATATTAAAGTACTCGAATAAAAATTTGATTAATTAATAAATTTCACAGACGATCAAAAATGAAAACTAGAAATATATCTACAAAGTTTTAACGAAACCATTAAGTATAGTTTTGTACGAAATGTTATGTTTTAAAATAAAAGTTTTATTTACTAATAAATTTTACGGACGATAAAATTATTAATGAAATTTCAAAGTGTGCGGAATCATTAAAAGTTTAATTTAATGGAAATGTTTCGTTTTAAAAATTTTAATATTTTTCGTTCATTCGAATAGAAAATTGTACACCAATTCCTGGAAGTAAATAGCGTTTGATTTTAATTAACAAAGTTATTTCGAAGCTATAAATTATAAAATATTGTACACTTTAGAAGCTTGTTTTCAGAATTATTCGAAGTAATAAAAGTGTATAAATATCGCGGTAGAATAATAAAAAAAAAAACAAAGAACGAGTTATAAAATATTTACAGTTAAAAGGCTAATTAAAATCTTTAAAATATAGGTTTAAATTTAAAAATAATAATATTCAATAAAATAAAAGATATTTATTATTATCGATTATAGTTTAAAATTAAGGAAATGATTTGGATTTAATTTCTTAAATGAAATAATTCTTTCGCGTTTAATTTTTAAAAGACACACACAGATTTAAGGACTTATCCGGGTTCAATTTTTAATTGTCATATCCGGATTTAATTTTTGAACGATAAATCCGGGCTTAATTTTTCGACGACTCTTCTGCGAATAATAATGTTGAGCCTGTAACAATCAAATATTTGATAAAATTAAAAAAAAAAAAAACACAGAATTTTTATAGAAGTTTTTTTTTTTGTGTAGAGCGCACGGTAATAATAATATATGAATAATTTGAATTTTTTAAAGTGAAGGTATATATATATATACCATAAATAAATAAAAAAATTGCGATTACATTAGCCGGTTGTAGAACATACGGCGGAAAGCGTTGAATTCTTGTATTACAACTCGAGGCTATAATATTTATTATTTTTTAGTTTAAAGAAATAGTTTTTATCTTCCTTAAATTACAATATTACCTGAAATCTATCAAGATTATTAACATCTTTCTTACATGTACCGACGTAATTATTTAAATTTTTTATGCAGTTTTAGTAAGCCTGATAAAATAATTTAGTGGTCTGTAAAGTAGACAAAGATAATATAGTTTATAAAAATTTCAAAATTAATTGTACTGAAATTATTGTAAAAAATCAGAAAGACAAATTATCAATAATAATAATTTAAAAAAACAATGTGATAGTACAAGCACATCGGCGAATATTATTTAATGTCTTGTTAAAATTTTTTCTAAAATAAATTATAAGTATGCCTGTAATTACATAATTAAATTAAGTCGATGTTAGATAGTTCGAATGAAATAAGGCGGACTCGGATAAAATAATTCAATTAAACGAAGAAGAAAACAACAAATAGAAAATATACGAACAAAATGTTACAAACAAAAAAATTTAAAAAAAAACTAAAGTAATCTAGATAATATTAGTATCACTAATATAACGGTATATGTAAAAATCATTTTTAAAATACATATTATTATATAAATCATTTAAATTTTAAAATTATTAAAAAATTGAACTTTCACAAATAGTATTAGTATCACTAATATAATAGTATCTATATGTAAAAATCATTTTTAACATACATTACATTATACAAATTTTATTAAAACCACCATTAAGACATAATTCGCAATATCACAAATTACATCCGAATTACTCTATCGAATATCGATGTGATATGTATATACAGCGAACAAAAATAAATAAAAAAAGTCTTTATACAGTATCACCGTTTTATATATAAATATATATATTTATAAACACGGTCGATTACCTAATTGTAATACAAAATTATAGACTAGGTTTTTTTTTACCATTAAGACTAAAGATATTGCTTATTAAATCGCCAAGATTCACATTGTCATTGAATGTGTAGCTATCGCTTCAAACTTCATTTTTACAGCTGGCTGAAAAGTTTCCCCTGGGCGAAGACTATATTCTAAAAAACGATAACACTAATATAGATCAATCACAATCGAGATCCTATTAAGAATTAACGAAAGTAATTGGAAGTTGCGGTTTTTTTTTCGTGTATCCGGTCGATTTATACACCAATATTTTTCCAATAATCTATAAATTTTAATGTGTCTTCTCCGAAATCACTATAAAGGTTTGATGGATCAAATGCTCCAATTAATTTACAATTGAATAAATGGTTCCCATCTTGCCTTTCACCACGTTGACATTGATCATCTTCTGCCAAACCCCATTTAAATAGATTGTATTTCGTCCGCGCGGTACCACTTCGTAATCTATTTAGTGTTCTTCAGGATGAATAATTCAGGTGACAACATGCTGGAAGTGATTCTGCTGCCTGGTGTTATCAGCTTTCCACATTTGGAGTCTTTCTGCGTGGTCTGTATTTTTTAGTTCCTCAACTGTTCCAAGGAACCTGCGTCTGAATTTTAATCGGTTTTTGGTTACTCCGGTATAACATGGGTGGCGCTCATCATGAATTGTCTTCCATCTCTCCTTCTTCGCTGCCACGTGTCTTCTAATTTCTGGTGATGCTATGCCAGCAAGTTCATATAATTTGGATAGAGGCGTTGATCTTAAACAGCCAGTTACCGCTCTGCATGCTTCATTTAAAGCAACGTTAACTTTCTTCGCATGTACGGAACGGCTCCAAACTGGACATGCATACAGCTCCCCATCTACTACCGATCAATTTTCGAATCAAGTTCGTTCTTGTCATCACTTTCATCTTTGTGGCTTCACACCGCTGCTTGAATGTCAATGATCTATCAAGTAAGATACCTAGATATTTAGGATTCTCAGTGTGTTTTAATTTTGTGCCACGCCATTTTATGCTTAGCTTACGTTTTGCTTCCCTATTTCGAAGATGGAAAGCGCAGGTTTGAGTTTTCATTAGATTCAGTTGCATCTGATTTTTTTTATAGTAATCGTCCAATTCCGTGATTATTTTATTTAAAATTTCTTCGACTTGTTCAAATGTGTTATTTCGAGCTGTTACTACTAGATCACACGCATACAGAAAGTGTTTCGTATCGATTCCTAATTGGAAGTAAAATAACTACAAATATAAATACGCGAGCTTTGTAGCGTGTTCATAATCGTAGAGTCCTTCGTTTGCCCGAGTTCGAATGTTACCCCACGGACGAGAAGAAGAAGAAAATTTTTATTTTCATTTACACGAATTAACCCTTTCAGTCACGTTGTCCACTTCATGGTACAAGAAATTTTAATGCTAATAACATTTTTTATATTCCGGTTGACGCCAAATGTGTCAATTTTTAAAATATTGGTATAAATACATCGAAAATTATCTACAGTTCGCCGAATAAGAAGCGGTATTGTATAATAACCATCTGTAGAAAATTGATAATTTTATGACTAAAAAAAGGTTAGACGACAGTAAAAATTAAAAATTACGCGTACCGGAATTATGATACATTTACCGCTGCTACCGTAAATTTATTTCTTATAAATAAAAATTAGTAAATTTGCTAGCCTGGCGACAAATATAATTCGCAGAAAAATGTAAAAAAAAAGAAAAAATTCATAAAACGCTTAAAAAAATCAGCCCATTATTCGATAGGAAATAATAATAATAATAATAATATGATATAATACACACGCGTATATAACTATATATACATATATAAAATAGAATGTTAACAGATAACATTTTATCAAATATTATTAATTTACAGTATATTACGTTAGTTTTAATGGTAAAATGACGTTTAGACGAGTAAACAATTTATTCAATTGATCGATAAATCAGCTTGCGTGAAAAGTAAAAAAAGTCCAGACAACATAAGATAAGGCGCTTGTCTATCAATCTCTACATTGAAAAGGATCGTCAAGTGATGTCAAATTTCGAGTTGATCGAACTTTAGAATAGTAGCGGTAGTCGTACGAAGTTTACAGTCGAGACTCGTTGCAATGACAAACATCGCAAAGTACGAATAATATGACGTCATGAGCCAATCAGTAGACACTTATTCTTAACTCTGTCTTTAAACAAAAAAATAAAATAATAAATAAAAATAAAAACAATAAACACCGTTCGTAATCATTTAGCCGAATAATATAAATCTGGCAACTCATCGCATTTTATTAATTCTACTTTCAGATGAAACTAAAACTACTCACAATATCCCGTCGCTAATGACGACTAAATTCGTAACACCGACCGCACCCTCGTCGATATCGACAATACCGCACGTGACTATAAGCAACGCTGTGACATCGTCGACGATAAGAACGACGCCAAGAGAGAAACCGAGACCTTTTTCACCGCCGCAAAATATCGCCACGAAAACCGTTACCGGAATCGGCGTTAGCAGCAGCGTTAGTACGACGGATAATTATCTGCTTACGGCCGACGATATTATTCGTTCGGAGGACGATACGAGATTTTCCGCGCCGTCTTCGCATCCGCAAGATAATGAGATACCAGACAGCGTACGTTTTAGAAGTAACGTGAACGCCGTCAATGTACCACCGTCTCATTCCATCGAAGACGATCGCAGCCGGGAGACGATCGTTTCAAAACTTAACATTGGTAAGAAAAATAAACGAATAGCGTTTTTTTGATGATGTGTGAAACTCTGAAATCTTAACAGTAGACCTCTAGGCCAAACTGACTTGAACCATTAGTAGCGCCTAGATTCATTCCGGTCATTAACCTTAGTCGATGCAATGTTCTTTTTGTTTTTTCCGACTAATTTTCTGAAGAATTATTTAAATATTGAATGTTTGCTATATGATTAAAAAATTTTTGAAAAATCTTTCTTTTATTTTCCTTCGTCATGTCCATTTTTTTGATTCGTTGTTTGTAAAGCTATTTGTTATTCGGTCCGACCAAAATATCATTAACATTCGTTTATAATTCCGAAAGTGTTTATTTTATTAAGATCCGCTTTAATGAGCGCCTCGAGAAAACTAAACAGTTCATTAAAGTCGATTTTGTATTGTCTAAAAGACATATATATCTCTCAATATTTTTGATAATCTGTTGACCACACTTCGCGTCGTGGTTAATCCGCATTTTACATCGAACAAGCAACATTTATTGTTACTGACACCTCAGTTAGAACTATTAGTTACTTCAAAATGAGTAGCTTCTTTCGTACATATAAATTATATTATTGTTTACTTTTAGGTTTATATTTCATACGCTCTGCATTTATTTTCCAATCTCCGCATGATGGTTTATAACCTTAACTTAGAACTTCTTACTATATCATATTGATTATGTTTCCTACTACTGAGATTCTATCCTCCCAGTCAGTCATTAATTGCCTCATAATATATTCAATATTAAATAATAACGGCGACACTCCGTTTTCCATTTGAAATTTAGAGTAACCCCAACCATCCGGTCATCTACTTCTGCAGACAATTAAAAAATATCTGATTCCCATGAGAATTTTACGGAATGAATAAGCAATTGAATAATGTAGTATTTATTATTATTGTTATTATGATAATGATGATTAATTATTAATATTATTTTTCTTTAATAATTAAGTTCCGTCAACGTTCCCAATTCAGCTCACTCCCGTTTTTAGTATCTATTATTTGGATTTAACCGTTAAAAACTATTTTTTAGTCGTAATTAGTAAGTCGGACACTGGCATTGTAAATTCTAGTGAGGCTTCCAACTGTTTTGGAACGAATACGTAACACAATAAATACGTATATAGTTCCTTCGCTAATCTCTTATTTTAGCATCGACTACAGGTTTTTGCACTTTTCTACGGCGGCGACACTAGCGCTAATGTAATCCTCGATATACGGTTGCAATGAATGTATATTCTCGATAACCCGTATATACATAACTGTGTACTGTTTTATATTCTGCGATTCGTTTATCAGTATCATGCCGGATGCATTACCTTTCTTCCATCAACTACCATAAGTTTTGTTTCATTCTTATTTAATTTTAATCCATATTTTGAGCTAATGTTATTCAGTCTGTCTAGTAATATTTTCATATCAAGAACTTGTCTCAAATGTATTCCCCATACAGACTGAAGAGCAGCAGAGATAAGACACATCCCCGCCTTACACCTTTTTCCACCTTCAATTCTTTTGACTCCGTTTGACCTTCAGTACGCACGATGTTTATACTATTTTCATATAATTGATTTATTAAATATACGTGATACTTTGAAATTCCAATTTTAATAAGTGAACGCCACAATTTTTCTCAGAGAACAATATCAAAAGCTTTGGTAGAATCAACAAAGCATAAAACTAGCGAGATACTATGTTGGATTTTTTTCTATTAGTTGTCGTATGTTTAATATTTGCTCTCGTGACCTTCTTCCTTTTACGAATCCTGGTTACTCATCCGAAATCTGTCTACATGCAAATCCTGCTAATCTATTATGCAATACTTTACTTGCATGCGCCATTAATGAAATGGTTTTATAGTTCTCGTAGTTTGTAACTTGACCTTCCTTAAAAATAAGTATATAAACCGTTTTACATCATTCCTATATGGCCAATTTTCACAGTTCGACAAATTTCTTCGCATATTTTATATTTTTCCAATTCTTATAATACCAATTTGTTTAATTATTTCTGTTGGTATTCCGTCATAAGTAGCGTTATTTGTTTTTAAATATTTTTTAGCCTCCTCTATTTCTGATTTAAGTATATCGGGTTCAAATTTATATAACGGATTTAGTATTATTCTATAATTCTTGACACGTGTTTTTTAACAAACTTCCCCTTATTTCCTGTTTTTCTGTTGTAATGCATACCTTTTTATTCTGAATTGCCGATAAATTCTCTAAGCAAATCTTCTTTTTTATATAAATTCCTAGGTTGTTTTTTTCGACATGTTTATGAATACCTTGAGAAATTGCAGCGTAGTAACTATTTTTATCTTTGTGACAATATTTATGAATTTTAAATAATAAAGAATTTATTTCTTAATTTTAATATTTTGTCCTGGTTGACTTGAAATGTCTCAATTTTAAAAGTATTTATATAAATATTTCGAAAATTATCTACAGTTCGACTAAGAAGCAATATTGTATCCAAAATTTTAATAATTTTGTGTCAAAATTTTCTAATGTACAATTGAAAGGATTGATAATCAAATAAAAATAAAAATAATAATGTTATTTTTATTACGTATTACAGGTGCCATTATCGCTTTAGGCGTATTCGGAGCATTTGTATTCCTCGCCGCTGTTGTTACTACAGTCGTTTTATTGATCCGAAGGTAATTTCCTAATTCTCTGCATTTCAATATTATTATTATCAATATTATTTGTAAAAACTGATTGTTTCGAAATCAAAATTTTTCCAATGAAATTATCTAATAATGCGAAAAATCATCGTATTATCCTGCAAACTGATGTAAAATATTATTCGGATTTAGTTGTCAAATGTATTAGACGAAAATTTACACATTCTGTAAATACAAAAATTTTTTTATATATATGTAAGTAAATCGCTGTATAATTTGCATAACAAAAATTTTATTAACAAACGTAATTAGAATTAAATCAGCGATTCGTAGTTTTCATTTAGACGTGTTCAATATTCCGATTAAAAATAATCATTTTAGAATTTTCATATTTTTCAATGTCGCTTATTATGCGAAGTAATTAAATTAAATATAAAATAAACAATAACAATTATAATAACTATAAATATATATATGAAAATTGGAAATTTATTTTAAGTTAACGTAATGAAAACTGACGTTAAAACGTCCGTTCGTTTAATTCGATATTGGTGGTGCATCTTGTGAATCGTCCTCATTATCGACGTATTATTCGTCACCGAATATCGTGACTAGTGCCCATTGTTCATTATTTGTGCCGTACAAAGTAGACTAGCAGAAAAGGCGTATAAATTAAAGCATACTTTAGCGATTTTTAAAATAAACAAAATGGTATCGATAAGGAAAATGGAAAAAGAATGTGAAGAAACAAGTCACAGATGAAAAATATATACAATACGAACACTAAGAATATCTTCAACAAGACATCGTCATATATCAGACGATACAAAAATATGTTATAGGTTTATATATACATCTATATATATATAAAGTGATAAATTAATTCGGCGAGGCCGTAAAAAATTAATAAATCATAAAGCATCAAGATATGATAACATTTGTAGCGAATTTATAAACGCGTTAAACGACTTACAAATAATTTTTAATATGTACGACGAAATACCGGACGGTTTAAAAAAAAAAACAAATTCATAACGATACCAAAAAGGAATGCAGAATAAAACATAAAATATGGAATGAATTAAACGAAAAGCAATATGGTGGTTTTAAGACTGCGATGGTGATCGAAAACAAATTAGAAGTAAACCAACCAGTTATTGCGATGACGAATTTAGAGAAAGCGTTTGATAAGTACGATTGGAATATTTTGAAACCAAACTTAAGCAAGAATAAACATTGAATTTAAAGATACGCGAATAATAAAAGAATTATACAAAACGCAAAATGAGTAATTAAAGGTAGAAACTCAGAAACAAAAGTAAATGTTAATATATATATATTTATATCGAGAAGGCGTTCGAAGAATGGGGAGAAATGAGTAACAACAGAATTAAGATAGACGGAATGAGTATAAAATCGTTCAGATTTGCTGACAGAAAGTGAAAAATCCCTGACAGGTGCATCGTTAAAACTAGACTCTACAATGAAACGCTAATGTCAATAAACAGAGAAAAAAAAAAGTGCGGTCATGAGGTGTAGTAAAATGGAAGATTTATCAAAAATAAAATTAGATAATGAAAGACTGAAACATGTAAAAGAGCATAGATACATTTTAGTTAATAACAGATGATGGAATATGCGATCAGGAAGTACGGTCTAGAATAACGCGGGCGAAGGTCGCTTTTATTAAAAATAAATCGTTATTAACGTTAAAAAATGTGAGTATAGTACTAAGGAAAATATTAACAATTCGAGGTGTACTCCTGTATGGTTCAGAAACTTGCACCATAAATAAAGGAAGATAAAAACAACTGGAGACGTTCGGAATAAGGTGTTATAGGAAAAATGCAAAAAATTAAACGGACAGGCAGAATAAAAAATACGCGAGTACTCCAAAACATCAATTTAAAAAAATGCTTAATGAACATCATAAGAGATAAAATATGTGACTTTAAGAAATAACAATATCTGACAACAATAATAGACAAGACCGGCCACAAATTCATCACCCAGACAATAGAGGATATAAGTGTAGAGATGTACTAAGGGCATTGAAAGAGAAGGCGTAGAACAGAGCGTTAAGGTATTCTTTGCGCTGATCATCAATCGAAAGATTGAGGAATACAAGCAGAAGAAGAGTCAAAGCACTCGCTGAATATATGTTAATGTAGTAGGGTGCCACTATTTTATTTGTGATGATTATGAGTTATGTAATGATGACTTTATGATCGAGCTAGAATCAAACCTCGATTATCTAACTGCCGAAAGTTTTTTCAATAAGGACGCGTCTGGTCGATGTTGTAGCGGAAGAAAATGAACTGCGTGTGAACGAAAATCTTTCCTTTTCTCAAATGGCTTGTGCACGGCGATATGTATGGAATATAACATCGTTCAAAAGTCCACCGGCAGCAATCGAAATTTCAACGACTCTGTCACATAGTTATGGCTGAATTTGAACGATGGCACCGGTAATGTTGACTATAAGGACACTGGTTGATTCCGACTTTTTGCCATAGAGATGCGACTTACGGAAATTACGGAAACCCCGAAAGAAAAAGTCCAGCAGAATGAAATCGCACAATCGTGGTCACTCTCGCGAGAGATAGTTAATCCAGTAAATCCGTCGAGACGTCCACGTATTTGTAACTGAATAATAAACAACAGATCAGACACACGGCACCAAAATAACGTGTTCGCCAATATCGACCCATCACTGTTACAATATGAACACCGCTGAAATTTTACTACATATATAATATTAAAGTTATAAATTTTATATCTAAAAACAAGATAATATGAAAGTTGTATACTTAATTTTCATTTTTTAATATAACATTAAAGATGTAAATTTTATTTTTTTTTTATTTATTTTTTAATATTTAAAAATTACACGTCGAAATTAACTGGTAGTAGAAATATAAACATATTTTCTTGTGAAGTTTAATGTAGATGTTCGTTACTCCATTTGTAATTAAACTGTACTAACAAAGAGATAGTAACGTCTATGAAAAAAGACGGAGGTAATTATTGGTTAAATATATCAAATTTGATTCCACGAATAAAAACATCGATGATTAGTAAGAAGGCAACGATTCGGGGGAAGAAAATTTAATTTTCCAAGACAAAAGATTTACAATCGCAACTAGGAAACGTCCGTATCGGATTAGTAAAATTTATTATTGAATAGAAGCAAAAATATATGAAAACAAAAATTAACAACAACCCCACCGTATCATTACACAATAAAAAAACTTAAGGCTGCAAGTACAAATGTGAACGCGGTCGAAACTAGAATGAAAAATATACTCGAAGATTTATTAACATTAAAATTTCATGTACCATACAGCGGACATTGTGATTGAAATTTACATTACTCGGAGTGCAGGCAAGATAGAAATAAAAAATTGTTTGTCATTGAATCGTAACGTTTTATTTCGTTGTATTCTTAGTTTTTACATTTTCTGGAGTCTTAAAAATTGTTCTTTTTGCTCCTAAATAATTTTTATTTCGATTTCTTGTTTATTTTTAGTTTCGATTAATCGAACAACGAAATTTTATATACACGCAACGATTATTAACAAAGATAATGTACAATTCTTCCATCATCTGAGATCATCTCATATTTATATTAATAAATTTTTAAAATGATTATAAAAACCTTAGTTTATATAAAATTATTTATATACATATATCATAATAATAATAATAATATATATATATAGACAGATATGGTGCGAGGTATACATCACGTCCTAATTGTTCTTTGTTTTTCGTGGACTATTGCACGTTGTGTCTTAGTTATATAACCGAAATGTTCGTTACGAGTGCTTTTTCCATTTTTGTTTCTCTTTTAGTGGGCGTGAAAAAAAACGCAAACTGCCCCCCGCACGTAGCATGCCATCTCGTTGGTACACATTATTGGCATTACCATTCCCCGATCAGCAAATAGGCCGAAGGGAATTCTGTAGAGATTATAGAAGTCGAGCTGGTTACTTCTCTAATCCGATCTAACTACCGAGTGCCGCGCAGACCAAAATCGAGAAGTCGTCCTTGCTTATTTTTCTACTTCTTTTATATACGCTTTACATAAATGTGTACACTATTACTACTACTACTACTACTACTACTACTAGTAGTGACTACTATTGTGGTGACGAATAATATAGTCAAGGTATGAAATTGGCGAAATCATTCTCAACGCACACATTATATATAAAGTAACGTCGATCGCACAAGATTCACTCGCTACTATAGCAGCTCGATATTATATAAATTTATATTTTCTATGCACCATCTAATACTTTCATCACTACCGGCGAAGTTTCTACAGCACTGTTTCCCACTTCTTTTTTTCTTCGGGAATTTTTCTGAACAAATTGTTCGTTATACTCAAAACTATGCGTGTGTGTGAGAGTGTATGTATACGCATGAGAATGCAAAAATGCATGCTACAGGTAAAACAAATTTTATAAAGCTTAGCACTCGCTTCGAACTCAACACAAAGTATATATATATATATATTTATGTATGTACGAATATATAAATTTGTAATAAACGCGGTTTGAATATGTAATGTAATTAACGAAGAATGTCGTTTTAGTTGAAAAATTTTATCATGAACTCAAAAACAACAAGATTGCACGCTTTATCGTTTAATAGAGATAAATTACGATGTGTCATTTTACTCTACACGTATATGAGTATATAAGATAAATTCCGACAACTTCAGTATTATTTATTATAATTATAATTATAATTATAATAATTTTTATTATTAGTATGTTCGACGCTATAACATTTTTCTTTTAAGTATATTAAATCGTGTATAAATTTAGTTAGGATAATTAACGAAATCAGAGAACAACACGAATAAAATTCTTACAATTTTATCAGAAGAATTAAATAAATGGTAAATAAATATTAATAATAGGACAAAGATAAAAATAGGCAATACTCAATCGGAACAAGTCACATAAAAACACGTTACCTACGAAGTGTGTGATAACAGAGGATAATGGAAGTATAACAGATGTTAAAAGACGAATTGGAAAATCCAAATGTGTATTTAATAATAAAAAAAAATTCAATATCAATAAATAATAACATTAACATATAGACGTTCGAAAAATTTTTTGCAATACGTTCGTAGTGCGCTCAATTACGTTTGTGAAAATTGGTGCTTAACAGCGAGGGAAATAAATAAACTGAATTGAACGGAGATACGGATCTGGCGCAGAATAAAATAAATGAAAACAAATAAATTCTAGAAGTAATAAAAAGAAGTTTAATAAATAATTATAGAAAAACAGGAAATAAAACTGTTAGGACATGTTATAAGACCTAATAATTACGTAACGTTTCGAAAACAATTACAGTTTTCATTCTCAAACTCGTTACACAATAAAAAATTGGCGTGGTTTACAACGAAAAAGAAAAAAAAAATCGCGAATATACGGATATCAATCGTGAAAGTTTAAAAGTGTATTTAAGACGTAATAACTTTATAAAGAATATAGTAAAAGTTAGGCCCACTGAAAGACCAAGAACATCTATAATGAATAGTGTATACGATCACTTGAATATAAGTAAATATCAAGAACTTCAGACACCGGCTGCCAATAGCACACAATGGCTGCAGTAACGAGGCGTCGTCTTTAGCGACTAATAAAATCATAAACCGTACGAACTTCGCCTAATCGATAATCTGAATATACTTCGGATGTTCAGATACACGCTGCCGGATAATCCTAGAA
This sequence comes from Coronaproctus castanopsis, assembly GCA_032883995.1. Taxonomy (NCBI): domain Eukaryota; kingdom Metazoa; phylum Arthropoda; class Insecta; order Hemiptera; family Monophlebidae; genus Coronaproctus; species Coronaproctus castanopsis. Next base: position 105,099,192 of record CM065052.1, on the reverse strand, counting down.
GAAGACTAAAAAGATGCCGGGACGTTCTTCCTACAACCAGTTCACATTATCCCACACAAGATAAACGTACTGCGTCTAACGATAAATGTCAAGCATGCGTTGACCATCATGTAGCCCACGAGTAGTGAGATAGCATATAGTTTATATGGTTCCAAGTATCCGAAAGATAAGTGACTATATCAAAACGTCAAAACTTCAATAAGCGTTAATTACGCGCTAGGGGATCAATTCTACTTTTATTAAACATATATTTATTCTGTTTAATTTTAATTAGGCTTAGTTATGAATTAACAATTCGTTTATTTATTGGTTGTCTCCTATCCACTGGAAAGAAGAGACAATATACATTTTATTTATTTTGGAAGTTAGAATTGGCTGGTGTGGCAAAATTAAAAAAAAAAAAAAAAAAGTTTATTTAAAAGTATAAACTCGCGTTTAATTAATTTAAATTGTTGAACTTTTATTGTTAGAAAACACATTGCTTATATATATATATATATATATATATATATATATATATATATATATATATATATATATATATATGAGATTATCGGATAGGTCTGATTATTTATTTACCAAAAAGTCTGAATAATTAATGATATTATAAATTTTTATTTACTTTCTACTTGTACCGAACTTGGCATACATATTATATAAATGTTTTTTGTTTTTCCTTGATAATTTTAATAAACGTTTTAGAAATCGAAGTGCCACGACTAAACATTACTTACACAGACCGTCGCCCGACTCGAACACCATGGCGTCGTACACTTCTTCTAGTTCGGAAAGTCGCGCTGGACTAAGCCGATACTATCGTCAAGCTTGGGAAAATCTTCATCAATCGGCCAACGGTAAAACTCATCATCAACCGGTTCGACGAAAAGAGACGCTAGATCCGCGGCTGGAAAGTATGCGTAGCGGTAGCGAGCTAATGGTCAGTGACATGTTTCCTCCTAAATCGTCTAACGAAAAAAAGAAACATCATCACCATCACCATCACCATCATCACCACGACGATAGTCGAGACTTACGCTATAATCATCAATCGAATAAAAAGTCGTCGCCCCGATATTGAATTAAATATAATATCGATAATTATTTATGATAAACAAGTAATGATCGTCGAATTAAATATAATATCGATAATTATTTATGATAAACAAGTAATGATCGTCGTTCGAATAAAAAGTCGTCGCCTCTTAATCGAATTAAATATAATATCGATAATTATTAATTATAGACGGTAGTTAATTACGATTCTAAATATAAGCGTACACTATCGCCGGTACCTGTTGCTCAACGTGTATCGTTTAATTTAAGACGTCAGTCAATCGACGATAGACTAAGGATGGACTAAAAAAATACATCGATGTTTTTTCGATGTGACATATCGATTGCTGACATCGATGTAGGACCGATGTATCATAGAATACATCGATATTCTGAGATGTGATATATCGATTGTTGACATCGATGTAGGACCGATGTATCATATAGAATACATCGATGTTCTGCGATGCATCGACTATTTTTTTTATTTTATTATACATAATGTTATAAAATGTTGGAAAAGGAAATAGATGTGTTACGTTAAACATTTTTATTATTAATCGACAAAAAACAAATTAAATACACAATAATGGATTAAGCGATACTTATTAAAAATAATATTACAAAAACTTCAAAAATCCGAATATTTTTGTCGATGCTTATTTTATGAACCAACAAAAATTTTAAAAAGTGACCGTTTAAACAAATTAAATACACAGTACTTATTAAAAATAATATTACAAAAACTTCAAAAATCCCAATATTTTTTGTGGATGCTTTGCGAAAATAAAATTTTGTTTAATCTCTTGCCCTTCAATTGATTTCTTTGTTGGTTTAATATTTGGTTTATCTCTGTATTTATTACTAAAACTTTTGTAATCCAATTACGCTTCTTATTTTGACATCAATTAAAAAAACACGTGTAAAGTTTAAAAATTAAAACCAATATTTTCACTTTGAACAAAGTAGACAGCACACAATCTCATAATAAAATAAAGCTTCTTTTTCTTTGATTCAATTTGTGCGCCTGTGACTGCCAGTGTAACCAACATAGTTCTAGAGAAATATTGCAACTGAAGGATGATAAAATCTGTAAAAACTGTAACTATAATAAAATACATATCGCTGGATTATTATTATTATTATTTAATTAATTAGTTATTATTATAATGAATGTAACTAGTTTTTAAATATCGACCGAGACAAAATATTTAAAAATATAAAATCTAAATAAATAAATCACATCTTAAAATCAGCTTTATCGATTTAAAATATCAAATGAAACACATCGATGTATCGAATATATCGGTTAAATTCGATGCATCGATACTTCACATCGAGTGCTTTTTATACATCGATGTATATCGTCCATCCTTACGATTGACCTCTACAGCTGCTCGAATGATTTTATTAAAGATTCGATTCGCGATTACGAATAATCTCGACGGACATTAACTATATGATCATTGTATGACACCTCGTACATTCCAGAACGTATATAATATTTAACCGATCCGAATGTACATAATAAAACGAATGACGCAGATGTAGACAAGTGTCGTTAAATAAATGTACCGTTAAAAGACGATACTTTTATCGGGGAAACATTACCAGTTCGAACATTTATCTCCGAATTCGGTTCTCAACTATTTTGTGTTTCACGATGGCTGTCGATTAGTCGCAAGTTTTAAACGATCAAGTCTTAAATAAATGTACCGTTAAAAGACGATACTTTTATCGGAGAAACATTACCAGTTCGAACATTTATCTCCGAATTCGGTTCTCAACTATTTTGTGTTTCACGATGGCTGCCGATTAGTCGCAAGTTTTAAGCGATCAAGTCTTAAATAAATGTACCGTTAAAAGAGGATACTTTCAGCAGGGAAACATTACCAGGCTAGAACATTTATCTCTGAATTTGGTTCTTAACCGTTTTGAAACTTTTGCCGACTAGTCGCAAATTAGATTTCTTTTAATCGGATAAGTAACCCAATTTTATACAACTCGATACGAAAAAAATGACGTTATTTTACTCAATCGGAAAATATATATGTTTAACGTCGATATACAGGTACAAGTGATTAAGTACTATTTTTTTTTTTTTTTTTTGTATAGCTTTACCCAAAATTAATTATTTTATTAAATTAATAATTTCGAATAATCTTGAGCGCGCATTTACGTTCTTTTTTTTAAATTATAATTATTATTTATATTGCGGTTATTTTTTATTTTATTATATTTAATACTTTTTCACTGTACATTAAGTAAATTTACATTGTAAATACATATATTTTAGGAAATAATACTAATACATTGTAGGTTCACAATTATCATATATATATATATTATATTATATAATTGCCCCGAAACGACTAAAAAAAAAAGTAATATCCGAACCAAGCTTATTTTTTTAAGTATTGTTATTAGAAAAATATATATATTTGTTTAAAATATTACGCAGAAGATAGTTTTAATGTTTTATAATTCGCATAACCTCATTCAACCGTGGCTTACTGTTTAACAGCGGAAGTAATTAACGTTATACATTAATAAAAGATAGCAATTAATTTAAGAGAAACAAAAAATTTCCTGCAATAGCGAATGTATTTGCAAAATTAAAATACGGACCGATGAAATCTAATTATCGATATGGAATGATCTCGATATTTAATATAAATCATAAAAAACAAAGTAAACGGTTGTTTTTCTTTGTTTGATTTTTATATTAGACAAAATAATATAATTAAATTAAATAATTACGATTAAGAAACTAAGAAGAAGATAACGTTCTGAAAGATTAAAATTTCACATCATTTTGAAATGTTGGATTATTTCGATATTCTAAAATTAGTACGCAGTTACCATTTTAGTTGATCCGTTTATTATATAATATTCTCACCATTTCGGAAGAAAAACTTGAATAACATTTTGTAGTATTTTCACATATACACGTAGTAAATAAAATATATTAATTATATACATATACATACATATATATATATATATATATATATATATATATATATATATATATATATATATATATATATATATATATACATATATATACAAAAATTTGCTTACTCTAAATGATTTACACATAGACAAATCGCGATTATTATACCATACACAACAATTCTTTAATTATATTATTTAAATTATCTCTTACTGCTTTTATATTGAATTATACGGTCGGAAATCGTTTTTGTACAAACTGTTTAATGTAATCATAAGAGTTGCTCCTTTTTTTAATTAGAACTTAGAAAATTTGATACATATATTATGATTTATGAATTAAATTAGAATAATTCTAGAATATTCAATTTTTTATTTATTAATAAGTTTTTTTTAAATATTACTGTGACGACTATGCAGTACACTTCAAACAAAGTGGACTTTTTCGTTACTTCACTAAGCCCTATATTGGTTTCCAACGTTTAAGCCATCTTAAATCCCCAGAGTTGTCCAAAAGCTGCATGACTCCAACATTAGTTTTTTTTTTGTCATTTTGCGTGTTTGCAAGCAAATCCAGTAATTTCATCGATGACCGTTGGAATTTTTAAGTCTCGATCTATATCATTATTGCGTTCAAATCAATATTCGCGGGTGATCGTCCAAAGTTGCAATGTTTTAAGTCTTTATATGCAGTTTATGTTACAAGTACTAGTACAACCCCATAATTGTATTCTGTAAGTCCAAATCGATTTAATAATGGCCATATACAAAAGACGTTTATTTTCAATAGATAGCGTTATTTTCTAGTAACCAATAAATACTACTCATTTTTGTCTTTATTTCTGCCGGACGGGGTGCTTCCAATTTAGACGCGAGTCGATATACATCTCTAGGTACTTGGCTGAATCTTTTTATGGGATTATCTGCTGACTCAGTGTCATTGTAATATTTTCTGTTTTCTTCAAAATGAAGTTTATGTGCACCGATTTTTCGCCATCAATTTAATTTTCCAACGTTTTTACCAAATTCTTAATTCGTTAATCGTTATCTGTTTATTTTCAGTAGCACGCTTTTAGATCTTATCTGTACCTAGGATTGCTATGTCACCAGCAAACATAGAGACAACAGTACGATTGTTTGTTGGGATATCGTCTGTGTAAAGGAGGTTAAGGATATGCCTTAAGGTACTACCTTGTAGTATTTTTGCCGATACATTTCTCCAGTCAGACGTCGTTTCCTCATACCCAATTCTAAACTGTTGGTTAATTATACATGATTCCAGAATCCAGTACCACTGTTTTTCCTGTTCACGTAATTTAATTAATAAACCAGATGCCAAACGGAACACTCTGCAGCAATATTTCTTTTCCTCGAGAGCTGTGCTGGCATACTGCTAATGACAAGGTCAGCGCTAAAGCTCAAAGCACCCCATTTTGTAGAAACAAGTTTGTACAATAAATTAATTAATTTCAATTTTTTTCTTGAGTGTTTCCCAGTGTGCTCCATGTGTAAATATTTGGTCCAGGATTCCCTTGAGCTGCAACTATGAAACTTCTTGTTCCCAATGTCTTTGGCTGATTGTTAGTGTACATATTGAAAAGTGTTGGAACCAATACACTACTCTGTGGTAGGCCGTTCCTTTGAAGTCTCCAGTTGCTTTCTATGTACTGAAATTTCACTTTGAATCTTCTATTTGTAAAGAGTTTCTCAAGATAATTGTTAATTTGTAGTCTTCTGTCATATCACATATTTTTTTAAACAGTAAGCTATGATTCACTGTTTGTAAGTGGCAGTGAGATCAATAAACAATCCTATGATTCATTTATCTTAAAATCGTTTCTCAATTTATTGAGACAGGTTCAGTACTTGATGACTGCTACTCTTTCTCAGACTGAAACTGGCTTGTTCTTTTATTAATTTATTTTCAACAAGGGGTTATATCCTGCTAAGAATAATTCTTTCAAATATTTTTATCAATTTATGATTGAACATTTGTAGATTGCTTCTGTAAGTTTGTTGTAATTTTCTGCTACCGTGTCTATTTGTTTAGGGTTTCATTTAACAGCTGTCTGAATTTATTTCAATTTGCCTTCTTAAAATTAAATCAATTCTTTGTTAGTTTATACTCTGCATAATTGGAAATATTGTCAGCTGGATCGGGTATTGGATTATTACATCTTTAGAACACATGGTAGAATTTTTTTCTGAAACAAATATTAAATCCAGATTGTAGCCTCTTCCACCGACAGCTGTTAAAGGAAGGAGGTAACTAGCACCAAATACATTTGTTTAGTAGCCCATGATACTATTCTCTTACCATTTTCATAGAGCTGTTGAAGTCTCCAACAACTATTTGTATCTTGTTATTGTTAATGTTTTCTGTTGATGAGGCTTCAAACTTATTTCCAGGTGGGTTATATATAAAAGTTGTCATGCACTAGTTCAAGTGTTATTACTTACATGTTATTTTCACAAGATTTGTAAACTGAGGAAATCTTTATTCTCAGATGTGAATAAACTGCACTCCATTTAGCAACAAGGTTCATTCCATGAATTTGAAGCACACTTACCCTGTGTGTTTCTTGCAGGCCAAGGATATCAGAATTTTATTGTTTACATAAGTTTGGTAACATGTTCGATTTTACATGCATCAATCCTTCTACATTTGCAGAGATGATCATCAAAGTTGGCCTTGAAAAAAGCGTTTTCAGGAGATATCTTTTGCTATTGCATGCATTATGGAGTGATAGGATTTGCCAGCAATAGTTGGAAACAAGCCAGATTTTCTGGAATTTTTGATCTTCCAGTTATGTCCATACAAAATGTAATCTACAGAAGATCAATTCTCGAATTTGTATGAGCATCAATTTCCTTATCTCAGAAGGTAAATGATTCACCTGAACAATAATATTTTAGGTAATATCATTTGAGTATAAACTAAAAAAGCATTGATCGGTGATAATTTTTATTTCCTGTTTAATATAAGAAACAACACATTTATGTTTATATGTTCTCTGCACATACTTTTATTTACATGTTCTGTGAAAGTCAACTTGTTATCGAACATCATTCCTAAATATCTAACACTAGGTTTTCAGTACAGATACCCTTTTTTGATTTTCACATTATAGCAGATTCCCCCACAGTAAAACTCTAATTGCTATATTTTGAGCAACATCACCTGCGTAGTCAGTAAATTCTCCAACATCTGAACAAGTTCATTATGCGTAAAATTTTCTAAACAAATTCTTTTACTCGTTGCTGAATGTATAAACCTACCACAAAATTATTATGTAGTAATCAAAAATTACATTGTGTTCAAAATTATACTATAGATACCAAATATATACGTGTAAACTAGAAATAATATAGGATACATTTAAAAAATTTAACTAATTTTGGTAACATATACTGTTTATGCCAAACATAATAATAATATGTTTTTGGACTTGAGAAATATCGGATAATAAAACAATAATGAAGCAAAAGTTATATTATCGACCATACACATTTTATATTATATTACAATTTAGAAACAATGAAAAATTAAAAATAACTGACAAAATATGAGTGAATTATACATTATTTAATAACAAATAAAGATTATTTTGCAACACATACCTCTTAATACATTAAAACACTTCAAATATGTAAGAAAAAACAATAATATATAAAAAATACAATATTAAATACCTTTAATTCAAATGTAAACAAAAACGAATCGCTGAAATGTAGTTACTTCACTTCTGATGAAAATAGTTGATTTAAATCATCATAGAGGTCGCACTGATATACATATGAAGGTGTTTTCACAAAGAACCACTGTGTCGTTTGTAAAATAAATTTTTAAAGGTGGTTTCGTGAGTGAAACGAAATGTTGTGTTGTCAGAACCACTATGACGGAAAAGGTTAAACATAAAATTGTCACCGTAATATTAAAAATCAAAATAAAAGCGTAATTGCAAACTAAAAAAAAATCAAAATTTACTGTATTTATTATTAATAACTAAAGTTTTTTAATAATTTAAATTTTTCCGTTTGATTTTGTATGACCATTTTTTTAAATGAAATTTTACAATATTCAAAAAATATTGTAGTAGTTTTTGCGCTAATTTTTTATAATTTATTTAATTTAAAAATTTATTTTTTAAAATCGATATCGATTATTGGAATGTATCGATTTGAATACAGGATGCCGTTGGTTTAAAATAATTTCCGTTAGTTAGATGCCTTTATTATTATTGGTTGATTCCCGGCGGTACAAATTGGTAATAATTAATTGAATACATAATTATTTAATTAGTATATTTTGGACATTTGATATTTTGAATCTAAGGTGTCTTCTTTTCATCTACTTTACTTACGCTTTTTTATATTGTGATTTTTGAATGATACTTGGTTCTTGCAATATTTGCTGTAAATTGAAAATAGCTGTTTATTATCAAGTAACTACCTTTATTTTATATCATATACACAAATTTATTTAAACTTAAATTTTGTTTTGTTTGAAATGTATGATTACTTGTAATTGTTATACGATATCCAAATACAATATATTTTCAAATTTTCATGCTTTAATTTCTGTTAAAGTAATAATTGAAGTTCACTGAAATGAAAATACATGTCGCACATTTAGTTACTGTGAATCAAAAATTATCCAATGTATTAATTCAGAATATAAAATAGTTTATTTTGAAATTTACCAACACGTTTTTAATTAGCTAACTGTGATGTTTTGCGGAAGTCTAATATGTGAAAATTATTTTTGTACGTTAACTTGATGACCAAAATTTAAGTTCACACCTAAAATCCGCAAAGAAGAAACAAAAGTTAGTCTAAATGTGAGTATAAAAAATTAAATCTAGCACACAAACAATAGCATTCATTAGTAAAAGATTTTACATTAATCAGGTCGGTGCTTATAGTACTTTTGTTTCTTCTAATTGTTCAGTTTTCGTGAAAACCAATACTTCTAATATTGTTAGTCAAAAATGGATTGTCATTCACAAAAAAAAAAAATAACTATCTTGAATTATTATTTTATAGAACTTTTGTCTTACGTTTGGATTCCCATAAATGTGGTGGAGCTGATTAATTAATTTCAAACTGTGCCAACTAATTCTAGTTTAAATTTAAATGTAACCTTTTTTTTACAGAAATCAATAATGTCTGACAAAGTTAGGTACATTATACATGTGATTAAAGATTTTAGTGTGTTCTAAAAATTTTGTGCGTATTTAGTTTTTTCATATTAATTTTCAATAAATTTTGACATTTAAACTCTATTCTGTTTTTTTTATTTTCTAATTTTATCGCACACTCAGTTTGCTTTTGTTTTCAGAATTAATTTAATTTATATCTAAATGTATAACAGAACAATTTACGAAATATGTAAGCTCTCAAGCTAATATACTGAGGTCAGGCTTTCGATGCATCTTAAATAATAATTTTTATAATGAAGCAAAAAAATTGTAAAATTTTATTCGTATATGATATTTAAGGCTTGTCTCTCGGAACCATCTGACAATTATGTTCAAGATAGTGCCCAGAAATATTTATTTATTCTCTTTTTTATGATAATTATATCGTTTGTTTACAGTATATCGTCTCGATAAAATATGGAATAATATTTTGTTAAATGTAACGTTTTCCTTACATATTTACAGCGATTACTATTATTTTGTGAATAAAATTTTCCGCGGAAAATTACTACATTTTAAGCAAAAAATAGGCAAGTTTAAAATATATCATTTTACACATTAATTTTATTCGATATAATAAAATTTAATCTTTAAGACTATTCTTTAAATGAATTTGTTTCTTTTTTTTATTAACAGAATGCCGCTAAAATATATAAATTATTTTTAATCTTATATAGTTTTTTAATGCTCGCAATTTTATCGCCGTTAATTTACTGAATCCAAATAAAGATTTTTTTTTATTGGGCTTCCATATCAGTTTACCCATTAAACTATATTATATAGACAAGAAAAAATAAAAAAGAATTATCTTAATTTTAACTATATGGGTATGTTACAGTTAACAATAAACCTATATAAACATATGTATATGTGCATGTTACGTGTGGAGAGTAAGAAAGGAATATTGACAGGAAAAGGAACATTTAGAGATATGAGTTGATTATAGAATGAGTCACGAGTGGAGTGGTAATATGAGCACTCCAGGAAAATGTGATTTGCGTATACAGTGGATATCTGAAGGATGTGAACAGAACGGAGAAGCAACAAGATGCATTTGAAAAAGTGTAGCCGGTAGACGATTCTTTCCAAAACGTAGTCGACATAAAGTGACAATAAAACCACGGAGGAGACTCACTTGTATTTCGATATTATAGAACCATGGTAGACAAGGAAGATCAGGCTGAAGCAGTTTATATTTTGTAACATTATAAGGATTATTCCAAGTAGCTTTCCAGTATTCTTTATGAGCTGTCTTAATGATAGACAGGAGATCAATGCACGGCGTGTAAGCAATCAATAAATCTAGGTACTTTGTACATTTAGCATAATGATCAGCAAGTAAATTCCCTTTAATATCAGCATGACCAGGAATCCATGCAAACTTAACAGAGATACCAGCACCCCGTAAAAGGGTAATGTGATTACGAATTTTAAGTATTATGGGAGAGGAATGAGGATTATAAAGTGAGAACTTTAAGGCCAAGAGACAACTTTTGGAATCTGAAAAAATTATTACCTTTTGAGTTACCCGATTCAACAGAATGAAACGCAGAGCTTGAAAAATAGCCACAGACTCTGCTGTAAAAATGGAAGAAACTCGCAAAAGGGAAAATTTTTCAACTATGTCTAAGGAAGGAATTATAAAAGCTGCTCCTACATGATTCTTTGATTTAGAACCGTCTGTATATATAGCGAGAAATTCTGACCAATTATCACAAATATAGGATGTAAAGAGAATATTGGCGATAGAAGGGGGTGTAGAAGCTTTGAACGTTTTAAAATAATTTAAATCTATATCTAACACAAGATCATTATTAAGAAAGGGAAATGAAAAATAAACGGAAGGTGAAGAAGGAAGTATTAATTCACTGTACATAGAAAGGTGATGTGCAGAAAGACATAAAATAGGACGACGATTAAAAGAAAATTTCCAGTTCTGAAAAATTTCGAGGAATGAGAAATATCGAGTATGAAGTAACTGAGAAAGAGTTAATCAAAAATTTATCAGCCAAATAAGACCGCCGCATAGATAAAGGAGGGACTTTTGCCTCTACTTCTAGACTGGCTATGGAAGTAGAGACAAAAGCTCCAAGGGCCAAACGTAGACATGTATTTTGAAGTTTGTCTAAAGTTGAAATATACCTAGGATGGTGCATTGGCAAAGAGAAAGCTACCATAATCTATGACACTACGAATAAACGATTTATACAAAAGAAGTAAAATTAAGGGGTCACCCCAAAAGTTGTATGCGAAAGTGTTTTTAAGAGATTTATTCATTTGGAAGCTTTGGAATAAATGGCCTCAATGTGATTACGCCAATTGAGTCTATAATCTAGGACAAAACCTAAATACTTGCAAGATGTGGTAAATGGAACACAATAATTGTCAACCATTAAACCGGGTATCGAATGGTTAACACGTCTATAAGAAAATATGATAGAGTCACATTTATGAGATGAAAGAGTGAACCCAATGTTGTTTAATAACTTACAGATCAATTCTAAAGTACTATTTAGTAGAGTTGGTTTTATAAAGTACAATGTCATCAGCATAGGATAAGATATTAATGCTATTACGAGGGCAGGCTTGAAATAATTTAAACATATGGATATTGAATAAAACCGGGCTTAAAACAGATCCCTGAGGTAGTCCCAAATGTACCACCCTGATGTAAGGATTAGCGATAGACGAATGTTTAAAAATAAGAATCCGATTTGTAAATAATTTACATACGCCGTAGATGAAGGAAGGAGGAATTCCTAGTGAGGCAAGTGTATCACAAAGCATAGGAATTGAAATGGAATTAAAAGCATTACTTATATCTAGAAAGCACGCAATTAGATATTTACTTGCTATCAAAGACTTGTAAATGTCAGCTACCAGATGAGAGACGCAATTTAGTGAGCTAATATTATTACGGAAGCCATACATTCCAGAAGGGAACATATCATTATTTTCCAACCACCAAACAATTCTGTTCTTCAATATTCTTTTATATGTTTTTCGAATACAGGAAGCAAGAGATATAGGTCGATATGATGTATCAATTTTTTAACAGGAACCACTAGAAAGTGTAACCAGCTTTCAGGATAGGAGCCAGTATTGAGGAAATGGTTAAAACAATTTAAGAGGATGATAACAGCAGAGAAGGGAAGGTTGTTGTTCGTGATTTTATTATTAACAAATGATATTTTTGATTGTTTGATTATTATTGCGGTTTTATCGTTTTTATCGTCATAATATCCTTAATTATTTGGAAATTTACACGGTGAAATTTTTTTTATAACGATGTAATCTGTATATACGTAATTTAGTAGCTTTTCGTTGAAGTTAATTTACTTTCGTTTTATTTATTAGTAATATGAAAAAATGGAAGTACGAACATTTAGTTGCGGATCCGGAAACTTTGACGCGAGACGATAAAGATTATTTAGAAGGGTTTATAGAAAAATGCGAAAACCATCCTAAAATGAAGGATCCGTCGGCTACTTGGTCGTTGAAAGATTTCGAAATAGGCGGTCCGTTAGGTCGCGGCAAATTCGGCCGAGTTTACGTAGCTCGCGAAAAATTGACGCATCATATCGTCGCTTTGAAATTAATGTTTAAATCGGAAATCGTGAAAGAGAAAATGGAACATCAAGTTATACGCGAATTGGAAATAAATACACGTTTGCAGCATCCGCATATTTTGACTTTGTTCACCTACTTTCACGACGAGACCAGAATATTCCTCGTATTGGAATACGCCGGTAAAGGCGAATTGTACAAACATATGACTAAACAACCGCACGGTCGATTTGCGGAAAAAACGGCCGCTAAATATTTAGATCAAGTAACCGACGCTATTTCCTATTGTCATCGTAATAACGTTATACATCGCGATATAAAACCGGAAAATATTCTATTGACTTTTAGCGATAACGTTAAATTAGCCGATTTCGGTTGGTCGGTACATACACCGCGTCCGCGCAGAACTTTATGCGGTACTTTGGATTACTTACCGCCGGAAATGGTCGAACAGACCTCGTACGGTAAAGAAGTGGATAATTGGTGTTTAGGAATATTGTGTTACGAATTTCTAGTCGGTAAACCGCCGTTTGAAAGTAAAGATCAACATACGACTTTTAAACGGATTCGATCTTTGGATTTTAAATTTCCGCTGTGCGTACCGGTAAAAGCGAGAGATTTGATATCGCGATTATTAACTCAATCGGCTCATAAAAGATTATCGTTGGAACAAGTGAGAAAGCATCCGTGGATCGTGGAAAATTATCGTTCTGAATCGTCGAAATAATATTCGTGATAATAAAAATTATAAATCGGTAAAAAATGAATTAATAATAAAGTTGTAATTATATTTTTGTTTTTAAGAAATTTATATTGGTGTAATGTGTATAATAATTAATATAATCGTATTTTTGTCATTCTTCTTTTGCGTAAATCTATATTGGTGTGTAATCTGTCTATATTCATTTATCTATCTGTGAACAATATATATTTATATAAATATATATATATATATATAATTCCCCATAGGTCTTAATATTTGCTTCCTTCTTGACTGTGTTCATCAGCGTCTGTCTTGGTCTTCCTTTCAGTCTGCGCATCGGTATTCGCCCTTCTATAACAGTCCGATCCATTTTAGCCTCATTCCAGTCTCCCATTATTATCACATTTTCATCTGCTTTCAGTTTTTGTAGTTGGTCTTCTAATTGCATGTAAATTTCTTCCACCGTGTCATCGTCTTCTGCTGATGTAGGGATATAACACTGAATTACTGTAGTATTTACTGGTGTTGTACAATACTTCCACCACAATAATCGTACTCCCTATTCTTTCCACGTTTATTAGTGCATCACTTGATTTTTCCATTATGAGTGCAACACCGTTCTGTCCATTTTCGGATCCAGTATGTATTACTCGATACCCTTCGTACATAAAATCGCCTTCATTTTTCCATCTCGTCTCTGCTATTCCTAGTAATTGCATTTTATAACGCATAATTTCTCTTTTGATATTGACAAGTTTACCAATCGCTAACATTGTTCGGACATTCCATGTCCCTATTGTGAAGGAGGGGTTTCGCATGCTGTAGACCTCGGAAGCCCTCTGTTTTCTTCCGCTGCCCCTGCCGACATGATCGACTGAATTAACATATTTGATCCCGGTTAACGTATTTTGTAATGGGCTGAATAAGTTTTTAAACGTAATGAAAGAATTTTTTAAACATATTTTATTTTTAATAAATTTTTCCATATAAATGAAAATTGATCCATCCCAGAAAGTTATTTTAAATTTATTAACTAATCAATTCTGTAGAGTATCATGCCTGTACAAAATGTAAATTCGAATTTATTATGAAAAGTAATATTGGGGTATATTTAACAATGGAAAAGATAATTATGAAATTAAATCGGTCGATAAACATTTTGTACGTAGAAGAAAAATTAATGTAGATGTTATAATACACTTTAAATATCAAACTATAAAAATGGATGACATTTCGTAGAAAATAATTTTAATACGAGTAAGGAAAAAACATTTCGACATATAGAGGAGATACAAATATTTCTCAATGGATTCCATTTTTCACAGCGCATAATATGCACATAAAAACAAGGTAAATAGAACATGAGAAATTACAGAAAAGCGTTTATTAAATATTTCAAATTATGAAATTATTCCAAGATTTTTTAAAGCTAAGTACCTCATATAATAACTTTAGCAAATAAATTTATACAAGACGCCACTTGATCATGCAAAGAAATAAACTATGTATATTATCACGATGTATAAGAAAAATCTACGAAGAAAACAAAATTGCCATAAGTCATACTTAATCAACTAGATTTTATGACATGTGTTTAAACTATAATCAATAATTTATATGATTAATATAAATAATTATAAAAAATCGGCATGTTAGTCGACAGTGTTTATAGGTGATATAACGTTCGTGGAGAAGCTTCAAATCGTAATTACCGTCATTTAAATAAGTTGTTCGTGTTCTTCCTACAATTCTCATACAATTTTTTTCCATACATTGTCAACAAATGAAATATCAGGGAGGCTTAATTAGGAGTACAAATAAGATATTTTGCACTAGCTGCATTTATTCGTTAGCGCTATCAGACACCACAACCGACTAAATTACAAGCCGTGTTCTGATGAAATCTGACAACTAAAATTTAGGTTGACGTACTAGCCCATAAGCATGTTTTTTTTTGGTCGATGTTCAAACTAATTTTTTTTTTTAAATATTTTTAATAAATAGTTAAATAAAGTTTATCACTATTACTATAAATTATGACTTTTAAACTTTTCATATGACCTGTGTTAATCATAACTCGTTTTATTTCAATACTAATTATAGTTATATTGTGTATAATTCTAGATATGTCGTTAAATGGTATCAATAATTATTCATTTTAAAAATAATTTTTATTGCGGATTTCGTTGCTTTTAACTTATAAAGTATGTCGTGGAAGTGAAATGTACTAGGTCTTAAAACAAATTATTCTACAATATGAAAATAACATTTTCCTTTCCGAAGGATAAAAAAAAAAAAAAAAAAAATGGTTGGTTTCGTTCTGTACCCGGTAAATATTGAAGGAGAATTGCAGCTTAAGCGACCATGTTGAAAATTGGCGATTTTTTTTTCAAAATCACATTTTGATAAAAATGACCAATAGTGAAAGATTTTTTGGGCGGAAACTGCAATTTTTCGAAAGATCAAAATTTTGAAAAACTAGAACTTAAGTGGAAATTTTGACACTGCCGCTATCTATGGAAACAACTCGAATATGGTAATCGGTGATGTACATTTTTTTGTGGAAACAGAAATTTAAATTTTTAGAAGCTAAAACTTCGACAGCGATGGCGTCGATTCATACATTTAAACATATAATGATTTTACCTGCCGTAGAAATAATTTATCATCATCAATCAAAAGAGTAAAATGTAATTTAAAAAAAAAAAACTTATTGAATAAATTATTCAATTATAACATACGTGAACGATTTAGTCCTCGACGAAACTGTCTCCATCATGTGAATCAAGAAATAACGAGCAGATGTTTACTACTAATCATCTCTAACAAAACGTAATTTTTGCCGATTTTTAACTTGGTCGGATGATGAATTGCGAATTTTCACGATCTCACCCATTGAGGAACCAAAAGACACAAGACCCAAAACAAAATAAATATTCAGACAATAATAATTTTTAAAATAAAACAACTATAACCTAATTTATTATTATAAGAAGTTTATTACAAAATAATTTTTAAAATAGGTAGTTTTCTTTATTATTATACTAATATGATTTCTAATTCCTATAATAATATAATCGACACTACCGCTATGACAAAAAAATTGCAAATTTTAATCTTTACTGCCGCTACAATGAAGAAATTTCGATCTATTTCATGTTTCTAAACATACAAGTAAACTTTTAAAAGGCATAATTTATTTTAAAATCGTTATTTTCGAAATATAACAATTGTCCATTACTCTCCTGAGGAATAGTGTAGTTCCTGAAATTTTCGCAGCTTTATAGAAAATAATAAAAGTTACCTACGGCTTCGCATGTGTAATTATTATTATTTTTTTTAATACAATATCACTCTCTTTTACTATGCGAAAGCAAAAAATCTTGGAACAGGATGTCATTTCAGATTTTTATGATTCATGTATTAACGTCGGAAAGAAATAATTTTTCCCAGCTGAAACATAGGGGAAAAAACAAGGGCATTATGTTTCTTTTATATATTATGTTAATAATTTCACTCTATCGCGAATTGTTTATATCGATAAATACCTTAACTTAAAGGAATTTGTTAATGGTAATATATTTGGGTGATAATAATTTTTGCGACTCAAATATTGATAAGTTAAATTTCCAAAAAGGTTAACTGCCCCGTTTACAATTAGTTTTTGTGTGTATTTATTCGTTATTTGAATTTTTTAATCAATAAAAAGACAAGTAGCGACGAGAACTTATTTCTTCTCATAAAATTAGTTTGAATGGAACTATTATGAGAGTAATATATTATAATATTATTTTATCGATTTTGGTCGAGTTTTTGCGGCCTAAAATACATGACTATTTTAAATATAAATTAGGTGTTTTTATAAATGTAATTTTGATTTTATTCACAATGAATACAATCAAGATCTAGAGTTAAAAGATAATAGCATAAAAATAAATTAAAATTAAAAAAAAAATAATTCATTATTCAAACAACGAGATTTTATTTGATTATAACTGATTTCAAACACTGTAAAATATTTGTGGATGTTTACTGACATTTTTTATACAGATTCGTATTTTAATTCTAAAATTAAATACGAATTTACACATTTAAGCGACGTCGTTTTAAGGTTTTTCCTAAATAAAATCCAGACAATTTCAAGAATAGTCGGCTGAAACGAACAGCCTACCAGTTTATCAAAATGCAGTGTTGCCAGCTAGTTTATCATGACTTATACTACAGTTGCCTGCGCAAACACCTGGGACTATGTTTAATTACAAAATATGCGATATAGACTCTCGATACATCTTAAAGGGAAGATTTATAAAACGCTTATTAGATCTGCAATGTTATATGGAGCTGAATGCTGGTCGACAACGTAAACTCCACGTGGCTGAAATGAAAATGCTACGCTGGTAACTCGGCCACACACTTTGACCATGTCAAAAATGATGGCATAATTGAGCATATAGGCGTTGCATACAAATAAAATTTCGGGAAACGCGTCTCCGATGGTATGGTCATATCATGAGGAAAGCTGATAGCAGCCCAATAAAGTCGTTAATGGAGTACGACTCCGGAGGAAAGCGATCGACCAAGAAGACGATGGATAGACTCTGTACAACGACATGGTGGAAGTTGGTGCCAATATAGAGGACGTCAATGATCGCAAGAAGTGGGGAACGTGCTATCAAGCGGACCCCTTAACGGGAAGGCGCTAGGAAAGAAGGAGATGACGTAAACTACATATATGTATTATATAATCCGCTGTTCCATGTATTCGTATCGTACATGTTTACTTGAATTTATAATTTGCGCATTTACGTTGGTAAACCCAAACACAAAGTATTTTAATTCGCGAAGAAAAAGTTGATGTCAACACCTGTCTGGTTAATTTTTAACCCTTTCAGTCATACATTATAAAAGTTTGACACAAAATGATAAATTTTATGCAGATATTTATTATACAATATTGCCTCTTAGGTGAATTGTAAATAATTTTCAAAGTATTTCAATGTATCAAGATGTCGAAAAAGTATGGTTAGAGAAAAATTAAGACAATTTTTTATAATTTTTCAGTGATAAAAATTTTAAAAATACATTAAAGGTTATCGAGAGTGAATATATATTTTTAGATTATTTAAGAATGTAAGAAAAAGATAAAATTGATGATTGGTGCTAATGTGCCACAACATGCATGATGTATATATACTGACGTTTTATCCCATAATCATTTAGGTGACTTTTTAGTCTTTCGAATAAATATAATAACTTGTAAATTATGGGTTAGAAAGGGATGATAAACCGAAATAAATACCATGATTCCGAATTAATATTTCAAAATTGTGAAAAACTTTAAAAAGTTATCGCTATAAGAAATAAAACGGTTGAACCAAAATTGTAACTGAAAAATCGATAAAATTAGAAATATCGATTGCAACGGAATATAACCAGTCGACGAAAGATTTTAGAAAATATCGACAAATTTCGAAGATAGTATATTATTATTCGGCAGTATGGTCGCTAGCTGTACGAACGGCTTTATGCGGGTCTTATTAAATCAGATTAAATAGTTTCAGTGAATTCGGAAAACATTGTAGATGTAGCCGCGGGACTCGGATAAATGTTGATGTAAGGAAGGAGGAAGACTCTGCTGAGTTTGAGTATTACGAAAACATAATCGGATGTTATTATGTGGAGAAGCATTTGTAACAATCGGCAAGAGCGACAGAGAGAAGACTTCGTGCTTTGAAAAAAATATTAATGAATAAGATTTATTAAGGACAACACTTTTCCTCCTTAATCGAAAATTAAAATCGAGATTGTGGATTAGGTTTTGTTAACTAGAGCTCAATCACGGCTCCGGGATTTAATTATAAGAGATTTCAGAAAAGATTTTAGGTTGCTAGAGAGAAGAATATACAAGCAGAGGTGTGTAGATGAAAGGACGCCTCCCTCTCAGCTCGGTTAATAGCTTCATTACTAGGAGACCAACATAGCGGGAAATCTAAATGAAAACTACCGAAATTTGGGATCTAGTAAGGTCAAGTGTAGTAAACGATTATGAAATTCACCGAAATGTAAAATCAAAAAAAAAAAGTTAAAATCTCAAAATGAGTCGAGTAAAAACAAAACTGGTAACCGACTGTATTTCCGTAACAAGGGAGGCATTTGGTTGATACACAGCATTTCTCGATTCTAAAAATATTTATATAACACGTTAAAAATTTACTAGAATCATACAAAATAAAAAATTGCCGCACATAAAATATTATTTTACGTTTTCACCTTTTCGAGCCATTTTCGCGTGCGATATATTCGAATATCTTGTTATTCAAATGCCCATCGAAATGGTATTATTTGGGTGTCTTCCTGCCAAAATGGGATTAACCGTATTTTACTAGCGCATCTTTAATTAACTTCATATATCAAGAACAAATACAATGATGATGAATCGCAGAAGTGAATACACGCATACGGTTGTTAATCACCAAGCGTGTTATAAATTTTAATCAAAATAAAATTGAGTCAACAACGTATAATTTAATTTACAAAATGATTAAGTAAAATTAAATACCTTTCAGAGTATACATCGATCTAATAATGTTGTTTTTATGGCTACTTAAATATAAAGTATTATTCGATTACTGTAAATTTAAAAATCAAATCACAAAATTCGAAGTATACGGAAAAGACTAGAAAAAATATTAAAATCATTAAGACCGTTGTTTTATCTTAATTGTTGCGAGTATAATATACATAAAACGTATTTTTCAAACATTTTCTAATACTTTAGAAGTATTCAAATTTTTTATCATTAAGACGTAAATTATTACGGATGCTACACTACGCGCGCGCACATGCAAACATACATACATACATATACATATATATATATATATAAATTTATTTAAGACATACCGAGATATACGCGGATTATTTGTATACGAGCACATTTCGATGCCAAAATGGAACATAATTTATCTTAAAACGCTTTCCAAAAATAATTTCCTTCTAAAACGTTTAATTTTTCCTCTTTAGCTACGATAACGCATTACATTAAATTATTTCATTAATTAAATTAACATCGAAATTTTATATTTATAATGTTTTAAATCAATACAAAAGAAAACAAGGTTTTTTACATAAACAAATATTTCTCGAACAAACCTTGTACGTCGAGAATATAATTCTCTAAACGATTGCTTTTTTTACAAATTCTACGATTTTATAGCGCATGCGCGTGTGAGTATAAATAAAAGTTAAGTATGTCGTAATGGAAAAGTAAATTAACGAAGATACAGCAAAGCTGAATGAAAAAATTCCAATATAAAAAAAAAAAATGAAGCTCTCGCTTTATAAAAACGAAATCAAAATAACGTTAAGCTCGAAGCGAGAGGTAAATTTAATGAGTTCAATAATTTAGCTATAGAAGAAATAAACAACAGAAAAAACTATAATTTGTTATATTAGTAATAAGAATAGCATTTGTTTAGAATAATGTAATTTTTTAAATAAATATATTCTTTTGAAAAAAATAAAATAAAAAAAAATAAGGTTAAGTTCGTGATGAGCTGTATACACGTTGATTGGATTTTTTTCTTAAATTAAAAGATATTACAAAGGGAAAATAAACGTGTGTTGCTAACGAAGATACTACAAGAAAAAATAACAGGAATGTATGGTGGACCGAAACCGAAGATACAGCAGGAGCGAGGAACTATCAGGAAGTGACTAAGGAATGGAACAAATAATTACAGAAAGTCGAATATATTGGAGAGTAGTGATTTTATTAATTAATTATAAACAAACAAAATAAAACGCAATCACTAAAAGTTTTTAATCGCGAAGCTTTTCGACAGTTACGTCATTTTCAAGCGCGAACTAAAATTATTACATCTTTTTTTTTTTTAAGATATAACATTTTAGTTCGCGCTTGAAAATGACGTAACTGTCGAAAAGCTTCGCGATTAAAAAACTTTTAGTGATTGTGTTTTATTTTGTTTGTTTATAATTAAATAACTACAGACTAGATATTTAACTGGCTTCCAAATAAAACAGAATTGAACAAGCGATAATGTAAATCGTTGGTTTTCGGAAGTAGTAGACTACCTCAAGGAAAACATCGGAACTCGTACATTCACACACACACGCGTGTGTAATATATAAAAAGAACATTTACGTATAGATTTGAAGCAAGTCAGATCACACTAAACGTATAACAAACATACGTCACTATAGATATACCGCGATTAATTTCAAACGGGGGTCGCTTTTGAATTTGTATCGATCGGAATTTCCCAATAAACTCAGCCATTCTATCTGCTACTACTGCGATCGAGAACCATTAATGGTACACCATATACTTTCCAATTGCACTCCAGTTGCATACAGTATTCTTTCAACCGTTTCAAACTGCATTATTCGACAACCCTCTACAAATCGGGGAAAATTTATAATCCAACATATTTAATATAACTTCCGTTGTTGCATGGTGTCTATTCTAGTCAAGGTATAGTATATAGCTCAGTATAAAATTTAAAAATACCAATTTTTACGTAACGCTGAATACATTTTAAAGACTTTTAACCCCTTATCAAATTAATTAATGACTTTAACTTGCAACACTTGAAGAACATTCGACTGAGATAATTTTGAACGTGTCATCGTTTTGTTCCACATCCGTCAAGTTACATGAACTTTTTCAAGTCGTCAGAGTAATTTTTTTTTTTTGTAATCCTATAACATAAAATACGTTATTTCTTCATTCGTTTTATTTTATTAAAGCGCATTTTAAATCGATAACAATTACAAAAAAAATAATAATAATAATGTTATGGCATCGGAATGTGTTAATAGACACGTTATATATATCTGCATTTTATACATGTATAATACACTCACACTTACATGCAAACGGGCGCGTAAGATATTATTAATACAATGATAATAATAATAATTTTCAAAACGATAAAATCGACTTATTGCCGCGTGTATATCATATTTTTAGAGAAATACCAAATTATATTGAACAAAAAAAAAAACATGTATATAAACACGTAAGACCGAATATCTATCATCCCCCGAACAGAAGTATTTTAGTGTTCTTCCTTCGAACTATTGGCAACCAATATTTGAATAAATCCAATACTTCCACAAATATTCAAAGCTCTTACCGTTCTCATTTTAAAAACGAATCACACGGAATCATCATCATCACCATCATACAAAGCGTTTGTCTTCAAGTAATCATGTGATTCAATGTAATCGTTTTTATTGTAGTAGTACATCCTTACTAGCGGCAAAATCGACTAAAAATATTATACAAAGTTCAACATTAACAAGAATTACATGAAATCATTATTGTTACTAGTATTATTATCATTGTCATTACTATTACCGCGTATAAAATTAAATATTTCGAACAATGCAATATATAGGCCGAACGTAAGAGTACATATTGTGATGAAATAAATTTATATATATATATATGAATATATTAGGCGCGTAAATTAGTGGCTATCTAGCAATCTTATTACAGATGCGTAATGACGTTGATAGAAGTAAACACTCAATGATGCTGCTCAATCGTCGATATCTAAAAATAATTAAGTATTTTTTATAAAAATGAAATGTTCGTGTACGATTTAATATTCTTACTTCTAAGAAACATAATAACAAATAAAATTATTAACATTTCAAAATATTAAAACAATTTGCGAATTTTTAATCAAGTGTTTCGTATATTATGAAGAATGTTCATTAAAAAGCACTCGTCATACATACATACATACATACCACGTATTTATATATATATATATATATATGCAGCGGAGAGCCTAAAAATGAACCAAAAAAGATTAAATGAACTGCTTGAAATCGCAGAAAGAAAAATCGTAAGAAGAATAATAGGACCAGTGAAACAAGGTGAAAAATATATAAAACGAAGTAATCGAGAAATATATCAACATGTGGAAAAAATTACTGCAGCGATCCGGAAAAGAAGAATACGATTTTATGGACATATGCAACGGATGGAGGACAGTAGGCTCACCGGAAGATTATTTAAGTACATGCGAAAACTAAAAATGAACGATACATGGTATACAGAAACTAAAAATGACATGACGGAACTGAATATTATGCCTGAAGATGTAGAACAGCGAGTTATATTAAAGAAGAAACTATTTAATTGTAAAGAATTCGCGGAAAAGCAAGGAAGAAGAACTGGCACTTTGTGGACCGAAGAACGAAAAAAAAGACACAGTGAAAGGATGAAAGCAGTATGGAAAAAAAGGAAGAAAAATGGCAGGACCAGTTGATAACGTAGTCCATTAGTGGCTCATTCGAAATAATAATAATAATAATATATATATATATATATATATATATATATATATATATATATATGTATATGTGAGAGAAAATATAACAGCTTCGACAAAACCACGATATGTTGAATATACAAATAAAGGAAATGGAAGTGACATCTATTTATAAAAAGCGGAAATTCGTTCGTATTAATGAGTAGTAATAATAATAGTAATCGTCATAAGAATAATAAGTTTCGACAAAACTAAATCTACCTCAGTTATTTAATAAAACACGATACAGGAGGAAAGCAACATATTTTAAAATCAAGACTCGTGCTACCTATCAAAAAATGGACAAGCTACCGACGCATTCGAAGAAAAATTGACAACCCTTTAAAGTACTTTTCGAAATATTAAACAACAGACGAAGTTAAAACGAGTACACGGAACAATCCGAATATTTAAAAATTCATCTAAAGTAATATTCACATTTTTCCCTTTAATCCGGAATATAGTTAATTTTTATATTTTCAAATAAGAAAAAAAAACCGTTAACGAAAAATTAAAAAAAAAGGACTTCATTCCGTTTCGACCTCTATTTTTTTTAATATATATATATATTTATAATGCAAACCGGAAAACAGAAAATTCGTCCGAATTAATTTCGATTAGGTAACGTCAATCTACAGACGAACTAAAGAAACACAACATACCGCTGTCGTCACCTATCACCACCTTGCGAGCAGGCTTCGCACCATCGGCGCTAGCACATATTCTAACAAACAAGAAACAGTTTTATGTCGCGCCAGATTCAACCACCATTATACCTACTTTAGTAATCACACATGACAACACCACATACCGGATCTTTTTAGCTGAAGAAGGCTCGATATGCTACCGATGTAAACTCAGAGGACATATAGCAGCCCAGTGTTCAGATTTATTAACGGCAAATAAGTCTCCTCCAGTTATAGATAATGCTGATGTGCCCACGGTAATGGGTGAATCCAAAGAGGAAGAACTGATGGACACCCAGATCATCGACAATGGTAAATGTACAGTTCCTGCAATTCCAGCTTTCAAAAGAGCGATTTCTTCTTCCACTTCCGCTTCATCCATTGAAGCGACCTGTGATACAAATGTTGAAAAATATCCACCTAAAACAAAGAAGCTGAAATCAACGGAATTTAAAACCGATCAGCTTTTACATACGATTAAAGCAGCAAAACAGGAAATGGAACAAAACCCAGACAGGTACGAAGTCACACCAGACCAGTTTGAAGACACATAATGTTTTCAATTCTTACAGAAACGAATTACATCGAAGCGGTGAAGCAAATGAACTTTTACCCAATACAGCTTACCAACTCGCTGCCAATCCTGAAAAAGTTTATTGTTGGGCAAGGCGTAAAGAACAAATTAACCAGACTGATCAATGCACTTCGTGGCAGTACCACTGATTCTGAAACTGAACTAACGAAGAATGAACAAAATCCTGCAATGGAATATAAATGGTGCATTTTCGCACCTGGCCGAATTAAAATTATTGATAGCACAATACCAACCTCCAGTGATTTGTATTCAGGAATCACATTTGAAGACTAACAAACTGTTCACAATCCATAACTACAGTTCATTTAGTTTCGATGATACCTCACATTTGATTGCAGCTGGAGGGGTATTAACATTAGTCCACAACTCGATCCCCCAAGCAGTGCCTTTATCAATTACATCCGACTTACAAGTAGTTGCAGTCTCAATATTAATCCCAATAATCCACCGTAAACCAATCTCAGTATGCAACATTTATATTCCACCCAACTATCAAACATCAAAGCATGATTTTAATAATATCGTAAAACAGCTACCTTTTATCATACTTGGTGACTTTAATGCACATAGCCATACATGGGGGTCCAGACGTCAAAATTTTAGAGGAAATCAAATCGATCACTTAATTATCAATAACCACAGTATCGCTTTATTAAACAAACGAGATCAACCAACTTACTGTGATCCAAAAACAGGGCAATTTTCCTCTATCGACCTCACATTTGTTTCCACTGATCTGATAAATGAATTGGAGTGGCAGACACACATGGACTTATGCGATAGTGATCATTACCCCATCTCTCTCTCGTATAAGTTATCTAACTTTCACCCTTCACGGAGCCAGAAATGGAAAATAAAAGAAGCTAACTGGCCCTATTTCACCAACAGCACAATAATTGATTCCTATCACACGGATGATCTGGAAAAAGATGTCGAATTCCTAACTAGCATAATCATACAAGCTGGACTGTTGACAATACCCGTGTCCTCAGCTAACCCCCGCTCAAGAAAACGAGTACCCTGGTGGAACAACAAGATTGCAAAGGCAATCAATATGCGGAAAAAAGCATTAAGAATATTGAAAAAACAAAATTCATTAGTAAATCTTATTGAGTATCGTAAACGTCGGGCGTACGCGCGCACTCTCATAAGAGCATCTAAAAAAGAATGCTGGCAAGTTTTCACCTCTTCCATCAATCAATATGAACCGATTCCAGCAGTGTGGAAGAAAATACAGCTGATCAATGGGAAAAATTGTCAATCAAGTATCTCTGCATTATACAAGAACGGTTGTCTTATTACAAATACCGCCGAGATTGCCGATCTGTTGGCTTCCCACTTTTCTGCGGTATCATCTAATTCCAGTTATAATAAAGAATTTTTACATCTAAAACAAAGAACAGAAGCTACACCAATCAGTTTTGATACTTGCAATGATGAAAACTACAATCGTCCAATATTGTTAGACGAGCTCGAATACTGTATTCAATACCACATCCGTGACTCCTCACCAGGACCAGACAACATCCATCCTATTATGTTGAAACATCTTCATGCATCAGCCAAGTTATATTTGTTACACATCTTTAATAGGATGTGGAATGAGGGAACTTTCTCGGCAAAATGGAAAGTAGCCATAGTAATCCCTATGCTAAAAAAGGGAAAAAATAAAACAGAAACAACTAGCTACCGCCCCATTGCATTAACAAGTGTACTTGGCAAACTATTGGAAAAAATTATTCAAAAGAGGCTAACCTGGACCTTAGAAATGAATAATATGTTCACTCCAAAGCAATATGGTTCCCGAAAACATCGATCAGCAATACAAGCTATCATTGATCTCCAACTCAAGATCCAGAAGGCAATCATCTATATGCTGTCTTTTTTGACCTGCAAAAGGCATATGATACAGTATGGAAATATCAGGCGCTTACTAGCCTACATAAAGCAGGAATCCATGGCCGCATGGCCAATTTAATTCAAAGTTTTTTAATTGGCAGACAAATCAAGGTACGCTTAGGCAACATTTACTCAAAATTGTTTCATATGGAGAATGGTGTACAACAAGGATGCGTCCTTAGTGTAACACTCTTCCTGCTAGTTATTAACGATATAAAGCAGGCAATCCGACCACCGGTACAATTCAGCCTTTTTGCAGATGATTTAACGATAACGTTCCAATCGTCTTCGCCAACCAGAGCTGGTAAAATCATACAACGTTGCATCAATGAAATAGTCGAATGGGCATCTGCACGTGGATTCAATTTTTCAGCAGAAAAAACAACCTGCGTTGACTTCCACCGAAACACCAAGTGTAGTCAAAGACCTAAAATCTTCCTGAATAGTTTAGAATTATGTTTCCAGGATACAGTGCGCTACCTCGGAGTAACTTTTGACAGCAAACTGGTATGGAACGCGCACATTAAAAACCTCAAGAAATCAGCTATAAAAGGTCTAAACATATTGAAAAAAATTAATAATAGACGTAACGGAGGCGATCGAAAAATGTTATTACTACTATATAAAGCATTAATTCGTTCTAGATTAGAGTACGGTTGCTTAACATTCGCCTCTGCGGCCCAGGGGTTACTGAGGTCCTTGGATACCATTCAACATTCAGCCGTCCGAATAGCCACTGGAGCTTTTCATACTAGCCCTACAGCTAGTCTTAATAGTGAATCGGGATTACTTCCTTTATGTTACCGAAGGCAAATTCTGACAGGTAACTTCCTCACCTCCACACTTATCTCTCCAAACCTACCGTTCAATGATCTTTTGTACAATATTCCAAGCTACAATGAAATATCCATAAACATCCCTAAATATGCAATTAGCATCAAAAATAAATTCTTATCATTATTTCCTCAATTTAACAAATTCATTCTTAATCCCCCTCTTCTTCCAATATATACTGACCCACCACCCTGGCTTTTGCAACCACTCCATATAAACTTGAAACATACCCACCTTTCCAAGCTTTTATGCCCACCCCATATACTTCAAAACTATATTGCTCTTGAAATCTCCAAATATAAGGACGCTGTGTGCTGTTTTACTGATGGTTCTAAATCGGTTAGGCGTGTGGGGTCTGCCTTCTCGGTACCCCCTGTCATTCATCGCTTTCGACTTCCTAAGTCCTGCTCCATTTTTTCAGCTGAATCCTTTGCTATATTCAAGTGTCTAGAGTTCCTGTTCATGACGCAGTCTTCTTCTAAATTCCTTATTCTTTCTGATTCACTCAATGTTTTAAAGTCTCTCCACAACCTATATACGGATAATGCACTTCTACAACGCATTCTGCTTGTTCATGACTTCCTTACTAGATCTCAAGTTTCCATAGCTTTCATTTGGATTCCCAGCCACATCGGTATTCCTGGAAATGAGGCTATTGACCGAGCTGCCAGAGAGGCGTCTTTGCTTCCACACATATCCGCTCGTCTCTCTCTCTATAGTGACGTTAAAGCTTTCCTGAAATCTCTCGTAACTAAATCTTGGTGTCGTGCATGGAAGTCTAATGAACAAAACCACCTCCTTTTAATCAAACCTAATCCACTATCCCAACTGCCATTTCCTTTCCAAACAAGAAAGAAAAATGTTATCCTTACAAGACTCCGTATATCCCACTCAAACCTTACCCATTCCTATCTTCGCCACTCTGTCCCTTTTGCCAAATGTCTCAACTGCTCATACCCCACATACTAACATCCTGTCATGCTCTCACAACATTAAGAATCCAGCACAGCCTTCCTCCTTCTTTACCTCAACTTTTATCTGAATGTACTGATCATATTCATAATGTGTTCCTGTTCCTGGATTCACTGAGCCTCTTAAATCAGATCTAGGACCACAGTAAGCCTGTGGGCGCATATGACCCGTTAGTGCAGCCTGCGCCAATATAATAATAATAATAATAATAATAAACGATAATACCAAAGAACAATTTCTGAGAAAAATCATATTTGTCTAAACTGAATACGTTCTAACAGTCGAACACGATTCCCGAGAGAGAGAGAGAGAGAGAGAGAGAGGAAACAATTTACCTCCACCAAGCCGAAGTTTATCGAAACGGAATAATTTAATCGACTGAAAAAGGATTTATTATTCCACTCCAAAAATTTTCGTTCCTAACTTCGTTAACGTCAAAGTGGCGATAAAATATACAATAAAAACCACATCGATTTTACCGATGCCGAAAATTTGAGAGAAAAGTTGCGAAGCAATTCATAAAAACGAGTTACGCATACAGGTCAAAAAAAGCAAAACGTAAAAAACTACTATTGACAAGTACGCACACACACACACACACACATTTATATATATATAAAGACAGCTAAAAGTATATACTAATAGCACAATTTAAACATAAATTTATCCTTTAAACAGTGCTAAGCTAAGTATTTAAATTCGCAACTTTATTAATAAGTAATACAAGTGGCTGAAGAGTGGTAAGGTGCTTATTAATTATGTTCAAAATAGCAGGAAAAAAAGAAAAAAATGGGGAATATGTAGCATGAATAAAAACAACGATTACGTACCTTCTGACTGCTTTTTAATAGTTCATATAGTAAATCGATCGCAACCCAACTTAGTGACTAATTAAAAAGGAAGGATTTGAAACCACACGAACCACACAATTTTTTAACTATTCCAGAATATTTGACATTACATAATTTCGTCACCATGCGCATTCAGATACTTTGTACTTTTTTTTTTAGGACGTTAAAATATAATAATAGTGATAATAAACACACATTACACTCACAGACATATATGTAAGCATAAACACGCATACACACACATATATATATACATAGACAATTAGTACAGATTTCGTTTCACATATGTACATATTCACACATATATATATATACATACATGTGTATGTACGCGTGTGTGTGAAAAAATTGATTTATTTCAATATTTTTCACTGACTTTTTAACTGTAACGTGCAACACCGTTACCACCGGGATAGAGCTCTGATGTCTATCGCTCACTTAAACAAGGCGAATAACAAATTTTCCACGAATTCTAACTGGTTTGTTTACTTTTTTTTTTATTTTGGTTTGTTCGAGATTCTTTCATGTTTTCACTATTTGAAAGTTTTTATTCTATACTTTTGCATTATGTGCCTAGTCTGACGGATAATTTTATTTCTTGGAAAACTTCCTATTTCTATTTGTTATTTACAATTTTGTACTTGTCTCGAATTTATTTTTGTCTAATTTTACGAATTGTTTTCATACGGTTAATATATAATTGTTTTGTTTAATAAGTGCTCTTTACTGGATTATACAGGTAATTACGATGACGAAAATTGCGTTCATGTTTACAAGTTTCTCGAGTATGATGATGATAATAGGTGTTTTTTATTCAATACCGAAACAAAATTTTAAACCACCAAAATACGACAGAGCATGTAGAAAAAAAAAAAACATTTTCAAAGGAGGAAGTTATTTGGAAAGGTTACACTTTGATAAAACGGGTAATTTATCGAGGTATCATTAATCTAGACTTAATGTAACGTCTGTTTTAATTATAATGTACACGTGCAAATAAGAAAAGTAGGAATGAAAAAAATATCGAAATTAAGCCAAATAATATAGTACAAGCTCAGAGAAAACATAAAAGAGCAAGAAGTTTACAAAAAATTCACTTTTTCGTAGTATTGAGGAATTCTTTAATATTTTTAATTCGACCGTTCTTGCTCAAAATTGGCGTAAAATCTTCAACGATAGAAACAGTTCCGTTTAAAATTAATTCTTGCGCCTTCATTTATTCCATAATTGTAAATACAGAATTACAGATAGGAAAAATGAAGTGAACGATTAAAGTATCATCAGATTCATTTTGAAATAAAACGATTCACTTGCTAGATATGTGGAAAATTTCTCGAATTTACCAAAAAAAATTGACAATTCAAACCTACACAGCATTATACGGAATGCAAGGTATGCCTAAAGATAATAATATATTGTTGAATTGAATAACGTACTGTTATAATCACATTCTGACCTCCTTGAACATAGATCTAGTAAGTATAAACAGACAACTGACGCTTACAATAATTCAGTTCACCAAGTACACGAATGTGAAAAAACTTCACTTCAACAACACACCAGTTTCGTTTTCACTTGATATAAACACGTACGACCGAAAAAGGTATTGAAAATATAAATCAAGAAATGCTCCTTATTGTTTATTTAGTCATTGCTGTCATATTACTGTTTTATAAAAGACTAAGTGCGTAACTTGTATAGATAATTAACACTTCAGGATGATCTTCGCGTTGATCATATTTTAAATACAAAATTTAATTGGATGACGTCTCAAATTCCCAAGTAATGGCGAAGTAGTTAATATCATTTTGTACGAATACGTAATTACTAATGAAATTTTTGAAAATTATGAAGAAAAGTTTTTAATTATTCATAACAAAAAAAAAAAGAGTTTATCAAAAATATCACCGAATTACATTAAAAAAATTAATTTCATCGATAGTGTTTCAGAATGTAATTGAAAATGTTATAAAAATAATTATAACTTTTGTAATAAACAGAATCTGCCGAATGATTATTGTCGCAAACAAAACGATCATATTAAAAAAAGAAGTAAAAGAAAATAGATATTGTTACAGTTCGTAATCATAATTTTTTTAAAAGTTAAATAATGATTATAAAATTTATGACGTATATATAAAGTATAATTTATGTAACAAATATTTAATATTCGTTAATACGTTTTGTTTTATTGAGTATATTTAAAGTGATCGTATCGCGATATATATTTTCGGATGCGACATTTGTAAAATATATCGCGTCAAAAATAATGCTTTTAAATTTTAAACGGTAATTTATTTCGGAAACTTTTATTTCTGTTTATTAATAGATTTTTAGTTATATACGTAGTATTGTAATAGCTGCCCGATTTGTAAATTTCATCGACTTCTCTGTTTGACGCCCCGGTTAAGCCATCAGGACTTTCATTGCAGTGGTAACGGTAGCATGCGCACGACTATTAATTTAAATTATATAAGTCAGGTTATACAGATTATAAATTATATGACAGTTCGCAAGTTTTTTCTTTGGTAAAGTAATCGAATATGATATGTTTACTGATGCATATAGAAATTTATTTATTACTTAATAATCAAATAATACTATTATTTTCAAGATATATATATATACACACACACACTTAATTTCTATTTTGTTCGCTCTTTTTTTTTTAATTAAACAAAATATATATTATTTAACTAAATATACTTGTTTCTTATATTGATTATACTTAAATATCGACCGTCAAACGTAGTTACGATTAGAAACTGGTTAATAGCGATACAACAACATTGTACACAACAAATTAATTATACCGAATATATTGGTAACGGATGTCCTTCGCTATTCATGACGTATTTATCGATGTCGATGATGTCACCGTTCGGACTAAATAGTAAGTATAAATATTTCAACGTTTCGCTCATGAAAAACGATTCCATCATATCACGCGGGGCCGTATTCTCGGCATCCAGTACCGTTCCAATCGAAGTATATCCGTTCGCTACTTTAGAATAATGTTCCATCGCCTAATGATTATTATTTAAACATTTATATCATTAACTGAAATCATTTCAAAGAAATTACTATTATTACAATCGTCGAAATAAGAGAAAATATAAAAATTTAAAATCGGAAATTAACTAATAAATATCCGTTTGAGTAGTCACCGTATTATAAATTTCTAATACTAACAGAATTGTCTATACAAAATAACAAAATATTATGTTTACAGCTTCTTCAGTAACCTTTCACCGTACATGTTTGAAAAACACTGCATCATAAAACAGAATAAAGACTGAATTTGTATTTCCCTTAGGCTAGATTAAACGTAAAATTGACAATATATGACCGAAAAAAGATAAATGAATAAAATGAAAAAACCAAGATATCTTAATAATAAGAAAACGAAAAAATTTCCATTACCATCTTAAATTATAATTACTCACGCTCGCGCAAATTTATTCCCTCCTATATTTTTTTCAATCTGCCATCATTATTTTATTTTATTAAAAATTTTGAAACCGAGCGAGCCAGATATAATTTTTTTAAGTGTACTGTAAAAATATCAAAACCATTACGCGTGTTCTACAATGGTAGCCTATAAACAGAAAACAGTTGAAGAACAAACCGTTAACTCATTGGGAGTACAACGTAGTAAAAATCAGCGATGGAAAAGATTGGATTCGAAGGGACGCAAAATTCAAATAAGGGAAGGATCCTAAGGGAAGTTCTACGTCCGGCAGTATACTGATATAGGGTAAATCATAAATCGTTTATATATATATATATATATATATATATATATATATATATATATATATATATAATATAAAAATAAATATATATACATAAATGAAAAATAAATTAACCTGAAAAACTGACCAACCCCAATCCTGATACGTTTTATTGCCAGTAATACGATAGAGATACCATAAACTTTCTATAAATTCCGGTCGTAACAAATTATGAGCGTCGTTCTTATGAACGAACATATCTGCATCTCCGTCTTCCTATCCATACATACATAAACAATGACAATTACTAATACATATATATATATATATATATATATATATATATATATATATATATATATATAATTATACATATGTATAAAAAAATTTATATATATAAGTATTAACAGATCGAAAGTTACAAATGGAAACCAAAATTAGAGTAAATCAATGCTACAAGTACGCATCAGAGACCTGGACATTGAATGCAGAAAGCATTAAACGGTTACATGCATTCGAAGTATGGAGGATATCATATAGACGGTAAAAATAACGAATATGGAAATACTCCAGAGAAGTGGAATCAAGAACATTGATAGAAGATATACCGAGAAACAAAAAGAAGTATGTGGGCCACAAGATTAGGAAAGAAGGAATATTTCGGCTTACAACGGAAGGTAAGATTCAAGGAAAACCGCCAGCGAGAAGGAAATTAATGGAAATGATAACAACCGGATTTGGGAAACGGCAACCAAACGAAATAATAGACAGAAATATGATTTGGCTTAGTTCAAAGTTGTTGTACGCTATCTTTTGTCAAAAAGAGATCACCATTATGATGATGATAGTAAATATATAAAATTAATAAGATGCTAATCTCAATTTTATAATTTCAAATTGAATTTGTTTTTAGTTTTCGCTGTACATATATGCTTACATGTATCAAATAAACAAACACTCGCAGAATATATATATATATATACACATCTTCTTTATGTGACAGCCGATTGACACAATATTCCTCCATAAAATGCGATCACTGACTGTATTCTTCAAAATTTACGTATTGCGTAAAATCCGTCTAGTTTAGCACCATATCCATAAATGTTATTTTAGGACATGCACGTGGTTTTCCCCCCTAAAATTTTACCCTCAATAGCAATATCGAGAAAGCTAGGTTCGGATCACATTACATATCCTAACCAACGAAGGCGAGTTTTGCTTATTCTGTTAAGCATCACTTTTTCCCTCCTATTCGTTCTAGTACCTTTTGCTAATTCGCTGCATCTTTCAGTATCACATTTTAAATACTTTAAATTGCAGCTTTACC
This sequence comes from Coronaproctus castanopsis, assembly GCA_032883995.1. Lineage (NCBI taxonomy): Eukaryota > Metazoa > Arthropoda > Insecta > Hemiptera > Monophlebidae > Coronaproctus > Coronaproctus castanopsis. Next base: position 105,064,466 of record CM065052.1, on the reverse strand, counting down.
CATAACTATTCTTTTACAGATTTCTAGTGTATAATCGAGATTTTATTTTATTATTTGTCCCAGATATTTGAAAGATGTTACTTGTTCTATATTTGTATTATTCAACATAATTTTTATTCAGCGTTGCTTATGAATGACCATGACTTTTGTTTTAGGTATGTTTATATTCATTCCATGATTCCTCATTTTTATATGTAATTTGTTGATCTATGTTGTCAATTCTTTCGGACTTTCTGCTAGTAAAACTTGATCTTATGCAAATTTTTATTGAATTTATTCTCTTTCCGGTACATTTTATTCCATATTTATTTTCATTAAATGTTTGTTTCAGAACCATATCGGCAAAGCTATTTAAAAAAGTCCGGTGGGAGCAATCATGCCTTACTCTTATTTTTATTCTCTTTGATTCAATTCCACTGCTTCTTGCTTATTATATAAATTATGGATTATCCTTATTAGATTCGTTGTAATAGCGTATTTCCACTATACTTTGTCAAAGACTTTGATAATCGATAAATGCTACATATAGACATCTGCCTTGATCTATCATATTGATCTCCTAACACTCACAGTGCTTATATATAAAAAAGGGAAAAATTACGTCCAAATCACTTCAAAGTGGAGACAGACTAGATAAGAATATCTATTTTCACCGCTTCTTTTTTAACCAATACGAGGAATATATTATGAAAAAATTAATTATAAAGATGGATAAGATACAAAAGAATATTATGATGGTTTCTCTATCGGTGAATATAAAATATCAAATCTTCGACATGCAACGATACCTACCACGCTGATATAGGTACGAGCATTGAAAATATGATATGCCTATATCGAAGACAGAAACAAAGAATCAGGAAGCTATTACGAGACAATTCCTTTTATCAACAAAAAATACGTCTTGGAATAATTTGCAAGTTCAACAAATCTTAACAACACCGCTGTGTCTTACGTTTGGTAGAAAGCAAAATCATTCTTCGAACATTTCCTCAAGAATAATACATCCAAACCATTTATTCGTCGTCGTTTTTTGGTCCTTATTCTCAAGATATTAAGTTTCCGTTTGCTCAGATATGATGAATTACGAATCCGTTGATTTTATTTATTCCTTATTATATTCGAAATTCACTCTTAATAAGAAAACGTTCGCTGTAAAATCTCGGATTTTACGAAAAAATTATTAAATACGATAATAAATACTGACAAACGATGAACGAGTCTGGATAAAAAAATAAATAATAATATAATGATAAAAAGTAATTATAGAAATAATAAAAAATCGTTGTTTTTTCCGAAATCTATTAAGTTTCGAAATTAAATATTTTAGCCAAAGCATCGGTAGATGAACTTAGCCTTCGGTATAAAAAATTGTAGTCTCGATAAAACTGTCAGTTTTCAGAATAAGGGATATTAGGACAATGTAGAATTTCCCGTCGTGTATGTAGAAAAAGGAAAAACTGTACTTTTTTTTTTACTTACACGTCAGTAGTTGCTTTACACGCAAAAATGTACAATGTGTGACCGAAGCAGTTAAATATCCATCCGATTATTCAATCCCCCTCACACTTCACAAAACGTATTCTGTTATATTTAAAACGTACCTCGTGTCGGAAATAAACGATTTCAGGCGATAAAAACGTTGGCTGATCGGCGTACATGTAATAGCAAGTCTGTATTAACTGTTCGGCGAAATTCATATGACTTTTAGGCATACCGTAATAAACGCCTAAAGCTAACGTACCGGGCAAGTAGCAAGTTAAATGATCCTGAAATTAAACAAAATTCATTCTACGCATTATTGATCAAAATTCGTTGATTAATTATTAGTACATACGTATTAAATATTCCTCATTGGCAGCTTTTGCGAAATTTCCATTTAGACAGATAACTGCGTAGAAGTGCAATGCCTATTTATTCAACTGTTCATTCTACGGTAAATAAGGCTGGTGGAAAATGTAATTGCGCAAAGTACAAGAACGTATCAATTTATTCAATCGTTCATTCGGTGTTAAAAATCTACGCGACATCGTTGACGATAGACTAATAAGATTTTTTGGCTATTAGCTAAGCAATTATTTTATATAATTCAAGTTGCCTAACTAATAATTTATAATTTTACGGTCGACCGGATACGCGAAAAAAAATGTCCATAATATCTCCAAAATAGATAACATTGTCATTTCTTATTACAAATAATTTTGAGAATTTAATATCGAATGTTATTTTTACATTTTTACAATCTAAAATAATAATTAAACAATAAATAAAAATGAGTATAAAGTGTTATTATAATTTTTTTTTTATAAAAATGAAATATGTATTACTAATAAAACTATGCCCATACCAATCATTAAACATTTTTTCTTCTACATCGATTTATATATACATAAAATATTTTATTAAAATACCATAAATTCGAATTACTTTGAAATAATTAAACCATTATGAGCGGACAGTTTAATTTTCAGTCATCTACTTAACGTACAAGTTTTAATCACTTTTCAAATACGATAAATCAGTTTTTAATAAATACAAATCCACAGATTTAACTGATCTATACATTTTTATTTAACGCTTAGATGTTACCGGGGGATAGGAAAATAGTTAAAAAAAAAATAGAAAAAGGGAAAACGAAAGATTTATTCTAAAGAATTAATAAATAAAAATCTACGCACGTTATACGTACATTTATTATTATGTTTTTTAATTATTACCATTTTAGGCGAAAATTCGTATGAGCCAGCTTTCAATTCACCAATGAAAAGTAACTTCCTCTTTGGCGTTACCTTTACCAGTACCTTCATTATGCCTTCTATAGCGTCGATATAATCGTCTTTTAAACTGTTCATATAATGAAAAAAATTATAATATAAATATCAATCGTCGTCGATGAAAAAATACGTATCTACGATAGAAATTAATAAATATATGTGGTAATTTTATATTGCAGAAAAGAAGAAATTTCTAAAAAAAATAACTTAAAATTGAATACGCGCTCTAAATTGTCCGACTTGTTAATTAAATATAAATTATTCCATCATTAACTTCGTTTCATAATTTTTCGCAACGCTCAAAAATTAATTAAATGCACCCATTTCATTTCGACCGTATATCGCATCGATGGTATTCCTTATGTCTGGACATTCAATAATTCGTACATCAAATCAGCTTCTTCTGAGCTAAAACGTATCGGAAATGTCCTAGGGCCGAGTTGTTTATTATCACAGCCAATAGTAATCTCAGCATTCGCATTCAACTGTATGTACATTTCGCACAAATCAATTTTTTTTTAAGTACTCAGAAATACAGGGAACACAAGGGTTGGTGCACTTCCGTGTCCATTATGTTACGGTTTTTCCATATTTTCGGAAGGCGCTAATGTAACCTTCGCTATATAATATGTGTATTTGTGCGTTAAGTATAAATTATGAATATAATTATTATTACCAATTTATTCATTTTATTCTTCGCCATTTATCATATTTTTTGTCTGCCGAGCAGACTTGTATTTTTTAAACTGATATTATTTTATACAAACACACACACACACACACACACACACACACATATATATATATATATATATATATACCAAAGTTATGCGGTGTAGTGATTTGATTAATTGTAATACTTGTATTGTTAAGACATTACTTTTGTACTTGATAATGACGTAATTGTCGAAGAGTTTTGCATTCAATGCGTATTTTGAGTGATTTAATTTTTGCATTTTTATTATTATTTTATTTATATATATTTATATATATATATATATATATATATATATATATATATATATATATGGAAATGTGTCTGGTGCAAATTATGATTAAACCTTATTATATACATATAATATATAATAAGGTTTAATCATAATTTGCCCCATACACATTTCCACTATTTTATCACTCAAAATTAATTTGAATTTGTTAATAGATTTTAGATAGTATTTTCAAAATAACATATACATGTTGTTTTAAAATTTTAAAGGAAGAAAATAGAATATACACAAACAAACTTAATTTTGGCAATATTAAACAAACATATTTGAAACCACAACGTAAAATAAATATCAAAAACAAATCACCCGATACTAAAGTATAAATCAATATTATCAAAAAAATTATAAATATGTATATAGCAAAAAAGACAATCTAAATGAGTAACAATCGTTACTTACAAGTTTATTGTTTTTCCAGTCTGAATCCACTGCTTCAGTAAATACTCGTAATAACTGTCACCTCTGGCGCCCAATTTTATTTCCGAGCCGGTGTGGAATTTACCAGTATTCGGATTTATAAACACAGGAACTAAACCATTAAATTTCTCCAGCTTGTGAATATGTTCGCTGACTGCGAAAGATGCTTCCTAGAGTGTTAAAATAATCGTCGATAAATTATGCATCAATTAAGATTTCTAAATATATCTAATAAACGATTACAAGTCCTTCCGTTATTATTTTACGACAGCATATCGAACAAAAACAATAAAATGTAGAGGAGTTAAGACATAAACGTAGGCAATCACAAATTCAATTTTTTTTTTATTATTTAAAAATATACATAAAAAGTGTATTTTAAACAAATTTTAACCGTTTATCTGAAAGGAGGCAATTATCAAATAAATTTTTAGAAAAAATGTTTAACCATCGATGACGGACAAAAGTAATAAATAAATATAATCGATATTTAAAAACGGTGAAATATATGTAATTATGTGTTTAGTTTACGAGTCCAAGATATTGAAAAAGCATACAAAATGTCAATCGTATTAATTAGACATAAACTGTTTCTTTGTGATTAACATAGCTAAACCTAATTAAAAATAATAAGATAAAAATAAAGTAGCACCAACCTCAAATTTAGGATCACTAATACAACGCGACAGATCCCTAAACTCCAGTTGCAATGTAGTAACCTCGGATGTACTGGAATCGGGACTCCACTTTGGAGAGCGAGCTGATCTGGAGGCTAAGTTCACATCCGAATATGGAATAGACGTAGGAGAATTTGTAAAACAAGGCATCAGCCTTTCGCCTAAATCCATCTACAACATTTTAGACAAATAAATTAAAATTAAAATAAATATAGTAAATTGGTTAAACTCGTATGATTTTATTAAAAATAATTTGCGTTTGTTATTTTTATATTTTTAAATATATATTTCTAATAAAAAAATGCGCGCGTTTGTTACTCTGATATTTTTAAATGTATTTTTAATTAAAAATAAGACGAAAAAATTAGGCATTTTAATAATAATAGGTTTTTTCAGTTTAAAATGTATACTTACAATTTAATAAACTTTTCACTTATGCACGCAAGTATTACAAATGTTGACAACTATTCCAATCTTATGTTAACACTACCATCATTTCTTCCAAACCAATAACTAGTGGGCAGCGTGGTACGCTAATAACGAAATCCTAGCCTAAGTAACGTTCTTTAATTTTTACATATTTGTTCTTTTATTATGGCAATCGTGTTTTTGAAGTTTATAGTTAATTTCCCCCCCCCCCCCAGAACTATCCAAGTTTTACAGGTACCATTAATAATACTTTTAAATTTACTACTTTGTGCTCTATTTCCTTTTTTTTTACAATGAACGAAAATATTTTATTAGAAAAAGTTATACACAACTTATGTTGCTAACTTTACCACAATAAACAAAATTATCCTTTTATAACTGAAAGTTAATTATGAAATATATTTTATATATATATATATATATATACAACCGGAGGAGAAAAATTATATAAAAAATCTGCAACTTAAAAAAAAAAAGAAAAAAGGTTAAAAATTTACAAAATAATAATTAAAGTTAAGCAAGCTTATAATAAATTATACATTGTAATTGCTTGGAATCGTAATTACCGATCGAGCAAACAAGCATCGTGATACAAACATTTATTGAAAAAATCACTTGATATTTTTAAAATAAAATTCCTAATATAGGGTAACTTTAAATAAACGTGCATTTTAACAACTTTAGTGTAACGAGACACATTTAAAATACATGTTAAATACCTATTTTGAATAATTTGCAGTATCTTTAGATACTCAGCTCCATGCTAGACATTATTGGTCGGATTAATGACTTTTATCATCTTGTTGTTAAAAGATTCATTATTAAATATTATACAAATTGTTTACTTCCGTGTCATATTCTTTGTTGATAACTTTCATAAAGGTATTAGAATTGCATTTTCTTAGGACAGTTGTAAATAAAATAATATCGTTCTTTTCTACGCAATATCGTCCAATTTTAAATTTTTTAATATATCGCGTTCATCTCACTGTGATATAATACATCGTTGAACCTTAATATCAGAAACCAATATTTCAAATTGTAACAGTATGCAAGTTTTCCCTGTATTTTTTGTTAGCTAAACGAGGAACTATATTTTTAATTTAGTATACGTAGTAAGAACTATGTTCGGAACTGATTTCGTTATTTTTGTAACATCTATTTATTTTGCAAATAGACTTTTTATCCATGTATCCACTAAATGGTTAACTTAGACATGTTTAGTACAAATATCAAATGTTAATCAGATTAACTTTTATAAACATCTATCAAATTATAGTCGTGGAATCTTCTATGGCGTTTCTTTCTTATGACAATAGATTAATCATACGGAACGTAAACATCCTTAATACAACCATAAATGAATAAAAAAAAATTATACAAATATTTAAAATTTAAAACAGAATATATTAATTAAATAATAGTCGAATTAGGCGAATAAACTTACTGCTTTTTCTAAAAATAAAACATCCCCGCTTACATGATACGATGCTAATAATCCACCCAATACTCGAATTGTTACTTCGAATAAATTAACATCTTTATAATTATCTAACGAAAACGATGTTTCTATCCAATTACGAGCGTCCTTAAATTCTAAAGTACAACCAAATTAAGAGAAAAATTGTAAAAAAATAAACGAACATTGTAATCATTTATCTTAACGATACTGTGATTTTAACTTTTTATAAAACCGAATTTTTAATTCAAACTATAAATCAACTCTTAGAATAAAATTTAAAGAACAATTAAGAGTAAGCGCATTTTAAATTGCTGATGATGACGTTTATGTACACATTCATTATAAATTATTAGATTTAATTTCATGTATTGAAAAGATAGTTATAATTTTTTTCAAATTTTATCAACAGATCTGAAAACCTTGGAATGAAGTCTGTTCTGGAAGTAATATTCAGTGGTGCAAAAAATTATGCTTATAGATTAGAGATCAACCGAACAACATTTTCAAGCCGATGGACCTAGTAATCATGCCATCTGCATAAAATATAAAAATTGCTAAATAGCTACCATCAACTAAGTGCAATTTAACTAAAGGAAGAAAAATAAATACATAGAAAATATTCATTCGAGCATCTGAATACAAACAACAATTATTCAAGATGTCTACACTAGAAACGTTTGAAAATATTCATTGATATATTATGTCTTTTGTAACCAGACTTTACATATAACACGACCTGGGTTCGAATCATATCAGCGATAAAAACCGTTCGATGGCATCTAAGCAATCAGTGCCGATAGATGAGTAATAACTTGCTGGAGTAAAAAGAGTAAGAGACATACCGCATTGTTTAGTCTAAGAAACTTCATTTAAATTGTTCTCTATCAAGGTTTTAGCTGAGAATCTACCCTTCAAATATGGGGAGCCCAAGCATTTATAATAAATATTGTATATGTGTGTGTGTGTGTACATTGTTCCACTATATAATTCGATAAATAATAAACATACGAAAAATAATATTGATTATTGATAATTAGTATGAAATTACAAACCATCGTGTAAGTTCATTATGTATAACGTGTCTAATGAGTCAATAATTGTTAAGCCCAAGTGAAACCAATCATCGTACGTTTTAGTAATCGGTTTTAAATGATCGTGACCCCAAGCATAACGTTTGTATCCTTTCCAAGCGTGTTTCATCGCATTAAGTATTGCTTTTTGGCGAACATCTTCCGCAATCGGAAATCTTACAGATAATTTTGGAGTATCATGTTTTTGCCACATGTCATCACGTTGCATATCGGGCTCGTGTAATACGGGTTCGTTATCTGCAACTCCATTCGCTGGCAATTCTTTCATATCATCCTATTATTTTAACAAACCGTTACTTTTAATTTTTAATGTTCTGTTTAAATGTTTTTGTTTACGTTTATTTATCAATATTACAAGCTTCTAAGTACTATATTTAAAATATATGAATAGATTGTAGAAAGATAAAGTTCAGTAAAACACATTCAACAGAAATTATACAAATGTCTAATTTGAAACATTCTTTCATTTACAAATATGATACTGGTATACTATTACCTTAAAAGTATTAAATAATGCGTTCAAAGAACTTAATTTATTTCCAATCTGATTTCCGTCACCATGTTCTCCAACTGCTCTTACACCAAATGTGATCCAATAAGGAAGAAAAATTATGAATATAGCCAGTAGGAACAAAATTAAATTTTTTTGTAGTCTAGATAATTGTCGCCATGCCTAATGAAACAGAAATTAGTTTATAAATTCATAAAGATTATTTGACTTAGTTGCCTTATTTTAACTTTAATCGAAAAATTGGTCGAAGGGGAAGCAATTTTATTCGAATTATTCTTTTAAAAAAAATCTGTATAGTATAAAATAGTATATTTATATAACGATTGTGATTTACGATAAAAACTTATAGCATTTATTAGTGTGATATGTTGAATTATTATTTATAGTCACAACATAAAACTTTACATACCCGCCACAAATACCTCTGTTGCCGTATATTACGTTGAAAAACATGAACTTTGCTTAAATTTTCCAGGTTTAACGTTACATATTGGTTTTTCATAATTTACAAGCATAATTCCATTTACATTTAATCATATCATCTAACCTGTAAATCATGAGATAAACAAAACAGACTTTAATACACATTTTAATATATAAGAAATAATGAGAATAAAACTTCTCAGTAAATTGAAAACAAAAGAAAAATTATTTCATGTTATTATTAACTTATTTCTTCTAATTTGTATGGAATGTAGTGATTTTTATTAAAATAACAAAAATGAAGTTAAAACCACAAATAAAAAACTTTCAGTAATTTTTTTGTTGATTTTATTTCATCTGAATAAAACTATATACGAAGTACGCGTATAAATATAATTAATGGTAAAAATTATACTACCGAACTGTTCAACCGGAACATTTTAAAATCAATTTACGTTTACAAATCACAAATAGTCCAAATTAATTTTATCAATAACATATGTGGCTGTATTTTATAGGCTTGTTACTTTTCCAAGCACTAAACGAATACGATAAATAAATAAAAAACCTATACAAAATCTAAAACACACGTGCAATTTCGATTTCGACATATCATTTCTCAATGACAAAAATGAATACTAAATTCTAGCAAAACAATAACCATTAAATACAGAACTATCCATAATTGTTATTTAAACATTTTCTAAATATTTTATCAACGTAAATAGTATATTCTTTGAATCATAATTTCTCATTAAAAAAAAAAGTAAAAGTTATACCAGTGTCAATATATGAAATGATTGTAACGTTATCCTAAGATTATTTTTTTTTAATTTGTTGTATGACATTTCAAAAAATGTTTACTTTAGACGTAGACGTTATAAAGAATTCTGCATACACCGCCGAATAAAATATTTATTTTCATAAGTTGATATTCTAATGAGTAAATACATCGTTGTTTATATTGCTAAGATTATTTCCTTAATTTTTATTCGTCTATATTACTTAAAAAGAACAATCTTTCCGAACAAGTTCGTACAATAAACCGTCTGTATATTTTCAAATAACGAATACACACATTTACTTGTTTTATTTTTTTAAATTATAATTCTCGACGCATATAAAGTTGTGTGGGAGATTTTTTCTGTATAACTAAAATAATAAATGGCTATAAGTCTTCCATTAAAACTTAGTACCGCCAGGAAGTATTCTAGGTGCATTTTGTTTGCATTTTATTTATATGATATTCCAAATCTACCATTCGTGGAACTTACTCTATACGATGATAATACTGCATCATTCTTCAGCTCAGTTAGACCATCCGACATGCATAATCGTCTACAAATAGGCATTTCACGTTTATTGCGATAATTTAAAAAATTATTATCAATCCGTGTTTTACGCGAAGACGACCAATACTACAACTAAATCTAACCGTTTAAGCCAAAGACATCGCGTTGTCCAAGAACATTCGTTATCTCGGTATAATACTAGATAAGCGATTGGCATTTGTTGATCACATTAATTACATAATGTTAAGGTCGATAAAGCGATTAGTGCAATTGTCACACTTTTTTGTAGAAAATCATTTTTGAATCTGGAAAAAATTTAATCTTCTAAAAAACTCTTAGTCGACCAATTATTATATACTCCCGTCCCGCTTGATGTCTTATTTGTAATACTAATTTTAATGACTTACAGTTAATACAGAACCGGTGCTATAGAATTATTCTTAACGTTTCTCCTTACATAAAAATTACAGATATGCGCAACGAATTACGATTACCAACATGTACAAAAATTAACGCAAATATTATATTTTATATCGAAAATTATGTGGCTCGTCACAGGAATGGTAAGTATGAGCACAGTTTTGTAATCTCAGGCAAGCCTTCAGTAAGACCATCAGCACGCAGTTGTTGATTTAAATCTAAAACCAATTTAATTTTGAATTCGTTTGAAGAATATAAATATGAAAGTTCATTTTTCAATCGTGATACATTAAAAAACGCACCATAGTATTTTTGTAAAAGTTGGAATGGTTTATTTGGAAATACTTTTTCGTTTTCGGAATACTTTTCAAAATCCAAAAGAGACAAAAATTCAAGTTTATCAATATCAGAAAACTTGTCAGTAATCTGCCCTTTTAAAGTGTCGATTATCTCACAAAAGAGACGCTTGTACGATGATTTTTTATGGAGGACAACCGTGTCATTTGTCCGGATTCTTTTCGAACACGATGTTTCTTCTAAATTATCCAATTCTTCCATTTTGCACCAAAATACATCGAAGTTTTTACGCACTTCATCTAAATAATTTAGAAAATCGTTAATTTGTTTTTTACAGTATTCGATATCACAAATTTTCTTCTGTAAAATATTAAATAAATTATCAGCCTTGGGAAGAATTAAGGAAAATTCTTCGAGCAAAAAATTGAATTCAAAGTTCATTAATTTATGATAACCGCTCGCACAAAACTAGAGTTTCAACATCCCATTCATTGCTTTCATCTGCCATTAATAAAAATAATGCTGCAAGTTCTGATTTATACTTGAATACGACATCAAGCATACGACTTCTATAATTCCATCGTGTATTGGACACTGTTGGGAAACGTTTTTTAACTTAACGATCAAGAGCATTATGCTAACCGATTTTATAAAAAATGAAGAAAATCCAGATACAGTTTTAAAGAAAATTTTACATTCCTTTATTGAGTCGACTGATTTTTCCAAAACATCGACAAACTTCATTTGCAAATCGTGATGTATGTCATTTTGCGAATACCGGTAGGCATCCACAATTGCACGTAAAATGATGTTCTGCCGTTACAAGATTCCTGTTAGACTTGGCAGCGCATCCCCACAATGAAACCCCATATGTCCATATAATAACCTGATTATAAAGCAATAGTTTGCATCGTACATTCAATACAGAGTGAGCCAGTACAAATATTGTACTCTGCGTTTGATTTGTAACACTTTCATCTTTACGTCTACCTTCCTAGACATTCTGGCGTCCAAATGCTTTCCGAGATATTTTGAAGTGGAACAGACGTATGTATTATAATTATTTTGTATCAAGCTATGTAAACGGATAATTTGAAACATATGAATAGCTTATCAAAGGGAGTGATAAAATTTTTTTCAAATATACTCTGACACGATCTACATTCGAAGAATACGCTTTAAAATCTATCGATGAGAAACTTCAACAACGATCAAACGTTCCAAAATGTATTTCACCGGAAACCGGAACAGAAATTAATTGTGACATTAAAGGTGAGTAGTATTGTTTGCTAGTCTGATCTCACAAGGATCGCCTTTTTTTAATCAGGTTCGGTTCTCACAATTTATATTGAAAAAAAAAACGCGCAAAACTATGCAAAAACTTCGTCCGAATTCTGTTGAAAAATTAAATATATTGGTGGTATGAAAGCTGTCGTATGAATTTTGTACGATCAAAAATTCGTACGAAAAGAATGCAAGCGATGTAACCACGCCCATATACATGAGAATTCGTACGATTTCGTATGACTAATTTTGCATACCGAGATCTAATGTAACCATGGCTTTATACGTGGGTTCTAATTTTTGATGATTTAAAAAGTAACGTCTGAAAGGTAATTTTAATTTAATTTCTTAAAAAATATAGTTTTTTTTTTTTTTAATACTTTAAACCTTTTTATTACGATTTACTGCCTATAATCCTGTGTTTCATTGTTAGATTCTTTCTTTTTTTGTTTTGTCCAGTGTATTACACATAAATTTCTTTTCTTAATTTTTTATCTGATGTGATCTTATTTTATGCAAGTTATGACAGTTATTTGACGTTTATTGCAGATAATTTCTTGATTTTATCATTGCAGTAATTCATCGATTTTTCTTTCTTTCTTTAAAATTATTTTCACCAGCCTATTTGTTCGTACTATACCAACGGAAAGTCTGTCGATGGGTAATTGTTGAATAGTTTTGATTTTAAGATCTTGTAAAATGAATTTGTTTATCCATGTAATTGTTAAGATTTTTCGATACCTTCAAAAGCCTCGATATATTCTTTTCCAATTGATAGTTCGGGTTTCCGATGCGTACGTTGCTATTGATAAAACCAGCGTTTGCAGTAGTTGTAAATATATCATTTTCCGGGATCACACGAACTTTACATATACGGTTGAGTTTTCCAATTGCGGTATTTGCTAATCCGTCTTTTTATTTGATCATCTGATCCACCAGTTCCTGATATGGAGGCGCCCGAACAAATTAACCAATTCAGACGCAACGTTCCATACACGGTACACGAACCTTTAATAATAATAAAAAAAAATTTGTATTTTTATAAGAGACATATTGGTTGACCCGTAGAATGTTTCAATTCTACCGATGGAATTCGGACATTTATTTCTCTGTTGGCAAATTACCGTATCGTCTGTAAATTTTATATCCTCCTTTTCCAGCCATCCATCGTTTGTCTTATAATATGTTTAATATAATTAAAGAGAATCAGTAACATGCAGCAGTCGTGATTTTTTGCTGCAGACTTATTTGATATATTAGTCTTGGCTGAAATTTATTGTTCGCCATGGTATTTATAGTCGATTTCTAATAGGATTTTCCACCATTTTGACCATTTAACATTATCAAAAGTTTTCTCGTAGTCCAAAGTACAGTATCCCGGGAATATGATATACTTTTCTATTATTTGTCTATATTTAATATCTGTTACGGGTGCTTTTACCCCCACTAGAAAATCGGATTGTTCGTTAGGGATAGAGTAATGGAGATGATTTTACATTATGTATAACGATATTTTACTAAAAAAAAAAAAAATCAATTGAAAATTAGTTAAATCACTATTATTTATTTTCTTAAGGAAAACACAAAGCTTTTCGGCATTTACGCCATTATCAAGTGAAAAATTTTAAAAAATCACAATTTTAAAAATATAAATTAAATATAATTACTTAAAAATATGTGATGGTAATTGAGAAAATATGATCCAAAAATGATGTCTGCTTCTGTCAGTCTATTTTTGATTTGTTGAAAATTAATATCAGTATATTTGTTTATTAATTTAGTTTTTTTATATTAATTTTTCTTCAATATTATTTTCCTGATTCTGTAAAAGTTGTATACTGGTGGAATTTTAAATTTTTCATTCACTATTGCGATATATGATGTCCAAACGTAAAATATAAAATATAAAAATATACAACCACAAAATTTTTTTAAAAAACACAATTTTACAAATAAAATGAAAATAAATATTAAAAATCTGATAAAAAAAAAAAAAAAAAAAAAAAGATATTTTACTAGCGTGTCTAATCGGCGTAGTTATCGAATAGTTTCGTACATTTCCTTTAGAACCCTTTTTAGATTTAACCGTACATATATTGACCACTCTTCAGTTTAATTACCATTGGCAGAAAGTCCTCCATAAAGCTAAGCGTCTGACCTGTCGGTAATAGCTCTAATATGGAAGTATGGGATTGAAGTTTTGCATCTGCAAGAAGTAATATATATCGTATTCAGCAGCTGCAATCCAAGATTCTTCGCCAGATGGTCGACGCTCCGTTCTTTGTATCAAATCGTACCATTCACGATGATCACTACATTGAATATGTACACGATTATCACGTCAGACGATATAACAATTTTTTTTAACGTGCTACGTACCAGCTCCAACCGCGATATTTCGAGTATGCAACAGCCATCGCTACCTGGTAATCCGATAAGAAGGCTTAAAAGGCTTTGGACCAGAGACTTTCTTAGGATTGGATGACATTACGCTATAATCGGCAGTCCCAGCGATTTATTGAAATAATTATTTTATTAGTTCTTTAATTTTCTCTACAACCACTGCATATATTTTCTTTGTCCCTTCTTTCTCTCTCTTTTTATAGATGTTTCATGTTTATCTGTACTGCTCGCTCTATTGAGAGTGATCGGTATTTCATACCGTACCTTAGATATAAGTTAACTTGTTACTAACTTATTAGCTTCACCAATAGTGGTCAATTTATTCTGACTGGGGTGGTGTAAAAAAAAATAAAAAAAATTACCATATTTTTTCACAAATCATATTATGTTATTTACAGCCGGTTCTCCCGTTGCTTTCAACGTATATTTTAAAGTTTTTCCCGCGGCAATTCCACAGTGGTTCTCCCGTTGCTTTCAACGTATATTTTAAAGTTTTTCCCGCGGCAATTCCACAGTAGCCATCTTTCCGCTATTCTTTAACTGGAACGTTAATTTGTTTCTATTCCGATTTTTTACTGGTGACATTCTGATTTTAAATATTCATTTTTTGAACAGATCACGCGTTCATTTTTTTACGAGTGTCGTTCTATTTCCTCACATATTTCTATTATATAATTGTTCATACTTTATTGTACCGCTCCGTTTATCGGTTTTATTTAAATTCACGTTTATATTGTTGCTCCTTTCCTTTTTTTTTTTTTATCCGTACCTTAGATATTCTGGGCTTCCGTCTACATGCAGGCACGGATTAATGAATTCAGGGGCTAATTACATAACAGGGAGCCTGTACAAGGGAAAAACCGTACACCCAAATACTGTTAACCCCAAGACGTTTAGACTCGTCATTAATTCAAAAACCATAAACCCAAAAACCGTACCAAGACGTTAAACCCACATAACCCAACTCGTAATTAATCCAAAAACTATGAATTAAAACCGTAAAACGTTTTATTTTTAATGATTCAAATAAAATTTAAAAGTAACTCGTGTAATTATTATTTACGCTCATTTTTGACATCTCTTTTGATATAAAATAAGTTAAGTACTCGAGATAATTAGTTCGTAACATTTCAACACTTAGTAAAAAAAAGCTGAAATTAATTTTTTTTTTAATTAGGCAACCTTTTCGTGAGTTGGGCTCTATGAGTATTTTTGAGTTCACAGTCTCGGCGTAACAACGAGTTCGGGCTACGTGGGTTTAACGTCTCTTGGGTTTACGGTTTTTGGATTAATGAGGAGTTTATGTGGGTTGTTTGCGGCATATAGTTTTGGATTTTTTCGACTTTGCTTAAATTTCGCGGCTATGCAAAGGAAAAAGTTTCGCATGGACACTGCAATCCCCCCATAGTCCGCCCGTTAAACCGGGCATGTCTATATGCTTCTTAGTTTTCGATGATTTGCTGGACAATGTTTCGAGGATACGAATTATATTTTCTATACAAGAAATTGAAGCGTTTTTTTTTTGTGTACTTTAAACGGTCTACTATTATGCACTATCCTTTTTTATTTTTACATTTTTCTTTAATTTATCCCGTGTATTTCATTTGCGTTCAGATTTTGGATGATTTGCAAAGTAGTGTTTTGGAAGTACTTGTAATTTCTATCCTCAAAAAAATAAGGGCTAACTTTTTATACTTTAATTGTATTTAATATTTCAATTGTACTTAGTCCGTGCATTTGGTTGAAGAAGGGGTTCAAACAAAACTAAATTATAACAGTAAACCCGAGTTAAATTGAACTTTAAATAAATAACCAAAACTCAAGTAGGCTAAACCGAACTCACCGGAGTTATTTTAATACTTATTAGACGTCGAATATGTAATTCTATTAGAAGCGATAGACGCAGAAATATTTAACGTCACTGGACCACACTAATAGTATGTTATTGAGGACAGAGGCTGTTCTTCGCGTTTTTCTACATAATTCTTCTAGTACCTCCTATATTACAAAACTATTTATTTACTTCAAAAACAACGAAATCTAAATAAAATAAATGAAAATAAAAATATAAAAACAAAATAGGTTTAACAAGTGCAAAACTGCATTTAACAACGAGTACATATTTTCTTATTATCAGATTGATTCCAAGGGGGCTTCAGACACCAAAACCTCCCCCCGGCTACGCCACTGCTGCATTTATATATATATATATATATATATATATATATATGTATGTGTTTATATATAGACGTATATTTATACACGTACGTTCAAATTTTCAATGACTCTCAAATTGCCGTTTTGAAAATTATTATACATCTGTTATCATTTTTTTTTATTTGTATATTCGATTTTTATTTATCTGGTTCATTATATTTGTATATAATACGAGTACGTTTAGATTTTCCATATGTTCAACGTTTATACTGTAAAAGTTATTAAAAATTACTAAATTAGGCGTTTATTTCTTTTTAAGACTAAACAGTTTATTATTTATTATTAATGTTTTTGTTTTTTTTTAATTTATAAGTTCCCTTTTTCATTTACCACCTCCAAGCAACGACGAGCGGAAATGTAATATGTATATGTAATAGACAAAGTTATAAGAAAATAAAATGGCGAACTGTTTTTTTTTTGGTTTCTCCATGAATAGGTTATAATACACATGTAGTTCATTCTCGAAATGCTGATAACATCGTGTTTTCCTACGTGGTATACCAACGTACCACACACACATACACATATACACAACGCTGCCGTATAATGCTGAAGTTTCGTCTGCTACTTCTTGCGGGGCCTCTTCAACTTCAAGGCTACGGTAGGACCGGCCAACTGCTAATGCTCTATGTAACGTGTTTGATTCTTTTATTTTTTAAATACTTCCTTTCGCTCTCCGTTCCTAACTTCCGAAGCGCGGGGTTAGGTTTTTTTATTCGTTTTGCCGCACCTTTAACCCGAAGGAGCAAACGACTACGGTGCGAGTCAGTCAACTGTAGTCCGAGTCTGACTCGACTTTCCTTCCATTCTGAATCTGAAGAGAATATCCGAATTAAATCTCAATCTCGCTCGATGTGTTCGTTGTCCGGTCTATTTTCGAGTGTTTTCGTCGTGTCTACTTTATTTTATATTTTATTTTTTGTTTGCATTTTATAAACGACTTACAGGTGTCTTCGGTAGATTTTTTCGTCTATGAGAATGCGGTTTTGTAGCGCGGTGATTTTTTTCGTTCACTTATCAATTTTCGTTCTTAAATTTACTTTTTTTAATAACTACAAATTCTCGTCTTTTCGTTGATTTGTTTTTGGGAAATAGAAAAATGCCGTTAAATCACATTTACTCGTTGATAGGGATTTTATTATTCCTACCTTACGCGATTCGTTGTCAAAATGTTCTCACTCCGCCTTATTTTAACTTGGCCGAAGGACGAAGAATTGCGGCCAGCGCTACATGCGGCGAAGGAGTCGAAGAGCCGGAATTATTTTGCAAATTAGTCGGAGCGAATTCCGAAAAGAAGGAAGACAACGAAAATTTAATTATTCAAGGACAGGTAAGGAAAATAAATCCTCGAAGTTAATCTAAAAATTATCATTACTTTTTCTTATGGTGTAGATTCATAGAATGTACATGCCCGATTTTCATAATTTTTTTCAGAAATGTCAAAAATTACTATTTTTAACAAATGTATATTTTTAACGAAGTTAAGCGGAAACTCTAGAAATTGAAACGGGACACTTTTGGAAAAGAAGTAAATAATAATAATCGACAGTTAATATTGAAAGAAGAAACAACCCCCCCAAAAGCGGTAAAATTACAAAGTAAAATGTTTCCACCTGATGTAACTGATGAATTAGCCGTATCGGGAGAGAGTAGATTAGCCGACATTTCTATCTGATTTTTTCCCATTTTTAACATCTAGTCTCCATTTTTCATTATACTTCTAACTAACCTAACGATTAAGCTGGGCATTTTTTAAAATAACGATTCTGTTTATCATTATATTAAAGTTATTTTTAAAATAGAAACTATAATAATGACACTAACGCTAGAACGAAGAAACTTGGACCTATTTCATGAAACGACAAGTATTCTAGGTATAAGCATTTTTGTTTTATTTTCCATAAACGGAATAAGTAATGTCCAGTGTCTCAGGCGGGTGGGTTGTGGGTCTGAACCCCCCTGGAGTCAATTTGATAATAAGAAAATATATACTCGTTGTTAAATGCAGTTTTGCATTTGTTAAACCGTTTTTGTTTTTTTTTTAATTTTCATTTATTTTATTTAAATGTCGTTTGTTTTTGAAGTTAAGTAAATAGTTTTGTAATATAGTATAAATAATAATTTTTATATTATATGTGACGCTGTTCATCTGTTGATTTTGCTTTCCTTATATTGATAGCAAAAAACAGGCCTGGCTATCGCTGTTTTATTTTAGCTCGCGTCTAATAAGTATAAAAATAACTCTGGTGAATTGTATTGCTTACGGCTTGGGGTTTAACCTACTTGAGTTTTTGATTATTTACTTAAAGTTCAATTTAAACTTGGGTTTACTGTTATAATTTAGTTTTGTCTTCAACCGAATCTGACTACGCTACTGGTAATGTCAATGTCTTGTACGACTGGTCCTTTATTAAATGAACTAAAATTTATTTTATATCGAAGCTATTTTCTAATTGGACTACATTATTTCGAAAGTCTTAAGCTTAATATACAGAGGCGTAGCGTTAGAAATAATCGTTTCTATTATTGACTGAATACAAAAATTTACCGTTTAAAAATACTTCTTTACTCAATTTTAAAAACCGACAGAACGTCAAGAATAGCGGCAAATCATCGATGATCTTTAGATGGATAATTGGAGAGTTAATATTAAACTATACATCTTCCGGAAATGTTTACAATTGCGGTTATGCGAAACAGGATAAAAGATTGTGTTAAATATCTGGGATTAGTTAGTTAATTGAGTAGACATTGATGATTGGATGAAATTAAAATCAACGCCCGGAATTTAACCTAAGGAAACGGATACGGTTGTATATAAGAATTATATTAAAAACCGGTTTTGGGGAGATATTAAATATTAATGAAATCCGAAATTTTTAGTTAATATTAATTTATAAAAATACATCAAATGTACTCGTTTGCTTTAATATTGACAAAGAAAAGGCGGGAAACGATATCCTAATAAACCGAATTAGTAAAGTTCTCGAAAACAAAAATAGAGACTTACTAAAATGAGGAGTCAGTCCAAAAAAAAAGAAAAAACATGTCGATTATTTCTCGTTTTTCACACTCGAATGTATCGAAGATACAGTTTGTTTTAATAGTTTAAATACATGTCTCGCTTTTATAAGTACCAATGAAAAAGTCTCGTATGTTCATGGGTCGGTTCAGTTAGTCTGTAAATTGTTTTATTAATATTTTCATTTATTTAATAATAATTTTACAAGTATTTTGTTATCTACGAATATTTTGCAAGATAAAGTTCATTTATTAATTAACCTACACTGATTTCGGAAGTTCGTGTTATTTTTTAATATTTCAATTGTTTAAAAACGATGTATTCGCCGCAATTGTGTTATGAAAGATAAATTCAGTTGTAAAATCGAATAATTCTCATTTGGATTTTGGTCTTTTACACGTGAACGTTTAACATCTCGGTCTTTATTGGTTTTTTACACTTGACCGCTAATTTTATCGCAATGTGTTAATGTTTTAGTAAGTTTTTAGCAGAAATGTTATTTACCGCTATTACATTTTATAGTTTTAAGAATTTATTTTTACCACAAATGTAATTTACTGCTACTTTACGAGTTAATTACGCTACGGTATCTTATATAAATGTGGTTGTAGCGGTTTTAATTTTTCTTTCATATTAATTGTTTATTATTTACTTTTCACTATTTTCTTGTTCCAATTTCGTTTAAATTTCATCATTTTTCATTCGTCATAATTAAATACACGCTTCATCATTTTCTTCTTATAAAACATTAAAAAACGGGTTCCGCAACAACTCGTTAAATATAGCCATTTATAACATTATTGAAAGAGAAAAAAAATGCGAAATTTCGATTTTTAGCGTTCTATGTTATGAAAATAGGCGCGAAAGAAATGCGAGAAATTGTTAAAATTCCATTATTTTTCAAGTACGAAGGGTTTATGGTAGTTTAGAATTTAGAATTAACTGAGATTGATAATAATTTTTTTAATCAGGTTTTAACTTCCTAGAGTTGCCTAAAGAGGTTATATATATATTTTTTTAACAGCGTACCATCATTAATTGCAAACAACGGTGATCACTTAAGTAGAAAATTAGTATTAGTCTAGTGAGTCCAGTGAGACACTAGACTACGAGGAAGGGTAAAGGAATAACTTGATGAAAATGGAATGCGTGTAGGAATAATATGAGAATGATCAAATACAATAATATAGAAAGAAAACATGTTATGTTTTGAATAAGGTGAAAACCAGATTTATTAAGTGATCCGGATTGCTTCTCCACATCACTTTCTTCGCAGACGCCTTGGAGGATTGTCTGGAAGATTGCATTTGCGAACATCAGGATTGCTGCTGACTTTGAACTTATCGAATAACCTCTTATATTGCATGAGTATGTGACGCTGACATACGGAATCTTGAGATCATTATGCAGTGTCAAATTAGAAACATAATGTGGAGCAGGACGTAGTATCGTGGACTGTTGTTGCTGTATTTTTCGAAGATTACTTTTGCAAGTACTACCGGACAACTCTAATCAATAGCGCCAAATGTGAGCGATTACCGTAAGATAGATAGTATACGTTTGGCCATTAGATTTAGAACCGATTTCTGTCCCAATAACGGACGTAAAGATTTCGCACGAGTAATAATGGCTCTCGTAGTGTTTACCACATGTAGTCGCCATGTAAGCCTCAGAGTCCATGTCCAAAATAACGTATTGATTTTTTTGAAGAATTTCTACGTTGGGACACTTAACTTTTTTATTTGTAAATATAACGCGTAGGATTAAACAACATACGTAAACTTTGTGCCCACTGAACCAACCTGTTTAGATGGTTTTGAACCGCCATGTTTGCATACATTGCTTCTGAATTGTATGCAAGAATAGTAATATCATCGGCGAATGTTGATAAGATGGTTTGATTGCTAGTCGGCATGTCTGCTGTGTAGACCGAATATAAAAGAGGCCGGAGCAGATTACCTTGCGATACAGATGATAGGATATTGTGCTTCTCTGAAAAATGTCCATTTTAGCAATGCGTATAAACAAATGCGAGAAACTGTGTCAGTTTATAAAGTAATACAGGATGCCATATCAAACGCTTGTGCAACATCTAGAAAAACTGCAAAACATACTTCCTTTTTTTTTCCAGCGTTGAAGAAATCAACCAGTCGATGGCACTGCTGCACCGTAGAATGTTCAGTGCAAAATCCGAATTTATGATTTGGTATTATTCACGACCGCTTATAATCGGCTGGATACGACTTAAAATTAGTTTTTCTAATATCTTCGATAAGGAGCGGAGTAAACTAATAGGTCCATAGGATGGTACACCTGTTTGCGGCTTGCCCGGTTTATGCATTATTACTATAACAGATTTTTTCTACGCTTAAATATCTCATTCTTAGTATTCCATTGAATATGTGGCATAATAGAGTAGATGACTTTGTTGGAAGCCATGAAATGATTTCACCAGTGATGTTATCTATTACATGGCTTTTTCGTAATGTTACTTTACCTAGGCATTCGAATACCTCTTTTGGAGTAACAATTTTTGTTTTTCCCGGGGAACAAGGTTCGTTTAAGTTACTTTGTGTACATTCAGAGTTTTCACGACACATATTAGGATGGGTAAAAACTAAACTGAGGTGTTCTGCAAAAGTGTTTGATTTTTCCTGATCGGTTCTGGCCCAACCATTGGTCACAATTTAATATTTGAAAATTAGAAATTAATTTTTTAACCTATTATTATTCTCTTCATTTATTAAATAATATTTGTCCTTTTTCGAAATAATATATGAATTAGACATTTTTTATTTATATCTTAAAAGTATAAAATATTTTCAATATTTCGGAAAGGGTGCTGTCAAAAAAAACAAATTTAATGACTATTTATATCGTTCTTACCGGAAAATAGTTTAAAAATAATCACCGATCGAAAGTGTTAAAATATATATATTAAACTGTATCGAAATGTTTATCACAGATTTATTAAGGACGAATTCGTTCCTATAAAATGTTTCTTGGCGGGTATTTTTTCTTGCATATCGAATTTTTGTTTTATGGCACATATTTCGATTTATTTTTCATTTATTAATTTCGTCCCTGCAATAAGCTATACTATATACTATTGTATTCATTTTTATTTTATTCGTGCTAATACACCGTTTTGTTATCGTTATTATAAAGTGTTTTGTCGGTTTTTATTATTATTAGATGGTTACGTACAATTTATATAAATTTCATTATAAAAATTTAATTGGTAGGAAAAAAAAAGAATCTTAAGTTTGAACATATTTTAAAATATTTAAAATCAAAAAACAAAATGTAAACAAAATAATCATCTTCTGTCTGGCAACAAAAAAGCTGCCCGTACGATATAGAGTAATATTTTAGTTATGTAATAAAATCATCCGAACTCGATTTTTCATAAACAGTTTCACGAGTTTTAATCTTAAATGAATTATTGAAAAAAATATGCATCGTTGTGCTAGAATACCTTCTTTTTCTTGTTTTGCCTTATACTTTTAGCGAACGTTCGCGACCAATCTGTTCAATAATCTTCCGTTGCGTAATGCATCGGTTAATTCTCTTATATTTTTGATACCTATCCAGCTTTTTATATTATCCAACCAAGATATCCTGGGTCTGCCGCGCTTACATACTCCTGTTTTCCCTTGTAATATTAGCTGTATTTATTTATCTCCCCTCATCATATGACCTAGATGTATGATATCTTCCTCTTTTTAATCATGGTTAACAGTTCTTGGGGTTTTTGGAAACGCCGCAGCACCTCCGCGTTAGTTATTTTCTCCGTCCAGCTGATCTTCAACACATTTCGAATGATTCAATTTTCTTCGACGTGGCTATCGTCAGCGTCCATGTCTCAGCCGCATATGTTACTATTGCCCATATATAACATCTCACCAGGTTTTATAGTTCCATACTAATATTGTGACACAATAGGCCCTTTAGTTTCGTGAATGCCTTCCGTGCTACCTCTATATCTCGTAAAGGTGTAGTTGCTCTCACAGTGTTATTTAATTCCTGCATTCGTTTGTGCTACTACCCTCTGTCGTGGAGACTGTCCTTAATTGTACCTCTTCCTAAACCTGGCAAGGATGCTTCCTTGATGAAAAATATACGACCTGTTAGCCTGCTCAGTAACATTAGCAAAATTTTTGAGAAAATATTACTCATTAGATTTAGAAAACATAGCAATTTAAATGGTATTCTTAATAAGTTCCAATTCGGCTTTCGACCGAATTTAAACACTACCACGCAGCTAGTAAAAATTTGTGATCTGATTACTGATAATTTTAATAAAAATAAGCACACTGGGCTAGCACTGCTAGATATTGAAAAAGTTTTCGACACTACTTGGCACGATGGAATTCTGTATAAATTAATAAAATATGGTTTTCCATATCAACTAGTTTCCATGACTAAAGCATATTTACATAACAGGAAATTTTATGCGAAAATTAAAAATCAGAATTCTAAAGTTAGATATGCATCGGCAGGAGTACCTCAGGGCAGCATCCTTGGTCCATTCTTATTATTTACATAAATGATATTAGTACAATTAAAAAAGTTGATGTTAATTTATATGCTGATGATACTGCTCTGTTGACGTCATCATACCGTATTGATACGATTAGCAACAGATTAACCGCTGCAATTAACAAAATGTCCAAATACTTTCATAAGTGGAAAATTAAAATTAATGATAGTAAAACAGAGACTATTATTTTCACAAAGCGTAAATCGCTATAAATGACTTTGTTCGAATTCATAATGAGTACTTAGACTGGAAATCTAAAGTAAATTATCTCGGTGTAGCACTAGATAGTAAGCTAACTTTTACTAAACATATTAACGAGTGTATCTACAGAGGACATAAAAAAATGAGTATACTGTTTCCAATATTTAACAGGAAATCTTCGCTATCACCGGTGAACGAGTTTTTTATTTATAATCAGGTAATTCAACCTAAAATTCTTTATGCTAGTCCTGTATGGTCGAACACCTGCCTAAGTAATATAAACAAATTACAACGATTACAAAATCATTGCCTAAGAATATCTTATTAGGGTAGTATTAGGTTCAAAATTCAATGATATTATAGATAAATTTTATTTGATATATTTTTTGTA
Source organism: Coronaproctus castanopsis (assembly GCA_032883995.1). NCBI lineage: Eukaryota > Metazoa > Arthropoda > Insecta > Hemiptera > Monophlebidae > Coronaproctus > Coronaproctus castanopsis. The sequence continues at coordinate 105,039,605 of CM065052.1, read as the reverse complement.
TTTTTTGTTTTTCTCTTTAAATTTTATAAATTATTTTAACCATTGTGTTTAAAATTTACTTATGAATTACACGTTGCAGGTTTTTTGCGGAATTTTTCCTGTAAATTTCATTAAGCAATGAATGTTTATAACTATCACTCGTGTATATTTTTTAAAATTATTATTAAGTTTATCGGTTAAGGAATTTTTTATTTCGGAACGATAGAACCGTTTATTATAAGTTATTATTTTCTTGTAAAATTTAATCAAATCAAAATATACTTTTCTTCTTCTTCTTCTTCTTCTTCTATCTCTATCCTACACCTAACCTTCTATATCCGAATTTGTTCTTTCAGACATCCAGCTCCCGAGGTATTTGTAGGATGATATTTTTTCTATAATTTCTCCATCAATTGTAATTCACGTTTTCCCTTATTATTTTAGATATATTCATATATTTTGTTTTACTAAAGTTGATATTAATTCCCAAATCATTTGCGCGTGTATGTACATCTTGAATTAGCTTTGTTAATCCTTCTCGGGAATTAGCGATAACTGCAATATCATCAGCAAATCTTACATTATTTACAAGTACTCCGTTTATACGAATTCCCTTCGCAGATTTATAGGTAATCTCGTGTGTTTCTTCATTTTCTATTCCGATTGTTGCTTTCTGTTGGCAGTACATGTTTCTGATACCACTTAAAAAAAAATAAAATGCAGGAAATATCCCATTGATGTCTACATTAGTTGTATTTTCCAGGCGTTTATTCTGTACGACGTTAGTCTCAAATTATGCGTTTTCCTCATAGTTTGAAAATTCCATCAAAAAGTTTCAGTTTTGGAATTATCAGATCGTCGCAATATTCTGAAAGCATTTACGTATTCGATTCTTTGAATATTTTTGTAAACTTTCAAAAAAATAAAATAAAATAAAAAATAAACACGTACGTCGGCCAGTCTGGAAAATTTCGTTTTTGAATTTGGACAATTTTCTTTAAGATAGGTTCTTTAAAAATTAGAAACCGACGGTATGTATTGCATCGGCGAATTTTATGGGGCTTTACCAATATTTTGCTCGTGCAATTAATGTTTAAGTGAGGAGTAAGTAATAACGAATTTATTGAATTTATCGAAATCGTTGTCTAATGTAGAAAACTTCGGAAATAATAAAAAACGAGACCAGTAAACACACAGTCAGATTATCAAACCACCCAAATTTGACTGCAATCAAACTACTAGATAACTCAACTGAAGAATGACGTCTACAAAGACGCAAATTATTAGACTTGATTAATTAAGCTATTTTACTTTTAGGTGCCCTTCGCCGGAAGGTCTATTATCCTACAATCTATTGATAGTCTACAAGGCTAGATATAGATTTAAAAAATATATATATATAAAACTTGTGTTCTAATAAGCGTATAGATTTTTTGTAAAATCGAATTTTAAATAACGTTCTTCTTATATTTATTCGGTTTTTTCTTACTTTAATATTGATAACCGTTTCCCGCGTTGTTGTTTTAAACTATTGATAACGCAGGAAACCACATCGTCCCTTTTTTTCTCGTTATCATTATTGACCTAATCTCTGTGTTGATATTTTCCGAGATAATAATTTTATCATATTTCCACGAGTTTTATTACAGGAAATAGTTCGAGAAATTTCTCAGGAGCTTTTATAATCATCATCATTATTTATATATGCATGCATGCATGTTGCTTATATACATGTATTTGTTTATTTACGAATTCGTTGAATTTAATGCTAATATTAGTTTTCCGTACGTGTAATGATCATTAAAAAGAAAAAAAAAACTTGGATTAATGATGATCGCGTTGTATTTACTGTGATTATTTCCTTTACTTTTAATTTCACGATATTTTAGAACCGTATACTTGATTTTATCGTTTCCGTAAATAATCAGACGTCACGTTTTTATCAAGCATCGAAGTTAACTGCGACAGGAAGTTCTGGTTATATAATTTTAAAGTGAAACTATTTTGTCCGACTTCTAGTTCGATTTTTCAAAAACTAAACATATCGATATTTTATTGATTTCAACTGGTACTATCTAATTTTAAAATGTACCCCTCCCCCCAGATTATGTGATAATTTCCGTGTAATGAGGTGTGTTCGAATACGGAAAGTTGTATGTAGAATGAAACGAGTACTATTTAAATAAACTTTTACAAATATAAGTGAATTGCCACATGTTTTAAATATCGTAACTCGAGAATGGCTCAACCGACTTTGATGATTTTTTGTTGTTGTGTTCATAATTGTAAGTGCATACAAATAAAAAAATTTATTTGAAAAAAATTTAAGGGCTTTTGGGTTTGACCTTTTTGAATTCGCTGTTTGAAAAATTTTTATAAAACCGATTGAAAAGATATTAAAACAACAAGTTCAAAATAGAAAACAGTTTTTAATTACGATCGATAGATCTCCAGTTACGAATTTTTAAAAATTTCCGACTTGCCACCTGTGGCAGGGCATAAAGCGCGACGTAATTATTTCTTGAAATAGCAGTTTATATATAAGATCTATCGTATAAAGCGAAAAAACTGTAAAAAAATTCAAACCGAACCCGAAAATTTGAAAATGTTTTTTTTTTAAATTTAATTTTTTTCGCAATAAATCGGATACGATTCGAAATCGGGGAAAATAGTTTAAACGAAAATTATGCGGCGTTGAAATACGCGTCTAACGATAGTATAGTCGTATGTTTATACCAAATACCCATCGAGAAAATTAAGGTTAAAGGGTTTGGACCATTTTTGAGGGCCCTATGATAAATAGCGGGTTTGGGTTGACGTTAGACGAAAGTACACGTCGAGATCTATCATTTATGTAATACTTACCAACGGATGCGCAAACGACGACAGCTACGTTCGCCGACGATACAGCTATATTAGCCGTTAGCAGTAGTCATTCTGAAGCTATAAATAAATTGAAAAACTCTGAACAGAGTGCATGAATGGGCATCAAACTGGAAAGTTAAAATCAATGAAGAAAAATCAATTCACATACCGACGAGCAGATGTGCATCACCAAGTGTACTTAGGAGGTAAACCTGTTCCACAGGTTGACTCAGTCAAGTACCTTGGTATGCACATGGATAGGCGGCTGACATGGGAAATACATGCCAGAATGAAATGTAAACAAATAAAGAAAAAAACTCAGCAGTTATATTGGCTTATTGGACGCAAATCGCCTCTAGACGTAAGGTACAAATGCCTACTGTATCGGCAGATCATAAAGCCAATATGGACTTATGGTCTGCAGTTATGGGGCTGTACCAGCAGGTCTTCTAGAGCAAAGATCCAAGCTAGACAAAGCATAATACTAAGAGCAATTGCCGATGCATGCCGTTATTCGAGAAATGATGATATTCATCGAGACTTGCACATCTCGCTTGTAAACGAAGAGATTAGAAAATTCGCTACAGCACACAAGAAGAGGCTACACCAACATGACCAATTTATTAGATACTAGTCAAGACATCAGGCGTCTTAAAAGGCGCCACCCGTCAGACTTATTATGAAGTCATTAAATTCTATTATATAAATAGATTAATATAATAATTTTCGTAGTCATGGTCAATGGACTACTGACTTCAACCCATAAGCTGACTAACAGGATGATCTTGTTAGTAAGCTACACTTTACTAAATTTGATACTTATTTAACTTCAATGAGTTAAGATCGTATCTTTATTTAAAAAATAAAAAATAAAAAAAATGTAATAACGTAAATTTTACCAAAATTAACCGTTAACGAGAAATCTCGAGTTTAAAATTTGATTTTCGATTTTGAAAAATTTTTGAGCGACTTTTGGTTTCTACAAATGATTTTAGCGTTGATATATCTGTATAAATATGAATATATATATTGAATATACACTATGCGTTAGGTACTATATATTTAGCTCAACCGACTTTGCTGATTTTTTTATTGTATTTATAATTGTAGTGTATATATATATATATATATATATATATATATATATATATATATATATATATATATATATATATATATATATTATATATATAAATTCATTTGAAAAAAGTTTGGGGACTTTTGGGGGTGACTTTTTGAATTTCTGTTTTGTAAAATTTCGTTAAAACCGATTTGGTAGATATTAAAATGACAAGTTTGAAATAAAAAAACCAATTTTAATTACGATTGATAGGTTTTGAATTACGAATTTTTAAAAATTGCCGACTTTCCACCTTTGGCAGGGCTTAGCGCATGTCGTAAATATTTTTAAACGGTTCCGCCTCTTAAATTAGGAGTTTTTGTATAAGATCTATCGTATAAATTAAAAAAACCGCGAAAAATTTTTTCAAATGTCACCCAAAAATTTCGAAGGGGATCTTGCGATTTTTTTCAAATATATAATTTTTTATTAAGTTAAATAAATCTACAAAAATTAAAAAGTATCGGCATATCATTTAAATTTCTGTACAAAACTGTCTATTAATTTTTTTGTATAATTCCTAATTCTCCATCAGTATTTGTATTTTATTTAATTCAGCTAATAAGTTAATACATTTATTGATTCTGTGGCGATACGAAGTTCGCCGGGTCATCTTGTATATATATATATATATATATATATGTGTGTGTGGGTAGTATGTTGGTGATTGCACACGTACACATGTAAATATGAACAAAACTATTAATATACGCCCCGGAAAATGAAACGAAGAATGTTGTGTATCAAAAAGCATTAGAATAATTATTGAGTAATTATTATTATTGTTTTTTTACTTAATTATACTAATGCGAATTCAATATTCATGGTTAAAATAGGACAACGTCTGTCGTGTCCTGCTAGTACGTTTATAAAATGTTGAAGTCTAGCTGTAAATATTGAAACATTTACAAAACATCTCGCGGTCGTCGAAATTTACTGTCACGGACAAATTCATATACCCGAAGTTGAATATTATGGAATATTCAGAAAATTAGGGAATAAATTCATTTGCGAAATGCAACGCATGCGGTTCACAATTAACGATCAATTATGGGAAAAGACTTCATAAAATGATACGCGCTAATTCACTAGGATATTGTCTCCGATGACACCAATATACTGACAACACACATTAACAGACTTCCAGATGTTTTAAATTTTTTTCATTATTCGCAGATTAATAAATTACAGCAGGGAATGCAAAACCATCGCTGATTTATTATCCGACCATATTTCTGTACTCACGGTATTAGACGTGAATCCTAAGAGCTTATTCAATCAACAAAAGCTAGCTAATAAAACCACTGTAGAAAGTAGTCTAATTTCTAAATGAGTCTATTATTAATAATAGTAACATGGAATATCAATGGGCTTGCCCAATATCGGCATGAGGTTGAACTATTTCTAACAAGCAACAAAATTGATATATTATTACTGTCCGAAACATACTTTACTACTAAAAAGTTATGTCAAAATTCCACAATTTATAATACTTTACACCCAAGCATAAAAGCACAAAGAGGAACAGCAGTTATAATTAAAACTGGAATAAAACATCATGAGATGAGCAAGTACTGTGAGGAATTTTTACAAGCTACTAATGTAATGATTGTAACTTCAAATGGTCCATTAGCAGTATTTTCAGTTTATTGTCCACCAAAGCACACTATAAAGCAAGAACAACTCGATAAGTATCTAAAAATCCTTGGAAACAGATTTGTGTCGGCTGGCGACTTCAATGCCAAATACACACTCTTTGGCTCTCGTCTTATTACTCCTAGTGGTAGACAGTTATTGACAGTTATTTGCATGTATTCAAAAGAACAAATACAGTGTCTTATCAGATGGAGTCCCTTCTTATTGGCCTTCAGACAAATAAAAACGACCAGATTTGTTAGTTGAATATTGGAAGAAAAAAAGGAGGGAACTTGATATAAATATAATTAGTCTAATATTGGCCTAAAGTAATTCTTGTCTTTATTTAATAAAATCGCTATATTTGTAATAAATTATTTAATGCTCTTTTTAGGTATGTGATTATTGTAATCCTAAAGATCCAGATAAAAAGCATCCCCCTGAGAATGCCGTAGATGGACAAGAAACGTGGTGGCAAAGTCCGCCTTTATCCAGAGGAATGAAATATAATGAAGTTAATTTAACCATCGATCTCGGACAGGTAATTTAATAATTTTGTTTACTTATATTTTATTTTTCAAATTTATTAAATTAGCTTTTGCTCTTCGTAACGAAATCCCCTTAAGAAGACTAAAATTAAATATTAGTAGATAAGATAAAAAGTGTACTTACAAATCAGATATATGTTACAAAAATAACGAAATTAATAATATAACGCATACACAGTTCTTACTACGTATACTAAATTAAAAATATGTCCAGTTGCTCGTCTAACTGAAATAAAAATACAGGAGAAACCACTAACAAAACCTGCACGCTGATTACGAAGCTACCTATGTATAAACTTGTAAATATTTATGTTAATAGGATAAATATATATTTTTTGTGTATTATAAATAAAAATAAATTTTGGGCAAAAGATAGCGCCAGCTGTACATCATAATATCGTGTGTTTAATTCTTTTGTGTTTGTAGCGTTTAATTTTTAGTTGCAAACTTGTCCATGTGTAATCCCCTTTGTTGTCATTTATAAATGAATACTGACTACAGACACAACTATAAAAAAATGCTGTTTTTTTGTTTAACAACTTCGTATATATATATATATATTTATATATATATATATATATAATTTTTTAGTTTATTAAATATAAACATCATAATTATAATGATAAAGTAACCTACTGGATAGTTTATGGTTGTAGCGGTTATTTATATATATATATTTGACCTTAAATACTTCATATATAAAAGTTGGAAAATATTCCAATCGAACTATCTCATTGAAAGGCAATGAGCAGTCTACATTATATGTTAATCTTAATTCATTATATTTAGAACATACATATATTATATGATGAACATCTGTATCATTACTGTAACAGTTATAACATATATTATTATTAATAATCTTTAATTTGTTTAAATTGTATGCAATAGAACCATATCCGGTTAATATATCTGAGACATATATATATATTTTTTTGCATGCAATCTCTATTTAATAACAATAAGCAGCAATGAAGACATGTTAATATAAAAATCAAAAGGAGAATAGCAACCCAATGGGTGCTGATCCTATTTATTGATGAATACTTTTGCGTTATTTTAATCTGAAATTTTTAAAAGTATATTAGGATCGATGTTGAAGTTGGAGAGGATGGAATCTGTGTATTCGTTTGAATTTAATGCAGTTTGACAACAGGTTCTTTGCCGGTATATTTGAGTGTTGGTTTGGTCTTTCTTTGTATCTTGCACTTGAGCTGCGGATTTCATCTTTAACAAGCTGATCTTCAAGTCCTTAGCGATGTCATCATTTCGTATGAACCAAGGAGCATTCAAAATTTTCCGTAGCATTTTTGCTTGTGTTCTTTCCATAGTAGCTATATTGGATTTAGCAGCAGTACCCCATAGCTCTATGCCATAGGTCCAAATTGGCTTTATTATTGTTTTGTAAAGTAAAATTTTATTTTCTAGAGAAAGAACTGAATTTCTTCCAATCAACCAGTCCATATTTCTCAGTTTCAGCCTGATCTGAGTACGTTTGGAGGTTATGTGTTTATTCCAAGTCAATCTCTGGTCGAGATGTGGACAAGGTATTTCGCACAGTTTGCTATTGGAAGTTGTTTAATGTTGAGATATATCGGATTGGCCGATCCGCTTTTCAATGTAATTAATACATTGAGGCACTTATCTTCGTTTACTTTTATTTTCCACTGTTTGAACTAATTGGTTAGATAGTTTAAGTAATCTTGGACGTAGCTGGCAGCAGTACTGACGTCATTATGGTTCGCTAAAATTGCAGTGTCGTCGACAAATAAGGCGGTTGTAGTATTATTATTTACCGAAAAATCGCTGGTTTAAAACTGATATAGTGTGGGGGAAAGAACACTACCCTGTGGAACTCCTGCCTTGATCGGAAATATAGATGACCGTGAACCGTTGAAATTGATTTGAAAGTATCTCTCTGTGAGATAAGATCTTATTATTTGGAAATACTGATAAGGCAGCTTGAGTTTTAATTTGTAAAGAATACCTTTATGCCAAACTCTTCTCGATGTCCGAAAAGGCGGCAGAGCAATATTTTTTATCCACAAAGCATGAATTTATGACATCAACCACTCTATGTATCTGTTCTATGGTACTATGGTTATTTCGGAATCCGAACTGGAAATCTGGAAGTATTGAATGTTCGATGAGTAAAGGCTTCTAATCTTTTCAATAGAAATGTTTCAAATAATTTAGCTAATATCGGGAGTAGGCTAATGGGTCTATACGATGACATTTCTTCAGTTGGCTTACCAGGTTTGTGTATCACTTTTATTACTGCAAATTTCCATTGCACCGGGAAGAAGGTTATCCGGAGGGAGACATATATAAAATTTAATATTAAGATTTTTATCTTTAAAACGAGCTAAGATATCAGGAAAAACTTTTAATTAATTTACCATTGGCTTCTGTATCATATCTAGATTTAAATTCAGTAAGAATTAAATTATTGATATATTTTAAATTACTGCTATTCAATTTACCGCATTGAGTTTGAAGATGAGGGATCTTTTTTTAATATAATTGGCAATACACGTGCTAAAACCTATAGAGAAACATTAGATACAGTAATATAGGAAGATGTTACATTTATTAGAAATTTTCTACAATTAGAATTAATGTTACGAATATATTGTTTATTTAAAGTAGGGTAATATGAACTAGCACAATAATAGTGACTGTATTAGTCATTTATATAAAATTAGCTTAGCTTTGTAATTTAAACCCCATAATTTTGCTCCAAGAGATTTAAAAATATTAATTTTATCATCAAACCTACGTATTTAATGGAACTGACAGGGATAAAGTTAAAATTATTAAGTTTGATATTATTATATATCATTTGCTCATATGTAGAATAACGACGTGTGACAACTATTACACGCAATTTGTTAACTTAAAATTTTAAGTTTAAAGAATCAACTATTAACTAACGTGTTGCATCTGTCAACATGAGCGGAAAGATCAACTTTGTCGGACATAGGTACATTATAAATAAGTAATAAATAAATCATCAGCGTTATTGTGTAATCTGACGTTGTGATATAAATTGCACATATTGCGATGAATTATTGAATATAGTATGTTCCATAGAACTGGTCCAAGGACCGATCCTTAACGACTACTATTATTAAAAGCACCTTCAATGTCGAAGGTCATTACTATTTTATTCGTTGAATATTAGAAAGTAAATTATCGTTAACATCGTGGACTGCAAGCTCAGAAGAAATTTTTTTTTCTAAAGCCATACTATGTCGATATGTCGATTTCAGTGTTAGGAGCTTAAGTATAATTTTTTCATACACTTTGCTTTGATTGATAAATGGTCTATAACCGTTAATTCTGCTTGAATCTTTATTCGGTTTATTTAATTAAATTTGCACGTTTCCAGCATTGAGGGAAAGTTTTAAATTCGAGTAATTTATTAGAATAAAGTAGTAACAATATATTAGGATAGTAAAAGAAAATTATTTTAATAATATTGTTTGTGATACCATCTTCAGATAGAGATTTCTTATTATTTAAATTTGTAATTATATTTTTTAATTCATTGTATGTGACAGAATACTGAACACTCCTATTATTGCGGTCTAACTTATATAGAGAGATCGAGTTAAGTTTGTCGAATTTAAAAAAAGATGTCATCAACATATTCATTTTAACATAGTTATTAGAAACCGGTATATTATCTGAAATTAAATCTAGAAATTTAAATGAAGACGAATGGTCTATTAACACCATGAGAACCTTTTTAGTGAATATTTGTTTAATAAATAACGTTTACAGTATTTTGAATAATAGTTTACTTATTAATAAATTAAATAATTAAGCTAAATTACATCATTTAGATATTATCTCTTCGTTATTAAAAAAACACCCCCCTCTTTCACATATCAAAAAACATTCGACACGACACAGACTCTGTTATATCATAAATACAATATATATATTATACATATTAACAATATTCTTTATTCATACTCTAAATAAGAAATAACTTAATAATAATGATTTCCCTACAGTTAACAAAGTTAATAACTTCATTTAAACAATATCAGCGTGCGCGAAAATTTTGGGAAACTGTTAAAATAATATCAATTGGAGCTTATTGTGATTTTTGTATTATTACTTGCAGATGTATGTGAGAACTTTACAAATATTTGTTTCTGCACATATAATATTTGTTCTGTATATATATATATATTTTTTTTTTAAATCAAAAAAAGCAGCTGGTGTCGATCAGATTCTTAGTGAAATTCTAAAAGAACTAGGAGACAAGACAAAATCTGTATTGTTCAAGTTGATTAGCGATATGTATAACACAGGGCAAATCCAGGAAGATTTTAAACAAGGCATAATGGTGGCAATACCAAAGAAACAGGGAGTAAAAAGATGCGAAGAATATGGGACATTGAGTTTGATATCACAGCCTGAAAATATTGAGTAAAATAATGTATAATAGAATAAATTATAAAGTTGAAGAAAATTTATCGGAAGGCCAGTTCGGATTTAGAAGAAATGAATGAACAAGAGAAGCTATATTGAGTCTCCGTCTGATAATAGAAAAATCGATAGCACTAAATAAGCCGGTGATAATTGCATTCATTGACATAGAAAAGCATTCGATAATGTAGACTGGAACTTAATGTTCCAAGCCCTTAAAAAGTGTAAAATAGACTATAACGATAGAACAATAATATATCATCTTTATAAAAACCAAGTGACCAGTATCCAGAATGGAAAGGAGATAATAAAGATAAAGAAAGGGGTAAGACAGGGATGCTGTCTGTCGCCAGCAATATTTAATATATACATGGAAGAAGTTATGGTAGAATTTAAGAATACGGAAATTGGAATGAATATAAATGGGAAAATATACTCAACAATCACAGTTGCTGATGACATAGTTTTGCTAGCACAAAATGAAAAATATTTACAAAAAATGCTGAAAACAATGGACGAGCTCATGAACGGTGTAAAATGAAAATAAACAAAATTAGGAGAAAAGTAATGAGCTGTTCCCGAGATCAGAATTAAATAATAAATATAGAACTAGATGGAACAAGAATAACTCAAGTAAAACAATTTACATACTTAGGGAGTATCGTAACAGCAGATGGAAGAAATGAAATAGACATAAGAGCGAGAATAATTCAAGCAATGAATGCTTTCATGAATAAGAAAAGCCTACTGACATCCAAAAATATCTCGCTGGAAACTAGAAACCATTTTATTAAGACATTTGTCTGGAGCGTTGCTCTATATGGAGCGGAAACTTGGACCATTTCTAAAGCATATATTAAAAAAATAGAAGCGTTCGAGATATGATGTTGGAGAAGAATGTTAAGAATAAAATGGACGGAGAAAATCACAAATGAACAAGTGCTAAAAATAGCGAAAGAAAATAAAAATATTATTACGGAAATAAATACTAGAAGAAATAGAATGATTGAACATCTGCTAAGACATTCAAGATGGATCACAAATATAATTGAAGGAATGATGGAAGGAAGATCAGGAAGAGGAAGACCCCGGAAAAAGTATATAAATGATGTTAGAAAAGAGAGAAGATATCAAGAAATAAAGAATATGGTCGGCAGAAGGATTCATTTGATGTAACTTCCCTCCAACCTAAAGGTTGAGGAGAAAAAGAAGATAATATATATATATATATATATGTGTGTGTGTGTGTGTGTGTGTGGTAACCTCAATGCTTTGTGAATGTGTTCGATTTTTACATAGACTGAAAGATTCAGAATTGTTCTGCAGCACATATTTTGTAGCCGTGTAACTTTTAAATTTGTGCACACGTACGATATATAATTGTGGGGCTGCGCAAAACTGATCAATATTCAAAAAATTCAGACAGTACAGAACAAAAAATTACGACTAAGATCGGGGCCCCTTGGTATGTTTCTAATGCAACGCTTCACTTTGATCTCAACATTAGTTACTTACGAAACGAGGTAAATAGATTTTCCAAAACACATTTAGCGCGACTAGAATCTCACCCAAATTGGTCGGTTTGTTAACTGTTTAACATCTCCAAAGAATCACGCCGATTGAAGCGATTTCAAAATCTAACCGTAACAGAAATGTATGATTTTGAAATCAGGTAGAGTGCTACTGAACACCTTCCCTTTTATATTCGCCTGTTATTAAACAAATTGCTTAAAAGGTCAAATTGCAATGGAGAAAAATTATTAAAAAAAAAAGTTATTAGTATAAGTACGAAATGTAAATACACACACACGTATGAAGCTAGTTGTTTGTGTTTAATAATGAAGTTACGTCCACACTGGTTTTAGATAAGCACTTTATTTTCATAATAATCACTACGCTTCTTTCGGTATATGCGTGTATATATATATATATATATATATATATATATATATATATATATATATATATATATATATATATATAAATGGTTAAGCGGCAAATACAAATTAATTAATACGATTTCAAACGAATATTCAGTAACTAGGTTCGACCACTTCAAACAGGATTAGGTAAAGTAAACAAAATCTGTAAATCTCTGATACGTACATTCTTAAATAACTTGAGTGTGTCGAAATTCTTTTCCACGATTAAGACGTGCCGTAATCCATGGAGCCACGGGAAGAGTATTCTTCCTTAGGATACACACGGCGACGTATAAAACTGTTTTCGCACTGTAAAAGGTTAATGTATAATTTTAACTTTTCGCGAGGCAAATAATCTCTGCCACCGTCATTATATTTTATTACTTATACCACAGCGAAGTCATAAAAACTGTTATAATAATAATAATTTTAATTTCAATTTATTATCACATTTCATTAAAAGGTGTATATATATATGATAATAATAATAATAATACCTAATTAAAATTACGGTGTTTTTCAAACGTGGTACTACTGTAAACAAAAATTTATAAATAAAAGTCATAAATACTCCTTAATAAATAGTAATAATAATAATAATATTATTATTATTATTATTATAAATAATAATAGTAATATTTTAGCTTCAATTTATTTATTTCATTTCAATATTACACTTCTCTATTGCAAAACGTTGATAATAAACAAAACGGTTAGTGAAAATTATGTGTGCATAACTGCACCAGCGTCGATATAATAAGAAACGAACGAATATTTATAATCGCTTCTTCAAAATAAATCTTAACCTTAACCTGATGAAATGCACCATTTTAAATTACGCTATCGAGAACAACATCCTAAGCGATAAATAATATAAATAATTTTAAATATATAAGTAAATAATGTAATAAACTAAGTTGTACTCAGTCCATGTACATACATAAATCTACGCCAGTTGTGATATGATGAACGTAAAAAAATATAACTATGTACTTTGTTCAAAAGAAACACACACACAAAAAAAGTTAAAATCACTAAAATTTTTTCTTTGTGAAAAATCATAAAGCTTTTCAGCTGTTGAGCCATTATTAAGTGCAGATAAATCATACTTTTCCAATTACTTGTTAAAATGTATGTAATCATGATCAAAAGCAATAAAGCAAAATATAAAATAAACAAAATAGCGATCACTTGTTTCAATAAAGTTCGAACAATCCAGAAATATGTATTAATACTTTTCTCCAGCGACGTTTATAGTTTTTAATGAATCAATTTTTAGTTCATTGGACAAACTGTTTGATATTTGGACTCCCATATATCTTGTCTGCATTCTAATACGAATTTTATCGAAGAATGACATTTCTGCTTTGGATATTCCTCCTGGCCTAGTTTTTAAATTTAAACTGGTTCTTCAATGCAAAATTTATGATTTGCAACTTGTATTATAACTCAAGTACCCGTAAAAAGCTGCCTAATTAATGGTCATTTATTACCAAATATGGAAGATAGACTTTTGCAAACATTCGATAGGTTTTACACGGTACTTAAGGCTAACCTATCGTAGTGGGTTATGCCATAGGCAAGAACTGGTTGATATAATGCTAACGTTTCAAATATTCCGTCGATTAGATTTGCTTCAAATAATAAAACAAGTAATTAATTTTTCACTATATGAATCGCATGAGCACTCCAATTTAACTTGCTATCTAATAAAACACCGGAGATATTTAATTTCAGTAACCCTCATTATTACTTTATTACCTAGATTTATTTTCAAATTATTCCAATCTATTTTGTCCTGATTAAAGCTAGTATTCCGTTTTATATAAGAAATATTGTATCCCTTAAGAATTATTATAGACGCCAAACAATCATTCTGTAACAACGCCAGATCAATCAAAGTGGTTATTTTTAGTTTGTAAATCAACCAGAAAAATTCCCAAAATGTAATACCTTTTTAACGTCACTCTCTCCGACTAACATTAACTTGTGGAAAAAGACTAAAAATTTATTCAGACCAAATCAATCTTTACCGTCCTTAAATAATCCAGTAACAAATCAGCCGCTATATAGGTTAAATGACAAGCTCGAATTACTAGCTTCTCACTTCTCCGATACGGGTACTCATCATGATATAATTCCACGTACTCATTACTATAAGGTTAATAAGGATGTTAGGTCTTCCAATTCTTCCGTCAGATATTTACCTTGCTACGCCTTCTGAAATTAATAAAAAGTTAAAAAACGAATCATCCTGTGGCGATAATCAACTTCCTGCAATAGTGATTAAACACTTACCGCGTAAGGCAATTGTATATTTGACAAATATTGCGAATGGTGTGCTCAAAACAAGTTACTTTCCTACATAGTGGAAAACTGCTAGAATTATAATTATGCCTAAACTCGACAAAGATATCACTAACATCAATCATATTCGTCTAATCAGTCTGCTAAGCTCTCTTAGTAAAATAATCGAAAAAGTCATTTTAAATCGATTACAGTTACATTCAGGTAATAACGGCATTCTTATGAGCAGTTTGGATTTAGAGCGGGTTATTCTCCTACTATACACCAAGTCTGGCTGATTACATAACGGATAATTTTAATCGTATTATGTATACGGGGTTATTACTAATCGACATTGAAAATGCTTTTGATTCGGGTTGGCATAATGATATCATTTTTAAACTTTTTAAATTTAATTTCCCTTATATTTAACCCTTTCAGTCACCACATGGTGACTTATAATTTTGTTGGTATTAAAATTATATATTTTCTCGTTGACCATGAAATGTCCGAATTATAATTATATTTATGTAAAAACGTTGAAAATCATCTAGCGTTATCTAGAAAGCAACGTTGATGAGACATGCGTATTCATAAAGTTAAGTACCTTATACCTTAACAGTTAACTTAAGCAGTATTTGTAGAAAAATTAATGAACCAAATGTTAGACTACAGGAAAAAAAGAACAAAAACCTGCAAGGAAATAAATAAATAAAATATGATGAAAAGAAAAACAAAAACATGAGGTACATATGCACATATATAAATATACACATGAACATGCATATGCATACATGTGCACATGTACCATATTAACTACACAAAATAAATGACATAAACACGGAATTAAATGAGTATGCTTAATTCTACGATGTTTGTACCTGGTATAATAGCGCATGGTGAGGCTTAGCCGTAATCACCTATGGAATTAATTAATCTATTTTGATGTATTCTACACCAATCGTATATAAAATTTATCATTTTCTGTCAAAATTTCACGTATGACTGAAAGGGTTAACAAGGTTAATTTTAAATCTTGTTTAAGCAATAGAATGTTCTATGTTACTCATCTTATACATAAGTCGTCTGTCAAAACTTATCGTTCAGGTGTACCGCAGGGCAGTCTATTTTTAGAAGAAGAAGAAATTTATTCATATAAATAAAAGATATAAACTATTTGACAATATAAATTATCGGTACCGGCTCTAGGCCTTGTCAAATGGAAAATTCTTATAAATACAATAATAACGGATAAATTTTCATTTATGTATAGATTAAATATTAGTTTATGCTGGGAAAAACAAAGAAAAAACCCAACTACAGAAAAACAAGAAAGGAGAGGAAATACACATTCAGTTATAATATTTAATTTAAATAATTTATTTTATACTTATTTTAACATAATGTTATTGTTGACACTTTTATAACAGAAAGTTATGTTTCAGACGCTTGTGCTTATATTTTTTATATGTTAGAGCTAATGATTCGTAATTATAGTTAGATATTGCTTTCACAGGGAGAGACGAGTTACTTTCACACTTAAGAAAAAATTTACTTGCGAGTAGCGATGTTCACTATGAAGTCTAAGTTCAACATTTCATGCATTAATTGTATCTTTGTGTACTTGGGCGAATTTAATATGATTCGGAAGGCAGTCATTCTGTATTGTATTTTTTGATATGTAGTTTTAGGCACGTAGTTCCATACAGGACAACTTATAAATAATTAATTTATTTCGAATATATTTAGTTTGGTTCTTTTATTGAAAATAGGGAACAGTGTAAACATTCTTGCTCTAGTTTTATTAACGCTATAATTAATGTGTTTCTCAAAAGTTAATTTTTTATCGAGTACAACGCCTAGGTATTTAACGTTTTCTGTCCATTGTATGGTTGTGTTATTCAATGTAATTTCAGGTTTGATAAATGACCTTCTTTTAGAGAATAGTATAGGCTCCGTTTTAACAACATTTACAGCTAATTGCCATTTGTTTAGGAATGCATTGATCATTGTAAACTTTTGCTGCAATCTATTAGTTATAACTCCGAAGGACGAAGTTAATAATGCAATGTCATCGGCATACATTACGGAGCCTTTAAATTGAGGAATATCATCGATATATAATAAGAATAAGAACGGACCTAATATATTAAGAACGCCTGCACGGATGGTTTTAGATGCGGAGTAATCCTTTTTTTGATTCCTACTCGAAAGTTTCTGTTTGTTAAATAGACTAGGCATATCAGATTAGGATGAAAGTAGAGTTTTATCATTTTATAAATTAGACCACGGTGCCATACAGTATCAAAGGCTTTTCCCATATCAATGAGTAAAAGTCCTGTATGTTCATTTAAAACTTATCCGTTATTCGCACACAGTAGCCACCGCGTGCGCTGTAGAAAGATTATGTCTAAAACCAAATTTATTATCCGGTAAAGTATTATTATCGTTAGCAAATTTAGTTAGATTACTTAGTAATTTCCATTATTTTGCTTATGTTGTTTAGTAAATCGGCCTAATATTTTTAGCATGACTGATTTCTTTGTTAAGGTATTATTATAATTGAGGATTTCCATACAGTGGGAAAGTATTTTTGTCCGATGCATTAATGATATTTGTTAAAAGAATGACGCCTTTACGCGGTATGTGTTTTAATAAAATAGCTGGAATGTTATCAAGTGGATATTTTATTCTTTAATTTTTTAATGGTGTTTCCACATTTGATTAGGCGTAGTAAGATGGGAAGCTACAGGGGACTTATTATTTTTGGGAAAGTAATTAACAGCATGTGTGACTATTTGTAGATAAAAGTAGTAATTTTGTGTATGTATGTCTGTATCTATTTTTAATTTCAATAAATGATATATCTAAATTACCATATGTTGTAGGTGCATTATACGCCGGCGATTTAGCATTATATTGTAAATCTTATACGCCAAATAAATAACAGATTACAAAAAGTTGCTAGCTCTATTTTTAAGTTTTATAGATGGTGGGTGTTAAAAATAAACACTGATAAAACTGAAACTATACTCTTCACAAGGCGGCGTCAATTACCTTCAGCGGAAATTAACATTGATGGTAATTCATCGGCGAATCCAAGTTCGATATTTAGGTGTCATCCCGGATTCTCGCTTATCCTTTAATAATAATATTAATTACATAATCGATAACAAACAATCCGTTTCAACAATTTTTAATCGTATTCATCTGTTGTTAATAATAAATTATTATATGACCCATATTATGCGTGTCTTATTTGGCTATCAGTTTCAAACAGTTACATTTAAAAAATTAATTCAAAATCGCTGTAGCAGAATTATATTAAATCGTCACAGGTATACAAAAATTACTCTTAGAATTAAACATCTTATACCTATCTATTAGCAAATAATTTATTACTAATTAACTAACGAGATACTTTATCAAGATCCTCCTGAATTAACTTCTGTAGGATGTTTGGATATCTTGAATTACTGTAGTTCATTTATTTCTAATTTGCATAAAAGATGAAAAAAAAAACTGATTCTAACACACTGTCCATAATAATAATAACATAATAAATAAAAATTAGCAAACCAGAGGTCTCCGTTCCGGGTGTTTCTTTGTTCCACTTTCGTAATTATACTTGAATAATTCGGAGATTTAAAGAGTTCTGAGAGATATATACGTAATTTTGTCATATCTGGAGAGCTAAGTTATAATGTGTGGCGAAAGTATAGATCGAGACGAGTTTAATGCACGACAAATCGTCAAAATCTGGCTGCTAATCATTCCCGAGTTTGAAATATAAATGTCAAATTTGACGAAAACCATTTTTGTTTCTTTTTTTATGTTTTTGGTTCGTCTAATTGAGCGATTAGATGTTCTTTTACCGAGCAAAAAAAAAAAAATAAGAATTAACGGAGAAAACATCAAATTTTCTTTCCGTGTACGTGTATAATAGCGATGAGGAAAACCGGATATTTGAAAAACCCGAATAATGGATAACTAGATGGTACAAAAAAACGGATGATTATTCAGATGATTTTCATCTGATACTAAATACTATCTGTTCTCTTCTGTTTCTTCGTACAGTGTTGTCTGTTTTATAATAACGTTTCATGTTTGCAGTTGTGTATATTCCCAGTTTGTTTTTTGTCGTATTCTATTATTAAAATTTTTATATCAGATATTTTTTACGGCTTTAATTATTGTTTTTATTAAGTTTTTAAAATTATGTAAGGTAAATCTAAATATGAAACGTATTCCGAAGTATTTTTGTCATATGTTAATAAAAAACAACACTTTTTAAAATTTATTTTCTATATATCGGTTAATACAGAAATTAATTCGAATGATTATATTTTTAATTCGTAAACCAACTGTGCGACTTAAATAATTAATCATCCGAATCAAATCATTCAAATACGTACATATATAATAATTGCCGCAAAATTGTATATACAATTTTAACATCATGAAAATATTAACACAATTCTAAATCTAAATAAAAAAAAGTGGCAATAACAACATACAATAACGTAAAAATAAAAAAAATAATAAAAAGATAGATATAGAAATCGGTAATGTGCACGCGCGATATTCGATAGTTATCCATCGTTATCCGTAAATTTTTTTATCTATTTATAAACATCGGATACTGATTACAGATAGTTTTATTACTCGGTATTAGATAGTTATTCATCGTTATTCGGTATTCATTATCCGTTTATAACCATCGGATACTGGTTACAGATAGTTTTTTCAAAAACCGAATAATCGGTTATTTTTCATTCACGTGATGCCGTCACTAGTGTATAATAGTACTACTAATAAAATAATAATAATAATAATAGAAATAATAAAGTAATGATGATAATAATAAGTAATATTCATCGACCTACGTTGAGATGCACCCTATTCGGCTGAGTAAAAATCGTATAATTCTAAGTTTTCTTCATCAATATGTAGTCTCCTACTATTACCCATATTACTTTTTACTTATATTTCAAACGATTTATATATATAGATTTATATATATATATATATATATATATATATATATATATATATATGTGTATATATATATATATGTGTATATATATATATAACTTCCCTATAGGGAATAAATAGCATAAGTTAGTGTATTTAATACATATGTTGGATGGGTAAACCACCGCGAAAGCCTAATAAAAGTAAAAAAAGAAAGTCCCACACTTATACGTATATTTACGCGCATATATGTACCATCGCCTGTTCTCTATATGAACGATTACTGTTATGCGTTCGATGACTGATAAGATAAAAGAATATTCCCCGTTATTTTATAATTTATCTGTTATAATTTATTTCACTTTTCTTTCTTGGAAGTCTGTTCTAATCGGATTCCGTTAATTAACCTATAACATAACAGACCGTCTAACATTTTACGAAACAGAGAGAAAATACATTATTTGAACTTTAATGTAAAAAGATATTCAGTTCAGGCGAGTTAGTATTCATTTTACTTTTTTTTTTTTTTTTTTTTGTAATTATTGATGCGCCTTGTTAAAAATCTAATCGATTATACGATGTATATTACGCTTTGGTCAACGACCCCGTCCGATTTCTCATAAATTACTTTGGATATTTTCCCTTAAGATAACTAGTGGTCGCTGACAAAAAATTAAATAAATTAAATGAATAAACAAAAAATATTATTTTACAAATTAAATTCCTCGGTCGCGATTAATAAGATACCGCCGGAATGATTAACAATCCTCTTTGACAGAAACATTTGAAATGATTAGGCTTTGTTTATGGAAGGGAAAGCTAAAAGGGAAACGGTTGCAGCTACGAGAACAACCAAACAAATACCTATCGCTAATAAATCGCAGCGACCGATATGAAAAATACTGAATAGAATAAAAACTGTGTCGGGAAGAACAAGTAAGAAAATATGGAAAATTACAGAACGATAACTGTAACTACGACGGCACTGTACAAGATTTCAGAGTACCTACTAGCCTAACCTTTGCGATGCAGGATGTGGAAAATGTGACCAGTATAAGTGAAGTCTGAAATTCCAGACGAGGCAATTTAGATTGTTAAATATTGTAAAAAAATAAATACCAGGTGACTGACAGATAAGAATAACAATCTTGTCGTTCCCTACATATTTTGTACCGACTTTTAAGAATTGAACTGCTGACCTAGCATTTTCATTGAGTATTATATATTTTTCAGATTAAAACTTTTGTATCGATTTTGTTACGTTCAATTTTAATCTTTTAAAATGTTATACTTTGTAATAACGAATATATAATTCTTTCTCATTCTGTTCTCGCACGATCTGAGTTCAAATTCCAACACTGGGGCAAACTAACATTTTTAATAGCTGAAAAGGCCTCTAGCCGATTCAGGTATCCATCCAGTTGTCTGTAAACGAGTACGAACTTTGGTTAAAAAAAAACATCTATGCCCCGGAGCGCAGGGAAGAAGTAAAACTTAAAGACATTTCAAATAAATTCGATACTGATTTTTTTTTTTAATTTTACGCCTGTTTATATATATCACATACGTACGCACACACATTATATATATATATATAAGAATAAGCCTACCTATGTGTATAAACGAGGTTTGAAGACGGGTTTTGGTAGCGCGGTACATGCGAACGGGATATATATATATATCCATTACTTCGTTTACACACCTAACGCAACAAAACATTGTTTAATAGGCGGGCGTTGGTATGTGTATCATATATTATATATATACTAGTGTCCGACCGAAACAAGATTTTCAACCGAAACCGAAACCGAAACTTATTTAGACATATTAAACTTTCTATTGTATATTAAAATCTGGTGTATTTTATACACAAATACAGACAATTAACTCATGTAAAATACAATAAAAAGTAATAGTTGCAATATTTAACAAAGATAGTTATTATTTATGTTATATTCACAATTTGACATTAAATAATAAATTTAAATTAGATTTAATATCCGTAATTAAAAAGTCTTATATTGTACGTTAAGAAAAGCAATTTTTCTAAGTTTTCGCCAAGCAGGTTACTCCGACGATCTGCGTATATTTGTCCAGCGGCACTAAACAACTGCTCGCTGGGAACACTAGTAGGTGGAGCAGAAAGATACTTTAAAACGGCTTTTCTCAGGGTAGGATATGGACTACTGTTACAATAACAATATATGTCAGCATTGCGTTGCAATAATGGCTCCGACAGATAAGATTGAATTATTTTTTCCAAAACAGTTTTTTGATCTTCAGATATGGTTGCCTACATCTGTTTACTCTCTATTTCTTGCTGTAGGTTGGAGGCTGGCAATACCAATTCTGTAGAAACTGAGGGAACATTTTCTCCACCACCAGAAAGTATAGGATCCTCTACGTCGTCGTCATCCTCTGTCAAAAAAGATATTATTTCTCTCATTGCAGCATCCACTTCATTGGAATTGAGATATTTCGATTTAAATCTTGGGTCCAGCATTGTCGCAGCCATCAATGAAGGGTGCCTTTTTATAAAAGAAAATTTGGTATTCAATGACTCGTACAATGAGTTTTTCATATGTGTCAGCATCTCATCTTCCTTTTCGGATCGAACTTGTAGCTTGCGCTTTAATAATGATATCAAAGGTATTACTATTGATATGCATGCGCCACCAAATGATAAATCAAGTGTGGCCTCATAGAAAAATTTCAAACAGGCTGTGAGGTTCGTTAAAACATTCCATTCATTACATAAAAGAGTATCAATTTTACCATAAGTATATTGGTAATTAAACACAAGTTATAACCGGAAGTTAGCCGAACGACGCGCGACAATTAATGAGTCATAATTACACTAAGTTTCGGCTAATATTTGGCCGAAACCGAAACTGTGGCCGAAACTAGCCGAAACCGAAACCGAACCTTCGGTCGGTCTTTAATATATACATATATATACATGTATATCTGTCTGTTATTTTCGTTCGCTTGCTCGTTTTACGGGTTAACCTTCCATATAAACCGCGCCAATAGAAGTTTCACTTCAAAAACAAGTCGGTGCAAGGTAATGGAAAACCATCTCCTATTGACTTGTCTGAGAAACGTCTCTTAGTTTCGTTCTATATCAATTTTCGAGACAATGTGCGCGTCGTTAAAGCGACGCTTCCTATCAACTTTCGAATTGATGGATCTTCTTGTGTAACACGATACCGAAATATTTTTAATTTTATTAATTCTCGTTATAGGTTTAACTATTCAAATTTTATATCTATACTTCTATGCTTTTATACTAATATATAAAACTGTTGTGCCTGTTATTTACAAATAGTTTTATTATAATCACTGCATTAGGGCTATTTTTATCACACATGAATAGAAAATCTATTTTTTTAAATTTTTGTCTGTCTGTCTGTTCCGATTTAATTCGAAAACTATTAAAGCAATAATGATGAAATTCGTAAAGCTTATAGCCTATATTTCGGATTCGTCCTGAGCTTTGCTTCATATTGATATCACAAATAGGACAGAAATTAGGACAATTTAAAGTTTCAAAAAGTAGGATCTAGTGATGGGATCATCTGAATGAAAAATAACGGATTATTCGGTTTTTGAAAAAACTATCTGTAACCAGTATGCAATGTGGTTATAAACAGATAATGAATAAGGAATAAAGGCGAATAACTATCTAATACCGAGTAATAAAACTATCTATAATCAGTATCGGATGTTTATAAATAGATAATAAATTATGGATAACTATCAAATATCGAATGAAATTATCTAAAACGCGCGTGCACATTACTGATTTCTATATCTACTTCGTCTTTTTATTATTTTTTTTTATTTTTACGTTATTGTATGTTGTTATTGCCACTTTTTTTATTTAGATTTAGAATCGTGTCAAAATTTTCATGAAGTTAATTGTATACACTTAAATATATATGTATTTGAATGATTTCAAAGTTGGCTTACGAATTAAAAATATAATCATTCAAATTAATTTCTCTGTATTAACCGATATATAGAAAATGAATTTCAAAAAGTGTTTTTTTTTCTCGTTGTACCGGTATAAAATACCACAACCAACGGTGCTAAAAATTAAGACGAGGAAAGGAAGTAAAAGGAGGATAGGAAACAATAAAGGCAGAATTAAGTATTAGACCAACGACTCCGATGAGTCGACTAACCTAGGAGGATTGAGGATAAGATTAAATCACGTTGAATCAGGTTTGTTGTATTTAGGTAATAGGAAGGGCGTCGCGGCACCATTTTCTTCTTTTCAATCGTCTCTCTGGGGATTGTCCGGCAATGTGATCGTATACATTCTGCTTATGTTTGGATTAGCACTATTTTGTAATTTATCGAAAAATCTCTTATACTGTTCAGCGTAAGTTTCTTGAATCGATGATATGAGAAGGTCATTATGAAGCGTTAAATTGGACGTGATTGTGCATAGTATTTTCGACTGTTGTTGCTGTATCCATAATAGATTGCTTTTACATGTGGTACCATATAGCTCGATTCCATATTTCCAGATCGGCGCAATGATTGTTAAGTATATGCATCTCTTGAAATTCAAGTTAAGACCTGATTTTTTTTTCAGAAACGGGTGCAACATTCTGGCACGGGTAATTACAGATTTCCTTGTCTGCGCCACGTGGTAACGCCACGTCAGCCTCCTACCCATGAACAAACCCAAGTAACGTACCGAGTCTGTCTGCAGAATTTCAGTGCCATCGATTTTTAACTTTGGGCACGTTACTTGCTGATTGGTAAATGTGATGTGTTGGCATTTTACTGGGTTAAACGATATGCGCCAACGCTGTGCCCACTCAGTTAGTCGGTTTAAAGTGGGGTACAATAGCGGTCCAAGTAAGCTACCCTGCGATACCGAAGATAAAATTTTTCGCTCTTCCGAGAAGGCATCATTAATTCTGACGACAAATGTCCTTTCGACTAAGTATGATTTAAAGAATGCGTATATATCCGGATGCACGCATTTTCGAAGTTTGTAGAGCAATCCTGGATGCCAAACTTTGTCGAACGCCTGTGCGATGTCAAGGAAGACAGCCGGGCACATCTCTCCTTTCTCCAAAGCTGACGAGATTGCGTCGACCAATCAGTGACACTGTTGTATAGTGGAATGATCAGCACGGAAGCCAAACTGATGGTCTGGTATTATTTTGCCACCGATATTGATCGTTATTGCAGCGTATACGCGACTTAAAATTAATTTTTCGAGTACTTTAGAAAGCGAAGATAGTAAACTAATCGGTCGATGGGACGAAACGGATGTTTTTGATTTGACTGGTTTAGGTAGCATGATTACAACTGATTTTTTCCATACTTTAGGCAAGTAGCCGATACGTAATATTGCGTTGAAAATATAACAGAAGAGTAGAATAGCCACTTTCTGGGGTAAATGTGAAATGATTTCACCAGTAAGCTTGTCAAGTCCAGGAGCCTTTCGTAGTGGTATTTTTTTGAGGCACTGAGATACTTCTTTTGGTGAGAAGAATTTTATAGCATGTTGAGACTAGTATGGTTCCTTCAACGTATTCTGTATATATATAGATGGAATGTTCTTCATCATGAGCAGGATGTAGAGTAAAGACTGTACTAAGGTGTTCTGCGAAAGCATTTGCTTTCTGTTTGTCCGATTTAGCCCACGTATTATTCAATTTTATATTGAAAGGTTCATTCGACTGTTTCAGTAATTTTTTTGTTGTATACCACAGTGATCTGTTATTTCCGTTCAACGACTGTAAATGAGATTTGAAATAATTGTTTTTATATGCATTTATTTTATTTTTTAATTCGGTTTGCAGCTTCGTATAAATTATTTTTAAGGACAGATATCGAAGACGACGCCAGTTTTTTCTGGCTGCTCGAGATTTTTTAATTAATCTTCTTATATCGAGCGGAAGATATGCGTTTTTCTGCGAATTGTTCGAATCATAGTTTGTTGCGTTAGCACAAGAATATTCTATAAGATTAAATCTTTAACTGTAGATTCGATGTCGTCTTCATTTTTTAATTTTATTTTAAGATTTATGTTATTTTCGATCATAGTAGAGAACATATTCCAATTGGTAGTTCTATTTACAAGTCCTTGTGGAATGTCTGTTCGTTTACTATGAACATCTAAGATCGTAATGACTGGAACATGGTCTGATGATAAGTCAATAGCCGTTTTACATTTAATATTAGATATTTGTAGTCCTCGTATTATATAAAAGTCTAGTACATCGGGGAGTCTATTTCCTTGGTTTGGCCAGTCCTCGGCGAGAGAATAAACGAGCGAGTTGTCTCGAATAACTTTATCAAGTTTTCTTCCAGATTGGTTCGTTATTCTCGATCCCCATGAGCTACTTTTGGCATTATAATCGCCGTCGCGTACAAATTTATTTCCCAACGCTCTAAAAATGGAGTTGTACTCAGTCTCTGGTACCTGAAATTCCGTGTGTCGATAAATTGCAGCGATTGTAAGGTCGTTTACAACGGTTTCGATATTAACCGCTACCATCTGGTATGCAAGAGTACTCCGTGCAAAATTTTTATATTACTTGAGGGTGTTTTTAACCATAACCATTGTACCACCATGACTAGTGCCATCTGGATGGTGGGCTGTGTATACATAATATCCATGCATTTTGAAGCTTTTTTCATGTATAAGGTGTGTTTCAGTTATTAGCGCTACATCAATGGTATTTTGTTTAAGAAAAATTTCGAACTCATTTTTTTTGTGCAATGCCATTAGCATTCCACAGCATTATTATAAGTGAGTGATGAGTGACCGTGTTCGCGTTGTTTAACATTTAAGGTAATATCTTATCTATTACTCTGGTCAATAGTGAGATTAATGGGTTTATCAATAATTTGAATTCGCTCAAAAATGAATTTAACATTAATGAAATATCATTATTTTGGTTTGATTGATCAGCTTCATTGTCTACGAATGCCACCGAACGTTGAGCATAATTTATTTTGTTTGCTTTAGTTAAACTCGCATACGTTTGCTGGTTAACATTTGTAACATTTGTGCGTGTATTTGCCGAAGTATCATTTGATGGGTGGAAAATATGATTATTATTTTCTTCAGTTTTCATACTTAATGTATGTGTTTTATTATAAAATTTAGTCTGCTGTTTATAAAAGGTACATCCTCTATAACTGGCTGGGTGACTACCATTACATAACGCACATACAGCTGGTTCGTTTGCACTTTTGTTGCAAGATTTTGTATCATGTTTACCAGCGCATTTAACACATCGCACTGATAAATTACAATAATTTGCAGTGTGCCCGAAAAGCTGACACCTTTTATATTGTTTAGGTGTATGGTCCTTGTATGGTTCCTCAACAACTACAAGCGTATTTAGAAGGTGGTTAATTTTAAATATATCGCCATTTTTGGGGACGGTTTTAAATCTATATAGAAAATCGGTAATGGTTGTTTTGTTCTTTAGAATGTTAGTAATTCTGAACACTTCAAATCCTTCAGATTGGATTTGTTCCTTTATGTCATTTATTTCCGTAGTCGGATGAAGGTTTTTAATCACGACCCTAAACGGTTTCTCTTCTGCCAAAGAATATGTGTAGTAGAAGTATTTATTTTCCGTTAAAGTTTTAACGATAATGATAACTTAACGGATTTAGTGGAAAAATAGTGACACCTGTTAGAGTAGATTTAAGCGTAAACTGCGCATTTGGTATTGTTAACATAAATTTCCGGAATGTGTTAAAATTCTGTATATTTTTTACCATAATCGGCGGTGGTTTGATATTTTTAATCCTGTTGACATAACTGTTGTGTTCTTACTTATGTTCGACTCTCATGTTATTATCGTCCCTTTGGCCATTTTCAACTTGCATATTGTCGTTATCAATTTCGTCATTTTTATCAGCCGTGAGAAATTCAAAAATATTTCGCTTTTTATTCACATTTTTTTTTATATTACTCCTACGTTTAGGAATATGCCAATCATTTTCGTCACTCTCGTTAGTAGTCATGTTTGACAATTGTCGTTTTAATTTAAATTGACCTTCCTTATCTCTAGTTAGTTTCAACGGTTGTAACTGATTTTCGATCAATGTGGTGTCTACAGCTTCATCATCAGCCGCTGCGAGAGATAGTGATGAACATGCTACCTGCTGCTGCTGCTGCTGCTCATCAGTCGTATCATATTAATGCACACAAGATATCATGTATGTACGTAAAGTGCAGGTGCCCTAACACGATGCGCGCCTGTAAAACGCGCTCACACAAAGTGATAAACGCACGAATACTTAATAAATACAGTCCACGGACGTATATATACGCATATACATATACATATATATATGCATGCACACAGCGCCAACCACCAATAAATAAATGGAACGAGCTTACCGGTGACCGACCAAATTGTGATGAATAATTAATAATACGTATCTTACGGTATAACGTAAATGCCCGGAATAATACGCGCAATTAATTATAATAATAAAACCTTAATAACAACCCGTTTTACCGATAATAGCGAACGCATGAAACAAACGATAACCATACGAAGTCTCGATTAGTCCTTTCCTGTTGTTTTTTATTAACATATGACAAAAAGGTGTACAAAAATACTTCCGGACCCGTTTCACATTTAGTGTATTTACCCCTTACATAATTTTTAAAACTTAGTAAAAACAATAATTAGAGTCATAAAAAAAAAACATCTGATATAAAAATTTTAATAATAGAATACGACAATAAACAAACTGGGAATATGCACAACTGCAAACATGAAACATTAATACACGTTTTATAAAACAGACAACGCTATAGAAAGAAACAGAAGAGAACAGCGATAACTCTGTCAAATCGTTTAAAAATTTAACCCGCGATAACTCGCGCTGTTAGAAAAAATCTAACAAACAACTTGTTTTAAGAATAACTGTAATAGTTCGAATGATAAATTATCAGCCGTCTACTAATGCTTAATCCACATAATAATGGAACCAATAACACCATATTTGCAGATGTGATTAAATTTATCGCAGAGTATTTCCGGTTTGTAATCGGCGATACTTGAATTGTTAGAAATAATCTAACGCGCTAGCGATTACGTCACATGAATTGTTAGAAATAATCGAGCGATTACGTCACATGAATTGTTAGTAGTGAGTTAACGATTAGGAGGTGTTTTTTTCATCGCTAAAAGAGTTCATCTTACTTATAAAAACTATTACCTTCAAGGTTTTATTTTATATAACTTTCTTCATACGTTTTTTTGTTTATTTTTCTTTATAATTTTTTAACAAATAATACTGTAACAATGAATAACGACAAAATTACAAATAAAGTAATAGAATGGTTGCAAGAAGATGAAGAGGTGATCAGCACTCAGACTCAGACACAACATCTGAACATTCATATCATGATACCGAATCAGAACAATCAGCTAATAGTGATTCTGATAGTATACTTACACCTACACCGAGTAATTTACGAAATAAACCTTGTTATTTTGGAAAAGATGATACAGAGTGGCTTACGCATAAGCCTCCGATTACAAAAACTGTTCGCCAAAATGTAATTACAAAATTACCGGGAGTGAAGGGCGTAGCTAAAAATTCAAACACAATTTTAGACTGTTGGAAAATATTTTTTCCGGATGATATAATTATTTATATTGTTGAGTGTACAAATCAACAACTAAATTTAACTCGTTCTTCTTATACACGTGGTGAAAGAGACTATCCGCCAACAAATTTCGAAGAAATATTAGCTTTTTTGTTGTTATATTTGGCTGGAGTACAGAAGGCTCAACATTTGAATACGGATGAATTATGGTCTACCGACGGTACAGCTCCTGAATTTTTCTCGGCAACTATGTCTGAAAGACGTTTTCATACTCTCTTGCAAGCGATTCGTTTCGATGATTCTCGTTTAGAGCGTAAAAAAATTGATAATTTAGCGCCAATCAGATATATTTTTGACCAGTTTCTAAAAGCGTGCATAGATAGTTACACAATAAGCGAATATGGTACTATTGATGAAATGTTAGAACCATTTCGTGGTAGGTGTAAGTTTTTAGGCAATATATTGCAAATAAACCAGCCAAATATGGCATCAAAATATATGCCCTTGTTGATGCTAAAACATTTTATACTTCCAACATGGAAATATATGATGGAAAACAACCTACAGGTCCGTTTCAAAAAGATAATAGTGCAAGTTCTGTAGTGAAACGTCTAATGCAACCAATCGATAAATCCGGGCGAAATATAACAATGGATAATTAACTTCTGTACCTCTTGCTAACGAAATATACGCGAATCACCGGCTTACTATCGTAGGAACATTACGCAAAAATAAACGGGAAATTCCGTCAGATTTTACTAATATAAAAACACGACCATTACAAAGTAGCATGTTTGCATATGGATACAAACAACTGTCTTCTTTGCTCGTACGTAGAAATAAAAATGTTTTAACGTTATCAACGATGCATCGTGATGATAATATTGACCCGGATTCTGGTGATTTGAACAAAACTGGAAGTATCTATAATTTGATCAAAGGCGGAGTTGATGTAGTGGATCGATTAAAAAGTGAATATTCAGTTACAAGGAAAAGTAATCGTTGGCCACTTACAATCTTTTGTAGTCTATCGAATATTGGGGCTATAAATGCACAAATTATTTATAAAACTAATAGACATAGTCGCTAGAAGACAATTTCTAACAGACTTATGTAAAACATTAACAAAACCGCACTCGTTGAAACGTGCAGAGCAGTACCTAGTCTCATTTTACCACTTCAGCAAAAAATACGAAATATCACGGGGTTTCAAACATTACCGAAGGAAACCGTTTCTCAAGGAAAGCCACGATGCAGGTATTGACCGATACGGAAAAATAGATATACACAGAATCAATGTAGTCTCTGCTCCAAACCAATATGCAAAGAAACCAACCTGATTTGTTACCTGTGCAACAGAGCGTTCAAGACTCAGAAATTTAAACTATTGGAATGTAATTTTAACATTATACCTCGTCTTTATAATTCACGATTATAATAACCTCTCTTAAAGTTTTTTATAATTTATAGCTGTAAATTAACGCGGTTCAAATATAAATGTTTCAATGAGCGCAAAAGTAGCGTATCTCCGCGGTGGAAGGGGAGAATGAAATCGCAAAACCATCTCACGCATTAAGTGTTTAGTTTTTAAAGCACTAAATATAATCTGGATAAAAATGAAAATCATATTTTTATGAAATTAACTAAATTAATAAATTGTTAGAAAAAAATCTAACGCGCGAGTGGATCACGTAAAATAAAACACACGAGCGATCCCGGGTTAACAGCCACCTAAAATCGGGGAAACAGTACATCTATTAGCCGGTAAACCGACTGTAAAAACATCGCATCATCCGTCTAGTCTGGATTTTTTTTGCTTTCGCGCCAAAATAAAAGAAAGACAGCGATATCTCTGTCAAAGACCATCTGTAAAATATCTCATCATCGATCCCTTCTGGAATCGTTTTAATAAAAGAAAGAGACAGCGATATTGTATTTAAAAAAATAATTACACAGACAAAGCCGTGAGTAACTTCCAGTTTATTTACGGTTCATATATCAACTAATGCCGATGAAAATGCGAATACTGAGAAGTAAATAATTCAATACGAGTATGTAATTGCATTAAACCATTAAAAAAATAATAATAAAAAAAAAGAGAGAGAAAAAATGAAAGTAATAGAAAAAAGCACTTATTGGAATCTGCACATATAAAGAAAAAAAGTATAATTGCCCACACATAACTGATTAAGCTAAAAAGTACATAGTGTCCTACGCATGAAATACGTGTGTTACACACATTGAAGAAAAATTCACACGTATAGAAAAAATATAGCGATAAATTGAAATTGTAAAATCGATAACTTAAACGAGCTAGACAAAGTTTATTCTATAATACGAAAAAGTATGTTAACATAATGCAATTCGATGCATGACAATTCAATGCAGTCGACAACAGTTTATGCGTTATAATATTTGCAGTTAAATCGATAAATCGAAACAAAGGACAAGTCTCGTTCGATCGGAAAGCGCGATTATTTATTTTTCGTGGAAACCGGTTATTTATCAATAACTCGGCGATAATTAAAATGGTAGTCGTGTTTCGATTTCCTATTATACTTATCTTCAGATTGGCTAGTCACGTAAAATACTTTTTTCTTCCCATCTCTTTCGCTTTCGTATTTCTTCATTACTTCTATCTTACTTCCATCTACCGGGTTTCTTCTTTAAGCTTTTACATAATGTATTAATTTTACTCGCGAACATATTTCTGTTAGTAATTTCGTTACGTACAATGATTATAACTAAGAACTTCTAGCGGCTGTTGAAAATATCCATCGTTTTATTTTACCGCTTGTTGGTTTAACATTAGACTTCTTAAAGCATCGTTCACAGATCAGCCAAGTTAGCTAAGACCCGGATTTCGCATGATTTTTTCCCACCATTAATTATTTAGTTTTTCATAGTTTTTCTTTGCGCATGTGCTATTTTAAAAGCACCGTGAATATTGTTGTTTCGTTCGATTGCAATGGGTTAAATTCTTTCTTTTTCCAATAGTTTCTTAATTTGTTCAATTTTGTCAGTGAACCAATCTTTTGCGTTTTCTTCTCCTATATCCCAAAATATCCTTACGTGTACTATTTATTTTAAGTTTAAGTAAACAATAGGTTAAGTACTGTAGTCAAACATCTTGTAAAAAAAAATAAACAACAAAAAGGAATAAAATTACTAAAGTATATATTTTTTTTTAAATGAAAAATCACGAAGCTTTTCTCGGCTGTTAAGCCGTTATTAAGTGAATATAAAAAAAAAATTCTTAAAATATATATATATAAATGTAAAAAATATTACTCAGGCACAATTCACTATTAGATTATTTAAAAATACTGTTTTATAAATTTGATAATTCTTGTAAATTGTGTATTTAAGTAATATTTTTTACATTTGTTGTATATACTTTTATAATTTATTTTTATATTCGCTCGATAATGGCTTAACGGCCGAAATGCTTTGTTTTTTGATAAGGAAAATATTTTAGTGATTTAAACTCCTTTTTGTTGTTTATTTTATTTTATTTTTTTTTTTTTATACACTTCAAAACTTTTCAAATTATGAAAATCGTGTAAATAGTTAGGTGAATATCATTGATATTAAGGTCTGGTCTGTTGTGTTCGGACAGATTCCAATAGTGAAAGTGCTCTCACTAGTGTTCAAGGAACTGTGGTTGTAGTTGTGAAGTTTGACTTTCTGCTGCCGAAGTTGGACCCTTCTCTTTATCTGAGGGTCAATTTTGACCGTTGCTTTGTACCGACACATTTTTTGGCAGTGAAAAAAGTAAATCAAACAATATAATTTTCCACAAACCATCTTTTTTTCATATTTAGTTGATATGCCTTTTTAATGTATATCCATTATCCAGTTTTGCTTTATAGTAAAGGTTTTCCGGACTTTTTATGATTACTTCAGTCAATTGCTTCTAATATTTAACACTTTCAGTCAGACATGAAATTTTAACAAAATATTATGGTGTTTATTATACAACACTGCTTCTTAGACGACTGTAGATGATTTTCAATGTGTTTATATAAATATGATTAGAGTTGAGACATTTCATGGTCAACCAGAAAATATATAATCGTGTTAGTATTAAAATTTTATGTACCATATAGCGGATATCGTGACTGGAAGGGTTAAAATCTCTGGTGAATCTTTCGGATATATAGGATTTATTGCGTTGGTTTCGCTGGTGTTTGAGTAATCATACAGATTTGGGTAATACTCCTTCCAAGTTTCCGATTTTACTGGAAATTTGTTTTCAAGCAGCCGTCTTCATCCTCTATCGCCCAGTATTTAATTCTATAAATTCTTGTTAAAATTTTAATTTTTTGGAAAAGATCTTTCGTCTCATTATGGTTTGCGTGCATCTGTATTTTATCGCATATGGTACTGATGAAATTGTTTTTATCTTGCTTGCAGTTACTCTTAATTTTATTATTGACGATCTTTAGTTTTTCCTCCATGTTTGGCTTCTTGTCTTCAGTTTCTTTCGTTTGTTGATGATCTTCAGAGTTTCGCTCGAGAACCACGGCTTCTGGCGGATTATTTGTATCGCGTCCGCAGTTTTTACCACTACAATTTTTATAATGGTTTTTAATCTACCCCACTGCTCGTCTGCAGACTGTAGGTTCTCAATTTTCCCGTTATTGACCGTGTCTTGTAAGACTCATGCGAAATTCTGAATGCTTCTTTTGTCCGAAAACACTCTTTTTGCGCATACATAATAGCATACAGTGCGAAGAAATTCCCACCCCACAAACAAAGCACGTTCAGGCTGTTGGAGCTAAAGTCTGTGTAGATGGCAAATTGCTAGCTATTTATGCGGTTTATAGGCCACCAACAAAACCGATAAACTTTCAAACTGATATCAAATTTCTAATGCATTCTGCTGAAAGAGTTTTATTAATCGGAGATTTTAATGCGAAACATCGTACCTGGAACTGTTACAATGGTAACAGGGCTGGAAATGAGTTACTAAACTTCTCTGCAACCTTAACCTTTCAAATAAAAATTAAACATATCTTACTAGGGTAGTATTAAGTTTAAAATTCGATGATATTATAGATAAATTTTATTTGATTTATTTTTGTATTCTTTTCTCTTTTAAATTTTATAAATTATTTTAACCATTGTGTTTAAAATTTACTTATGAATTACACGTTGCAGGTTTAATTTTTCCTGTAAATTTCATTAAGCAATGAATGTTTATAACTATCACTCGTGTATATTTTTAAAAATTATTATTAAGTTTATCGGTTAAGAAATTTTTTATTTTCGCAACAATAGAACGCTATATATTATAAGTTATTCTTTTCTTGTAAGATTTAATTAATCAAAATATACTTCTTTTCTTTCTTTCTTTCTACTGTGTTGGGGTTATAATTTTTAGTTTTTTTTTTTTATCTTTCCGACAGATTTTCATCACTAGCAATTTATGGCCACTGCCACGTTCTGCTCCCGGTTAGACTACTGTATTCGCACACGATGACTTCTATCGCCTACTTAATATGTAGTCAATATGATTTTTATATATATATATATATATTTCAGGAGACTTCAATGTACTTAGTCTTCTCGAGTGGTGTTGGAACATAGTATTCGTTATCGAGAGATGGTTGGCAACTGCCAATTCAATAAGCCGCTCAGCTCTCAAGTTACGATGGCTTAGATCAAACTTTCCCAATATGTACGTAAGATGGTCATCACTATCCGATCTGCCTGCTTTGGCGTTAAAATCGCCCATTATGATTAACAACTAACGTTTTGATATGTCATCAATTATTTCTTGTAGCGGTTATGTAGAAAGCCTCCGTTATTTATATATGACTCGCCACATATAGGAGCATATATCTGAATTATATTTATTGATATTGTTTCCAAATTAATTTTAACCATTGTAATTCTATCACTTTTTGCAATATAACTACTTACTAAATTGTTCAGTTTTTTATCTACAATTATTGCCACACTATTAAAACTTTTATTCTCATTGCTTGAGCAGTATACTACATTGTTATCCGTACTGAAATTGCCTGTATGTTTGTAATCAGTTTCTGACAACCTACAAACCAACATTGTATCGTTTCGTTTCCATTTATACGATTTTTTGTTTTTCAGTTTCAAGCAAACCACGAACATTTCGCGTTTTGAAATTGTATTTTTGGTTCAGAAATCTCCCAGACGCATATTTTCCATGAGAACACTGGGGAATCTTATTCACATAAACAGTCGCGCATTTCACACTCTGACCTTCGGGCATCAGAGCTCCGATCGCTAGTCGGGTTGCATGGCAAAGTAACATTTCTAACATTGCTAATCATAATTTTCAATGGAGAATACTCCAGTGGTTTCCCGTTGCCTGCTGGAGGATTTTCTGTTAGGGTTTACTCCCTTAGCCGGAAGAAAACGGTTTTCAGGTGCATAATACTCGCCTACTCGCTCTAGACTGGTATTCACCAACCCGACTGGGGCACATACATTACGAGCTACTCGTTGATAATCTGCAGTTTTAAATGCAGTTAGATGATGGGTCACCTTCGGCAAGTGAGTCATCCTTTCGTTTTCCTGTCAACGATGAATTTGTTAGTTCCGCTTTCCTAATCAGCGCCAACCCCGACGAATATATGGAATTATCACCTGCACGTCATGGACGTACGGAACTCACTTGGCTCTTGTTTCGTTTCTCCGCTGGTAGAGCAGGGATCGAGTGACTACTTACCAGAGCAGATGGCTCTAGTTACAACAGCCTGTGCTCTGCAAACCGTATATATATATATATATATATATATATATATATATATATATATATATATATATATATATATAATTACTATACTATCGTATATTATTATAATTATATACTGATCTTATTAACGGGTGTTTTAAATTTTGTTTTTTTTGTTGATAGGAATTTCATGTAGCTTACGTCATTATTAAAATGGGAAACTCGCCTCGTCCGGGTGTTTGGGTTTTAGAGCGATCTGCGGATAATGGACAATCG
This sequence comes from Coronaproctus castanopsis, assembly GCA_032883995.1. Lineage (NCBI taxonomy): Eukaryota > Metazoa > Arthropoda > Insecta > Hemiptera > Monophlebidae > Coronaproctus > Coronaproctus castanopsis. Next base: position 105,003,220 of record CM065052.1, on the reverse strand, counting down.
TTTTCACCGTGGCAGTATTTTGCTGATACAGTCGGGTAACAATTCTTTTCTATTTATTAATGGTGACTTTTATTTCTATTTATTAATTTACAATTTAAAATGGATGTACAATTGAAGAAATGTTATAAAATAAAAATGATAACCTATCGAGAAAAGTTCTTAATTCAGAAAATTGAAAATATCATTTCGCACGGTACTTGTAAAATTGGATAATCTCATGATGTGTGTTTTTCAAACATAATTATTTCATAATTTACATTGAACAGAAAGCGCGCAATTTAAAATGAACGAATAAACAAATATTTATTTACAATTTGTTAATATAAATTCGGATAACTTAAAGATAAGTGCACCGAATGAATAACAAAATTCATAACATTGTAATTTTATAATATATAAAAGTAAGCGCATTCATCATGTCTTACGTAATATTGTTAACATTGTGATTAAAATAAAAAATATATTTATCTTTTTCTTGTTTATTTCTTAACAACAGTTGAATTACATATTAAAAAAATTTTTGAGTCTGTTTTCGATAGTAAAAATAATCATTCAATTTCTTCCATTTCAAAGCGACAGCCTATTGGGAAAAATTTAAATCATTACAACGTGTGCGAACACATCGGTTCTGATGCAAATTAAAAACTACCGTATACATGTAGTTGTTTTCATTTTTAATGATAAAGTTGTTAGTAAAAATCTCCAATTGTTAAATAATTGCAACAAAATTTTTCTGGAGTTACGCTTTAACTAATAATAAGTAATAATAATCGATAATAAAATAAATTATTAATAATAATAATAATAACAAATATTATATATATATAAAAATGTTTAATTAATAACAATCGATTTATAGCATATCCAGTTCTACTAAGATGCTTGTCAACAACGGGCACCTTTAACCATTACCTGTTCCGTTATTTTAATTATATTTTGTTTTAATTGAACAGAGATTGTCAAATATTTTTCGGAAACAACATATCAACTCGTATCACGAACGACGATTCGATTATATGTGACACACAATTTTCAAAAATTGTTCCTTTGGAAGGTGGCGAGGTTTGTTATTTCGATAATTGTTTTTTTAATAATTATTTTTTGTCGCGTACATGTAATCTATTAATTTTAACTATATCATCAATACCCGAGAAAATGTTCCCAAATATAATATTGCAATACAATAACTGATCGAAACGACTGATGTTAGAACAAAGTGATAATGAAATATAGCTTCTCGATACAATGACACACACGAAAACCGAGAATAGCGGTTTGCAGTTACTGCATAACCCAAAGTTACCGTATATGTTTAACACTGGCTGGTGGAAGAAAGGCACTAATATCTTTGTGACATATTTAATGACGAATCAATGTATAAAGACAATAGGCAAACCTGTTTCGCCATCTCAACATCGATGTGTGTCATGTGCGCTAAAATCCGTAGTAGTCCTTAAAGGACTACCTTCAAAAGGTGCGGTAAAAAGCTGACCGGAAAAGCTTTATAACGAATTTGGACAATATCATATTTAAGATAGAAGCAACACCAGAAAACTGCGACGAATTTGTAAATTTAGTTAAAGCTGTATCGAGGAAATATATTCCCGGAGGATGTAGAACAGAATATATCAGCGGACTATCATGGGAGTCGAAAATCGCTGCAAGTGAGAAGTTATTGAAAGTAATAGCTGAGAGCCGAAGAGAAAAGTGGTGTGTAAAATGCTGGAGGACTTGGATATAAAACAAAACAGTTAAAGGCCGAGAAGAATGTTAAAAAAACCTTAGCAACGATCCGAAAGAAACGGAACAATCTAATATACTTACAGCGAATCAGATTATAACCCAACTTTTATGAAATAGTGCCAAAGATCAAGATAAGTGTTGAAAGATGGGATCGACAACCACCAAGTACAAAAAAAAACCAACAAAAAAACAGAAAATAATTTCCTGAATAAGCTCCATTCGAGGTCAGTGAACTATACGATGCTATACAAAACATGAAAGCAAATTAAAAAATTTCAGTCCCCCGTGTAAAATCGTCGCTAGCGACTATGTTAAATGTAAGAAAATTAAATTTTTGTAACGTTACAAGGAAAAAAGAGCTGATGGAGGACCCAGATGAATGGTCTGCTTCAAGGAAGTGTAATGGTACCTACCCTCTACAATATATATACGAACTATCAGCCGATCAGTCTACACATAAGAGAATTTATTTATGCTGATGTAGGTAAAAAGGAAACTAAATGTTAACTGCAGAGGAATCCGGCTTGAGCACTGTGAGACACCGAAATATCTAGGCGTGTTCTTTTATCGATTATTAACATTCAAACAACATTGTACTGTTAGAAGGAACAAAGTCACCGCGAGAAATAATAATATAATCCTTAAGTTAATCGGGTCTGGCTTGAAGGTATCAGCAACGGCCCTGTGTTTCAGTAGCTGAATATGCAGCGTCGGTATTGAAAAATTCGTGTCATACGAAACAGGTGGACACGGTGCTAAAGGACACAGTAAGAATTAACAGATTATTTGAAGCCGACATAAATAGAAAAGATATACCCACTCGTGGGAATAGCCTCCTGAAATGAGAATAGCAGCAAATAAAGGACGATCCTCGCAAGTGCTGGACGATAGATATCCGCTTTATGGTCACAATTCTCTAACAAGTCGACTAAAATTGAGGAAGAGTTTCCTGAATACAACCTCCGTACCGATGGTACAACCAGGATCTAGTAGAGAACGATTACAGAAGACCGCACTGGAAATAACCCGCAGAGTCCGTACGGGAACCTGACACCGGGTCATGACTTGTCGTGGAAAATTTGGCGGTCTCTTAATCGATTAAGAACCCGGATGATACGGTCTAACGCTAATCTGAAGAAATATTCACGATGATAGATATAACAGCGGCGATATTCAGGTCTGCGCATATGTTACGCCGCCACTAATGGTCAAACATTGTGATATTAACTTAATTAAAACGATAATCGCTAAACTAAAATCGATTAGAAATAAGGATACTTTTACTAAGTTACAAGTAATTTTTGAAACTGTTGTTGATTTATTATAATTGTTTATAAATCCTGATACTCGTACAGTTGCCTGGAATTGTAATTCTATTATTAATAAGTGTAATGAGCTGCATGTTTATGCAACTCGTAATAAGTTTGGATATTATTGTATTATCTGAAACTAAGCTTGACAACACGTATAAGTTAAAATTTCCCGGCTATTTTGTTTATAGAAATGATATGACTCGTAGAGGTGGTGGAGTTGCTTTGCTTATTAATAAACGTATAAAAGTTGACTTATTGCCTGTACCATAGCTATGTTGTGTACAGGCAGTATGCGTTAATTTATATATTAATAATAATAATTTTATTAGCATTTTTGCGATATACAGACCACCTAGATATACCCATAAATTCCTAAATGATCTTCAATCCTGGATGAGTGTAAATAACAAAGTTATTCTGATTGGAGATTTTAATGCAGAAATCAAGTTCTCTTTGAATTCGCATTACGTTCAAATGTTTGTATCTGCGCTCCTAAAGAACCTACTTACTTTCCGATGCTGTTCAATATCGAACTAGCATCTTAGATGTTGCTTTGGTTAAAAATGTTTCAATTGCAACTCCTGTTTCAATTAATTGTTTGTCCTCCAACAGCAACCCAATTTTCACTACTATCACAGGAAATAAATTAAATATAGGCGATAAAGTTCTGCCCGATTTCCAAAATGCTAATTTGGCAAGATTTAAGGAGTATATTAACAGTAATATAAATTTGCTGCTTAAGCTATATAGTCAAGCTGATATTGACCATCACTTATCAACTCTTACGAAGTTAATTACTTCCCTTCCTCAGAACTTTTTATTCCGAATAAACCACTTAATAACTATCCGCATACGATATTACCAACTTTATATTGTGGTTCTCATCAAATTTAAAAATTATATTAGGAGATTGTACATTAAGCATCGTTTCTCTAGTCGTTCTCAAAATTTGAAAAACATGTTTAATATTCTTAATAAACTTGTTAGTTTTCTATTGCGTAAATTTAAAAATTACAATTTCAATTCAACTTTCTCAAAGCTTAAGCCTAATGATAGTCGGCTATGGAAAGTTTGCAGACAATACACGAGACAGCATACAGCTCTTCCACCACTCTACGATTCACATTTAAATAACTATGTTTATAAAAATGAAGCGAAAGCTGATTTTTTAGCATCAGAGTATTCCAAAGTTCATAATCGTAATTCTAATTTTGCCTCTGGCTATCAAGTGAAAAAAATTCATTCAGCTGTTAAAAAATACCTCAATATCAGTCAACTACCCAACATTTTGTCACCCCCAAGTGAAGTCCTTAAGAATATTAAAGCTATAAGAGTAAAAGGTTCGTCAGGGGATGACAATATTTCTACTCCAATTATTAAGAAATTGCCGCTAAAAGCTATTATTGAAGTTACAAATTTAATTAATGGTATCTTTAGATTCGGTTATCATCCAAACAGTTGGAAGATAGCCAAAATTATTGCTCTTCCCAAACCCGGAAAGGATGCCTAGTTTATTGAGCAATCTGAGCAAAATAGCAGGAAAAAATTATACTATTCCGTTTAAGACTTCATGCAGATAATTCCTAACACACAGTTTGGCTTTCGTCCGGGTTATTCAGCACGATTCACGGAGTTTATTACGCATAATTTTAATCGTAATAAACATACTGGTATGGTTCTCCTGGATGGAAGGCTTTCGATACAACTTGGCATAAAGGTATTATTTACAAAATGATAAAATATCAGTTTCCTCGTTATGTAATCAACGTTATTAACAACTATTTAGCAAACAGACTATTTTCTTGCTCAGCGGGGGGCCCCAAGGTAGTATTCTGGTAGTATTCTGGGTCCCTTTCTGTTTACTTTGTTCTTATCTGATTTCCCAAATCTACCTGATGTTCAGACTGCTCTTTATGCAGACGACACAGCTCTTCTCTGTACTTCTTATATACCTAAAGCAATTACTAATAAGTTACAGACAGGAATAAATCGAATCTTGCGTTATTATAAAAAATGGCAAATTGATATTAATTGTGATAAAACTGAGTCTATATTTTTTCACCCGCAAGCGTCCCGCATTACCTGCTGAAGTTAAGGTCAACTCCACCATTGTGAGTTGGGCAAAACATGTTCGATACCTCGGGATAGTATTTTTCCGAACATGTCAGTCATACTACCTTGAACTGCCATATATCCACTAATCAACATAAAATCATTTCTTAATGTTAATAATAAATTAATTCTGTATAAAACACTTGTACGTCCCGTAATGACGTACTATAGCTTGGAATTTTATTTCCAATACAAATTTTAACAAATTACAAGTATTTCAAAACAGGTGTCTCAGATGTGTACTAAATGTCCCTAGATACTACAAAATCGTTGACATGCATACTGGAACATGCCTTATATTAAGGATCATATACTAACCTTAACGCGTAAGTTCTGTGCTGACTGCTTAGTCCACGATAATCGTTTAATTAACCGCATAGGTAATTTCTAGGCAACTACAATTTATGTATAGTAAATATAAACATAGCAAGCTGAAACATAACCTGTTGTAACGTTTCACGGCGCTTATTTTAGGAATTATTATTCCTTCTATATTTACTTAATGTCTAACGTATTTTTCTTTTGTTTTATTATTACTATCATAACTTTTTATTATTTGCTGTACATTTTTTTTTTTTTTTTAATTATTTTTTGCTGTCATTATAAGTATAAATGCTTCTTTTATTTGTTGCGGGTCTTTGTATTATTTTGTTGTACGGCGAGCCATGCTGCGTTTCGTAATTATTATTTAAATTTTTGTTTTTACTGTTCCCTGTAAATTATGTTGAAATATACGTTGTTGTTGTTGTATAACCGATTTGTGGTTGGCAAATGACAAAACCATGGACTGATATTTGAGTTTTCCGGATATGGAAAGTAGGTAAATAAGTAGTTTAAGAAATTCTAAGAGTCAATTTAATTACATCATAAAGAAAGCCTGCATGAAGAAATTTTCTTTACACGATCACACCGAGTAATTATATAATTTTACAACCCTCGCACAAACATATACACACATATTGTTGTTCATTACCAAATAACACCTACAAATAAGTGCAACTGGTGTGCAAAATCATTGCTGCGGAATTTCATTGAACGCTGCGCGCTACATCAGAATATCTTTATTCTCAATTAGGTGTCTCCGGCATTATTTCATTTGTTAACAATCTGTCGAAAACATTTTATGAAAACTGCAAACACATTCGAACAAATTAACCAAAGCTTATGATATGAAGCTGCTCCGATCACGTTACACTAGGTATAAACATCGTCGATTGAAACATCGTTTTTTATAATTAATTTTGCATATTTTTATAGTCTAGTGTCATATAATTTAGTTGATCAAATATAATTTCCTTTTGTAGATTTTTTCTTCGGGTTTTTCTACTTAAATTAATAATGTAATATTTAGATAATCAGTGTTTTTTTTTTTAATGATCGAGCGTCTTGCATAAAATTATTTGCTAAGGTTATATATAAGATACTTAGCGTTAAAAATATGTGATAATTTAAGAATGTTCATATTCAATAAACGATTTCTTCTTATTTTTCTTCATTAACGAATATCGTGACTAGTTAATTGTATATTATTCTAGTATACAAAACCTAGCATTAAAATACATGTAACATCGGTGCGCGCACATATCACGTTATACGCAGTGGGGCGCATTTTCTTCTACGCTATTAATATATATGGGTATAAGTGTTTGGAATATGTAAACATTATTTGTTAAACTTACGTAATAAATCATATTGTATAGATAATCGTCCAGCTGGTACAAAATCGTCCATCTGCCAATGATTTCTTTAATTCTGTCTTATTACAAGAATGGACTAGAGCAACGAATGTCCGGTTCAGATTTTTGCGCGTGAAAAATTTGTTGGGCCATTTAATGTCGGTTGCCCGACAAGATCCGACTACCACAAGACGGGTACGATGATTATAATTAATAACTTTATAATGAATTTATTTAAAGAAATTAAATATAAATTAAAATAAACACGTTCTTGTGTTACTCCAATGCGGTTTCTTTTTTTATCAATATCACCATGTCGAATTTTACCTTCCTACTTATTGAAGTGTACTATAATATATGTACTTTATGGGAAATCCACATATGGTGCTCTTTTATAAGTTTCTAAATGTTTCACGACTTGTAGTTTAATAAAAATATGTATAAATCGATTTTAGTGATTTATCAGTATTAAATAATTCGATAATCAAAGCGTGTAATATCGTAGTGGAACTAAATTTACGGCTTGTAATACGAATTTTGATAATTGTTGAGGAAACAGAAGTTTTATTTTATTTGTCGCTATTTCAAAATTTTAAATAGCAAACGATACTTTATCATATCCATAACGTTAATTAACTCGTCATCACTATCGTCGCGGTAGTCGATCATTTCACGTTGTTTCGCGTTAGTCAGTAATTGTAGGCAAGAAGCGTGGGTTCAATTTTCAATATTTTGTAATTAATCTGTCTTCTTTTTTTCCCCCCAGGAAATCTCTGCCATATATTGTATGATAATTTCAAATGTTTCTTATTTTGTACTCTCGTACATGATTAAAGTATGACACATTTATTTATGTAATATAATTTTTTAGTTATCGGTCTGCACCTTAAAGCTTCTTTGTTCAACGTTTAAATGGTCACACTTTCAATATTACGGTGAATTTCTAAAGCCTCGTATCGATTTAATTGTTTTTTATTTAAAGGTGTCGCTTTAAAAAAGAATAATTACAACAACGAACAATAGACATTCCACATTATTAAAGGATATTCGAATTTTGCTTTAATTTCAGCGTGCGAATCTTAATTATCAGCGATGGAACACTCGAAATACTTGTTGATCTTCACTGTTTCTAGTTATAGCGTGATCTCATTATAAACTTTATCATAGCGAATAATGTCCGACACCTATAAATGAGTTTGATATTTTAGTGTAAAAATTTCGAAAATCGTTAATCTTTATTTTATGATGCTGGTAGGCAAGAAATTTAAGAACGAGTTTAAAGTTAATTTTAATATTACTTAATGAATCACGCACAATATTCGAATATTACATATGGAAGTTTTAATAATTAATTTTTTTTTTTTACGCGCAGTATTTTTATTCCGTCAAAGATATAAGTATTGGAGGAAGATGTCGTTGTAACGGACACGCTGAAGTTTGTGATCTTCCAAATCCATCCGATTCGTACAAGTTAATCTGTAATTGTCAACATAATACATGTGGTCATAATTGCGAAATATGTTGTCCGGGATTCGAACAGAAGAAATGGAGCCAATCTAAAAACAATAAGCGTTTTGTCTGCGAAAGTGCGTTCCCTTCTTATTACTTTTTATTTTACATTTTTAAGACGAACTCTGTTAAAAAATCCATATATACTAAGTGCTGCTAACAACGCATATCTGGATAACAGAAAGAACATGTGTTAATCTAATGCCTCCATTGAAGCACAGGATTACGAGAAAAGAAGGAGAAGCAGAAAATGAGAAGGAATGATAGTAATAAGAATGATCAAGTAGAATAGTTAATAAAAAGACTATCGTCTGAGAAAAGAGGAGTAAAACTGGAGTCCGTTAGGTGATCGGAATAGCATTACACCGATCACGGCACCACTTTCTTCTTAGGCGCCTCGGCGAATTGTCTGGAAGACTTGTTGTATGCATTCTGCGAATGATGGGATTGTTGCTATCTTCGAACTTGTCAAATAATCTCTCGTATTGTTGAGTGCGTATGTCACTGATATATGGAATCTTAAGATGATTATGTAATGTCAGATTGGAGACGTAAACTGGAACTTATCTTGTTGTATTCTTCGAAGATTACTTTACAGGTACTTCCATATAGCTCTATTCCATAACGTCAAATGAGGACGATCATTGAAAGGTAGATGGTCCGTTTAGTCGTTAAATTTAAAATAGATTTCCGCCCTAATAATGGATGTAGCAATTCTACACGAATGAGTTCTTTTAGTTTGTACCACATGTAGTCGTCGTGTAAGCCTCTTGTCCATAATGATATCAAGGTAACGTACTGAACCTGCTTGGGTAATTTCATCATTATCGATTTTCAGAGCTGGACGCCTGACTTTTCTATTTGTAAATGTAACATGTCGGCACTTATTCGAGTTAAATAGCAAGCGTCAGCTTTGAGCCCATTACTAACCGATTTAAGTGATTTTGGACTGCTGTGTTTGCGTACATTGCATTTAAGTTGCACGAGAAGATAGCTATATCATCGACAAATGTTAAGATCTGGTCGATATGTTTGCTGTATAGAGATTGTGTACAACACTGGCCCTAGCTTGCGGAACGGATGATAGAATTTTTTGTTCTTCAGAGAAACAATCATTAATTTGAACAACAAATATTTTATCAAATAAGTAGGAATGGAGTAGAACATATCGACCGGAGGGAAGAAGTTGGTTTAGCTTATAAAGTAGCCCTGGTACCACACTTTGTTAAACGCTTGTGCATCATCCGAAAAACACAACTGAACATACTTCCTTATTTTCCAACGTTGAGGAGATTCGATGGCACTGTTGCACTGTAGAGTGTTCTGTGCGAAACCCAAACTGATGATTCGGTGTTATTCCATGAATATTTAAAATAGGTTACAATTTCAGATTAGATATTCTAGAATTTTTGATAACGAACGAAGCAAGCTAATATTCCTATATGCGGAAATGTCCGTTTGAGACGTGCGCCTGGCTTGTGTATCATTGACTTTTCCACCCTTTATAAGAAAATATGAAATACGCAATATTCCATGGGATATATGCGCAACACTGTAGTCAGACTTTGGTGACATGTAAGAGAACTTCCCCAGACATGCTGTCTATACCACGACATTTCCGAAGAAGTGCTTTACGTACGCATATATAAACTTCTTTTGGAGTAAATATTTTTGTTGATCCCTGTGAACATTCAGCATCGACATTATATGTTCAGAGTATTCCGTACGCATTTCAGGATAAGTAAAAACTTTACGCAGTTGTTCAACAAAGGCATTGCATCATTTTATACGTGATACCTTTACACCAAGTTGTGTCAAATGTTTTGACAACAAACAAAACGAGACCAATATGCTTATTATAATTAAAATTATAGCTGACGAATTTTGTGATTCTCGATATTTGTTGTGTAGTGTAGTATTTTGGATGAAACCCACGATTACAAAGCCAGCTGTGGACATAATTCGAAACGTCTGAGTTGCAACATTTTCAAGCATCTAAATTGTAACAAAGACGATGATTATCAACTTAATTCAACTTGGATATTGGTCATTGCTTGGTGAAAAAAAAAATCAAGATAAAAACAACTTTTAACATCAGTCACCCACATAATAAAAGCGATGAGGAAAACATGAACGGATGTGTACGCGGGAGGACACCTGTTTATTTCTAAACCGAGACAATATTAAGTGTTCCACTCTTCTAAACATAAATGTATAAACATATGTCAGCATCGACAGCCGCTCTCAGTTTGAAAATAAAAACTGCAAGTGTTTTCAGTACGTTGCATGAAAAAAGTATGGACATTATTTCCATTGGAAAAAATCTGAAAGTAAATTACGTTTTGTAATCGACTCATTTATGTGGATAGAATTTTTGATTTAATTCGAATTACACCTGTGAATTTTTATATCTATATATATGCATCATTATTCTAAGATGTCCACAATAATGTCTAAATAGGTAATTTATTCATCTTCTCTGGTTTTACCTGTCGGTTTGAATTCTTCTAACATCTTTAATTTTTTTTTTTTATTTTAAAAATTGCATCATTACACAATATTAAAAAATGTTTTACTTTGCAGGATGTAATTGTTTCGATCACTCAGATCAGTGTGTATATAATGAAACAGTAGATAGTTTGCGATTATCTTTGGATATTCATGGCAAATATGATGGTGGCGGTGTGTGCCAAAATTGTCAACATAATACAGAAGGCATCAACTGTGATAGGTGTATTAGTGGGTATTATAAACCGTTTGAAAAATCACTGAATGCGACCGATGTTTGCCAGCGTAAGTTTTTTGGTTATAGATATCACATATATATATATTATATATGTTTCCATATTAATTATATTATTAAAAATGAGGAAAATGTGTATTTAATTTGATTATGTCAATGTGTATGTGAAATAAATTTCACTTAATGTTGATAACAGCAGCATTATTTATTTAGAACAAGACTTCATATTCTTTCTGTTTGAGTTGATGTGGACCGCTCTTACATTTTTTTCCAATTATGCTGTCTTTAATTTCTGAGTGGCTAGAACATTCGTCATCCTTCTCAGAGTTGCTTATGCAGTGTAATCTTTGCAAACTTCTTATACATTTTTCTAGTATATATCTACAGATTGCACCCTATAATAAGTCTGTGAATGAGAGCATGATCCATTCAACACATTTTTTACCTTTTAATCAAATAGTTTAATATTTAATACTTTTTACCAGTTCGATTTAATTGTCATTTGTAAAAGGGTAATTAGTCGTTTGTACTGCAACCGAAACAGTAGAGCCCGAAAGGAATATGTCAAGGTGTGTCATATCTCTTCTGTTTTATTATATATATATATATATATATACATATATATATATATATATATATATGCGTGTGGGAGTGTGCGCGCGTGTGTATTTAAAGAACCACAAAAATCAAATGATAGAAAATTGAAAATATGTTATAATCTTCTATGTGCAAATGACCACCTAATCATTGCAGGCAGCAAAGAACTTCAATGCATGTTAGATAAGATGGAGGTTCTTGTGCGCTACTCCTTACCACCTATATTCTTTCTGTCGAGCTTTATGCTATCTTATATATAATTGGAAACCCAATCAAAGATTGCACTTGCGACATTAACAAACTCATCCTCAGCAATTCTGGCTACCTCTATCATTCCTTTCATCAACATCCATGGCTAAGATGATGATCAAGTTATTGTGGTGAATAGAACTAATACATCGGCCGATAATGATTTGGGTTCCTGTCCACTCGCATACTGCAGGTAACGATATTGCTGACTGGGCTGTCAAACAAGCAACAACCATGCTTCCTCATCCAAATCATGCCATTCCGCGTGTAGTTAAAATTAATATCCCATCAATTAAATCATAAGTACTAATAAATTAAGATCAATAAAATTAGACATTGCGCGTTTCGGTACTCCTTCTACTCCTTCTGACTTATCGCGGAAAGCTGAAATAGTTTTACGTCGTCTTAGACTTGGTCATACAGCTATCACTCACAGTTACCTGCTTCAGCGTTAACTTCCTCCGCGTTGTTCTTGCGGCAACAATATCATCACAGTGCATCATCTCCTAATTGATTGTAATAATCACAGCTCCTTGTGCACTAAATTAGTTCGTCCAACGACTTTAAATGAATTACTGAATTCAAGACCAGATAATATGCATCGTGTTCTTCGATTCATCAAATCATCCGGCCTTTCACTTTTAATCTGAGTCTCCTCATCCGTGTCTCCGGCCTTACAGCAGTAAATGACACGTTAAGGGGAAGAAAAAGATTATGTATGAATTTGGATTAAAATTGAATTCATCGAACACAAAAGTAATTGTATTCTCAAAGAAACCAGTTTAATGCTCGATCAAAGTCAACGATGAAAAACTTGAACAAGTACCGCGTAATAAACATTTTGAAGTGTACTCGAAGGCACTTCTAAATCAGAGATATATAGCAGGATAGAACAAGCGAAAAATGCATTGATAAAAATGAATAATCTTTTCACGCGTCAAAAGTTAAACTCCTGAGATCATAAATCTCCATCCTACTATATGGTTGCGAATGCTGGACATTAGATTCAACATTAAGAAAAAAAAAACCAAAGCGTTTGTGATGTTCTGCTACCGATGCATACTTAATGTCATGGATATAAAAAGTTCAGAATTCCGACGCATTGAGTAGACTATTAAAGGACGTTCAACTAATATATGTCAAAAAACGTGATATATCATGAGAGGATCGAAATACCACCTTCAAAATATTACTCCAGGGTAAAATAGTGAGAAAGAGATCGACAGAAATACATCAAATTGACTGATCAGACAATCTCAAAGCATGATCAGTTACTCCTGAAAACATTTTTCCACGTCAAGTATTTCAAATATACATGGAGTTTGTTTAAAATTCTTCATTCTCACTAACTGTCGAACCAGGCTCTCATTTTGATGCCATTCATTTTAAAATTCCAGTCATTTTGACGCCGAATTCAGCACTGAGATTTAAAAAGCTTATACAGCACGCAGTCCTGTCAAGCTGGTTTTTGTTTTCGATACGAATTACTTATAATTCGCAGTTCGCTAATCAAAATTTCGTCGTATAGTATACGCATACACATTGATGTTTATTATATTACTAGGGGGGATAAAAATATGTTTTTAGAAAATTATTTTAAGGGAAGGTGTTTTTGCATAAATACTAAAAGGATGAAAAATGTGTGAGAAAAAATTTAAAATAAGTATCTCGCGATAAATCTAAATTCATTAACAGAATATATGATGAAAATATAACTTATCCTCGTAAAGGATAACATCTCAAGTGCAATATCATTTGTAACTATCTATGGCTGGTTTCTCTCACTTTCTGGATTTTAATCTTTTCATATTTATACCACCATCGCGGAGATGTTTTTCATCCGACAGTTGGCCATAGAAAAAAATTTTGGTATTCTGTGTAACGTACGTAACAAGGAATGTGCTGCGAGAATAGGGCGTTCTATTTAGAACGCATCAATAGTAGATGGTACTTTGTACTCGAATAACGAATGGACAAATGATAAATATAATTTTTTTTTTGTTCTACAGCTTGTAATTGCAATTATCACTACGCAACTGGTAACTGTTACGAAGGAACTGGAAAATGCGAGTGTAAACCGGAGTATACAAAACCAAATTGCGACAGCTGTAGTTTAGGATATTACGGTTATCCTAATTGTCGTCCGTGCGAATGTTTCTTAAACGGTACTCGCAGTTTTCAGTGCGAAGCCGGTGGAGGTCAGTGCCCGTGTAAACCGAACTTCGGTGGAAAATATTGTAAGCAATGTTCCGAAGGTTATTATAAACACCCCCAATGTAAACGTGAGTATTTTTCCTTTTATCGAATATCATAGTTATCGATTAATTTATTTTATTTTTTTTTAGCGAATCACATTAACTCTTTTAGTCGCATTGTCCTTTATAAAGTACATAAACGTTTAGTGCTGAAAAAAAGTCATTTTCTTGAACTACTTCATGTACCAAACATATAATTCCGTGTAAAAATTGATAATATATTGCGTTATGATGCATTTATATTTATAATCTTAAATTTTTTCGATGGAACCTTAGAGTAGATTTTTACACAAATTTTTTCGACGTGTTTTCAAATATGTACTAAAAGAACTAATAAAACTAAATAAAAACAAAATTAATCATTGAAAAAATTGTTTATTAAAGTTTTTCGACAATTACGTCATTAAACGTTATATATGAATTAACTAAATTTATATGCAACGTTTATTAAATATGCATGATAATAACGTAATTGTCGAAAAGCTTTGCGTTAAAAATTTTTTTTAGTGATTTTATTTTGTTTTCATAATCCATAAAATTACTACTCTCCGATATATATATATATATATATAATGTATGTATGTGTGTGTGTGCGCGCGCACGTGCGTGCGAATCATGTTGAGAAAACCTATAGTTAAACGCGCTTACTACATTTAAACTTATAGTTAAAAACAGATAATTAAATTTAAACCTACACTTAAAAAACATAGGAGGATTGCAGTTAATAAAAGGTTTCTTGCAAATTTCTATCTATACAACAGTGTAATGCATAAAGTTGCTTAGTAACAGCATTTCCAAAGCTTATATAACATGTCATAGATTTTGCTGCTGATTAGTAACATTAAGCGTCGTACGGTTAATTTTAACGTGCTGCGTATGATGTTACACAGAGCAGTGGTACAATATATAGGCAAGCGAATATGTATAAGTTATACAGTAAAGAAACAACTATAATATTAAATACATAATTAAAATTATAATAAAAAATAATCGTTTACACGTACGTCACAATAGGAAGGATCCAATTTAAATTTCAGTTTAGTTCTACACTTGAAGTTGCCAAACTCATTGTCGTATGAGAGTTCTAATGTACTCATTGTAAATTCCGCGAGTCTAGATAGTTGTAAAAGAACACTCAGACAGTCAGCGAGTATTAGGATATTTTTAATCTAATAAAAGTAACAACTTCGTTTTCAATTTTCAATAATATGGTCTTTAAAACAATTTTATCGTAAAATGTTATTAATATATTTAATATTTTTGTTTTGTTTCCTATAGTCTAATATTTATTTCATTAATTTCCCAGATTTTGTTAAGGTGCAAAGGTACTTAACTTTAAGAACGTCGTTATGCATGTCTTATTATGAAATAAAGCTTCTTTTTTTCTTCTTCAGTTTTTTTTTCTTAATGTTATTATTTCTAATAATTTTTTTAATAAGATTAAAAATGAAAATAATTTATTAAACATATATTAATAACATTTGATGATGAATTAAAGACCGCATTATAAATGTGCTTGGTCTTTAGTAATTAGGGTGGAAAATTGTATATATAGCACCTGTTGACAAGCATCTCAGTTTTAAACTAGAAGTGCTAAACGTTAATTGTTATTAGTTAAGTATATATTTTTCACATATTATTTTCTTAGTGGTTATTATATATGATTAATTTATCATTATTTATTATTATTTTAAATTGAAAATGTCATAACTTTCGAAAAGTGTCATTATTAATTATTAACAAAATAACATTATTGTTCCTTTTTTATAAAAAAAAATCACTAATATATTAACTTATATGTTGCGCAGCTTGCGATTGTAACTCCGTTGGTTCAACGTCTAACGTTTGCAATATCAACAGCGGTGAATGTAAATGTAAAAGTAATTACGGCGGTCGTTCTTGCGATGAATGCACGAGCGGATATTATTCATTTCCATCATGTACCTGTAAGCTATTTTTCTTTTTAATAATTTAATTTTTTGTCTGCTACTTACATTATACAACAAAATATGTAGAAGTCGCCTACCTCCGATACGGAGACGGGAATTAATGATGATTTTTATTTAATTGGTCAAAGATTAACAATTATATTATCGACGAGAATTTTTCGAATAAATAGGGATATATTTTAGTAAAATTTTTATTAGCGTGGCCTTTCAAAGAACTCCGAGCACTTACGTAGATCGCGTACACTTTTAAATTTTTTTCCAAAAAGGTTCGTTTCTTTGCGTAATTCAGTTCACAATTTCTACTCAATCGCAAGGTTGGTGGGTAACATGGCCAGCAGTTAAACAAATAATTTCCTGGCGAGAGCAGCTTCTTTTATCTTCACATAATTCTGTTCTTTTATTATGTCGTCCATAAATCGTGTTCTTTGTCTTCCTCTTCTCTTAATTTTCCATATTTGCTTTTCCTTCTATTAAGTTTTTTAGCCATTTACAATGTCTGATTTGATGACCGATTATACTATTTTTTCTCTTTTCAATCGTGTTTATTATCTCTGGTTGTTCTTCTGTTCTTTCGAATACCCCTTATTTGTGATTTTATATATCCATGATATTCTCAGTATGCTTCGATAGCACCAAACTTCAAAAGCTCGATGTTTTAATCTTTCTTTTTTACATGAAGTCCATGTTTCACAGCCGTACAGTGCAACGCTCCGGACAAAAGTTTTAACGAATAGCTTCCTTATGCGTAATGAAATATTTCTCGATGTAATAAGCGTCCTTTCCTTTTAATAAAAACGTTTTTAGCTTGCGCTATTTTTTTTTTATTGCTTCTGTTTTCTATTCCTCCGTTATTGCCAAGATAAGAAAATTCTTTTATTCGAGATATTCTTTTTCCATTGAGGACTATGTCTATATCTTTTACGACGTTATTTGCACATATCATTACTTCCGTTTTATCTGCATTTATTTTCATTTTGCATTTTTTTATTAATAGCATATTTAAGTAATTAAGATGTTGTTGCAGTTGTTTCTCTCCTTCTGCTATCAAAACAATATCATCGGCATATCGTATAGTGCTATATTGGCCTCCATTAATTTTAGTACCAATGTTTTTATTTTCTGCAAAAGCTTTCATTGCTCTCTCTATGTATATATTAAAAAGCAGTGGTGGCAAGCAGCATCCTTGTCTTGTCTCCTTTTTTATTTTAGCTCTGACTTTTTTTTGTTTATTACTGTTTCTTGATTCTTATATAGTTGGAAAAGTGTAATCTACATGTATATCTTTCAAGATTTTGAACATTATATTCCAGTTGACATTATCGAAGGCTTTTTCAATGAAACCAATAAACAGTTTTTTATTAATCTCTAAATTTTTCTCAATAATTAATCGTAAAGATAATATAACTTCTCTCGTGTCCTTAATATATATATATATATATATATATATATATATATATATATATATATATATATATGTATATATATATATATAAGTTATGACATCAGAATACAACTGTAATCAAAATAGCAATAACAATATTAATGGTAAATTCTGCCTTCTCTTTTACCATTAATGCCAAGAGACCCGGTCGTCTTGGTCTACCTTGCCACTGGCTCATCTTTTGGTATTAAATAGGCAACATGAATGTGTCTTTTGCGCCATCGCGTTCATGTTCATCCTCCTGCGCTGCTACTCTATAATTATGAAAGTACCGCAAATGAAAGAAACTGCTGGATTCGCGGGACAGGCTCTAACAGGCATGTCAGGCAGCGGACGACCTACTGTAGCAATACAGACTGGTTCGAGTTCCCCCGCACCTACTGGGTGTGGCACTATCCAGGTGGGAACACTTTTGCGACATGTCAATCACAGTAGAAATAAAAACAAAATTTGGACGTTTGCCTCATGGAATGTGCGAACATTACTAGACAACAAAGATTTACCAACAAGGAGATCTGCTATTATATTACAAGAGCTACGAAAATACAATGTTGATGTAGTTGCCTTAAGTGAAACGAGATTGCCGGATGAGGGAAAGATTATAGAAAGTGTTGCCGGATATACTCTATATTGGAAGGGTTACCCTGCTAAACATAGAAAACAACACAGAGTCGGAATTGCTGTGTGCAAATAATTTAGTACGATATATTACTGAGGAACCAGTAGGCATAAACGAACGTTTAATGACTATGAAAATTTGCCTACCTCACTCGCCTGAAATAACGGTAATTAGTATCTATGCACCAACACTTGACAGTGAATGTGATCAAAAAGACCTTTTTTATATGGACTTACAAAAGGTAATAAATACAGTGCGCGCACAGGAGTGCCTTATCTTGATGGACGATTTCAATGCAAGAGTTGGCTCCAATTTCCAAGCATGGAAAGGCACAATTGGCCCTCATGGCATTGGAAAAATAAATGAAAATGGAGGTCGCCTATTAGAATTTTGTGCAAAAAATTGTCTATTCATAACAAATGCGAACTACAAGCTCGAGGACATACATAAAGGAACTTGGGTCCATCCGCGTTCTAAGCAACCCCATATTATAGATTATATAATCACAAAGCAGAAGAACAGAGCAGTACCCGTGCATTACGAAGTGCTGATGGGGATACCGATCACATATTAGTGCGGTCAAGATTTCGTTTTAAGCGCTACTTTAAGCATCGGCACACAAAAACTGACAACCGCCAAAAATTAATTCGCTACAACTTAAAACCCCTAAACAATAAACTTACTGCTGAAAAGTTCAGAGCTGCCCTAGAGGAAACTGCCACAGAAATTAACCAATCAGTCACTACATCGACATCGTGTAGTGATCATTGGGAACAAATTAAGAACAAGATAAATAAAGTGTGCAAAACAACTCTGGGCCACGCAAAAATGAAGCATGATGATTGGTTACAAACTATGTCTGAGGAAATCAATAAACATTTGCAAAAGAAAAAAGATGCTTTCATTGCTTGGCTGACAGAACAAATCAAAACAAGCAAAAAGAATATAAAGCTGTAAAGACATTCGTTCAAAAAGAAACCAGAAAAATCAAAAATCAATGGTGGTTACAAAAAAGTAAGGAAATTCAATTGTTAGCTGATAACAACAATACACAAGAATTCTTTAGTGCAATTAAAACCATATATGGACCTATGTATAAACGTGAAACTGTTATCCGAGATGCGTCTGCTGGGCTTCTAACTAACAGAGCAGATGTGCAGCAAAGATGGAAACAATATTATACACAGCTACTAAATAACGATAATCAAATTGATTACGAGGTATTTAAATTTCTTCCCAAAAGAAGTATAGTTGAAGAACTTGACCTGCCATCTGCTATGGATGAGCTTCGTACTGCAGTTAAGGGATGTAAAAATAACAAGTCGCCTGGTATGGCTGGCATCCCTGCAGACGTCTTTAAAACTGGAGGAGAGAAACTATTGCAGTGTTTACATAGATTATACAATCGTATATGGATTGAGGAAGTCATCCCAAAAGACTTTAAGGATGCAGCACTAATCAGCATATACAAAAACAAAGGCGACAAGGCAGATTGTAAGAATTACCGGGGAATCGCTCTGCTATCTGCAGTAGGAAAGATACTTGGTAAAATAATTCAAAGTAGATTAACATCACTTTTGGAAGCGTATTTGCCAGAAGAGCAATCAGGTTTCCGTCAGCACCGAAGTACAGCTGATCAAATTTTCTCTATAAGGCAAGAGATAGAAAAAGGGCGTGAGCAGAACAAAAATTTATACATGGCTTTTATTGATGTCAAAAAAGCATTTGACTCTATAAACAGAGACGGTCTATGGACGTGTTTAAAAATACCAGGATGCCCCCCCGAAACTGATGCGCTTACTAACTGGAATGCAGGCAGTTGTTATCTGTGATGCTGGAGTCACGGATCCTTTCGAAATAACGTCAGGAGTTAGACAAGGATGTGTGCTCGCACCATCACTGTTCAATTTTTACATAAGTGTGGTTCACATGGTCTTCAAGCAGCACATCCCTGACTTTGGTGTAAAAATTGTTTTTCAATTTGATGGCGGCCTTTACAAGCTAACTCGGCTTAATTCAAAAAAAGCGATAAAAACATTTACGCTTGGCAACCTACAATATGCAGATGATTGCGCTTTAATATATGAAAATAAAGAGAGTTTACAAAAAGCGTTAACGCAACTGCAAGAAACATACCGGAAATTTGGTCTAGAAATAAACTGCAGCAAGACAGAGATTGTGCAATTAATTTCAAATAACACAGAAACAGCTAATTTTTATCTGGGACAAATAGACTTAAAGAATGTGGACTTTTTCAAATACTTGGGGAGCTGCATCAGTAAAGATGCCAATTTGGAAAACAAAATAGCGTACAGATTGCGAAATGCATGTTCAGCATACAGAAAGCTATCGCATAGGGTATTTAATAACAAAGATTTAACAATTAAAACAAATATGGCAGTATATAGAGCCATAATACTTCCAACGTTGTTTAATGGAGCTGAATCGTGGCCAATCATGCGGAAACATCTAAAAAAACTGGAAACGTTTTATCAAAAAATGATAAGGAAAATATTAAACATCAGCTGGAAAGATTTTATATCAAATGAAAAAGTTTTTGATATATCTGGAATGAAATCTATAATGCAAACATTGACTTCCAAACGACTCAAATGGGCAGGTCATTTCATCCGAATGGATGAAAACCGAATACCGAAAAGATTGTTGTACGGTGCTTTCGGATTGGGAAAGCGACATGTTAGAAGACCAAGATTGCGATATAAAGACGTTATTGCAAACGATTTAAAAAATAGCAGGGATAAAACAACCAAACTGGGAAAGAAGTGCCGGAAACCGAAAGGAGTGGATAGCGATCGTACAAGGCGCAGTCGAAAATTTGGAAACTCGCCGGCGGAAGGGCAAGAAGGAAAAGAATCATTACGTTTTAAAAAAATGAAAAATCACAAAACTAACGGTTAAACCATTATTAAGTGAACATAAAAAAATAAAATATAAAAGTGTATACAATTTATTAAAAATATAAAATATGTGTTAATAATTTAGATATAAAATTGTATTTATGAAATAATCTGATAGTGAATGGGTGTTTTTTTTCTACTTGCTGATTTTTGTAATTTGTTTATACTACTCTTTTCACTTGCTGATTATTATAGATTATTTTTTATATGTTATAATAAATTATACATATTTTTATATTTTACTTTCTTATGTTTTCTTGATAATGGCTTAAGAGCCGAAAAGGTTTGTGATTTTTCCTAAAGAAAGAATTTTAGTGATTTTAACTCCTTTTTGTTGTTTATTTTTACAAATTACATATATTTTTCTATATTATTATTATATATTTTTTTATTTATTTTGTTTTTCTTTTTTAAATATAAACATTTAGCAATTTTAACCGATTTTGTTTATTTATTTCTGTTTAGTTTGTAATTGCGAAGTGAAGGGTACGACGTCCGACATATGCGACAAAACGTCCGGTAAATGTTTGTGTAAACCCGGTTACGGCGGTCCGCGATGCGATCAATGTTTACCGGATTATACCGGTTTCCCAGATTGTAAACCGTGTAACTGTTCGACGACCGGTAGCGCGTTTACCAGTTGCGACGTGATCGGCAAATGTCATTGTTTAGCTAATTACGGTGGTAAAACTTGCGATCAGTGTTCGCCCGGATATTATAAGTATCCGGATTGTTTCTGTAAGTAGGATAGAAATCTATTAGTACATATAAATAATAATAATAATAATATTAACACTCGTAACAAATTCAGGGTGTGTTAGATAATACTTGCTTGACAAAGACGTCTACTATAATAGTAACTGCCAGATGCGAACATTTTCCATGCTTTTAATCGTGATTGTCTCTTTCAATTTTCATCTACGTTTTAGATGTTTTGACGCAGATGGATCTCCGCTGTACTCAATTTTTTGTCATTTGTTCCCAGTTATTTTTGGCATGGTCTGGCTTGCATACATTATTCTGCATGTATTATTATTTTTTGAGAGTCGGTTGTCTTCCATTCGTACGACAAGACCTATCCAACGTAATTTCATCATAGGTAGCAACTGTTCTATGGGTCTTATAACATTTTCCAACTTAATTTTCATACGTTAAAATGATGGAACTATGTTTTCATCTCATCACCCCTATTTTTTTCTATTCACAGCTACTCCACACTTATACAAATCTAGTTTTTAAGAACATTAGACCTCAGCGTAACTTGTTCTAAATTTTCAAATATGTTTGCCCCACCAGTAAAGTCCGGATCAGGGTTAATTTAAAAAAAAGATCTAGTTTCACTGAAAGCAACAATCCCATCATTATATCGCCTTAGGTGAATTTATGATGTAGAGAAGCAGGAGCACAAAACCACGCAAACCCAAGTTTTTAAAACAATGCGATTTATGCTGAGTAGAAAGGGAAGAAAGGATTAAAGAAAGGAAACAGAGATGTCAATATTTCTGGGGAGGGGGTACCTAGCCTTTAGATAAAAATCATGACCGACCGAAAGCAGCGGTTGCTAATGAGGAAGTAGCGATGTAAGGCATTGACAGAAGCCAAACCTCTCCGAGGTGAGATAGCTGTAGGATTTTTCAGACATTCAGTAGGTAATTCTTCAAACTGCTCATCTGTATCCTCTCGCCTCATTGCTCTCTCACTACTGGAATCTTCTGTTTGAGAATTTATATAAAAGTGTGTATATATATGTATGTATGTGTTTAAATTACGATATTGTAATTAGACTTTCAATTTCACAAGGGAAAATCTTGCGCCTTGTATTATGCTCAATATACACAGCTGATACTCTAACATCTTGACATTCAAGCATTAACATGTGCAAATCAAATATCAATAAATGTTCCCCCCATACTGATTCTACTAGTTCACAAAATTTAATTTACAAGTCCTCTGCAAATGGTCTATAAAATAGCGAATAAAAAACAATCCAACCCGATGAGTTTGCGTAACTTTTACTCTAAATAAAAAAAAAATACGCGTTAAATTTTAAACATATGGTATTGAAATGTTCAAACTTAGACCGTATTAGGAATGAAAATGAAATTAAACTTCGAGCTTCATAAACTTTATTACTTAGTTGGTAGAAAATCAAAGATGTCAGTATTTAAGTTTTTAATTTATAACGCAATAATAGCGACGCTTTGGACGTATAACATTAAACTATGGGGTTCATCGGAGAAAAGCAACAAGTTGAAAATTGAGCAATTTCAATCGAAAGTATTTAGAATTAATGTAACGCATCGTATTATGCGAATAACTATATATTGTATAATGACCCGCATGCGGGCAGAGATGATTGAAGAATCCCACGCAATGTCTGCACAACTCAATTCTATAAGACGCCTGAAACGTAAGCCGTGCAGGAATGTACTGTTCTAAATAATTAATTTATGCTCCTGTAGGCTACTAGTGGATGTGCTCTGCTTTATTTACTTCAATATATTACAAGGGCAGCCAACGGTTCATTGTTTTTATGAAAAAACAGGTGCACGTAAAGAACCGCGTTTTCAATTTTACTTTCATGAATTTGAAATGAAGATCATTAAATACAGTACATAAATATTCGTAGTAATATCTATATTAATATATAAAACTGTAATGCCTGTGATTTGCAAATATTTTCTTTATCAAACATAAACAGATTTTTTTTTTAATTTTGCGCCTGTCTGTCTATCTTTCCGATTTAACTCAAAAACGATTAAAGTAATAGTGATGAAATTCGCACATATAATATCGGATTCGTTCTAAGCTTTCCTTTACATTGATATCACAAATAGGACAGAAATTACAATAATTTACAGTTTTAAAAATTAAAAGACAGCGACATATCTGTCAAATCCTTTAAAATTTATCAGCCACCTAAAATCGGGAAATAACCGACTTTTACAGAGCATCGCTCGTCCGTTCTGGATTTTTTGCTTTCGCGTAGTAAAAGAAAGAGACAGCGATGTCGCTGTCAAAGACCATCTGTAAAATATCTCATCATCGACTCTTTCTGGAATAGTTGCGTTCGTGTAATAAAACAAAGAGACAGCGATATTGTATTTAAAAAAATAATTACACAGGCAAAGCCGTGGGTAACTTCTAGTATTTATCCTAAAATTGCATTCTCGTAATATTTAAATAAATTTATATATGCATTAATTTTACGCGATTAAATAAATTTATCGCATTATTGTTATCATCATCGAACAAACTTTATTGCGAGTAAATGATAATTTTCGAAACTTCATTCAACTGACTCCCAAGCAAATCGGCATCGAGAAGGAAGATCGTTTTAATTCGGGCTTTATTAATTTCCGAGTCAAACCAGATATAATAATCGTTTTATATCGGGAACTATGATGTTTTTTACTAATACTTTATTATTCGAATTAATGTTTTACAGCCCGTTTCATTTAAAGAGGTGCAATATCCTGCATCGCCAGTTGTTCCATTTTATAATATATAATGCAACGACGACGATAAAAATTTAATGAAGAATATATTTAATTTTTGAAATTATCGTTTCTTTATTATATTTCGATATAATTTTAAATTTATGTTTTCTTTCAGCTTGTAATTGCAGCATTTACGGTACGTTGGGAGTTTCGTGCGATAACGACGGTCGTTGTAGATGTAAAGCTAATTTCGACGGAATACACTGCGAAAAATGTCGCGAAGGTTTCTATAATTTTCCGCTGTGCGAAGGTAAAAAATTTATTTTTAAAATTCAACTAAAGTATATTTCTACTTAAAATTACGGTCACGTCAATAACTTTTAACCCAGCTGAAGTTGTCATTACTGGCGACAGTATTTCAAGAAGAAAAATTCGTTATTTACGGATGTCTTCCTGTGTTCTCGTTTATAATTTCATAATGATTATATTAGTAACGTATAATTAATAATAAACGCAAAGTTATCCGTATACACATTTCTTTCACTCTGGCGACCCACTTGCCAATTTACGAAATTTCCGTCATAACCAACGACACGAAAAACAAATTAATCATTTTATTAACTTTATCCACTTGTTATGTGACTTGCGGACGAGGACGTACATTTCGTACTTTAGTCACCATCGACCGCTGCTCACTACGACTAGTCGTAATGATGAAATCGCTGTTTGTTAGTTCTTTATAAGATGTATATATTGCTCATATACACGTTGCACACAGTATATCGTTAATATAATTACGAGATTCGAGACCCGTATAACACACCGAAGTTGGACGCGTACGGTTCGTTTAATATCGTCCAAAAGGAAGACTACGTGACGGTAATTTTTGGCGACCTCGGGAGTGTGCGTGCCCAGAGTCATTTCATGCCGACGGTGCACGCGAATCAAAGATATGGAATGTCTTATAGTCTCGCGGACGTAGCGTAGCAGTCGGCGAGCCATTTTTTTTAGTATATTTTTTTTTAATCGATGGTTAACGAGAAATTATTCTGTTGCTCGACTAGCATTAACCTATGACTGTCCTATTTAGTCAATCAATTTCCAACAGCGTGTTTTAAAAAATAAATGAAACTGATTCGAAATCAATGTTGCAGAATTATATTAAGCCGTCATTATCATCATGGTCGTATTGCTGAGCGTCGTGACTACCCTATCGTACGTTTATTTTTATGTACAAAATAGGCTAGCATTCAAGCAACTAATTATATACAACCCAAATGCGCGCACGTCTCTTCAACGTGATAATTAAGATTTATGTAATAATGAAAAACTTCATAAACTTTTCACTCTGGTAACTATGCTACCGCAACATTTCGTATCTGTATTATATATATATATATATTA
The DNA here is from genome assembly GCA_032883995.1 of Coronaproctus castanopsis. Lineage (NCBI taxonomy): Eukaryota > Metazoa > Arthropoda > Insecta > Hemiptera > Monophlebidae > Coronaproctus > Coronaproctus castanopsis. The sequence continues at coordinate 104,977,252 of CM065052.1, read as the reverse complement.
TCCTATATCCGTCCACTGCTGGACGTAGGTTCTCCCCAATCTTTTCCATTCATTTCGGTTCTGAGCTTTCTGGATCCAGTTCTTTCCCGCTACTTGAATTATATCGTCGTACCAACGAGTTAGCGGTCTACCAATGTTTCTTCTTTTATGAATTGGTCAACATTCCAGCATTCGTTTCGTCCATCTATTATCCTGCCCTCTGGCTATGTGCCCTGCTCAGTTCCACTTCAGCTTGGCCATCTGCTCCACCACATTATGAAGTCCGGTCTTCGCTTAAGAAATATGTAGAGCACAAATGTATACTGTGTCGTTAAATTATAAATCCAATATGGACCTATAGTCTCCAGTTAGGGGGCTGTGCCGTAGGTCTAACAGAGCAGAGATACAAGCCAGACAAAATGTAATACTAAGAGCCATAGTCAATGCGTAGCGCTTTTCCAGAAATGACGTTGTGCATCGAGATCTAATTCGTAAACGAGAAGATTGGAAGATACGCAACTGCCCATAAAAATGTCAACGTGGAAGCAATCCAGTTATTCGACATCAGACAAGACGTCAGTCGTCTTAAGCAACATCACCCAGTACATCTAGTTATATACAATAAAAGAATATATCAAAAGTTATGGTCGATGGACCATTGACTTTAAACCCAGAGGCTTTAGGATTAGATCTTATTAGATTAAGGTAAAGTTTGTTAAATTTGATGCTTATTGAACTAAGGATTGTATCTTTATATATATATAAAATTATCATCGAACAATTATAATAACTGTCGGTAGTATTTGAGCGTCGTTATTCTAGTATTTAGAAAAAATTACTACCTGAATCTAGAAAATTCGTTCTGACGTGAAAATACCGATGTAACTTTTTTAGGATTTGAAAACTTATTTCAATTATCTCCTAAATTACAATCTAAAGATTATATTTACATTTAAATTACATACAAACGTACGCATACACTCGCAGCTCCAGATGTTGTACAGTGGTGTGGCACTAAAAACAAAAAATACTGTCCTTGTGTAACGAGAACAGTTGCAGTTTCTATAATAAAGTAGGAAGTTATTAATAGCGTTATTCTATTTTTAAATATAAATATTGGACTTATTTTCGATATAATTTTAGACAAATTTCGAAGTTTAATTCGATAAATAATTTTATCGATTTCAACAAGTATTTTTATATAGACTTATACAGAATCGCAACTGTTATTTGTTAGTGTACCGTCGTTATGTTATTAATTAAAATTTAAACAATTTTTATGTCGTCATATGGGATGTGGTGATCTAAATCTGATCAATTTATTATAAAAACAATCAAAAATCGCAAAAAAAAAGTTACATATTACCCGAGCTTAAAACTTTTCCTCTATTAAGTCATTGTGAAACACCTACAAATGACAACACTAACTCGATATTCGAAATTCATCGGATAACATATAATTGTTATTGATTTGGGTTTTGTGTTTTTGTATTTCGTTAAATTTAAACTGTTATTGTCGAATGAAAATTATAATCTATGTTTAATATTTCTTTTTCAACGAAGAATGTAATTTCGATCCGGCCGGTGTATTGTCGACATTCGCGGGTTGCGGTTCTTTAGTACCGGGAGAGCTAATTACCTGTAAACCGAGAGTCATTGGTAAAATTTGTAATGAATGCAAAGAATTATATTGGAATTTGCAAACTAGAAATCCAGACGGGTGCGAAGGTATGATATTTTATATATATATATATATGGATTTACGCGGGCTCATTTGTATTGTTTTTAACATTTCATATGTATTTGATATTTACTTCAGAATGCCAATGTGAAACAAATGGAACAGTCGGCAGAGTGGGAACGTGCAATACGAAATCTGGCCAGTGTATATGTAAACCGTACACTACATCTCGTAGATGCGATCAATGTGACGATGGGTTTTATAATCTTTCTGACGACAACTTATTCGGTTGTACTGGTAAGTTTTCGTCCAAATTAATTAAAACAAAGCGCTACGGTCGTTACCTTTTATCGGACTAGAAACAAGAGGAGAAAGTGTCATACTCATTTACCGAACGTAGACAAATCGATGGTCAACTGCTTTCTCGAGCAGGATAAAATGACAGTTATGTTTATTGAATAACCACGCATGTCGTTCGATATTTGACCACCATTTTCCTTTAGCAATATTCTTCGTAGCGCAAAGTAATCGAAAAACTCGATATCTGTTTCCTCTTGCCAAATGACCGAAATATCTAATCTTTCATTACCTCTTCACTTGGTAATCCATTTTGGGATTTAACGTATTTTTAACCGTAAAACTACGCTCCTGTTATATATATATATATTTTTTTATCAGTTCCTGTAAGTTTTTTCACAATTTTTTGATAAATAAGTAAATCTCATCTAGGATTATTTTTGTGTAAATTATTCGCTTATATTTGTCAGTATTTTACCTCGTATATTAATCAATCGGTCAATCAATCAATATATTTCATTAATGAAGAAAGCTGTAGAAATAATAAAACTGTCGAGCAACTATTTGAGACGGTGAACTAACGGCTTAATCTAAATCTACTACGTTATTGTATAAACTCACGTCGAAGTACTTCCATGTATTATACAATTAGTAACATTGAAAAAATGCCGATAACAAACTAATTTTGTTTTCTGGCTTTGTTTAGCTAAAATGTTGTTTTTGACGAATCTGCATTTATTAGAAGTCTGAACTAATACAGAAACCTATTATTTAAAAAGAACAACATCTACTGTACTAATATCATTAATAGTATGTTCAGGATATCTCATTTTCCCACAAAATGGAAAATTGCTAAAATTATCGTGTTACCAAAACCAGGTAAAGATAATAGTAATATCAATAATCTACGGTCAATTAGTCTGTTAACAAACTTAAGCAAGATAGCTGAAAAGGTCATCTTGTACAGGCTACGAGCTCACTCGGATTTCACCAGCTAGCCCGAATCTCAAGAAACACACCGGAATACTGTTAATCGATGTTGAAAAAGCTTTCGATACAGCTTGGCATGATGGAGTATTATACAAAATGATTAAATTCATACTTAAACCATAGAACATATTACGTTACCAATTATTTCGAAAAATCGTCAATTAAAACACTAAATGCAGGTGTTCCTCAGGGGAGTATACTCAGGCCTTACTTGTTCCTAATATTAATGAATGACCTTCCAGAAGTGCCTTTCGTTAGTACTGCGTTGTATGCTGATTATCTTGCCTTATATGTATCTTCTTATAGGACAGATACAATATATAACCGATTGTAAAAGGCTGCAGTTACAATATCTAAATATTACAACAGATGGAACTTAAAATTGAATGAAGAAAAATCAGAAGCAATTCTATTTACTAGAAGACGACCACTACCTCTAACTGAAATAACAATAAATTCAAAAAGAATTCCTTGGATCTAACAAGTTCGGTATCTAGGCGTTATCCTAGATAGCAACTTTCAATAACCATATTACATTCGCGATAGAAAAAGCGCATAAAGCTATGCACACACGTTTTCCATTATTTAACAGGAAATCGGGTCTCAGTTATGTAAATAAAAAATTAATTTATACGACTGTTATACGCCCTATATTAACATATGCTTGCCCTGATCATCAGTGTCTTATAGTACATATAGGAAATTACAAGTAGTTCAAAATCATTGCTGCAGAATTTCGTCGAATGCTACGCGGTATACTAGAATTTCTAGTCTACACGATCATTTAAACATTCCTTATATATATTCATTTATTAATAAAATATAAAAAAATTTATGAAAACTGTAAAATTCATCAAAATAAATTAATTCGGGTAATAGGGAATTACAATATGGAACACCTACGCATACGTCATACTAAGTATAAGCATCGTAGATTAAAACACAGCTTCTTGTAATTATCAACTTATTGTTACTATAAATATTTTAAAGTTAAATTATTTCTAAACATTGTTTTTTGTCTTATTAATTTATTAATTTTTGTTTCCTCAGTGTGTCTGTTTTTTTTTTGTAGTTTTTTTTTTCATATTTTCCTACATTATTTTCGTTAAATAATTTCAAAAGTATATTATAAGTTTTGTAATTATACATATTTGGAGTTGCTAAGGTTTATGTTGTTGCATTTCCTGTGTCACTGTTGTAATTCGTATTACCTTCAATGACTACAGGAGAGCACTAAATTTATCAACCACAAGGTATTAAAAATGAGAATTACTTTTTAATAAAACTTTTTAATAAAACCCGAAACTATAAAAATAAACGATTATAACGTGCATGCATACGAACGGAAGAAAAGAGAGACCGAGACGCGCGTGCATACTCGGGAAACGTCAGGTTGACGACTAACTTTGTTTACTTCGTCCGGAGACTACTACGGTTCGTATCGATAGTTCGCTTATCGATATTAATATAATTAATTGCTTATCGATATTGATATAATTAATTACTTTAATATTTAATTTGTGGCGGTTATGCCGCTACATAAACTCCCCCCCAATGGAGTCCGAACCTGTGAGGACTAAAGGGCGAATACAAAAAAAAATAATAAAATAAAAACTAGTAAATATAAAATTTTTTTAAAAAACATAATAATAAGAACGTAGTACCCATAAGCACAACATGTTATGTTCTTAACATTGCTCGAGATAAATTGATTAATGAATAAATGATAAGATTAGTCGCCATCTGTGGGATCTCTTGATGATCATATACCGTTTTCCTGGAGATCCTCAAGGTACCGGGTTGCTAGGCGTACGGCTCGTCCTCTTTGCATAACCTTCTGAGTACCCAGTCTAGCTCTGGTTTCAGTTGACTCATCCCTGGCAGATTGATCAATTAACGTTTCTGATATATTGAGATTCGGAGACGACTTCTGGACACCATCGGGATTACTTTGGACATATGCTGGTTTAATTCGGTCAATGTGAATCCTTTCCGGTTTGTCATTTCGCCAAATCTGGACATTATGGTTGTCGCGATCTATAATGCGAAACGACCCTTCGTACGGTGATCGCAACAAATGTTTATGGGCACCAGTGCGTACGAAAACATGGGTGCACTTTTGGAGCGTTTCTGGTACCCACACGGCTGGTCGCTGGTTTCTCTGCCACGGACCTTAAAGCTTGATACACGGATTGATAGATTCGATTCTGTGATGGAACTTCACGACGACTTTCGAACAGGTCACAAGGCAATCGTAATGAAGTAGCTAGTGTAAGCTCTGCTGGAGAGTATCCTTCGTCTTGAATTGCCGTACGTAAACCCAATAAAACAAACGGTAAGCGAGCTATCCAATCTTCCTCTTCCGCGCACTTTAGTGCCGCTTTTATAGTATAGTCCGATGAAGGCGCTCAACTTTTCCATTGGCTTCAGGGTTATATGCTGTAGTTAATTTATGCGTTATTCCGAATTCTTTAGTTAATTCCGAAAATAAGATCGAAGTGAACTGAGCACCTCTGTCTGTAGTTAGCGTCGCTGGCATGCCGTACCTCGACAGCCATGACTCGATAAAAACGCGTACGATAGTTTCTGTTGTTATATCTTTGATGGGTATTGCTTCCAGCCAACCTGTTGCTCTGTCGACCATGGTAAACAAATATCGGTATCCGCGAGCTGGCGGTAACGGTCCTACAATATCGCAGTGTACGTGCTGGAAGCGGGAAACTGGAGCGAACGTTCCATATGGTGATTTAATATGTCGATGCACTTTTCCGCATTGGCAGGGGATACACGAACGGCACCATTGTCTTATATCCCGTGCCATTCCTTTCCAAACGAATCTCTTCTGGATATCCGCGAGAGTTCGTTTTGCTGATGTGTGAGCTAAAGTGTGGATCGCGTTGAAAATTTCGCGTTTCAATACGTCTGGGACAAACGGGCGTTTCAGTTGTTCGACGTATATTGCTATTCCATCGAACTGAGCTGTTGATAACTTGAGATTTGAATTTGTTGAATTTAATATTTGTTGTAATTCTTCGTCGTTTCTCTGCAACTTACCAAAATTTTGAAAAGAAATGTCCGGTGCCTGCGCTATCGCGTCTAACCTGGACAATGCATCCGCTACTGTATTTACGGTTCCTTTTACATAAGTGACTGATGACACGTACTCTCCTATAAACGACAGATGTCGAGATTGTCTATGAGACAATTGATCTGATTTATGTTGTAAAATATTTGATAAAGGTTTGTGATCGGTACGAATTTCTATCTCCCGACCCTCCAATAAATCTTTATATTTCCTTATCACCGAATATACAGCTAAAAGTTCACGGTCGAATGTAGAATATTTTACTTGAGCTGTTGATAATTTTTTTGAAAAAAATGCTAACGGTAGTAAACTTCCAACCTGAACTTGGTGTATTGCTCTTCCCACCGCGCGACTCGATGCATCTGTATAAATAACTATTTTAGCGTCTGTTAATGGATGTGCTAACGTAACAGCATTAACTAACGCTCTCTGTGCTTCATTAAAGCTCTCCGTGGTATTTATATATAAGGCCCTGATGCCAAACACGGTCGAATGCTTGCGCGATGTCGAGAAATACCGCAGTACAGTATTTTTTTTCTTCGAACGCTTTTTCTATTACTGACGTAACTCGATGTACTTGGTCGATAGTGGAATGCTGACTACGGAATCCAAATTGGTGACGCGGTATATACGTTAACGGTTTAAGACGTTTAAGGAGCAGTTTCTCATATAATTTAGAGATTGTCGGTAATAAAGATATTGGCCTATAAGATGTTACTTGTTCCACAGGTTTTCCTGGTTTTAGAATCATGATAATCTACGCAGTTTTAAAGCATCCAGGTACATGTTCAAGTCGAAGTGAGGCGTTAAAAATGTACGCTAGTAGCACAATTCCTTTTTTGGATAATTCTTTCAGTATTGTAGGAGATATTTCATCTATTCCTGGTGATTTTTTTGGATTCATATGATCTATTTCTTTTGCGATTTCAAATGGTGTCACGTATTTTATTAACTGATAAGGTAATTGTGTATCATTACATTTTAGCGATGACTGAATGTTGTGTGGCTGAAATATCTTTGACAGATGTTTAGCAAAATAATTCGGCTTTTCCGTCTTCTCGTCGTATCCAGTTTCCTGTTTCGTCTTTCAGAGGCGGAATTCTGGTTACTGGTCTTTTAAATCTTCATTTATTTATATATTAAATTAATTATTTGCATATTAAATTTTAATGTAATTATTTACACATTCATTAATTATCTACGCAGCTGTCAACGTATTTACAATAACGTGGACTTTTTTCATTCTTTTTATTGTTCATGCTTTTTAAGGAGTTTTGCTGCAACTTTTTTTTCTATTATATATATATATATATATATATATATATATCTTGTACTGCCGATTATATCTGTTCTCGTATTATTAATTTTAGTCGTTCTAAAGTTGCTACTTCTTTGTTACATTTTAATTCCGAGGGAAGAAGTTAAGAATAAAATTCTGTCGGTGCATAACGGAAATTTACGATTATGAATTTTTGAAATAAATTTCGCGCGTCATTCTAATACGTAATCGATGTTTATAAAGTGTGGACGATTTCTTGACAGATTGCGATTGTGACATCGGCGGTTCGATTAACGCGATATGCGATAAGATAACCGGTCAGTGTGCTTGTCAGGCCAGAATCAAAGGTAAAACCTGTCGAGAGCCCGTATTAACGCACTATTTCCCGACGTTGCATCAATATCAGTACGAAGTGGAAGATGGCCGAACATCGGGCTATACGCCGGTACGATACGGTTTCGACGAAGATGTCTTTCCCGAATATTCGTGGAAAGGTTACGCTGTATTCTCCCATTTACAGGTTCGATATTTTTCGATATTTTCGATTTAGTGTTGTTCTGTACTTAGAAAAATTCAAAAATATGTTTAAGCAGTCATTAGATAATATCGCATTTTAAATATATATCATGTTAAAAACAAGTAAATAACATTAACCACATCTTGAAATAACGTAAAAAAAAACGTTAAAAATATTTTTAACACAACGGAAACTATAACGGAGGATGTAGCTATAAGCGTAATTGTATATGTATATATATGACTGCAAGCGTGTGTGTATAGGCAAATATGCAAATGAATATACATTTACATTTGCGTATAAATATGTAAATGTATATATGTGTGTGTGTGTTACACATACTTGTATGCTTACTTACGTATCATATATACACGTATACCCATATGTATAATATTTCAAGTATATATATATATATAACATATTACTTATATATGTATGTATGTTTTGTTGTGTGTGTGTGTGTGTGTGTGTGTGATAAGGTAATCAATAATTGACGATACGCTGATGATAGTGCTGTAGTAAGCTGTTCTAAGTTAAGGTTGGAAACCGTCGTGCAGAGAGTGGAAAATAAATCCATAGAGGGCGGACTGAGTATTAAAAAGCAAAAGTCGTGATAACTGACAAATACGGAAATGAAATACTAATTTTAAAGTAGTTATTGTTTCATCTATCTGATGTTAGTGATGGCCTCGATCAAATGCGGTTAATGACCGGGATGAGTCTGCACGAACGGTTGCTAACTGCTCCAGACAAAATGAACTGGAGATATACTGTCAAAGCTTCAATTTCATAATCTTACAACACTCTCTAAAGTGTGAAATGGAAATTTATATATATATATATATATATATATATATATATATATATACATATTTCTCGAATTAGGCCATCTAAGGACCACGTGAAATAATTTATGCACGATTTATGGTCTTTCTCTCCAGCCAATACTTCTTTATCCTCTGCCGATGTTCTTCTTTTCTTTCATCTATCCATATTACGCCAGTTTTTTTCTTCTGTCTTTCTTTGAAACTTTCGAAATTTTCAATTTTCTTTCTAAATAGTTCTCTACTCTGGACTTCTTCTTCTTCTTCTTCTATCTTCATTTCTTCTAAGTCCTTCGTAACTTCTACAAACCAGCTGATTCTTGTGCACTGATTTTTATTTAAAAAATCGAACATTTTTCGGATAATTTTCGGACTCCATTCTTTTAAGATGATCGTAAAATCCGAATATAACGATTTATCTATGTAAGTAATCACGAAGAATAACAATTAAAATAATAAATAGGTTATAAACGCGCGAGAGTATAATTTTATATTTAAACTCTTCTAGCACCCTACCATACTCATAAGTGAATATCTTCAGAATTCCAGATGAATAGTCGAATTCATTTTCCGTCATATTGTAAAATAAAATTGTTTTTGATTTTTAATAGGCGATAAAAGATTTAAAAATGTATTAAAAGGGTACAAGATAAAAGAATATAGACACGTAAAAAGATAAAATAACATATTCCTAAAACAAATGTTCTTACGTATATATATATATATATATATATATATATATATATATATATATATATATCGCGGTGACATAGTTGTTAGGTGTTGCAGAATGTAGACAAAAAATGAAATTTATAAGGTTATATCGATATGGAAAGGATAATAGCGGATTTCTTCCAAACCGTAATCCGCATACGTTAGTGATAAATGTTTTTTTTTTTTTTTTTTTATTTACATGGTGATAAATACTTATTTCATCAGTAAATGTTGATGATATACAGCTATCGAGCTGTATCGACGTGTAGTAAGGACCTAGATGGAATTTATTCGGTTAAAATCGTCTTATAAACCATGATTACATTTTGATTGTGTCATTTTTTTCCCCCCTAGAACGAAACATTGCATTTAATAATGATTTCGAAATCTTCGATTTATCGTCTAATATTCAGATATATTAACACGAACGAGCATCCGATATTAGGCACTATTTCAGCGATGCCCGAGGATCCGAATAATATCGACACAGAACAGAAATTCCAGGTACTATTTATTTATATTTATATTCGACGATTTGTTAATAAAACTAAAAAAAAAACAACAAAAAACCAAAACATTAAACATTATTCTTTAAACAGCGTGAAATGTAGTGATTTTAAAAAAATAAATAAACAACAGTTTGTGCTGTTCGCGGTGTGATTATTAATATTAACATTAAAAAAACTTTCGGTCGATACCGCGTCACTATTATTTTCAAAATGGTGACGCGGTATTTTAATAACAAAAAAGTAGTTAACATCACTAAAGTTTTATATATAAAAATACCACAAAAAAACAACAAGAAAAAAACCCAAAACAGATTGTAAGAAAATGCTTAATTTAGATGTACAAACGGATTTTATAATCAAATCTGTTTATTAACTTTCATATTTTTTATAATATCGTACATCTAAATAAGTATTTTCTTACATTTTTTTTCTTTTATATTTTTTATAAGTTATCTGTATTTTTTTATTTTATTTTTTTACGTGCACTTTATCATGACTTAATAGTTGAAACGCTTTGTGGTCTTTTTATATATTTATGATTGTAACTATTTTTCGTTGTTTATTTATTTATTATTATTTGTTGCATGTATACATTTAATTTGCCGTTTTTGCATTATCTTCGATTTTTGAAAAACTTTTTTTTTTCTTAAAACCCTATATATAGTTTTTTTTTAAATTTATGTAAATTGTGAATTCATTTTTTGTAATTTCTTCAATTGTGATAATAATTATAAAATGTGTACGAACATTATTATTATTTTTTTGTTAATGAATATATTTAGCCAAACTAAAATGTATAAAAGAAAAATATGCTTTTCAAAAAATTAATACGCGTGAAAAAAAAAAGACGGTAGATATGCATCGTTTTACGTTGTAAGTGTAAGGAAAGAACGGCTAGAATGCAGATATATGATTTCGATTACAAACTTATATTAGTATATTTTCTATAATTAATTTCCTTAATTCAATAGTATAATACAGAAAAATTCTAACTCAACGTTAAATTTAATATATTACAACTATTTTACAATGGATATTTAAATCGTTACACCTTGTACAGTTTTCAGTAGCTGTGTAATATGTTGTGACCGCGAATGTACCGTTATGAAAATTTTATGTAAACCGTTTGTTAGGGAAAAATTTAATTTCTTCACGCGTTAGTTTTTTCAATCTATTTTAAATTCTCGTATATAATTTATTAAATTGTTGATTATCGCGTGTTAGTTTCTTAATAACAAATATTTCCAGCTATAATGTCGTTACATACTAGCGCTGTTTTATAATTTACCGTTATGTAGATTCAAAATTATTTTATTGTGATTTTATCAAACGAGTTTAAAACGTTTACATATATTCTTTCTTTAATAGGTTTTGTTTAAACCCACGAGAACGCCGGCCTTTGTTACCGTCGCTGGAATTACCGGTAACAATCCCTCACCGTTTGTCTTGAATCCGGGTGGATGGCTTTTCAAAATATCAAGTCAAAGCGGTTTATTTTTGGTTAGTTCTTCCGTGTAATAGTTATTTTAAAATATTCCGTTATTCAATATCCACGTAATCCGAACTTTATTTATACTTTTTATTTTTTTTTTACGAGGCGGCAAATATATATATATATATATATATATATAATATAATATAACGTCACATAATTCCACGATTTTATAATATAAGCGTATAATTATGCGCGTGAAAATACGTTTATAAAAGCTGAGATATTTGCAATGTTTTCTAGTTTTTATTTACATTATATTCGCGATAATTTACAACTAATTAATTCTGTTTAGAGACTTCACCAGTTGATGCAATCTTGTAAGCTAAACGTTCTAAATAATTTTTTTGGTTTAAATTTAATTAACGTAATTAAAGTTTGAAAAGTTATAAAATTAAAGGTTACACGTTAAACATTTGTTAATTGCGAGTAAGTTGATGTGTTTCTAGTGATGGAAGTACTCGACTACTGGAATCGAGTAGTAACAGATTATTAAAAGAATCGACTGTATTCGATTCTTTATACTGATGCTGAGTACTGAATATTAGGTACTCATTACTCGCAGTCGTATGAATCGTGAATACTATTAAAATAGAATTTTCTTAGTATGCTTATCAATGTGTTTCAAAATTGATCATTATATAAATTTTGATAAAAATTTTAAATTTTACTTAAATTTACACATTCCTAGATACTCAACCCTTATCTTCGATCATTTAGATCGAATGATTTTCTCGAATATTTTTTATTCATCATTAATGTATAATTTACTGATTAAACATCCCAACTTAGAGTAGCTTTATTAATAACTTTTTATCATATTGTAACGTTTAATGAATATCTCGTGTTTTTTTAAACGTGAATGAGCATTATTTCTAGTAAAATTTTCACGTTTCGACGTTTTATCCATAAATTTGAATAAAAAATTTGTATAAAATTCTTTTTTTCCCCTTAATTTCAAAATGATCGCACGTGTATGTAGCAGATATTTAGTGTTTAAATTGCTGTTTTATGAACAATATATCATATTTCAGCTAACAGATTCATTACTTAGTAGTATTCACAATTCGTTAGTGTACTACTCGCACTCGTGCATGTTAAGCTGTAAAATACTCAGTACTCATTAAAGTAATCGATTCTAAAAAGTACTCGATTTCTGATAGTATTCGATTTTGCGCACCATTCAACATCATTATTCGTTATCGAACGTCGGGCTAACATTTTACCAATTCTTTTTCTGTCTAATACGTTTCGAAACAGTTAAGTTATACCGCTACGTCACTTGTTATTCTTTTGATTCCTGGCGATCTCTTTGTCACGATCTTGCCTTGTGTATGAATATGAAGTGTACTGTATTTTGTTGCAGGCGACGCATTATGTATGCGAAATATTTTTATTTTCTGCGCTCAACTTCTTTTACTATTTCTTCACATTTATTTTATCGATTTAATACGTGGCAGTTTTGTATTTTGTCCGTCCATTTTATTGTATTATAGCCACATTTCGACGTCCTCTTAACATCTTCTCTAATGTTTACATTGATATCCAACTATCAACGACATTTTATCAATCTTAATTTTAATTTTTGTTCGCTTAAAGAATACAAAGAAACCGAAACAAAATTACCTTGATTACTGAATGCTAAAGGATACAAAGACAAATTTGGCCTGGAATAATGTAATTTCACTTGAGATTACCTAAAGACAATGAATTTGAAGAAGAAAAGCCCACATCGACAACCAATGGGCTCTACTTCAAACCGTATTTTTAAGCGAAGCGAAACAGTATCTCAAGCCGGAGAAAAAATCGAGAAGGATTGGATCAATAAAGAAATAATAAAATTGATAGAAAAAATACGATCTCTGAAAAACTGTCGAACACAATATCAACAACTTAATCGAGAAATCCGTAGGAAAATTAGAGAAGCGAAATCGGAAAATTTCAGAGAAAAATGTGAGGAGATAGAAAGTCTTTAAAAAAAAACCACGATGTAGTCAATCTTCATAAAAAAAGTTAAGGAGGCGGCTGGTTTGTTTCACTTTTCGAGGCAATCTTGATAAACCAATAACAAAAGAAAGTGATATTAAAAAACAATGGGAATCATACATTAGTCAGCTCTTCAATTATACGCGTGTTAATCAAACACCAATTGATGATCCTGTTTCAAAATCCTACCAGGTGAAGTAAAGAAATCTTTAACGATGGCAAAGTTACACAAAGCTATTATGAAGTTCCGGTTGAATTGTTGCAAACGCTATGATTTTTTTGTTTTATTTTTATTTTTTTTACAATTACCGGATTTATACTTTGAATTTATACTTTAACGATTTTATGTTTATAAATATTTTTTTTTTTTTTACCGTTATAGTAAAAATAATGATTTTCTCGATCCCGTTCACATGTTAATGATATTACAAAATTAAAAAATAATTTTTATCATTTTAGTAATAAGACATAATTATTTTTATAATTATAATTATTGAGAAAAAAAATTATTTATTTTGTATTATTCGCTGTATTTATTTTTATCTAATTTTTTCTTTTCGTAATTCGTTTATGTAGGATTATTTCGTTATTATTCCCGCGGAATATTACGAAGCTGATTTATTAGTTTACGAAGTAGTAACGCCTTGTCTTACTAATACAACCGGACTATGTCGTCATCATCAATATCCGTTATTGGAAAAATTTGATAAGGTGAACGGTACCGACAGTTACATATTGACCGATGATATTAAAGAACCTCCTAAGAGATATTTAAACGATATAAAGGTATGATATATATAATATATATATATATATTCAGTGTGTCACTGCGTACGTGTGTGCTCATAAATGTACATAATAATTACCTTTCATTCAGTAGCCGTCACTCTAATTAGGGTATCGTGATTAATCTTAGTCCATTGTCGAAATAATAAGTTTACGCCAGGCCGACAGTTGTACTCAATTAAAAGTCCTGTCCTTTGTCGACCAACATCTGTCCACCGTGTTGGTACACGTGCCGCTGGTCGTTTACCGTTTCATCAGCTTCTCTAATTATTCTTGATATGTCTAAAGAATTTCATCATTCTTGTGGAAAGAATGAGTCTTTGAGTGGTGCCAATTTCCTGTGTAAAACAGACTCATTCGTCTGTTTTGCTGTCCACGGTATCCTGAGGAGCCACCTCCAACACCGCAACCCAAAGGAGTCAATTCTCTTTTTATCGGACTTTTTCATTGTTCACGTTTCCAGTGCGTATAGTAGAATTGAAAATATGAGCGTTTGGACTAACTTAATTTTTACGTGTTTGCCTAAGTGGAGTTTTTTTTTTTAAATACGCGCAACTGTTTAGAAAAACAATAAGTGCGTTTGCTCAATGAGCATAGCTTATTGAGATGTAAGGAGAAGCGTTCCAACGAGCGCACTCCTGATAACAATATACATAGGCCAGCGGCGCTTTAATCTTCTGTTGCCTGGTAATCGACGTTCTGCCAAGGCCGATATAAGGACATTATTATTGCAGGTTAGCTTGTTGTGGGATTTTTTGTATCTAGTCTTCACAACCTCTGCTATTATTGATACGTTCAAATCTCGATGGATGATTTTATTTGATACGAACCACGGAGCATTAATTATCTCCCTTAAGATTTTTCACTGCGTGCTTTGTATGCGCTTCATATTTGATGGCTTGCATGAACCCGACAATTCTGATTCATACAACCAAGTTGGTTTTAATTACTATATAGAAGGACTCTCTTTTAAGGGAACGTGCGTTTATGCTCTTTTGTTTTGAACGTGCAGATCTTTTTTTGCTCTTTGAGTTTTGCTCTTTGCGCAATGAATGAGCACAACTCCCAGTGCACGAATGTACAGGGTGATCCAGAGAAGACGGACAATTTTGTTTTTTGACTAGCGCAGTTGGTAACAGCGCTACAATGCAAGCAGCGTGCTCCACATTTAGTGTACGCACGATAGATTCGTTTTTGTGTCTATGGGTATCCTATAACGAGAAGGAGCGCGCGTTTTGCGTGGAACGTTATTTTCGACCTGAGTCGATCACGATAGTGTAGAGTTTCGAAAAGAATTAAAATATACACGGTGTAAACCTGTACGATCTCATAACTCAGTTTCAAAGTGGGTTGAAAACTTTCGGATGACAGCTTCTGCAACGGATAAAAAAGCCAATGGAACGCACCATATCGAGATGATATACTCGTTTCTGCTTCTCTCACTTCGTCGTCATCTAGGTTGTACATGGATCCATTTTTACTCGTACATATTTTGTATCAACCGACTGATACTCGACCCTTCCACTCTCGTGTGATGTTTCGCGTTATTAGTCCCACATTTATTATATATTATATAGAAGAAGTGAAAGAATATAATTCTGCACCAGTCTTTTTTTTTTTATTTCAAAATTTCGCGACAGTTCATGTTCAATTAGCACGTACGTTTTGTTGCTGATATAAAACTGTTAAATAATGTTTCATCTAACATTATCAATTGTCTTAGCATAATCTACAACACGAAGCATACCTGGTACATATCAGAATATTTTCTTACCAGTTATCTTATAATTATCAGTTAACTTCTTGTTCGCTTTCCTAATATAAAATTTGTTCTGGTGATGTATCCGGTATTAAGAACGCTTTAAAACTTTCTTAAATTATGCAGTATGAACAAGTATTAGTAATATTCTACGATAGTTTGCGCAATCTTCTATATGTTCTTTCCTGTATATTTGCAGAGCTATATCTGGGATTATTTGTATTCCACGTTTCTGCGCGTATTCTATACATTTTATTATACATATATACCTGTGTTTGTGTGTGTACGTGTGTATATATAACAATTAGAAAATAGGTGTTTGCATTTAGAATTACGAAAAAAATGTCTAATATATTAACGACCGTTGTTTTTTTTTTTTTTGTTTTGTTGAATGGCAGCACTTACAAATTTTGAACCTTCGAAAAGTTCCAGAATTGTCGCTTAATCAACGCGAACTAAATTTCGATGTACGGATTACTAAGAGAGGACCTCACGTTTTTTTGGTAAATTATTTTAGCAAAACGACCGATGATGATACCGTCACGATACCGTTGATAGTCGAAATCGGAGATAAATCACAGAGAGGTTTCCTATCGTTATATCCGTGCCAATATACGATGCTCTGTCGTAAAGTAGCATTAAACAAAGACGGACGAGCAACCGTATTCAATTTAGACACCGATTACGTCAAAGCCACCTTAAAAGTATGAACTTTTGTTATTAACGATGACTAATTTTAAACTTACTTTACGGGGATTAATTTCATTACAATTATATGGTCTATTTGATACATCGTCATGTATTTCGTCAGTTTTTCGAGGAAAAAATTTCAAAATTAATCGTAGAAATATATCAACAAATAATAACGATAAAGGACACTAAAAAGTCATTGAATTTTTAAAATGATTAATATAACATTTAATGAAATAAAATATATACTTATTATTTATCTGCTTAAGTAATATCTAACGCATCAGAGATTGATAGTTAGTCATGAGGATGGCAAATTCAAATATTATAATATACAGACTGAAGTTTCATCGAGTATCCTTGAACTTGTACCTCCTATCTGCAGAAGATTTTGCCAATACCATCACTGCAACTTTTTTTCAGAGCTTATGGTTTTCCCTTTAATTGTACATTAATGATTTATAAAATGTTATACAATACTTGAAGGTATTATTATACGCTGATATCCGAAATTATTTAAAGAAATAAAAACCATCTTAGACGATACACAACTACAGAAGGATATGGACAGTTTTGAATAATATCTTATTAGTTACCGCATTCAAATGTAAAACGGATGTCATTTATACACAAATTTCTACTGATTCTACGTGTCATGTAGATAGTATAAGATTTACACGAGGGACTTGGGAGCTGTTTTATTACATGTAAAATTTACTCGAAAATTTCACACAAACGTACATTAAAGTAGGAGTTAACGTTTCGAAATGCTAATAATTTAAAACTTATTGACGTGAGTTTAATTCTACGTACTTATTTAGTACATTTCTGATTGGTAACCCGGCATCTAATGATTTCATAAAGAATTGAAGAGTTAAAAAAAAAACAATCTTTGAAATTTAAATTTCTACTACGAAAAAATTGTTCTACAGTTTTATACGAATAGTTTACAAGGACCTGACAAAGAGAATGTAGTAGTTCGTTTTCTGAATAGTTTGATCCGTGTTAACATAAACTGAATTAAAGAAAAAAAACATCTCGAATTAGAAGGGTTTTCACAATCATCCTAGGAAATTCTTTAAAATTATTAAGAATTTAATGACCTGAAGTTTAGTTGTCCGATCTAAATAATAATATTTGCGCTAACGTGTATTGTATCTGTGCGTGTGAATTTACATATTTATACGAGCCTGTAGTAATAATTTCGTTTTGTACGCGTGTGTTAAATATCTAAACTTTTTTAAATTCATTTTTTTTTATTTTCTCGCACGTGTAAAAACTGTTCCTTTTTCTTTTGCATTGCAAATATGTAAATATTAGAAACAAAAATTATATAACGAATACTACATGTTAAGATGCACCGGTCGAAAGTAATGACTAGAGAATTTTAAAGGCGAAGAATAGTTATAGAATGGAAATTTTAAAATTTCAAATTTTAAAAAATGAATAACCAAAATCGACAATATGCTCGTAAAACGATAAAGAAAGGAAAAAATTAAAATTTCTCTTTAAAAGTTTTCGTATACTTTTATATTGAAAAATTCGTTCTCATCTTGAAATAATTCACGTTCGTGCTGAAATAAAAACATTTTCTAAAAGCCATTTCTTCGTCGTTCAAGTATGAAAATGTCGAAATCTATTGAAACGCGCCCTAAAATACGTAATAATCGCCGAAATTAAAATGAGATACACATGAACCGAGACTATAGCAGCAGTCGTTTACTTGTTTATTATAAACACAAAATTTTAATTCAATTTTAAAAAATAAACAACAAAAAAAGGAGTTAAAATCATTAAAAATAACTGTTCGTTTTTTATCGACAAGGGACGTTTAAGTCTTTGCGAGGAACTTTTTCATACTATCTTCTAATCGCTTCATTTTTTTGCACTTAAAAGTTTTCGTTATAAAATAAATTCTACACATATATACATATATATATATATAAAATTTAAATTTAAATAGGTACAATCTTGACCGTTAAATTTAATAAGTGCCGGTAAATCCTTAATTGTAGTAATAACGTTGATTTAACCTAATACATAAAATTAGATCGTTAAATATAATGAATGGTTTATACTTAAGACGTCGGTATCAGAGCTGAATATCTAGCAGCTGTCCTTCACATTTATATGAGTATAAAAACGCCCCCTCATTTATCTAAACAAACTCCATAATGACATTGTTGACGGTACCCATTTGAAGGTTCCGAATGAATATCATCATTACGTAAATCACCAAAGTTATTTTGACGTCCTTGCATCATTTATCGTTTAGAGCGGTTCTATGAAATGTATAAAATGAGTTATATAGCGATTGTCGTTATTTTTTCGGATAATTAATATACTATTTACAAGATGTAAAATTATACCGTGGAATTATAAACTCGCGACGTACATTCAGCGAGAAGAGAGTCGGAGAAATATAAAAATATTTATTAAATTTTTAATAATTCAGTTATTGCTTTGTTAAATATTTAACGTTATTAATTATTTTCGTTATTTAAACAGAACGATGAGTCCGAAACTATTTTCGGAATTGAATCGATTGCCGCTATACCGTATAACGAATGGCATTTGGATTACATTCAACCAAAACCGTCTTGCATCCGTAAGGATGGGGTGTGCATGCCATCGACTTATCTAACACCGCCGGATTCAAAACGGGTAATTTTTTTAACCTTGTATAGGGTCACCTAGAGATGACGGATGGTTTTGTTGTTTTTTGAATAACTCAAAAGCTACTCGTCTAAAATTTTTGAATGAAATTTTAAAAATAGGAAAGCGTGGTATTAGCTTTAAATCATTTGTGCAACACAATGTTCGACAGATGACCGTCTTAGATAGTAGGAGTTGAAGAAGTAAACAAAAATTATTCAATAGGCAGTTTTTTTTTTTACGATAATAATTTGAACATGTTAATGTCGAAGCCGTTTATTTGTGTCTGATACCGCGGGCAAGTTAATAAATTTTAAAGAAAAGCTGACGTAAAGAAAAATAAAATTTTAAATGTATTTAAAGTTTCCCCAAAAGGGGAACTGGACTCAATTAAATCGAATCGCATGTGTATAGAAATGTGTCTACATATAGATATTTAATAATAGCTTACATCGTATCATTGTTACGTATTACAGAGCAGGGTTTCCCGATAGTTGGTTAGATATTTACGAAGGGTCTGTCTATGAAATCTAAAAGTAAACTTAATTAGTTTTGAATCAGCAATACGAGTGAATAAATGAATGAATTAATAATAAATGGCGTCAGAAAAATTACGAAACTTTTATTCTGCCTTTTATCTTATTACCTAAGCTGATATTATAATTAGCACACGTTCCATTTATTCTATTGCAGTATGGTTTATTTTAAACACAAGCTTCCCTTCCTTATTTTCAGGTGCTAGTTGCACATGTAACTCGGTTTTCTTCTTGTTTAAGGTTAGTTCAAATTTGTTATACACCATTTGTAACATATTCTGTAATTCTTGTGAGTTGTGAGCTACCGCTGGGCTATACATATATATATATATATATATACGGTACGTTTCATGAGTAATGAAACTCGCTATAGAACGCATAAAAAATTGTAAAAATTTTATCAAAAAACTTTTTATTTAAAGTAGCACCATGTTTGCACGTTTTCTAACTTTCCCATGGCCTTTGAAAAATCATCTTTCGGAATTGAGTTTAGTATCTTCGCCACAGCCTCTTCGATAATCCTAAAAAGAAAATTGTTGGGGGTACTTAAATCTCTGGTAAGTAAGTAAGTGACTAAACACTGGAACCGCTTCTCTTGATAAAAACTAATTGATGATCACTGCAGTATGAGCAGGCGTGTTGTGCAATAAGGAAAAAATTCCTCATTACATCATCAGTCAATTAAAAATCAAGAAATCCCCAGGTATGGATAACATCTCATCTAAAATTCTTCAAGAGCTCCCGAAAAAAGCAATCTTATT
Source organism: Coronaproctus castanopsis (assembly GCA_032883995.1). NCBI lineage: Eukaryota > Metazoa > Arthropoda > Insecta > Hemiptera > Monophlebidae > Coronaproctus > Coronaproctus castanopsis. The sequence goes on along the minus strand of CM065052.1, from coordinate 104,956,712 downwards.
TCTTACATATATTTATAATTGCATTTTGAGACTTCTTCACTTTCCTGACCAGTGGAAGCTAGCTAAAATTATCGCGATTCCTAAGCTTGGAAAACCTCATGAGTACTGCAGTCTTAATATCTCTCGTTTCAAATGTAGCAAAAGTCTTTGAAAAACTTGTTTTACTTCGGCTTAAACCTATTTTTGATCGCGCTGCAGTCATTCCAAACTGGCAATTTGGATTTCGGAACCAGCATTGCACCTTGCAACAAGTTCAAAGGGTCACTCAAATAATAGAACGATCTTTCGAAGACAGTAAATTCTGTCCCTCGGTATTCCTCGACGTCGAAAAAGCCTTCGACCGCGTATGGCACGAAGGTCTCATCCACAAACTGAGCAGAATACTACCGTACAACTTCTGCGAAATACTGAAGTCATACTTGTACAAAAGAAGCTTCAAAGTTGAATTTAATGGACTCTTATCAAATCGTCATATGATTCAAGCTGGAGTTCCGCAAGGAAGTGTGGTCCGATGTTGTACCTAGTCCACTCTGCTGACACTTGTACGATTCCTTCGGTAACAATTTCTATGTTTGCAGACGATACTGCTCTTCTTTCAGTCAGTAGCTCTTACGAGATAGCAGTCAAAAATCTACAGTTAGCCATCGACAACATTTGCGACTGGGCCAAAAATTGGAAAATTAAATTAAATGAAAATAAATCTACCAGAGTAGATTTTTCTCTGCTTTCCGCCGGCTATATTCCGTCAATCGCGAATGGAAAGTCTATTCCGACTAGCGAGTCCATCAAGTACTTGGGGATGCATCTCGATCGCCGCTTGAACTGGAATCATCATGTCATAACCAAGAGCCAGGAACTTCGCCTTAAATTACGTAAGCTCTATTGGCTGCTTGGATACCATTCACCTGTTAGTTTAGCAAACAAACGACTTATTTATCTGTCTATTCTAATGCCCACTTGGTGTTATGGCATCCAACTCTGGGGCACCACGAAGAGATCGAACAGGCTCATTATTCAGAGATTTCAAAATAAAGCACTTCGCTTGATAGCTAAAGCCCCTTGGTATGTCCCCAATGCTTTGCTACATCGCGATTTAAAAGTTGTTAGCCTTCACGCCAGGAAGCACGCGGCAAAACTTTATGGACAACCGAATACAATTGTTGCTGAACTCCTCAATATAGAAGGAGACACTCGTAGATTAAGGCGCACTAAACCGCACGATTTATTATAACTTATTCTTTTATTTACATATTCATATTAAAATTTAGATTTATGTAAAACGTTAATTATAATCTTAGTTCGTGATAAGGCATTGGCCGAATTACCTTCGCTTATGTATTTTTCTATGTTAAATTTATTGTGTGTATGTCTTTGGGCAGTTCAATATTACAAATAAAAAAAAAAAACAAGTATGTACAAATTTTCATCCAAATCGTTAGGGTCGTTTTTGTGATAGCCAGGTGTATATATATACGCGTGTGTGTGTGATGCCTGGGCAACCCAGCTTTACTCGGTATTTTTTCGGGAAATATATTTAGGTGCGGATAACAAACCATTAATGACCATTAGATACATAAATATAACTACTTTAATTGTGTAAAATTTCGTTTCAAATTTCTGGAGTTATCACCAAATATGTCAGTTTTTTAACAAATCTCAATGGGGGGGGGTTAATATATTTTGGAAATTGATTCTAGAATTTTTCGAGGCGATTTTTTCCCCTAAATATTTTCATTCGATATCTTGAACTGAAACAGTACCCGAGATATAAAACTTTAATCGTATTTACTAACACATATGCAGTAAAAGCAAATTTCTAAACTTATAACATTCGAATGGTTAAAATGCTATCGAACTGAAATTTGTAACTTACATTTAAATGAGTATCAAGAGAAAGACGGTAAAAAAATGTCAAAATTTCAAAAATTTTATGGGAAGTGTACTTTGAACTTAAAATTTTGGAATTCGTAATTTTCATGCAGGACATTTTTAATTGCTTCATAAATTACGCGTATGTGTACAAAATTTCATCGTTAGAACCGTTTCCGAAAAAATATAAACATATATACATATTATATAATTGCTCGTTTAATAGGATAATATATATGTATAAATACAATAATTGTTCAATAAGATTATATATACAGAATTACAGAATTTCTTCATAATAGCATTACAGTTATTTTTTCTATTTAAAATTGTAGATAGATTTCAAAACCGGCTCCGAATACAGAATATCTAAGACATTACCCAGTACGATATACGACAATACGACTGAATTAATCTATTTGGATAAAGACGATACGCTGTTAGATGCCAGCGGGAAGGTGCCGAAATCTGGTCCTTATGTATTCGTCGTTCATTATTATCAACCTAATTTTCCAGGTACAAGTTTGTTTCCTTGATTTCTGTATTTTTCCAGTCATTTGCTAATTAGATTTTATTTATTATGCATAATTTTTCTTTGTTAAATATTCATTCGACGTATGTTCAGTTAAAACTTCCAATCAAAATTATCCCAATTAGGGCCATAGATCGGAACAAATGAAATAAGCTGGGGAGGGCCTACGTTCAGCGGTGGACTGGTATAAGATAAATCATATATATTATATTCTACTTCATAGTCCGATCCCGGACGTTGACACAAACGCCACTACAGTCGACCTTCTGTTTTCCGCATCAGTTCTAATGTTTGTAGGCCGGTTAGTTTGTTTTTTTAATAATCGATTTATTGGTCTGGTCTGTCTTGTTTTCTTCGGCCTTCTATTTTTCCTGTGTATTAGGTTTCATCCATTCTTAGTTGTTCAAGAACTGACTTTAATAGTGTCCGATAGCACTTAATTTCGAAGCCCTCCAACTTTCCGAACCCAATGGTTTTTTTTGTGAACTTATTTTCCGATATTTTACAATATATCATTATCTTTTGTAAGTTTGGCTATCGCCCTCTTTTGCGTAAGCTCTTCTACTTTTTATTTCTCGATCGAAGTGAACTTTATTTGTTACACATGCTTCAAGATAGATCACTTCTTCTCTTATCAGTATGACTTTACCTAATTTATATATAAAATATTTGTGTGTGTAAAAATTTTTAGGAAAATATAATTTATAGTTTTTTATTCGAGTTCTTATTTTTTGAATGTTCGTTTCTTTTTTCATCCGGATTCAAAAGATGAATATCGTCGCTACAGCGAATTGTATTTGTATAGTTGCGTTATTGAAACTAGGATATTATCACGCATTTGTTTTTTTGTGTTTTTTAAATTTACTTTTGCAAATAATTTAACTAATGTAAAAACGTTCGAATTGCAGAATTCGAAATGAACGTTTTAATTCACAACGGTCAAACTTTCGAAGGGAAATTACCTGTGCAACATTGTCCGAGTAATTCCGGTTGCCGAGCTATCGTTCAACAGAAAGACGGCAATAACAAAATAGTTTATCTGACGGAAAATGTCTTCTTATCACTAACGGTTAATAGCTCGAATTTTCGTTTGTACTATTAAAAAAAACTTTATTATTTGTTTTTAAAATAATGTAATAATAATATTAATAATCGAATCGAATTTATTTAAACTTAGTTATACATTACATTGAAATCCTTTAGATGAAATCGCCTATGCGCGACATTGCGCGAGCGGCGGATTAAATATTTATGATAATTGTACGGTACTATTGCATTCATTCGTCTCATACACGGGCTTTCCTATACACACTCATCCACGTATACGAACACCCATACACAAACACCCATTTATATAATAAACTATATAACACACATCATAAATATATATACATATGCTTGTGCTAGACAAATGAATGCTGATACAATACAAAAATTTCAAAACAAAGTGTATTCTTGCATTGTCGATGTACTTTGTTACACAACCGGAATACGAACCTTCATAGACATCTTCGTGTTTTGTTCATCAAATAATTGAAAAAATTGCAATAAACCACGAAAATTTATTCCGATACCCAAATCCCGAAATAATACAACTTTTTCTGATGAACAATTTACATCATAGGCTTAAAAAAGTTTGTGCTATATATATATATAATATTGTGTATGTATATATATAAATAAATAATATTTAAAAAAAAAATCGATATCGGTTCCTCGCTTATCTATTATGCTATGAAGTCTGGTCTTCTCCCGTAGTATTTCGCTTCCGGTCGGATCGTCTTATATTTCATATTATTCTTTCCTGCGCTGCTTGTGCTCTTATTATGCTTCCAATGTTTGTTTTCGCGAAGGTCCATGTTTGTGACTCATATGTAAACACCGGCAGTACACACTGATTATATAGTTTACGCTTTAAACATATTGGTATTTCGTTCTTTTTAAATACGTAACTTAGTTTCCTAAAAGCTACCCATGCCAGCGATAATGAACTTCTGCCTGCATCATATTTTTCTTGACAGTTAGACCTGATGATGGAATAAATGGCAGTGGAACACCTGGCAAGGAAGCCTGTTTAGCAGCAACATGCGCCGTTTCATCAAGTTTAAATCCGGAGTGACTAGGAATCCGATAAAATTCTAAAACACCGCCTAGTTGTATCATTTTTAGACATTTGTCTGATGCATCGAAAATATCAAAGCATGAGAATCGAAACTAAATGAACCGTTCTGTATAGCTAGGAGCGAACTAAGACTATCACTACACACGAAATATTTGCTTGTATCGTCAAGTATATTCAGGAGATAATCACCAGCTTTGTCTGAAAACGGAAATGTCCGGACGAAGTTTGAATTTTTTAGATTATTACATTCTCATTGACAAAAGCAGCGCACCAACTGAACCAGGTACTTAGGAAATCATTACAAACACACACATCCACACACTGACATGTATAAGCACCATATACATGTAGAAGTATGGACATACCAATAAACATGTACACATGACCATGTAACAACGTTAAAAATAGTTCTCATATGTATCAAAGAAAAAACAAAAGTTAACAAATGCTACCGAAAATAATTTTTTAGAAGTATTAATATTAAATTCGAAATTTTTGTTAACAATATAATTCGAAAGATATTCGCGTCGTTGCATGTGATTTATACTACATTCGGCAATAAATAATACAGTGCAGCACCGGGCGTAACTAGCCCCTGCATTCTTGTACGAAATTTCTATAGTTTCTCCGTCATCCACTGTCTTCGATTTACCAGCCGAAATTGCAATTCGAAGATTTCGTCAAGTTTAGATGTTTGAGTGCATTCGTATAATGGATGTCTTTCTTTTTCGGATTTTTCTATTATCGTAGTAAAAACTTTCCAACTTCCGGTAGTGCTGTACGCCATACATAATTGTACTATTTCTGCCGTAACATTTAAAGCCGCATCGGCCATTTTGTTTTTCGTGACGATCGTATTGTATACACGGATATTCTGTCGCTGAATAAGATAAATCGAACGATGAAATTTTAAGTACTGCGGTTTGCGCACTCTAATTTTTTCTTGTAAGTCTTATTAGGTAATTTCTAGCAAATGATCACACTTATTTCTGACTTATTCGACCAGATGTAAGTTTCATTACTAAATCGCCTTAATATCTTTGAATATAGTCGTAACATTACGACGAGGGGAAATTTTATTATTAATTAAGAAGGAAAATTACGAAGTTGAAATATTCACGATTTTTTATACGTATGCTATTGTTTAACCGGATATGTGTTAACCGATTAATGACTATTCCTAAAATGTGTGTTTCTTTTTAATAAAGTTTAGATGTGGAATGTAGTGATTTTTGTTACTTAATTACAAAAAACAGAAAAAATATAAAAAACACAATATTTTGTGTTTTTTATATTTTATTTATATTTATATATCGCTCGACAATGGTGTAGTTGCCGAAAAGCTTTGCGAAATCTATATGAAGGTTTAGTGATTTTAACTGTTTTTTGTAATTAAGTTTCTTTTTAATCTTTAAGATATCGATTATAAAAAATGCAATAAATAAATTTGTCGTGTCAATTTTCCAAGGTCCCCGATCGAAGAAGTATTTGGCTTCATTACGTGTTGATAATACCGAAGAACGCCTACAGCGAAGATATCGTCGACGAACAGCCGTTCGATCAGACGGCGCTATTTTTATCAGAATGCGGCAAAAATAGTTTCCGCCTTAATGTTTCGGAATCCGGTACTTATTATATAATTATGATTAATTACACTAAGCTACAAAATTATATATATATATTTTTTTTTTCGGTAACATTTTTACTTTATTTTTATTTTTTTTAATGGGGATGCCTTTACAGCCTACAATACGTGATACTGTAATTTCTAACTCATTTTCTATAAACTCTAGAAATTATGTCTGGAAACAGATGTAAATTATCAAGGTGGAAAAGGGACAATACGTTATAAGGACGGGCATTACAAGACGCGCGCAGTAATTTAAGTTCAGAGCGTAATGTTATTAAAGAAGAGCATTCGAAGAACACGTGATCAGGATTGCAAACTGCACGTCCAGCGTGTAGAGGGCAGTATGGAGTTTCCCTAAGCTGCATAAAGAATAGGCAATCCGGCAACAAGCAATGCCCAAACCGCAATCTGCTGATAAGTACAATTCCTCTCCGCTTAATGTTGTTAAAAAAGTAGAACCATGGAAATCTAGGAAGAGACGGAATTGATCTAGTAAGAGGCGACTACTGTATACAGTCCACATACGTCTGTTCCCAGAGTATGTTCCGACTATATAAATGAACCACTTGCAGTTTTTCTGACTAATTTTAGAATGGTGAATTCAGATCTGGTCTAGGAAAAGTGCTAGCGCGTCCAGTTTTCCCATTTAAATTTTTCTTTCCTACTTGTTTCATAAATCGTTATTAAAATATTTTAAATTTTCAACCATAACATCGAATTAAATCACATATTAGCTAAAACGAGTATAGTATTTAGTAAAAATGAGAGCATTAAAAGTATATCAATTTAAAAATTTTCTTTTTGCTTTTATGAGATGTGGTAGCTTATTGGTGTAAAAACCAGCAGTAAAATCACCCATTATAGAATGATCCTACTATCAGTGGGAACAGTTAAAAAAAAATTAGTATCGTGTAACTAGTTCCATATATCACGATATATGGGATATGCATTATTAATAAGAAAACGTCTTTTGGCCATAATCAAAAAATGAAACGTGCCAGAAAATTTATACCATTTTTGGAATCATCGTGAAAAATACACTCCGAACATCTATTTATACGTATGTTATCGAAACATCTATTTATGTGTACGTTATCGAAACATCTATTTATATGTATGTTACCGAAACATTGTTGACCCGTGTTATTTTATTACCGTTACGAAAGAATTAAAGATGATAAAAAAGATAAATTTAAATAAAATTTATTCGAATTATACGCGCATTAAAAATCGCTATCTAATAATAATAATAATAATAATAATAATAGTAATTAAACCAGATCAAAATTCATTCGGAAAATGTCACATGACAAGTACAAAATAAAGTAAAACATCCTACACACACACACATATATGCGATATACGCACCATTCACCAAACCTAAATTGCGCGAATACCAGACCAGCATATAAATAATGTTTGTTTCAAATTTCATCGCTGAGTAGCGGTAATTACATAAACATCTTGTCAAGAATTCAGATATGTACAAAAAATAATTAAAACAATAAATATGAATAATATAAATAATAATAATAAATATTAAATTAAATAAAATACATTATCTGTTTATATCCAGTGCGCGCTAATACTCACACATATTTGCACATATGTATGACCATCAAAATTAGCATCTATATTTCCTTCGTATTATACTACAGTCTACATCCACTTGTGATACGTCTATCTTCGAAGAGCACAATTTGAAATACACCCAGTATCGTAAGCAGTCTTATTATTTTGGAATACACATATTTAAGAAACAAGTGTTAAATTTCCATTTTATTTCATTTTTTATTCGCTAATACCAACAAGGTAGTGTACCAAAATTTCCTAAAATCAGTTCTAATTATTACCGGTAAAGAATTATATAAAAAAGATACCTATATAGCGTACCTGCATTCGGCGTTATATTTATGATATCGAGAAACTACTGCACACTCTACTAACCCGCTGTGAAACATTAAATGTAGCTGTATTTTTGATTACGAAATTGAGTCTGCCTAGCCATGTGTTATAGCATCAATCTTACTCTATATACTGCCCTGTCCACGCGGGGACTATAACCATTTTCGTTTGTAATTTGTATAGCAATTGTAGAGATGCCTTTACTAATAAAATTTTTCAATTATTCCTCCTTTCTCGGTTGCCTACCTATTGGTTGCGAATAACAACGGCATTCTTGCAACACTGCCCATCTATGTGCATATACGTAGGATTAACCTCTCGTAAACGTTTTTTTTTTCTCTTTTTCCTGTTCTTGTATACTTTTTTCGTTATTTTACGTATGATACATTTGTGCGAAAATAGTAGTGTTGACAATGGGTAAATTTGGTATTCTCATACCTGAACCCAATTAATAATATATAAATAATTCACCATTCGCTGATTTACATAAATGTATATAAATACGTATATACGAGAAAGAAACAAGAAAGCAAATTTAAAAAACGCACATTCTAAACTATTTATTCCTATTATACATCAAGTACGTTATCAATTTTTCACATATAGTTTATTTTGTTTGAACTTGTTTCTGTTCATGTAGAAAGCAAGATAATGATGATAATAATAATAATAATGATGGTAATTATTTATTACGTAAGGTTTTTGTAGAGACGCGACTTATTCTTTAACGACGAAATACAATAGCGGAGCTTTGCCGTGCGCGTGCGATTTTGACGGAACGTTAGATTTACAATGTAATCCGTACGGCGGTCAATGTCCTTGTCGCGAGAACGTTATCGGTAGACGATGCGACTATTGCAAAACCGGCTATTTCGGATTTCCGCATTGTAAATCCTGCGATTGTCCATCTACCGCTTACTGCGAACCAGTTACAGGTATAAAGATAAAAAGTATTGTCTCCGTAATTCAAACGAACTTATTTGGTTTCCTTAAATACGCGATAATAAAGTAATAGAAGAAGAACCATATATATTTACATAAATCAAGATTATCCATCTGTACTAATCACAATATGCCTATATCAATCCACTGCTGGGCGTAGGCATTCCCCAAACTTTTCCAACGATTCCTATATCTTGTACGGCTCGGATCCAATTGATTCTTGCCCGTTTAACATCATCTCGTCACACTAGTAATAGGCCTCCCTCACTGACGCGGACCACTGTGTAATATCCGCTTAATCCATTTCATCCTCTTGTGTTGCCAAATTTTCATTTTAGCCTAGCGATCCGATCCACTGCGTCTAGTAAATGTATAGATGAAAATTGTAGACAACATATATCAACGAAAAAGCTTCCAATAAAGTTAACGTAAAGTATAGTAAATATCTGAATAAAGCGGATTATGTTCAGTCTTCTATGTTTGTATTTTTTATGTCTTAACGATCGTCTATTCACAGAAGCAACGATATGAAATCTTCATTCACACTGCATCGGAAAGTAAGACACGACACGGCTGTAACCATAATGTTACGTGAGTTTTGATGTGATCGGATTTTTTTTTAACGTTTATTTAAAATTTTCGAGCAAGATTCTTTAGAAGATTTAGCAATAATAGCGTTATTATTAGACCAAGAAGAAGCAGAAGAAAACGTTAAACGTGTATCACTATATGTTAAAAAACGGAAAATTGAAGATGAATGCGGCAATAATTTGTTAAATGTTTGCGAATATCCATTCTTAAAACCTTATTTTCTATAACACCTTATCCTGGAAACCAGATATCAGGATTCCGAGTACAATTTTAATTACAGGCACTTTCTCGGGTAATACGAGTAAGTGAAAACGATTTTGTTATATCATCTCAAAAATTCAGGATTTATAATTGAAGACTTCATTTACATCCGGAGAACGCTGACAGAATTGTTTTATCAGCCTGCGTACCGTATTACTAAAAAAAAATATGAACAAAATGAAGTTAAATTCAAAACATCCACCAACCTTTCTTCAAATACAATGGCAAGTAGATGCAGTCGAAACATCTTTTCAGATTAGGGATAAATTTAAATCTTTTTTTTTTTGTTCATCAGAGGGCTAGGTCGACTGAATAAATCTAAATTGAGTGTTTCGCGCTTTATATATTACATTTAATTTTTTCATTTTACGTAAATATCGCAATAAATTTTATTAGTAAACAAATAAGAATTTTTATAAAGAATTAAATTAGTTTCAAAAAGTAACACTCTTGCCAGAATAGTTCATTTTTTGTCCAATTTGCTACTAAATTTTTTCCTTACTCGATGTACTTACAATTTGATAAATCATAAATTTAATTATGTTCACGATTGTATTCAATTAACGGTTCCACATTCATATTTAACGATTTCATAAATATAAAATAAAGCAAAGCGGTAAAAAATTAAAAAATAAAATACTAATTCGAATAGAATATACTAGGTTAGAGAAAATTATAATCGCGAACTGCTGTGTCGTCTATTCACACTTGTCAATCGTAACAGGTAACGACAGATAAAATATTCTTTTTCACAAATGTTTCCTGTCTTCTCTTTGTCGTTATGCGTCTGTGCATGGTTAGTGTGTATACGCGCATAGAAAACCTATGTAAGTAATTTTAGTCGTGTCGTGCTGTTAAGTATGAATAGACCTTTATAGTTTACTACTGGTCAGACAGCGGTAAGTGGATTACAGATGCACTTGTTGTAGAAATTTTTATTATACACATATGCGCAGTATCTTGTATACGGGATAAATGTAATATATCTTGTGTATTTTTTTTTGGATTTTGATATATCTGAGTGCATCTGATATAATTCGGGAGCGGTTATTTCGGACTGTTTAAAGCTTTTTGTATGAAATTCTAGATATACGATTCCAAACACGACGTACGTATTATTGAGCGAATTAAAGGTTTATAGAAGATTAGTTAATTATTTTGTTTAATTTATATATATATATATATATTTTTAATAGTGATAAAGTATTTAGCGCTTTCGAAATTGTCGACAAACATATTCAAAATCTATATATCGAATTAAATTCAAAAGCCAGTGTCACCAAATACCGTTTTAAATATACGAACCGTTCTCAATCATCCAGACGCGGGACGTTCGTAATATTTACTAAGAAAGTTAGCAGCCCTATTGAAAAATTGCTGTTATTAATAACAGCAATACAGTTTACGATAATATATATATTTTTTCTTTTTTTACTCCGACTTAAATCTGATAATCGCGAATGTGTAGCGGACGATATTCAAAATTTCGCAACAAGCGTATTTTCCCTAGTGCGCGACTATTAACCCGTTCGGCCATGATTCCGCTATATGGTACATAAAATTTTAGTGCTGACAAAATTGTATATCAATTTTAAAAACATTCATATAATAACATTGAAACTTATCTAAAATCATCTACCCGTATTTGATAATAATTTATTATTATATTTAAATTAATATGTCATATACAGCAACTAATGATTAGAAGCACCGAGTAAAATAAGTATTAAATTAAATGATAACAATTCAGTATCGTGTAGGAACAGGATGAGTCTGGATGTCTGGATAGCGTAGAAACGTTGCCATTGAGGAGTAGCCACAATGAAGATGAAAGATCGTAATATGATCATATAAAATTTAAGTAATAATATATTTTCTGAAAGGGTTAAAATCGACGAATAAAGCAGCTAGGAAGTTTATCTTGAAATTATCTTAATATTTCTATTAAATAAGCGCATCCGTCGTTAATAAGAGAAAAGAAAAATTTGCACAAATATATACACATACTACGGAGGTTCTTATATTACTAATTTAATTCATTACTAGAGACAATATCGGTTGAGTTTTAAGTGACGCGATATCACTTCCTGTATCCGATATGCTATAGAAAAACTTTTCGATAATATTTAAGTAGTCGCTTCTCACAAGCTGCAGCCAACTCTAGTACTACATGTCGTCGACGAAGTTCGTAAGTACGTGTTTTGAATACCGATAGACTTCTGCAATAGCGCGATGAAAGAGTTTGCGTTCGTTTCTTCACAAGATTCTCGGTATGTCGAAATAGATTTAATAATTTGATTACGCGGTAGTGTAAATATTATCTTCGATATTTTTCATATTTTAGGTGAATGCGTCTGTCCTCAAAATGTACAAGGCGAACGATGCAATCAGTGCATACCTTATACGTTCGGATATCACGCCATTATCGGTTGCGAAGATTGCAATTGTAACATAGCCGGCGTGAAAAACGATAATTTACAATGCGATCTTTCGGACGGCTCCTGCGAGTAAGTTTCAATAATTTCGTCGCGAAATCCATTTTAAAATTAAAATTTAATTTAGTCTACTTATTTATATATATTATAAAATATTTACATATTTACGATAAAAAATATTAATTTTTTTTATTTATTAAATTTTATAATGTGCTAATTCAACCGCATATAATACGACAGAAATCCAAAAATTAATAATTTAAAAAAAAAATGAAATTAAAAGGATACAACAAAATTATTTTACTATTTCGAAGTATTAATCGTACCAAAAATTAATATCTGATCGCTAATAACTTAATGTAAAAAATTAAAAATAATAAACAAGATATTGACGAAGCCGAGAATTAATTTCTCGTCTCGAATAACATAACGTAAAAAGTAAAAAATAATTTAAACCGGAAATGAATTTCTTATCACTACATAGTGTAAAAAGGAAAACCAGTAAACCGGATATTAATCTAATATATCGTCTTTAATAACCTAATGTAAAAAACAAAAAAAATAATGAACAAGATATTAATCAACCCAAGAATTAAATTCTCATCACTAAATATCCTAATAATCATGTTCGTATTGTTCGTGGCCGAACGCCGTAGCTATTTAGCTATTGTACGTTTATTTTTACGTACAAAATGAGTTAGCATTCAAGGCACTATTGCATAGGATGTTATACGGAGTGGGGTGCCACTGCCTTCTCTCTGATAATTAAGAATTAAAAACTTTATATGTCGCGTGTTGGTTTCGAAACCCCGACCGTCGAGTTGACAGTCGATCGGTATAGCAACTACGCCACCGTGACATATATGTAGAAGTAAAAAATAGTAAACAAGATATTAATCAATTTAAAAATGATTATTCTTCACTGTCCCAACCGACGTCGATCATGGGTAGCCATATAGTGAAGTCAATCGTCCAATCGTCCTCCGTTGTATGCGGAGTGTGCTAACAACTCTGTATTTAATCCTGTCCAAGTTTAGATATCATAAAACCATTCGTCGTTTGATTTCAATTCTTCCCATCAAGAAGGTTTGTATTAAAGTGTACTTGGCTGCACAGATCAAATGTCCGAAATATTGCAGTTTCCGAATTTTTATTAGTTTGATCAATTCGAGGTCTTCCAGATGAAAAGATATTTTTATATTAAAATATATAGTAATAACGAGCATTTAATAAATCTGTTGTTGGAAGTGGATATCCTTATAACATTACAACGATCACACACATATGTATATATCTTCTTCGTCTTCTTCTATTCTCACTGTTCTCTGTTACCCATGCCAGTTTTTGTGTCGCTTGTATAAAAGTAACCTGATACGGTGCGTTGTTGTAAATGTACAAAGTTGACATTTTATAGTCTATTGTACTATATCGCTTCTAACAGGAGGATTTTTACTTATTTTCTGTATTTTAGTAATATCTGTTAATTTTTAAACCATATTAGTCCACGCTCTACGATTTTTGTCGTTGTTTTCCAATTGCCTTTTGCTTAATACCTAATATTTTAAGGTCTCCTGATAACACATCCTTAAATTGTAACTGGGTCTGTCGAGCGGACGTCTACCATTGGCCAGGACGCCGTACAACATTCTTTTTGGAATTCATTCTTCTTCCATCCTGCGTACATGTCCGGTCCAATTCATGTATTTCCCCGTTAGTATCTGATCGGTCGAGATTTTGTTCTAACTAGAACTTCTTCGTTTAATACACGATCAGTTCGAGGTATCAGAAAAATTCTTCGCAAGAATCTCTGGTGGCATATGTCTAATTCTTTGCCCTTCTTTTTCATTATTGTCACGTTTCGGTCGTTTATAGGAGTACAGGAATAATAATAACTTTGGACATCACTAGTTGAAGATTTTGGAATCGTAAATGTAAATTAAATTTCGCGACGTTGTATAATCCACCATCGGTATTTTATTTCAACACTATATGCTGCATGAAGGCTATATGCACCATACTCAAATAAAAGTCGCAAATCTAAGTGTTAGTATGCATCCATATTATATATATATATATATATATATATATATATGGTAGAAAGAACGAGTGATGAAGATATGTGTAATATTAATACTTGGTTACCGTATATATCCGACATTTATTAGCATCAAAGTTAATTCCTTATAAAAATTAATTACATTTTATTCTTATTGTTTTTATATTCGAAATGTTTAATGTGACATGATTTTTATTAATCTTTTTATTCTTTTTGTTACGTCTTCTCCAGTCGAAGGTCGACGATCATCATAGCTACTAAACTCTTATTTCAGGACGCCTCTTGCAGTTGGGGGTGCTGATATTTGATTTCATGTTCTCATATCTGTTTATCAAGAAATTTTTAGCCTACCAGGTTTTCTATGGTCAATAATTTCATCATGTTATACAAGATGGAATAAGTGATATTTTTTTGAATGTTGTGCATGTGTACATAGTATTTTAATTTTCTGGTTCGGACGGTATAAACACCTCAGCTCGTTTTGACATTTTATTCAACACCTGTCTATGGTATGATATTTTTTTAGCATTCTTTTACGTTTTTTTTTTTACAGAGAACCCAGCTTTCCATACTGTATAGTAGTACGTATTCGTAGTTCTAACTTCAAAACTTCACTATAAATCCCGTTAGTGACAATTAATTTACATTTCGTTGCAAATTTATTCGTAGATCGCAATGTTCAATGATTGTCATTTTGTTCTAGTTGCAAACAAAATATCGAAGGCAGAACCTGCGACAGATGCAGAGCCGGTCATTGGTCGTTTCCGCAGTGTTTCCCTTGCGATTGCGATCTTAGAGGTACTACCGAAGAAATATGTAATAAAGTAAGGACGGCCGTAGTTTTATTAACGATTAAAAAAAAATTATTGCATACGTCATAATTTGGTAACGTATGTCGAGAATAATTCATTATTTATTTATTCTTTTTCTTCATATTATTATTATTTTTTAATCCACGTTTAAAACGAATTTATGGAGTGTACCCTAGAGAATGGCGAAGAAGCATTGACAGGCTCTGTGCTAGGTGAGAAGACGACGTACGTAAAATATGGTTGAACAAGGCTAATGACCGGATTGCATGGAATGGCGGAATTGGGATTCAGCCGTTTATTGAAATAAGCAATTAGTGTAATTAGTAGTAGTGTTTATAATCGATTTATATAATCTTTTACGTATATCGATAGCGGCATTATTTTAATGAGTCTCATAATTACGAACCGACGTTTTGAATTGTTCGCGTCGATATTATTGACTGATTTAGCGATATTCATTTATCGTGACACTTGCGAAAACATTTAAATACGTCTGTCTTCTGAAAAATAGTGTCGAATTATGAGAATTAATTGTTTGGATTAAAACCAGAACTTTGTTCGTATTGAGCTGAGTTTTTTATATTTTTATGAACCGCAAAAATAAATGTGAATTACTGGAGCTATTATCGAGGCGTTAAATTTTCGTCAATAACATAACTTAAAAATTTAAAAACATATAATTTATTTATTTATTTCGCGCGTTACGTAAATAAATACATATATATTATAACTTTGTAATGAACATGTTTTTTCTCGATATTTTTTCTTT
Source organism: Coronaproctus castanopsis (assembly GCA_032883995.1). NCBI lineage: Eukaryota > Metazoa > Arthropoda > Insecta > Hemiptera > Monophlebidae > Coronaproctus > Coronaproctus castanopsis. The sequence continues at coordinate 104,940,788 of CM065052.1, read as the reverse complement.
GTTTTAATGTGAATATTTTTCAACTTATTCTTGTTTGAAATATTATTATTACTATTATTATTATTGTTATTCTGTCCACCTGTATTACATGATTAATTCTTCGTTTGTTCATATGTGGCTAAAAGCAATATACTTTAATATCTATTGATAGTTCAGATATCCACTGGAGCGCGTTATTCGTGACGGTTATGCACATCGTGTCTATTAGTGTTATTTTTATTTAAAAAGAAGATTTTGCAACTATACAAAAAATGTTCAGAGTTCGAAGTTCCCAACATTCACATAAGAGAGATTCGAAGCCATTTTTCCATTTATTTAATGTACAAGCCCATTTATCTTATCTCGTTCGGAATATATTTATTCTGCACCGTTCCCGTCGTGATAATTCTCAAAAGGGGATCTTACACTACGTCTGCGTTAATGGCTTTACTATTTTTCCATCTTTCTTTCCAGTTTCTTGACGTGAATATGTACTGCTGCTTTCCAATGTGGTTGTCTAGATTTCAGTTCGATTATTGGTTTGTCGTCTTTATCTACATTAAGAAATTCTCCGTATGTATAGAATTTTCTCAAAGTTTTCGGAAAACCTTTTCTCGTCTTAATTTTGGAAGAGGAATGTGAGCTCAAGAAGCTGAATCTTTATTTGTCGACCTTATTGTCCCGCTAATTATTCGCATTACAGCTTTCAACTGGACGGCTATTTTTAATAACGTGTATCGAATCTACGCTTAAATATTAACCTTTTTATGATTGTAATTTATTTATTATAGGAGATATACATATATATATATATATATATATATATATATATATATATATATATATATATATATATATATATATAATGTATGATAATATGAATGATTTTGTATGGTGTATTGTTGTATTAGTTTTTATTTGAATTTATAGAATTCATTGAACTTGCACTATATATAATAATAAGCTTTATTCGTAGTTTTTATTCAATACTACGTTAGTTTTATTATATTTATACGTTCATTTGTATAAAAATATCACGTTAGATAGGGTATATGTATATGAATGGGTATTATAACGTCAATGGACAAAAGATTATATTTTACCATTCACGCGTTATATAGACGTTTAATTTGATTTATCTAAATTACTTTGAATCAAGCAGAAACATGAAATAAATTTGAATTCGAATTATTGTATAGCGCCTAATAATACGGTTTTATTGTTTCCTAAATATGTTTTTTCATTAGAGTTCGTCCGGGTGTTATTGTAAATCGAACGTGCAAGGTGTCGCTTGCGACATCTGTAAAGACGGTACGTTTAATTTGCAACCAGTAAACGAAGACGGTTGTACGAAATGTTTCTGTTTCGGCAAGACTAAACGTTGTTTCAGTTCAGCTTTATTCAGAGCCGAAGTGAGTAACGCTTGACAGATGTCGACTTTCGATGCCGTACAATCGTTATATAACATTAATCACCAATTATTTTACTGTTTAAATTATTCCATTATCCCGTATCCAAACCCTTATATCACGTCTGATATGTGATTTTATGATTTTTTTCTTCCTGCACAGATAAACGTATCTTACAACTGGATTAAATTGTATTGAGCTAATTATTCGTTTTTTGTACATTCCTTTTTTTTTTTTTTTTTTTTTTTTTTGACATATTCAATTTGTTCGTGATCAATCGCCATATTTTTGCTTAATTTGGCTTATTTTCACGACAGTATAGATTTGGATCATTATATATATATATATATATATATATAATGATAAGCCTTCGTCTATCCACTCCTAAATGAAATCTTTCCCCAACGTTTTCCACCCCTTCTGTCCTGCGTTTTCTTCAACCAATTTTTCCCAGCTACCTTTGCTATATATCATGGTGCCACCGCGTCATTCCCTGTTTCCTTTTGCTGTCCATCGGCACCATTGTAAGATCCGCTTTGACCATCTATTGTCTTCTCTTTTTGTTATAGCCATCCGCTCCACTACATCATGCAACCGTGTTTGTTCACGTATGCATGTATTTTTTTTATGATCTGATAATCATTCTTCATGTGCAGTCTGAGCTTTTCTTATCCTTTTTAAATTTGTTTTTGTATATGGCCATGTTTCAGAATCGGAAGTACATATTGGTTATATATACAGTTTACGTTTCAGATTAATCGGTATTTGTTTATTGCAGAATACTATGCGTAATTTACCAAGCGCAATCCACGATAAGTGATATTCTCTTTGCCACTTCTGTTTTCATTGTCTTTATTTGTTGTGATTTTTTTACCTAGGTATACATGTAACTATCTACTTGCTCTATCTGTTACGATTTTACTGCTATTTGTACACTTTTTCCTGTGTTCGTCATTATTTTTGTTTTATATAAATTTATTTTCAGTCCTATTTTGTTCGAATGCGTATTTAAATCTGTTATCATCATCCGTAGCTCTTCTGCACTTTCGCTCACTTCAACTATATTGTCGGCGAATCTGACGTGATTCAAATATTCACCGGCTATTCTAATACCGCTTGTAGTCGAATTCTAGTTTTTGAACACGTCCAAAAAACAGATAAATAATTTCGGTGACATGGTATCTCCTTGTCTAATACTTCTTTTTATTGTGATATATATATATAAACAAGTATAGATAAATAAAAATACCAAAAATGTTCTTAAAACCGCTAAATTTCTATAATATATAAAAAGATCCCGATGCTTTTAGTCTGTTAAGTCATTATCAACTGGACATCAAAAAATAAAATATAAACATATAAAAATTTAAAAGGAAAATAATTAAATAAAATATAAGAAAACATTTGGCTTACTTGTACAAGCATTGAAAATATAACTTGTTAATGGGGAGACTACACAGCAAACTCTTAAAGACTACGGGTTGTTATCAGCTATCCTAAAAACAACTTACCGAAAATAAATTATATAATAGAAGTTGATTTAGGTTCGATTATTGAGAATACTGGAGATGCGAATTAGAATTGTAACATCGCGTACAAGCAGCTAAAAACGCGTGGACGTTTAATAAAAATCTGATAAAGTTTAAATTAGACTGGTCAATTACTTAATTTCTTTGTACGGTGCTGAAACGTGGACTATACACTGAGCAGAACGCAAGCGCATCGAAACTTTCTAATTGCGTTTGAGACGAATGTTACATATCTTGTGGACGGCCAAAGGACTAGAGAATCTGCGCTGAAACAAGTCGGTGAACCTAGACGGTTATTAAAGAAAATTCTTATCTGAATCTGAGCTTTTTTTTAATTACGTCCGAGAAAATGATTAGAGTTATTCTTATTTTCCCATGAAATTTTCTTCGATAACTTCTTTAAAAAATATTTCGGTCCGACTGTAATGCCGGCCCTAATTACCTTTAGCAATATAGCGAACATCGCAGTTAACTTAAACATAATCTGTTCCCCGTGACGTAGCGGTAGTTTGAATACCACTAAGGACGAGGTTTTTTCACAATGAAAAGATCCAACTCAATAAATGAGTATAATTTTGCTAACAAAGTAACCCTAGGAAGGCAATATCGAACTATTCCATATTGGATTGCTCAGGATGTCACATCAGTCTTTAGACTGGCGAGAATCAGGCAACGTTTGAGTAGATGAAACTTTGACGCAAGTGTTGAAATATTTTTTTCCATAGTTTCCACTTGTGATATAAAGTTGATTCTAGGCATTTGTAAATTACTGCAACTAAAATTTAAAAATTATCGACGAAATACGTTCAGGACGTTCTTAATAAAAACTTACGTAATTCGAGTTAAAGACGATTTTAAAATCGGTGCTAATGCAGTTTTGGCTCAGGAATTACGTTCTAAAAAAAAGGAATAGCATAACCAATAGAAAAGAGTCACATGAACAGTTCTAAGATGTTTGAAACGTTTTTTAAGAGATACCTAAAGTGCGTGTTACAAGTAACGCTGGTAAGAACAGCCGCTTGACGTGACTTTGGAGTGTCGTTTGAAAACAATAGTATGAAGTAAATTGAATTAATGAGATACGTGCGCGGAAGTGCATAAATGTTTTGAAACATTTGAAGAATCGATTTACTGATTACGAATATATTAGACCGCGGAACTTGATATTTCTTTCTTTCGATGGCCAGTAAAATAATTTTATTACTATTTATTTTTATGTAAATCAACTCATTTTTTTTTTCAAATTTATAAATTATTATTATGCGGTCTTTAGTCAAATTTATGAAAAAATTAGGAAATATTTTGTATTTTAATTTGATGGTATAAAATTATTATTATTTATGTATTTGTATTCATAGATAAATGAACCGAAAAATTGGAAATTAGCAGTGGTGAACGTATCAAAAACGGTCGAAATAAGCCCTCTAGCTCTGACCCCTGAAGTAAATTCGCATGAAATTTTCGTCGACATGACGTTAGTCCTTCAAAGTTTCACATATTTTGTGGCTCCCGAAATATATTTGGGAAATAAGTTGACCGCTTATGCCGGATTTTTGAATTACACCATTTTGTACGTCGCCTCCGATGGTGGTTGGTATTTTTTGATTTTATATTTCATATTCACACAGGTGCACACAAACATAATATGATGTCAGTATAGGATGAATCGTTAAAAAAAAAAAATAAATCGAAAATAAGAGAATCTGAATGTTCGAAATAAAGAACTATAACGAAATATTGAAATACAAATTTTTGAGTAAAAACAGGAAGTACAAATAATCGGATATTAGAAAATTGCACTTCTCTGGATGCAGAGTTGTATGGAATTATGTACTGTATTCAGTACATCAGATCAGCTGTACTTCCATGTCGAAAAGCATTGATTATAACAGACTAATATGCCGTCAAGATATTAAAAATACCATAATATTAGAAATCCAACACAATGTACACACACTACATAAGGAAGGAAGGGAAATCCGCTTTTTGTGGATCCCAAGTCACATTGGGATGCACGGTAGTGACAAAGTAGACCTTGAAGCTCGGTCTATGGTACTTTCACCAGTACCAGAACACTCACCACCTCCATCAACATTAGTATATGTACTCATGAATAACAGCAAACAAATGTACCACCGACTGGACCTCACAAACAACCTTCCTTAGGAGCATAAAATCTACCATAGAACCATGGTGGCCTCCAGATGGCACAAGCAGAAAAGAATATGGTGCTTTGAACCGTCTACGGGTGGGTCATACAGCCATATCACACAATTATCTTTATACCAAAAGCCTTCCACCAACAAACTGCCCCCTATGCGGACATTTAACAGAACCAACCGTCACACACTTAATCTACAACTGTCAAACACTCACACTCTACACAGACTAAAACACAAAATACAGGACCCGATACACAAAATACTCTCAAACAACCCTCAATCAATAGGTAGTGTTCTGGCTTTTGCAAGAGAAAGCGGACTCGTAGCATACATATAAACTAGACACACGTCTCCGTACGCTGTAATAATCCTGGTAGTTACAAACGGCGTATGGACATTTACATAATATTTAAAAAAAATAAAATAAAATAAATTACAAAAAAAAAACAACATAAAAACGGATAATTTTTAATATCGTTAAATCCCCGTTCAAAAACTGACAAAAATAGATAAAATAAAAAGTAACGATAAAATAAAATAACGAATAATGTTAGAAACCGATTAATTAAAAATTTTAAAATAATTATTTTACTCTAGTCGTATTTTAATTTTTCGTCCAAATCGTATTTTATTGCATATACAAAATTAATTATCGAAAGTGTATTAAAAAATTTTCAGTATAAAATAACCGAACAAATTAAAGACGTATTATTTCACGATGATGATATAGAAAAAAAGTAATAGTTAACCTATATGAATAATTACGAATTTTTATATATATATATATATATAAACGATTCGGTTGAAATTTTGCACACATATGTGATGTATTAAGTAATCGAAAATGGCCCCTATGGAAATTACGAATTTTGAGAATTTACACTCGGAGTACATCCTATCAAATTTTCAAAATTTTCTTTTTTCCCGTCGTCGTTTTCTTAATAATTATCTAAATGTATGTTGAAAATTTCGACTCGATGCATTAATCATTCGAAAAGTTGCTTTTTACCGCATACATGTTCGTAAATATAATTAAAATTTTATATCTTGGATCATCATCATCACGTTGCGTCTTTGGTTTCCAAAAATTCCATATATCAACATCTATATATATAACTAACGTGAATAATCCTTCCTGCCTGATTTTGTGTGCCACATATTTTCTTTTCCTTTTCATGACGTCATCTACCGGTATCATCTTTTCATTCCGTTTTTTTCTTTGGAATACTTCTTTATTTGTTCTCTTCTCTTTCCACGAGATTCGCTACATGCGCCTGAACGTCCACATTTCAAATGCGTTTAATCGTTTTGTACATTCCGTTTTTAAAAAAGTCCATTAAGGCATATTTCGCTACCGACATTACATAGCATAAAAAATTGAACGGACGACTGAATTGATTTTTCATCTAATTTCTTAATCGACTGCTTAACGTTTTTTTTTTTTTTTTTTTTTTTTTTTTTAATGAAATTAAAAATAGTTTCTACGACATTAAGGATTTCTAAGCTGCAAAGTATTCCGAGAAACTAGAGTCGTAAAAGTAGGAAAATAATTTTAGCCAGAAAGAAGTTGAGACCATTTCGCAAATAGTTGTCTATGAAAAGTTGTTAATATTCGAACCAACTTCTACGAATGACGAAGAAAATAAATTATTCAGGTTTTGTTTTAAATTTGTACTTTCATGGCGATATTATTTCTGTATTATGTAATAAACTTTAATATAGTTTGTTGAAAAATGATTAAAGGGCACAAACAGGAAAAAATTAGCTTAACATGAACATATTTACAGATTTAATGGAATTGCAATGTTTAAAATTAAAATAAATAAGAAGTTCATAGATGTTTGTATATATATATATGGAATTGCCGTTTAAAAATACAACGCTTAAATACTTTCATTGTTCGTACGTTAAACGTTGATTTTACGTATTTAGACTTTATTGATACGTTTTCCATTGATTTTACGCGCAGGAACACCGATTAGTGGAGCGGATGTTATTTTGTACGGATCGAATATTTATCTGTTCTACAGTTCAGTGGAGCAACCGGTAGATTCGGAATCTTATTTTACGTCGTTGCAGATTATCGAAAGTAATTTTGTAACAATCTCAAATTCTCCAGCCACTAGGGAACAACTAATGCAGGTTCTACAAAATTTGACCGGTCTATATATTAGAGCAGCTTACTGGGATCAGACCGTTAGCATTAGGTACGTCATTAGAAAAAAAGAATTATTTTTAATTATAATCGTTAATAACACGTGTTTATTTTTTTTGTTGTGTTGTTTATTGTGTATTTCTACTAATTTTCATTTCGTCTATTTCTTTTGCCTGTAGGGTTCGTGGAGACTCTACAAAAAAATAATTTATTAAAAAGCAATTATTGATGGATGCTGTTTGATTTAAATATATACGCCTAGTATTCTTTTTTTTTTTTAATTAATAAAGGGTTGTGAATAATTGCATTTGATAAGTACGTGAAATATTTGTACTATAGGCGAAGCACTGTAGCATTTTTATCACGCCTATTATTGTAATAAGTATTTCGAAATTACATCACCGTGCCGTGTGAGTTATTATTATGATTAATTTAAAGTTAATTATAGCGTTTCATTCTTTTCTGCAGGTTTTTTGTTCTAATTTTTTCCACTTAATATATTTATTATAAACATTTAATTTTAATTTATATTCGAGCGGTTTTATATTTCTTAATTATTTACCAAGGGCTTAGCGCCCCTAATGAATTTAGTTTTTGCCCTGGTCTCTTCTTCTCGTGTCGGTCATCTTATATATATATATATACATTTTTTTTTTGAAATATTTAACAGTCTGAACTACCTTGTCCGATATGCCATTTATTCTGGTCATATTTTCCATCCTGTATCGTATTAGCAAAAATGAGCAAGTTAGTAGATGCTCTGAATCTTGTATCATGCCGCATTCATATTTGTCGCCATCTTTCACTTTTCATACTTTTATGTTGTAATTCCTGTCATCGTTCTTATACTATTCAATGTTAACCACGGCAATTTATTACCGGAAGAAAGATACTCATTTAGTTGTTCCCATAATTGCAGTCGATTCTCTTCCATAATTCGATTATAGTATCTTTAAGTGTTCGTGTTAAAGCATTTACTCTTTTAAGAAAACTTTTTCCAGATTTCAGCCGGTTTATTGCCGTATCATTCGCATTTAATAGATGTCTTACATCTTGTTCTTGCTTAGTTTTTTCTATCCTAGCCATCACTTCTCGATCTGGTGACGCTGTGGAGCATAATATTTCTACTTTATCGATCGATGCGGTTTCAAGTAATGTCACACCTATCCTTTTTACATGTGCGGAATTCCGTCATACTGCGCTAGCATATTCACCTGCGGAATAATGCAGAGCTAAATCTAATGTTCTTAATACATTTGGACCCTGTATTCAGAGATGATTGAGAACTCGTGACAAGGAGATCCGGAAGTAGAATGTTAGAGATAACATTAGCAGCAGACGTGGGGCAGGTTCGATACAGAGATGGAGTACTTAAAAGAAATTTCCTCTAGTGCCGGTTAACAAGGTTAATGGTTCTTTTATTAATATGTACAAGAGAGCCGTATTCAATCAGTCCTTAATATAGGATGACTCTCTCTCCCTATATCTCAAACCGAAAGTGTTAGGTCGGAGGCGTCTAAGTTTATTGTAGACGCCATTACATTTCCTTTGAATATACTCTACATGTGAAAGAAAAGTCAGTCGATAATCAAGGATTAGACCTAGATATTTCAGGGTGTGTGGAATTGTTTGACAAGATACTAAAAGTTCTTCTACATTCTTTACTATTCTCTGATCACCAAACGCAATAAATTCACATTAGTTAGCAGAGAAATCAAGACCTAATTCATTAAGGATGGATTCGAGTTGTAGACATACAACTTCAATTAATTTGAAATCGTAGTGCCTATCAATACTGAAGGAGGTGCTTAAGTCGTCTGCATAGGCGAAGTACTTTGGATTGCCACAAGGTGCCCGGTATATACATCTTGCCATTTAATTGCATCCTCATTTCTCAGCTGAAACGTCGTTACTTTGGTTTTATTAGGGTTCGGTTTGAGGTAATGACTAGTATAGTATTTTTTCATAGTCTCGTGTAATTCTGTTCTATAAGGTTTACGTTTCAAGTATGTAATTTTCATATTTGTCATGGGCGCGAGATGTTTAACTTCATTATTCCGTTCTGTTTGTCGTTCACTCCTAACATTCATGTGTATACTTCCGAATTGCTTTCTCATATCATCACGTATACATACACTTAAGTTTTTAATCACACACACGTGTAGATTGACATTGCTTAAAAATCGTGTATGTTATCGATCTTCTTCTCGATATATATATATATATATATATATATATGTATATATGTATGTATATGAATACTAATTCTTAAAATGAACACGGTTTATTGATATTCAATATATACACCTATATATACGTACATTTTAATATATATAATCGTCTAGCTCGCTCGTGACTGAGTTTTGTCGTTGTATGTTTACCGATGTCAATGATGCGATATCGGTCCTCTAATCGTTTATTATGAAACCGCGAAATGAATATTTGGGGACTGCTAAATAGTTATTGTCATCCGTTTCCTGTTTTTTTCTTTTTCTAATCTATTCGCCTTCTTTATTCAGTCTTTAAATAATCGATACCTATTTCTGACGATCGAAATGCAACTTTGTCCAACTGTCGTTAGCTGGCTCGATTCGCGGGTTTTTCCACTCGTTTTTTTTTCCCGTCGTCTCATTATCACCCGCGTACCGTTTTCATATAACGTTATCGGAAAAATTATTTTGTTTTGTACACACTCTTGTTTCAGTTGTATTTCACGAGTCGCCACTGTTGAACACTGTACGCGATAACTTTATATATAGTTTTAGCGTCGGTATACTTGCAGAAATTTCGTAATCCAGAAACAGATCTTAGACAAAATTCCGAAAATATTTAACCATGTAAACCGAACTTAAATCACTCATTAGCCTGAAGTTGGCTGTGTCGTCGCTAATTTAGTTTAATTTCGTTTATTAATTTTATACCGTTCAATGTGTCAAACGTATTACCTTTTAAATCCCTCCGCACACGGTCATCCATCGATGTATTGCAAGTAATCTAGTTCGGACGATTTAACGGCGTATTTTACTTTTATACGAACTACTCGCGTCATTCAATAGGTCATAGCGTAGGGATTAAACTTTGAAATTCTGGAAAGTCGATTTTCTTCAGAGTTTCGAAAATATTCCTAAAAATTCGAACTTCGATATTTTAGTAGTAACATTCGTTCGGTATATTACTTTAAAGTTCTCGATTTTCGAGTCGTATAAATTTCGAATTTTTAAAAGCGATTTTTCAAAATAGAAAAAAAATTCAAATACGTACTCCAGACCATCGAATTATCTTAAATATAAAGGAGAAAAAATATCCGACCACTACTATCGCAGAAAAACCGCGACTTTCCATTTCGACACTTTACAACTCCATACCCATCACGCTTCACTCGCATATGATGGCTTAGCTTATACTTTATCTAAGCAGCTATAATATCTTTGAGTAATAATATAAAAATTAACACCGTTTTTATGAAAATTTAAAATTTATTTTTAATAAAGTCATATATTTAATATTCACGGGATGAATGTAAGAAAAAACATCTCGAGGAAATGAGCAAAAATAAAGGAAAACCCAACGTCTAGTTTAATTAAACGTTATAAATAAATATTTTTCTTAGTATAAATATGTTATTCGAAAATATAGTTCGAATTTGGCCAGTATGTCAGAAAATAAATAATAATCCTATACCGTTTTTCGAATGGATGGAACATTTTTATTCGCCTATAATCGTTTTCGTTCTATTGTAAAATACTAATTTAGACTAATATTTAACATTTTAGAATTATAGGAGTGAGATTTGAAATTGCCGTATCCGAGTATTCGGAATTCGCTAATTTAGCTCTATCGGTTGAACAATGCCAGTGCCCGCCGAATTACGTCGGCTTATCGTGCGAAGAATGCGCCGACGGTTATTTCAGAGCTTCAACCGGTCCGTTTGGTGGCTTCTGTATTGCGTGTCAGTGTAACGGTCATGCTAGTTCATGCGATAAAACGACCGGTGTTTGCTACGTTAGTATATACACGTATATAAAAAACTACATTTGGATATATCGTTTACTTTTATTAAGACTGACTGTTGTTCTTTATATGTATACACGTGGAATTACATATTTTCTTTGATATTGTGAAGACAAACGGACGACATCTGCACCGACATCCAAATTAAAAAATTGTTAGACATCGAATTCCACATTCGTCATTTAAACGGGTTAAAACATACAAATTCGTCTAGTTTTAATTAGTAACTTATGCATTATATATATATATATATATATATATATATATATATATATATATATATATATATATATATATATATATATATATATACATATATATTAGATACGTTTCTCAACTGGATTGCCTTTGTACCCGTCTTACATGTTTATCGCGCTAGTACTTATTTAAAGTAGACTGAACATCGTATTAATTCTCATACATTAAAGACAGTCTTAAATAAATTAAATAAATAAACGAAAAATAATGTCGATCCTCGCGATAGTTGAATAAGCAATCAATATTTAACCTCGATAGTTGTTCTTTTTTAAAGAAAACAAATGAATTTAAAATGTTTAATTTATATGTTTAGCCTTTCATCGACATTATTATTATTATTATTTTTAACGAATAACTCGATGAATTGATATATCAATAATAAAAAAAATGAATCGAGAATTGTAAGCAGGACCGGACTAAACATTCGGGAGGCCATGGGCCCGTGATTGTTGGGGCTCCCTTGTAAGGGTAGACTTTTTAACGTTTTTAAACAATGTTTTTTCATACAATGTAAAATTGTATGTAAATATAAATATTTAGCAAAACAAAATAAAATCGAAGTTAATCACTAAAAAATTTATTACGTAAACACGAAGCTTTTCGATTATTACATCATTTTCAAGCTATTGTTAAAAATGTTACAAATAAATCAAATATATTACTAAAAAACTTATAAATATCGACACATTGAATAGCCAGATATAAAAAATTTTGTTTACAATAACGTGTAATTATAAAACCGATTTTAAAATTAATTCTTCATCAAAATTAATCATATTATTTAATAAATTATTACTACTTCTATGTTTTATAATTTGTAGTTTTTCTAATAATTTTCTTTTTTTAAATTTATATTCTATGTGTAAAATTTTTATATTATCTGTAATGTTTTCTATAAAAATGTTTTTCTTCTCTACAGTGCTTACTATAAAGTGACTTATCATCATTTTCATTTTTGTATGAATTAAAGTGTTCTCTTAGTCTATTATTTATTTGACGTCCTGTTTCACCTATATAAAACTTATTACATGTTGAGCAGTTTATTCTATAAACTCCAGATTTTTGTAATACCCTATAATCTTCTATTTTATTGTTGCAAATTGATTTAAATAATGTTTTATTATTATTTATTGCTATCATAATATTGTACTTTTTAAAGATTTTTAAAAATTTATGTGTGTATTTTCCTATATATTTAATTGATCCTAAATATTTATCTTTTTCTTTTTTACAATATTATGATATCAATAAATAATAATAAAACATTTAAATCAATTTGCAACAATAAAAATCTGGTTCGTAAATTTATATATATATTTTTTTTTAATTATAAACAAACAAAATAAAACACAATCACTAAAAGTTTTTTTTTTTTTTTTAATCGCGAAGCTTTTCGACAGTTACGTCATTTTCAAGCGCGAACTAAAATTATTACATCCTCCCAAACCTGGATCAGGTTCTATTAAAAGTTGAATATATTGGAGAGTAGTGATTTTCTAATTAATTATAAACAAACAAAATAAAACACAATCACTAAAAGTTTTTTTTTTTTTTTTTAATCACGAAGCTTTTCGACAGTTACGTCATTTTCAAGCGCGAACTAAAATTGTATGTAATAATTTTAGTTCGCGCTTGAAAATGACGTAACTGTCGAAAAGCTTCGCGATTAAAAAACTTTTAGTGATTGTGTTTTATTTTGTTTGTTTATAATTAATTAGAAAATCACTACTCTCCAATATATTCAACTTTTTATATATTTTTTACTTAGTTAATGGAGGCCTCTCAGTCCGGCTTATGCGTTAATCCGGCCCAGGTTGTGAGTTTCGAGTTGACAAGTCGACATTTTTGGTCAACATGACCATGAATGGAGACTATATACTGTGAACAAATGAACGAACTATCATATAATTGATTTTACTCAATCCAGTAGTTACTGATAAACTTAGTGAAATAAATTTCGGTACTCGGTATAATTTATAGTATTGTTATTTTCCAGCGGTAACGTTACTACCTACGCAAGTTAAAAATTTCTTAACACGAAATATTTAAGTTCTCTGTATCGTAATGCTTTAGTAATATCTTTATCGAGTTACTACGTTTACGTTGTATACGATAATCATTTTTGTTTATATGTAAACTTCAAAGTAATTCCAAGGAGAAATATATATCGCAATTTAAATTTTCAAAACAAATTGAAACTAATTCGAAAGTTGAAACTATATATCGGAAGCTACAAACACGTATTAAATGGAAGTTCTCAAAGGTGAAGTGAAAAAGTAATTCGTCCGCTCCAGTTTAATCGGAAAAATCGTAAATCCGTTGTAACACGAGTATATGTGATATCATAGATGAAGGTGACCGCGATTTTATACATATAACAATTTGATTATCTCACGCGATGAACAATATACGCGTTAACTCAGTTTTTTCGTATTAACTGTTAAATTTTAATGTATACATTACGTCATAGTGTGTTTTATTTTGATGTTTATGAAGAAACTTTGTTTTTTTAGTCATTAGGGAATGAAATCGTTTATACTACCAAAATCATGTTAACGTTTTTTGAGAAATACAGTAATTAAAAAAAAAAAAAAAAAACATTCGGAAAAACATCGAGTTTAAAAATTTGAGTCATTTTTTAGTTTATTCCATTTTCTGACTGTTTACCATGTCTTACGTTCGTATCCTTTAAGGGCCACAATGTTGACACATCAGAACATCGTCACCATCCAAAGAGTGCTTCCGTATGTAGGCGATGTGTGATCGATGCGAGGTCTTGTAAGAACATCATCACGTATCGATGTCATGGTGACGTTCCATGGTGCAGGTCCGATTTTCGTATCTTGCTTCCAGATGGTAGTTTTTTTCTCAAGTACTGAAGGTGATTTTTATAGCTTTGTAGAGGGATCTTGTCGTAGAACTGGACGATGATTCCGTTGACTCCCTTATTTCTTGTTTAGCAGTAAGTCGGCTTAAATAATGAGTGTGTTGAATGAGTGCACCGTTAAAATACTTTTTAAAAGAATGTTTTAACTAAGACTCCTTAAGTACCCTTTGTTATTTATCGATAGCTTCGATTACATAATCAGTCGATATAATTTATTTTTATATTCAGATCGGCTCTTTTGGTTTGAAGATGTTTCGATGTTAGTCTTTTATCTAAATACGTCGCAAGTATTTTGTCATAAATCTCATTTTATTTGACATTATCGTCGTCATATTTCTCAATTAGAATCTTAATTATGTTTCGTTCCTGTAGCGTGTTTTTGAATGATACAAATTTGATGTTTTTTAAAATATATTTCAGCGAATTGTTTCATACTTTTTATTTAGTAACAAACTTTTTTATTTTATTTCGAAGAAATGTCACACGTACATTACTTGCTAAAAAAACTTCTCGTATCGTTTAATCCAGAGCCTCGATCGTTTTGTTGAAGATGATTTAAATTTAATTACAGATATTTGGTTATTGCTGAACATTTTATAACATATATATATATATATTTTAATCGGAATCGTGCTATGTATTTTTAGTCGAGTAAAAGTGAAAAGGAAAACCTTAATTCGAATGTCATATTTTGTTTCTCTCTCTCTCAGAATTGTAAACATAATACGGTGGGCGATCATTGTGAAATGTGCGAAGTTGGTTATTACGGGAATGCGACATATGGAACGACTAACGATTGTTTAATTTGCGCTTGTCCGTTACCGATTACATCTAATAAGTAAGTTTACGACGTTATATTAAATAAAAGTTTCTAAAATATTCTTTATTATCATGTTTTTTATTTAAATAACACAGTTCTGCTATAAAGATAAACCTTATTACAAATAAAACAAATTAAAAATACAGTTAAATCACTCTATAAATTTGTCGAAAAGCTTCGTTCAAATATGACAAAGTGATTCAACTGTTTTTTTTTTTGTAATTCATTAAATCGTTTCGATAATATCAACGTATAAATCGTATTAATTGTATAATTTATACTAACACGCTATATCTTTAAGTTTCGTTTTTTTTTTTTTTTTTCGTTTTAAATGTTGTACACGACTGGAGGCTAAAGAATAAAAGTACGGATATTTATATACTGGATTAATTCTTTTAGTAATCTTAGTCGTGTTATCTGTTTGCGGACGTCATGACTAAGCGTTATTACCAGTAGATCGAGTGACTGACTTCATTTTTTTTTTTAATACTTTTCGTGACAGATACAATCTTGTATATAATATATTTAATATAATAACGTGACGATTTTTAAAAAATATTTGTAGTTTTGCAACCAGTTGTAATATTAACGAACAAGGTGACAAAATTGATTGCGAATGCGCTGCTGGATATATCGGTTCTCGATGTGAACGATGCGCTGCCGGTTATTATGGCAGACCAGATCATTTAGGTAATTCCGATGTTTATTCCTTGCCGTTATTATAATTCAACCGTAATATGGCAAATTTTTTATTATCGTCCTTATGGTTTAGTATCATTATTATCATTTCCGATAGAAAGTAGATAATTATTTAATAAAGAGTACGGTTGGTAAATAGTAAATGAAAAACATCTCGACATTAATATTAAATAAAATAAAATGTATTTTTAATGCAAACGAACGGTGATGGTAGATTTAGAATATTAACGCGGTGTCGTAAGTACATTCAGACGACAAAAGCTGAGTTTGATATAAGAACCGGACAGTTATATTGGATGGTTAGTAGAAGGTCAAGACTAACGATAAATAACAAATTATTAATAATTTATAAACAGATGCTGTCATGGTTGATTGTGGGAATGTAGCGTAATAAAAATAATTAAAAAATATATATATATATTCAGAACGTTAGTCCATCGTGGTGTCCCATTGTACATCAGCAATAAAACATTCCGTCAGGTTTGGAATACATATAGTTGATGAAATCGATGGTACTGTGTAAAAACGCTCATATTATTAAAACTTCGGATAGTTATGAATTAGGAAAAACAATTATACTTAATTAATTAAGCTACTATGCTTAGTAGAAGATTTTCGCAAATTTTCCTTATCTATCATTACGCTATCGGCTCTATATAGATTAAGCGAAGGAGAAAAGAAGTATTATAAAATATCAACCCTTACGATTAGATGTGTAATTCGACATGAAGAGAATAATAATAATAATAATATAAATAATTCGTCTTAATAGGAAGTAAATGTGTACCGTGCGAATGTAATGGTAATATTGATGTGGACGATCCGCAATCGTGCGATCCGATTACCGGCGAATGTTTAAAATGTTTGAATAACACGTACGGAAAAGGATGTTCAATATGCGCTCCTAATTATTTCGGCGATGCGATAGTCGAAAAAAATTGTCAAAGTAAGTAAAAGTATTTAAATCTCACACTTTAGACGATGTTGGAAATAAATAATGCTAAAATTCGAATAATTTTTAAAATGTGTATAATAATATATATTTGATATTTTAAAAAATACTTTCCAATAATTTGTTTATTAAAAAAAAAATAAAAAAAAAAAAAAACAGAAATAATACTTGAATTTATTATTAAGACGAATTCGACGCGATTAAGTTCAATTTGAAACGAAATTATATGAACAAATATGAACGGTGGTGTCATCGTGTGAATGAACAAAAAAGATATGTTGACAGAAAATAGTACGCGAAGTGAGATAAGATCCTATCGACTGACTGTACAATTCAGCAAGATGTGTAATCTACGTCTATAATAATGTAGAATACGGTTACGTTATACTTGGACATTGCGAGAATCGATCACGGTTAAAAATAATTTTACACGATAATCCGATAATTAGGAATTTAGACATCATTCGGATGGACAAATAAAATAATACAGAAAGAAGGACAGTAACTGACGACTGAAATTGAGAAACACTCACAAAATTTAAACATCTTTTAAATAATAACGTCTTAATTACTTAAATATTACTAACTAAATCTACCCTCTTAGCGGATGTGGTCGATAACCACACACTAACTCGTCAGGATTAATAACCTCTCCCACCTATATATGATACTACGATAATCTTATAACTTAGTAACAGTTAAGTTTATGAGTTCGATAATGACGTTCGAAATACTCGTAAATATAAAAACACCACTAGCTAAGAAGAGAACGTTTAAAAAATATCTAATTTTTATCAGCGATATTTTGAAACTTAATTTTACGAGAAAGTTGGCGGAAATTCAGAATATATTAACTGAAAATAAAATGCGATCGCGTTGTGTACACAAACCAGATAAATTGTATACCGATATATGTCTGGTTTTATAAATTTAATTAAGTAAATTATCCGATTAATCGATATCAATATACATGTGATCGTCTTCGACGCTTTTGCTTGAAACCTAATTTCATATATAAGCGTTATTTGTAATCGATCGATACGATTTTTAAAAAAAAAATACATTCGGCCTTAGTATAGGCAATAAGTAAATTAGTTAAGCAGAAAACAAGTGAACGTAGACATTGTTTCAACAACGATGCTTCGAGTTCTGAATTTATTGCTTTCACCGCGTAAATCTTAATCCCCGAACTGGTTTAAATATCTTAGATTCCGTCGATAATTCAGATTGGCGACCAATTAGTCAGCAGAGTTTGCCAAATGTATATTTAAGTTCTTTCCGTTTGTGATGTATTTTTCAACCGGCGAGTTTTGCTTAATACGAATTAAACCGAAATTATGTGGACGACTTACGAATAAAAATGAATTTTTAATTAAGGGTTTTCCTCCGAATGTAGATTATAATTTTAAATACGTGTTATTTCAAATTTTTCATTTCAAATATTTTTTTTTTAGGTTGCGTATGTGATAAATGCGGTACGAAATTATGCGATCATAAAACCGGTCATTGCACGTGTCACGATAATGTTATCGGTGAAAAATGTGACAGATGTGACGACGAACATTACGGATTTAATACGTGTTCGGTATATTTTCGCGATACATTAAAATAATTTTACGTTTGTCGTTAATTTTAAATTGTAAATTTGTCCCGCAAATAATAGAATCTGCCAATTAATTAAGGCGATAAAAACAAAAGTGACGGTGGTAAACAGAAGGCACACACCGCGCGTAAAGATTAAAATTTTGGAGTAGAGTAAGAGCAAGTAGACAAATTTAAGTATCTCGGTTAGTGGATTAGAAGTGCGAGGGATTCCTCGTAAATAGAAATAAAATGTAGAATTGAGGTGTACCGACTAACATTTCATCGCCTAAATAAGTTTCAGCGAAGTTATGATGTTAAACTTGATCTACAGTAGAGAATAGTTAAATGCTACGTTTTTTCTACCCTATTATACGCGGTAGAAACTTATACTTTAAAAGGCAGATCGAATAAAAAGATTAGAAGCGTTAGAGTCATGACTGTATATACACGATTACTTGTAATACCGTACACGGTAAAAATTGCAAATAAGGAATTTATGGAATGCAAGGCTGTGAACAGATAAGACTAATAAAACTAAGGGAAATTAAATATATGGGTCATTTGATTCGGAGATCGAAATACGAGCTACTCCAACAATACTGATTAATATTTTCGTAATATATATAATGAATATGATTGTTTATTTAACTTGCGCTTGTAATAATTTAATTGGCAGCGATAAGAGATTACTAAATTCACACAGAATTTATGTTAACGTTCTAGTTGTCTATTTTTCATTTGTTTGTTGTAATCTGTACAGTAACATTTGATTCATTAATTTTCTGTATCTACTGTTAAGGTATAAGGTACTTAAATTTATGAACCTTGTGCTGTGTCTCATTATGAAATAAGTACGGAGAAACTGTATTAGACTTCGGAGAATAGGGAAAAGAATACTTTTTAACGACAACATTTGAATTATTATTTTTTTAGAATGTAAGAATTCATTAGTATGCAATTCATAAAGTTATATTTGGTGTATTTGTTTAAATTCTTTGCTATACTCACATTGATAATAGTTGAAATTTCTCTACTTGTCTGGCTGATCATCATGACAAAAACATACTAATTTTATAATAGTTTTTTAGCACGGTCGACCGTTAGATGTATGTACTCTTACATCGAATTGAAACAACGATATCGCTAAAATTTGACAATTTTCTACTTGAAATTATTCAAATCAGGTGATATAAAAATTTCTGTGTTGTTTTATGCTTAATTAAAATCGATAAATAAACACGGGTAATGGAAGTTTCATGTTTCTACTTATCATATTAGTGATTAAATGGATTTAGAAAACTGAATTCTGTAAAGTGTCCTTGATTCTATTGAGATCAATTGTGTGAAAATATGTTATTTATTACTGTAAACTATCCATTTAACTGGTATTTTTTTTTTTAGTTTACTGACTATAATAATCAAACCGACGTGGAAACCTAATATATATTTTATATATATATAATATAATATATATATAATATAAAACGTAAACTACAAGGATATTTATGTGATCTGAATACCCTTTTAATCTGAATATTTATGCGATGACATTTATGAGAGCAAGTTTAATGCTCTTTTCGTGGAATGTTGTGATGTGAATGATTAAAATAATTTCTATCACTAGATCTGAGGTATACACCTAAACTACATGCCATTTCGGTAACATAATCGTCAGTATAATTTTTTAAACTAATCTAGCAAGCTTCATATTCATAAGATAACCCAAATTAAAATCTGTTAAGGAAAAACAAATATATATACATATATATATATATATATATATCGTTTATGTTTTGTCTACGGATAGGGTTGCAGTCCTTGCAAATGTGACTTAGCCAGCGAGAGTCGACAATGCGACGATGTTTCCGGGCACTGCAGGTGTAAACCGGGAGTATTCGGTCGTACGTGTGATAAATGTGCCGCCGGATTTTGGAAATACAGCGTAGACGGATGCACCTGTCAGTAATATTCATTATTTTTATTTTATTATTTTTTTTTTTTTACTCGCCTTATTAAGGAGTTTCGTATCGGATTATTTTTTTACAACTTTTTCTTTAACCTTTCAATTTGAAGTTTTTTTTCTTTAAATTTAATTATGTGAATGATCTAGTATATCTTCGGATTTACTCAAATTTCAATATTATATTTTATACAAATTTTTATTTATGGTCGAAAAAGTTGACCATACTTATATCGTAAATAAAGACTTTTATACTTTTACACCAGCACATTCAATTACCTACATATGTAAGAATTTATCTGAGAAAATTAATCGAAAGAATCATATTTTTATCTACTTTGTCACTATTGTATTAATATGATTAACGAAGGAAAATAAATTTATAAGAATTAAAAAAAAAAACCACACAGAACAAACGTATATGAATTAAATTAATAAAAATTTCGCCACTCTACTCTCACCAAATCAAACACATTTTAACTTGTCATATAAAACATTTTTCACCGTAGATCTTGGCCTGGTTTCACCTACACTATACCCTATCCTCAGTTATTCAGTGTTTGATGACTTCTGCTCTAGTGACCATTTTCCAGTTATCATACAAATCATAACACTAAACACTACTACTCAAGTAACACAAACACCGAAATCACTCAATTCTATAAAAGATAATCTGAACAAATTTCTTGAGGCAATCTTTAAAGCTGCTGACATAACTATACCAAAATCAGCTCAAACATACGTTAAAGAAGGGTCTCATGGTGGTGCAATGAGATTGCTGTATCAATTCAACAACGCAAACGTGTACTCAGGAAATATAAACACTCACGGACAATCACTGATCTAATTCATTTCAAAAAATCACGCACTATAACTCGTAACCTCGTCAAAACAAAAACGTGAATCCTGAAACAATTTTGTTTATTCTATTCCACAGTCAGCATCAAGTTATATGTGGTTAAAAATAAAAACACTTAATGGCTTAAGTTCCATACCGACAACTGCGTCATTAAAGATAGGTGGAAAAACTATTTCCTTGCCCAACACTTTACAAGCCAATCTTCATACCTGAGATATTAGCCGCTTTTTTTGATACAAAATCAGCAGCTGAGAAAGGGCAAATACATTTCCTACAAGATCCTGCTGCACCATACAACTCTGACTTTAACATCTCAAAATTTATAATTTAGGCAACAACTTATACAGTTTCCTAAACAACCGAATATTTCAAGTTAAGATCGATTTGCCAATATCAACACCCGTTCAGATTGAAAACGGTGTTTCACGAGGCTCTGCACTTAGTGCAACCTTTCATGTTATATATCGATGAGATAGCAAATTATATCTCGCAGCCTGTAATTGCTCGGCTTTACATTGACGATCTTAATATATCCTTGTCATCCAGTATTCCTTCTAATGCACAAAAAATCCTACAAAAATGCAGCAATGGTCTGATACGAAAGGTTTAAATTTTTCCACATCCTAATCATCATACATTATTTTTCATAAGAGGCGTTTACCATCCTCCAGTTTTAGTATAAATAACCTTTCTTTAACAGCTAAAACAAGAGTGAAATTTCTACTACAAATTAACCTGGCGTTACCATATAACTGAAGTCAAGAAGTAGATGCTTAAAACTGATCCTAATTCTGAAATATTTATTCAACCCAAAATATAATATAAATACCCAAATCCTCTTAAACATCTATAAATCCATAATCCTATCACTAATCAACTGTGGGTGTCAGGAGCCAGTAAATCTATATTAAGAACATTAGATACAGTACATCCATCCTTGCAGTACATCCCTCATCACCATCAAAAAGCTTGTGTGCATTAGCAGGATCCTTTTTAATATACTATAGAAAATACTATACTTACATTTATTTAAGCCGTCTAGCTACAATCCAGAGAATGTACATCCCCTAATCACCATTTTTCAAATGACCCTATAGCAAAGCTACTTAGCCTACTATCAATATATCACATAAGCTTCATCCCAAAATCAACATTGAATTAAAATAAAAATATAATGATACCTCTTTGAGACCCTTCTGAAACAAAAATAGATTTATCTCTCACATAATACAATAAATCTACACACCTTACAAATATAAAAGAAATGATATTAGGCACCCTTCAAAAATACAATGATTACGCACACGCATACACAGATGGAGCAAAATATTCACCAGCATCTTGCTCTTACCAAACTGATAATATACTACACTCAATCCGACTAAGCAATGGCTGCACTTTTCTGGATGCAAAGCTGTCTGGAATTATGTATTCAGTACATCAGATTAGCTGTACTTCCACATAAAAAAGTATTGGTTATAACAGACTCCTTCTCCTCTCTATAACTAATATGCCGTCAAGACAACAAGAATACCATAATATTAGAAATCCAGCACAATCTACACAAACTACATAAGGAAGTATGTGAAATCTGCTTTCTGTGGTCTCAAGTCACATTGGAATGCACGCTAGTGGTAAAGTAGACCTTGAAGCTCGGTATATGGTACTTTCATCAGTACCAGAATACTCACCACCTCCACCAACATTAGCACACCTACTCATGATCAACAGTAAACAGGAATGGACCACAAACAACCTTCTTGAGAAGCATAAAATTAACCATAGGACCTTGGTGGCCTCCGGATGGCACAAACAGAAAAGAATATGGTACCCTAAACCGTCTACGTGTAGGTCTTATACTAAAATACCTCCACTAACAAACTGTCCCTTACGCGGACATTTAACAGAGCCAATAGCCACACACTTAATCTACAACTGTCAAACGCTCACACCACATAGATTAAAACACAAAATCCTCTCAAAGAACCCTCAATCAATAGGTAGCATTCTGACCATTGCCAGAGAAAGTGGACTCCTTGCATACATATAAACTAGACACACGTCTCCTTATACTGTAATAATCCTGGTAGTTACGAACGGCATATGGAGATTTATATAATATTTTTTTAAACAAAAAAAATTCAATTAAAATCGTCAGCAGGCCTGGAGATTGCTTACAATTTACGCATCATATTTTCTTTTAACTTTTTGTACGTTAATATTTAAGCGTTATTAAAGACGGCACGAAATTATTTATTCGCTAAAAAAATAAATAAAAAGAAAGTATCGTGTTCTCAAAAGGATATTTCTATTAAATTCTTCGTATAAATTTTAATTAAATTAATTAACTTCGGTTTTAAAAAGCTTGCGGTTGTAACATCGGATACAGCATTGGCGTCGGCTGTAACGCTACGACTGGTTCTTGCCAATGTCTACCGGGTGTTGACGGTGATAAATGTGACACATGTCCGTATCGATGGGTTTTAATACCGAACGAAGGATGTTTTAAATGCGACGAATGTACACACGCTCTATTGGATGTTACAGACCTTCTGCGCGATAAACTGAATCCGATCGTTAATAAATTTCAGGCGAGTGTGTATAAAAAATATTTTCTTCGATATATATGTCTCGTGTGTGTGTATATATATATATATGTATATATATATATATATATATATATATATATATAATCTTATCTTAAAGCCGGTGTTACGTCATTGATTCGATGTAGGCCCCTGCGTTTCACGAAGCCATTGTTTCCCTGCGACTGCCACAATATCATCCGACCACCTTCTAAATGGTCCCTCTTGTGCACGCTTTCCAGTATATGGTCTCCATTGGATCAGTTCTTTTGTCCATCTTCCATCTTCTTGCCTACCGACGTGACAAGCCCAGGACCATTTGTTCAATACTATCCTTATACTTACATCTTCGAATTTTGTTTTATTTCGGATATTTATTTATTTATTTATGAGCCATGTTAATTTATAATGACACCAACAATTAAAACAACTTATTCTATATATGTATATAATATTTGCATATACATACACATATACATACACGTAAACACATATTTGCATAAATACACATACATATATACATACACTTATTATCTATCCCTGATAACGGGCAAAGGCCTCCTTCAAACATGCCCATTCAAGCCGGGCCAAGCTACTCTCTGATACTGTTTATTTCCCAGCATTTTAATAATATCGTCCTCCCATCTTAATTTCTGCCTACCTAGTTTCCTCTTACTGTAACTACACCGTTTCGTTACTGTTTTAGTCCATTTTCCACCTTTTGCTCTTGCTATATGTCCCGCCCAATCCCATTTTAATCTATTTACTACTCTGTTAAAATTATAACTAAATTTCAGTCTATTTCTAATGGTTTTTAAATTTACTCTATCTCTTAACTTTATGCCTAATACGCTCTCTTCAATGCGTTCTGAGTTTTCTCTATTTTATTTTTTGTGTTAGCTGATAAAGTCCAAGTCTGACAACCATATGTGAGAGTGGGCAAGACACAGGTGTTCATTATTTCACTTTTAACTCTGTTACTGTACTGTGCCTTAAAGATGTGCTTCAAAGATCAGTATTTCTTCCAAGTAGGAGTAATTCTGCGCTCTACCTCTTTCGTTGTACTGTTGTTTGACGATATTTGCTGACCTAAATATGTAATGCTTTCTAGTTTTTGTATTTTCTTATCATTTAGTTCCAATACTTTAGTTCCTGATCCAAGGTTAACATTTTCGTTTTATCTAGTTTTATACTTAGTCCTGCCACCTCGTTCAGTTCATTTAGCATAGTCTGTAAATCATCTATGTTTTCTGATATCAATGTAATGTCGTTTGCAAATCTTAGATTGTTTAAGAACGTATCATTTATTTCCATGCCTTTATTTTCCCATTATAATCTTCTGAACACTTCCTCTAACGCTGCGTTAAACAAAATCGGTGAAAATAGATCTCCCTGTTTGACTCCTCTCTCTATCCCAAAATA
The DNA here is from genome assembly GCA_032883995.1 of Coronaproctus castanopsis. Lineage (NCBI taxonomy): Eukaryota > Metazoa > Arthropoda > Insecta > Hemiptera > Monophlebidae > Coronaproctus > Coronaproctus castanopsis. The sequence goes on along the minus strand of CM065052.1, from coordinate 104,915,517 downwards.
TCTGTCAGCCTTATCGGTTATTATTCTTGCTCTCATAACCGTGTGTTCTATAGTTTTCTGGGACTCCTTGTTTTCTTAATGCTGTTAACAGAAAATTATGGTCAAGCGAATCGAATAATTTTGCATAATCTATAAAACCCAAATTTAAATCTATCTGAAATTTGTTACACTTCTCGATCAATTGATTTATAATCTGTAGATGGTCTATTATTGAATAGCCATTTTGAAACCATGCTTGTTTCGGAGCTTGTTCTGCATATATAATACGTTTAATTCTAATTGTTAGTACTTTAGACAGTGGCGGCTCGTGACAAGTTAATTTGGGAGGCTCTAATATAAAACTATAATAATTTATAAAATGTAATGACATAAACTTACCTCGCTTTTTTGTCCATGTTTTAAACTAAATAGAACTGGTTTAATACGTTCACGTTCTATTTAATTAAAAAAAGATGATAATCTATTGAATGCACTGTATAACTAATGAAATTTTACAAAATGTGGAAAAAAACAACAGTCATAAAGTCAAGGAAGGAGTAATATTTATAGTGTACAATTAAAGAAGGATTGCTTATGCTAATGTATAAGGACGATAATAAAGGATCATTTGGCAAAAAGGCAAAGTTGAAAATGACTGCTCGCAATGACTTGTATTAATAGTCCAAAGTACGAAATGTATTAAAATCCTCTGTCGAGCAGAAATAACGACAATAACGAATATTTAATCCGAAAAAATATACGCGAATTCAATAAATAGCAAAGCATAAAAAAAGAAAAAAGTGATAAATATGATAACTAAAATCAGTTTTTAGAAGAATTAATTTTTATATAAAAACTTTAACCTTCTATCTTTTTTTGAAACAAAATTTTTAATGACTTTTTCATCAAATTCTGATATATTGTGTATCAAACTTTTATTTACAGATATCATTGCTAAGCCATTAAGGCGATCTTCACTAATTGAATTTCTCAAAAACGTCTTTATTCTTTCAAGAGTGGAAAACATCGCTCTGCTTCGGCAGTTGACATTGGAGTAACCAGAATAATTTTGATCAGTTTTACTGTTTCGCTGAATGTTTCGTATAATTCATTTTGAAATATCCAAGACATCATATTTAAACAACCAATAATATCTTGCAAATCTGATCTTGAATAAATTACTTCGAGTTCAGTCTTTAACTTATTTTTTTCCAACATGGGATAAAATTTAATTACGGATTCAAAAATTGATGTGGGAAACTGTTTAGAATTAATTTGAAAAATTATCAGTGGAAACTAATAATGCAGCTTCTAAGTGGCCCCTATAAGACAGTCTGTCTTTCATTTGAAACGTTATGGTGTCGCATATTTCTTTAGCCGAATTTTTATTTTCTTGATCCACTTTTCGTCGTTTATTTTCATTATCGGTTATTTTGAACTGCGTTACATTTGAGTATCGAATAGTGGATACAATTTTTTCAAAGTATTCTTTATCTCTTAAAAGCTGGGTGCTGTCTTTATTTTTAGACTGAAATTGATTAAACGATACATCTACATGTGGCATAATTTTATGGAGTAAGGTAAGCCAAAATATAAAATCTGGGTCTTGTAAGGTTCTTCGTAAACTATATGCTTCCTTGCAAGTAATATTTTTGTTAGATTTTTCTTCTAGTTCTTCGAAACATTCTATTAATTTTTCCCGATTTTCGAAAACAGTATTTACTGTACGCGTATTATAATTCCAACGTGTAGTGACAGTTCTAGGTAATTTCCTATTTACAATTTCTTGCAGTACATCGCATCCATGAGTCGAATTTGAAAAAAAGCTTGCTATAGCGGACAAATTTGAAAAAAAGATTCTAATTTTGGAATCCTGGCTTGTTGCTTTTTGCATAATTAAATTCAGTTGGTGCGCATAACAATGAATAAAATGAGTGTATTTATATTTTTGTTTTATCTTTGCCTGCACACCATTTGTAGAGCCGCTCATTACATTTGCTCCATTGTAAGTTTGAGCAATTAGCTTGAAAGGCGAGTCTCCAATTAATTTATCTAATTCAGTTTCTATGCATTGCGTCAAACCGTCAGCTGACCTATCAGTTATTTTTAAAAAACTCCAAAACCGTTCATGTATATTTTCATGATGTAAATATCTTAGTATTATTACCATTTAGCACTGATTCGATATATCTGTGGTTTCGTCGCACTGAATAGCTAAAAATTCATTTTCCTTAATCTCTTTTTTAATCTCTTCTTGACACACTTCCAACATACTTTCTAGGATATCATTTTGTATTGTTTTAGATGTACCTTTGAAAATAGTGGCAGTATTTAAATGTTCTTTTAAAATGGTATCTAATTCTGCTGAAAAGTCAATTAATTCCTTGAAAACACCACGATTTTGAGAATCTTCAGATTCATTATGTCCTCTTAGACTAACTTACCACAAAACTTTATGCAGTTAATTATTCTTTTTAATATATATCTATTTTTAGCGACTTCTTCATTATGTTTAATAATGTTTAACCTATAAGCAGAATCTAATTTAAGCGCAATATTTACAGAATCCATTAAACCTAGTTCCATACAACAATTCATGTGACGAGCTGATAGTTTGTGCTTTTTTGCTCTTTGATTTAAATGTTTTAGGTCATTAAATCCTAATCGTGCCCATGTCATGTCACTTCCATCTTTAAAAAAAAAAAAAGTACACAAGGAAAACAGAAAAAGCTATTAATTACCTCACATCCACATATCCATTTGAATTTGTTGTAAATTTCTTTTGGAAAATGTCTTATAAAAGTACGTGTACCTACTTTATCTTGTTGATTCAAATTTAATATGGGTGTGGGTCTCCCTAGTTTCTTAATTCTAACCTTTTCTGATAATGGAAGCATTTTAAAATTTCCTTTTAAAATATTACTAATTTTATTATACATCATTATGTTTTAAAAATCAACGTTTAATAATAATTAAATTTAAACGTTTAATTAGATAAATAAAAAATATTACACGTTGAAAAATTACTGTAAAATAAGTGTCGGCGAAAAGCAGTGCTTGCGTTCAGTTAAGTAACAAAATCGATATTGTAAAATGGATTATTTAAAGAAGAGAAAGAAGGATTAAAAAAAAAAACAAAAAAACGGCAAATGAAAACACGTGTTTTTCGATATGTAAACAACGACGCGCAACGCAAATATATTATTAAAAAATCGCGTGTGAAATAGTCCAGGGCTTACTTATCTAAAGCCCTCAGACGCCTTTAAGTTACACTCAGGAAACTTCGGTTCTCTTCGTTTTTCGCATGTATTCTATATACCCTGTGAGGGGTCAATTCTGAATAGCCCACGTACTGTATTATTGGTTATTATCACGTGCCCGGAAAGTCACCTATCGACGACGTTGACGCGAGTCGATTGCGTAGTTCCAGTACAGTTAAAAAATCCGACGATTGTTAGCCAGTGTTTTAGCTGTTCGTTTAAGGAATCCACGCAAAAAACGCATATTTTGTATTCTTTTTTAAAATGGATTCTTACAAAAAAATTATTTTAAAATTAAAAGTTCTATTCCATATACTGATTTTTTTTAAGTCATTAAATAATATGCATTTCTTAAAAACTCGCACAGGGAGGCTCGCGCCCTTGAGGCCCCCTGGAGGAGCCGCCCCTGACTTTAGAAAATTTTTTAGATAAGGTAGAACCTAGGCAAAGTGGTCTATAATTTTCATCCTTTTTTATAAATTAGAATAATATTCGAATCTTTCAAAGCTCTAGGAATTTTTCTTTGATGCAGTATAAAATTAAACAGATTTATTAACAGGTCAATCATTTCAACCAGCGTATTTTATTTTCTCATTTGTGACTTCATATGCTCCTGTTGCTTTTTCCTTTTTAAAATTATTTGCCACTTTTTCTATTTCTGATTTTATGAATATTGGTTCGTCAACTAATGTTTCCTCTTCAACGCATGACCTTATCCATGTTCGGATTTCTATAGAGCTTACCAAAATAATTTGTAGTAGTCGAATTTATATCCGATCTCTCATATTTATTAATATTGTTCCTATCCTTTAAACTTGTGTGCCATTTCTTTCCTTGACCCAAATGCCTTCTAATAGTTTTCATACTTCTCGTTGGTTCCAAAATTCCCTTTATCATCTTCTCCTCCTTTAATTTTGTAAAATTTCTTATTTTATATTATTCCCAATATCAATTCCACATGGTGGTTTCAAATAAACTTCTTCTTTTAATTTACTGTTTAAGAATGCTGTTTCAATATGAATATGTCTCATCTGGTAGTTAACCCTTTCAGTCACAATGTCCATTTTATAGTACATAAAATTTAAATACTAACACGATTGTATATTTTCTGGTTGATCATGAAATGTCTCAATTCGAATAATATTTATTTAAACACATTGAAAATCGTCTAGAGTCATCTAAGAAGCAAGTGTTGTATAATCAAGACCATGTATAAAATTACTAATTTTTCTTAAGATGTCATGTGTGACTGAAAGGGTTAAAATGATTAGCAACAGATAATAAAGTTCATACAGAAACTGTACTTGCAACTGGTGCATATGTATCATCATTATTTGTTATTTGATATCCACACGCAACCAACCTTGCTTTTGGTGATTTTCCTTCAGCAGTTATTTTATAATTGAATATCCATTTTGAATCAATCAATTTTTGATTCTCATGTTTTACAACTTCCCAAACATTATACTTCTTCATATGATTGAGTTCCTTATCGATAGCTAATTTCCATGACTTCTTTTCTTGTTCACTTAATTTTTCTATATCACTATAACCTCTTGGTATTGTATCTACATATAGTATATAGTCTTTCAAATATTCTGGTTTTTTCTTCTGTCTATCAGATTTTCTCAAAGTATCTGTATTTATGTTTTCATTGTTTCCCCTTCTGACTCATCATTTATATCTTCAACTTCAGCAACCTCATCTGTTGGTAAGTAAGGTTGTACATCACTACCATCTGGTAATATATAATTTGAACTTTACAATTTTTGAGTGGAAATATGGATTCATTAAAAACAACATCCTTTGATTCTAATATATTATTTGTTTCAAGTGATAAAAATTTATATCCACCCTTTATATAACCTAAAAATATACATTTGTTTGTTTTAGGTAATAATTTTGATTTTATTATATGTTTTTGTATATACGCTAGACATCCAAAGTTTCTTATTTGATCAAATTTCTGTCTTCTGCCATACCATAATGTTGCAGGAATATATAATTTCTGCAAACCCCTTGTTGGTAAACGATTTATTAAATATACTGCAGTGAGCAGTGCATCTGCATAGTATCTTTCATTTATCCCTGATTGATTAATCAAGCATCTTGTTTTTTCTAATATTGTTCGATTCATCCTTTCAGCTTTTCCATTACTTTCTGGACTGTAGGGTAGGGTATATTCAATTTCAATGCCATATTTATCACATAATTTATTTATTTTGTGATTTACATACTCTTTCTCATTATCACATCTTAACCGTTTTATATTTTTATCAAACTTATTCTGTACCATAGCTATATATTTCTGCAAATAGCATTCAACTTCACTTTTTGTGTTTAATAGATAAACAATTGTAAAGTGTGTAAAATCGTCTATGAATGTTAACATATATTTAAATGTTATTATATCCGAGTTAAATTTACTTTTTACTTGACACAAATCAGTATGAACAAGTTGTAAAGATGATTTACTGTGACCAGTCTGAATTTTGTGTTCTACTTTACACATTTTAGATGATACACATATCTCACATAATTCACACTTTTCATTTACAGTGGTAAAATTTATATACCCCAATTTTTTTAACAATTCTAAATTTGTATCACTTGTATGACCTAACTTTTTGTGCCACAATTTTGAGTCATTCATTTTAACAGTTAACAATTGACTAGTACTACTTGTTTCATCAAATTCAATGAAGTACAGCCCATTGTTTTCATACCCAGTTAATATTTCCTTATTATGATTATATATTTTTATCATTCCACTATTAATAGTAACATTTTTGTTATGTTGGTCTATTTTTGATAATGACAATATATTACACCTGACATCTTTACAGTATAATACGTTATTTAATGTAAATACTTCTGAACCCTTTCTTAATGTTATGTTTCCTTGTCTATTACAAATTATATTATCGTTTTCATTAGCTGTCTGTAATTCTGTAGTGTTCTCAGTAAATTCAGTAAACAAATTTCTATCATTCACTATATGTGGTGTAGCACCTGAATCTGCGATAAATTTTATTATTTTTAAATCCTGGTTTTTAATTTGATCATCAATAGTGTTTTTAACTAAAAAAGAATGTGGTTTATGTTCATTCCGTATCTTATTATTAAAAACTTTCTCGTTGTTTTTAAATTTACAGTCTTTCATAACATGTCCCAATTTACTGCAATTATAACATTTAAAATTTGCTTTGCATTCATTACTATTATGATTGCGCCTGCCACACTTTTTACACTGTTTGACTGCCAAAAATACATGATCTCGATTCATATCAGCATTATTATTAATGGAAAATTTTGTATCTTCTAACAACAATTTTTGTTTAATCTTATCGTAATCACTACAATGTTCAATCGTTTAGATACCCAATTTATTAACATTGCAATTTTCTCATTTGGTTCCATTTGTGAACCATAGTTTAATAAATTTTTTACATTTGTTATAATGTGTGATTGACTCGTAACGTTGTTTCGGTTATCGCGTTGAATTTCGTTCGTGTAATTAGTTCTTTCGGTCTTATCGCACATCGTTCGTTTCAACGTGCTATAATCAGACCGACCGCTGTCTTTATCTATAACATATCTACACATAGAAACCCCGGTGAGATTATTCCTTACTTTAATTTGTCTAACCATCGGTGGTGGAAATAATTTTTATAATTTTATTTTATTTTATTTTTTATTTTCATTTTATTCTATTTTACGCTGTTCTTATGCGACAGCGTGCGTGTATGTGCCTGCACATAAGCACGGGCTGCTAACTTAACATGTTACGTACTCCTGTGTCGTCTAGGCCAACGTCGCCATTACCGCGTAACAATAAAAACGCGTGTCAAAATCAATTAAATAATATTGAAGCAACTGATGTCGAAACAGTCGTCGACGCTAATATTACTGATTCTTCTGTAGCCCCACTAGTGCTACAAAAATCTGGAAATTCCTTTAGCATTAAACGACAACTTTCGAAAGCTAGCAATAGCGATGATGAAAGTTATACCCAACATAGAGAAGAAGGCAACGATAATGCGTGGCAGCACGTTTCGAAGGGTGCCAAAAGAGTGAAGCATGCTGATCAAATTGCAGTCCATACAATCAAAACCAAAAATCGCTTTTCCGCACTATAGATGGATAATGTAAATAAAGAAACAAACAATGACAATCAGGCAAGCAAATCTGTTAATAACAGAACAGAAAGACCACCGCCAATATTCATAGACAATGTTACAGATTTTAAACGAATGAAAAATGCCATCGAAAAAACGATAAAAAATGACGGCTACGTTTGCCGTACCCTGGCAAATAACAGAGTAAAAGTAAACGTGAACGAAGCTTCTGCTTATCGTAATTTAACAAGGTATTTCACTAGCCAGAAGATTAGTTTCTATACTTATCAAATAAAAAGTGAAAGATTGTACAGAGTTGTACTCAGACATTTACATCCATCAGTTGATACAACTGATATTATGGCCGCTTTAAACGAAAAAGGCTTCCAAGTGCGTCAAGTCATAAATATTCGACACCATCTCACTAAACAACCTCTGCTATTATTTTTTATTGACCTCGAACCAAATGAGCTTAATAAAGATATTTATCAAATTAAATATTTACTCAACGCTAAAATCAAAGTTGAACCTCCACGTAAAAATTTTGAAATTCCTCAATGTAAACGTCAACAATATGGGCATACGCAACATTTCTGTAATCGGGAATTTAAGTGTGTTAAATGCGCAGCTACTTACCCTACAAATAAATGCTCAAAAAGTAAAGAAACTCTTCCCGAATGTGCACTGTGCGGAGGAAATCACCCTGCGAATTATAAGGGTTGTACAGTTTATAAGGAACTAGAGAAAATGCGTACTAAGCGCGTTAACAGCTCACATCCAAAATTAAGCGATACGACTAAGAAGCGTGATGAACCTAATATTTCGATTTTTAATCAAACAGTAGACGGAACGACTACAAATAGTCCTGCAATAAAGGTTCAGTCACTCACGCAGCAGCCGGAACCTCAAGACAAATCTTACTCTCATGCTTTGAGGCTGTACAGCAGCAACTAATTAATTCTGATCAAGTTTGCCTAATGATAACTCGCTTTGAATCATTGCTTGAACAAATGAACAAGCAAAATCAGATAATGATAGAGCTTCTAACTAAGCTCATCACGAAAATTCTTCCGTAATAATGAAATCGCTCCGAATTGCACTCTGGAATGCCAATGGTCTAGCGCAGTGGCGTCTAGAAACAGAATCGTTCCTTCGGTTACTGAAAATTGATGTGCTCCTTGTGGCGGAAACGCATTTTACTAACAAAACGTTTTTTAACATAACTGGTTACAGTTTATACCATACTCAGCATCCCGATGGAACTGCTCGCGGAGGGAGCGCTATATTAATACGAAACGGTATTCAACATTATCAATATAATTCTTACCAACAAGATTATGCCCAGATTACAAGCGTTGTTGTGAAAGAACTCAACTCATCTCTTGTATTGGCAGCGGTGTATTGTCCGCCCTGATATGCAATAAAAAACGACTTGTTTGCTGATTGTTTTCAATATCTGGGAAAAAGATTTATTGCTGACGGTGATTATAACGCTAAACTTACTTTATGGGGATCCAGATTAACTACGCCAAGAGGACGCGAGTTAAAAAAAGCTATGGATTCCTTGCAACTTAACCATCTCTCATCTGGTAAGCCAACCTACCGGCCGACTGATCTTATTAGAATACCTGATTTACTAGACTTTTTTGTCGTCAAGGGGATATCGCTACACTACACTGAAGTTGAAGAAAGTGTTGATATAGCGTCCGACCACTCACCAGTTATTCTAACAATAAGTACAAATATTATAAGGAAAGAAAAGCCGCCATTCCTTACAAATAAGCAAACGTGTTGGAAAAAATTTCGGAGGCAAATTGTAAACAATATAAATCTAGAAATTCAGCTTAAAACTATTCAAGAGCTGGAAGAAACTGTCGATTCTCTCATCAAAACCATTCAAAATGCAGCATGGAATTCCACGCCAACTGAATCATTGAATACTGACATTAATATCAGCTATCCCATGGTAATCAAGGAAAAATTAGCTGAAAAACGCAGAGCTCGTAGAAAATGACACAACACCAGGCATCCGTGTGACAAAATTTTATACAATCGAATAACTGGGCAATTAAGAAGGCTTTTGCAAAATGAAAAAAATAAAAGTTTACAAAGTTTCTTGCAAAGCCTCGGTGCTTCCCAGGACAGGAATTACTCCCTTTGGAAAGTAACTAAAAAAATTAAACAGGTAAAACAACACAACCCACCTGTTAAAAATGCAACAGGCCAGTGGGCAAAAAGCGATACTGAAAAAGCTAACATCTTTGCTCAACACCTAGCGGACGTATTCCAACCACATCCGTCTGAACCTAGAAGTAATCACGAGCAAGAGATCTCAGAGTTATTGGAATATATTCCTGATGATCAACAACGCATTAAACCTGTATCCCCAAAAGAAGTATGGCATGAAATTATAGCCTTAAAAAGAAACAAAGCTCCAGGTCATGACTTAATAACAGCCAATATCTTAAAAGAGCTACCGAAAAAAGGGATATTGCTCATTACTTACATCTTCAATGCTATATTCCGACTCAAGCATGTGCCAATCCAATGGAAAATGGCTCAAATAATTATGGTGCTTAAACCTGGCAAGCCTCCAAACGTCGTCTCATCCTATAGACCAATATCGCTTATGCCTGTGTTATCCAAAGTCTTCGAAAAGTTATTTATGAAAAGGATAATGATGATTATTGATCAAAAGAAACCAATACCAGATCACCAATTTGGTTTCAGAACCAAACACTTTACCCTTGATCAAGTTCGCAGAATTGTCAATAAAATTGAAAATGACTTCGAAGAGAAACGAATTTGTTCAGCAGTATTCTTAGATATTTCTCAAGCCTTCGACAAGGTCTGGCATGAAGGACTGCTTTATAAAATCAAAAAAATTGTACCCTATAGTATGTACAAACTAATTTCTTCTTATCTAAACGAACGATTTTTCAAAGTAAAAGTTCAGGAAGAAGAATCCAAACTATACACGATACGCGTTGGTGTCCCGCAGGGCAGTGTTTTAGGGTCGCTGTTCTACATACTTTATACAGCTGACCTTCCGGCTTCAAATAGCACACTAACTGCTACTTTTGCAGATAATACTGCTGTGTTAGCTTCCGATACCCTTGAAAACGTTGCCGCTAGAAACCTGCAGAATTCCTTAGATCAGATATGCAAGTGGACAAAAACGTGGAAAATAAGTATAAATGAAAACAAATCGGCTCATGTAATATTCACAAACAGAAGAACAAATAATGCTCCAGTTACAATAAACAATAATCTAATACCAATACTAGATGAGACCAAATATTTAGGTATGCGACTCGATCAGAAACTTACGTGAAAACAACACATCATTGCTAAAAAGAAAGAGATTAACCGTTTAATAGCTTCCATGTATTGGCTTATTGGAAGAAACTCGACGTTAACGATCGACAATAAATTTTTAATCTACAAAGCGATTATTAAACCAACTTGGAGCTATGGTGCCCAATTGTGGGGTTGTGCAAAAACCACTCAATCAAAATAATTCAAAGATGCCAAAACAAAATACTTCGTATGATAACGAATGCGCCCTGGTTCATAAGAAACGATGACTTGTAAAGAGACCTAAATGTTCCTACTGTAATTACAGAAATTAGACGGTATGCACTTCAACATGAAGACAGATTACATAGGCATCCAAATACGGAAGCAATTATTACATTAGATAACCTAAATAACACAAGAAGGCTGAAACGGAATAAGCCTTATGATATTGTTTAAACAAATTTTATTCATATTCTTCTGAGGTTCCTGTCGCTGGACGGATAACCTCTTCACGTTAATTTTCTTTCCTATATCAGAATTACTGGATAGTCCAAATGGACTAGTTGTAATTATGTAAAATAAATAAAAAAAAAAACATTTCTTTCAAAATGACTTAGGTAATCTTCGAATATCTCATTGTCTTTACATTTATCTCCTATAATTATACTACGTACATGTAAAATGCCAAATCCTGTTTCTTATCGAATTTAGCACAAAGTAGATCATACATTTTCGTAGGCTTCGTCCATAACACATTCGAATAAATCATCGGTAATATGCATTATTATAATGTTCTTACCTGCATCTGTTACTTTACTTTTTGCAATATCATAATACTTCGGATCACTCCGTAACAAACTCCAAATTCTTATTTTCCAAATTTTGAAATTATTTCCATCAGCTCCAAGTTTCTGAATACCGAAATCCATTTTTGTAATTTTTCACGGTGAACTTACTTCTACACGTGCTTTACAAAAAATAACTTTAAAATACGCAATGAAAACTGTCTAGGCCCATAACCTATTGTGAATATTTGTTTAATAAATACATTTACAGTATTTAATAATAGTTTATTTATTAATAAATTATATAATTGGGATGTTATCTATTAGATCCAAAAAGAACACTTTTTACTACTACGCCACACATATTTCTTTCACAGATCAAAAACATTCGATATGACACAGACTCTGTTATATCATAATTACAATATATATATTATACATATTAACATTATTCTTTATTCATACTCTAAATAATAAATAACTTTATAATAATGATTTCCCTACAGTTAATGTGTTAGTCTTGAACTTTGCTAAAGTAATTCTATCTCTACTTGCATTTGTATTTCACCGCTCGTGTGATCATTGTCCTGATTTTGGATAAATTTCATATATTTTGTTTTATTCGGCTATATTTGTAAACTAATATTGTTAACTGCACTTTCCAGTTCTTTCATCATATTTTCCAATTCATCTTTAGCTTGTGCCATGATCACAATGTCATCAGCGAACACAGATGGTGTAGGTATCTGCCATTTATATTTATTCCTTTTTTATTTTACGCTAACGATTTTATTACATATTCCGATGCTGTTGTAAACAATCGTGGTGAGATTGTATCTCCTTGCCTAACTCCTTGTAGAATTGGGAATGTGGGTGTTGTATTATGTAATTGCACACTGGCTGTTGCTGAGTTGTATATGTTTGCGAGTACGTCGATATATGTATTTTCTATTCTATACCACTAACTTTTAGAGCTTCCATAATCGAACGTGCATAAATGGAATCGAATGCCTTTTTTAGGTCAACAAATGCGAGATATAACGGCAAATTATATTCTTTACATTTTTGTATTAGTAAAGTTAAAGTCTGGATATAATCCGCTGTACGATATTTTTTCCGAAAACCAGCCTGTTCTATTGATTGCTGTTCATCCAGTATACGTTCTAATCTGATATTATTCTTGCAAATAGTTTGTGTATCGTTGATAGAAGGCTAAACCGCTGTATTTTAACATTTCCGGTGTTATTCCATCTTCGTCTGGTGCTTTACCGCTTTTCATTTGTTTAATGGCAAATTGTGTTTCGCTCTCTAGAATAACAAGTACTATTGTTTCATCAGACGTAGTGTTATTGTTATTGTACCTCGCATGATTATTTACATCATCGTATAATAATTTATGAAATATATATATGGTATTTATGAAATATATATATGGTATTTATTATGCCATTTTTATCTCTTATCTGTTCAGTGTGTTGTACGGAATGTTTTCCGAATGTCTGAATTATATCTTTCCGTTGTTCCAATAATTTTATCGTTCTATCAGCCAGTTTATCACCTTTATCACATATATCGGATGCTTGTTTAATGATATTTCTAAGTCGTCTCTCCACATCGTTTAACGTGTTTTACTGGCTCAGATTGTTCTTTAATCGACGCCGTTATCGTTTTGGAGTATGTATTCGCGTGTTGTTTTAAACTGTTTGTTTATTTTTCTTTTGAGTTGTGCATGTTTCCTACATCTTTCTAGTCTTTTATTTATTACTATTTCGTAACGTACCATTCGGTGGTCGCTTCCTGTATTCACTGCGTTTAATGCATCCTAATTGCGTGCTATGCTGATATCTGAAGTTAGTATGTAGTCGATTTCACCTTTATTTCCATTTGATCCTAACCATGTCCATCGACATTGTGGCTTTTTTAAAAATATGTACCTGCTGTATAAAAGTGGCTAACACAGGTCTCCTCTCTCGTTTCGTGTTCCAAATCCGTAAGGTCCTATATACCGACTACCTCCTTGAGAGACTCATAATCGGGCATTAAAGTCACCCATGATTACCTTATATGTTGATTTTTCTTCCAATGCTATCATGTAATTTCTTCATAGAGTTCTTCAACTTTTTCTTCATCATATGATATTGTAGTTGCATAAACCTGAACGATTTGTAATCAAGTATTCTTATCAATGGGTACAACCAAGTATGCTAATCGTTCTGATACACCTTTAAATTTAATTACGTTTTGCGTTATATTCTTATGTACTAGAAAGCCTACTACCTGAGCTTTCTGATCTTGTCCTTTCCAATATAGCGTATGACCATATTCCTTCAGTATTAAAGCTTCTTCTCCTGAACGTCTGAATTCACTTAAACCAATTATATTCCATTTTATTATTTTTCGATAAATAAAATTATACGTATTTTAATTAGTGTTTTATTATTATTGTTATCATTATTATTCTTAATACGTTATAGACGATTGACATCGGATACTTTACTGTGAAACGTTTAATATTTTTGAATAATACGGTAAACGATCTAACACCGAATGTGTCGGATATTCACGCACACCAGTTCGATCTGACACCGTTTATAGAAAAAATTTCAAACTTGAGCAAAAATAGTACGATGCAACAACGAGAGGTAAGTACAGTTTTTATTTTTAAAAATGTACTATTTTATTTGTTTCCTTTAAAAAAAATGAAATACTGTTTATTATTATTATTATTATTATTATTTTTTATTTTCCGAATATGATATCAAACTTTTAATTTTAAATCGGAGACTGACTTTAAATTTTTCTACTTTGAAAGGTGAAAACTTTATTACAAGACGCTTTGGTCGCTTCGGAAAAAGCTGAATTAACCTATAAAGATGCCATTCGTGTTCAAAATTTGATTAACAAAGTGATAGAAACTTCCAAGGCCACCGCATACGAAATTAATAATTTAGCTTTTACTTTAGAAACGGGCACCGGTAAGTAATAAAAGTAATATAAAAAGTTTTTACAAATTAAATAACGTACAAATAATTAAACCACGTAAAAATAATTGAACAATGTAATTAAAAATTGAATCTATTATAGTTTACATACATGTGTTAGATTATTCCCATAATTTGTGTAGATACTACTTATACTTTGTTCAAGTACTCCTGTGTTTGTCAGTATTTGCCAGAGGATACTCCGTATAACGGTGTCGACAGCTTTCGCATAATCATATTTGTAATTGGCTCAAAAGACGAACAAAAAACCTTACATTATTAGTTGTCTGATAATTATAAATTGATTTCATATCCCATTTGTTGCGGATATAAATCCGACTTGTGGAATATTTTGAGTAATAAAAATGGTTTCAGTCTTTCTTGAATTATGTAAATCATAATTTTACTTTGGCATTAGCTATATTGTGCTATGCACAATTTTCCTTATTGCCTTTCTTGTATATAGGTTACAATGTTAGCCGTAGTTCGTATTGCTTCGCATATCTTACGTCTTATGTTAATTTTCGTTTTTCTCACGAGTGCTTTATAATTTCAGATTGAGTATTATCCCTCCTACTACTTTAAAGCTATATAATTGTTTAACAACTGTTTCTACTTCACTCTCTAATATGGGTGAGTCTCTGAGTTCGTCCATTTTTTCTCAGCAATGCATCATATGTTTCCTCATGGTTTCCATCTGTTTATTATTATTTGTTACTTCCACGTTAATGTTATATCTTTCTCATCTTCCACTGATAAGTTGAACGGTTTATAGTTTCTACACAAAAATGATATTTTTAAAAACAATTCTCTGGGCATTGTGTTTTTCCATTTTTTGGTTTATTTCCCTACACACAGAATTTATAATGTTCTTTATTCCTTTGTAAAGCTTGGATTATTTTATGTGAGATTTCATAATATTTAACTTTTGTTATAGGTTTCATTTTAATATGTTGTTATTGTTTTATTAGATGAATATTTCTCTATTCAGTTTGTACCGCGTACTTATTGTATATCATAATTTCCTTCTGTGATGATTTAGTTGTTGGTACATAATACCTTTATAATATTTAAATTCACCGTCTTTGTTTTTAGTCTGACAAGTGATATTCTTTCGTTAATTACGTTATTAATAATTAAAAGCTACTCCGTTTACAGACTGGTGTTCCATAAACGATTCAAATCCGGAAATTGCAATATTTTCTATTAATTTTTCAATTACTTCTAGTTTTTCTGCACTTAGTCCTCGTATATTTCAAGTATGTGTTTTAACCATTGATGGACTATTTTTGTCTTCAATTTTATATTTGTTACATAGAGCCTGAGTAGTCTGCTATATCGTAGCCAGTCGCCCATTTCACACAGATAACTATGGAATCGTCGCGCAGGTTGTCAGTCGGATATATCATTTTTTTTTTATTGTTTCGTGCATAATGAGTATTCGAGGAAGTTGGAATCGCAGTCGGGTTCCTCTCTGGCGCAGTTTTAGCCGTCCTAGCTTCGCCTGTAAATATGTTGCATATCGTAAATGTTTGTCATTTTGACTTATACTCCTTCTGCTATACCTATTGTAGCACATCAGAGATTTCATCTTGCCGTCTTAGGTTGCTCTACCATAACATGAACTACCGATGGCATTGTTCAGAGGGTGTTATGTAGACAGTACAGCACAACAACAAGGTGGGTCATTGTGTACAATTTTTATCCCGTTGACCATCATGATGCTTTATCGATCATCTACTGATTATACTATATACTATATGTTGGCAATCCCGATCGCTAACATATTCGTTGCGTCCATAGCGTTTAATCTACCATTCCTTCTACGTTTATTCATTCCTAATACGATTGTCCGGTTCTAAACCTCGTTCATGCAATATATGATTTGAAATTTTGTATATATATATATTTTTTTTAATTTCTCGGAAAAGTCGTTTATGTATATAACTTGACTCGTTAGATAGTATCTTAGTATTTTACGCCAACATTTTAAAATTTAAATGCATCTGAATGTCGCTGATCTTGTAAAGTCGTCATATGCAACAGAAAACGAATCAGTAGTAGTTTTATGAAGTGTGCGTGATATCTGCCAAAGTATTTACGCCAGCTAACGAGCAATGGTATATACGTGCCTGTTATGTACTTGATATATTTTAACAATATTTCCGCTGCTAATAAATTGATGTTATTATCTTTATTCGAATTGTGTGTTTCTTTCTGAGAAAAATCGATGCGATAAACTATAATTTAAATTTGTACATATTCGAATTAAAATTAAACGATGAAGTCGGTCTTTTACGGAAATGCCCTTATTTTACGAAGAAGTTAATCGTGTTTTTGCCGTTAGGTCCGCAAACGGATTACGCATTAACGGAAGGTAAAAAGATACTCGATGACATTAGGAAATCTAAAATCGATGACAAAGTAAAAGATGACGCGAGAACCGTTTTAGCGCGCGGTGAAAAACTCGCGGAAAAGATTAAGGAAATGACGAATCCGTTAAACGAGATGATAAAACAGTTGGACGGTTTACAAGCGGACGCGAACACGATAGAGAATAAACTGAATGATTTAGACAACTACATGAGCAGCGTTCAAAATACCGTCGACAAAACGATGAGGTTGAACGATATAAATAGGTAAATAGTACTTTAATTAATTAATTATTAATGAAACAACAAATTTCGCTAATCGTGTATTTAATTAAAAATAAAATTTTTCCACAGTTATGCTATTATGACGACGAGGTTGCTACTTAAATATGTTAAATATATTTTTTTTTATTATAACGATATTTTTATAAATAGAATTTTTATAGTACGCTAGTTTCCAATTATCCGTGGAATATTGCGTGATATCTCGTTTTAACTTGTTATCGGTAAGTTGCAATCAAAATTCAAACTACTTATTTCGTTGTTTAGATATACTAAGACAGTTTCAAATGGAGTTTTGCAACCGTTTCAATACGCTGTCATCCGAATCATCATCGACTATTGTTTTTAAATTAAAACCTGGTAACGATTATGGAGCTCTAATCAACAAAACCGTCGTTTTTATGTGGTTAAACCTGATCCTCTATCACAGATCATGTTCCGTTTATTTCGGGAAGGGAAAATTTTCACTTCCGTCTGGTCCATGCTTATCACCTATAATGTGTCAGTCCCCCCTCTTTGTTCATTTTTCCAAAAAACATAACTTTCGATCTCTCATTTACTAACATCTTGTCATTCCCCGAAGGTATTTCTCACTCCCTTTTTACCGGAGCACGGAGACTAGTAATGACGTCGTTTTTAATTGTGTACACTCCAAATGTTATCAGATAAATAGAAGAGACATTTGCTTGATATTATCACGAATATTCACTTTCACACTAATATCCCTTGTTAAATCGATCGTATGGAATAAAAAATGTCTTATTCTAAGCTATCGTAACCTAAAAAATTTGTTCGACTTTACCATTTAACGCGAAACGAGCTCGACATCACATAAATAAATAACGAAAATCTTGTTCGTGCCATGAAAAGAATCTTTACAAGTTACACGAAATTTTTTTAAAAGCGACTAACTACTGCAGCTGAAGAGGTGTCGGATAGATTGTTTCTCACAGCATATGTAGGAAGATTCGTCGGAAATTCGCCATTTCTTCGTGTTGTCTCCTGTTCGGCCGACCATTGTTCAGTGAGCGTCATGTGTATTATTTTGCTCCTGGAGGAAAGTTCTCCGTTAGCTTAATCTATGTTTCTTGGGTTTTCTTTATCCATTACTTGTTACAAACATTGCGGCAGCGAGTAGTTACCAAGCTAATTGTTAGTGGCTTGATAATTGTCATTAAACTGTTGCGGGACTTCGATTTCTAATGTATATAAACGCCGGCTATACACTTCCTGTTTGCTCTTTTCAGTATTTGTCGTCTAACGACAAGCAGAACGATACCGAAATGCACACGAACTTTTTCTATAAATATTAGTTTTAGATACCCTGTAATAATGCGCCGTCAATTTGTTTTGTATTAAAATGCTCTGTATCTTTGAGAATAGGCCGATCACTTGTAAAAAAAACATTGACAAATATTGGCGCCGGAACACTTCCTTGTGTGAGATAGAGTCTATTTTGTTATTATTTTATTCATTCAATTAATTCGAGTTATTTATTAAGATATACGTGTTTTAAGAGCTTTCATTTTTTAACTAAAGCTTTTAATAAGAGTGAACGCATTTATACTAATGAATACAATAGTTATTTGCATATATATGCACACATTTATATATATATACATATACAATTTGCCTATATACATCTACTACCGGACGTAGGCTTTCAATAGTTCCTTCTAGTTGTCCTTATTTTGTTCCTCCCTGATTCAATTCATCCTTATTACTCTGACTTTACTGAATTAAGATCCTGCCTTCTTGTTACTTCCGATGTAACGGGGGACCATTTATGCGCTTTGTTAATTTATTTTCCGTTTTGCGTGCTACCTAGCCAGGCCAATTTCATGGTAATGTAGCGGTTTTTCATCACTGCTTATAACGCATTTGTTCACATATCCACGATATTCGATTTGCTTGTCTAATTAACCGTTCGAATTTCTCATTTGAAATTATGTACTATATTTAATAATATATAGGAGGTTCAGAGTGTTCCTTCTACATCACAACCGAAGATTCAAATGCGCAATGATGTACTGTTAATTTAATAACTGGTATCACGGAAAACGAGATACTTCTTTCCTATTTTCTAGGAAAAAAACGCGAGAAATTATTTCATATTATTTTTGTTAATAACAATATGGTAAATTGTGGTTTATTTTGTTTTAGTATGGCTAAATTAAGCGATAAGCTTACAGGCATAGAAAATACTGCGTTTGAAGCTAATTCAACTCTTGCAAATTCGACCGCGCTTTTGTCGAATGTTTCAGCCGAATTTGAAATATCGAAGAAAAATTACGAAAATTTAGGTAAACGTGTACTTATTACAACGTATATTGATTATTAAAATCGTTACGTGTGAAGTGACGTTATATTGAGAACTATATGACATGTTCCTTGTTTGAAGTTGAAAATAATCGATCGCATGTTGTTATAAGTACCGCATCATAAAATGAAATAGTCTCGAATTATGTTCTGGAACTGTGTCATTTTGAAAACGAGGATGACCATTTCAAAGTTTGTAAATTGAGAGAAAAATAAAAATTTCAGATGTACATCGATGAAATGAATGTAATATTTGTATCCCCCGATAATAATTTAAAACACGACTTCATATTTTATACTACATTAAGATCAGTGGAATGGAGACGTTGTACTCATAAAACGTATTTTACCGTTAGTAATTTGATTGAAATTTATCTTTGAATAAAACTAGGGATTCTATCCAAGTGTGGTTTAGATGAGGATTGGTCTATACAAGTGAGTATTTATAAGAGTTTGATTTTTTTATTGAATTGATATATATATATATATATATATATATATATATATATATATATATATAAATTGTGCTATATTTCACTTCCTTTTTCGAACATTACCTATGGGACTAAATTTTAGCGTTCAAGACGGGTGAAAGATCGAAATCGGCTAGAAAATATGTACAGTTTTATCTATCTAATAGACTACGCAAGTGGGAAGTGTATATATTTATAGTATGTGGTATTTACATATAACGTTATCATAAATGAAAAAACTCAGGAACAGACACGATGAAAGAATGTATTCTGTACTTTGAATGAATATACACGCATGTCATAAATGTAAATTAGCTTATATACATACGCACCCTTTAATAAGTAAACTAGACAATTTGCGTTAAGAAAAATACGCGCTAAATAGTTAAAAAAAAAATACGGCAATTTTAATTTAAATTTTTTTTTTTAATGTCATGCGGCAGCAATAGCTATGAAATTTAACAAGACGAAATATTTTGATTGTAAATCAACTTTTTAAAAAATGAAATAAAAAAAAAAAGTTATGAACAACGATGTTACCAAAAAATATTTACAATCTTAATTGAATTAAGTTTTAATTAAAATGAATGTTATTAAAGTTATTAAATGCTTTCGTTGAATAATTCATACTCGGTCGTAGTTACGTTAAAAACGAGTTTAGTTTCTTAATTTTTAAACTGATATAATTTTTATTTAAATTTGTTTCTTAATTTTTAAAGTGGTATAACTTTTAGTTTAATCTTTTTAAAGCTTAGAAACAGAAGGACATAGTTATTGAAGTGCCTATTAGAAAAAAGACCATATTAAATATTAATTAAAACAAATATTGCCTTCGTTGAATCATTCATAGTAAGTAGCTGTTATGTTATAAACAGATTTTTGTTTATTAATTTTCGGCCTAATTAGTTAAATATCGTTTCTTAATTTTTAAACTGATATAACTTCTGGTTTAATATTTTGAAAGCTAAAGCTGCGTGCGACTCTGATTCTGTTATTTCACAAGTTTTGTTTTAGGTCGTTATTTATTATTTCCTCAAGTTGTGTACGCACATCTTTTATTACTTCGAGGATAATTTCGTTTTATTTGTTTAACTTCGTATAAATTAATAACTCATGTCTTGCAAGTTTTCAAAATAGGAAATATGTTAATAATATTTTCAGGGCCTAATATAACGACGTTACAAGATAAGAAAATGAAAGTTGAGCAGATGATTGACAGTCAGGCGGACGAATTTTATCGAGTTAAAAATCTTATAGCCGAAGCAAAAGAACATGCCGAACACTTGGAATACCAGGTATTTATAACATACGGAAATAATCAATTCGCCCTCGATTTAGGAAATCATATGTCGTCACTAACTATAAGAACGTTATATGAGTTTTACTTTTATATAAAAAGTTTTATCCCCCCAATGTTTATGTCTTTTTAACAAAAATTTTTACCCTACCGTGCGTAGACGCCTAAAAATTTCATTATAGTGAATTGTGTGCAATTGACGTTTCATTCACACATTGGGCTGCTAAAACATGCGAATGAGAAAATTATTTACTAGTTCGTTATAAAATTTATGCTGAACAAGAAACTAACGAACGATGTTATTTTATTATTATTAGAGGCGATTTTACCGACTTTATTCATATTCGTATTTATGCGGTAGTTTGTTGATCGCATTTAAATAAATTAACAAATTAAGTTAAATTCATTAATTATTTCTTTCTTTACAGGCTGACATTTTAGATTCGTTAATTAAAGGTTCGCGTGGGACATCAGAAACTGCAGTACAAGCTGCCACGTCTTATGGAAATATCGTAAAAGCTATAGAAGAAGCTCTGAATGCCTCATTAGAAGCACGCCGAATTGCTGTAAATGCCACCGAAAAAGTAATTATTTCTCTGTTTATTTCAGATCCTTCATTAGGTCTGATATGTTACTCTAATTATAGGTCTCGGACATTTCATGTTCAAATATATATCTTACTAATAGGAAAGTTTTTTGATAATTAATTAGTCTTCTCAAGTACTATTTTTCATTGTTCAATTTGACAGTTCATTCAATTTTATTTCTAAGGCATCATTTTGAAGTTTTAAATTCACCATAATTTTACGGTTGATAATATAATGTAGTTAAAACATGTTTGATATTCTTTGCGGATCGAGCATATGTAGTATATTGAATAAATTGTTTTTTAATAATGGCGACTTATTTCAACGCGAAAGGAAATAAAAATAGTGTCTTATCAACTAGAAAGTTAGATATCGTCTAGACTATTTTCGTCAACCCAGATAGTAGGGCAAGCTAATTCGAGGTGATTTGCCATTGCCTTCCATAGGCTTTTCTTTACTTATTTTCAAGGCGGATATTCATTTACCGATCAATTGGAAAGATAGCTGAGATTGCTGAAAGTCTTTTTAACGAAACAAAGTGTTGGTTATCACTAGATGTTTAAGTTTAGAACGAATTTCTTTTCTAAAAGCGTATATAATGATTTGTATACATTAAATATGGTTTTTCTTTATTTGAATACGTACTGCCGTTATGGATTTTGTTCTTAGAAAATCCAATAAACCAAACTTGCGAGATTAAGATATTTAAATGTTTGTAGTGGGCAGTTTGTAAATGTGATATTTCATTTAAAGGATTTTATTTCCTAAAATAGTACTCGTGCTGCTATTTGATTAAAATAATTTTAAATTTCAGCATTGGCATATATCCGTCGTCTGATTAACCTTTTTTTTGTGTTTTTTCAGTGGTGTTTGGTGTAAAGACGGGATATTAGAATTCGTTTAATCTGTTTTAACTTATCTCAACAATTTATTAATTGGTACATTAATTTTTCAACTATTACTATTTGTGTAGGAGTAAATTTTATTTATGTTTTCATCCGTTATTTTGCTTAACCTGTATTGTAATGCAGTCCAATTAAGTCCATATAAGTTAGTGTTGTTCGGTCAGTCAGAAAATACGTTATTATCAAAATATTTCCGCGGTAATCAAGATACATCGTTTGTTGAAAAGATATCTAATCACTTCGATGTGACCATACATATAATTTTCTCTACGCTCTTTTCTCTAATTCGAATAAGAGGACTATGGTCGTTTGTTTATTTGGTTTCTGTTCATTGGTTTAAATGTTCCTTCCATATTATCTCAGCCTCGTTAGAATATTTCAGCGATTCCTATTCATTATTATATGTCTCCAGTTCTCGTTTAAATGTTTGCTCTCTCAACAGATTAAAAAAATATTATTGTAGGGAAAAGGTGTCCATGTTTCGGTTATTATTTATATTATATTATTTAATTAAATAACCTATTTATCCTTTCGTTTAAAGTTATCATCATCGTTGAGTCGTATACACGTAGAAATATAGTAACCACGATGTGTCACCCGGTTGGTCACACGTATGCGGCTGGTCACCCCCAACTGTGTTCGTCCATATAGTTGAGACACGACAGTGGCGACTTTTTTCCATTAAATTTCCCTTAGACGAATAGCGTTTCCATATTTTCTGCTCCGATTACATGACTAGAATATTCAAAGAACCATTAAAAGTACTCTATTAGGGTCGTCAATTTCTATTTAGTGCAGAAACATTGGTTCTTCTAGCTGTCCACGCAACATTCAGCACATGTCTCCAACATCATTTTTTATCTGCTTTGTTCAACGACTAGGTTTCTGCACAAAACATGAACATTGAAAGGATTAGTATTCATCAGTGGTATCAAATCACAGTTTTATTAAAGAAAACGGTTCGTTTTTTGCCTGTGATTTCTGTCTTGTGACGTACGTATCTTTTTGACATGTTAAATATAAATGTAAATTAATAATAAAGATACAATGCTTGTTTAAAAAGTACATACGGATTCATTTAACAGTATTTTTTTTTTTTTTATAGTCGATTGGTTTACCAGAGATAAGTAAACATATGTACGACAATTCTTCCATGTTACTGGAAGGAGCTCGATTAGCTTTACAATCGGTAAGAAATAACCTACCTCCTGGATTACATAATGCTATGCGTGAAATCGACATTCTTGCTAAAGTAAATGGCCAGATTGAAAAAGGATTTAAGGATATCGACCTGTTAGTTTGTTTTTATTTATTTTTATGTCAACTGTAAAACGTACGAACGATATTTTTATAATTGACAATTGACTGTTCGTCTAGGATTCTAGAAGGACTCCGACCATTGAAGACAAAACGATCTGTTAGTGGGTATAACGAGTTATTGCCTCCTGAAAAGGTATCGCAAAGTGCTATGGATACCTTGAATAGTGTACAAGATATAATTACGAATCTTCCTGATGATTTAAAACGAGCTGAACAATTACGATTGGATCGACAGGATATAGCTAAATATGTTCCGCAAGGACTCGGATACGGTATAATTAATTTCGTTACATTAAATATATTTTATTTTGTCATTACGGACAATATTAATTATTAAGTTTAAAATCATTCGTGAACGGTTTGTATTTCGCCTGTTATTTTATTTGTTCCGAGTGTCAGCATTGGTATTTAATCATAAAAATTACACGGAAATATTCAATAACACCGGTTTTGTTCAGAAAGTAGAAAACCACAGTGCAGGTTCGCATAACGAATTATTGCAACCTTATGTTAGAATTCTACTCTAGACGTTAATATTAGTTTTTTTTTTTTTTTTTTTTCCGTTAATAAAATGATTCTCGAGGATTGTTTATTACTCTATATATTTCTAAATTTTAAGAGTCGTTTACCCACATAGGTTAAGTGTGATAATGACGTAATAGTACAAATAAACGAAATAGGTAAACTCGGTTCAATAATTTTTATTGAAATTTTTTCTGTTAATTTGTTGTAATAAATAAAGTACGCTAAAACAGCAGATCGGTGTATTTTTTGTAATCATTAATTTTATTATAATTATACATTTTAAGTTTTATCCGCGTGTATAAGTATTGTCTAATTACGTAATTAACAATTTCTATAATTAAAACGTTCTCTCCGGTAGCTTGAAAAAATAAGTTTTATACTGTTTCGTCGCAATCTTGTACAATATTGCCTTTTCAATAATGTTATAGACAGAAACGTATATTAATTTCTAAACGCAGTTTGTTTATTTTATATTTTAATTATTTCTTCGTTTTTCTGAATATATTGTTTTCTTATTTTTCCACGCAGTCAATCGGACAGAAAAACAGTTGCCAAATCTAACGGAAACATTAAATCGATTAAAAAATCGATCGAACGAAGTTCGTTCAAAAGATTTAGATATTAAATCATTATTGGAAAATTTGAAACAAAAAATTGCGGAAACTAGAGATTCAGTTGATAAGTAAGTATTAATAAGAGTTATTTTGAATCGATAAAAATAGTAAATTTTTTATCGACTTCAGAATCAACTATCACCGATACTGTTTTAAAACCGATTTCATCTATGTTACTGAAAGACAAATGCTTAATAGAGGAATACGTTACCGTTTTGACCGAGTACTCTTAAATTTAAAACGGCTAAAATATATTACTAAATCTGTGGCATCTCATATTACACATGAATTGCAGACATACTTTAATTTAGCGTATAAATCACTAGGACTAGACATTATTATCCACAAAACCGAAGTATTAACACAGGCTCAAAGAGAAAATGCACTAGTCTAACGTCTATTCAGCCATAGGAGGCAAATATGAAATCAGTAGAAAATTTTTCACACCTGGAGAGTATGGTTACAGAAAAAGGTAATAAAAATGCAGTAGAGTCTCAGCTGCAATTGTCATGTTCGAAGAACGGGTGTTCAACGACAGAAAACATGAATGAATAAAAAAAAATGACGGTGCACAGAGCTGTAGTAATTCCTATGCTATAGTACGTCTGTGAAACTTACACAGCATATAGGCGATATATAAGGATCTGAAGAGATTACAACAGCGTTTACTGATGTGTATTCTACGCGTAAAATAGACGGATTATACCTCAGCTCTAACGGCGTGTCGTTAAAATAACTGATTTATAAATTACAACTACTCTAGGTAGGGCATGTTGTACGCATGGACGATACTAGAATGCCGAAAAAATCTTATACGTAGAGATTGTAAATGGTAACAAAATAAGCTAAACCACCCGAAGGCGTTATTAATTTATAGAAATGATGCCATATTTACACTTAAGAACTTCCTAAAGAAATTGTTGGAAGGACATCTTCGTTAGTAAATTGACAAAATATGATTATAATACGATTGAAAATAACGCAAACCTCTGTGCTGAGTTTACGAATTTATCTACAAATCCAAAATAGGATTAAGAATTAATCGATAATTTCGGAGCTATCAAAATGCAAACGACTAACTCGGATACAGTCTGTTATATCATCTATATTCTTTAAACCGTGAAAGTATTTGGTGGCATTATGTTACATCAACATGTAACCGTATGGGTCATTTTTTTCCACTTCTTCCTCATGTTGCCATGTAGCCGTAGCCAATATAAGTCCAGTTCTTTGTTTCCATCCGTCCATCGTAAAAGAAACTTCCCTCGGTTTCTATATCCTCCTGCTATCCCTTGCAGGATAGTGCATATGAATGAGCTTATTTTCCTTGTTATCATATAAAAAAGTTTACTGCATTCCTGTTAATTCTCGTTAATAACCTGATCTTAGCTTTCAAAGTCATCCAATATCGACGCAAGTACGTTGTCCATCCTAAGTGTCTTCTATAAACCCACGTTTCGGATACGCCAATTCGTCTAGCAGCTATACATTTTATTCGTCAGATTTCCCGCCTGTATTGAAAATATTAATCTGTTGATAAATTTTACCTTTCGTTACATTTCAAAAATTTCGGTTAATTTCGTCCTCCCGTCATTCGTATTTTCCTTTATTTACGATAAGGGACCGACCCTAAATAATTATATTTGTCTACCACTTTATATTCGTCAATGTTATCATCATTTGGTTTGAAAAACTTCTTATGCGAACTATAAACATTAGTTTTCTCCGCATTAATACATAATATCTTAAACATGAATATCTGGAAAATATACTTGTGAATTATGTATATATTCACCGAAATGAATATATCATATTAATTGATAAATAATATTTTTCTCAGAATTAAAGTTGGTGTTAACGTTACCAGAGGCTCGATTGAACTACGTGTACCGTCCAACTTAAATTCTCTAGCCGTTAATTCGTACATTTCCTTCTATTTGAAAACTAATTCGACTACCGGTTTAGTCTTATTTCTTGGTAATGAAATTGGAACCAATAAGAAGATACGAAGAATCAAATCGGTTAGTAACTTGAGTTACTTTTAATTTTTAACTTTTATTTCGCGCTATCGAAGTTATTTAATTAAAATTAATATATATATATATTAAAGGACGAAATTTAAACAGCATTTAATGAATTTTTTTGAGCGTAAATGCCAATATTTTATTTAATCCGTGTTATAATACACGAGAAAAAAAACGTTGTACCTATTTTTTAAGCACATTGCCCCCGCTGGGACTTATAAGATTTGACATGATTAAAGTTGATATGGAGGAGGTTATGTATAATGTTTACAAATTAAACAATTTACGAGTGCATAAAGATAAAATTATACGTAAATTCGATTTACAATTTCAGTTAAGTTAAATTCATTGATTACTTTCGTAAAAAATTAAACGAAGTAAAATTATTTGTAATTTATTTGTATTAAATCTTTGCTATACACAAGTTAGTATTGAAGGTTAATTGTATCGTTTCGCTGATCAGAAACTTAAAAGGAAGCGTTAGTCAATAGAAGATGAATGAACGTCAAATTTGTACATCGTAATATTATCCACTACGAAATTTTAATTGGAACCAACTCAATAAGAGAATTTCGAGAACTATTTTACAATTTACAATAAGAAAATCCTCGAATTGAGTATGAAGAAAACCCATCCAAACTATTACAAAACGTTTCATTCAAACTTAGAAAACAAATACAGTAAAAATAACGAAGCATTTGGATTACGTTGTAAACAAATGCGGTATCTTAATTTAACAACGGTTGTTTGCACAAGCCTCCTCGTACCCACCATGGCAGAAGCCAACTCCACGGACTAGAAATCTCGCCTCACGGAGAAGTAAACAATTAAAATTCGCGGTAAATCTTGTTCGACAAGAGTCGTAGTCGAGATTAACGCAGAACAAATTACGGCGAATCAAACCGCGAATAGAACAGTGGATGACGTCGTACCGTGCGAACAGACACGAAGAGATGAGCCCGATTACGAATCGGCCACACTAGGTTGATATACGGGACACAAATCGAGGAGAATGGTTGTCGGTAACATGCAAGTTTTGTCAAGGTTCAGCGCTTACCGTAGAACATGTCATTACATAATGCTCGAAATTCGAACAACGTAATCATTAATAAGTGGACTAGATTGAAGTGAAGCATTACAATGAAGATGCAATACAGCGAGTAGTATACTTTCTAAAAATAACCGATTTAAAATAATTATTATAAACTGAACAAATAGTGTTATAAATAGTAAATAATTTTTCTGTAATTTATTGTATCTAATTTCTGTGGACTCAAATGACCTTTGTATTCGAGCGTTCTAAAGTAAAATATATATATATATATATATATATACACATATATAAGAAAATCCCCATTTCAGTTATATCTCGTTTACGTAATAGAACAAAATTCGGGAAAATAATATACAATAAAGTGTATATTCTTTGATAAAAATTAACGTTCGAGCTTCAAAATTAAATGAATTTAGGTCGAATTTTGATCATTGCGACCTTTTATTTCCGTTATTCCAGATAGACTTATTTGATTTTTAATTTATAAATATTTAACGGAATTTAAATTAAAACATCATATTTGAATTAATTTTAGTAATAAAATAGGAAACATCGATCATTAAATACAAATACATGTACATATTGTTGTTCTGTTTTGTGGAGGTGCGATAGAATAAAGTAAATTTATTTAATTAGCATTTTGGATAGAAAAAAATCAATAGTTATTTTAAAAACGATAAATTTATAATAAAAAAGTTATCATTTAAATGGAGGGAAATTTATTATTTACCAAGAATGTTTCTCCTGGTAAATAGCGTATAAAATATATACTCTATTGACGTGAGTAGACAATTTATCAACTCAAAAACATTTACCTGGATTGAATTCATCTATTTTTTACGAGGAGCAGCCTTACATATATTTGACGAGGATTAGAAATGTT
Organism: Coronaproctus castanopsis; assembly: GCA_032883995.1. Taxonomy (NCBI): domain Eukaryota; kingdom Metazoa; phylum Arthropoda; class Insecta; order Hemiptera; family Monophlebidae; genus Coronaproctus; species Coronaproctus castanopsis. Next base: position 104,886,439 of record CM065052.1, on the reverse strand, counting down.
AAAAAAAAAACATCTCTATACAAAATTAAAATGACTCGATCGATACCGAGTTCTTTAATAATAGAAATAAAGAAACTTTACAATGGAAAAACTACGATATTAAACTAGTAATTACGCTAGTAAATATTACGGAGAGAGAGAGAGAGAGAGAGAGAGAGAAAGCGTAATATTAAATATGATAACATATTCTATCTACCAAATAAACGAAGCAGCGATTATATCAATTACGAAGCGTTTGTAATAAGTTACCTAAGTATAGTGCGGATTTGTTGGAATTTGCCGAACCTTTTTGATAAGACCTGAAGACTAATTCGAATTGGAGTTCACTGATTGTGCAAATCAAATTTTATTTTACCGAAAACAAAATAAAGGCTGAAATTAAAATAAATGACGAAAATGATGATTTCTATTTTTTTTTAAACCTTTTTCGCATATTAAAAAAAAAAAAGATCCATTGAAGTTAATTTTTTTGTTATTTTCGATTTTTAGTTACGTACAATTAAAAAGGTCGATGTCACATTTTATGTCTGTGATTAGAATGATAAATCGTGAGAACCGCCATTTTATTTTAATCGTTTATTTTTAATTTCTGTCTTCTGTTATTTAAATAAAGTTGCGTTGCGCTTACATTTTAAATTTGATTTTTTTTTTTATTGGTGAGATATTTTAATTTTTGTTTGTGATCTTTTATTAAGCGTGTTTTTTTCTCTTAAAATGCCAAAAACCGAGACCTCTTGTACGTGTATAGTTAATAAATCCGTAATTTCGTATACTGTAATAGTGTAATGTTTTAATATCTTTCTCGATACTCATATGACATAAATAAATTTCTATAGGAAGTATAAGCATTTTTTTATGAATGCCGAAAAATCCGCACTATATTAATAAATATTCGAATGAAAACTAATCGCTTATTTAAAGTAAAACCGGCTAAACCTAACGCATTATTTTATACAACTTTCTCCGGATAGAAATGTGAAATTCCCTTTTTAAATAGATCATTGAAATGATATTTAAAATTTATCGCGTCATCATCGTCATTATCATTATTTTCTTGATTATTAAGTTTTCAGTTAACATATAGCTCAGTCCAGTAACTTATTAGAGTGGGGTAGTTTTGTTCTTTCGATATACTTTCCATCGTCAATTTGATTTCAGATCTTTCTTTTGGTTTATCGTCGTTTTTAAATTCTTAATTCAAGGAGACAAATGACCATTTCTTTTTTCGTTATTATTATTCCCGGCTCTTCTTCTACTCTTCGGAGTACTTTATTTGCGATTTTCTACATCCGAAATATTTTCAATATTTATTCAAATGCTTGTAATTTAGATTTATCTCTTTTCGAAACAGAACTCGCGAACGCATTTTACAAGCACTCACGAATCTATAAAATTATTGAACTGTTTTTTGTTTTTTTTAATAATATAAACGATTAAACTATTTTAACCATAATTTAAAGATAAATGTAAAAAAGAAAGAAAAAAAAACGGAATAGATGATAATCGGCAAAGATAACTTTAACAAAGTCTCCATTAAAATAAATAACGAGAAGATTGAAAAGTTCAGAAATTTAAATACTTGGGCAGTTACATTACGAAGAATCCAGACCCAGATACAGAAGTAAAAATGCGATGTAACTATGCCCGTAGTGCCTTTACCAGTATGCCGAGTCTCCTCTATGATAGATGCTTACGTTTAAATATAACGTAAATACTACATTGAGGTAGCAACATTAAACAAAAGGCAAATAAATTGATTTGAATCTGTAGAGACGTGGTTACATAGAAAGATGTTGAAAATAGCATAATTCAAGACATCAAATCTAAAAGTCCTAAAGATGGCCAAAATTGAAGGAAATTTAATGAAATTAGTTATTCAACGGAAAATAAATTACTTCGGTCATGTAATTGTATGAGATAAATATAAACAAGTCGGAGAAGACGAAAAACACACTAATTGGATAACATCAAAGAATGAACGTGGTCAATACAAAAACTAATGCAAGATTCGAAACTTTTTATTGCCAACATATATGATCGTCAACACTTTTCGTGGAAAAGGGCGAAGAAGAAGAACCATTATTTTACACTACCGATGACAAAAGTCCCGCATAAATGTATACAACAAAATTATACGCAATTTATGCATTTTAATTTAACCATTTTATCAGTCGCAATATTCCCTTTTTTTTTTTCGCATTGATTGAAATTTAATTTATATACCCCTGAATTTTTTAATATTTAATGTATTTCTATCTTCTATTTCGATGTTATTTCTATAATGTTTTATTAACTGTTAAATCTACGTTATGTTAAATATTTGTATTATTGAGTCTAAATAATTCCTTTTATCTTTTATGTGTTTTTATTGTAAGATTTTTTTCCATCTTTTATCGACTATAGCAGGGTTATATTTATTGTCGATTGCTATTTGTTTTGTTATGTGCGTTTCTTGATTTACTTTATTACTCTTAATTAAATTTTACTTTACACGTTTCACATATTTAATTTGTTCGTGTAGGATGATTACGTCGCGTTAGTATTGGACGCCGGGTATTTAGTTTTGTTCGTCGATTTCGGAGCTGGAGATATCAACGAAGTGAAAAATAATAAATTTGTAGCCGATAATCGTTGGTATAAAGTAATTATCGAAAGGTATGTAATTGATTTTTTTAAATAGTACGTATTTGCTCGATTGTTGATTCGGGGTTATATCGGTCAGTTATTTTTTTAACGATGTATCGTACAAAGTAAAGCCGGCCACACGCGAACATGATGCAACGTTTATTTACTTGTACAATTATAATAGTCCTGTGAAACATTGCCAGATTTAAAGCAGACTGTTTACGCAGAAAGCAGCAAATAAAATTTAAATTTTCTAAATGACACGTATAGGGTACATATTTTTTTTTTCATGTAATTATTTTCATCTCAAAAATATTAGTTAAAAATTTTTATAAAAATTATACGTAATGTGTATGTTTTTGACTTTTATTAAGTTTTCCCGTAGCACAGATCAGTAAGATATAATATTAAAGGAAAGTAAACCGAAATATAATCGTTCCGAAATAACCTGAAGGAGGTTAAGTTTCTTGAACATACGATAGTAGATCCGCAACTGTTTTATCTCGGTGTTTTTCTAAATATTTCGAAATTATTGCTCAAACCGAACTTATTTGGTTGGGCAAATTTGTTTATAGAGAAATTGTGTTTAGATACCTGAAAAATATAGAGATGTGTCAAAGAAAAATATGCATACATATGAAAGGTCTGATCATTATATCAAATCAGAGTGCAAACATTTGTGAATGACAGTTGACTTCAACTCAAACGGATACAAGAGATATTAAGATATTTTAAATTGATGTTACACGACCTTATGAGTATAATCTTAACAAACAATGAGTATCTAACATCATCCATTACATGAAAATCGCAACAGGTGTATCCTGGAACGGACGGTTTTTTTCTTTGAATAACTCAAAAACTACTCGACCAAAATTTTTGAATCAAATATTTGTAAAAATATGAAAACGAGATGTTAGCATACAATCATTTGTGGAACACAATATTGTTCAGATGACTGCTATTTGCAACAATACATTAATCTTTTAACAACATTTTCGAGCATAGGACGCCGAATTTTTGAAATTTCTACTGAAATTCAAGTTTTCAGATCTCGTGGATATGTTTCGTAAATGCGGCTCTTACAAAAAAAAATCTGGAGCGGTCAAATCTGGCGAGCGCGGCGGACAAGTGAAATCCGTGCGACGAGACAATATGCGGTTACTAAACGCTTCACGGTCACACAATTTTGTTAAAACGAGAGAAGCAAAAACGAGTTTATCATTTCAATATTGAGCGTTCCGTTGACAGTACCAGTGAAAAAATAAGCCCCCTAACTACTTTCAACTTCGCCAATCCATTCCAGATGGTTACTAACTCGCAGTGTGACGACTTCTGTTCGATTGAATTCGGATTAGATTCGGACCAGTAGCGGCAGTTCTTATGAATTCGAATAGCTGAAAATGAGCTTCATCGCTCATCAAAAGATTGTTTGAATCGATTTTTTCAGAACCGTTTCAGCAAAAAGTTTTTGTTGTGCATGGTCGTCGGTACTTTTTAATTATTTAGTTATTGCCAATTTATAAGGATCAAATTTCAGGTCTTCCGACAATATACGGCGAACAGATCGTCTGGGATTCGGAATGATCGATGCTTGTAGGTGTACGAACCGTTTTTTTTTTTTTTTTCGTTCAGGACATTTTTTATCCGTTGCAGAAGTTGTTCCTCGAAAGTTTTCCACTTACCTTAAAATTGAATTGCGAGGTAGTACAGGTTTACACCGCGTAACTTTAAATTCTTCTCGAAACTCTCTTTGCACATGTCGTGATCGATTCGCACCGAAAATAACGTTCCACCTAAAACGCGCGATCCTTCTGGTTATATGATGCCATGATATCTGAAACTAGACAAAAACGAATCTCTCGCATGTACACTAAACAAGGAACACGCGGTTTACGTTGTAGCAGTGATCAACTGCGCTATTCAAAAAAAACAAAATCGTCAGTCTTCTCTAGGTCACCATCTTTGGCATTGAAAAGTGTGAACATATATTCCATATATAAACGAAATATACTGTACTTCGGGAAAATCGATTTATAGTTTTTATATAAAATTTTTATTATTCATTATTGGAATTATCATTATTATTATTATTATGGCGGGCATAATTTTCTAGGATTGGAAAAAATATCCGCCTCTCGGTATCGCAAGACTTAGGCGACACCCATATCGATACGATGGTTACCCAACGAATTTTAGACGGTCCGTGGTCCGTCTTAAATTTAGACCGAAATTATTCCCGTTTATTCGTCGGAAGTGTACCGTCTTCATTCGCGGTACCGGTTAAAGCTTTTTATAATCCGTTTAACGGCTGTTTAGAGGAGCTTACTATCGGAGACGCGTTAATCGGTTTCTGGGATTTCGTTAAAAAATCGTCTATTGACGGTGATGCGAACGATTCCAAAGTAATGAGCGGATCTCGTGAAAGGCAAGTGTATGTCTACACATTTTAATTTATACTAATAAACGATAAAGGTGCGCACGATATCCTAGAAAAAAAGAATAGAAAAATTCACAATTCTTTTATTAATAAATTTTTGACATGAAATTAAAATATTTGTTAAAAATAAAATACAGTTAACTTATTTTTTATGGGCACTTCCGTTAAATGAAAAATGTTTCCAATGTTATGATATGAAATGATTCAACGAGGTAAAAACATAAAGTAATATTTTGTGTACAATAACACTTTTTAGATGATTCTAATGATCCAGAGCAAGCCATAAATCGATGGCTTATCATTTAGCAAAATTTTAACAAATATATTATATGCGAAGAAGAAGCGAGTATAAACACTCATTTGTTATTCAAGTGTATAAAATTCGCAGCAGATAGAAACTAATTAATTAAAAAGATAATGGATGTAGATATAATGATATTAAATATTCGATCAATCTCGTGAAACGGGGGAAATTGATCTTTGGCCTGTGTATTACAAGACTAACAGAATTAGAATATAGAATAGAAGAGTTTAACAATCGATGAAAGAGAATTTGATGTTATAAAACAAAGTTTAAAAATAGAACATTTTGTATATCGGTGATTTTTAACCCTATGGAATTTTAATGGCAACAAAATTATACATTCTTCAGTTAACCGTAAAACGCCACAATTTTAATAATATTTATATCGACGCATCGAAAATTTTCTAAAGTCGCCTAAGAAAGAACGCTTGTATAATAAATAGCCTCTATAAAATTTATAATTTTCTGGTCAAAATTTCATGTGTGACTGAAACGATTAACTACTTCTGCGGTTTTTGAAGGATGCGATTGTTTTTATTCAAAATTCATCCGGCACAAATGATTTAATGAGGTTAGATTAGGTTAAAACGACAATGGGAGTGGTATTTTTTTTTTTTCTAATCGGTTCCTCAATTTGAACTTGGCGTGGGCGTGGTAAATTTATTTGTAAAATATTTTATAAAGTAACAGGGTGCCCTGCGTGCTTATAGTGAAAAAGAACAATTAATTAAAATAATCGATTAATTAATAAAAATTACAAAATCAAAAGAAAAAATACAAAGGGGAGCCAGGGAGTCTCAACTCCCTTAATATAAATGAAGAGATAGTTCGTTCAAAAACAAATAACAAAATGAAACCTGAGTAAAAAAAGGATTTAAATTAAACTATAAATATGCTTTATAATTAGAATGATTTAGTATTGCTTAGAAGTGTCTAATAGAATAAGTGTAGAGAGGTCAGAGATCGAAAATATCTATGTCCGACATATATATCAGTCGGAAGGATGAAAAAATGATCCTAAAGTTTGGCAATTACGATAACGATGACGCGTTTATATAAGAATTTTTAGAATCATTTCATATCGAGAAAAAACTTTATTACGAAAATAGAAAATTTGGTCAGCATTATTAAAAGTTTGTGTAAGTAAACAGTGTGATTGAAAAAGTATAAATCGGAGTATTTGTAAATTGTTTAAACGAAATTATTTTAATAGCGTTTATTCATTTTTTATTCGAGTAGGAAATTTTCGATAATTTTTAACCGAAATTTATCGATGTATCGGAATACAGTTCGGAAATTGCGCTTCTCGATTAGGTCGTTAATTAATAATTAATACGACAAAAATTATTTAATAAATTTACTCGCAGGGATGCTTTCGTCTACAAGCAAACATCGTCGGTATATAGATTGAATGGGGAAGGTTACGTTATGCTTAGTTCTAAAGGATATAACTTGCAACGGAGGTCCAATATAGTATTAGATTTTAAAACTGACGCTTCCAACGGTTTATTATTTTTGGCGTTCAAAGATAATACTTTCGAATCGTTAGAAATCAGACAAGGATACGTTTTATACCAGGTAATAGTATAACGTTGATATTTTTCGTATTCTTCGCCATATTATTATTATTATGAAATTAATAAATAAATATAGTACAGTAGACAAATTTAAGTACTCGGGAATGACAGTGCTAAATTCGAAACAATAAATGTTTGTTTATTATAAAAAATTACTACGTTACCATACAGTTAATATGATCATCGTCATCGTGGTTGCCGAACGTAATGATTAGCCTATTTTACATTTATTTTTACATACGAAATGGGCTAGAATTCAAGGCAGTAATTATATGCAACTCGTGCGGCAGAAAGCTTGATATTAAATACAAAAGCGGAAACTACACACGCAAAAAAAAAGAAGAGTATTTCGAAAAATTTTAGGTGTAGACGAGGAATATAAACGGTGTAATGCAGAATTATCGAACGATGCGAATTATGTTTGATAATTATTAACCGAATATTTATTTTCATTCAAATTCTAAAGAACAAATGGAGAGGGTTCGAGGAGATAGAAAATGATTCAAACTAGTATTGAACAGATCAACGTAGAACATTTCACTCGTGGAAATTAGCAGAAAGCGTTATATTCAATATATTCGAGAACAAGCCGAAGTTGCGTACTAGAAAACTGCGAATCGAAGAAAGAAAGGAGCAACATCGTCGCGGCAATTTTAGGTACAGAAGAAAGCTAAAAAAAAAAAAAAATGAAATAATCAAAAACTTGACATACTGTGTTTCCGAGAAAAAAATAAATGAGTTCGTGTACATTTACTATTATGAAATAATAAACGTTTTGATTTTCGCGATTTTAGTATAACGTCGGACGGAATTTAGTCACTCTACTTTCTCCCGATCAATACGCCGACGATCAGTGGCATCAGATAGAAGCGGTCCGAGATGAGAATCGGGGTAAATTGATAATCGATCGCGTATCTCAGGTTGATACGGACCGTTCCGATGTAAAAGTGCCAGGATTATCGGTAACTAATTTTACGTTGTTAGAAAAATTTAAAATGTATAGTAGCGTTTTAAAAAAAAAATGACGAACGATCATTTTAAACGATTTTAAAAACCGTACTCTACCGATTATTTATTTAAAATGTATCCTAATTGACTAAAGCTGTTTTATAATTTCGCTTTCTTCAGCCTCAAATAAATAAATGCTAAGAATAATAAAAATTATAGGCATATTATATAGTAACGATTCTAGTACGATTCAAAATAACGTCTTATTAGTTTAAAACGACACGGTGGAACATGATTTTTTGATTAAAAAAATGTAACATATTTTTATAAATTAAATATTTTTAAAGGTTTTTAACTTTAAATAAAAAATAAAAAAAAAACCGATACGAGATAAGCAAAATTCAACAACGTTTCTTTTAAATTTTCTATCGTTATCAATTTTAATTTTATTAATCCCACTTACAAAAATATTTTTAATGAAACGCAAACTTAATATTTTTTCCATATTTGAATTTTCGTAGAGCTTAATTTTCACAAACATACGGATTTTTCGTTGCTTATTTCATTACCAAATTGTCTCCCAATTGATATATTTATATTTGTGTAATATATATTGTATGTATGTATGTGTATATATATATAATTCCGTGTGAATATAAAGCTGTCAACTATTTTTTTCTACGAGAGATAATAAAATGTCTGTTTAAAACTGACAGCATTCATCAAAAGTGCTTTATTTATTTGAAAATTCCGTTTAAAACCAAATTTATTTTAAGTCGTTTTTTTTCCCTCGATTTATCTCAACCTTTGGACAGGAATATATCTGCAAATGAAGGGAAAACATCGAAAGCCTGTAATTAATTATTCTGTTTTTTTCTTTTAATAACAACAATAATGTTAAAAGCAAGCGTGTGCGTATTTATATAATCATAAGGTGTTATCAATCTTCAGGTGTTAAAAAGCTATGCGAATGTCGATGTGTATAATTCGATCATATCCGAATATGTTCGAATAAGCAAAGTGTAATTGATATTTTTGTAACATAAAATAACGAATGAACGATTAAATTTCCTTTTGTATGGGCACATCGGAAGTAATGCAACTTATTGAATAAATAGTCGACATAATCGTAATAATGTAGACAATCTAAAGCTAAAGAAGTAAATTTCTGTTCGTTTATATCTTCTTTGTGTATTTTGTATATATCGAGTTGCGATTAGATTTTCCTATTTATTGTACGATAGAATGATTAAGGCTAGTTCGGTTGATGTAACAGTGATTTAGAACTGTGTGCACACGTTTGAAATGGCGTCGTAATAATCGGAGTATTGGGTATCGACAACAAATTTCAGGGACCAACTCTGAGTCGCGCAAAATAAGGGCGTCTACATCCAGTAGTGGGTTGACGTACCGTATTATTATTTTGCGTGTGTTTTTAAACCGTTGTTTTTGTTTAATTGTAAACGTGTACCAGGTTCCGGATTACTTTTTCATCGGTGGTTATCCCAGTGATCACAAATTATCGAACGTCACGAAAATACCGTTCGACGGTTGCATAAATCAAATATTTATAAGCAGTACACCGGTCGATTTAAACAAAAATGCTAATACCAGAGGACTTACTGCCGGATGCACTGATAAGGTATGTTTCTTTTTCCTTTAGTTTAGTTTATTTTCGGATAAAGATCGCATTGCGTACCAATGCGATATACACGCATAGGCAGATAATCTGAACGAAAACCATTAAAAAGTGCTCACAGTCGCGCGATTGTGTAACATATCGCTAGAAGTGCTACGTGTCTGTCTTCTCGGCGACTGGTATCGTACGGTATTTCGAGCTTTAAACGTGTCGGTAAGAAACGTAGACATTTCCATAATTCCTTTCACTAATTTAGTGAAAGTTCATTGTATTTGAAATTATTTTATCGACGCGCATACTAAGAAATATATATGACGAGTGTCGTGCGAATGATTTATTTATACGGCTGTTTACATTCTTATCTTCTTATCCGAAGTTTTTCATCCGGAGACATAACGTTTCTAAAGTGTGTTTCTTGTTTCTTTTTCATCGGGCTTTTCAGAGAATAAAGTTTTCATAACTTGCTCGATAAAAATGTCTGAATTTTGGTTCAAAACAAGGAATTGAGATGCGCGTTGGTAAAATTGTAGGCGTGTACCTCCAGTATATAATCCAACTTCTGTCCATTTTAACTCATATTTGTAACTGAAGTAATGAAAATTTGTGACCCTCCCTCCACATATTTATTGCTCGTGTCGCGTCTATTTATCACCCAGTGTCATTAATCTTCCTGGAAACATATCGTTCGGATATATTTCTTACGATATATCGCCAAAGTGTAAAAAACGTCTAAGATTTAAATTTATCTTTTCATTATAAATCGTTCTGAGAAATGTTAATTCTGACCGCGATCGATAATAATTAATATCGGGATTATATTTGCTTATTATGTGAAAATTACGTAATCCGCAGTTTCAATTATATTACATTGGAGCCAATTATTTTTAGTTTATGCTAGTAATACGCAATTGATAACCAGTTAACATTTGTGTTATGTAATAGTTAACGTAAAAAATCTGAATTATTGAAACGATCAGAGATGGTTTGGAAATAATTTTTTAACTAATTTATCATCAGCTTCACTATCTTTGTTCTGTATTCTTTAAAGATGTTTGCTTTCATTCCATTAAACTTTATTTTATCAATGCTACTATATTGATATCTTCTATTAATAAATATTACAGTTCTTTGTTATATATAAATCAATCGGTATGTTTCAATCGAAGTATTAGATGCAGTATGGAGAAATAATTCAAGATAAACAGCAAGGCCCCGCAGGAAATACAAAGTTCAAATACTGTAATTAGTCAATGGAATTGGACAGTAACTGAAAACAGCTGGCAACAAATAGACCGCAGTGAAGAACAAATTGCGTCAAGAACTGCGAGGTGCGAGGCCATAGTTGAAAAGCGAAAGAAGAAGGCAAAATTAAAAACATTAAAAGTATCTATACCTTGCAGCTGTCCTGTTTGTGGTCGTATTTGCTAAGCGCGCATTGGACTAATCTCACACCTTCGTACCCGTAGTTAATTTCCTCTCCCCCCCCTATCATTCTTTTTCTTATGCAGACGACTTAACTCCTATACGAGTGTCAGTATTATTATTATTAGAGTTCTTTGTTATATATAAATCAATTGGTAGCACGCGGTCAGTTGCTTGAATTGAAGTATTAGACTCAGTAATGCAACCCGCATCAGCTTTTCAATACTTTCAAGCCCCGTCCACTTGTAACCATGTCGTTTTCTTTCTTCCGGGTCCTCTCTGACCCTCTATCCTTCCTTGAATTATTAGCTTTAACAGCTCATGCTTGCTTCCTCTAATTATATGACAAAAATAACTTATTTAACGTTTCTTTATTTCTTCTACTAGATATCTTTCTGTATAACTTCTCTTCAGTTCATGACTTAATTTCCATATACAGGGGGATACGTAACATTTTACGGTGAAACCACATTTCACATGCTGCCAGATATTTGAATGACTTGGCTGTGTATGTAACAGCCTCTGCGTCATATAATAGAACGGCATGAACATAACACTTCAGCATTCTTTGCTTGATTCTTACATTGATTGCTCGATTAGTTAATAAAGTGCTTAGTCTTCGAAAAGCTATTTTTGCATATATAATTCTGCGTCCGATTTCTGTCTTCGAGTCTACCCTGTTTGTTATAATGCTGCACAGGTATTTAAATTCTTGTACCTGCTCGATTTCTTTGCCGTTAATTAATATTTTTGTTAATGGTTGTTTCGGGCGACTTATTATCATAAATTTTGCTTTTCTTTCATTAACGGTGAGACTATAATCCTGCTCGGTTTACTCTATCTACTATTTCCTGAACATCTTGTATCGATTCCGTCATTAGGACAATATCATCTGCATATCCTAATTTGTTTATATATTTACCATTAATTTGAATTCATTTTTCTATTTCCCCCAACGTCTGTTTAAATACTTCATTCAAATAATCATTAAACAACAGAGGCGACAAGATCGTACTCCTCCGTTTATTTCCATTGCCTCAGTCTCTTTTTCGTCTATTAATACAGTAGCTATTTGTTTCCAATATATTTTCAAGATCAAAATCGTTAATCTTGCGTTGTTCCTGAGTTTCAATTAGTTTATCATGCTTTACTTCATCGAACGCCTTCTCATAGTTGAAGCATACATACATATTCTTCCTACACTATATATGTAAACAGTAGGAGGATTATGAAGACTGAACAAGATCTTTATACGATGTTAATTTAGAACTATAATTAGTTATTTTCACTTGTTATATACACTCCGCTCGTACGTAGTTTTATATATGCGTTTTATGGTTTAGGCAACTATGTTAAAAATTTGCAATTTTTTTCTTCAAAAATCATATTTTGATCAAAATTACCAATGGGAAAAACATTTTTGCGGAAACTGTAATTTTTCAAGAAAATAAAAATGTTGAAAACCTAGAACTTAACCGGAAATGTTGGCATTGCCTCTTTCTATGGAAATAATACGAATCTTACTTCCGACTGTAAGCGGTAGCGTCGATTCTTAAATTTAGAAATATAAAGCTTTTACCTTCCACAAAAAAAATGTATTATTTACCAATCAAGATTTAAAAATAATAATAATAATAATAACATACGCCTTAATCCTCGACGAATCATACGAATCGAAAAAAATTTATTCGTTCAATGTAACTTGAGCAGATTTAAATTTTAAAGTAACTAAAATAATAAATAAATTAACGATGAAAATATTATATTATGTAAAACACAACAATAACCATGCGGACAACAATAGTGAATCTCATCGAGGAACACCAAAACGACCCAAAACAAAATAACAATAATTTTTAAAATATAATAAAATTATTTATTATTATACAAACTTTATTTAAAAAAAAAAAAAGTAACTTATACGCAATTTTCTTTATTTTGATACTAATATAATTTTTTAAGCAAAACAATACAAAACCCAATTATCGTAATATAATAAATAATAATAAAATACTTATAATGACCTAATCGACACTACCGCTATAACGGAGAACGTTGTAAGTTAGAATGGAATTTCATATTTGTAAACATGCTTATAAGTAAACTTTGAAAAGGCGTTATTTACGAAATATAACAATTTGTCCGCCCTTCTAAATGATTTACCTATTTAAAAGTTAAATTGTCAATAGTTTTTTAAAAATAATCTTATACACGAGTTTTTGTTCGTGTATCATATAAAAAAATAGAAAAAAAAAACGAACACTGAATTAATCTGTCTAATTTTTAAAAATTATTTTTAATAAGTCTATTTTTTTAATTTTTATAAATTATGTTTAGATTTTTATAGATTATTTTTTAATTTTTATAAATTATTTTTTAATTTTTAGAAATTATTTTTTAATTTTTATTTTTTTTCTTAAAAAATGATAAAGTTCGCCAGCTTCGTATCGTTCGAGGAAGGCAGCCGCGGTTACGCTAAATGGACGAACGCGACCGGTATGAATAATCATTTTGAAATTACATTCAAATTTAAGACAAAGTCATCGACCGGCGGTCTTCTAGTTTCCGGCGTAGATGGTAAAGCTTCGTTTCGATTAGTTTTGACGTCGGACGGTAATTTAGTATTTAAAAGCGGTGGTCAAGAAGTATCGACAAGTCAAATTGTGTTCAACGACGATCAATGGCATCCGATCATGGCGATTCATGATAGTGACGGTTTGAAAATTATCGTCGACGATTTCGATACGTTCAGGTATTAATAAGGAAAAATAATTAAATAATTAATCTTAAACTAATAATATCGTAATTAGAGAAATTGAAAAAGAAACCGGGGTTTCCGAATAAAATTTCATCTATTCATTTTGTATTCAGACAATTCTGACCGTTATGATCTGCGAGTGCTCTCTATAGCTTACGATTCTGAATTGTTGTTACCGTATAAAATGTATTCTGCAAGCTATCAGTCAACAGGCACTCCTTCTCTTCCTGTTGGACCAAGTGCTTTGCCAAGTTGTAATATTTTTTCTAAATTTTCTCCTCTTATAATATGTACAAAAAATTGGTAGATCCTTCTTTCCTACAATGTACGTAATCCTTCCAGTTCGTTTCTTTTTTCTGTTCTTCTTTCAGTCCACGATATACGTTACTCGAAAATAATTCGGATAATTTTAGCGCAGTGAACAAACGACGAAGAAATTTTTTCTTAAACATCGAATGCCGAATTCCACATTCGTGATGTTCGTATCGTATCGGTTTATTAACGTTCGGTTCGCGCGATTCGGGTTCGAATCTCATCGGGATGATAATTTTTACCAACTGAAATTGTCCGTCAAAATTTGTATCGATAGATCAGTATCATTTTCATGGAAAAGTAAATAAGTCGGAAAGGATAATGACTAACAATTCCCTATTGGTTTGCTAAGGAAAGTCTTTTTCTTGGAATATCGATGTTCCGTTTGACGAGGATCGCTTGGCCAGTGTCTCTAGAACAACTTTCGAGATAACTGTTTTAATTATATATTTCTTCGCATTAGCGTTTCTTAGAAATCGTTCTAGAAATCTTTTTCTCGATTTTCGACCTCTTCTTATCTTCAATCATTTTTATTCTTCGTATGATAGTATTGTGTGTAATTTTGTTCTCATTCTGAAATATTGAATTCATCATTTTCTACCGTCTTGTTTTTTTATTTGCTGTTTCTTGTATGTCTTTCGATAGTTTTTCATTCGTTTTTCAATCTGTATAATTGATTCCAGCGGTAATATTTTCTTCATGTTAATCTATTCTTCTTTCCGTAGACTGGTTCGTTGCCGTTATGATATTATATTTTTTTCTGTCATAAGTACCTCTTTTCAGGTTAACCAACGTTAGTAACCCCGTGCTTTATAATATCCAGTATATTTAATCGTGGTCTTCATCGTTTACTTTTGCCTTATAGCTTCTTATACAAGACATTCGCTTGCATGCGTGGATGTCTTACAACATATTCTATTAAGCGTAAAGGTGACAACTGTTGATGTATTATATATATATATATATACACTATCAGATGAAGGTATACATGCGCATAGAAAGACACACACACACACATATATATGTATGTATGTATTTAAATAAAATAAATGCAGATGTATAATTCCAATATATGAAAAAGTATCCTCACTACAATGCAATAACTACAGATGACCGATTTTTGTCCCTGTTAATTGTACAGAATATATTTAGGTGCAAATTTTCAAAAACGGGAACGATGGCGTATTGGTTGGTTTTGAAAAAGTTTAAATCATAGAATCAATATTTTGATATTCATCGTTTAAAGTGACTGAAACTATACGCCTTTGGTTTTCAAGTAGTAAGATGCGTATTTATTTGTATGTATGCCTGTATGTTAAAATTCTTGTTCATCGAATGAGCACATATCTTTGTACATAAAGCAGACATATTGAATCTTCAAAATTTATGCTACTACGCGTTCGCTCAAAAATACATGATATTTCTCTGCAAAATATTGATCAATTATATGTTACGTGTTTGCTCAAAAATATATTATATTTCTCTGCAAAATATCAAAACGAAGAATATCGCGTATGTGTTTAAACAGTTGAATAGTGAACTGATGTATATTAATAGTCAGTGATGTGAAATAGGCTAATCGTTATCATCACGAATAGTCGTCACCCTAGGGAGGATATCGTGATTTATAAATAAGATAGTAATGTTTCACCACTGGTATCGACCTTCTGAATGACGCACGCATTCCACAAATATGACTTTTATGTTTCGCTGTACATTCTGGTGGTAGTTTATCCTTAACATTCTTCCCCCTTATTATTCCTTCTTGTTTCCAAATGATATAGGCTAAAAATTCATTACACTTTTTACAGAACCGACTCACTCGATTGTTTTACTGTGATGTTCTAAGGAGCCGCCTCCGGCGCTATAATTCGAACAAATAAATTCTTTTTTTTTTTATCTATTGTTTTCCATAGTTTCTACTGAATATAGTGCAATGGAAACCACAAATGTCTGGACTAACTTAATCTTTGTAATTTTCTTAAACTCCTTAGCTTCCAAAAACGAACCAAGGTATTAAAAACTTTGCACGTCTCGATTTTTTATATTGTTTTTATCGTCATTCGATCAATATGATGTTTTCCACATCTCCGTGGTTTATCGTCCATTTTTATCCTTACGTTTCATTCTTCCAAGACAAACGTAATTATGTATTCTGTATATAAATTGAAGATTACGAACTATAAAACACCATGTCCGACTCATTTAGAGCACGTCAATTAGCATCGACCACATCCGGTCAAACATTATCCAATGCTTTTTGATAATCTACAAAACATAACAGGCACATAGTAATAACGTTCTTTTTCTTTCTATCAGCAGTTTCATGATGATTTGTTTCCTCGTGATTTTTCCTTTTACAACGCCGTGTTTTACCTCACATATTTCCTTAGACATATGCACATAGAATTAGGTGTTAAGTATCCGCAACATAATCTTACGTTCGAAAGAAGGGAGTTTTTTTTCTTTTCCTGAAAGAATGCATATTAATTGGTGTCTAATCCTTTGACCAGTCACCAGATCTCCGTACGTTATTACATATAAAGTGACGATACCTTTTTTCGTGTCTCTAAAAGTATTTCGTTAATCCCACTTTCTGTTTTTCAGATATGCGATAGGTTCATTAACTCTTTAAAATGTTCGGTTCAAAATAATGATCAACGTTATTATTCTAATACTTTTGACGTGATATACATGTATGATGCACCAGTCTATAACCTGAATATTAAAGTTCATTTAAAATAATAATATTTTTTGGAATAATAATGATAAATTTAGTTCGGTAAGCGTAAATTACGAAAATGTAACAATTGTATTTTATTTTTTCCAATTTGCCTACCAAACGAACGTTTAAACAGAGAATACAAATGCAATTTTTGCGTAACATCACGACTTACTTATATTATCATTAAAATATTTTAAAATAATCGTACGTAAAAATAATATTTGTAAAATAATATAATTAAAATTTATTTTTCGCATATATCTTTCAATCCGAATTGAAACTTTTAAATTTTCAATAGATACCCGCCATTACCGGTTAAACAAATGTTGTTAAATTACTAATTAATTGTTATCGAATGTGGCACCTAGTGATTATTTTAAATATTATAAATTTGTGACATTATTTTACCATATATATTTATTTACAGTTCGAAAGGCGTTCCAATTCCTATGCGTTTGTTGTTCGGTACATTATATTTCGGCAGCGTACCGGCTGATATTGACGCGTCTGCAGCTTCTGAGAATCAGTTCGTCGGCTGCATCGGAGGTGCAACTTTTAACGGCTTCGTCATCAACTTTGGTATTTTAGTAGACACTCCCGGAGCGACTATCGGAAAATGTAGTGGCCCTCCGCAGAAACCGTATCATCCGCCGGGTTAGTATTTCCGTTCGATTTTATATTTCAAATACGCGATATATCGTTTGGTTTATCATTTTTTTTTTCTTTTTATGCTCCTGGTTTTATCCGTTCGTTAGGTATTGTGTTCTTTAGATTTTAGTAAGTACTCGCGAAATTTAACATTCACCTTTCTTGAAAAAAAAAAAAGTATGTATGTATAATAACGCTTATTTCTAAGTCATAGTCGGAAACCGTCGTGCAGAGATTAGAAAATAAATGAGGAGAATGCGAATTAAGTATAAACAAAAACAAAAACCAATGTGATAATTGACGGAAACGTTAATGAAACACATAAATAAGCGTCTAATTTCAAAGTGTTTAGTAGTTTCGTCTATATGGAAGTCATTCCTAACCGACAATGGAAGTTGCTTGCTGAATATAAAACGCAGTTTATTTAACCAATTATTAAGAATTTGTTGAATCGGATGTGCCGCTTAGTTTACTCGATTGCAACATACGTCGGGGAATCTAGACATTCGCTAAATTTTAGCAGAATAAATGCGATCGAAATATAATGTTGAGAATATCTCGGATGAACTGAATAAAAAACATCTTTATAATCGACAACCTAAAAATACGTACGCGTACTTAGCAGGAAAAATAAGAGAAAGGTTTTTAAAATTAAATAATTTGGTTATATAGCACGTGACGCGAAAATTTATTCGAACGCCAAATAATCTTTGGAAAAGTTAATCGGAAAAGATCAGAACCAAATGAACATGATAAGTGTACGAAGCGTTTCTCAAGACAGAGTGGCTTGCACATCTATCATCGATTTCATAATATCACGACGGTTGTACATTATGTACATTTAATAAGAATAATTATTAGGTATTATTCTTATTATATATAGGTGATCTACACGGTTCTGAATTTTCAAAATAAAATGAATTTATTTTAATCGTACTTAAATTCTTATGATTTTTGCGTTGACATTTTATAGAAGGTTTTTACATTAAATAATATTTATTGCTCAATTCTTTAAGTTATTTTAAATAGTGCTCGTTACTTATTTATTTGATATGTAATACCTCGATGGAAGCGGGATTAATAAAAAGACTTGGCGGTTTAAATTATAGACAAAAAAATTTTTATTTATTACGCGAGTTCTTCGTGCATGTTCCTACCTATCCTATGCATGGTTGCGGATGAGCGTAACGTTATATGGAGACTAGGCGTTAATCAAAGTCACCGGCATTAATTTAAATGTACGCTTGTATCGACAATAATTAGCACAGACGACCTGTGTGACGAATTATCTAACTGATACATGCGTGGAATTCCATTTAATACGAAACGAAACTTATTTATTATTTTTATGCGTATTATTTGTAATTAAAATTTTAATAATTAATTCTGTTTTCTAAAAAGTAGTTATATCGCCAAAGACGACATCGACCGAAAGCCATTTTGTTCCGGTAACTAAGTTCCCAGGTAATCCACCATGTTGTGTTATTTTTATTTTTAAACGCAATATAAGTAGTGAGTTTATTCATTCGAAACGCAAAAATAAAGTCGATATTAGCTCATTAATGGAGGTTGCACATATATCTCTATCATATTTCTAATAACTAATTGTACCTTCCCTCGCATTTACCCTACGCTGCTACCAGATTGATAAGCGATTTCTTTCGTATTTTATGAGCTATCCGTTTAATTTAAATAATAATAATAATCTCCATTAACTGCGACCCGTTGACTTTTCATCTATTTAGTACCTCTCGGTCGATTATCTTATCTACGAATTCTAAACGTGCGTACCTCCGTCACAATAAGTTTTCCAAATTTTTGCTCCGTTCCAGTACCTTCCTTCGTTTTAAATCTTCTCCACAGCTGACTTATCTATACGTTTATATTTACAATCGGCATTATGCTCTTTATTAATACGCGTATTAACAGATCTAGACTTCCCACGATAATATGGAATTTTCCTGTGGATATGACCATCTAACATTTCATCCGTATTATTATTTAACAAATTCTATATTTTCTTGTATGGTCCAAATACAGTCCTCACCATCTGTTGTACCTTTTATATATGATACTGTTGCGGTGATAATATATTCATCCTTATTATGTATCATTTTCTTCGCAGGTTTGTTATTGAATTTGTTAATAAATCAGATTTTTTCACGACATATAACATTGTAAAAGTATAAATATCTTAAGATTTTCCAATTCACTATTTATATTCTTACCAGCGTAATTTTTCATTAAAATATTTTCGTTTTCAAACACAGAAATTATACCCACCAAACCGACCACAACTGCGACTCCTTCACTACCGATTGGTCTGTGCGCGTTACCACCGATACCGGCGAATGATCCGGATATTACCGATCAAAGTGGATATAGATTCGGTAAGTCGAATTTAACTTCGTTGTAGGTCTTTTACACGTTTCTTCGGATGTTTATGACTTGACGATTAATAGTTTTTAATAGCCATTAAACTTAAGTAATAGTTTACAAAAAAAAAAAAAAAAAAAAATTATTATTACGGTTACTATAAAGTTACACATATAGTTGCAGAATCTCGTTAAATGTTACTAAGCGCGAGAAATTATATTGACGGAACACACGTTGTTTTGCTCTTTAAATGTTTAATTTTTATGATTTATAATATTTAAATGTTTGAGCTATATTGACAGATAAGACGAATAATAAGGTAATCTCTCGCTCCAATTTACTCATCAAGGAATAGGAAATTTAAATGAAAAAATCTAAGATTAAATCTGTCTAATACTTTCATACCGAAAGAAAGGAATTAACTTAAGAACATTTATATGTTTCCACGTGTTTATTTATATTCTTTAACAATTACACAAATCGCGCGAAAAATTATTAAATAAACGTAATATCCAGGACGTTCCGAATTTACGAAATAATCAATTAAATATCATAAAATACTACTTCATATATATTAAGAACTGTAGATGGGCTATCCTAACCAATTGCATGTCATACGTGACGTTTGCAATTTTAGGTTAAATCTAGATAACGTGTACGAAAGTATATTTTAGATTTTATCCCCTGACTTAACATTTGTAATTTTAATACCTATATTAAAATTGTATCCTTGTGAAAAGCATTTACTAACCCATTTATCAATTAAACAATATATAATGTTGATAGATTGGAGAGTATTTGAACAATAGCTTGAAAATGATGTAATAATCGAAAAGCTTCGTGTTTATGTAATAAATTTTTGAATGATTAACTTCGATTTTATTTTGTTTTGCTAAACTATATATATAAAGTTAAAAATTACTCAATTTTGTACTAATAGACAAAAGCTTTTTGGCGATTAAGGAATTTTCAAATGTACATAAATAAAAATAAATAAAATATTATAATCTTAAATAAGAAAATGATGTAAGAAAATACTTAACGACATTATAAAGTGATGTGAAATAACGGATTTTTGATTATAAATTAAGGTTGGTTCGCAGACTCGAAATTTCTCTAGCTATATGTAGAATTACCCGCAATACAGATTGATAATTCTTGCGCTTTGACAAATATTAAATTTGTGTTCTTCGTGATGTGTGTGTCTTTATAATTTTTGCAGGTGCTCACAAATGCAAAGCTCTTACGTATTTTTTCCGCATACTTTTGTATGTGTAACCTCAGTGATCCGCGACAATTAAATTATTTTACTACCTCGTATCCCACAGATTCGATTGGTTACTTTTAACATCTATTATCATCAATTTGGACTTGACGTGATAAAATTTAAAACCACATGTATCGCTTACGTTCTTCAGTTTATTGATAAGTTTATTTTAGACGCGTGAATTACTAACGTCCTGTTCTTTGTTATTTCTCCTTTTTCGTGTACATGCATTCCATTTTTTATTAAGTCAATTCTTACTGTTATGACCCGCGAATGCTCTCCATAGAAACCGGTTCTGAGCTGTAGTAATTGCTGTTGTTACTAAATTGATTCCGCAAGCTACCGCTTTACAAAATACTAATATTTTTTCTAGTTTTCTTTTCTTCCTACAATATGTCCTAAAAATTGGTGTATCCGTCTTTTACATAATCTCTCTATAGATTCAGCTACTTCTGTCTGTATTGAGATATGTTTTTTTTTTCTTTCAGTCAGTCCACGATACAAGCAACATTCGTTGCCATATCCACGTTTCAAATGCGTCAATGCGTTGTTTATCCACTGCTTTAATCGTCCACGTCTCGGCTGCATATAAGAAAAGTGGGAGAATTAATGCTTTTATTAACTTTTCCCGTAATTTTAATGACCACTTTTTGTTTCAATATGTGTCAATTGTAGCATTTATCTATATTTTATATATATATATATGTATATGTATGTGTATATGTATATATATATATATGTTCATAGAACAGAATGCAAGATAGAACATATCCTCGCCAGTGTAAATAGACGTGAATTAACATTATTACCTCTTATCATGCTTAGCCTATTTTTTTTAGGTTATATATATATATGTTGTGGAATTCGTATTTAAACTTTATCTCCTATAACAGTTAGGTGTTTGTTGGTACATATCTTTGCGCATTTTCGTTCACAATTCTCTGCTTCGAATTAACGCTTACCAAATTTTTTACCACTTTGCATGGTCCATTTTGTACATCGACATTTTTCACGGAACCGTTATGTTTTGTCTCCAATACGATTAGGTTGTGTGTTTCGTAAATAGAATATGGATAAATCCCGTTCAAAATTGTATCAATATATATTACATAATTTTGGTTATGAAGCGCATGGTTTGCGCAAAAGATATTTAATGAAAATACTTACAAATATTATATATATATATATATATATATATATAAACTTTCACTGTAATTAATTTTTTTGGATTTGTTTTTAATTTTTGTATTCTACTTTAAACATTTTTTTTAAGGTACATCGAGAAATGGCGGACTCGTTTACGAATTTGATTTGTTGCCAAATAAGAGACGGTATGAATTTTCGTTAGATATTAAAACAATTTCCGAAGAAGGTTTGATATTTTATGTGGTTCATCGAAATAGCAGCGATTTCGTGGCACTTTATCTTCACGAAGGCAAGGTACGCGCAGAACTTTTATGACGGTTTCGTGTTGTTGTTTTTTTTCTCTTCGAACAATTAATAATTTTGCATTATAGTGATGCGATTTTCGAAATATTGATTAAAAACGTTTAGCATGCCATTATATAATCTTAGATGTTTTAGTGAAAATCTTTCATGTTAATTATATTTCAGATAAGCTATACTATATATATGGGCGCTAGTAATAAAGCCGTAACGTTGACATCGTCATCGGTTATCAATAACGCCGAATGGCATAATGTGAGCTTCAGCGTTTCACAGAAACAGTGTAAACTTTCGGTGGACTATTCCGAGGAACAAAAATTGAATATAACGAACAAATTGACGTTAGAACCACCGTATTATTTAGGAGCTGTCGAATCGCCCGGTTTAATTAAGATCAATACTTTTTTCCAGGTATTTATTTGGAAATGAAAAATTGCTAATAAAAATTATTTCATTATACAGCCTTTTTAATCAGCTTATATACGCGCATTTTATATCTAATTATACATAACACGATGCGCTTTTATCAAATCTACTGTTGGATGTAATCATTCCTCTTTTCGTTCCGTCTGTAACGATCACGGGCCTCATTTATCCATTTCACACCGGCTGATCTCTGTATATCATCCGACCACCTTGTATCCGGACGACACTTCTGTGTCGTCCTCTTGGAAGTAATTCTGTTATTCGTTTCGTCTAACTGTTATCATTTCTTCTTACTATATGGCCTTCCAATTTCATTTTAACTGCGCTACACGTTCGACTACATCCGACAATTTAGTCTGCTGTCTTATCCACGTATTGGCTTCCTGGTCTGATATCTTGATGCCCAATATTGCTTTTTCGTGGGCTCTATGTGTCACTGCAAGGTTCTTAACGACATACTTCGTTAAGTTTCATATTTCAGCTCCATATAATAATTTCTTTTTTAAATATATATATAATATATATATATATATATAAATTGTTTAATACAAAATGGAGGGGTTGAAATGTTTTTTCATGTTAAAAGAATTTCGTGTTGTTCATCTCATTGTCTAATTCGTCGTTGGAATCTATATCAGCGATGAGTTTTAAGCTTTGAACAATCTCCAAAATATCTTTGTCTGCCATAATTGGGGCTGTATATATCATCGTCTACTCAAACAAATTCTTCCGATGATACAGTAGAATAATTCAATAATATAAAAACATTCCCAAACACTCGTCTCAGTTTCAACATCTTCCTTCTGTATCCCTTCTGGCACAAAAGAATCTGCTACCTTTAAGAATCCTGTATAACGAAAACAATCTCCAGTCGTTTTTGGAGTCACTGAATTTCATGCGGAATGCGCCTCTTTTTAATGTATTGTCCCTTCTCCATTTGGATAATCTACAATCATCCTCCATATAGCAATATTTATAGAAAAGTCAGCATGTTTGATTAAAATGTAAATAGTCCTCACAATATTGGGTAAAGGCATCCGCATTTAAGAAATAATTACAAAAAATAAACTTTTTCTCAATCTAAGTATCTGCTTTTAAATTTGTAGTCTCATAGAACACTGTTCTATAAGCCGATATAATGTCGTATCATTTGATGCGATAGGTCTGAACCGTAATCGGAGCTTAATATTATCCGGTGTATACTACAAGCTGTTAAAATAGATTAAATTATTTTCTTCAAAAGAAGAAATTGATGCAGGCGTATTCTTATTACGCGGTCTAGTTGAAATCTGCTTAGTTACGGACAAACTGGTGCGTAACGCATAGTCGGCATTCATACTGCCGTGCTTTATGGATTCGGAGATTCAGTATAAATCCTCAGAAGTCATATTACAAAGTCCGGCGGATCATTTAGAATATTTCGAAATGAAAATGAAACACGGCGACACGATGTTTGTAACCTACGTTCTAATCTATCTAGATAAAAAAGTTAGCGTGGAAACGACATATCGGAGTTAAACACTAGACATAAAATTTCGAAATATGAACTGATCGTACTATATCACTAGAAAATAAAATCCTATTATATAAATTTACACCGAGACGTATTACGTTACTGCTCTATGAGTTCGCTCGCGCGAAATATCAACGTCCATACACAATCCAAAGTTTGCCTCCAGTCGAACTCTACGCGTAAACTTTAATATAAATGACGTAGTACGGACAATAATAACTGAAGTAGAACACTATCTTCATCGGATACAGTACCACCGAAATTCTTGTAACAGAATAGAGCTGATGATTGGTCCTAGGCAACTCGAGCGAATCGGCTAGACTTTTGATCTCGCTCGATAAAATGTAAAAGTTTCTCCCGCTGTTAAGTAGTGATTCTAATTCATGAGCACAAAATCCCGGTCAACACTTACGAGCCTGTTAAATGGCCGTCACTCGACTAGTTTCAGTAAAAATAATAACCAAATTTAAATATATATATATATTAAAAGTTGTGTATATTTACCAGGTCGCACAAACACTTAACACGGTTTCCACGGACATGTATTAATTATTAAAAATCTTAAATTTCTGATGATGAGAGCAGCGCGTATTTTCGAAACGTTGAAAGTTTAAAAATAGTTATGATTCGTCAAAAAAAAAGAAATCGCTTTTTTTTAGTTTAGGTTTCGTCTTTTGACCAGTTTAAGTGTCGGTGGACTGTTTCGGATTATAATACTACAGACCTTCCTGAAATTATATAATTTACGCGTATCCGCGGAGGGGTAGGATTCTCAATAAATTATTCAATTTGAATCGGTGCGTATTCCATAGCAGTTTACAGAGAAGGTTATGTCTATTTTTTGTGAACAAACCCGGCGTTGGTATTATCTTCAATATTACATACCTTACAAACTCCGCTTCTGATGGCTCCTAAATTGACAAGATGAAGACTAGAACCGTAACAAGTACAAAGACAAAATAAAAAAACAACGATAAAACTTTAACTTCAATTTTTAGTATTCTCCGTTATAGTTTAACGTATTTCTCAACAGCTGTAATAGAATGAAAATCTAGACTACCTTGTCGGTGTTCTTATTTTTAAGTACTTATACGATATGTTCGGTTTTTATGTTTGGATTTAATTTATTTATAATAATTTAGATCATTCAAACTACGTTCGAAGGTTGTATTCGTAATTTCAAAGCGAATAACAACGTTGTGGGCGATGCGACTAAAAATAACGGAATTATACCGTGTTCGAGTAAGGTCGAATCAGGAGTTTTCTTCACACTGCCGGGCGGTTATATAAAAGCCAGTAAGTATTTTAAGTTTATTAAACAACTTGATAGTTCTCTCTCTCTCGCTCGCGATCTGCCTTATCGTAGAAGATAAAATACCGAATTCGTACTGCGAAATACATATCGTTACTACTTCGTTACTGCAGTATGTACGCCGCGTGTAGTGTAATTATTCTGTATGTACGAGCTCAGATATTTTCGGATACTTTCTTATCTAGTCATATTATTAAATAAAGTAGTATACGAAGAATTGACGTTGTGGATAATTCTGTGTATCTGAGATGAACGTTGACCAATAGCGGAAGCTGCTTACCGGATATAAAACGCAGATTAACATTAACGCGCATTACTACAGTTAGACTAACAAAGATCTGGAAGGATACTGCACTGACATCGGATACAAAATTGAATTTGCTAAATTGCGCAATCTTTCCAATAGCTACTTATGCGTGTGAAACATGGTCCCTTATTTCTGAGTCTGTCAACCGAATAGAGATGGGCTCGAGCGGCATATAGGAGGCTTTTAAGAATATCGTGGATGGATCGAAAGACTAATGAATATGTTTTCCAGAAGTTGAAAATACATAGACGTTTATAAAGATTTCTTGGCTTCTTTATTGCGAGAGATGTGAATTCTCTACAACGTGTCTAATAATCACCGGAAAAGTGAATGGATGAAGAAAAAAACTAAGACCAATCAGTTAAAATCGTTAATTGGCTTAAACACGAACGAAGCACTGCTGGTTGCTCACAATAGATCAACACGGAGATCGATAATGCGTGCGTTTCTTAACAACGCCCTCTACAGGGATAACGGAAGAAGAAGAAGAAGAATTATTTCACGCAACCTTTGAATAGTGGAAGTCGTGACATCAGATTTTAACGACTAACGAATGAATTATAAAATACATACGGACAGTATATATAGGTTTCCGAATAACCAATACTCAGTAACGAATACGTGATTCAGTTGGTGTCGCATACAGACGGATACTTTAGTTTTTGTTACTTTTACAACACTGTAGAGCAGTTCAGAAAAACGACCAGTCAAGCTCTAGATAACAGCGTTGACTAATATACCGACGTACAATTTGTTGTAAATAACTAGCAACAACTAAACGAAATATTGTAAAAAGCCAACATTTTATAGGTAATTTCGGGCTTAATCTCATTTTCGTTAGCAATAAGTCATTTTTAGTTAGTAATAATTACAGTTTTAGTTATTTTTAACAATAATAAAAATTAAAAAAATGCGAATATAATTTCTCCATTATACCGTATACTTGTATAGTACATCAATTTCATTTCAATGGCTAATACTAGATAACACGCCCTTGTCCCGGCATAGTTACGTGAGCTGATTGTAAGAATGTACTAGCTTTATAACGTATACGAGATGTTTTAATGGTATACCGTTATATAGGTAATATTATAACTAATTTCACGTTATGTTAGTATTCGTCTTATTATACATTTATTTTTTGTCTACGTATAAGAAAAGTTTTAAATCAAAGTTTTATATACTGTTTATTCATCCATCACATTCTTTTATATATATATATATATATATATATATATATATATATATATATAAGATAATGCCTGTTTTGCTTATTGAATCATGATTGATAAAAGTTTTTTCTTTATACCGATAACAATGTATGAACAACTGAAGTAAAATACAATTAACGTAACGTCTTCAATGAGACAATTTGATAGATCCCCCTCCCGGAAACAATCGCTTAATATAAACATTTAAAAATAAAAAGTATAAGAAATCATTATTGATACGCATTTACGAATTCACGCTAAAATAATTTAACTTTTATAAATAATTTCGAAGAATCTCTTTAATGCATTTTTCGAATATTTTAAAATCGATTTTTATTTTTAAGACGTTATTTATGTAAACTGGTGTTTATGTTAGATAATAAAAATCGCAGCGTTTTCAACCGACATCAATGCTTTAATACTCGGATGTTGACGTATTTACAGGAGAAAAATTTGTTATCGGTTCGAACGATTTTCATATTAAATTGAGGATAAAGCCTCGTAACGTTTCCGGCTTGTTGGTAGCCGTACTCGGTAAAAAAGATTACGCCATACTGTCGATGAATAACGGTACGATAAATTTTACGATTGAAAGCGGAAGCGGACCCATTTCGGCGCTATACGTGCCCACGTCACCGTATTACTTCTGCGATGGAAACTGGCATTCGATCGAAGGTAATCAGATTTAATTTGAATTCGTTTTATCAATTTTATATCGAGTAAAAATAAAACTCGAAAGTCGATCTTCTTGAGATTAATATGGATCGTGTCAAATGAGCAAGACAATATTGACTGGCTTACCATTATCTTGACGTGTTACTCGTTTACTATCCGTTCAATCGCGTTTGTCAGAGGACTTTTTACCGTGACAAATTCCCATTTCCTGATGCTATCCTTGCAACCTGATGCACTGTAGAACAATTAGTTCTAAAACCGAACTGTTAATTTACAAGAATATCGTTTTCCGATGAAAACTTTTTCAACCGACTAAGTGTAACTTTTTCTGCTAATTTACTTAAAGCACTTAATAAAATAATGGGACGAATATTATTTATATTTGAAATATCTTTCTTAGGGTTTTGGTAGAACAATAACTTTAGCTATTTTCGATCTAACCGAAAAGTAAGAATTTATGAGAATACTATTTATTATTATTTTGGTTAAATAAACAATTGCTTTACGGGGTAAGTTTTTAACCATTGTTTCAGAAATGTCTCTTCTATACGAGAAGATGTCTTATTCTTCAAGGATTTAATGTGTTTATTAACTTCTGAGGGCGTAGCGAGATGTGTTACCTCCGTGGAGTTAGCTGCAATAGTTTGGAATTTATTTTTAATTTCTTTACTTACTTAATGATTGGCGTTAAATTGTCGTTTTCTTTACCAATGTTTGAAAAATGGTTAGCAAGCAATTCTAGTGTATCATTTAATTGATATAAACCAGTTGATTAGTTTGCAGGTTTAACGGGGGGAAGTAATTGTGTTTGTTTTCTTAAATTCCGGAAAGTATTACTTTTATGAGTTAGTCTGGATAAGAAATATAACAAAAGAAGGAAGGTATATAGATATATAGTATAATACCTATTCGTGTATGAAGCTATCTGCAAGTGATTTAAAAGCGGTAATCAGAATGACGATAACAGTCCTAAAAACTACCAGTGGTTATACTACACAATAGTTCCGAAGTGAAAAATAATTTATTTACAAACTTAATTTTTTAAACATATAACAAATGCAGTGGCAGAAGATTAATCAGTTGCTCCAGATACTGGTTTCATTACTTTTTTTATTACAAATAAGAATTAGTTCGTGGTGTTAAATTTATGTCGTACTGCACTTTCAAAGAACATGAGGAATGCTGATTGATTAGTGCTGTTCAAATGAAGTGATTGTATGTATACTCAAGATGTCGACCTGCCGGTGCAGGACACTCAAAGAAAAATGTTACGGTTTCAAGTTTTTGCCCGCTAATTATCATATATTATTATTATTATTATTATTATTATTATTATTATTAGTATCATTATTATCATTATCATTATTAGTAGTAGTAGTATCATTAGTATCATTATTATTATTCTCGATACTAAACTGAAAATGTAGTTTATTGTTGATTCTATGTAATTCGTATCGAACCTTGAACATTTCTGTTCTTGCATAGTCAGCGTTATTGTATTTCACGAGCATTGACCGTAATTTATTTATTACGCGAGAATATACGTACGTATCTTTTCCTCATTTATCGTATGTTGTCGCATTCGTTTGTAATAAGTCTTATTCGTAGTTTTAACACGTTTTCGGAAAGAAATTCTTCGAAATGTAAAGACCGAATGAAGCAAACGAGTCGTCACTAATCTTTCGGTTTCCTAAACACAACAAAACCGCCCGTCTTCTCTGGGTCGCCCTATATTATGTAGGCGTTTAATTTTATATATTCAAATTAGTCCGAATCAGGCAGAAGCTAAAGGTAAATTTGAATTTGGAAATTTAAAATAAAATGAATTATACCTATACATCGCCATTCGTACTTTTCGCAGCTTTGAAAACGGCCAACGTAATTATTATAACGGTGGACAAAAGTCAGGCGACTCCGATTTACGGTCGCCTCGGTGAAAAAGTCGATACCGAACAATCGTTATACATCGGCGGTCATCCTTCGATGATGTCCAAACGTCGCGTGTTTGAATCCTCAGTTCCGTACGTAGGCTGTATGCAAAATATCGAGATTAATAATTCCATGGAAACCATCATCGATTCCAAAAACGTATCGTTTAGCATCTGTCCGACTATCTAAACGATTATTTTATATATATATATACATGTGTGTGTGTGTTATCAGGTAGTATATAACTTTTATTATTACGTTATTAATCCAATCCGTGCATTACGAATTCGACGAATTGTATGTTTTAAATTTAATATCACGCGGTTATATAATCGGTCTAGTGTTCGCAGACTATAAATAAATTGGTTAATTATACATGCGTGTGAGTGTGTATGCATGGGTACGACATATTAAACATATACGAAACTTTTATAAATATTGTCGTCAATGCGAAATTTTACATCATTACATAAAATTTATTAAGAAAACGAAAAAGTGAAGTTGTTTTTTTTTTAAACCAAAGTCATAAAACTATATATTACGCGATTTGAATATTTTAACTGAATCGATTATTAAAATTCCGTGACTATGTCAAATTTTCATAATTGAACAAATTTCCGGACTTGTCTCTGATTAATTCGGAGTTGGAAGTATTTAATTTTTCTGTCAATTAAAAAATATATATGTATATTTAAACACCGAGAACTAATCCAGAATTTTCTACACTATAATAACTGATTTTACGACGTGGACGTGACGAACTGAATTAATGTTTACGTGCAAAACATTGTTAATACGAACAATTTAATTCTGACGACAAAAAATGACTCGTATTAATGAAGAATTTAGTTTTCATTTTTATAAATTGTCTTAATAATTAATTATATATATATATATATGTGTGTGTATCATATCAGTCTATTGCTTAACGTAAGTTTTTTACAGTTATTCCGATCCTGGACTATTTGTATCCAGTTCTTTCTTACGACTCTTATATTATCATCGTGTCATGGTTCGGTGGTCTATATCAATGTTTCTTTTTTTTTTATCATTATTATTTTTGTCAATTAGCCACCATTACAATACTCACTCTCTATTGTGGCCAACTCATTTACATTTTAATTTAGAAGTTTGTTCAACAACATCACAGAAATCGGTATTTTCTTTTATCAACGTATTTCACTTTCGGTCCTCCGTTCGCTTCATATTCTACGTTAATCCTACATACGCCGTTTGAGTCTTATCCTCTTGATGTTAGTCTTCGTGAACACGTTCATGTGTGCGAACCGGCAGTATGCGCTGATAATTTCCATTTTAAACATATTGGTATTTATTGCTTAATCGTACATCATTTAATTTCCGAACGAAGGATACTCAACAATTAACTATATGTGTATATATGTGTGTGTGTGTGTGTGTGTATGTAAGTGGTTTTTGTTTTAAGCGTAATGCTTGTACTAAAATAGCTGATATTAAGTATGTTAAAAAGAGTATATTACTCAGCATCCATCACTTCATTTTGTTTCCATCTCTGGTTTAAGCGTATATTGTGTCATCCTTGATTCCTGAAATCTAACACCTTTCGAAATATTTTAAGTTGCCAGTTAGCTGTTTAATTTTATTATATTCTCGTCCTCTTAGGTTTTTTATAAGCACTCTGAAAAAAATATTATTTTTTTAATAGGAAGCTTTTAATTAATTACAGTTTAAAAGTCTAAATGCGTGTGAAAATAGTCGGTGAAGGCCTATATATATTTATATCGCATACACACGCGTACTTTTTATGTATTTAATTTATCGATTTAATTTCTTCTCTACCGTTAATAGGTAGTTCAATCGATCCGTACAATCACGTGTATTTATTAGCTATTGAGTGGCCAAATTCCATATTTATTTAACCGTAAATTGAAAAGCTTCGTTAGTGCTATTACAAGCGACCATTAAAAAATATTATAATGTCCGTTGATTTATTTAAAGATTTTTTAAAAATTTATGTTGATTTTAAGAAAGCCATTTACTACTTCATACGCGCGGCTTAATCGCAAAATAAAATTAATAGATTAGCGAAATTGCGATGATTAGCAAAATTTTTTTCTAAAGTAACGTAAATGAATTTCTAATTATACTATCGAAGAGTATATAATAGTACTCAATTTGTTATACATTTCCTCAGAATACACAACTATGATTATTTACGACGATGTATAAAAATATTTCGGATATATTGTTTTATTTGGATTTCAGCGAACACTTTGACGTAAAAATAATTCTAATAAATAACGTTAATTGAGACTTAAATGGTTTATTTATTCGTAACATTAACGACATGCATTTAGTGTGTACTTAATTTTTTTTTATCATCTAAATAATAATTTCTATAATTGTTTTATTTATAATATTTAGTATTTTTTAAAAGTGATTGCAAATGTTACTTTCTTTAATATATGTAGAGGCGTTCTATTCAATAAAACGAAATCTTAACGATTATTATCATTATTGTCACTGTTATTACTACTGTTATAATAAAGTTTTGAATTCTCACTCACTCTCTCTCTCTCTGTGTATATATATATATATATATATATATATATATATATATATATATATATATATATATATATATATATATATGTACGAATTAAAGTTCACTTTTGTAATACATTCATGTAATCATACAATAATCATTTTCCATTTATTTCCTCACGGTTACCATAAATAACTATGTTAATTACTTACTCGAGTGGTATTATAATAATTACGTTAGAATTTGCATTTAAAAAATCGATTGTGCTGATAAAATTAATTTTATTCTTATTATCGTAATAATTATGACTCGTAAGACCTGTTTTAAGTACTTTCATTATTTTTATGTAGTATGTTATTTTATTAAAATTTATTTTCTGAATTATTTTTTCTATCTTTGTAAAATAGTTATTTATAGAAGTTTGTTATGTTTGTACAAATAATGTGAAGGTTCACGAGACAACAAAGTAATCCCCCGAATTAAAATCACATATTTATATATTTTTTTAATATATATATATATATATATATATATATATATGTGTGTGTGTGTGTGTGTGTGTGTGTGTTATTTTAAAACTTAAAAAAAAAAACTCTATATATGTTTTAGTTGAAATGGTAACGATTAAAGATGGAACTCATTCTATAATTCGAAACTAATCCATAGAAAATTTGTGGAAATTCGGAACGAGTTAATGAAACTTGAACGAATTCAACGAAGAAATTGAGCGCTAAAAATATCAAATTAAGAAACTTACTTTTATATATTCGATTTAACTTATCTTATATTTGAGATTTTTCGAAAATTAGTTGTAATTTTATCTCGGTAACTTTCTGTTAGATTTTTTTGAAGTTGCTACATTATCGTAAAAAAAAAATAACGTTAAAATGCATATATTTGACAATAAATGTAGAAAGTTAAAATAACATGGAATAAATGTATCATATACCTTCTTCATGCAGCCGAGATTATGTTTTTTTTCCAAACGTTTCTTCAATCTCATTAAATAAAATCGGTGCACTTTTTGCACGGTTGAGTGCCTAGTTCGAAATCCAAATTGGTGATTTGGAATTATATGTTTCCTGTATATGCACTTTTGTATTCTTTTTTTTTTCAGGAGTTTTTCAAGTGGATAACATTGGAAGGAGTTTATATATATATATATATATATATATATATATATATATATATATATATATATATATAATTGCAATCTAGCTTACATAGTCAAATAAGCAATTTGTCTATATGGTTCGTGACAGGATTGGAGATATCATTCATCAATGATACTCGGAGTTACCTATGTGGAAGGTTTAAAGGGGTTCAACGGTTCAATCGACATCGTTACCACTATCTATCAAGTCAACTGCCAGTCGGTTTGGGTGGTATTCTAATCTGTGTAGGTAACGTTCGATATTTGGATTACCTCACGCACATACGGTACACCTAGGTCGCGATGCAGGTTGTCGTTGCGCATGTACCATGCCGCTTTTGTTGTAATTCTTAATATTGTTAAGTTCACTTTTGTAATACATTCATATGTACTCGTACAATAATCATTTTCCATTTATTAAAATCAGCCGATGATAACAGGAGACACTTTCTTGGTCTTTTAATCGTTACTTGATCACGCACACAGTCCGAATGATTGCGAAGATATATAATAATGGAAAAATTAAATAATAAAAAAAAACAAACACGTAAAATATCGTGTTAGAGAATGTTTGTAAGGGTATTGAAAGGAGAGAAAACATTTTAAATAAATATGTATTTTTTAACCGGTAATATTCTAAACGAGATTTGATACTTTTATGTACGACGTAGTAATTATTTATTAATTATTAAACAACTATAACACGCGTAGGTTAATATCGAGAATGCGGCTAAATTACAAGTTGACCTAATAATAAAATCATAAATTATTCATTCGCCGCGGGAAAATGATGGAAAAAAACCCTGCTGTATTGTTACGAGTATTCGGTAATCCAAAAAACAAATTGAAATATTAATTAGAAATTACGAATAGGGTTTAGCCCGGGATATATTTATTTTTTTCGTTATTTATATCGAATAACGTGGACACGCTAACGAACGATTTAGCCGGATAGAACGTAATGGTCGGAGTCGATGACTTTTTGTTGTAATTCTCGTATTTTCGGATGTCTGTCGTCCAATTCTTCTCGTAATTTCTTCGTTAGTTCTTCGTACTTCGGATCTTGCGTTTGATCATGATGCGACCCTAGTAAATCTTGAACCGGTATATATTTAGCCGGTAAGATATTATTATGCGGATGTACACCGTCCGGACGTTCTGTCACTATCACCTGCGATAATTTCTGATGCAACGGATGATTGGCTTTTTTCAACAATTTCTTCAAAACGTAAGCTCTAGCGTGCATAACGACTTCTACTACGAGATCCATATGATGATATTCGGCGAACGGCGAACTTAAGAAACATTTCAAAGCGAACGCGCCTTGCATCGGATGCACGCCGTCCGGTTCTAATTTCCGCCCGTGCTTATTGTAATAGGTATTACGATAGCCGGTACTGATGGAAATGTGCGGAGTCAGATAGCCGAGTTTGTAGGTGTTTTTGCGTAATTCTTGAAATATGCGCAAGTAGATTAATTTCTGAAATTCGTTAATGTGTTTAAAAAGCTCGTATTTAGTTTCGTCTTTCATTTCTTCTTCGAAAGATTCGGTGGTGTATTTTAAAGCGGCCATACGAAATAGCGTGCAATAAAAATGATTTTCGCTGTTGCAGATAACCGTGCAACCGGTTTCCAATAATTTCTTACGCAGGTAATCTTGTTTATCGATCAGATTGTACATAATAGATCGCATACCGTTTTTACCGAGGTGTTTAAACGTAGACCAAGTACCGAGCACGCCGGACGGACTTCTCGACGTTTCTAACGTATACAAAGCCGGATCGTATTGTTCTTGTTGTAGATACGGAGCCGGATCTCTTTGCATAAGACTGGCGTATTCGCCGTAATCTTTAATCATTATCATGCTGGAAACGTAATGCGTATAACCGGTTTTATGAAAATCCGTCCCGAACGCGTCCGCTTCGGCTAAGCCAGACGCTAAATCGGCGTTGAATTTAATTCGTTTCAACAGATCTTCTCTAAAGCCTAACGGATTTCCGGCGAAATCGTAATCGACGAAAAATAACCAAACCCATCCGATGACCGCGTCCACGTACAGTAAAGGTTTGCAATAAGGTTCGATATTATCGAATTGACGGATAATTTTCCGAATTTCTCGTATATTCTCCAACGCTCCGGCGTCCGTAGTACCGAAAGTCGGAACTACCGCCGCCACTACTTGACCTCGACTTTTAGCTTCGTTCATTTGATTCAGCAAATCTACGTGATCTAACGTGTTATCTTCTTTAGTGGCGACTTGTATCGCGTTCTCGCTACCGATACCGGTCCAATCGGTTGTCGTAAGATTTACGTAATGACCTTGATTCGAACATACGATAACGAATTTCCCTTTATCGAAACCGTGCTTTCGACTTTTACAACCGCCGGAATTGGCCACTTTAGTCAAAGCGTACTTTACGCCGTATAAATAACAACCGGTACCTCCGAAAGTGGCTATACCCCCGCTGCCGTGACCTTCTTCCGTTACACCGGCTACTTCGAAATGTTTCGAACAATCCGGCGAAGGCGGAGCCCACGGTTTCGGCCATTTATCCTCGCCGTCACCAATCGGCAACAAATGAGATATCATCGACGCTAATTCTAATTCCGATTTCGCTACGTTCATCGAAAAATGTTCGTCGACGATATTCGCGTTTAATTTCAAACCGACAATCGCCGCTAACAAACCGGCCATACTAGGCGGCGGAATAACGTTTGCCAAAAATAGCGGATGATGATAATTATTCATACAAGTGAATATATTCTTCATCAAATACTCGAGTACATCTTTGATGTTTTGAGTATCTTCCGGCACTTTCACATCTTTCGTATACGAATAATCTGGTACTCCTTGCCCCTTGACTTCATCTTCTTCCGTTGTCTGATACTTGATATAAGGCTGCGTACTACCTTTCTCGAAGTGCATCTGGTCTTCCATCTCGATTACCGTCTGCATATATTTCGCGAATAGACTCTCTTCCTTCGGAACTTTCCAAGGTAGATTAAATCCTTCCTTTCTTACTTTAATTAAAATATCTTCCCACCTATTTACCGGCGTATCGTTCGAACTATGAATACAAAAAAAAAAATAAAAAGCTAAAATTACATTTATATATTTAAAAGAAAAAGAAAACCTATAATAATAAAAAGTATCGAAGAAAGATATTGCAATTTCGAGAATTTCGACAAATTATTTTATTCGCAAAAAATATATCTGGAAAAGTTATTCAGTCCGACGTGGATTAATGAGGGTATTTTAGGAATCCGAATCATGTAAAAAAAAAAATAGATTTATTTAACGTGAACTAATACTAAAAATGATCTAATTATTAAATGGTATTCATATAGATTGTTATATATTAACGAAGATTTGATTTTTTAGTCGCATTTTAACGGCTGATCGATATATGAGCTGCATAAACAGAAGCTATAATTCCCCGTCGTAGAATAAAAGTTCATTTTCGAAATAATTATTTAGGTTCAATAAATTATGTAGAGGAGGTCGTACATATAAACTAATACAAATATTTAACAAATATAACATCGATTTAGCAATAAGAAATAATAACCAGTGGCGGCTCGTGCATAAGGGATGCAGGGCTGCAGCCCCACCTACAAAATTACCAGTATAATTTTTTTTTTCATATTCAAAAATCAATTAAAATTATCCAAAATTTTGAAATTTCGTTTAAAAAAGTAATTTTTTCTCTTTGGATGCTCATTCTAGAACGTTGGTGAGGGCTACGTATAATGCAGCTCTTGTTGGCACGTTTAGGAAACATAAAAAGCGTGGTTCCTCGAGAAAACGATGTTAACGGCGCATGCGCAATGGTTTCTTTTTAACCGCGTTCGGGCTGCTCAAAAACCAGCCCAATACAGCTCTCGTTCTCGTGTTTAGGAAACATAAAGTGCGTGTAAACGGAACCGAACGATGGTAAAGGCGCATGCGCAATAGTTCTTTTTTTGCCCGCGTTCGGGCTGCACGAGAACCAGCCCAGCCAGTAGACTTGTATTAATGTATTTCAAGATTAATATTCCAACTGCAGAATGAAATGTTGACGCGCGCGTTCTTCTATTGTTGCTCATTTACTTATGTTTTATTGATTGAATAAATATATTTATTTATAAGGGTTTTATTACTTCGATTGTTTTGATAGAAAGGCTAACTTTAATTATGGCTGGAAATAGCGATTTTCGTGAAAGTGAATTGAATTCGGTTTCGTGTTTGCTAAATAACAAATTTTCGCGGTTATCGTTTGTAGAAAAGTGTAACGTTAAGGCTAGTGGGAGGCCGACTCCGCAATTGAATATCATACAAACGTCATCTAGCTGAAACAATACTTTTGAAAGAAAATTTAAAGCGGATATTTATTCAAAATCTGACTGGCGTTGCGGTTGTGAAATTAAAAACGCTTTCTTTTGTTTTCCTTGTCTATTTTTTGGCGGTGAAATTTCTTGGACTTAAACTAGTGTGGTAGACTTGAAACATTTGAATGAAAAAATCAAGAAACACGAAAATTCAGCACAACATATAAAAAATTCGATAGATTTTGGTACGCTGGGAAAAATTAATATCGCGACACAGGTAAGCGAAGCGTATAAATTAAATATCAGAAAGTTCAATGAAAACGTCAAAAAGAATAGGGATATTTTATCAAAAATCATCGACTGCCTGATATTTTGCGGTAAATTTGAACTTCCGCTACGAGGACATAATGAAAAAGCGGATTCCAATAATCCTGGTATTTTTCAAGGACTGTTAAATTTCGCAGGGAAATTGGATGAAAATTTGAAAATGCATTTTGAAAATTCTACAGTGTTTAAAGCTAACTCAAAAACAATTCAAAATGAATTGTTGGATTGTATGTTAGACATTTGTCGAACCGAAATTTCTAATGAAATTGAACAAGCTCAATTTTTGGCTGTTATGTCCGATGATACGACTGATATCTCTGAGAAAACACAGGAGGTAATTGTTTTTCGTTACGAATTCAATGGAACCATATACGAAAGATTCTGGGGATTTTATAACCCTGAGTCACAAGATGCAGAAGGATTATCGAAACAGATTTTGGAGCAGTTGAAAATTGTTTTAAAAGATAATACTGGGAAACTAATTGCTCAAACTTATGATGGCGCCGCAGTTATGAGCGGAGGGCGTGGTGGTGTTCAAAAAATAGTAAAAGAAACTTACGTAAATGACCATTTCATTCATTGCTATGCTCATCAATTAAATTTAGTAATGAGTAAATCAGTTTCAACTAATAGAGAAGTACGCATCTTTTTTAGTAGCTTGTCAGGAATTCCAGCATTTTTTTCGCGTTCTTCTCAGAGATTAGTTGAGCTTGAAAATTGTATGTCAAGAAGAATTCCATGTGGTTCCGATACAAGATGGAATTTCAATTCAAGAGTCGTAAATACAGTTTTTGAAAACATTGAACAGCTGAAAGAATGTTTCGAAAAATTGCAGAATTCAAATAATACCCAAACGGTTAATGAAGCATCCGGTCTTCTTCGTCTTCTCAATGACAACAACTTTATATTTTGGCTTGGCGTCTTCCATCCTATTATGCCACACGTTGATTTACTATACGATGCATTTCAAAATCGCAACATTAATTCTTCGAGCGCTTTTTCATCACTGGAAAATTTTTATCGCGCAATTTCTTTAATCAGAGAAACGAATTTCGAAAACTTGGTGTCCACAAATACTGATTCTATGCCCGTATCTCGTAAGAGGAAGTGTGATGAAAGTCGAAACGCTGCTGTCAAAGAAGTTTGTGACACAATATGTATGCAAGCTAGGGTTAGATTCGAATTTACTGGTCATCTATCTGCAGGAAAGTTGCTGTTACAAGAGAAATTTGAAACGTACTGCAGGCAATTTCCTTCTCAAGAATTTAACGAAACTTGCCAGGCATATCCCATGCTAAATAAAAATCGTTTGCAAACTGAACTTTCTGTTCTATACGAAAGAAATTCAGAATTTTCCCTTGCATCGGGAGTTGCGCAACTCCACCAATTGTTTCGAAACACCGGTATTTATAAAACACTCGGCGAAGTATATGTTTTGATGAAAATTTTGTTAACGTCTCCTATGACAACTGCTGAAGCAGAAAGGTGTTTTTCTTCCTTGAAAAGAATTAAAACATATTTACGGAGTACAATGCTGGAAGACAGAGTTTCTGCGCTTGCCATGATAAGTATTGAGAAAATTCTTATCGATACAATTCCTAACTTCCACAGCAAGGTAACTGACCGGTTCGCGAAAATGAAAAACCGTCGTATGGACTTCATATACAAATAAATTTTGAAGTAAGTGCTTTGAAATTACACATTTTTTAAAATTTTTGTTAGAATGGCCAATTCTAAATTTTATTTTTGTTTAGAAAATTTTTGAATTTTAAGTTTTTATGAAATGGTAGCCTAGCTGTATGTTTTTTATTAAAAAAAAAATTTCAACTAGGTAAAACTTTCAGCCCCTCCGCTTCGAAAACCCACGAGCCGCCACTGATAATAACGCATTATTAAATTAAGTAACTAACAAAATAGAAGATAAAAATATGTTAAAAAATTCGGGAATGTATAAAATAAATTGTAATCAATGTAAAAAAGATTACATAAGAGAAACAGGCGGACAATTTTCAATAAGATTTTAAATATAAAAACAACGATAAAAAGCCATTGTTTGTAAAATAATATGAGCAAGGAAATGGGAATCAATATAAACATGAACAAAATTCATGGTAGCTTCCAGCCAATCAGTTACGGATAGAAAGTTATTTTTCAATGAGACTGAAATTGAACGAGTAAATAAATATAAATATTTAGGCAGCCGGATGTAGAGATACGAGCAGAATTGAAATGACCCGAGACATATTCATAAAATTCGAACACGTTCTTTATAACCGAAAATTAAACTTAGGTATAAAAAAAGAAGGTTCCAGATTGTTATGATCTGTACTTTTGTACGGAAACTTGGACGCTAAAAGAAAATATGTGAATTTTATCGTTCGAAATGTAGAATACGGCAAATTTCGTGGACAAGTAAAGCTAAGAACGAAGAAGTGTTAAAACTAATGAAAACTGGCCGGCTACTACGAAAAACTGCATTTTTGGGACACCTAATGCGAGGATCAAATAGCACCTTTACGAAAATCGGGAAGAAGAAGGATCTCTTGGCAACATCAAAATATGGACTAGAATTCAGAGTGCAGCGGAACTAATCAGAACGTCAAGAACTGGGAACTCATTCCATCGATAGTGGAGTGTACGCATGGGGACTGAGCAATACCCGAATCGGGTGGCACGTGTAGAAGAACTAGTAAAGAATTATAATATCGAATCAATAATATTAACCAAAATTATAAAATTTTTCATAAAAAAAGACTACTTGAAAAAATAGAAATAACGAAGGAATTTATTAAATTCGATGAAAAATTTTTTATGAAGAATTAGTTCTTAAAAGTATATTATAGAAATAAATTTTTACACTAAGTTATTGTTTATTTTTGCTTGTGGTATGTTTATGTACAAAATTTTGAATTGCCGATTGTAGATTGTACAGATCCTTTATCATCAGATTATTTTATAAATACTGTTTTTCATTCTGGTAATTTTTATAAATTGTATACCTAAATTAGTATTATATATCGTATATATTTATGTTTTACTA
Organism: Coronaproctus castanopsis; assembly: GCA_032883995.1. NCBI lineage: Eukaryota > Metazoa > Arthropoda > Insecta > Hemiptera > Monophlebidae > Coronaproctus > Coronaproctus castanopsis. The sequence goes on along the minus strand of CM065052.1, from coordinate 104,845,227 downwards.
TTTTATGTTCCCTTGATAATGGCTTAGAAAACTACTAGGAAATATGAAAATAATTAAAGGAAAAATTAAAAACGATTTATTAAATTCAATGATAAGTTTTGATGAAGAATTAGTTCTGAGAATTATATTTAAATTGCGTAATTTTTATATTGGACAGTTTTTATTTTTTATTTTACCGGCTATTGTGTTATTAAATGTCGAATATATTGGAGAGTAGTTAATTATAAACCAAACAAAATATAACACCGTTTAATAACTAAAAGTTTTTTATCGCGAAGCTTTTCGACAATTACGTCATTTTCAATAAATATTTGTGTTATTGCTTATGTAAAATTTTATATTGCCGATTGTTGATTGTGTTGTCTACCAGATTTACTATCAGATTATTTTATACTATTCTTTCGCTTCGCTAATTATTTAAATTTGTATATGTATCTAAATTAGTATTTCTTTACATTTTAAATTTTTTACATATTGTATATATTTTATTATGTTCGAAATGGCTTAATAACCGAAAAGCTTTGTCATTTTTTCAATTTTTCATAAAAAGTTTAATGATTTGAACTCCTTTTTTGTTGTTTAATTATATGCATTGTCTAGAGAAGCTGGGCATATTCTCGTTCGCTGCGTCGTGAGTAATAGAATTTTTTATTAAATAGTCGGTTATATTTCGCTTTACCGTCAATCTACGTCTTATCCAATTAATTTCTACATTTACGACTTTCTTCTATAATTCTTACTCCCTATTACGATAATTTTCGGAACTTCTAACCATATAATCGTATTTTTTCAATACGAAGCTTTGTATTGATGGAATTTATTCGCTTTAGAAATAAACGACAATATTGATGCGGTATCATTAATTCTCTCAAAAAGAAATAAAAATCTCCATTGTATCGAAGAAAAAAAGTATACCACCGCGGATGGCTACAGTTGTTTTTCTACGCTAAAAAAAATGCGTCTCTATTCTTTTCCATTTCGTTTGAAGCATGTAACTCGAAAATGTAGTATTTCCTGTCCTCGTATAAACAATACGTATTTTATTATAAATGACAACTATATATATATTTGAAATACTAATTGACGCAACAAATTAACAAAACCTTACTATTAGGATTTATTCAGTCAAAGAAATATTTCATTAACATATTAGGCGATTTTGAAATATCCCTACTCTGCTAATAAACGTAATCAGATTAAAAGGTTCGGTTATTATTAAAATTGATTTATTTTTTTTGTGCTTTCTTTAAAATACATTTTATATAAAAACGTCTTCATCTTGTAGTCACTGATAATATGTGGTCTTTTAGTCATTAGACTAACACACACGTGCTCTTGTAATTAGAAATTATTACATTAAAAATAATAATGATATTTTTATAAACAAAATCTACAACATTATCCGAGCTGAACAAATTAGTTACTCATAAACTAATATTAATATTCATTTTGTCTTTTTTTTTTTTTGTTTTATTCTATGTCAATTTTACTTCCTCAGATGAATTACTATGTACAATGTTATTTTAATTGCATTAATTAAAATTATTTTGTTTACATTAACAAAAAAAGGATTATCCAAAACCTAATTTTTTCGACGTTTAAAATAACTCCTCTTATAATCGTCCGTGTGTTAATTTTATTTTTACGGCCGCTAATTTGTTTATACAATGTTTTAATTGTAGCATTATTAAAATTATTATGTTTACATCATTAATGATAATACTAATTACATATATTTTTATATGTTATTATATAATAAACTATTTTATTTTATAACACTTCAAGTTACACTTGAAAATTGTTCTTTTGAAAGCTACTACGCTACTGTCTGAACTGTACCAATAAGTTCATATCTCAATGATAAAATTTTACAACCAAATACCGGTAACATTTGAAGAATAAAAAAAAGTTCGCAAATTACGTTGGCTTGTGATAGAATCGAAATTTCTGTCGTGTTTTAGATGATGGTACTCTTGTTCGAATGTATGAGAAAAGTATTATTTCTAATTATAAAAAACTTATAAAGTTAGGTTTTAAATTTATGCGGATAATTATGTAACTGAACTTTAAAGGGAAAAATTGAAACAGATTATAGTACACATGGAGAGTACAGCACACGAGTTCTGAATATCAGTTTTCAAAAATATGAACCAAAAAAAAGGAATACAAGTATATAAGTATGTATGTATGGAGTAGAGGCCTAAGCTGAATTGCTGATTCCCCCCCATCGAAAAATACATTATTTTTGGAGTAGGACCAAAAATTTACCTTTTAAATAGGCAAAAACGATTTTAAAATAAATTACACCCTTTTGAAAGTTTATTTATAGTATATTTATGAACTAGTGTCGATTAGGTTATTACAAGTATTGTTTTATTTTTTAAAAATATTTCACTATAATAATGAATAAAATTATTTTTTAATATAATAAATAATTAGGTTATTCGAATTTTTGTTTAATTTTAAAAATTTGAATTTTCGTTATTTTATTTTAAATAATGGCCGTCACTGGTTAGTTACTTTCGTTCCTCGATGGTTTTCATCATTAGAATTCGAATTGTACATTGTTATCCGCGTGATTGTATTTCTTTATTGTTAATTATATTTTTTTGTAGATCTATTTGTTAATTTAATTCTTTAAAATATGCATATCGCATATATATATATATATATATCGTTTTTAACAACTTTGTGCGAAGATAAACCACGCTTGTTAATTAAATTACGCGAATTTATTTCAAATGACGGTGATAAATGACCAAAAGCATTGTACAAGAACGTTAGATAATGTCAATATTTGTGGTATTCTTCGTTCAACATTCATGATGCTTGTAATGTTGGTTTTAACGTACTCTTACAGCCTCATTCTTTCGATAGGAACTAAATTCGTACGATGTGGATAATTTTAACGAAAATTCATTCAAGTATGTTATTTCATCATTAAATAATTTACTTATTACGTTGTTTTTCAAAAGGCTCATTTCTATAGTTTTGATTGATAATGGCACATATTTTCTGGGGGAAAGTAACATCTAAAAAAGTAGAAGGCAGCTATCAGTTGTCCAACGGTGTTATGATGTCGCTGCGACCCATACGATATATTCGCCTACTAATAGTACTAGCTCGTATTTCTCAAGTTGTGTTTGTGTTCCCTGTAGTATTCTGTGGTTTATTGTTTTTCTTTTTATTTATATATTATTTGTATGTACATTTTATTAATTTTATAACAGCCAATGTACTATGAATCTGATCGCCCAATAAATAAAAATTTATTTTTCGAAGCTATGAAACATATCGAAGATACTGGATTTAAAGTCAGAGCAATTGTTTCAGTTAACGGACCTTGTAATAGAAATATATTTTACAGAACTTGGTATAAACCCTCAGCACAGAAGTATCATAAATTCATATTGCCAACATAGTAAAATTTACGTATTTTATGATGTTCTTCACGTTATAAAATTATTGCGAAACCACCTTTTAGACGAAGTATTTAAATTATCAACCGGAGTAGTTATTACGAAACATATATTTGTATAATTGTTGAACAACAATTGGAGATTTAAAATATACCCATAAAATTTATCAACATCATTTACTTGTTTTCGACATTGACAGATAAAGAATTAGAAGAGATGCTGAATTATTATCAGGAACTGTAGCCTCTGCTATAGATTACATATTCCGCGCGGAAACTAACATGTTGTGAGATTCATGGATACCGTAAATAATGTATTCGTTGCCTTAAATTCAAGAATGCTATATCATATGACCAATAAAATGAAAGGTGCGTATAGAAATAACATCGAAAAATAGAATATGACTTTAAATGACCTGCGTGATCTATTTATGTCTATGCGAGTAATCGGAGAATCAACTTTGCTGCCACTTCAAAAGGTTTTAAGAATATTAACACGAAGTTTACAAGAATTATATGCCGATTTACGTTCTCAAAGTACATAATGGCAGCACGATACAAACAGAATAGAATCCTACTTTTCAGTAATAAGCGGTTTTGGAAAATTTTACAACCATCAGACCAACTACGATAAGTCAACGAATAAAATCTTTACTTTTAGACAACTATGCGGCCAATATAATAAACACGGTGAACGGTAGAAACGAAGAAGTTTATGTAATATTGAGCGCCAATTTGATAAATATTTTTGGAAACAAATACGATGAATCTAAAACAGTTTTAGCTACAGAATGCTCAGGTTCACCCAATGATGTAGAAGACTTACAATCGGTTTTTGCGTTAATGTTACCAAAAGTTGTTCACAAAACATATCAAAATAAAGAAGAGAATTATTACTTATTGAAGACGTTGGCAGGTTATATTGCTTCTAGAATTTGAAAACGAGGTCTGTGTGTCACGTTTCAATGTGGATAGGTGGTAACTAATGAAACGGTTATCGAAACCGACTGGTTGTCCAAAATTTCAAGAGGTTCTCTAATATACCCTACCGGGGAATGGCTTAATGTCGTGTGCAAAATGTAGCAGGAATTCAATTCATTTCACTGCGCATAAATAAATAAAAATCCGAATGTTATTAAAACGTTGGCAAACAATCAAAATAAACTTGTTAAAACCAAGTTAACACAGGTGATTTTGCAGTTTATTGTTGTGCTAGAACAATAACGTTTATTAAAATGAAAACTTTAAATGAGTAAATGAGCTGGGAAAACATAGACTTTGAAAAATATAAAAATGACGGACAAGAAAACAAGAGGCAGTGTCGAAATTTCTCTTAAAAATCAAATTTTACAAAATTTTAATTTTTTCAAAAAATTATGGTTTCTGCAGGAAAAAAATATTACTAGTCATTTTAATCGAAACGTGATTTTTGAAAAAAAAAAGAATAGAGTCACTAGTAAAAATCACTAATGTTGATTTGGTCGAAATGTGATTTTTGAAAAAGAAAAGCAATAAAATTATTAGTAAAAATCACTAATACTGATTTAATCGAAATGTGATTTTAAAATAAAGAAACAATAAAGTTATTAGTAAAATAACTAATATTGAAATAACAACGGTTTTCGGACCTTACGCGATTTTCAAGTTAAAATAATATTAATTATATTATAATAATTAGAAAAATTATATGTATATATGTGTGTGTGTGCGAAAAAAGAGCAATTAAACGTATTATTCGTAAAAATCAGAAGAAGATTTCATAAAATAACCAAAAGAATGGAATAACAAGTCAGTAAATTTGAAAGCAAATAATTTTACGCATCATCTAGATTACAAAAATAATCTATCAAATATATTTTTTGTACGGAAACAAAATAACATCTAATTATGAATATGATATTATTATTTAATCGAATTAATAGTTTTAAAAAACTAATTCATATAAAATTTATATTTCACTGGATAGTTAATTTAAAATATAAAATTAAATTTTATATTTACGTTTTATCTTCCATAGTGACAACGGTATCGAAATTCAGATTAACTATACCAACGTTAATAAGCGCTTCTTGTAATATTACGAATATTCGTTATATGATGGATACTATCACTTAAATTAAACTTAAAAGAATTTCAAATATGTTATCGAGTAGTTTATCAGAAAAAAAATGCAGAAACCTAATTATTGCAAATTTAATGATAACATAAAGAGAGGGTTTTTTTGTTCTCTTATCTACATGTATTTTTGAAGGCAATGGAATTGATTCAAAATTTACGAGCACGCAATATTTAATTATTTAATTACATTCTTTAAGAATTATCTGTGTTGTTGTTATGGGCATCAACTTTATTTCCGAATTTCCTAGATAATTAATGAATAGACGAACCAAATGTATCGTATTTACATACACACGCATAACGTGTACCAATTTATACGTTAACGATGATATATTTTTGAAGAAGCTCTTTTATTAAGAAAAAATAATATATAAATTCCTTGTTTTACAAAAAATCCAAATGTATATCAATAAAAGAAGAGATCTAAAAAATAAAAACCGAAGTAATAAAACAATTTTCGCATACAATCTATTAGGAAGTTGCTTTGGTTTTAGGTGTAATACATTGAAATGTTAAAATACGATCCGGTTTAAAGTTGTTTATACTTTGCTAGTGAACATTGTAGAAATTGTACATCAATTTAGGGTGTGTGTTCTTCAATATCCAGTATATTTCTGGCAAACAGAAAAGATTACAGGGATCATAGATAATATTTTATATTCTGATTTTTAATTGAGAAGTAATATTTTAGTAATTTAGTTTTTGCTTTGTTTATTATTTCCTCGTTTTTGTATTTTTGTCTTATTTTTAATGAAAACAATACAATTTGTCAAGAAATTGTTGAGTTTTTAGGTGTAATATATTGAAATACGTTCCAGTTTTATACACTTTTAGTGAAAATTGTAGTAATTGTACATCTTTTAAATTATATGTTCTTCAATATCCAGTATCTACGACAGACAGAAAATGTTACAGGTTACAAATTGTGTATTGAAATATTTTGTATTACGATTTTTATTTGGCGCATAACATTTTAGGAACCTAATTCTACCTTATTTTTTCGGTATTATATTTTATTATATTATGTATTTATTTTTAGTGAAAAACTGCAATCTATCAAGAAGTTGGTTCGTTTAGGTATAAATTCTGAAATATTAAAATAGGTAACTAGCGATTTTATGTTTAATCGTTTGTTGAATTAGCAACATGACATATAACGAGTTTAGGAATGGAGATACAATCATGTCCAAAAAAGCCACTTTTTTTTTCAAAAATTATAATTCGATAAAATGACGGAAATGAAATTTTTTGTTACGGAAAATACATTTTTTCGAGAAAATAAAATGTGTGAAAAACTAGATCTTAACTGATCGAAACAATACTGATTGTAGCTTCCGCCGAAAAAAATTATCAATTATTTCTATCAAAATAGGATTTGGCCGGGTGATGTGCTATTTTCACTTTTTCCTTTAATGATACTTCTAACTACCTTAAACAAACCTAACCGAATGTAATTACTTATTTAACAGTTTATCTTAAATAATTATATAAAAATAAGGTATGTTTTGATGATAATACAGCCCTTATTAGGAAATAATATCGTTATATTAGATGAAATATTTTTGTTTTGGGATAGGTCTATTCGATATATCTTGCAATGTGTATTAGATTCATTTGAAATGAATGTGCTACTTCATCTCAAAATCTGTACATCATATATTAATTTTTTATACTTTTTGTACATATACCTTCATTTAATGTTTAAAATAATCATAAAAGTGATTAGACTCTAAGTATACCGGAATATATATTAGATTAATTCATGTGATTTATGCACATGCAGTTGTTAACATTGCATAAGAGATATATGCAATTTACATAAATAAATAATTATATAAAGTATCTGTTTTAAATTTTGATTTACTATTTATCCATATTAAATAGTTGAATTTATTAAATTTGTACAAAAAAACTTTAATTTGAAAATAATGCTGGTATACAGAACTCGGTAGAATTAAAATTAAACAGAAAGAATTGAAATACCGCACACAGAACAATTAGTTTATTTTAAATAATTACAATTTAGTGAAACACAAAAATTACAGTAAATTAAATGAAAGACACATTTATATATATATATATATGTGTGTGTGTATGTACATAAATGAAAAACAAATGGTCGCTTCACTTTGAATAGAGTGACTAAACAACATAAAAAATGATAACAGTACAGGACTCAAGATTGTGCAATAATTCATAATCCTCTAGGAAGAAATCTCTCTGATTAGATAATGTAGTGACCCTTATAGACTGTCGTGCACAGTTGTGTCATATATTTTAAACATTTTCCCCATATTCTGCAACCGGGTTGGAGAAATTCCTAGCATCTTCATGATGACCTATTGGAAGTAACACCAATTTTGAAATGGGTCTTGTTAACATAGTAATTGCTGTCCTGACGTCGGCAACTCTAGAAAGACTATCTGAGCCAATGTAGCTTGCTCATAGTACGCTAAGGGTGGAATTTTGTTGATTTCACCGTTGTTTCCCATTTGTGTCCGATATGGGGAGCAGAAGGAGGGTTGAAATGCCACTGAATACAATCATTAGTTAAGCAGCTCTGTAAATTGTGAAATTCTGTTGAGCACTGATTAAACAACTGCTCCTCTGAAGTTGGTCCTACAATTATTTGTGATAGACTTGGGAATGCTTGATTTACTTATGAACCATGGAAACGCTTTTAGAAACTGTTCTGTTGAATAATCGGTAACAGCCTCTTTATGAACAACTGTTGAAAAATAAACAAACATCGCTATCCATCCCTCATAAAATTTTGTATCGCGTCCTTGATAAAACTTTAGGGTGATTGGACCTACATAATTAATTCCAGTGTGTTCAAAAACTAATGACGGTGTAATGCATTCGAGAGGCAACTGTCCATTTTTTTGATTTTTTTTTATGTGACCTTGTTCCTTGAATTCTGGTAAATGTCATGCAGTTAAATATTACTTTTTAAACTGGAATTGTCCTCTCAATAATCTGGAAGGATTGTTGAACTTGCGTAAGCATCAACTGTTGTGCATTTGTAATGACTAACGTTATGAAGACGACGCTACTTCCTTGAAGAATAGCTGTATGTGTGTCAGAATAACAAGTTGTGTATTTTGGAGACATCCTTTAACTCTGAGAATACGAGGCCAATCCAAAAAAGCTGTCAGTCTTGAGAATACATTCATTCTCTTTAGCTGTTGTCTCTTTGAGATACTTTTAATTCCTGGTGAGAAGTATGCTGTCTGTGTCACTTTGAAAAAGCCTCATTTTCTAGATCAGCAGCACTGATAAGTAATGAATTAAGAGTAGCATTAGGTACTTCCTTAAAAACCAAAAAGGCATGTTGACTGATGCTTGTTATTCTTTAGTTACTGCAAGATTGACAACGCTAGGCCTAGCTTCTGTTTCTGCTTGAGGTGAATATTGATCTTGACTATTCCACATGATTGATGTAACGAGGATCAGTCCACCATAATTCATGATTAACAAGTTGAGAGTACTAAGTCAATGAGATGTACAATTAGCAGGGTTTTGCTTACCAGAAATGAAATGCCACTGTACATCAGCAAGGAGTTCTTGAACAGAAGAGACCCTGTTGCAAATGAATTCTTTCCAGTGGCTTGGATGTTGTGTAATCCATGTCAATGTGACAGATGAATCAGTCCACATAAAGACTGGCACATTAGAGATATCCAAAGTCTGCTGCATATGCTTGCCCAGCTTAGTCATAAGTAAAGCTGCTGTGAGATCTAGATATGGAATTGTGAGTCATTTTAGAGGTACTACTTTGGTTTTTGAATGGATAAGATTAATGACCAATTGTTTATTATGAAAGGCTATCTTTAAATATACAGCTGCTGCCATAACAAGTTGATATGCACAAAGAAACCATGAATTTCTATTTCAATAGTATGTGAATGATAATTGATCCAACATGGAATTTCTTTGTAAGTCCCAATCTTTAGGATCAACCTAAATTTGTCTAAACATTTTCATAATATCAGTAGTAAAATACAAATTTGTGCTCTCTTATCAAAAGAAGTATATTGAAAATGCCTTGCTAAAGTTTAGAACCTGTTTACATATGGTAATTTAATGAGGTTCCGGAACTGGTCTTCCAGGAGTCATTGAAAAAAAAAACTTGCATTCTTGTTTCATTATCTTCACACAGGACACCATGGCGAGATAAATAATAGGAATGGCGTGGTTCTGGTAACATTTAAGGAACACATATCATGCCTAAGTTGCCATTGAGAAAGTATCATATTGTTGTTTAAATGGCTCATCTCAAGAAATGTGCTGGATCAAATGTTGCGGACACTTATGAGCAGCTCTCTTGGAATCTTCCAGCTGGCATATTGAAGGTTTCATTTGCAATTGAACAATATATCCTGAAGTGTCCCTTGTATGTGTACATTGGAAATGTTCATCGCAGTCTAACTCTTCTTGGCTAACAATCGTATGTGAATTGTCAGGAATTTCTTCTTGCACCCAAAATTTTGTGAGAATCTGTTGAAGATACTCGTTGCTTACAATATGAAATGATTTAGTGGATGACTGCTGAACAGGTACTGATCTCAGACCAAAAAAACAGCCCAACCAAATAAAGTGTTAATAGTAGCAGGCTCATCTGTATTGCTTTTTATGATACCATTACAAATAATGCTGCCAAATGAATCATCGCCTATCAGCTAATTTTAATTCTCTGAGGTAGTCAATTCTGGCAATTACCATGAACACTGGAGTAGCAGCTGTGATTTTATTCAGAGCATGTGCTTAAATCAACTTTTTGTGTGCTTGTCAGCTCCAGAAATTGGAATAATGAAATGTTGATGTTGCAGTTAGGCTCTAGTGATGGCTTGTTCAGAAAGGAATGTGAATTCAGATTCTGGGTCCAGATTTAGTGAATGAAGCTGAGCTTGATATGTGGCCGATTATTGCTTGTAGAAGAATTATTGAGAGGCGTTGAATTAAAGGCTACTGAAGACAGCTGACTGAAAATGTTCTTGAATTGTCTAGAATCTGTTTGGGTTACTACATTAACTGAATCAAAAACTAGATTGTGTGCTTGTCAACTTGGTGTGCTAGTAAAAGCTCAGTAGTGCAAGCATTGGATTTTATTGAATACACCTCACCAGAGGTAAATGAAGATCCAGGAATCAAGGAGTGGTGATACTGTGAACAGAACATGCATGCGGGTTCAATCAAACATTTTCTATCTTATGTGCACAGTGACAATTGAACACAGCCTCTCTTTAACTCTACACTTGTATTGTTTTTTTGAAAAGAGTTTGTGAAAACCTCTACACTTAGAGACAAAGTGATAATTTTGACAATAATTGCAGAGTTGATTGACTCAGTAAGCATATGATTTGGAATTGAAGATTCAGGCTGGAATTTACTGATTGCTTGGAGAATTTATGCCAGGAAATAATTCATTCTGCTTGACATAAAACCCTTAGCACCAGAGTTGCTATATTTTTGAGATGATTGACTAGGATCAGAGATGTTAGATTTAGAAACTGCTGTATAACCTTCAATTGTTTCATGTGCCCGAGCCCTGCTGATGATGAATGTTTTGAATTGTTCATATGTTGGAAATTCTGTGCTTGAATCCAGGTGATAGTGCCGAAATGCATGTGTAGTTTTAGGATCTGGCTTCTGATTTGATGGGTTCACCAAGTGTAGAAGGTGCATTTATACATTTTGTTGTTACACTAAGCATACGATTCTTAAGAAGCATGGTTTATAGCTCTAGGAATACTTAAGATTCTGACGAGATGCTCAGGGATGATTAAACGTTTATTGTAATATCTGAGGATGATAGTATCCCAAGCTTATGCAAATAATCTCCAGTAATGCTTAGACTAGCTATTAGTTGATCAGCCTCTCCCTAAAAGCATTATACAGAGGTAGTGCATCTTTGCCACATTATCAAGTGATGAATTTCTGCCTACCATTGACGCAAATAAATCATGAAAATTGCCTCTGTAATTGCCTGAAAATTTAGTAACTCCCATTGTTGGAATTTGGGACGTGTTGTGATAAGCATCGATCATGGAAATATTTGCAAGATCTGTACCCTTTTTGGGCTTAGCTGCTTCCAGTTCTGAAAATCATTCATGTAATACAGCCTCTGCATTTACATATCATTGTGCTGCAATATAATTGGATTCGTTTGTAAAGTACTCATGAGTGAAATCAATTTCAGATCTCTTGACAGACATAAACATGCTCATTGTCAATTTCGTCCCAACAATTTTTTAACATTCTCACTATAGATTTAACTAATGCGATTGAATGTGCGTATTAATTTTGCCACAACCATTTCAATATATATATAATGTGCTCGAGCTGTAACTTGAGAATACTCACAGACATTTTAAAAATTCGGTAAAGCGTCAAAAAAGTATTGAACACCCCCGCGATGGAAATTTTAAATTTTAGTCCGTATTCCGTATCCTGCCGGAGGACCTATAGTTATGTACAAAAAACTTGAATGTGAAAATAATGCTAGTATACAGAACTCGGTTAAATTAAAGTTAAACAGAAAGAATTGAAATACCGCGCCAGAAGAATCAACTTATTTTCAATAATTATAACACATCGATATATATATATATATATATATATATATATATATATATATACGGTCGCTTCCAAAACAAGTCTTAACTGCGAGAATATTTCGAACATGCTGACTGAACAACTTCCAAATGATACTCTATTATCAGTGAATGAAAGTAATGTAGTGACTGACCTGTAGGAAGAAATCTCTGATTAAATAATGTAGTGACCTTTGAACAACATTGCCGTGTAGACTATCGCGTATAGTTGTGTCATATTTTTGAAAGAAATTTCTTCATTAATTTCTTGAATCATCGTGTTTCTTATAATCTTGTATCAAACTAAAAGGACAGGACATATTGTCAGACGAGTTGATAACAGATGTGCCAATCGTATATTTCAGCGGTGACCGATTAATCATCATCGAAAGCAACGAAGACCCATGACTAGACAGAGAGATGTGAAAGTAATCCGAATCAATCGTGTACAATTTTCTCGTGCGAGTTGGGTACTTGTAATATTTATGAAAAAATACATTGGTCTATTTAATACAACTTCGATCCATTACTTTAGAGTTTACTTTTATTATCCGTGTTTACGAATGTTTAGTGTGTTATTTTTTTTAGGATACTGTTGGTTAACGTAGTTTCAGTTTCGATTGCTATTTTCTAGTATATAAATGATATAATTTATTATGATTACGTACGCGCTTTAATTCAAAACGTAAATATAATATATATACCTATATTATAAATATCGTACAAAATGGACAAAATCAGTGTAATGTTTTTTTGTGTGTTTTTATTCAAGGTAATCTGCTCAAGTTAGCGTTAAACATAATTTATTCAATTATTTAATTTTAAGCCGATGACATCAATATTAAATTATTATATTTGTGGAAGTATTTTTTTAAAAACTGTGTGCTATTATCAATTGAACTTGCTCTGCTAATTGTTTGGATATGATCTTAAGCGCTGTGCATACATTTAGAGAAAAATTTAAAAAATATGTTTTACGGCAAATGTGATCAGTTTATGCGTATCTGTTCTACCCGTTAAAGTGAAATAGTATTTCATTTCTTTTCACTTCTATGTAAAAAATACAAATTGCATCAGTACCTTTAATTATAAAAATATTTAGTTGGCTTTTAGTTTAAAAATGATTTACTAATGCATACATTTCTGTAGGTTATTTGAAAAAGAATTTCGGAAATATCTCGGAGTATTCATCGACATGTTGCCTTCACGGAAGAAATGTTCGATAATAGGTAATTTATTTATTTTTTTTTAATCTTATTGTATTTATGTTGAAATGTGAAATCAATGTACAAAATGGTTTGATATGTACCGGGGATCTTATATATTTATATAGTAACAAACGGCTGCCTTGCGGGTAGGATATTGATCCAAAGGCTAAGGTGCCACCCCAAAATAGTGGTATTTCCTTTTCCTTCCTTCTTTCAATCCCCTCTTCTTTTGATTCCCTTTCCTTATTTCTCAGCATAATCCACATTGTTTCTGGTCGTCTTCCTCAGGTTGTCACTAGATAAAAACAAATTTGGTTGCATGGTTTTGCGCTCCTGCTTCTACATTATCAATTCACGCACAACTTTCTGCATATTTCTATTCTTTCCTTTCACTTCTCTTACCTCCTTCCCTTTCTTTTATTATTTTTCTTATGCAGACAACTTAACTCGAATACGAGTGTTGGTAGTATATATATAGATATATAGATATATTTTCTATTATACAAAACCCTTTTGTGTAGTTAACATTTTATCTTGTAATTTTTTTAAAGGAAAGAAAGTGATGAAAGCAAAATAGAATTTTAAAAAAATACAGCAACGGTTTAAGTGATTGGGTAGTTAAGTAAGCATGAAGGATTTCTGTAGTGTTTATATATATATATATATATATATATATATATATATATATATATATATATATATATATATATATATATATATATATATACATATATGTGTGTGTGGATATAGAACAGAGATTTTTAAATTTTTGCTGACGAATAATATGGTTATCCCTAATATTATCAGGCGACGGGGTAAACAAGTTTTTTACTCTGATGTTAGTTCATAAATGTATTAAAATATTGAATTTCCTACTTTACGGGAAAAATGTGAAACATTATTCACAAAATTTGTTATCATCGGCGCAAACCTGATTCATCAGTTTTAATTTTTGCGTACACAGTATTTTGTACAATCTTTCATTATTTTCTACATACCCGGAAATAAACATTTAATGTTGCGTTATCATTTTTGTCCAAATCTTAATTTTTTAAAATTACGTTTCAATTTTTGTAGCATATTTTAAATGATATGCTTACAAGACTATGAAATGTATACAAACAGGAAATTGTTTCTCGAAAGTGCGAGTTCGATTAAAATTTGTCGTACATTGAAAATTTGGACTTGTAGATGTCTGAGAATAGAGGTGGATATTTTCTTTTAAATATCTGAAATTTTATTAAAAATACGTGATTATGTATTTTTGCTTTTTAAATAAGACTAAGACTTCAGTTTCATCGTGTTGGTTGCAGATAGTTCTTTTCTCGTAACAGCGTGTCACCCGGCCTAAAATTTTTTTATATTATTTTTTTTTGTTAAATTTTAAAATATTTTTGACCATAAGGAAAAGCAAAGTATGTTCAAGTCGTATAAAATTTCCGTGTAGTGCAATAATGAAGTTTTTCTAGCGTTTATGTCCTTATATACGTAAGATACTGGTACATCGTGGGACACTTTAACGGTTGTATTTAGAAGAACAGTGTTAGCATCGGTTTACTTTGTAGCGTAATATGCAGATAGCTCTAATTCCGAATCATTTGACACACCATTAAATACAACAATGAGGCTAATTGCTCTAACGATATATATATATATATATATATATATATATATATATATATATATATATATATATAAAAGTTAAATATTTCATAAAATTTTTCCAATTTACTGCTAATATTATTGTCTTTTGTTTAAGTAGCCCAGAAATATAATTAGAATTCTGTTTATATTATTAAAATTAGCCGTAATAATATTAAAACTGATTTTATTCTTGATTATATGTATTTGTTTGATACAGAATAATACGGAGCACTTCTATAAAATTTCATATCATATTTTCCTGGGTAACTTTTTGTCCTTGCAATAGCTGGGGTAATTTACTATCCTTATCATGCCATCAAGGGTGTGTCCAAAATTTTAAACCTATACCCATGAACTGTTTATCTCCCAGTGAGATAAGCAATTATTGCATCTCATGACGTGATAAGCAATTATTTCACCTCTTGATGAGATAAGCAATCATTTCCGGATGAGATAAGAAATCACTACATTTTTTTTCCTGCATACAATCTGTTCGTTTGAACGTTAAGCAGCATTGCTATACATATAGATTGATGGAACTAATGACTGCTATTCCTTGTAAGAAAAATCGTAGCGCAATATTTATTTTTCTGACAGCTTTTATTTATGACATCGACTATTCAATGTGCTTGTTCTAATGTGCCGTGGTGTTTTCTAAAACCAAACTGATAGTCAGATATTACTAATTTTTTCCTTCAAGAATAGAATTTATTCTTTTGAGTAAGATTTTTTCACAGGGTTTAGAGAAACTGACAATAAGCTAATTTTTCAAATCATTATTATTGTGATGCATTTTCATTGTATCGAAAAGTAGTCAGTTCAAAGTTGAAAATGTGTGTCAACAATATTACAGCTTTTCTTGACATTTTCTTTGTAATATTAGTTGTGACGAGATCTTAGTCCGGTGCCTTCTTTGGGTTTAAATACTTTTGTCTGAATGTCTTTACCTTCATAGGATATGTTGGGTTTACGGGGGTGACAATTAATTTTCTACGTCTTTTTCATCACTCATAATACTACTTGAACTCGGTTGAAACACTATTGATAAGTATTCGGCAAATGCGTTAGCTTCTTCTTGATTAGTTCACATACCCAGTTATTGTTTACCATTTTCATTGGAGTACACTGGAAATTGTGATCCTTCTTTACATTTTTTGCTACCTTCCATAAGTTATAATCTGTTGTTTCGGTCGGAGACAATTTAGTTATATATTCATTAAATGCATTATGTTTCGTTTCTACTAACAACGTCTTTTTCAACTACCAACATGCTCTATTTGGGATATTTTTATAAGTGGGATTTCTATCATTTTGCCATGTTCTTCTTATTTTTTGTTTCTCCAGTATCCGATCCTTTACCACTTTCGGATAATTTTCTACGACTATTTCAATCTTTTTAGCTGTTTTAAGAGGGTCCTTTAAGTCTATATTACTTTCTACGAATTGCTGGGACGCTTCCTAGTTGGTGTTCCTGTTTGATAATACTGATTTTTGCACTACATGTAGCAGCAGTTCTTAGATCTAGGATTATAGGTGAATGGTTAGGAGTAGTATCCCAAGATGATTCTATAAGCGTGTGATCCTTATCAAATAATCAAGTAGATCTGAAATTTTTTCCTGTCAGATGGCCAATATGTTAAAAACCGGTCTAACAAGTTCACCGAATAGCGCATATAATCCGGCAGAGCTTTGAAGCTAAAGAATTATGCGTCGGTGCGTTTCTGGATATAAAACAAGCCTTTGACAAAGTTTGGCATGATGGGTTGTTGTACGAACTAAAAAAAGCTGTTCCTCATTCCTATTATCTCCTCTTAAAATCATATCTCGAGGACCGTACATGCCAAGTCAAATTCCGAAATGAATTATCAAATCTTTATCCTGTATTTGCGGGCGTGCCTCAAGGTAGTGTACTGGGCCCGGTGCTTTATCTTCTATATACAGCTGACTTCCCAAATAGTGGCGAAGTTAGTATTGCTACTTTCGCAGACGACACCGCGGTTATAGCTGTAGACAAAGATCATACAGTGGCTACAAATAAACTGCAAAATGCATTAACTGAAACGGATACCTGGTTAAGACGTTGGCGTGTTATGGTAAACGAAAACAAATGTACTCAAGTTACTTTTACGCTGCGTAAAGTAAATACTGTGCCAGATAAATAATAAAATAATTCCGCAGCATGATGAAGTTAAATATTTTGGGCATGTATTTGGATAATGGAACAAACATGTAACGCAAAAGAGAAAATAGTTAGATCTGAAACTGAGGGAGTTAAATTGGCTCGTTGGCAGACACTCCGGCCTTTCGCTTGAAAACAAACTATTGATATATAAAATCATCTTAAAACCTATCTGGACGTATGGCCTGGCATTATGGGGTTATGCCAAGGACACACATATAAATAGAGTGCACAGAGGTTTCAAAACAAAGCTATTAGACTTATCGTTTCTCCGCCTTGGTACGTGTCCAACTACACTTTACATCGAGATTTTAATATACCGTACGTTAGAGACGAAATAAAACGTTATGCAAAACAGCATTTCATACGACTAGAGAACCATACGAACAACTTGGCTATTAACTTACTCGACAACAGTCTCGAATTACGACGATTGAAACGTACCATGCCTCTAGATTTGAGATAAATCTGTTTTCATTGGGGCACGCTGATGAGTGTTAACCCCTAACACGTTACTTCGCACTCTAGACCAATTGCTAGATGGCCCATAAGCCAGTTGTAATTTAAAAAAAAAAAAAAAAATATTATTGGTGTAGATGTATTACTATGTAAACAGATATAATGAATAAAATAGTGCGATAAATTTCGTAAGTTACTCCAAAGTGCGTCAGAATATTATTATCAGTTCATCGATCAACATTTTATAGACTATTCTCGAATTTACGATTGATTGTTCTTTTGCCAATTTCCAGTTGTTTGTTTCTCGGATTTGGGTAATTCTAGTCCGGCTGGTTCGCAGTCGTATTAATTTGTAATCCTATCGCAAATTCGTTAGTTTGTAAGATTATTTTTTCTTCAATTTTGCAAATGTCGGTGTAAAATTGTTGTCTATCTTCGATCATATTTAATTAATCCTTTAATATTACATACATCTGTCCAGTTCGTTTTATCCATTCTGTCCTTTTATAATTTTCGACGATTAACATACACGCCATTAACTTCCGCACTACTTGAACTGTGCGCTTGCGAGTGACAGTTAATATCCGCGTTTCATATCCGAAGTCGTAATTCGAAGAATACGTTGATCGAATGTTTTCTTTTTCACGATAACGTATAATTTATTTTAAGCGTTCTAATCGATTACTGTATAATTTAACGTTTTTATATTATCAAACGCTGAGTATTAATTTACTTTAGATAAAAATTAATCCTACTAAAAGGATAATTAGAATGATTTTTTTTGTAACTTGGCTACTTTAACGTTTCAATCGATTATCGTTCGATGAGCGCGCTACCATTTAGCGTTCGATATGAAGATGTATGCTAATAGAAATCATATTCTCGAAAATAGAGTACGAGAATGGAATCGCGAATGTTTTTCTGATAATTCGGCTAATAAAAAAATAAATAACGAAAAGAAATTATTAGTAAAATTTTTCTTCGTGAAAAATCGCAAAACTAAATATGACTGGGATGCGCAAAAATTTACAAAAATTTACAAAAATTTACAAAAATGATAGCGATAAAACGATCCGATAGTGAATGCGATAAACAAAACACAATCAGCAATATATAAAATTTCTAGATAAACAATAACGCGATAGAGAATAAATAATAATAAAAACAAAACACAAATTTTGTTTACATCATTTTCCGATATTTTTATTTCCTTTTATTTACTCGCTATTGCGTTATTGTTTACGTATAAATTTTATATATAGCCAATTGTTGAAAATAAATTAATAATCTACAAAACTATAATCAGAAAAATTATGATTCATTTGTGGTCATATACTAGCCGTTCTAACTTAGCGAAGTTGCTACAAAATATGTGCTGCAGAATAATTCTAAATCTTCCAATCTATGTAAAGATTGAACACATTGGCATTGAACTTATATATACACGAGGTTGTCGAACAAAAAACAAAAATTCTTTTTTGATAGCTGTGCCTGCAGTCGCGGTACTCATTTATAAACGATATAGGGGATTACACACGTACAAGTTTGCAACTAAAATATAAGCGCTACAAACATAAAAGAATTAAACACACGCTATTATACAGCTGGGATTATCTTTTATTCGAAATTTATTTTTGTATATAATACATATAAAAATTATTGTTTATCCTACTAAAGTAAATATCTATAAATATTTATATATAGGTGTAGCTTTATGATCATCAGTATGCGGGTTTTGTTATTTCCTGTATTTTTATTTTAGTTAAATGAGCAACTGGGCATACTTTTTAAACTAGTATACGTAGTAAGAACTGTGTATGCGTTATATATTATTTATTTGTTTTTTATAACATATATTTATTTTTTTTTGTAAATACACTTTTTATCAATCAACCAAATTGTTGATTGTGATTTGTTTATCGCATTCACTATCGGATTATTTTTTTAAATATACCGTTTTATCGCTGTATAATTTTTGTAAATTCTGTATACAAGTAACGTTTTGACACTTATATATGTTTATAATTTATTTTTTTATATTCATTCGATATTAACAGCCGAATTGTTTTTTTTTTTTTTTCATAAAGGAGAAAAAAAAGTTTAGTAACTCCTTTTTGTTTGTTGGAACCACTACGTCCCAAATTGTCTAAACTCGGCTAATGCCTGTTTCATACATACGTGTACATATATCGTGATTAGCGTTATTCTCTAATTAGATGTTTTTATATTATCGAACGCTAAATTTTAGCGTACATCTATCCGTATACTTTATTACTTGTTATCGAACGTCGTTGGTTCCGAATTCTTTTTACCGTATTTGGGTCGTTTATTCCGTTCATCGTCGCCACCGACGATTGTGCGCGATTTCTTCTTAATTTTGTTCTTAGATGTCGACGAAAGCGATAGCGTTTCTTCTCCTACTCGTTGACTCGATTGTTCGGCATCCGACGATTCGTTCGGGAAAATCGGATTTTCGCCGCTACTTTGTACGGTTATTTCTTTCGTTAATTTTCTTCTATATTTTCTGCGAGACGTATCTTCCTCGGTACGTTGTCTATTCAATCGTTCGATCGTCGTTTCATCGACGTTCGCGACGCCGCAAACTCTGTGCGAACGGTCGTTGTCTAAAAATACATCGTCTCGTTCTTCGAATTGTTCGTCAACGATCACATCTGCTAAGGAACCGTCGTCGTCATCGTCATTCGGTAAGTCAGCCCCTAATTTCGAACTGATCGTCGTAATTTCCTTTCGCATCGTGTCTGTATCTGTACAATCGTCCGGGGACGATGTAGGTGACAGTGACCGTAGAAATTCGTCTTCTTCCTCCTCCGTACGACGTTCTAGAATGATCATTTTGTCTGCGCGACGTGCCGTTTCAACGTCGTCCGACTGACGTTGTTGTTCTTGTTGTTCGGTATTACTTTTTTCGACGGTAACCGAATATTGATTTTTTTCTAACGTTCGAGCGTGACTTATCTTAATTTCCGGTATATTTTCAGCGGCCGACCATACCGAACAATCGTCTATATCTTTATTGGAGGAGCTGCTGGAATTCAGTGGTCTTTTTTTCATTTTATTTTTATCCAGCTCATGATTGGAATCTTTCTTTTCGATTAATTGTTTCGTCAAAGTTCCCCATTTATTATTACTACTACTACTAACATTATTATTATTATTATTATTATCGCTGCTGGCGGTTTTGTGTTTCTTTTGTCTGAAAAGCCTCTTTAATATCGGAACGCGTGGGACGTGTTCGTCGTGAGTTAAGGAACCATTTTCTAAGTCCGTATCGTCACCGTCTTGTGACTTTTTGTTACGAATAAATTTTTTATCACCTGCGAACAAATAACGTGTAATAATAGTATATACACGAGAGTAATCAGTAAAAATAAAGTTAAAACCAATCATATATATAATATATATATATATACATAAATAGCGTTTTTAGGTCAAAACAGGTCGATGCACTCTATTATATTAGTAATAAAATATAATTCTATATGCAAAACAGAGCTCGTGTTTTATCGGAAAAGCTTTTCATACAACGTGGAGTAGGAAAATCCTAGATACACTATGCGACTGGTCAATCACCGGAAATATACTTTACTTCATAAAAAAATTCTTAGATGACCGAAAATTTCAGATTCGAATCGGCAGTACTTATTCAACACAACACCCACTTGAAAATGGTGTCCGACAAGGCTCGTTACTTAGCCCTATCGTATTTAACATTATGATAAACAATATTTCATTAACGATGCAAAAACCCACTTTCTTCAGTATATTTGCAGATGATATAGCAATCTTTTTACCATGTCAAAACGTTTCAATGGGTGAAAAAATTTTACAGGACACTCTAAGAAATATAGCAATTTGGGCAGCTGGAAATGGCTTGATACTTTCTCAGTCAAAAACCGCGCCCGTTCTTGCAGATTTAAAAATGAATTCGAATAAAAAATTCGAAAATTTAATAAAAACAGATTTAGATAAAAAAAAATTGAAAATCTTAACAATTACAAAGTCAAAAACCGGACTCGGAAAAAAAAATCGAAAATATAGATAAAAATGTTCAATGTATGGATAAAAAAATTTAATAAGAAAACTACGCGATAAGAACGTAAATCTCCATAAAAAGGTTAATGCAATTGTAGAACATAAAAATATAAAAGAACAAATAGAACAAAACAACAAAATGATGAATGATAAATATGGAAATCTTAAAAATGAAATAATTATTAAATTCATTATCACTTGGAAATCGTTATAAGATGGCTCTACAAAACAGGATAGCGAATAAAGTATACACATTTAATATTGAAACTTTTAATTTCATTATAACTCGCTGATCACGACGTTGGATTTTAATTTCATTATAAATTGCCGACTACGACGTGGGTTATAAATTTCGCTTACATATATATATGTGTGTGTGTGTGTGCGTAATTAATTCATTTTGATAAAGTTGCTAACGTATATCATATATTTCTGGAATGATTGAAATATTATCAAACTCTAATGCATTATATACAACTCGCTACCTCGATATTATTAACTTCCAAGTATTTTATATTTTACTCGTTTGTCGGAGACACAAACTTCAATATAGAACATATAAAAATAAATTATATAGTTTCGAGGCTCGAAAGTTTGTATGGGACGTCACCTAACGATTCTCGTCAACACAATTGCGAGGATCGGTATTTACCGGAAGCAAACCTGTGTGGACTGGTTTTATTCAAAGATGGTGATTTGTGTGCTTGGTGGGGTTTAAACTCAAATCGTGAGAGTAAAACGCAAAATATAATATATTTATATTTAATAGTTTATTTGATTTAGTAAATCTTATTGTACGCAACCCTTTGTTTGTGTTAAATGTGGTGAGTCACACGAAACTAAAACTTGTATGAAATCGATTGATGTACCCGCAAAGTGTGCGCATTGTGATGGTAATCATCCAGCTAATTATAAAGGGTGTACTGTATATAAAGAACTGTTAAAAATTAGGAACAAATCAAATGATAACTCATTGAAAAAAAATGTTCGTAGTAATATCAACCCGAGTGATATAAACTTCCCAACAACTATTTCTCAACCAATACAGATGCAAACTAGCAACACATCTCAACGTAATTATGCCAATGTTCTTCGTTATAATACGCAAATCTATCATTTACCTCAGGCTACACTGAACACGGTAAATAGCCACACTCCCAGTAATAGTAATAATGATGATGATAATTACAGTATCAATAATCAATTTACTAAATTTTTATTAGAATTCGAAAATATGTTCAATCAGTTACTGCAGCAAAACAATATGATAATAAATATGCTATTAACTGTAGTAGGTAGTTTAATTTCTAAATGAGTCTATTATTAACATTAGCAATATGGAATATTGCCTAATATCGACATGAGGTTGATCTATTTCTAACAAGCAACAAAATTGATATATTATTACTGTCCGAAACACGCTTTACTACTAAAAGTTATATCAAAATTCCACATTACAATATTTATAATACTTTACACCCAAGCGGAAAAGCACAAGGAGGAACATCAGTTATAATTAAAACTGGAATAAAACATCATGAGATGAGCAAGTACTGTGAGGAATTTTTACAAGCTACTAATGTAACGATTGTAACTTCCAATGGTCCATTGTAACTTCCAATGTCCATTAGCAGTATCTTTAGTCTATTGTCTACCAAAGCACACTATAAAGCAAGAGCAATTCGATAAGTATCTAAAAACCCTTGGAAACAGATTTGTGTCGGCTGGCGATTTCAATGCCAAACACACACTCTTTGGCTCTCGTCTTATTACTCCTAGAGGTAGACAGTTATTTGCATGTATTCAAAAGAATCAATACCGTGTCTTATCAGATGGAGTCTCCTCTTACTGGCTTTCAGACAAAAAAAAACGACCAGATTTGTTACATCTCTTCATTATCAGTGGAATCAAAATTGAACACACTCTGGTTGAGTCCTCCATGGATGGTACCTCGAATCACTCACCAAAAATACTAACCCTTAGCCCTTTTATTATACAAACTTGTACTAGACCAACATTGACCAATGATAACACTGACTGGAATGCATTCCAGAGAGTATCTCCCTAAAAATTCCATTAAAAACAAAAGAAAACATAGAAGATGCTGTTGAAAATCTCACTAAATGTATACAAAGAATCAGGATACTTAGCCAATCCACAAAAATATGCAGGGATAGCAGTAATAAATCAGCCTAAGATATAAGAAAAATGATTACCGATAGAAGACGATTGAGAAAAATTTGGCACAATTCAACGATAAATAAGACAGCTTTTAATCGAGCAGCAAAAAAGTTAAAAAAAGCCCTTGCAGATGTAAAAAGTGCCAGATTTCAAGGTTATATGGCCAACTTAACACCACGTAAAGATACAGATTATTCTTTATGGAAAGCCATAAAAACCATGAAAAACGTTCATTGTCCACCTCTAAGAGTAGGAAATAAATGGGTGAGAAGCGTCCAAGAGAAGGCAGAAATATTTGCCAAGTATTTGTCTGTTATTTTTCAACAAGATAATAAGTCCGACAAAACCGAGGGCGAAAAAGAGGTATACAAGTACCTTTTCAAATGTCTCTTCCTATAGAAAACCATATCACTGTTTAAAGTAAATACATGTATTCAAAAACATCTACACTCAAAAAAGTCACCTGGATATGACTCAATTACATCTATTATAAAAAAGTTACCCAAAAAAGCTATAACGTTATTAACATTTATTTTTAATGCAATCCTTCGCACTGGTCATTTTACAATACAGTGGAAATTTGCATTAATAATGATGATACAAAAACTGGGAAAACCTTAAGATGATGCGTCTTCATACAGACCTATAAGTTTGTTACCCAGTTTATCCAAAGGTTTTGAAAAACTTGTCTTAAAAAGATTGAAGTTAGTACTGGATGAAGAAAAAATAATTCCAGACTGGCAGTTTGGTTTTAGAAATATGCATTGTATTGTAGAACAAATTCACCGAGTAGTTGATATTATAAACAGGACCTTTGAGCAAAAAAGTACTGCACATCGTATTTTTCGACTTTGAGAAAGCATTCGATAAAGTGTGGCATACATGTAAACTGAAACAAAAATTGCCTCATCCATATTACTCAATATTCAAGTCGTATCTAACTGACAGGGGCTTTCAAGTTGTCGTAAATGATACACGTTCGCAAATTTATCCTGTACAAACAGTTGTACCGCAAGGTAGCGTGCTTGGCCCGATCTTATATAGCATCTGTATTTCTGATTTCCCAGTTAACGTCAATACAACAACGGCCATGTTCGCGGACGACACAGCCATATTGTCGACAAATAGTGATCTTGCAATGGCAACTAAACAGTGGTTCAAAATGTGGAAGATCAAAGTAAACGAATTTCGCATTAAATAAAGGAAAGGATGTACATATTCATCTTAACGGACAAATGATTCCTCCCAGATGCAGGGTTAAATACCTTGGACTACATTTAGATCAAAGATTAACTTGGAGGAATCACATTACTGCTAAAAGAAAACAGCTTGATATTAAATATCGAGAAATGAATTGGCTGATGAATAAACGTTCTACATTATCAGTAGAAAATAAAAGGCTGTTATATAATGTAGTCTTAAAACCTATTTGGACGTATGACATCCAGATCTATGGTACAACTAGCAATTCTAACCTTAAGATCATTGAACGATTCCAGGCGAAGGTATTACGGAGTATAGTGTGTGCATCTTGGTTTATCAGAAATGACGACCTGTATTGAGACTTACAAATTCCTACGGTAAAATCATCAGATCACTTAACCAGAATTATAAGCGACGACTTGACCATCACGCTAATCCACTAGCTGCCAGTTTGGACGTTTGAAGAGGATCTGCCAAACTGAACTACAGATCCTGATTTTACAAATTATACCCATAGAAGCTATGAATAGCTGTAATTGTACAGCGTTCATTTGACAACTTATTGTCAGCATTGCTGCTTATTGTTCAACAGGACAGATTGCAAGCAATTTGAAAGAGGAAAAAAATATACATCAACCATGGGAGGAATGTAATAAAAAAATAAAATTAAAAACGACTAATTGATTCATCTGTAACGATCTTTGTATCTATTATGTTACGCGAATTATATCGCCGATGGATAGATTACCCTTATGGTTATCTTTTGGAAATTTTCAATATGTACATAAACCGATTTCATAAATTTTTATTTGTCTATGCGTTTTAATTCGTAGCACCTAGCCTACCATATTTTAATTCGCATTTCTCGCGCGCACGTTTTTGTTTGTTATTAAGTAGTGCTAACGTGTAAAACAGTAATGTCAAAATATAAGTGCAAAATAATTTCGAAATATTATTGTTATGTATGCAAAAACGAATTCAACATTGGGTGTCTACTATCACTAGGGCTGCGAGAGAATAGAGAGTAGGTATTCCAAATCTCCGTAAACATGTTGCAACGATTCTGTCC
This sequence comes from Coronaproctus castanopsis, assembly GCA_032883995.1. NCBI lineage: Eukaryota > Metazoa > Arthropoda > Insecta > Hemiptera > Monophlebidae > Coronaproctus > Coronaproctus castanopsis. Next base: position 104,819,099 of record CM065052.1, on the reverse strand, counting down.
CTCTATGCTGAAATGTTAATTCACTAGCCAACTTTATCAAGATTGATTTAAAAAACTATTAAAAACAACGTAAGGTAATAAATACAGTACGATTCATCTCGATCAAAATTATAGCTGAATTGTTTATTAACATCCACTTACAGGAGGTCTCATCAGCGTACAGAATTTTGCTCATTATTAAACTTTCATTTATTTTATTTCCTTGTCCTAACTGTTTGTTACTTATTTAGCTTATTATCAAAATTGTCTAATTTAATATATTTCCGTGTAAATTTCAACTATTTTAGCTTACCGTTGATTGTAATAACCAGACATATTTTCATTTTCATCGTAACTTTCAATTACTTTAATTTCACGATATATTTTATATGAACATCGGCGCACTCGTGCTTGTATTATATAAGTTGGCACGCTGGCTTTTACGTATTAATTTGTACACACCCACGTATATTTTATATATATATATATATATACTTACTGTTGTTTATATTCTCATACGAGTTTTAAAATTTATTTACCTCGCAAATTCTACTGTAAGGAATATATTTATAATTTATTACATGTCAAATATCGTTGTTTAATCTTTTGTTATACAACTTTGATTAATAAACAATAAAAAATGAGTTAAAATCGCTAAAATTTTCACTATTAGATTATTTTACGAATACCGTTTTATTATCACTTTAACAATATTGGTAAATTGTACATCTAAAATAGTATTTTTTACATTTTATATTCTAATAAATTTAATATATTTTTATATTATATTTTTTTATTCGCTTGATAATGGCTTAACAGCCGAAAAGCTTTTCGAATTTTCATAATGAAAAATTTTAGCCATTTGGTTCTTTTTTGTTGTTGTTTATTTTATTTTAAATCACTACATTCCACACTTTCCAAACGTTGACTAATTTGTGAATTTATATCTCATTTAACTCGCCGTTCGTGTGCATCATTTGCGATTATTATATATTTGAATGTTTAGTACTTCATTTCCCTGAAATATATTGATTGATTTATCGATTACCAAATTTTCTGTCGGCTGTATCCTGTTCCTCCGGTACCGGTGATGCATCTTCGACGGAATGTTTGCCGGATGGAACGTCTTGTAAAATTTTACGCCATTTATCGAATGTCGAATCTACTTCGCTTCCTCCGCGGCGTCGTCTGTTAGCCATTTGGAACATTTTTTTACGCTCCTCTGTGCGTTCTCTTCTTAATTGCACCTATTTTGGTAAATCGAATATAAATTATCGAATTCGCTAATATATAATAATGTTAATGGTCTAAAAAACCGATTAAAATTATTCGCGCTATTAACCTTTTCACTAATGATGTTACCTACACGGTACATTGAATTTTAATGTTAACATATTGTATATTTTCCTGTTAACGTGAGATGTTTTAATTCTAAAAGTATTTACATAAGCGCATTGAAAATAATTTAGAGTTATCGCAAAAGCATTATTGTATAATAAATTCTCGGTATAAAATTCATAATTTTTTCTCATTATTCGATTATATGTGACTGAAATGCTTTATAGATACGCATATTTCAACTCGTCATAGGCTGGTTCACATTTTGTTTTATATAACTTAAATATTGTAGTATATTAATATTAAATAGATATCTGGAAAAGTATTTTGGGAAATGAGATTTTATATATATATATATATGTGTGTGTATATACATATATACGTATACCTATATATTATATATAAAATTATTATTATTATTATTATTATTATTATTATTATTATTATTATTATTATTATTATTATTATCTGCAATCTTCACAGCCATGCTGGTTTCAGTTTGTAAGGCTTTTAATTAGCAAGCCATTACAAACTTCCTTCATCTTGATGGTTAAAGAAGGTTCTCATATTGGAAACAGATACATATTTTATTACAATTTCTCGATGTACGATAGCTGCCACATCATCATGTCTTTTAACATAAAATCTTAATGTTAATTGTTCACACCTACTTAAAATATGTTTAATTGTTTCACTCGCATTGCCATATTTTCGACATTTTTTCACTCGCATTGCCATATTTTCGACATTTATCGGAGATATTTGATTCTTTAATGATGTATTTTCTATAATTTCTAGTTGTTATCGCCTCATCCTGAATCGCAACCAAAAATCCTTCTGTTTCCGGAAATCTCCACGCATCAGCCATTTATTTGATAGATAAGAATCCACGTTTTTATTTTGTAGTTCTTGTGGAAACTTTGCAGGTAGTGCTTTAGCTTTCCATGTTTCTTTTAAGTCTGCTCTATTATTAATGAAAGTTTCACTACTTAAATTTAATGGAGTGTAATTTTCATCAGATTGTTTTATCCCTGCATGTAAAGCTGAATCGTTACTTCTATCAATAAAGTATTTTATGATTTTCTGTATTTGATTATTTAGTAAAGTCTCCAAGTGTATTAGTCCTCTTCTCCTTCGGCCCTTTTGATGTACAGTCTTTCAATTGACGCTTTCGAATGATGCATCTTCGCATTTGTTAAACATTTGCGCGTTGTGATGTTAATTTTTTCAATATCAGTCTTGCTTCAATGTATCACACCGAACGAATACGTTAGAATTGGGACAGTATATGTATCGATAGCTTGAAATAATTTCGTCAGCTTCTTTATTTTATTTATATATCTGGTACCTAATTGCTCCTTCATAGTTTTCTGATCAATTCGTTTACTTTGTACTATTCCAATATTATTATTATTATTATTATTATTATTATTATAACCTTTGTGCATTGCATCGTTTATCAACTGTATCCGACGATATCTATTTTGGCTGGTTTTTATTATTCTATTTCGGGTTTGACGGCTCAGTTTTGTTACTGTGTGCGTCCAATTGTCTTGGTGATTTTCCTCGTGGTCTTGGTCCATTTACTGGTGCAGTTAAAATGTATTTTACTAGACTATCGTTTCCTTTCTGCATAACATGTCCGTAGTATTTTAAGATTTTTTTTGGCAAATATCGGAGAGCTATTACTTAATTCTTAATTGATCTGTAATCGAGTTATTCTGCCGTCCATGGTATTCGTAACATTATCTGTCAAGTCTACATTTTGACCACATCGATTTTTCGTTCCTCTGCTCCATATGTGAATAATAGTCTGGATTTTATTTTTGTATCAAGAGATCGGTCTTTCCAGATCTTATGTAATCGAGCCATCGCTGTTTTTGCTCATGTGATTCTACGTTTTATTCCTTTTTCGCATTCGTCATCATCGGTAATCGCTGATCCGAGGTATTTACAACTTTTAAACTCGATAGTGTCTATAGATTTCTTGGCTTTTCATTTTTGTTTATTACCATGATCTTTTTTTACTCTTGTTAATTGAACTACTTTCTGACTTTCTTGAAATATATACCTGCTGTTTATTTATAATTTCTTTAAAAATTATATCTGCTAACATCGGACACGTCAATTTAATTCAAAATCTTGTTCTAGCTTCATCTGAGATCGCGTTATTATCTCTCTCTCTCTCTCTATATATATATATATATATATATATATATATATATATATATATATAATATATAATATATATATATATAGATGGATGGATAGATAGATAGATATAAATATTATATTATATACAGTCCAATAAGTACAAAGATTATGTGACTTCACTAATTCTAATAATATAATACCTAGTAGTCAATTTGGATTTCAACCAAAGCATTCCACAACACAACAGATAGCAAGAGTTGCTGATTCTATCACAGATAATTTTAACTTCAATAAACATACTGGGATGGTGTTATTTTATGTGGCAAAAGCTTTCGACACAACCTGGCACGACGGTATTATCTATAAAATGATTGTTACCCGGTTTCCCAATTATCTAATTAAACTGATTAATAGTTACTTAAGTAATCGATCATTTTATACTATTATAAATAATGCGAAATCAAGTAGCAAATTCTGTTCTGCCGGCGTGCCTCAAGGTAGCGTGCTGGGGCCATTCTTATTTACATTTTTCATGCATGATTTCCCGCATATAAATAACATTGAGGTTGCCTTATACGCTGATGACACAGCGTTGTTCTGCAGTTCCTACAGGCCAAGTACTATCAGCAATAGGTTACAATCCGGTGTTGATCGTGTAATTAAGTATTTTTCTAAATGGCAAATTGCTCTTAATCCTTCCAAAACGAAGGCAATTTTCTTCACTCGTCTAAGACCGTTTTTGCCGACCAGACTTCACGTCAGGGGCGTTGATATAGAATGGTCTGACCAGATACGTTATCTTGGTGTCATTTTATACAAGAGGCTAATTTTCCAAGCATATTGACCATGCATCATTGAAGACAAACAGAGCAATCTGTTAAATCTATCCCATTTTCAATCGTAAATCTCACTTAAATATTAAACTAATAATCTACAAGTCAATCATTAGGCCTGTTTTAACATATTCTTGTCCAGTTTGGTCTTCAGTCTCAAATGCTAGTTTTAATAAACTGCAGTTAGTCCAAAATCGATGTCTTAAATGTATCCTCAATGTCTCCGTATGCACTAAAATTTCATATATGCATAGTGCTCTGCAGGTACCATATGTAAAAGACTATATCCTCAAACTATCCCAAAAAATTTTTCTCAGTTGTAGTGTGCACCGTAATAATTTACTTCCAGCCATAGGAAATTACGATTCCAGGGAACCAAGTATTAGATATACTAAGTATAAGCATCGACGCATTAAACATAATGTATTATTCTCGTAACGTTATCATTTGTTTGCTTTCGTTTCCATTATTCATAAATGATATTTCGTTATATAATTAAACTTATTATTTTTTAAATTACCGCTTTTCATTTGCGATGGTTTTTTGTCTGATTTTTCCATCAATACTATTTTTATCTTGAAAGCATTTGACACAGTTAGTCATTCAAATCTACTGAATAAACTAAAGTTGCTTGGACTGTCAAAATATTTTATAATATTATTAGAATCCTATTTATATAACCGCAAGATCTATCTTGTGTATAATGGCTACCATTCTAATACATACTCACCTACTTCAGGGGGGGGTTCCACAAGGTTCGAATTTGGGTCCCCTTCTATTCCTAATTTTTATCAATGATATTGGAAAGAACCGTTGCTCAAAATTTCTTTTATTTGCTGATGATCTCAAAATTTATGCTCCTATATCTTCATTAGCTGACTGAATCTTTACAAACATATCTAGATAAGTTGGTTCTGTGGAGCAAAGAAAATCATTTACCTTTCAATTATGATAAATGCGTCCACGTGAGTTTCTGTAGAAATAGAAATAGGTACTCGTTCACTTACACGATGAATGGTGTGAATGATGTATGTTTTAATGAGTGTGAGACTTGTGAATGCGTGTAGTTTTTCTGGTGTGTTTAATGGGTGTGAGGCTGGTAAATGTGTCAATGTATTTTTTTTGTATTTTTTTTTTTTTGTTACTTTTAACTTTATCAGAAAAAATTATTCATTGTATAATTTTATTTATAAGCCTACACTATAATTGGCTGTTAGCTGTTGTGTGGCTTCATTAAATAAATAAATACATAAATAAATAAATTTATTATTTACCAGTTTATATTATTAGTTACTTTCATAAATGGAGAGAGCATTTGTTCCGGTACATTTATTAAATATTATTATAACTTTTTAATATATAATGTCAAATATACGCGTTTTTCCATTTCAAAAAAGTACATCTACCCATTTCCTGAAATTTCAGATCTTAATTTATATAAGCCGAAACCGTAATCAGTTTAACGCGTGCAGATGTATAACCCAATAATTCAGCTCTGTTATTTATACAACTTAGTTTAGTAACGGCTAAGTCACGAATTTTGAAAATAATTTGTATATATATGAATTTTCCGAGTTAATTTTGCATCTAAAATCTAAGTACTTTGCAGATGAATTTTTGCAAACTGTGCCTTGTTAATTTAATAAATATAGATTAGTTAACGAAGATTTACGTAATAGAAATAATTTTTCACATTGACGTTTGGAGTAAGGCGAATAATATAAAATTAAGACGGTTAAATTATAAAATGACTTTGTTTTTTTTTCCTTAATTTTTCTTTCTCCTCTCTTTTGATTTCATCTTATTCTTACACTGCCGTACTTCTTGATTCGGTAATTACCTAAAGAAGATACTAGAATGGATGGAAGGGAAGACTGTTGCAATTATGGGAATAACCAAATGAGTATTAATAAATTGCTGTGGCAACATGAAAATTATTAAATAGAATAAGAACGGTGACAGGAACAATGACGAACTATGTGAAATTACGGTAAATGAAAGATGACGACAGATGTGAATGTGGCATGATACAAGATTCAGAGCGTCTACTAACTTACTCATTGTTGCCAATATGGAACCAGAATACGTACAATCTCGGACGAAGTAGTTCAGTTTTGTTAAATATTGTGGGGAAAAAAATGATATAAGATGATCGGGACACGAGAAGCAGAAGAATTAACACGACGTGAATTTCAACATACACTCACACTAAGCACGATTAGGATGCTCGACATATCTGTTATTTAAAAAAAAAAAAATAATAATAATAATGAAAACAAACACCATTTACCTTTAAATCGTTGTTGGCTTCGCGTAAAGCCGACGTCAAAGATGCCAGATAATAGATAACCAATAGTAGAATTAAAAGTAACGGAATAACCGTACCGGGAGAGGCGATATAGTCTACGATGTGACGAAACGATTTCGGTACTAATTGTTTTAAACTGCGCGTAAATACGAAGTATATTTTTTTATAGTTGGAAAAAGGTCCGCAATGCCAAGACGGTTCCATCCAGACGATAGCGTATCCGACCGGTAGTATACACAAAAATAACATAGTCAGCAGTAATGCTAGATAGAAATTATTCGAACGCGAAGCTCTGAAGACAACTTCGTGCGGTACGTTACAAGTTAAAACGGCCCACGAACGTAAATACATCATGATGACTAATTTAACGGTATTGATCAACGGTAAACCGGGCGAGAAAAACATGCCCATCCAAACCATACCTTGATTGTTGACCAGGTGTAAAATATTTTCGGCAATTTTAAAATCGCCGTATTTCGGAAATTTCTTTTCCAAATCCCAACACCAACATTTATTCATGTAGCGAACCAACAATGCTCGTACGAAATCCATAAAGAACGTAGAACCGATAGTCGTCACCTGTTGAAAATAACGACAAACAAATAAAAACCAGAAGGCAATTTTGAAATTTTCATACTACGTGAACTGATTTAAATGTTTCTTTTTCATTACAATCAATGTTAAATAACCAACTCTTTTAATAACTAGTTAACCACTTAACATAGTACGTATCTCGTTAGGTGGTACAAACGAGTTCTTAAACAAATGGTTAAAGCTCCTAAAATATAATTATCGTTTACAAGACTAAATCTCACGTTTTAATATTTAAGCGTGTGTCGAGAAGTTTAGTAGCTGGAAAAATCGCTTCTCGCGCATTTCGGCGCGAACTTTTTGATGACATTGTCGAGAAGTGTCGCTGAAGATCGCGATAAATGCTATCATTACATAAAAACCAACGTGCGCATCGACTATTGGACGCGGGAAAACATTTTATCTGACAGGGATCTTATCGCAATTTGCATTCTCATAATTGGATGCAGAACATCCAGATTGGCTTCATTATTTGTTAATAAAGTAACCGCTTAAACGAGAGGTCTAATGGAAAGTTCCGATCGATGAGCCAGTATAATTGACATGTTTTTGTATTGATTTGATTTGTTTGATCTTCATTCGAATATAGATTTTCTTATCCAAATGAATTCCAAATTATCTAGCCGACGATCACCTTGGTGTACTTTGTGCCGCATATCGATTATACGGCAGTAAGTGACGTGGATAGATTTTGTTTTATTAAGATTAATCTTTCACGTTGTTCTCCACTTTTGGATGCGACTGAGCGCTCGTTGAAGTTGTACCTTCAGCCTGACTATCGCTAACAGAAAGTGCAGCGGTATCATTAGCAAACGTCATAGTTGTTGTATCGTCATTTATTATAGGTAAATCCTGCGTATACGAGAAGAACAAAATAGGTCCAAGGACACTATCTTGTGGGACTCCTTGTATATGGTAAAATATAGATTCAGCATATTCGTGTGTCATTCGAAATTGGCGATTAGTTAAATATGATTCTACAAGTCTATAGTAGTTTCCTGGAAGAAGGTTACTCATTTGGAATACAAGTCTCTCATGGCAAATATGATCGAAAGCTTTGCGACATATCGAGAAAGACTGTGGAACAGTACTATTGAAATGGAGTTCTGAAAAAATAATATCGGACGTCAAATGACACGACAGACAAACCAACAAACTTTCAGAATTCGGTGACGCCCATGTTGTTTTGGTTGCAGCCGTCTAATCTGTTCTTTATTATTCTGTTTGCCACATCACCATGTCAAGTGCCACATAGCGGGTTTTCCATGAAGGATTTGAGATTAGGTTACCATTTGTAAAGGTAACGTGCATTAGCTGAAAGATCATGCGATTTGACCCCGCTAGACTTTTTCTTATGGTGTTTCTTTAATTCGAGGCTCTATGCTAATAAGTCGCAATCGGCCAATGCACTTGAAATTAATACTATTACTGAAATTCAGTCAAATCTCTGCGGCAGAGTCATTGAAAAACCACTCGGATCCATCCCACCGTAAATTACCGTGGTGAATACTTGATCGATATTATATTCCATACGTAGTGCATACATTTCAAATAAAAAAAATCTTAATAACTCACACAGAGCTTGTTTTATTCTACATCAAAATTGACTAGACCCGTTCTTATTAGAAAACCTTATATATATATATATGTATGTGTGTGGGCGCGGCGCGTGATTACGTCGTGTCATGACATCGTGATTAATTATAATCGTTTTAGAAGGTAATTGCCGTTAAAAGTAAAATGGACAATAAGAAAGTTTTTGTTTAGTATAAAGTATATTGATATCGATCGGAGAAGCCAATAATAGATGTCCGATTTAATGTTTAGGAGGAAAGTCATCATTTGAGGTAATATTAATGAGCTGTTTAGATTACAAATAGCATTTAGGACATGGGAAGCATTTGGTAAAAATGATGATACGTGAACGTGCCACTATGTTAACCGCTTTGTTCTTTGATGTTCTGTATGACTGGTTACGCATAAATTAAGATTTCGTCAAAGAACAAACATTAGGAAATTAAAATATAGGATTCAGGTTTTAAAATTACGTAAAAACCGACGCGAATTTAAAATCTCGCGTTTTACCACAAAACTAACCAAATCCATAACTGTAATTTTCACCAATTCTTGTCCGAACATAGTTTCCCAACAAAGTTTTCTGAGCTTCAGACGATCGTTCGTATTTAACATTCTCACCTTTTCTGCTAAAACGTGTTCGTCATCCGCCGGTTTATCGACTTCAGCTGTCAGGAAAAAAAAAACGGATTTGTAGATTTAAAGGAAAAAATAAATAAACTTTTATATTAAAAATTAAATAGAATAAAAGTATTTTTATGCCGATTGTCAGGTTTGAATAATCTAACAACTTTTATGGAAATGGAAAGTGGTATGTGCTGGACCAACACTCAATAGTGTTCCCAGATCAAATTTTAATTAATTTACGTTAGATATAGTCAAGGGTCCTGTTACGTTGAAGTCTTGTTACTTCCCCCCTTTTATCTAACAGATTTATCGTTAGTATGTTATCGTGGATTATCGGTCTGGTTACGTACCTCTGTACTTGATTGATGAATTCATCCCCGATATTGGTGTAGGCATGATGAGCATCCAACAATTCGAATATGCTAGCAGAATCTGAATTTTCTTGGTGCGGTTTAGATACTTGTGTTTAATATTCGTCAAGTAACACTCTCCATCTGTTTCCACATTGGTGGAATGTATTAAGTTGGTCAGAATTTTCCATAAGTTGTAATGTGTAACTTTACAAAGAGACAAGTTTTGTAAGTAATTTTATAATGTCGTTTTTAATTTATCGGGTAAAATACGTTTAAAATTTCCCGTTTAATGACATTTATAAAAGGAGTTACTAGTTTACTGTCATTTGCCGCGCATTTTTCTTTTTTTTCTTCACTAGTACAGCGACATGCTGTAGGGTGTTGTTAATTCTAGAGAACAGTTTCATTTCGGGAGTCGACTTTGAAGCTGTAGATTAACTTTTGTGAGGGAAATATTCTATTGTGTTTTTTTTTCTATCAAATTTTACTTTTGATTTATAAGAGTTTAAGTAACTATAATTTGATTTAAGTAATTTAAAGATACGAAACGCAGAAAATATCGGCATTAGTAGATTTTATTAGGAGCGATTGGAAAGTAATCGGATGTATATCCGTATTAGTAGATTTTTTGGTAGAACCGATTGAAAATTATTCGGATTTTGAAAACGGCGATTCTTAGTTATATTTTTACTAGAATAAATTATCGATTTTGTAAAACACCGATTACATATATTCGCGTTATATTAAAATATATATTTAATTTATTAATGAGATTTTAAAAGTTGTACGATTCCATGGTTCATATCGAAAAATTTCAAACAAATCTAGATTATCTGTTAGTTATTCTTCAATTGAAACATATTTTTATAACTTTATTTAAAATACATTTAGTTTATTTTATATTTGTCATTCGTCATATTACTCATTATCATTTAGCGATATTTTCAATTACCATGCCGTGTTTACATCGTACTAATAAAGAATTAAAGTAAATCTGACTAGATAAATTAGTAGTTTTTTTTATTGGAAACGGTGTTACTAATTAGTCGGGCATGCTAATATATATATATATATATATATATATATAAAATATAATTCATTGTCAAATCTGTGTTATACCTCCGAAAGTGGAACACTGTAGGCTCGTTGTTGTTGCCATTGATGTAGCTGTTGGAAAACTTATCGAAGGTACTGTCATCGTGATCGTATCGCGTTTCTCACTAGTGGTTTGTGTAGATTTACCACCGTCAACCGAAACAGTCGACGATCCGCCGGTGATATCCGTCGAAGTTGCATTTGCGATGATCATCGTTCTAGTCGGAATTACGGATGATTTTTGTACCGTTTCGCTCGCTGTCGACGTGGACGCGTTATCTTTTCCGTCGATAGTTACGTCCGAGCTTGGCGATAACGTTGTCGGTTTTTTAACATCCGACGACGATGTAGTAACTCCTCGGTAACCGTCGTCTTGTGCGGTTGCGTTAACGTTTAATCGCTGCGTTATCGTAATTTCGGGCGGCGAACTTCGCGTATCTGGCCAGACTATTGGAGTAGTTGCCAACGACGGCGAATATTCAGTTGTAGTTTCGGGAGTCGCGCTAGTAGAATTTTCCAAATCTTCGGTAACGAAGGATTCCCTCGAAACTTGTCCGGGAATGCTAGTAGTAAATTCGTACGCGTATGGAGTACGGTCGAAGATAATTTCGTCCTTAGTAGAAATCATCGAATCGCTCGTAGAAGTATCCTGAACGACGGACGTTGTAACGTTATTTTCGTCTATTATCGTAGATGTAACTCCTTTAGTATCGGTTACCGTTAATTCCGTATCTGACGGAAATGCTGCGGTGTCTTGTTCGTCCGTTATCGTCGATACAATTCCATCGGTAGTAACGGTTGTTATCGTCGTCAATTCGGTATCTTCGGTTGAAAAGGTCGTCGTAGTGTCCTTTACATCCGTGATCGTCGTCGTCGATGTACCTTTTTCTATACTAGACGTTATAGAATCGTGAAGATCGGTACCGAAGGTAGTCATTTCGTCGTATTTATCTTCGGACGAGGATATCGTGCTGAAATCCGTTTCTCGGACAGTTCTAGGCGTATGCCTAACGTACATATCGGCCGATATCGGATGAGCCGGATCGGTGAATAGTTTACGTAGAAATAATTCTTCTTTTCGAACGTTATTTATAACGGTTCTATTCGGGTTTTTTCCCCTAGAAGACAAATAGGTTACCGTAGTTTTCGCTTCGTCCAAATTGTCATAATAATAACCGTTACTATCGTTATTAGTCGTCGATGATAATAAACGTTTTCTCATATCGTAAAAAAACGGATTATTCTCGTCGTTATAATAGCCGTTATTTTTCAAGACGTTCGCCAATTCCGGCGAAATTTCTATCGTACTACCTATAGATCTTTTCGATAAATTTCTAACGATGTCCATTTGCGAAATATTCGCTAAAACGCTGACGTTCGATTTGAAATAAGTCGTATTTCCTATGTCCGTTTTCATTTGTTGTAATTCTTTCGTCTAGTTAAAACACAACAAAAAGAAAAAAATAACGAAAGAGATTTTATAATTTTATAAAGTACTACAAATTTAAAGCGCTTCTGTTAACCCCCGCGGAAAGGCCGAATTATGCTGTTAGAAGAACGAAATTCGTGATAAAAGTAAGAAATACTCGTATATAGCTGACTGTTTATTTCCTATAAATAAAACACCGGCTTCGGAAAATGAACGAAAAAACTATTTCCGACAATAACCGATACGAATAATATAAAGTAACTAAATCGATCCGAGAACGTTAAATACTTTATATAAAGCTCTTGTCCATTTTCAGAGTATTGTTCGATAATTTATAGGACACATTTTACAATAAGTATAGAGACGTGGAAAGGATTATTCGTACTCTGAGGTTTTTAATCTTTCGTTTAATGAAATCCAGACCACATAGATTATTATGTCTTACGTGACGGAACGCTTTGCTTACCGTTGTATGTGTAAAAGACGGGGGAAAATTCCCAAGTTGAAATTTTTACATAACTGGCGTAAATAGTTAATGACGAATAATTTTACTTATTTATTTTTTATTTTTAAACGGTCATTCGTGATTTCAACCAAGGCTGTAATAAACGGACGATACGTCTTATTAAATATTACATACTGTAGGTATGTAAACAAATATGATATAAGAGGGGGTTCCTATGAATGACAAGAATTTTGATCGATACATTCTGTAATAACTGCAACTGAAAAATAGGTGGTTTTCATCGGCGATCTGATCTCCATCGCAAGGATGGGTACAGAATGGCGAATGATTAATTTCGCAAATTAGTTATGTAGTACACGTATAGGACGAGCGCTAGAACGAATCGTTATTTCATCCAGTCGCGTTCGCGTACTCATCTTCGATTCAATTCACCGTTGATGTCTACTTTCAGTCTGTATAACGCGTTACTCAAAACTCATCCGTGTTTTTGGATATTTCAAAGCAGATATCCGGAATAAGTCGATTAGCGAGAGATTTTGTAGCTGTTGTAGTTTGCTCGGCAGCAGTACGCTGTCATCAACGTATCGTATTTTGTCTACTATTTATAGTATTACCTTTATCCGATTAAAATCCCGGAGTATCGGATAAAAAAAAGCGCCTATAAAGTTCACTGCTGTATCACTCCAGTAATTATTAAGGTGCAATATGAATATATATTATATATATATACGCATGCATTTTATTACGCTAATTATGACGAACCTAAAAATGTTATTCGTATTAATCGTACGTCAGGAAAATAAAAATAAACTATTTGTAGCGATTTTTGTTCGAAATTAGATAAATTAGTAAAATAAATAAAAACAAACACTACAATAGAAGTCCCCTTATGAAAACTGGGTTAAATTTGATGACAATTTACTACTTAACCAGAAACATAAACTTAATGATAGTGAAATAAAGAAGATTCAATAAAGTCGAAAATTTTTGTAGAAACGTTGTCCGCGTTTAAATCGAAGTTGTTCATCGAATCGGCTAAGAAATGCTTCCTGGTAAACCAACACAGAGGGTGGTTTGCTACGGCCTTCTCGGGCGTTTATTTTTCAGCACTCGGCAAGCTGGTATTCTCATTTACCGACCAACTTGATAGATAGCTGAATTGTTCAAGAAGTCTTTTTATCGTAAGTAATTCTGTTTCCATTTCAACATAGATTGTGCGAGCAGGACATAAAAAAAAAAAAATTAAAGAAATGTTGAAGGTGACACATTAAACTGGTTAAACGATGGGAATTCCGCAATAACAGCTTGTCAGTTCCTTCAAGTACCGCTTGTACATCACATAACCATATCTGTCATGTCCTGTCCTTATACCGTTTAACAGTAGATAAAATTTTTGATGACAAATGTTTTTGTTGGTATTATTATAAATTGTGTTGTTTTTTTTAACATTTTGTTTGTACGACATCACGATACAGAAAGAATGATTAGGTAGCAGGTATGATTAGGTAATATGTAAGACGATCAGAGACGGCATTATATCGATCCTAGTGTACACTAAGTTTTATGTGACGGACGTTTTTCGGTTTTTAATTTTTCGAATGACTAATTCGTGCAAACGATTATGTTTACTTACCATTCCGTTTATCTGTACAAACAACGATATAGTCATAGTGTATAAATTTAACAGATTTAACGCCATAATTCTGGAAACATAAACGCGTAAATATGATTATTAGTATATTCTAAACAATATTTTAAATTACACATAATGTACAACATAAATACACAAGGAGATAGAGATAGAGGGATAGATAAATAAGTATGTATATATATATATATATATATATATATATATATATATATATATATAATATAAAAACTTAATAATCAAGTATGTCACACAGTAATTTTCACGCAAGTAATAAACAGTGTTATCCACTGTAATAACATTACACAATTATATCGAATAGTCAAGTTTAATTCTGTCGTTAAAATATAACGAAACAATATTACAGAACTTTAAACCACTTTTTATCACGTATTGCGTTTTATAAAATTTGGTTACAGATATATATATTCGCATATACATACATATATATACACAAATATACATGTATCGTCATCAAAGAATATAGACGTATCCTTTGTTTTACGTCGACCTCGAGCCTTTGCCGAATAACAAGGAAGTATATAATATAAAATATACGATGCACTGCGAAATTACAGTTGAGTCACCAGTGTAACAACAATTCCATAGTATAAGCGATGCCAGAGAAATGGAATCATACGAAAGCGAATTGTTATCAATACAGATTGCTTGCTTTAAGTGTGTAGGGAATCATGAATCTGATTGTTGCAATCACAAAGATCCCAACAAGTTCAAGTGCGTTAAATGCGACGGAAACCTTTCTTCTAACTACAAGGTCTGTAAAATCTACCGTAACCGGGTGAAAGTGTAATTACAAAACCTAAAACGAATGTAACTCAACGTGTTCAACAAAAGCGTGTTCCAGCTGTAAAAGTACAACCTGACAAATCATTTGCCTATGTAAGAAGGTGCGCTACCCCCTACATTATATCAGAAACAGAAGCAGTCTTCTTCACAATCTGAGAAACTCATTAAACAGGTCGCTCTGACCGATGTAAACAAAACTCTCCGAGATCTCCTTAAACAATTCGCTAGAGCGAGTCTACAAAATTTATATTTCATCTCTTTCCGATATTAATTTTTCTTCTTCAAATTCCTGTTGGCGTTTCTTTTCATTGTCTCTCTCCAGTTTATATTGTTCATATTATTACCGACCTATGTTAATATAAGTAGAATTTTTACCTTACTGAAGCTTTATTATTTATACGGCAATTGATCATTTCATTTTCAAGAGATTGTTTTGTGTAAACTGTGAAAAAAATTAGAATACTTAACTATTATACGTAGAGTATATCGAATTGTTTCGATTTAGTATTTTGTAATTTTTTATACTTTTCTAATTTTATCAATTTGTACTTATTCGTGCGGAAATGAATTTTTATATATTTCGGTTTAATATTACAATTTTTTATCTCGGGATCGATAATCTGACTTCGTAATGTTTAGTTTTTCTGATTACGATTTTAAATGGTTTTTGTATTTGTATTACACTTTGTTGAGTTTGACATTGTTAATGTTACTTAAAAAAAAATGTTTGTGAGTTTATATATTTGGGAGGGGGAGGTGTAACTTCAATCGCTAGATTTTTTAACCACGAGCCGTCACTGATATTATATATATATATATATATATATATATGCGTGTGTATTTATAGAGAGTGTAATGTATGTATGCAGGAAGGAAAGAGAATACATTGTCTTTTAATCTGAACTTTAACTTTTATGATAAGTTGATTTTTGTTTATAATTAATGAAAAAAATTTGAAAAATTCCTGCTATTTCCTCTAATCGACTAGTTATTAATTTGCTTATTCTTTAAAACATTAGGAAACATATTTTCAATGTATGTTTAACGCTTTTTCTTCCGAATTCTCCTTATCACACTCGTAAGGAAAAGCCTTCATTTCATATCGTTTGATATACACGCGGCGTATATACCAAATACATATTATTATTATTTTAATTTAATTTTTTGTTTGTGCAGAATATTATGAAATAATTTATTAAGGAGCATTAACTTTTATTTATAAATTTCATTTATAGCACCACGTTGTAAAATGCTACAATTTTAACTTGTATATTATTATTATTATTATTATTTTACGTTTCTAAAATCTGTAATTTTGGATTATCGTCGATGTTTGATATTTGATTATTTCGATTGTATTTTTAATTAAGATTATATCGATTTCTGACCATTTATATTATAAATAAAAAATAGATATACGTAATTAAATTTCGAAAATTTGTCTAACCTGCCGTGCGTAGGAGGGTTGTAAAGTAAAATATCGAATAACGTTAGAATCGGCTGAAAATTACAGGGACGCGTGTTTCTCAAACGAGGTATCAAAGTTAAAATTAATTATTTTAAGTCGTTATCACCTGGCTAATTGAATGCGCAAAGTTTTTCTCGGATGATATCGTTCTAAGAAGCCGAATATTTCGAATACCATCGGAAATACATTTCCGACGGCCGCCATTACGATACTGAGTTCGTTTTGATGCCACAACTTCATGATGAGCGTCTCGTCCGGATTCGGTTCCGATTCGTTGGAACGATGTACCACGTATACGACCGCTAAAGCCGAACATATTAACATCCAGATAACGTTTATGTTGACGAATACTCGTAACGTTATGATCTTCCAGCTAAAAATTCAACAAGATGACGCGATAAAATCTAATTATTTTTTTTTTTTAATTTTCTTTTATTTAAAAACAAAAATCTTTGTAAATACAAATTTCGAAGCGATGAAAATATAAATTTTGTTCGATTAATAATAATACTTCTGAATTGTATGTAAAAAATCTTAACGCAAGTATTTTTCAATCTTCCAGAGTACAATCCCTAATCTTCTATTCGAATTATAGGTTGTAAATATTTATATATATATATATATATATATATATATATATATATATATATATATATATATATATATATATATATATATATATATGAATATGAAAGTCAAGCTATGGAATAAAACTGCGGAAATACCTCTAAAGAGAGGAGTGCGACAGGTGATACTATCTCACCGAAATTATTTATTGCGGCCTTAGAGAGTGTACTGGAACTCGAAAGGCATAACGGTAAACGGTGAAAAACTTAATCACCTACGATTTGCAGATGACATCGTTATAATAAGCAGGAATCAAGAAGAATTAGAATCTATGCTGAACGAGCTTCAAACTGATTCTGGGAAAATAGGATTAAGAATAAATAAACAGAAAACAAAGGTAATGACTAATAACACGGATGGTATGTCAGTGAAGATAAATGGGGAGCACATCGAACAGGTACATCGGTATATTTATTCAGGACAGGAAATAACTACAGACAGAGGAGTAAATATGCAAAGAGAGATACAAAGGAGAAGATCTCTCGCATGGGCCGCATTTGGGAAGTTATCCGACATATTCAGGAACAAAGATATACCGAACAGTTTGAAGTGCAAACTTTATAACCAGTGTGTCTTACCGGTGTTAACATACGGAGCGGAAACGTGGAGCTTCACAAAGGGAATAATTATGAAAATCAGGAAAACTCAAACAGCTCACGGAAGAATAATATTAAACGTGAAGTTAAAAGACAGAAAAACTATTACTTGGATCAGGGAGCGCACAAAATTGGCCGACGCGAGGAACAAATTTCAAAATTAAAATAGACATGGGCTGGACACGTGGCGCGTATGATGGCAGGTGGACAAAACATATCCTGCAATGGTGTCCATTCGAAAAGGAAAAGGGGGTGGCGAGACAACATTGCCAAACATGCAGGAATCAATTGGATCCGAGTGGCACAGAGCCGAAGTCGTTGGAAACGTCTGGGACATGCCTACACCCAGCAGTGGGTCGATATTGGCATAACGTGATAACGTAACGTGATATATATATGAATGTATGTGTGTATATGTTTATCAATAAATCAATCGGTGCGTGAGTTCTTTGACTGGTTCGCACCTATCATTCAAGTCCTCCATTTTTTTCCGTTCTGCTGTTAGCCTTTTCAGTTCAATATATCTCTTGATGTTCGCTTCTTTCTTGATTATATCCATCGGTGTCACACATGGGTATTTGTCCTTCTATAACACTTTTTAATAATCCATCATGGATTAAAATACGTACTTTATCCATTTTATTCTTGTTTTTCTAATCGTTTTCAAGAGTGACTTTTCCTCTTATCCTCGATTAAAGAAAAACTTATTCATTCGGAATTTTATGAACCCGCAAAATTTTTAGTACGCGTAGACAGGATCACATTTCAAAAGTATCAATTATATTTTTAAAAAATCACGCGTCACGATGCGCGTTTAGGCTAATCTAAAAAATTATTGAATCGATTTGACGTTTTGTAAGTGTATGTTGTTTCGTCCACTTTAAAAAATAGGATAGTTTTTATCTCGATAAGAGTGATCTTTAATGGTTTTAATTGTAAATTAAAGAATTTTTATAAAATTATTTCATAAATTTTCCGGTAAGAGTTAGAATTTAGTTCAACAGTATATAAATTAAATTACAATATCAATATGAAAAAGAATACACCGGAGAAACAGGCAGACAATTCTCATCCGTACATGAACGATGATAAAAAATCATTATTCGGAAAACATTGTAAAAAATTAAGATACGAAATCAATAATATTAACTAGATTGCATACAGAAAAACATGTTAAAAAATAAATAAAAATGAAAACTTGTTAAATTCGATGACAAATTTAGGTGACAATTAGTTTTTATAAAATTTAATAATTAGGCATATAGTTAGGATTTTTCTGTCTAGTTCCTTGGTTATGTATATATTGTTGATTAGTTGATTGTGTTATTTACCGCATTCACCGTCAGTTTTTTTATTATCAAATCCGTTATTTCACATTACTGTTCTTTGTAATATTGTCCATTTAAATTATGTACTTACATTTTATTTTTCTGTCGTTTTTTATTCATTATTATTATTATTTTACACTTAAAAATGACTTAAAAACCGAAAAACTTTGTATTTTTCAATATAGATTGTGATTTTAACTACTTTTCTATTTATTTATTTTTTAAAAATAACTACATTCCACACCAGTTTAAAATAACTTTTATATTACTTCTTACACTTAACTACGAGATAAATAAAATATGTAATTAAAAACCTGATGTTTACTTCCTTGTAAAGCCAAATTTTTAATTTTATTAATTAATAATAATTTAATAGTTTTAAATCATTCCGTCTATTATTAATTTAACCTATAGTTAGCTGGAGTGAAGCGTTAACGGTAATGCTTTAACGTTCTATTCGCACGATCTGAGTACGAATCTAACTAGAGACGAGAATTTTTAGTAGTAAGAAGGCTTTTTAATCAATTTAACTATTCATACTAAAGACGCCGTGGATGGCGATGGCAAACAAATCCATCATAGAGTTAATTGAAACGAAGTACACAGATATAAATGGATAAATTATTAGTTTAATGATGGGTCGATAGTGTGACTACCCTTCATTTATTAGCAGGAAGTTAATTGACAACGTTTATAATTCTTCGGATGGAGAGATTATAACTGTTACAAGGATAAGAAGTTGAAACTTGTTTTAATTTTCAAACTTTATTGTAGTCAGAATTTTATCTCGTCCAGATTATTTTGTACAATTATTTTTAAATATCGATGTGTTTTAAATTAGAAAGAACTAGAAGTAAATAGAAAAAATGTCTTAAATAAATTTCTTTTTACGCGGTTTAAATTACAGTTTTTAAATCTTCATTCGAAAGTGAACGAAACGATACCATTTTTTTTATTTATGGGGGATGTGTTCACGGCTTACTCAACGTGATATTGTGGGAAACTATATTTATGAGATCTTCTCTAGAAATGTTGTTATGTGAGGGATAGATTATACACATGGTGAAAGGACGATTATACGGAGGTGTAATATATGGTGAACGTAGTAAGATAAGGTAAAGCTCAAAACGGAATGTTGTCACAGCAAGGAATTTAAAAAAAACAACAACAAAAAAACATGATCGGGTATGCAGATTACCTATTCAGAATGAGGGGAACAGAAGGAACTTTTTCTAAGTTGCATATGGAAAATACAATCAGGCAATAAATGATACCCAAATCGTAATCTACTGATGAGTACAATTCCTTTGCGATTAATTTTCATGAAGAAATAGAACCGGCGGAAGTTTCGAGAGGGACGGTTAAAATTGATAGTAATTGGCGAGATAACGTTGTTACTATACATCAGTTCCCAATAATGATCCTGCAGCTATACAGAGTGAATTATATCACTCGTGAGAAACTAATGTACTTCGCCATTAGATGACGCGTCTTTAAATTAACAAATTCATCGTTTGGAATACCTTTATGACCTCGGCACCTATAAGAATATGTTCCAAATTATTAAGCTTTAACGATAATTAATTTAATTAATTGAATATATGGAAATTAACTTTATTTTAATTATATTTCTTTCCGCGTTTAATATTTATATTACAATCTGATGAATAAAATTTCAATTATAATAAAACAAAAAAAAAATGTATAAAATAAATTTAAATCAAATATTTTTACCTTTGTTTCTCTTTTTTCTTTTCCGCTTCTTCCAATAAAGCTTCTTTAAAACTGAGTACGATCGATGACGTACGATTATGAGCGGTTTCCGCATTACCGATCATATAATCCCAACCGGTGAATAGTTTCCAGGTAAAGATGCACTCGTCTTCTTTCTCGGAAAGTTTACTAAGTCGAAAGTTTATTGCCATTCTACGGAAAAAACAACATTTGTGAGCTATGTCTATACTCGTAGTGGGGAAACAATCGATAAATTTATTATAATTTTCTTAACCAGTACGGTCGTTTGAACAGCGCGTCTTTACTCGTCTACTACGTAAGATTCTGTTGATTGACGTCTTCGTTCAAATAAAAATGCGGTCTAATCCGTTATAAAGATATCATCTCTAGCAGGATTGGTTTCGACTAAACTTCCCGTAACATCGTCGCATTGAACGTTAATCTTGAGGAGGACTGTCTATGGTTTAGCTCCGGTCCTGATGAAGTATTTCTATTCGATAAATTTTAAGTTTTTTCATACGCGACTAGGACTTAATTACATAGTTTCGCGCATATATTTAATGCTGTTCCAACGAATTTAAAGAAATCTTTTCTATTTATTTATTTAACAGCAGTACTTATTGTCTTTCGGCCATGACCACTTTAATTTACATTAATTAAATGCAACGCATTAAATTTGTACAAATAAGATACGCGTACAGTTTACGTATTGCAGGTATATCCTCCAGGAGAACATCCTTCAAATCTTCTTTTGGTATATCATTCAGCGTTCGGCAATTATCGTATTTTTTGCATTTAAGTAACAGGTGATGTACAGTTACGGGTTCATCACAGAGTTCGCACTCTGGAGGTTCGTCATCTCCGAAGATATACAGATGCGTTAGCGAGGTATGTCTTATTCTGAGCCGAGCCAATACTTTTTCATATATTTTTTTGTGTCGTTGTCTTTAGAGGATACATTCCTCAGTTTATTTACTGCATCGGTACTAATTCATCTTTCATTCCATTTCCGTAGTGCATAGTCCATGGTGATAGAACGGATCTTTTCCCGTCGTCGGTGGAGTAATCTGGTCATTTCGAGGTTCAGGTCAGCAAGATCTGCACGAATCCTCGCTTCCATAGAGCTTGTGCCTTTTTGTACACACGGAGCAAGCTTAGTTTCTTATTATCCGAAAACGCGGAGATTATTCAATGGATATGGATTTTCAGAAATCACGAACTGTAGCCGCATGGGAATCACTATGTCGAGAAAACCGCACTAGCTCTTGATCAGCTGTTCAGTCATCAGTGTTGATTTATTACTACAGTTAAAAAAAACTCCTCTCCTGTTCCTAACGCAAGCACAATCATTTCCTTAACTCAATATATATATATATATATATATATATATATATATATATATATATATATATATATAGTCGTTATCTGTATTCGGTATGTGTGTGTTCGCGTTTTGTGTTATATACATGGTCGGATGCGTAAAATTGTATATATATTTTGGTAATCGTTGCATAATAACTGTTTATTGTGACTTCTACTTTAATGCGCCTTGTATTAAAAAAAAAGAATAGGAAACTAGTAAATAAACTTAAAAAGTTAAACACAAAAATAATTATTAAGTGGATTCCAGGACACGTTGACCATTATGGAAACGAGACGGTTGATTTTCTAGCTAAAAGTGAACAGAATTAGTTAAAACAGATAAAGCTAAACTGGGAAGAAAGTATCGACTATATCAACAATGAGAACAAATATATAGAATAGAGAAACACAACAAAAGGGAAAATCTATGTATTTATAAAAGAGATAGTCGATAGGAATCCACGATATGTAAACAAGGATATAATATAGTGTGCAGATTACGCTTCAGGCATTATCGAACACCATTTCACTTATGGCGGATAGGAATTATTGATATCTCAGCTTGCGATTATTGTGGTTTAGAAGGGTCAATAGAATGTATTAGAAATGTGGATTACGATCTTGATTTTAACAATTTAATCTTCTGCAGATTTCGAACAATGTAAGAATTTTTTTTAATAGATGCAAAATTCGCGTTTGACAAAAATTCATCTGACACAAATAGTTCGTTGAGATTAGGGTAAGTTGGGTCTCTAGATGGTGATGGAACTTTATAATCCTGCAAAAACCATAAAATGTTAAATTACCGAATTGTATGATTGAAAGGGATTATAACGGTTATCAGAGATTAAGAATTATTTCTATTTGCGATATTGGAATAAGATACAAAGTTACCTTCTACATGAAAACATCAGCAAGGAGTAAAACCCTTAGTTATTATTATTATTATCACAAAGAGTTAATTTTAATACTTACTTTCTTAGTGTGGCTACAAAACTGTAAACGTATACGGCCAGTCCGACTACGAAATAAACGGTCGGCAATCGATATTCTCCGTCGTTGTTAGAATAATAACCGTAAAATAACGGTGAATATTTTATCACACCGTCAAAATTCAAAAACGTGTCCAATTTCGACGACATCTCCTCCGCTAGCGGCGTCTTTCTTTCTCCGGTATCCGTATGTTTTATCAGTAATATCTGACGTGAGAAATTACACGATCATAAAACGTAAGGACAATATTGTATAAAGGCCTCATTCAGGGTTTATATGGCCATGATGCCGCAGTTTATGCGAGATAAAAAAGATACTTAATCCGACCATTAAGCAACAAAGGAAATTTCTGCTTAAAATGCCATCTTTATACCGGACTACCCTAACCACCGTCGCCTGTGTTATCTGTGGGGGTTCTGCTTGTGGATTTATTTCTCATTGTCCTTATGGGTGAGCATAGACTTGTGAGATGGGATAGTTCGCGGTTTAAATATTTTAATTTATTCGAAGGTATCTGGGAACAGTAAACGACAAAATTAGTATTCAAAAAACATACCCTCTCACTGTTGGTTGCCAAATGGCAGGGTCAGTGGGACTCTGCCTTAACGACAGAAAAACATGAGCTTCCTAATATTGCTACACGTTTGAAGATGTTAAAATTTGATGTCAACTTCTACGGTGCACAGGTACCGACTGGTTATGGCAGGTTTAGATCCTATCTTCATAGGTTTTGGCTTGCTGGTGATAAATGTGGAGGTCCTTGTGTATGTCGTCGTTGCGAACAAACTATGGTGTCGCTAAAATATCTTGCAGGATTTTGGACTGGAATCTTTGTATAAATTTTAAGTTTGAATTGCTTGCTGTGTTACCTTGATTCATTTGTTCATATTATTATCATGTTATTCACTAATATTCTGTTAAGCGTATTGGTAGGATTCGCTTTTGCTACCGTTTCAGAAACAATACACCATTTATAGGGTTTGTGTTTCAACAATGTCAAAACAACGGTTTCAGTGCACTTCTTAAATTTTAAGTTGATAAAAAAGTGAAAATTACGGTAACATTTCGATAAAACTAAGATTTTCGCGGCAATAGAAATCAAGGGATAACAAAAATTGCGTAAAATTTAACGATATACCATTAATAAACTTTAAAAAAAAAAAACAAAAAAAAAACAAAGTTAGTGCATCAGTAATAAGGTATTTAGCAATTTAAAAAAAATATATCTATCTGGTATATATATATATATAATATAAGAAGCTTTAGATTTACAATATTTTACACACATTATATATATATATATATATATATATATATATATATATGTGTGTGTGTGTAAAACATAAATATTTTAAAGGAAAACAAAATATGGAAAAATATAGAAAAGATAGGATTTGTCGAATGTTTCACTAAATAGTAATATCTTCTAGAATTGCAATGCACGATACACGTAGCTCATCGGTCACAAGGCAGTTAAATAGTAATAATAATAAGTAATAATTATTATTTATTATATATGAATGTATATGTCGGTTTAAATGTATGTAGTTAATATGTATGTGATTGTAGATGGGTACATGCGGGCTCTCATGCGTTTGTACATTTATACACGTATTTATGAACAACTATTACGAATATAGCCCCTTTGACTCCTAGCGGCTGGTTGCTTCTATGCTATAAATATTAATTTGTCAAATTTTGTACTCATAAGAATTTACAGCTTGTTAAGAGGAATGTTTGTATATTATTAACTTCAAGAATGCATCTTATTTTCATTACACAGAGCTTGTTATTTGTAAGAATTTGTACCTTAAGAAGATATATCGTACTTTTGTCTATTCTGATTATTTTTCTCTAAGAACGTATTGTTCATAAATTAAATTTATTACACACATACAAACTTAAATTACACACACATATTTTTGGTGGTATCGGGACTATGTTTTTCATCCTGATACTGCCTCCATAAATTATGTACACATTGGCAGAGGGCAACCACACACACACTAAGTTTATGGTTACATAATCACTTACCACACACACAATTCTTAAATTACGCTAGCCCTCAGCCCCTTTATAAATACGCCTATTTTTAATTAATACATTTCCCCCACCGGCAGAGTCCGGATTAGGGGCCAAAAAAAAAAAACTTATCTCTGAACGCCTCTTGATGTTGGTGTATTTGATACCATCTTCTCATATCTACTTCTCAATAAAGCTTTCGCCTACCCGGTTTTCTGTGGCCAATAATTTTATCATATTGTACAAGATGAAACAGGCAATATTTTTCTGGGTGTCGATGCACGTGTCCATAATATTTTAACTTTCTGGTTCGAAGGGTATAAAGCATCTCAGTTTGATTTGACATTTTATTCAATATTTCTCTATCGGTCACGTGATCTATGATATTTTTAGCATTCTACGATAGACGTACATCTCCAAGCTTCGATTTTCTTCTCCAAGGTTTGTGTGGGAACACAGCTTTACATACCGTAACCACGTGTAATATCGGAGTAGACGTATTCGTGGTTGTAATTTCAAATCCTTCCGAGTCATCAAGTTTTTCATGTTAAGAAACTCGTTTTCTCTATTCGTGCTCTTATCTCCACCGATTTATCCGTTTCATCATGGAACCGTGTACTAAGATATTGAAACATTGAGACTCGTTCAATCTCTGTATCTTCGATAATTAAATTTTTTTTCTTCTACTTTTTATCCTCTGTGTTCCGATGTACGGCCAGCCATTTGGTTTTGATGATGTTTATGTGTAGTCCATGTGATGAGCTGATCTGCGTTATGCGGTTTAACATATTCTGTACATTCATAAAGCTGTCTGCAATTAGAACGGTATCATCAGCATAACGGATATTTGACAAGTGTTTTGTCCTTATTACTATACCATCGTCCTCGTTCAAAGCACGTTTGAAAATCTACTCCGAGTAGATGTTAAATAGAATTTCAGACAATATGCAGCCTTGAAGGAGATCCTTTTTTTTTAAATTGAAATTTGTTCTGAATTTTCATTTTCATTCCTTATTATTGCGATTTAGTTCCAATATAAACTTGCTATAAACCTTCGAATTTTCAAACTAATGCAAATCATTTCCATCAGATTATCCTTATTTCACGCAGTCGAAGGCTATTATTGTTATTAAAATTACATAAAAGAATATTTTATTAACTATTGTTTTATAATTTCGACGAAAGTGGTCGTATTAAATGGACGTGAGTGTATGGGTGATTTTTTTTTTTTATTGTTTTAGAATCGTTATTTTTTCTTCTTTTTGTAATGTAGCAAAAAAATTTATTTTTAATTAATCTTTGTATTTTTACTCAGTTCGCGAAACTCAGTTTGTAAATTACAATAAGATCTCAGTTAAGTTAATGGCATTGCGTACATATGATAAGACATTTTAAAATGTCTGGTGCTCGCGTATTTACGTGCATAACTGGAATTTCTTGTATTTATTTATCTATTATCTTTAGTTCTGTTTCTTATTATTACAATTTTAATGTTGTAATTATATTTACAATATTATTATTATTATTATTATTATATGTTTTAATAAATAAATAGCTAATATTGTAAATACTTGGCGAAATACGTCTGATTTGATTTCGTTATTATTATTGTTATTATGGCTATTATTATTATATGTATGCCATGTCATCGAAGGACGTCCCAGATCGTTAATATACTCTTATCTGTTTTTAGAATTGTTGTTCCGAATAAGTTGATAATATCTCTGCTGAACAACAATCAAACTAATCTGTACGTTTTAGTATTTATCTTTGCCTTACAATAAAAACTATCTTAAGTTTATTATTTCTTAGAACCCTGTATTCCATTTTCTTATCTTTAACAATATGAATAATCCCTCTTTTTTATTATTAAATACTTATTCTATAATTACGCGTATTTTAAAATCATCGTTTTGAAATGTTATACAACCTCCGGAGTAATAACGAATGCCGCTAAAACTGCAGATATGACCAGATTCACCCAAAATAACCAACGTAGAAAGATAAAATAGGACGCCACTACGCTTCCAAAGTGAGATTCGACTTCTTTGATACGTAATTCCCACGGTATTAATACATTCATAGTATTCGCTAATTCTCTTTTAGTATGTTGCCATTTCTGTCCAGACAAATAACGATATATATATATATATATATATATATATATATATATATATATAATTAGATAAAATAATTTCGGAATAACCGCGTACAAATTAGAAAAAAAAAGATTTGTTAATAATAAAATGAAACAATATATTAATATTAATAAACCCGAGTTTAAGTTTCAAGGAACATGCCGCGCTCATCATCAGAACTAAGTTCGACCACGAAAATAGTTTTAAAAATTATATATATATATGTGTGTGTGTGTGTACTTGTAAAACTATATAATCTTGTTTTAATCATCTAAATGCTGTCTAAAAATTTAGGATCTGATAATTTTCGAATCGACCAACCGATTTGATTAACTTTAGTCTAAAATATTCAAAAATCATGATAAAGTTTTATTATTTATTATTATTTTTGTATTTTTTATATGTATATATTTTTTTTTTGTATATGAAGAAAGATGATTTTGGTCGTTGAAATTTTTTTACTATACAAAATAAAACGCACTGAACTATTTTATTGAAGTCTATTCTAAAATAATATATTGGTTGTTTGATCTTCATAACATGCTCATTTATGGAATTGGTTGCTTTATATTATTTTTATTGATGTTGCTATTAATATTATTTCTGTTCTGTAAAAATTGATGGAATGTAGTGATTTTTTAAATTATTCTAAACGAAACAGACATTTGAAATAAACAATTTAAAATTATTTAAAAAACTTTACATCCACTATGTCAAGAACAATTTATTATAATGAAAAAAGTTTTGTTTCCGAGTGAAATTTTACTTAAAAACTATTTCGTTGTTTCTATATTTGTTGTATTTAAGATTAAATTTTATATTAATTTTAACTCTTATGTTTCGTATTATATAATAATAAAGTATCTCATGCTATTACGAATTATTAATTACGAATAAATAAACTGAATGGAATTATTACCACCATCATCATTATTTTCATTATTAATTATAACATGAGAGAAAACACGTGCATGTGTATATATATATATGTAATAATACAATATATGTATACTATATGTATGTATATATTTTCATTAAGGATTTGATTTTTCTTATAAAACCTAAGATTACATTTGGTTTTCGGCTAACCGTCCCTACCAGTTTGGCTTAATTGATAGTCGTTATAGAAACAATTTAATAAAGAAAGTAAAATAAAATTTAAAAAGAAGTAGTATCATGCGGACTATGTATTCTTGGTTGATCATTGATTCACACACGCACAAACACATGATTTTGATTTGCATCCGTTTCTCTTAATTTGCTTAATCGATGCTTAGAACTGAATATTTAAAGATGACATGTGTGTTCTTAATATTATGCACATATTATTAAACTAAAATTAAATTTTGTTTTTTAAATCTATATACTTACAAATAAATAAAATAAACATATATATATATATATAGTTTTAGTATGAACATTTCATTCACGTTACCTTGATAAGCACTATATTGAATCGCGCCAGTATGTCTCTGGTACTTCGACTTTGTTTTAGCCTAACTTGTAGTTCTCCTTCGTGTTTCTTAACGTAGGCTTTTGCTTGTTGTACTAATTTCAATTTCCTTCGCATACTCCACGGTTGCAATTTACAACTGGTTATCACTTCTTTGTGCAAGCGAATATTTTCGTAAATCTGTTCTTGGGTTACTTGCGATTCTTCGCCGGACATACCTGTTCTAAAACGTTACATTCGCCCGATATTTTCTTATGTTTTTTTTTATTTTTACTGTACAATTTTCAACATTGTGAAATGTAGTGTTAAAAAAAAGAACAACAAAGTAATAGTTGAAATGACTAAATTAATATTGTATCGTACAAACGAATTGCAGCAACATACCTGACTCATTTTTGTTTGGTCACAATGATACTGACCATCGAACATTCATGCAAATTGAAGACCATATATGCCAACATTGCAACGGGAAACAAAGACAAACACCAAGTACCCGAGCGCTTCCTGCAACTAACCTTCCGGAACAAGCAAATACCGAAAGTGGAAAAAGTGATAACAAAGATGAAAAATTGAACAAATTTAATGATCCAAAAGCACCAACCATCATATCTATCAACGACAATACAAACTCTGATACATAACCACTCAACCCCGCCACAAAACGACCCCATCCTTCAACACCAGACTCACCACATGAGAAATGTGAAATATTTTTTACAACACAATTACCCCTCAAAACAATTAACACGCCCTCTCACATTTAGATAGTAAAGTAATGCACTAAAATAAAAAAAGCAGCTTCTTAAATCCCAGGATCCTCAAAACCCCATCACCAATTTCCAATAACATTACATCCAATGCCAAATCTAACTGTTCTTTAAAAATCGCACCTGTGAAAGAAATAACTGAAAAAGTTAAACCATTGTTTTGATAATAATCAACATAATTTGATTCTTAATTTCTTCCAATATCAAACATTTGTGAAAAACATAGCTTCCGATCCTGACTATCTAATCTTTGTCCACGACTACATCAACGACAAAGAGTGTCTAATACATATGATATCAGTGACCAAACAATTCCTAATATGGTAAACAGGTTCTCCCTAATCGTAAAACACCTTAGCAACATGACTAAGTTCCATACCCACTCCTACGTCATTGAAGATAGGTGGAAAAACTATTTTTGGTCCAAATAATGTAGCCAATTCTCTTGCCAAACACTTTCCAAATCCCTGAGATATTCAGCCGCTTTTCTTGTTAAAAAATCAGCGGCTGAAAAAGAGCAAATATATTTCCCACAAGATCCCGCTGCATCATAGAACTCTGACTTTAACACCTTAGAACTAAACTTTCAGAACAATCTACATACACCAAACACTGCACCCCGTCCAGATCAGTACATCCTTTATGTTAAAATACCCTCCACCAAGTGCAAAACTATTCCTTTTAAATTTATACAACCCAATATGAAGATTCAGCATCATACCCAAAACCTGGAATTCAGGTATAGTTATTCCAATATTAAAACCCAATAAAAATTCCTTCTTCCCAGATAATTACAGACCAATATCTATTAAGAGTGTTCTTTCAAAAACACTGGAAAAGATGGTTAGTAGGAGTCTCTTATTTTCCTTGAAAATAACAATCTCCTTTCTCCTTTGCAAGGGCTATTAATAAAAATAAAATCCGCCGGTATAGCCGGTAATTTAGGCAACTACTTATACAATTTCCTAAACAACCGAACTTATCAAGTTAAGATCAGGTTGTCAAAATCAACACCAGTTCAAGTCGAAAACAGTGTTCCACAAGGTTCTGCACTTAGTGCAACCTTGTTCATGTTATATATCGATGACATAGCGAATTATATCTCGCAGCTTGTAATTGCTCGGCTTTACATTGACGATCTTAATATATCCTTGTCATCTAGTATTCCTTCTAATGCACAAAAATCCCACAAAAAACCATAAATTGTTTGTAGCAATGGTCTGATACGAAAGGTTTTATATTCCATAAGAGGCGTCTACTATCCTCCAGTTTTCATTTAAGTATAAATAACTTTCCCTATCAGCCAAAACAAGAGTAAAATTCATTGGTTTATTGTTCGACTCCAAATTAACCTGGCGTTATCATATAATTGAAGTCAAGAGTAGGTACTTAAAACTGCTCCCAATTCTGAAATATTTATCTAACCCAAAATATAATATAAATACCCAAATCCTTTTAAATATGTATAAATCTATAATCCTATCACAAATCAACTATGGGTGTCAGGTATACTCAACAGCCAGTTAAGAACATGAGATACAGTATCCATCCTTGCAGTACATCCCTCATCTTCATCAAAGAGCTTGTGTGCATTAGCAAGATAATTTCAACATATATACTACAGCAAATACCATATTTACTTCCACTTATCCCGTCTACTCAGCTACAATAAAATATTTGCATACACCGAATAATGTACATCCGTAGCCCCCATTTTCCAAATGATCTTATACTGAAGCTACTTAGCATACTATCAATATATCACACAAACTTTATTCCAAAATCAACATTGAATTACAATATAATGATACATCATTGGGACCCTTCCGAAACAAAAATAGATTTATCTCTCACACAGCACAATAAATCTACACACCTTACAAATATAAGAGGAATGATATTAAGCACTCTTCAAAAATACAAAGGCTACACACACGCATACACAGACGGAACAAAATCTACAGCAGGAGGTGACAATTCATCAGCAGCTTGCTCTTACCAAATTCATAATATACTACACTCAATCCGACTAAGTGATGGCTGAACTTTCCTGTATGTAGAGCTGTATGGAATTATGTACTGTATTCAGTATATCAGATCAGTTGTCCTTCCACATCGAAAAGTATTAGTTAACAGACTCCTTCTCCTCTCTACAAGTAATATACCGTCAAGACAACACGAATACCATATTAGAAATCCAACACAATCTGCACAATCTGCATTAGGAAGGATGTGAAATCCGCTTTCCGTAAATCCCAAGTCACATTGGGCTGCACAGTAGTGATAAAGTAGACCTTGAAGCTCGGTCTATGGCACTTTCACCAGTACCAGAATACTAACCACCCCACCAACATTAGCACACGTAGTCATGAACAACAGTAACCAGGAATGGACCATCGACTGGACCTCACGTACAACCTTCCTGACGCGCATAAAATCAACCATAGAACCTTGGTGGTCTCCAGATGGCACAAACAGAAGTGAACATGGTACCCTAAACCATCTACATACAGCCGTATCACACAATTATCTGTATACCAAAAGTCTCCCACTAACAAACTGCTCCCTCTGCGAACATTTAACAGAACCAACAGTCACACACATTTAACAGAAACAACACTCAACAGTCACACACTTAATATACAACTGCCAAACGTTCACACCACACAGGTTAAAACTCAAAATAGACGGTACAATACACAAAATCATCTCAAACAACCCTCAATCAATAGTTACAATTCTGATCATTGTCAGAGAAAGCGGACTCCTTGCATACATATAAACTAGACATATGTCTTCTTATGCTGTAATAACTCTGGTAATTACAAACGTCATAGAGATTAACATAATATTAAAAAAAAATGTATATATAAACACCAATTCTTTATATATATATATATATATATATATATATATATATATATATATATATATATATATGTATATATCATCATTATCATCATCATTTTCGTATTGTTCGTTGCCGAACGTCGTGTGACTAGCTAAAATTAGCTATTGTACATTTATTTTTGCGTACAAAATAAGCTAGCATTCCTGGCACTGTTTATTTGCGACGCAGGTGATGATGTTATACGCAGTGGGGTACCACTGCCTTCTCCCTGATAATTAAGAATTAATTAATGATGAAAACTTTCTGTGTAGCTTGTTGGTTAATTGATTTCGAACCCGCCGACCTTCGAGTTGACAGTCGAGCATTCTAGCAACTACGACACCGCGACTCCATATATATATATATATATATATATATATATATATATATATATATATATATATATATGAACATTTATTGATTTAAACTGCTTTTTTATTTTTGTTAAACCACACTTTTAAACTTTTATGGTTTTTATGGTTGATATCCTACACATTCACAATTTTTTTCAGTGTAAACCGTGTTGTTGATTTTCTAATTTCATAATCGAAAATACTTACAGTTTTCATTTTCGAATTGAGGGCTACAAAGGCGACAAAACGTTATACTTCTTACACTCATGCACGCATATCGATTTAAACGCAATAATGACATACACCAAGTCACGATGAAATTACCAGGTTTGCTTGCAACCATGCAAAAAGATTGGAAAAACACACCAATGCTGAAGTTATACACAGTTCCTGGAAAACTTTGAAGATTTAAGACGACTTGAACGTCGAAAATCATATGATTTAGTGAAGTAATAAATTAAGCGAGAGTCTTCATTGGAAGTGTAACTCTTCACACGTGCTTTCAACTTCATCGTCGTTTTATCAAAGACTATATAGTCGTCGCAATCATCTTAATAAAAAAAAAATCAACTGATTATTTTCAAAACCATTACGTAATATAAAAATCGAATTATTGTTTCAACGCTTCCGCATTTATTACATTTTTTTAACGCGCTTTCATCGTGTGTGACGTACAGACGTTGCCTGTCTAGGATCGTATGATGAAGTTGATGGTAGGGGTGAGGTGGGTAAATAAATAATTATTTCTTGACGCGATTATGTTTAGAAAAAAAATGTGAAGAAGGGTAAATAGACCTTAAAGAAGAAAAAAAAAACTTTACCGTCTATTTTAACGACTTACTCTTCGTTAGAAGTGGTAGTGAATCCTGACGATCTTCTTCTAGGTGAAGAATGCGCGCTGAAATCTTCGTGAGAAAATGGCGATGATACTCTGCGTTTACCTCTTCTGGACGAGGCTTTTCTTTGTAAAATTGCGCTGATGCTGGCCGAGTAATCTTCGTCTTCCTCCTGTAAAGCTACAAACCCAGGAATAATATTAAATAAGCTTCCTAGTTATCTATAAACGTGTCTCTATTATGAATTTATGAATTCGCAGCTTTCAGGAAAATTTAACCTAATCGGTTTGACTATATATATATATGTGTGTGTGAGAGAGAGAGTATATATATATATGTATATATAAAAAATGTCGATTAAGTTTAGATAGTGTCATCAGCCTACTTATTTATTCATGTATTTTTTATATATATATATATATAATAAATGAAACAAAATAAAAATATTATTAGTCCGCATCAGGATCCTGTATTTTCATATACAAATATATATATATACTCCTTTATATGGACAGTTTGACAGAAGATATACAGACCACTGTATCATGGACATTACTATATGCAGATGATATATATAATAAAT
This sequence comes from Coronaproctus castanopsis, assembly GCA_032883995.1. Classification (NCBI taxonomy): domain Eukaryota; kingdom Metazoa; phylum Arthropoda; class Insecta; order Hemiptera; family Monophlebidae; genus Coronaproctus; species Coronaproctus castanopsis. The sequence continues at coordinate 104,784,746 of CM065052.1, read as the reverse complement.
GAAACAAAATAAAAATATTATTAGTCCGCATCAGGATCCTGTATTTTCATATACAAATATATATATACTCCTTTGTATGGACAGTTTGACAGAAGATATACAGACCACGGTATCATGGACATTACTATATGTAGATGACGTCCTTCTGGCAGATAAAAGTAGAACTAATTTAGAAAACCTGGTGCAGATTTGGAAAAATAAATTATAGAACAATGGATTGAAACTAAATATCAGGAAAACTGAGTACTTGGAATGCGGAATACGGAATAAGGACAGATTAATCTATAAAAATAGATAATATGGCATTAAGGAGGGCCGTTAAATTCAAATACCTAGGGTCAAATATTACCTCCGAGGGGGACACACAATGCGATATACACTCCCGTATCCAAATAGCGTGGATGAAATGGAAGCAATTAACTAGGGTACTATGCGACAAATGGATTCCGATACATCTTAAATGGAAGATGTATAAAACGGTTATTAGACCTGCTATGTTATATGGGGCTGAATGCTAGTCGATGATTGCAAAAATAGAACAAAAGTTCCACGTGGCTGAAATGAAAATACTACCCTGGTCATTCGGGTACACACGCTTTGACCATGTCAAAAATGATGACATAAGGAAGCGTATAGGAGTTGCACCTATACAGACGAAATTGCGGGAAGTGCGTCTCCGATGATAGAAGAAAGCTGACACCAACTCAGTAAAGATGTTAATGAAGTACGACCCCGGAGAAAAGCGCCCACGAGGCCGACCAAGAAGACGATGGATAGAGTCTGTCAACAACGACATGGTGGAAGTTGGTACCAATATAGAGGACGTCAAGGATCGCAAGAAATGGAGAAGAATGTGTTATCAAGCGGACCTCTTAACGAGAAGGCGCTAGGAGAGAAGAAAATGATATATATATACATGTGTGTATGTGGATTTCCTGAGTAGGCGGTTAAGTTTTTTCCTTTTTGTCATGGCTCGAGCTTTTTGGCACGAACATTTTAGGCCATTTTCAGCTGCATATAAGGAGTGCGCTGCGAGAATCAGGCTACCAAGACACATTAATAGTGGATGGTACTCCATTCTCGGGATAATGATGATGATATGAATAAAATGTATATATGTGAGGAAGAATTTTAATAGTCAAGGTGGTGTAACGATATAATGAATAATTCATAGAGTACTCTATATCTAGGCATAAGGATTAAGCACTTTAAATTATGATAAAAAGTAATATACGGAAAATATAAACATGCAATACTGGAAACGTATGTTCAAATTTTACGGATTAATAAGATTATCACATGAAGAAATTTTCAAAAGAGCGCTGGAAGGAAAAACTATTTTTCAGAAAATTTCAGATCAATACGAAGAGTGGATAATAGGACACCTTTTAAGATATAGTTATCTACGACCATATATCAGAGGAAAAATACCTACACGTAGGATGAAACAAAGACCAAAGACACCTAGAATGAGGCAAATGTCAACTGCAGAATTGAAAAGATTAGGATTAGTGATTAGAAAAAAAAAATACTTTAGTGGAGACCAGTTAAATGACTGAAACACACACACACATATGTGTATATATATATATAGATAGATAGATATAGCAATGTGCTAAATAATAGATAAGCTCTAATGTGGTCACAACAACTTATGGTGTACTAACAAATATAATGCCGTTATGTGGATCCACAATTTATGATTTATTTAATTAATCCCAGGCATGGTTGGCACAATTTATAACGTATTGATTTTAATTAATATTTTAGATTTCTTGTTGTGATTCCCAAGTTTATAATATTTTATTTAACTGATTTGATTTTAGTTTTGAAATCCCTTTCTATTAGGAATTATTTATTTTTATATATACAGGCTTGTAAAGAGGAATAATACCCAAAACTAAAAATGTGGAGCAGCTAACCTATGAAATCGTTTCATGTATTAATTAAGATTTATGACTAGTTGTCTGGCTACAATTTATTAACACGAAGTGAATCTATAAAAAATAAAACATGTAGTGGAAGAGTACGTACAACATTCACACAAAATTATTGAACATATATCAAATAAGCAAAGCTAGTACGACCAGACGATATACCACAGGAAGGAACTGTTGACGATGCTGGTGGACGGAGGCGTATGTTATCCACCAAATATCCGTTCGTTTATCGGTACAATATCCTTATTACTTTGAAGATATTAAGCGATTATTAAAATATCGTTTGTCTTTATTTATAATTATTTTATTTTATTATTTTTGTTATTATTATAGTCTTTGTTTTTTTTTTTTTTAAATAAGTATAATTATATGCTTTTGAGAATTAGTCTTCGACTAGTATATTCTAATTTGTTATTATTATGCAATGAATAAAATAAAAATAAATGAAGCCTTTATTTCATTAGCAAATATAAATCAAAGTTAAATAAAAATGAAAGCCCAACTTGAGCAAAGGTCTCTCTTTTTTTTTTTTACTTTAAAATATATATCTAGCATCCATTCCAAATAGTTCTATCTCTTGCTTTCCGCATCCAACTGGTCCCCACATATTTGACTATATATTCTTTTTTTTTTCTGGCCAGCTATCTGCTTGTTTCTGACAACATCATGTCAATTTTAGTTTTCTTGTTATCTCCATCAGATCATCTGTTCTTGACTCTATTCTGAATGCCTTGTTTTTTATTTTATCAAATTTTGTAACCCCTAATATTTTTATTTCCATCGCCAACTGTGTAATTTGTAACTTTTTTATTTATAAAATATTACATGACCATGTTTGTGAACCGTAGGTAATCGCCGTTATGATATATGTATTAAATACTTGTGCTTTTAATAATGGATTCATTTTCCTAAAAAATTTCCTTCAAAGCCCAATATTTTTTCCACCCTATTGCTATTTTATTTACTTTTTTGGCTCTTTTGTTTAATATATATATATATTCTTCTTCATCGTAGGCTCGATCCGAGCATCGTGATACTATGAAACCTTGATTTTATATAACTGCGTCCGCCATATGTTTCGGTCCTCTGCATATCGAACCGCTTGCTGGAATGATGTAATGTTTAGCAATTCTTTGATTCCATCCGTATATCGTGTAGGCGTTCTTCCTTGTTTTCGCCGACCTTCGACCATACCCTCCAAAATTAACTTTCCCAAACTATTTTGAATATGACCGAAGTAAGTTACTATTCGCTACTTTACTACATCTTTTGGACAGATTTCCTTTAACCCCGACAGGTTTGTTCTCTTTTCGGTCCAGGGAATCCGCAGCATCCTTCTCCAACAGAACATTTCAAAAGCATCTATTCGCCGGACATCCATTTTTTTTAAAGTCCAACATTCCGATGCATACAGAAAAACCGAAAAGACTAAGGTGTCCTTGAGGCGAATTTTTGTATTCTTCGTTATGTCGTGGCTCTTCCATACTCTTGTCAGTTGAGCCAATGCATTTTTTGCAGTTCCTATTCTTCTTTTAATTTCATCGGTCGATCCTCCATCTTTTGTAATTACTGAACCTAAGCATACGAATTTATCAACTACCTGGAAGTCATGCCATTGCTGGATATTATCAGAGTTGTTTCGATTAATAATCATTATTTTAGTTTTGTCTTTATTTATTGTTAAGCCTGCAGCATTGCTTATGGTTTCCCACTTCCGGAGTAAAACCTGTAGATTCTCTTCAGTTGAGGCAAATATGTCAGTATCGTCAGAGTATCGTAAGTTGTTAATGCTGGTTCCTCCTATTTTAACTCCATCTATCCATCCATTCATGGTCTCTTTGATTATCCATTCATTGTATATGTTAAATAAAATAGAACTTAGTATGCATCACTGACGTACTCCTTTTTTAGGCTGAAATTTCTCAGATAGCTTGTTATTTATTTTCACTTTTCCGCTTGTGTTTTTATATAGTGATTTAATTAATTCTATCAAATGTTGTGGTACGCCAGCTTCCTCTAAAACTTGCCATAATTTTACCCATCTAAAATTGAAAAAAAAAAAAAAAAATATATAACGAATTTCGTACCTCTATGTATACATCATCGTCGTATTGTTCGTTGCTGAGCGCAGTAACCAGCCACTGTACGTTTACTTTTACGTACAAAATTGATTAACATTGAAGGCACTAATTATATGCAAAGCAGATGCGCGCATAGGATGTTATACGGAGTCGGGTGTCACTGCCTTGTCCGTGATAATTAAGAATTACAATAATAATGAAAAACTTTCTATAACGGGAGTTGGTTTTGAACCCTCGACCGTCGAGTTGACAGTCGAGCGCCTAGCAACTACGCACCGCGACAACACATGAATATATAAATGTGTGTGTATATAACGTAAAATATGCATTATTGCATATATTATACTTACTGTTATTAATAGCATTTTTCTCGTAGCTAAACCTTACTTTCTCGGCAAATCCAGCTTGTAATTCGTTCGCCATTTTATTATTTGGCGCCGAATTATCCTCGTCAAAGAATCTTACAGAGTATTTATCAGCTTGTATTGCAGTAGGTGTCTACATGTAACAACAAAAATGAATTTCAAACCTATTTTAAATTTTTATTATCATATGTATAAATATAAATAAATATATATATATATATATATATATATATATATATATATATATATATGTGCATACACAAGCGTACATATATCAGTTCGTCCTTCTGGTACTGGAGCAGAAATACGAGGTCTGACGAAATATGTAGCTAAGAAACGCTATAACTCAAAGAGCCTACGAAACAATAATGTTGGGAATTAAGATGTGAGACAGGAAAGCTAATTACATGGATAAGACAGCAGACTTAACTGTCGGATGCAGTAGAACATGTTGCAACTGAAATGTAATTGGGCAGGCCATGCGGCAAGAAGATATTATGAAAGACAAAACAAATAACGGAATCGTTACCAAGGGAAGGATACGAAAGTCGCACGCATCCGAATACAAGATGGCAGGGTAATATAAAAAGACCAGCCGGTGTAAAGCGGATAGAAGAGGCCGGTGATCGCCAAAGATGGACGGAAAGAGGGAACGCTTACATCCAGTAGATCGTTATCGTGATTATGTAAAAGAACAAACGATAAAGGAAAAAATCGAATTTAATGTTGTAAATTAGTACGATTTAAAATTAGAAATATTACGAATGTTAGAAATGAAATAATGATAAAAAACATACTCGAAAATTCAAATTCCATCGGAAAAATTTAAAAAATATTAACAGTAGGAAGAAAACTAATAACATCAATAGAAGATAACAGTGAAAATATGAAACATGATCGCCAGAGTATTATCAAAATTATACGAGGATCAAAGAAATATGAAAATCATACTGACGAAAAATACTGCAATAGAAGAAGTTCCATGTTTCTTAGAATCTGAAATAAAGTATGCAGTGAACAACTTAAAAAAGGTAAAAAACACTAGGGAGTGATGGAATTACTAATGAAATCATAATTTGAGGAAAAAATGTTTTAATAAGAGAAATAACAAATCTCTTTAATATGATATCAAAGAAAGAGATAATACCAAGTCAATGGTTGCTCGCGGAAATAATATTGCATAAAAAAGGTAAAAAAGAGGATATAAGAAATTACACCAATAAGTCTTCAGCAGACGTTATACAAAATATTTATGAAATTAATTTATACAAGGATACGAGTGCAATTAGATGAACAACAACAACCAGATCAAGCAGGTTTCAGATCTGGATTTTCTACAATTGATAACCTACATATAATACATCAGCTAATGAAAAAGGCTGATGAATATAATATAAAAATGTATTTTGCATTTGTTGATTTCCAAAAAGCATTTGACTCGGTTTATCATGACAGTTTGTAACAAACTATGGGAACCAAAATATACACCCTAAATATATAAGAATTATAAAGAACATATACGACAATGGATACGGAAAAATTATGTTAGATAAAAAAGGAGTGCGACAAGGTGACCCATTAGCACCAGTTTTATTTAATGCTGTGCTGGAAGAAATATTTAAAAACCTGAATTGGAGAAAAAGGAATAAATATAAATGACACTTATATATCAACCCTTAGATTTGCAGATGACGTAACCATAATTTCAGCTTCCCCGAAACAGTTAAAAACAATGTTAATGGAATTACACGAAGAATCAAAAGTAAGGGGTTTGAAAATAAATTATCAAAAAACGAATTTACTAACAAACGGAGAAAAAATAATAATTGAAATGAACGGAAAAACGATACACTGGGTGGAACATATTTAGGCCAAATAATATCCTTCAAAGATCCAATAGAAAAAGAAGTAAATCACCGAATAGCGATAGGGTGGAAAAAATTCTGGGCATTACAAGAAATATTTAAGCGAAACATTAATCGCACAAGAAAAGCACAGATTTACAATACATGCCATTACGTGCGGTGCGCAAACATGGTCACTGAGAGTTAGACAAACTAGAAAAATATTAATAGCTCAAAGAGCTATGGAAAGGAAAATTATCGGGGTAACAAGGATGGACAAAATCAGTAATAAAGTATTACGGGATAAGTCAAAAACAAAAGATGCTCTCCGCAATATACTGGAAATAAAGTGGAATTGGGCTGGACATGTAGTTCGAATGGACACAAGCAGATGGGCCAAGAAATGTACTGAATGGTTACCAATCAATGGGAAAAGATTGAGGCGAAGACCAAAAATGTGATGGAGGGACGATATCGTCAAATACGCAAGTGCAGTCTGGATGCGTAAAGCACTTAATCGAATGGACTGGAAACAGCTAAGAGAAAAATATGTAAACTTTCAATAAATTGGAAGAGGCCAATGCTCGTTCACGGGCTTAATTTCCCTAATACGGTTAAACATATTAATATTAGTTTAGCATTAAGGAAAGCTATACATAATAATATTAGTTTAGTATTAAGAAAAGTTATACATATTAGTATTAGTTTAAGCATTAGACCGATGTTACTAATTTGGCAAAAAATCTTTTCCTCATTTTCGTGTACACTTCACTAGTAGCGACGTCACCCAAAACATTTGTATGTAAAATTAAAAAATTAATACAAAATACAGCGTTCCCATTATGAGAAATTATTTCTTATAAATTCGAAACTAATATTATTCTGCTAACCATGCAAAACTCCTGAGAACTGTTTTTAAGAGTCACAACTATAGTAGATAATGTTAGATTTGTAAATACCGCACAGTTTGCGTGTTTAACGTGATTTTTACTAGGAAATAGATTCGTTTCAAACTAGCACGGACAGAGATTTTGCTTTCTGGTACTTATTATTTATATAGTACGCAGAATTATTATTCTATATAGATAATCGGGACAGTTTATCATGATAATAGTAGTTATTATTGATAAAACTAACGAAACTATTACATATTGCAATCATCTTAGATGCTTTAACGACGAGAACTAATAGTGTATATTTAAAAACTTTTTATAATAGACAATGTGGACGAAAAGGTCTATTAAACCACAGACCTTTTTTTATAGTTTCTCGTAGTTTATTATTGTAGAATTGGGTAGAATATTTCTTTTAAGGGGACCCGGAGTTAATCCAGAAGCAATGTATATACAAACTATAACAAAATATGATTATATATTCGGTTTAGTGTTTCTCTTTCTTACTTTCTTTTGTATTTCCATAACACAATTTTATTTCTTCTCGTTCCAATTATCGATTAGTGCAATCGGACACATTAGGTCAGTTCTTATAGATGATTTTCTTTTTTTGTCTCATACAGGCTACTGTTCGATATATCCCCGTTTGATTAAGTTTGTTCTAATATTACTACATCCAATTCGCAGTCTATTCAATGTTGTTCATTGGCATCGGTTTAACTTCTGTTCTATTTTTATATCATGTTGTAATCAATTCTTTCCACTTGGTTAGTCGAATCATCTCATTAATAGCTATTGTATTATTCATGAAATTTCCGCGATTTTAATCTTCGAGGTTATTACCATATATCATTTGTTGCTTTTAATTTTTCTATATACATATCAACTTCTCTTCTTACGGAGGGAAAAGCGATATTCCGTATGCTAGATCAATTTTTTTTATCTTCGTTGGGTTGATGTAACCGCTAATTATTTAGCACGTACCATTTAATGTCATATCCACCTTCGGGGCATGAACTTATCGATCTTAACCTCTGTACACGCATATTCTCCTGCTGAGAAACACAGCGTAAGAACATATGATTGAAGTACCTCTGGAACTAGAAATAAAAACTAATGACAGACGTAATGGACTAAATAACCTTTGTAACGTACAAATAATAGTAGAACTCATATTGTATAATACTTCACAGACTAATTTGTATATAGGTCTTACGCATCGATAATGTTTATCGTTCTACTAGCAGGGTCTCAGTCTAGCCAACTCAGGTGTCTAACGAACTGGTTTACGAGACCCTAATTGGTCTGTCTAGAGCATGCGTCGTTTGTTCGGCCCTCTTAATCTTTGAAATCACGAGGATCGTTTAAGCGGCGTCTTTGACCAACTTGCGATTTGGTGGGACTTTACTTATATATATATATATATATATATATATATGTATGTGTGTTTGTGTGTGTGTGTGTAAAATAAGAATATTATTTATATATATAGATATACACTATTAATCATCTTTTATGCCCGATAAGGCTACATTTTATTCACGCAAAATCATATTTACTTTCGTCGCTATTATTTAAAAATACATTTACTTCAAACAGAAAACGTTCACAAATAGCGCCCTATTTTATTAGTAAAAACTTATATTGAATAAAAATATTAATTCTCATAATTCGAATTAGAATAACTATAGTCATCCTAAGTGATAAATTATAATATACAGTACATTTACCTTCAAGAAATATTTTTTTTAACACCGAAAAGAAAATAACAGTTACCGTAAATTTGAACACATGTACTCGTTTAAAAAGTTCCAAGTTATACTGATAAAATGTGATAGTGTCGTTGGTCTCTTAAAAAAAAAAGTCGCACGTAATGCGCGGACAGATTTTACACGGACGATGTGGAATGGTATATTATTTGATCGTCGGCGGTGGATAGTGACAGGGGATGAAATAAAGTTCGGCCTTTTGTTAGTCCGTAATTTTTCGTTATCTTGTTTCGTGTCCGTAGTTGAGATAAAAAAAAAAAATTGTTATCGGCTAAAAGTAGGTGAACGGATGGTTGGACTGGCCGTTATGGGTGTAGACGAAGTAAAATTTATGTCTAATTGATGATGAAGTGCTTATAACCACTATATAAAATTCCCTAAGAACAGCGAGGATTTGGTAAATCACGGATGTATTAGTAATAGTATTGTCATCGTTTATCTTGATGCGTGTATATAAAACAAATATATATATACGTGTGTGTGTGCTGTTTGTACGATGTAGTGACACGTGTAAATGACGTGCAGGTACAACAAGTAGTAATTCGTTTGTATGTATTATATGTACATAAAAACCCCCGTTATGAATTTAATCTAATCCAGCGTAGATAAATCAACTTTACTTAATGCTATTTTTTAGGATATTTCTTTCGGTCTACAAACCGAAGCGAGAATACATATATTCCGTGAACATACGTATTCATATAGGTATACACATAAACACACAAACACGTCCGCACCAGTTAAGTTGGTTTTCTGTAAAAAGGAAATTAACTAATGGAATCGGACTTTAAAAAGAAGAATAACATTTTTACGTTTCATGTCTTTGGCTCATCGTACCGAATTCGCTTCCATTTTGTTTTTCTTTTATTTCTTGTTCTTTTGTTCCTTGTTCTTTTTTTTTTAAATAAAAAAATATTTAATTTTTTATAATGTTTATTTCTCGCAATCACGCATGAGGGGTTCACGTACTATGCTTGTTATCTCGTTATAATACAGTTAATTAAATCTGAGGACTGTTCCGTTATTTGCCACTAGTAGCATAATGAAAAATAATGTTGTTCCTTAATAATTTTTAATCAACTTCAGTTTATTTTTTAATCATATTAACAACTCTGTTAGGAGGTTTCCATCTATTGAATCGATTTATTTATTTTCATATATATATATATATATATATATATATATATATATATATATATATATATATATATATATATATAATAAATAAATAAATAATATTCATTCATTCATTTATTAGTCAATATGAGCACCGTTATTTATATTTCCTGAAGTGTTTGATAAGTGCAATTTTGGCGGCACATTACTTTCCGCAATCGTTACATATGTAAGCGACCTCCGTCGAGCTGCACTTTCCTGCGGCAACCTGCAGATGTTTTCGTCTTTTATTTTAGTCCGCTGTTTCTGCATCCATTTTGACGATCCATCTTTTACTATCAAGTTGCTCGATCCTAAGCCACTTCTTCCCAGCTGCCAAGCTTATACCGCGTTCTTTAAGTACAAGTCGCATATAATCCCAGTACCTCCAACGAGGACGTCCAGTATGCCTTGTACATAACGCCATGTTTGGAGATTATTCATCCTCGATACATGTTCGATCCACACCAGGTTATTTTTGTAAAGCAAGAGATGAATCCATGTAACGTGAGCTCGTTGTAACACGCGGTTCTATTCGACACCCGATCCTGACAAAGTATGTGTAAAATTCTGCACAAAATTCGTTGCTGAAAGTGCTTCAATTTCGTATATTTCTCTTGTAAGTGTCCATGTTTCCCCGCCATACAACAGTATTGGTAAGACTATAGATTTATAAAGAACAATGTATTTTTAAATACTCTCCCGTTTTGACTTGTTAATTGTAAGCTGCGCCTGTATACTGTTCTGAACTTCATTGTCTAGGCAGGTCTTGTTATTTAATCGTCATCCAAGGTAGTTGAAATTTTCCACGCATTCTATCAGTACATCATCTACTTTTAAAACAACTTCGCTCTGTACGTCTTTGTTTTCTTCGGGTTTACCGATAAGAAAAATCTTTTGTATACCCTTACTAGTATATCAATAACGTCCTGTAAATCTTGTACGATGTGTGCCTCTACAGCGCAGTCGTCAGCGTATTGCAGGTCAGAAAGTTCCACAGCTGAACATTTCGTACGGGTCTTAATACGAAAAAAGCCGCCATCAAATCGACACGGTTTACTATATTTGTAGTCTACAATGCCTTGAATATTATATGGTGTATGAAAATCTTTATATAATAAGTATTATTCATAGTTTTACGCGTTTCTATTCGATAATTTATTAGTTTTATCGGATTTATGCGTCCATTGTATAGAAATATTGCATTACGTGTAGATGGGGTTTACAAGTATGTATGTATGTGAATGTGTGCGATACGTTTATACGTGAGTGAATACAAGATTGTATATTGCCATTCGCGCATTATAGAAGTCGTTTTATTTTATGTTTCAAAATTACTTCGAATTTAACAGAAACTATTTGAATTTGAAATTTGAAAATTTGAATTAATACGAGAACAAACGAAATATTCACATTCTTAATACCTTAATTATGAAACTGTTTAAATGTGGAATTGACCTGTTGAGAATTTAAAAATAAAATATTCTTTTTTTTTTCCAGTACATTATGCGCTGCTACTATGTGCGTTAATAAAGATGTCTGTAAACGATAATTTTATTCTCACGACTAAGTCTATAATATTTTTAAACGGGCTCCATTTATATTATTATCAGTTGCATTTTTGTTATTTTATTTCTGTACAATTTTTTTTTAATAAAAAAATAATTTTCACATGGGACAGTTCATGTACATTACAAAATACAAATCGTTAGAAAATCATAAATCGCAACGCGTTGTTCTATCATATTTATATTGGACGTCAGCCTACTCTACAAACTAACTCTGCTTCAAATATTTTGGTATGCCCTTAAAACTCTCGTCATTTTTGTGGAAATCCGGTGTAAAGTTGGAGTGTAGGCAGATCGAAAAAATCGTGTTAGCGTTATAGTGGTTTTTAGGGAGAGACCCCTGCTATACCAAAAAATTATAAAGCCGACGCGGACAATAGCCTTCTAGAACTGCGCTAAGAAATTTAATCGATAGCTCGTTCAATTCGACAACATTTAATCATCCGATTTATCGTTAAAACTATCAACTTCTTTACGATTTTCGTTTTCATTTCTGTCTATTATCTTAACCTTTACTTCTGCTCCAACTTCGTATTCTTTACAGTCGTCTATAAATGTTTAAGTAATTAGTTTCGAAGTTGTGCATTATGATGACATCATCAGCCTATATATAGATCATTTTACGGCTAATTCAAGTAATTCTAATTTATCGCCTATATTTTGTCAGCACAAAAGCTTCACAGAGTTAGAATCAGTCAATTACTCGTGCGATAACAATGAACAATACAACCAGTTAATAACTCTGAATGAATTGAATATAGCAATTTTACGCATGAAAGAAGGCGCCTATGGACTAGACAGTTTTCATATTCAGCTGTTGAAAAATGCACCGAAACAAATTTTGTCTGAGCTCCTAAACATTTTTAATGCAATATGGACCTCAGGTAATTTTCCCACATTATGAAAGAAGGCGTTAGTAATACCAATTCTTGAACCAGGCACAAATCCAACTTGCCTTGATTCGTATAGGACAATTTCCCTCACGTCAGTGCTTTTTTTTTAAAAATAATAGCAACGCGATTGGTCTGGCAATTAGAACAGGGAAATTACCTTTCTAAAATGCAATGCGGTTTCCGATCTGGTCGGTCTACAATTGACCAGGCATTCTACCTCCAGAATGAAATTTCTTCGGTCATAACTCGGCATATGCATCTTTTAACAGTCTTTCTGGACATAAGTAAAGCATTCGACTGCACATGGAAATATAAAATTGTCCAGACTATCCACAAATGGAACTTTCATGGACGTCTTCTAAACATTATAATTAGTTTTCTAGAAAATCGATCATGCCAAGTTCGTCTTTATGACAATGTTTCCTTATCTCGACTTTTAGAAAATGGTGTGTCTCAGAGATCTGTTCTTAGTCCAGTACTTTTCAACATTGCAATCAATGACGTCATTGACAAAGTCGTAGCTCCTGTCCACAATGCTTATTATCTATTTACAACACCACCATCCTTTCTAGAATCAAATATGGAGCTGTAGTTTATGCTAGTGCCAAGCCATCTCAATTGAAATCATTAGAGACTGTAAATACTACTGCGTTAAGAATATGCTGTGGTGCATTTCGTACCACTCCAACATCCAGTCTCATTAGCGATCTTGGTCTCATGAGTCTAAGATTTCGTCGTCTCTTCCAATCATCTTCATTTTATATTCACCTCAAGGTCGTTTCTAATCTGCCAATCAGCAATTCCCAGACAAACACTCCTTTAACTTCCAATCAAAATTGCAACTTCTTTCACCATGTCAATACACTTCTGCGCGACCTTGCCATTCATCTACCTCCAATTTACTGCAGTTATATCGCCACAATGCCGCCATGGACTTCACTCGAATTGGATGTAAATCTTTCATTGCTACCACCTACACATCGATCAGACATGGCATCCATTCTTCATCGGTATAAGAGTATGTTAATATACTATATTGATGGATCTAAATTGTTGGATAAGGTTGGCTGTGCTGTTTCTACAACTAGAAAAATCCTCATACGCTACTCACTGCTACGGTACTTTTCAATTCTCAGCAGAGTTATATGCTATCAAGTTAGCAATTATGTACATCATTGAAAATTTTACTATATATTCTCAGCAATCGGCAATATTTTCCGACTCAAGTGCAGATTTAACTTCAATCGATAAATATTTGAACAATAACCAACATCCAATTGCTAAATAAATTATTCAGTTATTGGAATTAATGAAATCCTCTCATCGACCAATGTTTATCTGGATACCAGGTCATTCACAATTTCCTGGAAATGAATTAGCTGACCGAGCAGCAAAGGAGGCGTCCTCTATGTATTCTTACATAAATTTATCCATCCCTCGTGAAGATGCATACAATATCATCGCCACAAAACTAAAAAGCCAATGGAAATCTATGTGGATGTCCACGCTTAACTCGAACAAGTTAAAAAGCATTAAATCGGATACAAACCGCTGGAAAACACCTAATTTATCCAGAAAATAAGAAATTACTGTGAGACGGCTTCGATTCGGCCATACATTAATACACATGGGCATTTATTAAGGCGTGAATCTCCTGTCAGATGTTTCTGAGGTCACTGGGAAATAACTGCCAAACATCTTCTGCTATATTGTACTATTTACAACTTTCAACGTTCCCAACTAGCATTACCAACAACAATTAAAGGCCTGCTAAACTCAAATGACAACATGCACCTTCAAGTTCTTCGCTTCTTGTACAATACTGATCTCTTCAACATGATCTGAGCTCTTCTCATCTGTGATTCCAGCCTAGTAGCAGTACATGGCACATTAATGGGAAAATAATAATAATAATAGTAATAGAATTCCGTCGTCTAAATTGTTCGAGATCGATCCCGTGGTAATAAGTTCATTCGTATATCGATTAATTTATTAACCATCCTTCAATTTATGATATCGATACAATCAAGCAGCACTCACTAGAATTGAAAACTTGTTTAAGAAATGGAACATAAAAGCCAGTTACTGTAAATATACAGTTTACTAACAGAAAAACTCTATTTTCTTCTGTTAGAATCAACAACGCAGAAGTACCAATCAGAACAAGCGTGAAATATCTGGACTTACACTTGGATAAGAGGAAAGACCTAGATGCACGTATTAAAATACTATTCCGGTTAATGGGCAGAAATAGCGTTCTGTCTACTGACAACAAACGTCTTATCTATACTGTGATTTTAAGGCCTATCCGGACATATGGGGTGCAGCTATGGGGTTGTGCAAACCCGACAAATGTAAGAACTCTAGAGAATGCCTAAAAGAAAATTCTTCGGCTGATAACAGATGCACCTTGGTGTGTAGCAAACCAGATCATTCATCATGATTTAAACATTCCTTATGTATGCGAGGTCATTAAGAAATATGCACAGAACCATGCTGTGATGCTGAAAATCATTCAAATACCACAAAAATTGGGGAACTCGTTGTATTTATTCGGAAATTGTTCTTTGATTTAACAATTTTTTTTATGAGAATCGGAGTGCATGGCGAAAGAATTTCCCTAAAAAATTGAACGTGAACCCCCCAAACGTCTAGATATTACCCTCAGATGTTCGTTACATCTTTCGTTTAAACTAAGAATAAGTTCAATTCGATCGGTACTCACGTCTTTCGGGTTATCCGTTTCATCATTATTAATGTGAATTTGCGAATTCCTCGAATCGGTCGAATTTCTGTGCAGTATTCCACCCGCCTTCATAATTTAAATAATTTTCGGGAGGCGGGAGCTCCGTCGTCTATTACGTCGATCGAGATGTCCGAAATCTACGTTATCCTATAATCCACAACGCACTTAGAAGCAGCTAACAACGCAACGAATGTGTAAAAATGCGTATCAGACATTAAGGAAACTTTATAGAAACGTAGCAGGAAAATATCGTTAATTTAGTGTAGATGTTTATATATATATTAAATATTTTGTTTTCTTTACGTTTTCATTGTATTCTGGCGGTTGTGTATTTGACACATAATTAAAAAGAATACTTTTCACGCTAATGTATGCATATATTTAAATAATATGTACATTGAATATGTATATATATATATATATATATATATATATATATATATATATATATATATATATATATATATATATATATATATAGTGTGTGTGTGTGATTAATATTCTTAATGAATATTACGATTATTAAGGATGGATATAAAGCGGAATACAAAAGACACGCACGAAGCTCGTTAAACGTAATCAGTAATTATAATAATATCCCATGCGTGCATATAATACTCTTAGTATATTTTAAAGTAATCTATAAAATTATGCGTAACGTACATATATATATACACACGCACACACACATATATATATAAAACATACGCGGGTAGGAAATACGCTCGTTATCTAAATGATGAAACCAATTCCCAATTGACAGTTCTGAATTATAATTTCAATCCTTTTTAAAAATTCTACTAATGTCTGAGGTTTAGGTCTATCGGGAAATCATTTTAAAATCATCCATAGTCGCTCGAAATTTCGGTATACATTACGTGTTTTCATTTTTTGCAGATTATTAAAATGTCGTGTCTGACTGTTGAGACTTATTACTGCTTTGGATGTTTTTAGTTGTTTTATTTTGAAAACAGCAATATGGATCGTTCGAAACTTACGTTACGTGTGGGAGATATTCAGCACAATAAGATGGAATATGAGATTTAAGAGAAAGATTTGTAAATAAACAGAGGGGACTGATGGTAGGAGATCAATTGATGTGATAAGTTCAACGTTTACATTAGTCTCAACCTCCAGAAGGCCTTTGACCGTATTTGGCGATACAAAATCCTACAAAACTTAGCAAAATGGAAAATTTGTGGTCTGCTCGCAAATTTCATAAAAGAACCATTTCGGATACGAAAATATTAGAAAATAGTACTCCTCAAGGGTCAATAATTAGTCCAACGATGTTCCTTATCGGCATCGATGAAGTTACAAAAATTATCACAGCACCTGTTTAGCACAGCCTATTCGCAGACGATTTGATCATCTTATTTTCCGGCACAAATATCAAAAATATTTAATCAACACTCAAACACATGGTCAATAAAATTGTCAAATAGGCTGAAAGCAAAGACTAACTTTCCCGGTAGTAAAAACAGTATGTGTCACATTCGGTATTCAACGGCCAGACCACGTGCAACATTCTGCTACACAATGAACCAGTGAAAACGGCAAGTTCGTTTAAGATACTGGAAATGGTAATCGATAGGACATTATCAAGGATAAACCACATTCAACATTCAATCCTTGCAGATAAAATGCCACAAAGCATTAAACGTCCTAAAGATGGTGGCATATACAAATTGGGGTGCAGAAAGAAAATCACTCCTACTTCTCTATATAACTCTGGTTCTTTTAAAAATGGATTACGGTTCCATCTTATATACTAATTCAAACTCCAAAATTTAAAGTTGGGGAAAAAATATGATGCATTAGAGATAAAAATGAGGAATATCTCTCGCCTAGATGGCATTTGAAAAATTGTTTCAGAAATAAAGAAATACCGAATATCTTGAAAAGTAAACTATAGTTGCGTGTTGCCGATCCTAACGTACGGAGATGAAACATGAAGTTTTATTAAAGAAATAATTAGAAGAATTAGGAAAACAAACTCGTGACAAGGTGGAGGGATGTAATTGTGATATGGACAGGAATTCATCAGATTCGAGCCGCACAAGATAAAAGACGTTGCAAATATTTGGGGATACCTACACCCAATAGTAGGTAGATATAGGCATATTGTGATATCGTTATATATATATATATGAAGTAAATTTGTCAGTTGTTTTCATAATTTCACTTTTCATTTTGTTATTGTTTTAACACGTACTATGTGCGTACAATGGTATAGTTTATATACTTTGTAAATATTAATCTACGATCCCAAGTAAATTATTTATTTGCAACTCAGTTAGCAATGAAGCAAGTAAATAAGATTGCTTCAGTTTTATAAGCATTAATATGGATATATCATTTACGATAATATCATAGTAAACGACACATACCTAGCTGCAATTTATTCTGAACTGCATTCAGTCTAAAAAACAATGCGGTATCATCAACAATATACACTCCTTGCAATTCTGGCAAGTCGTAAAAGAACAGTGTAAATCAAAAAGGACCTCACATTTCCTTGGGGTATACCACTGTTATAAGTTCTATCGTGGATGTAGTAGTTATTAATTAGTAAATATTTAGGAAATTCACACTATATAATTTTTTAAATAATACCATTGTCCCGAGTTGTGTCAAATGCTTTAGCTATATCTAGTAAAACCATACCACTATGCTTGTTGCAATTAAAATTATGTATAATGAATTTGGTAATTCTGGCCATTTATTGTGTTGTAAAATATTTGATACGGAAACCGAATTGTATAATGAGTCTCAGAAAAGTGTCTTGTGTATACTTTTTTTTCACTGAAGTTACCGAGCAAGCTAAGAGGACGTATATTATTAGTTTGCGTCGAATCTTTATCCGATTTAGGAAGGCTATAATTTTTGTAGTTTTCCATACTTGGGTATTGGGTATAATATTGAACATTGCATTTAATATATTTGTGAATTTGATCACAGATTTTAATGACATTTTTCTAATAATGACTGAAGAAACATTGTCATGACTCACAGAATATTTAAGTTTAATAGATTTTGTTTATGAAGTAATTAACTCTACACCGTAACATGAGTTTGTAGTCAATAAATATTTTTTAATAACAGCTGTAATTTTATTAGTCTAATAGTTTTATGCCATATTTATATTTCGACTGTGTACTTTCGAATGTTTAGTGGCGTTCTATCATAAACATATCCGTTAATGTTTGAGTCATAAAGAAATGGACGGGCAGCTAATTTGTCTACTTAACTTTTTACAAACTTTCCATAGACTTATCCTTAGTCGAAATATTTACGAGGCGAGAATTAAATTTAGAATTTTTGTGTGCACGCAACAAGTAACGCTCTAATTTTATTAAAAGATAATTTTTAAGATTTTGTGATGAATTAAAAAACATGTTTTTCATAATTTTCAAGTTTTATGATAACGAGTATGTATGACGGTAAGGAGATTTATAAAGCTGATTAAATATATTTTTTTAGGCATAAAAGTCTCAACTGCTGAGTGCATCAAAATGAAAATATGGAAGTAATTTAAGTTAATGGGTATACTAATAAAGTTATTGTTACGAGGAAATGACTAGAAAGACGAGGGATAAGATGAAGAGATAATATTCATACATATATATATATATATATATATATATATATATATATATATATATATATATATATATATATATAACTTTTCTTTTATTACACAATTTTCTTTAGATGTTGCTCCGTTTGGTTAACGTAAATTCAGTTCGACATGTATAATAACCAGAGATATCTTTTATTATAATATCGACGATTGCGTGATTATTAATATATTTGGAAATTTACAAATTAATATATTTTTTAACATCCACAAGCGTTAGACGTAATTAAAACGATCGTTACTCAGTGGTCAGTATTAACATAAACTATCATCAAATGTATCATCATCATAATGGTTGCGTCTTTTTGACAGCGACTTTGAACGAAATCAAATCATATTTCTCTTTTCCTGGCCGAGTCTATTATTTCACACAGCTGTCGTTTCCCGAATCCTATTGTTATCATTTCCATTCTACATCGTCCAACTGGCGGGTTTCCTTCAATTTTGACTAAGTCTCGGATCTTGTTTCCTGCAGACTTTCTTTTATTACTCAGTATATCATATATCAGCATTATCTGTTTGATTTCACTTTTCTAGAGTATTTCCATATTCGTTATTTTCGTCGCTCGTGGATGTCCACATTTCGAATATGTTTAGATGTTTAATGCTTACTGAACTTAATGTTCAAATGTCTGATGTCTACTTTACAATTTACGTCACGCAGCACTAATTTACTTTGATCTTTATGGCCATTCTTAACTTTCGATCTGTTAGTACTGTCTGTCAATTGTGAAACGATTGTTTCGCCATTACAATACGCGATCTGATTTAATTTATGTCTCGGATCATCTTTCGTGAACAGACAACCTAAATACCCCAATGCCTTAGCCGATTCGATTGTTTCATTCCCTGTCTTTATTTTTACTTCTCCTTTAGATGTTTTTGTGAATTTCATTATTTTTGTTTTCCCATTTCTTACTTCCTTATTCAACTTATTTAACATAATCTACATTTCACTAGTAGAACGTGGCACTAAAACATTGTGATGTGCATAACTGATACATGCTATTAAGTGTCCAAATTATTTATACTTCCTATCAAAATTATAGACTATATAAATAAAATACAAATATCCGCGTTATATCTTTATTTACCTTAATTTTACGCACACAAGTCCCCGACAATCTTACATTTTCATCGTATGCTTAGATTTAAAAAATGTAAACGTGAGGACTATGTCAAATTTCCGTATTAATTGACTGGCTACGAATTATTCATTAATAACTAGAGCCAATCATAAAATATATATATATATGATTACAATAACAGAATTGTCCTCCACCCTATCTTTTAAATTCCAGCATGCCTTATATATATATATGAATTTATATATATATATATATATATATATATATATATATAATATTTATAATTAAACAAATTACCGTATAAAAAAATGCATTTATTTCTTGAACCTTTCAATTGTTTATGCGAGTAGCGTCAAAACATCGTAGGTTTTTTAATTATTCAACGTTTTCAATGACGCAGTCTTGACGATTACGATATTATATATGATATATTATATATATATATATATATATATATATCTTTCTTAATATTAATATAAATTTCTTGTTCATCGTGGGAATTTCCCATAAAATTTATTTATACATATATACGCACGCACACACATCTATTACACATGCATTTAAGCCGATAGTACAGAGAGCTCGGTAAAAGTTCGAAATAAGAACGACTTAATAAATAATAATATAAAGATATAAAATTAAAAAAAAAAAAACGATTAAAAAAATTATAAAAAAGCACGATAGAAATATATATATAAGAGTTTCATAAAATTCATTTGGAATACAGACAAAACACGATATTTTCACTTGAATGAGTTCATTTTAATTTGGTTTTATTATTTATAAATAATAATCTAAACTTTATTAAAAAATTTGTTTTTATCAAAATTCAATAAATATTTGAAACTATAAAATATGGCACTACTAATTAGTTAATCATCTAATTTTAACTAATTAATTAATTAATATAGTCGACTTAAATATTTAATTTTATTAGCCGCTTAAATCGCTAATAATTATGTTAGTTCTTTGAAGTGTAAAGCAGTTCAAGTAAATATTTCGTTTGGAATGCGTAAAATCGAGATTTAAATAAATAAAAAAAATGGCATAAAAAGTGAAAACAAAGTAATATCGCCACTCTCGCTAGTTAATGTTTAAGACATTGTACGTCAATTAAATGCCCTTTATGACGAATACAGACAATTAAAATGACTTTAAAAGTGGAAACAAAGTAATATGGCCACTCTTCCTAGTTAATGTTTAAGACATTGTACGTCAATTAAATGCCCTTTATGACGAATACAGAAAACTAAAATTACTTTAAAAGTCCAAATAAAGTAATATCACATTTTTAAACGACTCTCTTTTTAGTAAAAGACGTTCTACCTCAATCAAATGTCCTTTACGGCGAAAACAGACAACACTAAAATGATGTAAAAAGTGAAAACAAAGTAATATATAATTTTCTTTATATAATAAATCGATACGAAGATAAGAATTAGAAATTCGTAGTTTATTTAATTTAATTTAATTTAATTTAATTAATTATTTTTCTCGGCCGAGTCGTATTCGAATTTTCAATCGTCTGTATTCATGATAATTCGTTCGATATATCCGGTGAATGTTTTCTAGGTAGTGATCGAGTAATAATAATGGAATTAATTAGAACGACAAAAAAAAAGCGAGAAAAATTTTAAATAAAATTAAAGACGTTTCTTTACTATTATTTTTTTTACGTAATAACTTATTAAAATAAATAATCAAAACCGGGTGGCCTTCGATCACATTTGGCGATGACGAGAAGTTCGTTTAAAAGGTTTTAGCTCGTCTTATTCGCAATTTGTCAATTTGTTGACCGGTTAATTTTTTATTGCTATTAGCGTTCGTAGATTTGCGATTCGAACAAGACCTTAATAGCGATTCTTTACTGATTTCTTTATCGGTATCCGGATAGTCGACGAATCCACTCTCCGGACGTGACAAAGCTTGCTGACTGACCGTTTCGAACCACCTGGCCACTTTCGAAGCCGGACTAAGCTGTAAATTAATAGTGAAATCGAATCAAACTAAACAGCACACGTTAAGTACAAAAGTAAAATAATGTTACACAGATAAATCATCGAAATATGCGCCACTTCCCAAAACCAGGCTAGCGAGCGCTAGGGGTTCAGTATATAGAAATGTATCTCTGAGTGTTAACGCGATGTTATAACATTTCCATATATATATTTAAATTAAATCATTATAAATTCAGACTGTCGGCGAAATACATAAAAGAAGGGCGTAATATCAGCAAATAAATACAATCAATGTTTCGCAAAATAAAAAATAAAGTAAAATAATTATACGTATACCGATATAAACAATTCCGTATATATAACATCGTATCACAATGAACAAATGTAAATCCCGTATAGATTCAATAAATCATATTATGACAATACACCTCTCCACTAACAGATATAGAAGTCAAGCATCTAAATATAAAGAGCATTCGAACGCTAATACATGCTATGAAAAAAAAGTACACTTAAAACTCTAATTCATATTATGTTTCCCATTTTCACTCCAGACATACAAAAAAATAAAAAATATGAAAACTTAGTTTTGAACACACTCGCATGATCCCGTGTATAAAAAAAAGTAGTGAATAATCTGTAACAAAAGTTTATAAACTTAATAATAGTCAAATAAAATTTATTCAAAATTTATTTCAATATAATGTGCAATATTGTAAATTTTTCCCGATCTATTTACAATTATTTATCGTAAACGTTTACACGTATGTGCTGCTAGTTTGAAGTACATACAACCCCCTTATACAAGTATATACAATATAAATAATTGAATACGTCCACCGATGCGCAATAATACACCATAAATAAATGCACAGTCATACAAAGCAATGCACGTCCGAGTGTACACATCAACAAGCACATACTTATTCGCAATTAAACCGACACATACACTTACATATGCGATCCACACATGTTCGCGAACATTAAAGCTTTCAAGCGTGAATTTAACCATCTTAATAGGACATCGTACCTTAATCTGGCAGTAAAGAGAAATATGTATCTCACCATCATAGTTCCAATCTGGCGTTATGGAATATACGGAACAACGTGTCGCAGTAACTTCTTAAAATACAACGGCAACAGTCAAAGATTACAATAACACCAGCGCCATACTACATATCAAATTACAGGCTGCATACAGACATGAAGATTCCGTTGGTGACGGTACAAAATGCGAGTTTAATCCATCGGTGTACAAAATATCTACGGTGGATCTAAATCCAACAGGAGACTAAAAAGAAGATGGTGCCGCGAAGCGCTTCTAATCGCTCGAGGAATGATGGTTTTACATAATTCTAGGCTAGATATTAACGCCCTGAAGAAAATATGTCATCCGACGTTTTTTTTTCATATAAGAATCTAGCATACTCGTTACAGTTGTTAGATTTATTTTATTTACTTATATTTCCACACGATCGCCGTTGTTTTTGGCTAATCTTTGCCGGTACAATGACAGAAAAAGTTGTTAAATAATATAATTAAAAATTAAGAAAACTAATGGCAGACATCAAGAAATCCCATTCATAAAACAGTACTAAACAAATAGACGAAGTTTTAAAAAAAGTTATTCAAGATTTGAGAAACAAATCATTAAAAGAAAGTTTGAAAAATTTGTCGCCTTTATCGCACCATGACTACCCGTTGTGGAAAGCAACAAAAAGTTTTAAAAGACCTGTACAAACCGAACTTGAGCAAGGACAAACTTATAAAAGTCAGAAACATTTGGGAAACATTTCGCAAATTTATTCCAACCGCATCCTGGAAATACAACGTTAAACTCAGATACTACTTACTGTTATGATGTTTACAAACCAATAAAACTTACATCTCTAGGTGAAGTTAATAATGTGGTGAAAATCCAAATAAATCGCCGGGATATCGCATGGATTTTAAAGGAATTGCCGCGAAAAGGTTTTATACTACTGACGTATATTATTAGTGCAATGATTCGGCTGCGGTATTTTCCTGTACAACTAAAATTGTCACAGATTATCTTTATAAAAAAAACAATAAAAAAACTACAGAAATCACCGTAGTACCGAGTTCGTATCGGCCCATCTCGCTACTGTCTGTATTATCTAAACTTGATGAGAAACTGCTACTAAAAAGACTAATGCCAATCGTCGATAATAGAGGTTTAATACCGGAACATCAATTTGGATTTAGATCCAAGCACGGTATCATACATCGTATAGAGTTATTAACACTATCGAGATTATTGCGATGCCGACATGAGTCAGGCTTTCGACAAAGTCTGGCATGATGGCTTATTACACAAAATTAAGCAACATTTTTCATATGGATTATACCAGTTGCTTCGGTTTTATCTAAGTGAAAGGTATTTTTATGTGAAATGTGAAGACGATTCATCAGATATATACCCGGTGAAAGTAGGTGCGCTACAGGCTAGTGTACTGGGACCACTACTCTACCTCATTTACACATCAGATATTCCTAGACCCTCTGATGTAGAGGTAGCGACTTTTGCTGATGACACTGCGATTCTGTGTTCTGACGTATGCCCCGTCAGAGCGCGCAACACCATCCAGGCAGCAGACAACGAAGTTGCGACGTGGCTTAACCTATGGAGGATCAAGGCTAATCGAAGTAAATCAACACGAGTAATCTTTACTAACAGAAGAATTGATCCAACAGAAGACATAGTCCTAAACGGTGCTGCAATTTCATAGAAATTATCATTTGTCCTCGACAATCTTGTAATATTTAAATTATATTCTTCAAGCCACTGTAATATGTCAATACTTTGTTGCTCAACTGTATGACTTTTTATCTGTAAAAAGCAAACGAATCGTTCGTGCAAGTATCTATTTAAATAATATCTAAATGTCCTCAATATTGGGTTAATTTTGTTTCATTGATAATTTGATTTAAAATTTTTTTCGACATGATATCAATGAGAGCTCCTCGCAAATCGTTTTTGATAAATAAGATACTTTTCCCCCACCTTTATTTGCATAGTTAATCAAGTGTTCCTTTAAAAATGGGTCGAATTCAGACAATAGTTCTAATGCTCCAGGATAATTTCCATTATCTGGAGATCCGATAATTTCATTAGTACCACGAAATGATAGACATCTTCCGGCTAAAAACCGAATAGTAGCTATTATTCTCTTCAAAATTCCGCTCCAATACATAACTTCAGATTCCATTTGTTTTGAAAGATTTTTTTACAAAAAATTTATCCAATCAATCATGGTGCTCTTTATTCATGACTACTAAGCGTTTCATCAGCTTTTTTCCAATTGTTAAAACCATTTTTAACAAACACGTTACTTTGATCCGATGATAATACAAACGTAGCAAAATACGGCCCCCCTTTCAGAAAAAAGAAGCCATTTGCGTTCACATGTTTCTTCATTATTTAATTTTCGTTGAAAATGATTTACCGAAAAAATCTATTTTGCTTTCCGAAAACTCTTTTGGATGACTTAAAATCTGAATTTTTATTTTGAAAAAAGGTGTATGCTATCTAAATACTTTTCACGTTCTGCGTGATTTGGTGTCAAATTTAAAGGCCACAGTGCTGGATCTTTATGTAAAACGTCTGAGAACATAAATCGATTTAGGAAACATTAAAATTTTCAAGAAAAAATAGAAAAATAAAGATTTGACAATATATGTGCACATATTTGTGTGCGATGGTGTATATACGTACTCAAATGTCGAACATTAAAAAAAAAATACTTACTTTCATCCAAAGAGCATGGAGTGAAACATTAGTTGATATTTTTTCAATATTATCAGCGCTCGTTATCGTCTGTCGTTCTTTTGATTCACCTTGAATGCTGGGGATCGAAAAAGAAGCTCGAGAAACTGAAGAACTTTGAGTTGAAATGTCAGTAGATTTAGTTTCAAAAGTCGTCGTTTTTTCTTCTTTCAATTGCTCTTGAGCAAGAGAGATCGAAAAAAAAATCTTGTCACTTTTGTTAGCTTGGCAATAGCTTTATTTTTATCATCTAATATTCGGCTATGCAAAAAAAAAGTCTCAATGGGATGGGGCCCCATTAGTTTTCACCTTTGATTGAAGAATTATTTATTCTTTCAAGCCAGTCGGTTTTAAAAGTCCTCCTAATCATGCCGTATAGGTCGCTTGAGGTAATATATGGAAAACGATCTCCAAAATTATACTACTAGTTCAATTCATAAACAACTTGTTCGCTTGTAAACTGTTATATTATTATTATTCAAGATGAGTAGAACAGTTTTGAGCTAACTCGTTCGTAGCGATGAGTTGACTCATTTGGTCAGATGTCGAATCTTTTCATTATTTTTGTCGCTGTTCGTGATACATATACGTTTATGTATTAAAAGAACACGTGCAATAGCAAGCACACGTAATAATTAGGCGATACGCATTAATATCGATTATAGTACACTTAAGTGATGAGAAGCTGTTTATAATATTATCACGTTTGACCACTAAGGTGTAAATCATGCTTTAGTAATTGAAATTTATAGGTTGATATGATTCGTATTAATATATATGTATATTATGTGTGTGTGTGTGTGTATAAGCGTGATTGGATTCTGAAAACGTAGGAAAAAAGGGTAAATAATAAACTAAATTGCTAACTATTAAATCGATTAGTTTTTGAAGTGTATTATTATTCAAGATGAGTAGAACAGTTTTGAGCTAACTCGTTCGTAGCGATGAGTTGACTCATTTGGTCAGATGTCGAATCTTTTCATTATTTTTGTCGCTGTTCGTGATACATATAAGTTTATGTATTAAAAGAACACGTGCAATAGCAAGCACACGTAATAATTAGGCGATACGCATTAATATCGATTATAGTACACTTAAGTGATGAGAAGCTGTTTATAATATTATCACGTTTGACCACTAAGGTGTAAATCATGCTTTAGTAATTGAAATTTATAGGTTGATATGATTCGTATTAATATATATGTATATTATGTGTGTGTGTGTGTATAAGCGTGATTGGATTCTGAAAACGTAGAAAAAAAGGGTAAATAATAAACTAAATTGCTAACTATTAAATCGATTAGTTTTTGAAGTGAAACTTCTATTGGCGCCGTTTATATGGTAAGTTAACCCATAAAACGAGTGAGCGAGTGGAAATAACAGACGATATATATATATATATATATATATATATATATATATATATATATAATGTTGATGTATTGGAGAGAAGTGATTTTATGAATTAACACAACAACATTAAAACAAAGTTAATCACTATAAAAGTTATTATTCATGCAAATCTTTTCGACATTAACGTCATTTTCAAGCATATACAAAAATGTACATTTTCTTTTATAGTGATTAACTTTGTCTTTATTTTGTTTGGTTAATTATATGTGTATATATATATATATATATATATATATATATATATATATATATATATATATATACCAACATCGGCTATCAAATTATGTTTTGTTACGTTAGGTGTGTCAACAAAGTAATGGACGGATATATATATATATATATATATATATATATATATATATATACAATGCACACACATATATATATATATATCCCGTTTACATGTACCGCGCTACCAACACCCGTCGTCAAACCACGTTTATACATCTAGGTAGGCTCATTCTTATATATATCTATATATGAGAGATAGTGAGAGGGGGGAGAGTGCGCGCGCCCGTGTATATATATACACGCGTGAAAAAACTGTATTGAATTTAGTTAAAATGTCTTTAAGTTTCACTGCTTCCCTGCTCTTCGAGGGACAGATTTTTTTTATTCTTTTGCACATTCTATACGTCATTATCGTAATTGCCATCCTCATCGGTTTGATTAGGCAGTTAACAAATTCTGAAATGATCAGAATAATCTAAAT
The DNA here is from genome assembly GCA_032883995.1 of Coronaproctus castanopsis. Taxonomy (NCBI): domain Eukaryota; kingdom Metazoa; phylum Arthropoda; class Insecta; order Hemiptera; family Monophlebidae; genus Coronaproctus; species Coronaproctus castanopsis. The sequence continues at coordinate 104,756,894 of CM065052.1, read as the reverse complement.
ATTAAAAAGAACAAAAGAGCCAAAGAATCGTTAAAGTTTAGTAGTGTAATACAGATTGTGAGGAATACACGAAAGGACGATTTTTAAAAGTCGATCCGAAAATCAGGCAAACTGTTGATTTCCGACAGTTGACGGAGCCAAGCCGATTCATTTGAGGTCGACGATGTAATAGTTTCGCTTAATACGCAAATAATTGTTTTTTTTTATAAAATATTGTACGTGCGGACTACTTATCGCGAACTGACGCTAGAGGAATAGCGAACGGAAGTAATTGAACCGACGCTTCTTTGATATCGCTCATTAAAATGAATTGACTCACTTGCTCGGCTCTGGATTCAGTAGACCATCACTAATTATTATGATTAAAATGTTAAATGTATCACGTAACCCAGATGAAGATACGTATTAGAAAATATAATTATTATTAAGCAAGGAGAAAAACAAGTATATCCAATTAAAAATTTAAAAATTATTCGAAACAACCAATTTATTTTAACTGTAAGACTCGCAAACATGATCGTGACTTTTATTTTCGAAATTTATCCCGTATCTTAAACCAGATAATATTTAAAATTGAGGTCAAATGTTATTCTCAAATCGGAATTTTATTCACATGTATTACTAACGCTTGATTCATGTTCATGTCGAAGTCGATTATAAAAACCTTACGTTAGTGACTTTGAAAAAATAGAAAATTAACTTTCAACATCTCTACTGATTAAGTCGACGTATTCATTTATTTACGAAATAGCTAGCCCCATTTCCCATGTTCTGATTTCTGTCGGTTTTACCGGTCAGCGGATACTCTTTGCATTCAATTAACATTTTAATCTAATATATATATACATATATATATATATATACATATATATATATATATATATATATATATATATATATATATATATATATATATATATATATATAATTTGCTTGCAGCTCCCACGAATATGACATTGTTTACTACATTATTATTTTTTTATACATATATATTTTACTGTATGTATTTATTTATTTTCATATATAAATTTATATATGTATACACACAAAATCTAAAATATACGAAAAAGAATGACCGTTACAATTACTCACGCAGACACACGTATATATATATATATATATATAATGTCGGCGAAACTTAATAATAGAAATGCAATAATTTTGAATTTGTGGATGCGTTACATTCATGGCATAGTCGAGAATTACAAGATATTCGTCATATTACGTCGCAATTGTAATGAACAATTTATAAAATTGTAAATAAGGTTAATTATTTCTTTTTTTAATTTCCCAACCAATTTATCTACGACGAACGAGCTATTCTAAACATAATTGATTTTTTGAACACTGTTGAAAATTAACTTCGAAATTTGACTAAATATACTTACTGAGATGCGCGGACTATTGTTACATTTCGTAGAGAACGATTTTAAAATAAGTAACCCTATTAAAAGTTTTACTCGTACGTATGTTACAAACATAAAATGAATCTTAGTTTCTCCGTTATAACGGTAGTGTCTATTAGGTTATTGCAATCATTGTTTTATTTAAATTTTTTATTCTTCGTAAAATAATAAGCAAAATTATATATGTATTATAAAAATTATTTTCATTGTAATATTTCTAAATGTAACAATCCGCGTTACCGCTCTCTATCGAAAATAAGATATTCTCGTTTCCATAGATAGCGGTAGTGTCGAAATTTCCGGTTAAGATATAGTTTTTTAAAATTGTGATTTTCTCCGAAAATTGTTCTTTGCGTAATATTTCTATCGGAATGCGATTTTTTTTTAAATCGTCTTTTTTTTGGACACGGCTAGGTGATTGTACATTTCTCCCGGATATCGTAATCGATCTGCGAATATTATATAATTTTTAAAATTGAAAACCACCATTTTGACGAACCCTTCCAGTTACATCGTTCTCTATAACGAAATTGACCGTGTTTGTAATAAAACATATTCGATCGACCGGAATCATGGCGTAATTAAAAAAATAAAATTATTATATAATCGCTCGTAAAAAATTTAATAAAAATCCCATATTTTCTACATCATGAATTTGTTTCAACGCTAACTAAATTATAAAATGTTAAGAATATTCATTTCAATTTTAAAAAGCTGTATTGTACACTGGGTATCGTTTTACGTTTTGTTTTTTGTTTTTGTACTTAATATCGAAACGTCCTTCATCCAGAAAAAAAAACAAGAATTTCGCCAATCGAAATAGATTAATAAATTATCTTTATAATTTGAAAACGTATGGAAATTTATAATTTTGCGTCAAATATCGGTAATACGTAACTGAAACAGTTATTTCCCCGTCCCCTTAAATGTGAATTCTATTCTCGAATAACTCAACGAGTTTCGCGTAATATGAAATATTTTTATTTGTCGATATTATATTTTTTAATTATTTTGAACATTTAGAGAAGATCTAAAAGAAAACTTTATTATCCCGGTATTCGTAGTGAAAAATTAAATTAAAGAAAATTTTCAAATTAATATATGTATCAGCCAAAAAGTAGTTAAAATCACTATATAAAAACAGCACAATTTTTCCGGCTATTAAACCATTTATTGGGTGGACTTTAAAAAAAGTTTTATATATATAAAATTTAAAAATATATACAAATTATTAAAAATAAAAGAAAAACTAAAGAAAAATTAAAATGTAAGACGATACTTAACGTTCAATATTACAAAAAATAACGAAGCTGAAAAACAGATTTGATTACAAAATACATTTTCAGTTTGATATTTTTTATTGTAATAGTGAACATTAATTAATTTCAATTTTATTTAATTTTCCGGGTTTTTTTCTTTTCTATATTTATATAGTAATTTGTGTACATATTTTTATATTTCATATATATATATATATATATATATATATATATATATATATATATATATATATATATATATTTATTTATTTATTTTTCTTTTTTATATCAGCTTGATAGTGGCTTAATAGTCGAATAGGTCCGTAGTATTTTTATATAAAAAATTTAGTGATTTTAATTACTTTTTTGTTTTTTATTTATTTTCAAAAATTACTACGTTCCAACATTTCACACTAGTTCAATATGTATTACATCGTCAGTCTTATATTTGCTGATTTACGTTTAAATTTCGATATATAAAATACGCTATGTCGGAGATTATATAATATATAATATAAACGAACAGTGAACAGAATCGAAAAAAAATATATCGTACATACATATACACACACACACACAATAAAGCATACATGCATATATATATAATAATAATAATAATAATATATATACAAAACGTTCTAAACGGAGGAAAAAAGGAAAGTCGTCAAATTAATCAAATTATTATTAATTATTATTACTATTATTTGGTAGTGTGTCTCGCCCAGGCGGTTCTTTGAACTTGTAACATCAAGTCGCTGCGATTAGGAACTTTTTCACTTGTAGATCTCGTAATGAACGGACCATTAGGAACACTTTGCGCTACGTTACTATTATTGTTATAATGATGAATGTTACTACGTCTAGGGCTTAATCCTCTGCCGTCGTGAAAATCTTGGCTTTGGAATTTCATCGGCGAACTATCTCGGGTCGTATTCGCGGCCGAAGACACGACGTTGGTATTCGAAGTCGACGTTCTTTTATGTCCGACCGGTGGCGGTTCTAATCTCGGAACTGTTATCGTTTCTTCTTCGTTAACTGGAACGATAACTCTAATACGACCTTCGTTATCGGTCGTCGTAACGGTTTCGCCTTGCGATAATGGTTTTATCAAATGCGAATCGTCCGGCGGTCGTCTGACCGGAGAATTTCGAACATTCGTCGTCGTATTTACCACCGGCGATCCGGCGGAATACGACGACTGTTGTTGATTCGGTTGTTGCATAATTTTATACGACGGCGAATTTAAAGATTGTTGTTGTTGTTGTTGATAATATAAATTAGATTGTTGTTGTTGCTGCTGCTGCTGCTGCTGCTGTTGTTGTTGGTGGTGAGCGTAAACGGCGTTGTAAATATTCGGATTCGTCAAATTTAAATGCTGTAGTTGTTGCAAAATTTGCGAAGACGAAAATTGAGAATTATTATTATTATTATTATTCTGGTTAGATGCGGTAGGCGAGAAACCGAAATTAAAAATATTCGATGTCGGTTGAACTACAGATTGAGAATGTCTGTGCATCGACGAAGGTGATGAAGGTAATAAAGCTGACGATGAATTATATTGCTGATGATGATTGCTATTTTGCTGAAGCGAAGAATCGGACGAATACAAATTTTGAAATTCCTTTAGATCCGACGTTAATAAAACTGCACCGTTGGTCGGAGTTTGTACGTCGCATAATACATTTCCAAACTGTTGAAAATTCAAAATTGCAATACACGTTAAAACATCGTTTTTAAATAATTATAATAACGCGAATAATTATTAGGCGATATTAAATGTTTGTGTTTCGATCAGGATGATTTTTTTATCTCGTCATCTTTTTTTCCTTTATTACAACAACAACAACAATAATAATAATAATATATATATTGGCTACCACGAATATTTGATACATTTTAAACGTATAATTATAATTGTATCACGATGATGAATCGTTCAATATCCGGGCAACTGAGTTTACTCGATATTTTTTGTGATTTTTCGAAAAATAGAATTAGTTCAAAATCACGCACTATTGTAAATCATTATATATATAACTGTATAGCTGCACTAGAATTTTGTTTCATAAATTTCGGAAGTTATAAACAAAAATGTCAGTTTTTTTTTACAAATATCAGAACGGGTAAGACCGTAACTGTATTATTATTATTGCATGAAGACTTTAAAATGGAAATTCTAAATACCCCGCCTTAGAAAAGATGACGAAATGTATTATGAAATATAATTTTGAATGTTAGTTTATTATTTAAAGCGACAAAACGATATTAGCACCTTAAATGTATATGTATATATACATTTTGGAAAAAAATCCATTCGTTCAATTTTTTCAGTGAAAACCGTGTCATAATTAAGTTTCAATTCGTTTAAAACCATAAAATGTTTAGAGTGTATTAGTAAACGAAAGTTGGATATTTTCTTTTACGACCTGGTTGAAAGAAAAGTAAAATAAAAAGAAATTATGAACCTATCATTTATATATTTCAATATAAATTACAAAAAAAAAAAAAATTAGAACGTTATGGATTGCTGAACCAAAAGTGTAAATCAAAAGGATCAGCAACACTGAAAATAAGCGATAAGCGGGGACATAAGAAAAACGAAACGTTTTATATATTTTTTCTTCTTTTTTTATTGCCAATTTGTACATAGCACCTAGTAGGCTATAAACAAATGTTCGAAAGGAGACTCGTGTACGTGGAGCACACCTATTTGTGTGTTCTGCCTTATTTTTTTTTGTGTGTAGAGTGTATATATATATATATATATACATATAGATAGATAGATATACATATGACCTAAAAGTTTTTGCGTACCGTGAAAAATGAGTTTAATCGATATAAACGGTAACTACTTATGGTGCAAAATAATTTGAATAAATTTGTAAAAAGAAAAAAAATCAAGACAAATACAGAGAAAGAAAGCATGCGAGTGAAAATGAACAGTATGTTAAATAGTCAAATATATTAGTATACATCGTAAATGCTGTATGATTGGGTGCCGGAATGTATCGGAGGGGTAAATAAAGTCGTTCAGAAGGCTGCAGCTGTTCCATCCGCTCGGTGTATGCATTTGCAGAGTTGCCTCGCCTGCAGACTATAGTCAGCGATTACAAAACTTTGTGCAACCGAAATTTTTTATCATACATCTTCAATTTTCCAATCGGTCCATGTAGTTATCTTTCATTATAATGTATTAAAGTCAACTGTTCATCGCCATCATAGAGCAGCTGTATGCGTGTTTTTTCAAGTGCGTAATTATTCGTATATATATATATTAAAAAAATGTGTATAATAATATTTATATATATATATATAAATTTGTATAATAATATTTTAAACAGTAGAATTTATTTCTTCTAATCTATTATATATCTTCTTTCTTGTAATTCTGAATATTTTGATTGATGGTCAACTAGAAAAACCATAACGCTCTACGCAGCGTCTTCTCATCTGATACTTCGTAGGTTTCTACACTGGTATCCTCTATTGTCTGGGTGATGAATCTTCGTCATGGTCTTTCTCTTTTTATCTTGCGATTTATTGGTGCCTCCATTATTGTTGCCGGATATCCATTATTTCTTAATATATATGTTGTCCAACCATGTATCTTATCTTTTAGTATGTTCAATAAACATATTTTTTGATTTATGTTTTCGAGTACCGGCGTATTTCTTATTCTGTCTGTACGTTTAATTTGTTATATAACACCCTATTTAGAACGTTTCTAGTTGTTTTTGTCGTTCTTTATTTATGGTACAGGCTGCTTCTGGCAAGGGTTTTTCACTTTCCAGGATTACGTCGACAAATCTACATGATTTTATGTTCATTTTGCCTACCTTAATTCATATATATATATATATATATATATATATATATATATATATATATATATATATATATATATATATATAAATTAAAAAGCAGGGGTAATTGACTACACCCTTTCCGACTTTTACTTCTGCTTCAGAGTTTCTATCTGTGATTATTAATTGTTGCAGTTTTGTATAGCTCTTTTATTATTCTACTATTTTTATGATCAATGTTTATTTTTGTTAAAGTTTAGTCCAAAACATTCGAATTGCATTGCTTTCTCTATATCTATCATTGCAATATCATATGTGTATGTGCGCGTGTTGGGCGTGTATTATTGTTTAAAATTTATAATTATTACACTATTTTCCAGCAACACTTCTTCGGAACGGGAAAATATTACGAAGGCATAAATAAAACTAAACAAAACCGGTAATTAAGTAAAAGAAATACGCATTCACTTAATCCAGCATCGCTGTTATAGATAGTCGCCGTACTCATGCAAAACTAATGCACAACGATAAAACAAATGCACACGATTACGCATTGATGCGCTGTTAATATAAAACCGGTACTAATGGTGGTAACCTGACTCCGGGTTTTATCGTCGCTACACAATCTGTGTGTGTGTGTGTATTTGTGAATAAATAATCATTACACCGTTCTAATATATCTATCTTATATTATGTATACACAAGATTTAGTGATTTCTTTTTCGAAAAAATAACGTAGTTGCGAACATAAATTGATTAATAAAATTTTTAACAAAGCTTTACTGTAGTTATCCTATCTTCAGCTTATAAAATAAAAATTCAATAATGAACACGAGAATAACAATAACGACAAAAATAATCTAATCTGTATATATAATAAATTACCTAAGCCCAATTATTATAATATAATATAATAATAATAAAAAAAATATATATAATAAATATTAATTAACAATTTTTTACTTTCTATCCACACTAATTTATTTCAATCGTACCTTTTTTATTGTTAAATTTCTGAAATAATTGTTTCTTATTTACTCCTTAATATTTATATATGTATATATATATATATATATATATATATATATATATATATATATGTGTGTATGTATATATATATCAACCGGTGTATCAGTCCTCGGACTGGTTCACTCTTAATGTAGCTCTTGATATTCGCTCCTTTCTTGATTGTATCAATTAGTGTCTGTTTAGGTTTTCCTTTTAGTCTGCACATTTTCTTCCATAGTATCTTTCAATGCCCTATCTATTTAATTCTTGTTTTTCTAATTGTTTTCAAGAGTAACATTTCGTCTTGTACTAGGTTAAAAACTTTATCTTTTGGATTTTATAAATCTACAATATTTTTAGTATGCATCACGTTTCAAAAACATCAATTTTTTGTAAATCAGTGTTTTGTTTAAAAATCATAGTCCCGTCGCGTATAATGCTAATGCCCATATATATACGACGTGGCAATACGTTTTCGCGTAATCCTATAGATAGCGTGTTCTGCGTTATTACACGTTTCTGTTCACTTGCCGAATGTGTTCCTGCCAATAAATACCGCTACACTTTTACTGCATTAACAATGGCACACTATTAGCAACTAGCGCGTGATAATGTTCCTAGTCGGATTGGCAAATACTAATCTAGAGAAAATAGGCAAGTCTCCAGCGCCTTAAAACTGAAACTCTCGGCTAGTGGAGTGAAAATGATGCAGAAGGCAGTATCTTCCCAATTATTATCATGACTAAAAATTCAAATGAAATGGCCGTTAGTCCGGGCACTCCTTCAGTGAGGAGACAATGCTAAGAATACCACCATTCCCAGGCAGTGATAATCTCTACAAAATAAAGATGATGAATAAGAATGCTACATGGAACAACTGCAACATCTATCAAGTAGGTTAACTATATAATGTTAACGCTGAAAGGAAAAAATTAAACGATTATTATTATTCAGGTGCGAACGACGTAAACTATAATGCAAGTGTCGGTATTATAATAGACAAGAGTACTGTCAACGAAGTATTGGAATACGTTTCTGAATCTATAAGTGTAATGCGAATAAGACTACAAATTAATTATCGTTCGATCGCTATAATTTAAGTTTACGCACCTACGACAGGTAAAGCTCAAGATGAAATAGAGACCTGTATGATCAATTTAATACCTTCATTAAACTAACAAAACAGGACGAGACTAGAATAATATCAATGGATTGGAATGCAAAAATTGGTCAGGGACAACAGGATGAAATAACTGAAAATTTGAACTTGATAATCAGAATGCCAGTGCAGACAGGCTAGTACGGTTCTGTACAGAGCAGGAAATGTTACTAACAAACACTTTATTCCAAGCTCGAAGACTATACACTTGGGTATCACTATCAGGTTCAATTGGAAACCAATATTTACTTTGTACTAAAAAATTAAATTAAATTCGAGTAAATAAAATACCGAATAATTAGTCTTTTTTTTTGTAGAAATTACTATATATACAAAATCATAAACCAATTTTAATGACGATAAACTAACCTGAGGTTCTTAACACTATTGACGACGATAATGATATTATATATATAAAATATATATATGACTTATATATTACTATTATTAAATTTAACCGATTTTCGACACACTGAGTGTTTACTTCCGAGATATATATATACACATCCGTTATGTATTGGCACCGATAAATTCAAACTGAATTAATAATTTCTGTTTATAAGAATGATACTTCTTGAAGTTTTTGTGGATACCTAGTAGTCATTGTGGCATTTCCATGAACGACAGAGTTGACATTTTGACGAAAAGTGCTATTAATTGTGGAGATCGTTTTCTATATATTCCCTCAAGGCGACCTATATTTCATGATTAGGATTTTTAAAACCGACTGACTTGAAAGTATAGATAATTCTTCAATCAAAGGTGAAAACTTATAGGATTGTTCAAACTGAAATTTCTCATGTAGCCTTGTTCAATCATCTTCCCTCTCTGTTATTCCGATCATAACTCTCCGCAGATTTGTCACTGTCATATGTAGGCTACATTTTGGTCATTCTAGAGTAGCTTTAAACTTCAATCCTGTAAATCCCCCTTGTGTTAATTGTACCAATCATAGTAGCGTTAATTTTAGTGAAGATATTAATCATTTATTTTTTTGCTGTGGGTGGTTCGAACATATATGGATTTGCTTGATAAGTTATTCTCTCTTGGTGCCCTCCTTACTGTATCCTCTCCTCGTTATATTTGGATTTTGGGGTTTTAATAGTATTATTTAAATTTATTAGTATTAACGATATATTTAACAGTTGGTTTTTGTTTTGGGATTAAATTTCCTTTTCCTCTTTTTATATTTTACGTTTCTCTTGATTTTCCTCTCTGTTATATTAATTTTTAAAGTTTTTTCCCTCGTCCTTTAGTTTAATGTAACTCGTTTGTTTATATTTATGCGGGATTTACTTTTGTTCTTTCCGTGGTCGAATGGTATGTACAGCCAGGTCATTTAGAAAACAAAACGGAACATTTTTCTTAAAACTATATAGTAGGGCAGTATATTAAACGGTAATAAAATATAACCGCGCATATTCGGTTATACAGGAAAAAACAAATGAAAAGTGAAAACTATGAAAAATTATATTTTGAAAGTAATCCAGAGTCGCCTTGTATAAAATGTTGTAATTTCGTATTAAAATTTTGCATAAAAATTTCAGAACAGACCGTTTTTTACGTATCGAAATTAACTATGACGAAGTTAGTAGGCGCGTTTGAACGCTGTACAAGACGATTCGTTTATGTAATTATATCTTTAAAATATATATATACGGCACGTTACCGTCCGTTTAAAAATCGAATTAAAAATTAAATTATTAAATAAATCGATAAATTAACGGATCGTGTAAGTCGAAGTATAATTATTATAAATACTTACCGGTGACTTAGAATCCCTCAGCGTCAAAGATGGTTTTCGGATATGGTATTAGTTAAAAATGAAAACTCGGAAAATACACACACTGTCGCAAGCGAATCGCAAAAAGAAAAAACAAGAAAAATAATTAAAATTTTTTTAAAAATTTCAAAAAACACACAAAAAGAAAGCGCGTACTAGAACTACGTCTACGATAATTTAAATTTTTCTTCTTCAAAGCGAAAGGTCAACGGCCGCGCGAACGAATTATAAGCGATTAGATAATCGAAAATTTATCGATAAAGTCGAATTTTTAAACGAGTTAAATTTAAAATTTATATCGAGAGTTTTTGAATTTAAATCTTTATTCGATTTTAGAAATAGGCTAATACACGCCGTCGTCTCGTCAACTTTAGAACTAAATTAAACATCGTTATCATCATCATATTGTGGGGGAGCCGGGAACCTCCACGATCGGACAGCAATACGGAGAAAAGCTTATAAATTTTGCGACGCTGACAAATCCTGCCACCACCGAGAACCTAACGGAGCAAAGAAAGGGTCTATATTTCAAGACCACCGGTCTTAACACGGTGATCTCGAATGTCTGACAAAAGAAAAGTCTGTACTCCTATCATCACTTTATGGAGTGCAACTTGTAATGACGATGTGCTTAAACTGATTAATGCATGGATATCTGATATATAGAAATAGCGTCTCGGGTCCGATAACTAACTTTCATCTTCATTATAGTGCTTGTATCCGTCATCGAACGTCGGCCAACATGCTGGCAGTCCTAGGTCGGTTTAAAACTGCTCCAAAACAAACTTATCACCTATTCACACCAATTCGACGAATTCTATAAGGAGGTTATCTTTTTCCCCCTCGTGGTGATAACTCTTCCCGTAATTTTTCCTCGAATTAATTGTAACGCTGTGGGTGTTGTATTACATGACCAAAATACTCCAGTTCAGGATACTATTTTACTACAACTTCCTGGCATTTATTAGTTTCTTCTTACTCCATCTGTCCACTTTATACGACATATTACAACGACATTTTAAAGGCATCCAGTTTTTTTTGCTTCATCGATTTTGTGATTACCCAGCTTTCGGAACTGGTAGAATGGGAGAAAAATTAAAAATGGTGTCTTGTCTTTCTATCTTCGGATAAATTCTACTTTACCAACGAGACGAAGTAGAATTGTTTGGAGTAGACTAGTGGCGATGTCGTCGTTAGTCTTCAACCGACGTTTAACGCATCCGTAGCCTCCCTTATGCAGTATGATAGTACCGACTGATAAAATGACTTCCGAGAATTTAAAGATCATCGCTAGTAATTCGGCTAAACGGAACGGCTGAAATTGCGTAAATAAGTCTGATGATAATACTCTTCTAAATACGCAGAGGTACCGACTATCGATCGGGTATCGCGATAAGATTATCGCTGAAAATTTGCAACGACTAGTGCGTCTGAGAAATAGCTCGCCCATGATTACAAAAACGACTTTATTATTTGTATTTTTTCCGCATGCGCTTAACAGACTAAATGTGCATACACCCAACCAACAACAATAGTGAGCGTACTGTCCGAGAGCTAAAAAAAACACACACAAAAAAAACGGTTCCATGTCAACCGTACGGAAGTACGACCCGTTTTTATATAAGCGGGACGGTCAAATGTAGCACAATTAAAAGATGATCGTTTATGGCAATTAGAAACGTCAGGAATATCTACGTTGAACTAAAGGGAAATCCAAATCGAAGATGGTACAATAAAATTACAGAGCCTGCTTGGACAACGTCGGTATTATTAAACCGTCGACATATAGCCTATACCGGCTGTGAAGATTATTGTTAATGATAATGAACAAATTCGTTTATATTTAACGAAAAATGTCGAAATAAACTTACTCGTGGTATGAAAAGTAGTAATCTTACACACCGATCATAGATTATTATAATTGTAGGCTGGATTATAGATCACCGCGTTATTTCTTATTTTCTGAGAATTGTCGAAAATTAACTTTTACATGATTAAATATGCTTACTGAGATGCGGGGACAATTATTATATTTCGTAAATAATGATTTTAAATTAAATTACACGTTTTTTGCGTTTTTTTTTTTTAAATTATACGTACATTTACAAACATGAAATAGAGCCTCTCCATTATGGGCGGTAGTGTTGATTAGAATTTGCAACTTTTTCCGTTATAGCGGTAGTGTCGGTTAACTTATTATAGTTATCGTTTTATTTAAAAATGATTTTAGTAAAATAATAAGCAAAATCGTATTTTTAAATAAGTTTTTTATAATAATATATTTCTAAAAATGCGGAAATTTACGTTACCGCTCTCTATCGAAAGTAAGATACGTTTGCATAGATAGCGGCAATGTCGAAATTTCCGGTTAAGATTCAGTTTTTCAAAATTTTGATTTTCTTCAAAAATTTTAGTTACCGCATTACAAATTTCACTCTGTTCATTTCTATCAAAATGTGATTTTTGAGAGAAAAATACCTTTTCCAATTCTTCGTAATTGTATTATACACAACATAAGAACAAAGACTAAATTCTCCGAATGATTATGTAATATTCTATCAGACGGTGTATCTAATAAGGGAAATATTTTGTACGATTAGAGGTGATATTTAGAAAAAAATTGACATTGTTTACTTAACAATCTGGTTTTTGGTATTATTATATTCTTACATTTAATAGTTCTTTTTTGTTCCTAAAAATCGAAAATAAAAACAAAAAAAAGATTCAATTTCTTCAGTATGACACTTTCATATTAAATTTAATAATAATCATATATATATATATATATATATATATATATATATATATATATATATATATATATAATCACCAAAAAGCAAGCCAACGAAATAATAAAATAATTCTAAGCTTCGTGCGTCGAAATACCATGCAGTGATAGTGGTGGTGCAAAGTTACTCATTGTATTTGATGTTTTATTTCGGAAAGGTCGACAGGTCAGCTAATTGAGAACGTTCTTCTTCATTCCTAAATTTTTCGATTGGGGGGTCAACAACCCGGTAAATTTTTGCATCTTTCATTATTTGGGCGAAGTATTTTTACCTCCTGATCTTTCTGTTATTTCTTATAATATGTCCTATCCAACTGCATCTTCTTTCGTTTATAAATTTCCCTAAACAGCGTTTTTCGCAGATGGTCTTAAACGCATCTATATTTTTTGTTTTGGCTGTCCATATAACTTTTTATATTTTTCGACAACGCTGCATTTCGAACGCTTCTAATTATTTACATCTGTTCATAACTCAAGTTAAGCACACTCCAAACGTAAATATTTATTAACTTTTCCGTTATTTACATTTTTAGACATTAATAATTTCTTTTTTATAAATGCAGTTTTCGCCTATTTGACCTTATTTCTCGATCACTTCTCGCATCTTCTCTTATTATTGAACCCAGATATGTATACTTTTTTACATTTTTTTTCATTTTCTAATTTTATATTTATTTTTTTATTATTTTCCATTGTGTTGCATTTCATTACTACTGTTTTCTTCTTATTTATTGTCATGTTTATATATATATATATATGCAATCTGGCTGATGTAGCCAATAAGCAAGTGGGATGTGAGTTATGAGAGATGGGAAATGTCCGAACTACCTCTCCAATCATTTAAACCCGTCGGAAGAAGATCTATGCGATAGTTTAATCTGCGAGGTTCATTGACATGATTTAATAAATCTATTACCAGCTTCTAAACCTGTCCAAGTAATCTTTACTGCAATCTCGAACTACTTCGTGCACATTTGGTATAGTTACTTGAGCGAGTTTCCGTTGTGATGGAGGTCAACCGTATGATAGCGTTAAATATTGTTGTTAACAGTACTATACCCTTTCGCGGTAGGTCTTTCCAGTGAATTACATCATACCCTGGAGCTTTGTGCATTGATAAATTACCCATAATCACTCTCTTAATCTGGGACGGAGAAAGTGGTTTTATTGGAGAGTTATTTGGAGGGAGGGTAGTTAAGTCGAATTCAATTTGATTATAGAAAAACTCCGATCCGTTATCGTGTGGATGTGGTTTAAACACATCTTTTAGATGTAACCTAAAAACTTCTGTCTTTTCAAAATCGCTACGTGTCCATTCACCATTATGTTTCCGCAGGGGTGGAAAACACTTTCTGTGGTCTCTTAAGAGCTTTAGTGCCCTTCCACAATGAATGATCGTCATTTTTAGTGCCCACGTTGAAAAGAATTGATCTTAAAGTGTTATTTTTATGCATTTTCAGTAATGCGCTTAATTCTTTGGAAGATCACCTTTGTGAGCCGGGTGCCTTGATATCTGCCACAACTTTCTAATTTTTCTTATTGATTTTTTCTGATTTACTTGATTTCTTCATTTGTAATGTCGAAACATCATTTGACTCTTCATCGGATCACTCTCCTATAATACTAGAAACAAGTCAGTTAGTAATAATTTAGAAAACAAACTTTAAATTTTACAATAATAAAATTGACCGGTACTCCTACATATACGCTGGATTGAAGAGAATCTTGATCTCAAAATTCCATTAAAAACAGGCGACGATGTTGATAAAGCGATTGAATATTTTTAATCATACATCGCAAAAAGCGGCGTGGTTAAGTACCTCAAAGGAGACTGCAACTCGCGATATTAACTACCCACTCATTATTGTTATATAGCGTTTTAGAATCAAGTGTTAGCTTTATCAGTGCATCCGACGGGTTTGTTTTTACTTTCTGCGATTATGTAATCTGAAAATCTAAACGATTTCATTATTCCCTTTATGTTAATTACTTCTTTATTAATTTATTCACATTTTTAGAACGTCTGCTCTCTATATATATTCTTGTTAAAGTTTGATCTCTAATAGTCGCGTTTATCGAATGCTTTTTCTAAATCGATCATTGCAATGTATACTGGTTTGTTACTTTCAACTGTTTTTCATTCACCGTGCGTAGTCCTAGTACAGCTTCTCTTGTTCCTATTCCTGTTCTAAAACCATGTTGCTCTTCATTTAATTCGTTCTCTATTTCATGTTTTATTCTGTCTAATACTATTTTCGTTACCATTTTCGAGCAATGTGACAGTACCAGCCGATGTTTTTCACACTTTACGTCATTCCTTTTTTGGTATCATTATTAGTTTGTTTTTCTTAAAATCAGCCGGTATTTCCGCGTTTCGTTCATATCCGGTATTAATTTATAAATACGCCTCCTGACGCTTTTATCAGCTCGCTGCAGATATTATCGTATCCCGATGCTTTATGAGTTTTAGTACCTTTCAGGTCCTTCTCAAATTCGCCTCCTGTTATACGTAGACACCTATATTATTATCTTCTTTTGTATTGTTTCATTTATGATAGTTTTTCGTTGAAATACTTTAGCGCTATTCGTTTCATTGCATAACTTTTCTGCATATCTGTTCCATCTTCCAGTTATTTCTACGTCACCTATCTGTAGTTTTCTCTATTTTTCATTCTCGATATCATTTGTTATATGTTTGAAGTCTCTGAAGTATGCTTCGACTGGTATGTATGCATTTTCTATATTGTTCTTTTTTAAAATTCTTAAAATAAATCGATTTCGTTCGATTTTTAGTAGTCTGTAAATGAGTATCGATTTAAATTGTTAAAAAATGCGATTGTAATCTTTTCAATACAAATGTGACGTTCGTCGCGAACATTCGTCTTCTCTCCTCCGGTGGTTATCTTTAGGAAAATTAACGTATATCGTTTGGAAATTTAATTATTAGAAGGCTAATAATTTATGTCGAAAATTTTCCGCGAATTGGAGAAAATTTTTAAAATTAAGGTAAAAAAAAAGACCTTTTTAACAAAGTTGCAGATAGCTTACTAAATGTATATAGACGGAATAATTAAATACGCATGCAATAATTCCACAAAATATGAAATCAAATCATTCCATGAAAGTATTTACATTCCGGTAGAAATAAGGAAATTAATTAAGGAAACGAGAACAGCCAGAAAGAAATGGCAACGCTGTTGCTATCCATCGTTAAAGAAAAAATTTAACGAATCACAAAAAAACAAATTAAAAATAAAAATTAACGATTACAAAAATAAAACGGTTAACCATTTATTTAGAGTCAATCAATGATGACAATAAATTGTTATGGACCACAACAAAAAAACTATTACTATCGTCAGAGGAACCATATAATATTAAATTGAAAAACAGTTGGATTAAAACGGAGAAGGAAAAGGCGCGGGCATTCGCTGAACATCTCTATACGGCTTTCACCCCTTATCCTGACTGCAACATCATACAAATTTTATACAAGAATCAATAGCGATAGCGCGTCCATCTGATCGGGCCACCAAATATTTCACACCTAAAGAGGTATTTCAATACATCCTTCAAGCACCATTACATAAGAGTCCTGGTTTAGATTAAATTACTGGAGATGTAATTATTTATCTACCACAAAAGGCGGCTATCCTCTTGTATTACATTTTTAACGCAATACTAAGAATGCGCTACTTTCCCACGGCATAGAAAGAATCTATAATAATTATGATCCATAAAAAAAAGGAAAACCACAAACAGATGTTTCGTCATATCGACCAATTAGTTTACTTTCTTCATTATCGAAGATCCTAGAAAAGCTGATTCTTAGTCGTATTGATATGATAATAAAAAGTGCCGATGCGTTGCCGAATCACCAGTTTTGTTTTCGTACCAACCATTCTTCAATTCAACAATGCCGCCGATTAGTCGATGCAATTTTAACTTTGGAAAAAGGAGAGGTATATGCTGCGCAGCCTTTCTCGATGTCACTTATGCATTCAACAAAGTATGGCACGCTGGACTGCTATATAAACTACGCAAAATTTTAAGCGAGGATATCTACCTATTGCTTAAATCGTACCTATTAGATCGTTCGTTCGTTGTCAAAATAAAGGACTCATTCTCAGAAGCATACTTCTGTGCCTCGAGGCAGTCTATTAGGACCATTATTATATTCTATCTACACTGCTGACATACCAACTTCAACCTTAACTTTATTAGCTACATTCGCAGATGATATTGCAATACTCGCGTCAAACACGAATGCCGTATGTGCTAATACTGCGGTTCAAAAACATCTCGACCGTTTGGAAGAGTGGGCCCGTCTTTGGCGCATCACCTTTAATCCAGTTAAATGCCAGCACATCAGGTTTACAAACATATTTATAACTCGTCCTAACCTAATATTTCATAAGACTGAAATTCCGCAAGTCAAATCTGTTAGATATGTTGGTATACATATGGATAAACGACTAACCTGGTACGTTCATGTAAATAATGTAAGAAAATCGATTGCAACTCGTGCCGGACTGTTATCGCCGTTGCTTGGACGAAAGTCGATTGTTAATCTCGCGACAAAAAGACAGATATATCAGTCAGTTCTTGCTCCTGTGTGGAGATATGGCATAGAAGTATATGGTGCGACCATGTCAAAAACCAACTTACATAAGATACAACAGCAGTCAAAGATATTGCGCACTATTGCATCGGCACCATACTACGTACCGAACTATGTACTACACAACGACTTAAATATTCCGTATGTGAACGATGTCTACGTGAAGCAGTACACAAAGTTCTTCGAAAAATTGCAGACCAATGTCAATCCCTTAGTACGTAGAATGTTTACCGTTGAACATCCAGTCAACTATAGTAGAAGACTAAAAAGAAGAAAATGGTGTCGCGATGCTCTTCCGATCACCTAAGCAGTCAGATGGTTCGCTGTGATGTTGCACCGTAAGCTGAAATAAGAACCCTTCTTATCGTGATGAAAATCTAGCCTTCCATTGGGCCAGCTAGATTATTTTTTTTTTCTCTTTTAGTCTTGAGAAATGTCGTTTGTGGCTAATCTTAATCGGTACGACAGAAAAAAATAACAACTTGTAGGATCTAGGAGAGAAAACGAACCAGATAGTTCAATGATTAGGATCGATTGATTGATCATGCACGAGGCTGAGTAATCGCGTAATCAAGATTAAACTATCCGGCATCATCATCATCGTCACATATAGGTTTTAATCATCACCAAGAAGACAGAGAGTGGCACCACACTCTGTATAATATCATATGCGTGCGCGTCTATAGTTAGTATGCTAGATCATATTTGTATGCAAAAATAACGCGCGATTGGTTAGTATGCTCGAGATGGATAAATGCCATAACGACGATGATGACGCTAATGCAAATCTCTAATGTACTAAAATGTTAGCGTTCCTCACCTATTAATAGCGATCTTAAATAAATACTTACAAATTGAAACGGTTCCATGCGGTTAATTTAAATCATAAGGGAGGGGGAAATCGAGTGCTAGATCGAGGAAACGGTGTCGACGATAAATAATCAGCGCGAAATCATGCAACGTAAAACTAAGCAAAACGAACGTTCGTATTATTTAATAGCGGCTTTTATTAACCTGAGGAACGGAAGATATATACTGCGAACAATTGTGATTCGGCTGTTGTTGATTGCCGGTTGGCTGTTGCTGTTGCTGTTGCAGTATATTTTGATTCGTCGACGATTGGTAAGCATACGGTTGTTGCGATTGAAGACCGGACGACGATAATAGTTTTTCTTGTTGTTGTAACAGCGATACTAACGACGCTATATGATCCAGTAATTCTTTATTATGGACCAATAATTGATGCGTTCTCGCCTGCAAAATAATATATACAAAGCGCAATGGATAAAGCGTAATAACCCAGCCGGCCCAGCGAAAGCCCGTGTATAATCGTCATAAAGCGATAGATATAACAATTATTAAAAAAAAAATACACGTATGTACATACATATGCACATATACGCATATACATATGCATATGGAGTAGTGATTTCTTATTAAATATTTATACAATTAAACCTAATTTAAGTGATGAATTATATAAATACTGACGAAAATATACATTTATCTTATAAAATTCGAATTCGGAGAATTAACCGTTAAAACTGAAAGTGATCGTTCAGTATGGTGAATAACTCCACGGAAAATGATTCCGCCATGCTGTCCTACACAGAAAATAATGTGCATATAAAGATTAATTCTATGCCTTTAATATAAACGGTAAATTTTGAATTTATATATATATATATATAAAAATATATAAATAAAACATCAGTAGCGGCTTTTACATAAAGGTTGCATGGTTGCACAACCATCAGAAATATTCACATAAAAATTGATGTAATAAAATGGTTCACTAACAGTTTTATAGAGATTGAACAAAATAAGTTAATTCTTAATTATATTTCACCTTGAATATATTATAAAAAGTAAAAAAATAAAGTCCCTTTGAAATGTCCGTTACAACGTTTGATGGTTGCGCGCTCGATGTAATCTGAGGAAGACATTGGAGATTCATATAGAGCATTGTATAGAAATTTTGCGTCTAATACTGCTATGTGTGTAAAGTTTACATGGGGATACTAGTGATTGCAATCGTTGAAGTACACACAATTGACGTGGCAGAACAGGTTTTTATCGTTATGTTGTTCATTCTCCTTTCAATTTCTGTTGTGTTTACATTTCCGCATGTGAATTGTCCATTGCCTCTCTTCAGATTATGTTGTTTGTATTATTACTGGCCGATGTCAATAAACAGAATTTTTTCTTTTTCTTTGCTGAAGCTTCGTTATTTATAACTCCAATATATATATATATAGGTAGATAGATAGATTTAACGTACATTTAATTGTATGAGTATCGTCAAAATTTTAAATTTTTGTTTCGACTATTACTACATAGTCACATATATGTATGTATACACACAGATTTCATATTGATTATGTAAATAACACCAAAAATGTAAATATTATATTTTTCTATTAACAAATTATTAATACAAATACATGCGTATATTTAATCAAATAGTTTTATATATATATATATATATATATATATATATATATATATATATATATATCCAGATCATTCACCATGATTTGAACATTTCTTATGTGTGCGAGGTTATTAAGCAATATGCACAGAGCCATGCTGTGAGGCTGGAAAATCATCGAAATAGCCTTGCATTAGGACTGTTGGATACAGCTGGCGATATGAGACGCTTAAGACGGAGAAAACCCCTGAACCTAATCTGAGGTCGTGGTTGCCGCGTGTGTACCAGTGGGTACTATAATGCTCTGCTCCCAAATACTGCTAAATGATCTTTTTTTGGTTAGTTTTCAGTAATAAATAAGAGAAAACAATTTTTCGCCGCTTTAAGTTATACACGATTCACGCCACTCCACTTCTTGATCTATTTAAGATGCGCCATAAAGTAAAATTTAAATCGTTTTCTGCCGAAAGAATTTCCCTTACATTACTGGCGTTTTGAATTCTTCAAGTTTTTAGTCTTTCTTCTCGGTTGTTCCCAGAAAACTACGTCTCGATTTTGATCTTTCGTGTTAACGAGTTTTGTATAGTTATGTAGTGGGCGACGTTCATTGTTTGTTATTTTCCATCGTTCATTCTTTTGCCACTACACTGCGTCTAATGCCAGATGGTGCAATACCATTGTATTCGTACAACTTGTGTATGAGTTGTTGCTTTTAAGCAGCCTCTGTAATTATTCTACATTTTCCGTTCAGTGCAACATTTACTTTCTCGCGTATACTCTCTTGTTAAGTGCAAAGTGTTAGTGCTGATATTCGTAGTAGGTATGGTTTTCGCTCCCCATTTATTGTTTTTTAATTTCCGAATGATACTACTCCTAATTGTTATTTTCATTTTTGTTGCTTCACAATGTCTTCTAAGTGTTAATACTCAAGTGACAATGAAAATAGATAATTTTAACCTTCACATTTTACTATATTATTGTCGGAGAATTCTATTTCACTTTTGTATCCGTCGAAGTATGGTGTTTAGGTTTGTCTGTAAGACGACAACGGGCCTATTAGCATCTTTGTCAGATGAAATTAACATTGTGTCATCTACAAATGTTGTTAGTTGTATCATCAGTTGGTAAGTCAGCGATGTAGATAGAACAGGTGTCACTTAATATACTGCCCTGCGGCACACCAGTGTATATAGTGTATATTTCCGAGTAGTAATCATCATCACATTTGACTTGAAATAGCCTGTCCGTTAGATAGGATTGCGGTAATTGATAATATTTTTCGGAGAAAATCTTTTCAATTTTATATAACAGACCTTTAGGCCATATTTTGGAAATATCTTACATAATAAATATTTTAAAAACAGTTTTTTTTTTTTTTTTTTTTTTAAATAATAAATATTAAAGAAACGTCAAATTTCGACTTTTATTGTTTGCATTCATTTTCCGAAATAAAGTATACAAAATATAAATTAGTCCGTACGAGATGTATTTCGGGTAATCCTTGCAATGTTCTTAAAAAAATTAAACATTTCCTTTATTCTTTCGTCTAATCTGATTAAAAACTAAATATCCCACATCGTAATAGACGCGTCAGTTAGAGCGCTTTGTAAAAAAATAAAAAAGTCAATAACTTATAATTTAAACTTATATATTATTATATGTACCTGAGCTTCTAATCTCGCCGTAGTCTCGGCCGCTAGTTGATCTCGTAATAAATGCGCTTGAGCCACCGCAGCTTGAGTCTGCTGCGTTTGTTGTTCGAGTTGTTCACGAAGAAGTTGTAATTCGTGATGCGTGCTCAACAAGGAACCGGCTGGCGGCATGTAATTATCATTCGATACATTTTTAAACGGTTCCGTCAAAGGAGAAGCGTACATTTCGCCTCCGTTCTGCGAAAACAAATAGACGCCGAGTTTTATTCTTGACATATATTTTCGCGATTTGTATAATTAAAAAAAAAAAAACAATTTATTAAGTTAAGGACTATTTCGTTAAATGTTTACGTATTAAAACGGAAGTTGTTCGAACACCACCGAGCGTCATGAATGAAGTCGAAGTAAATCATAATTCTACATGTGTACTATCGCTTACCTAATATGAAAAATACGTTAGTAACAACTTTGTTAGAAGACAATGGATTAAGAAATTATACCGAAAGTACAACAGAAAACCCGGGAATGTTGTGGCTTGCGATGGATTAATCTTGATAGCGATGGTAATATATGTAATGGATCAGTTAAAATGACTAAATTTTATAACTTAAATGACCTCGGCGCTTTTTCATTATTAAGCCATTTTCATGTGGACAAAAATAAGAATTGTAAAAAATAACTGGAATAAAATGAAATATAATACTCGATCTAGAGAGACAATATTACACTAACTGCTTTAATTAAATATTAAACTCTGTTAATAAACTAGCCTGATGATTAATGTGGTGAACACAACACATTCGATAAATCAGTATGTATATTATGTACATAACCGTATATAACAAATAATCCACGCTCTATAACCTTGGAATAGCTGAAAAAATGTGGAAGAAATCCTGTAATAAAAATATAGATACAAAAATAATTATTTAGGTTCTACTAACTAAATGTAAAAAGTAATACCTATGAAATAATAAAAAAATATTCAATAAATATAACTCGGATTTAGCAATAACACGTTCTTGAAATCGACTACTAACAACAAAATAGGAGATATACTAAGAAATTCGGAAATACATAAATTAAATTGCCGAAAAACATACATCAGAGAAACAAGCAGACAATTCACAATAAGATGTAAGGAATATTAAATTTACACGAAATCATTAATGTTAACCGAAATTAAGGAAAAACATAGGAAACGGGAATAGTGGAAACAATAAAAGAAACAGATAAAAATAATTTATTAAATTCAACGACAAATTTTGACGAATAATTAGTTTTAATAAGTATATTTTATAAATTTAATTATCTTTATACTAGACATAGCGTACGGATCGTTATGACTGTTTGTTGCGATTCTGTATCGATTATTATTATTGTTTATCACATTCACCCGCAGGTTATATTTTAACAGCTCAATGTTTAATCATAGCGATTAGTATAATATTATTTATCTATAGATTAAGTATTTTCTTATATTTTATTTTTATTTCAGTTTTTTTTTTTTTTAATTTTTGTTCATTTGAAAATAGTTTAGTACCCGAAAAGCTTTGTGGTCTCTTAGTTTATAAAATTTACAGATTTTACTAATTTTTTCATTGTTTATAATTCAAAATCGTTACATTCCACTCCAGTTCGAAAAACAGATAAGTCGACACAAATTATACAAATATGTAAGTATATTTCTCGAAACTTAGATTATTATTATAACAATTTAAGAATAAAAAGGCACTTACCATCGAGGATCTTTTAAAATTATTGTTGTTATTGTCCACACAGTTGTTATTGTTGCCGATGTTAACAGGAATTAATGGGGGCGGCGGAATAATGTCTAATTTAGTAGGTCTTTGTAGCGTGTTTTTCGACGATAATTGTTCGTCCGATGTTCCGGAATGATCGTGAAGAGCTAAAGTTTCTGTGCTAGTTGGTCCCGAGATTAAATCTGTAACGATAATTAAATAACGTAAAGTTCACCTTGTATTATACATATAAACACACATACAAATATATATATATATATATATGAAACATTTGGTTGTTAGATGATCGTAGTTCAAACCTCGATCGATGTAGTGACTAAATAACTCTTTTTAATCAGTATTACTTGGAAAAAACAAAAGCTAACAGTATAATGCAAGTCCATCTCTATCACACTGTAATGGTAATAACTCTCTGTAGTTTTATCTCGTTGAATTTATTACATCGTGTATTTTACAGATACCCTCTGCACTAATTAATTAACTACTCGTTCATTGATCTTAACATCCGAGTTTATCTAAACAGAATATACATTAAATAATAATCTTACTATTTTTCATATAGCAATTTTTTCGTTTTATTAAAATATTTATTTTTTATTTTTATTTTGACGTTTGATTTTCACTTTATTTTTGTTGTTTATTTTAAAAAAAATCGCTACATTTCAAACTTATCAAAAGGTAGAAAATTGCGCAAGTACTTTTTACATAGTTGTAATGAGGCGTATATTTGTATTTGGTCGATTTACGTCTATAAAAATTTCTGATAGAAAAAATTTTGGTTATGTAACATGGAACTTGATTCCTTTTGTTTGGGCTCGCAGACGGTAGCTGAATTTTTATTTCTTTACCCGATTTACATAATTTTTTTTTTTTTTAAATCGATTCGACGGTCTTCTATGTTTTTGGATTTTCACTTATGCTCGAAATTCGAATAACGTAATGCCGAATTTGACTTTTGACATATTCGGGTTACGCCGATAAAAATAATACACGTATGTATGTATGTGTTATTGGTGCAATTTAATTAGAACAGAACGGAACTAAATGAAGGTGTGCGAATAAATTACGCTAAGTATGTATTTTATTAGGTAACGCCTAACGGACGAACATGTACACGGAAATATGCACTATAGCAGATGTTCTTACTGTTTCGCACGCACACAGTGCTATTCGTATTCTCTGGAAAACATCCAAATTAAATCATATGCTATATAGAAGAGATAATAATAATAATGAAAAAGTTCAACATATATATTCGGTGGCAAATGGAGCGAGAGGTACATATATATATATATATATATATATGTAATAAGAAAATAAGGAAACTTGTAACATTTTCCAGATAATAAGTCACGAAATATCGGGTATAAAGACGTTTAATAATATGGCGCTTGGAATTTTTGTTTATAATAAATCTACTACCACGATGATCGAACCCCTAAAAAAAAATTGGCTTTTAATTCGTTTCTTTCTCTGTGTGGAAGAAATTGGGCTTAATCGACTCCTCTATACATACACATGCATATATATATATATATATATATATATATATATATATATATATATATATATATGCATGTATAAAATATGCATATAATTAAAACGATTTATTTACTTTTACTCCTTTTCTTTCTGCTTCTGACGTTTTCTCGTTCTATCTTTTCTGCGGCGATCCCTTTGATCTTTGGTTACAGCTTAACATCGTTCATTAACCCCACCTTCAAACCTTTCTTATCGTGTTTATTATAATTTTGTCGTTTGTAATTGGAAAAAGTGATAAACATAACCGTTTTGCTAGAACCTCTGTGGTGTATAATTAATCGATTTTTAAACAACGAAATAATCAAAGTTCCTTTAATCTTTTGAATTAACGTAATTTTTGGCATTTATTAAAATGTTTAACTTTTTCTCTTTTTTTTATAACTTTCGCGTAATGGGATCTATATCCGTCTCGTGTCTATCTAGCTGCTGAATTTGCGGTATGACCGAAGCTAGATTCATCATCGTCCTGCGTTATTACGTGGTAGATGGCCTGGTGTTGTGCACTTCCGATACTGTAAAGGACAGAAATTAGTAGCGTTTAACCAATGCGAAATACTTTTTCGGTTCGGCCGTGTCCGTATATTTCTGGGTAGATCAAAACTAGATAGTCTAGGGTGGCCAATTAGTTTACAACCGTTAGGGTTATCGTTATCCCACTCCCGTTGTCTTACATTCCTTATAATAAAGTCGAACGACCACGCACAATAACAGCGAATAAAAATGATACACTTAACATCCGAATAATCAGATTAAAATGTATCCTGGTTTTGTTTGAAATGTATATATATATATCATCATCATCATCGCCGTCGTATTGTTCATTGCCGAGCGTACGTTTATTTTTACGTACGAAATGAGCCAGCATTCGGGGTACTATTTATATGCGACGCAGATGCGCGTGCATATGATGTTATACGGAGTGAGGTGCCACTGCCTTCTCCGTGATAATTAAGAATTAAATAATGATAAAAACTTTCTATATCGTGTGTTGGTTTATTGACAGTCGAGCACTCTCTCTCTCTCTCTATATATATATATATATATAAAGGCAGAGAGAGAGAGAAAACTGATAACGCGAATATAAGAACACAAATTCGAGATATGCAGACAACACAGTTTTATTGTTTATTACAGAAGCACAAAGGACACAGTTGTTGTAAACAGTAGAAACAGTCAGCGAGAAGAAATCTGTACACCAACTAAATAGGGAAAACTGCTTCATGATGGTGATAGATGGAACAAAAAAATTATGCTCGTGGTTTAATCTAAACCGGGTATAAAGCGTAAGTATATACATCGGGACACTATGCGACGACGAACAGCAATGGCAATACTAACAAATACTAGACTAACGAAAATATGGAAAGATAGGATTATTCGAAACCGAGTGAAATTATATTTGTTAAAAATAATAGTATTTCCTACGTTGATAAATTGATCAGAATTACGAACGTTAAAGAAATCAACTCGATGTAGACTAGAAAAATATGACAGCACCCCGAAGGGGATTTCGAGGATATAGTAGGACAAATATAGAACGGATCTTACAGAAGCTAAATATAGTACACAGCCCGACGAAAGATAATTGCCTACGCTCTATAGAAGAATTCAAACAATTAATATAATGCGTGCTGATAACATCGAAAAGATTATTATACGCGGAAAGATACAAGGAAAATGGCAGATAGCCCGGCCATCTATGCAATTTATCAACCGGCTTAAAAAGATAACTGGTGTACGACTATTCAAGGATTGTAGCAAAATGAATCACGACGGTCAAGGATGATCGTACAAATGAATTATAATGATTTTGTGTATATATATATATATATATATGTACGTACACAAACATTTTATGCGATATATTTAACGTTAGTTATCGGTTGTATACGCTGTTGTATATTAGTTTATTAATCTAGCACACATTGTAAATTGCTAAACTATAATTCAGTAATATTTTATTAATCTTTAATTTTTTTTTTAAATATTTCCCGTAATGTTTAAGTATAAGATTATGTATAATGTAAAATAATTTTTCTGATTTTATTTATTGCCAAGGAAAATTTTGTGTATTACAGCGGGGTTTTCGCCGAATCTGGAAGTTAGCGTGTACAAAAAATAAATAAAAATAATAATAAATATGAAAAATTAAAAGGTAATAGTCGACGAAAACAAATATCGTATTAGAGGACGTAATTAGAAAACGGAAAAAAAATCTATCGGTATTTTATGAGAGGATCGGCATATCAGTTTTTCCAACAACAACGATGGGAGTGATAGAGAGTAAAATAGGACCTAAAAGAAAGATTTCAGACTCCAAAATGTTAAGATGTGGACTGTAGTCACAAGAGTAGGAGAATTATTCCAAGTAATTTCGCGGAATATTATGAAAACTAGAGGAACAAAGAAAAAGAATATATATATATATATATATATATATATATATATAATAGCAGGTTTTTTTATTATCACTCAATATTAATAAATTATACTTTTACGTCTCCCTGGTATGAACATTTTGAATACAGTCTGATGGTATCATAGTATCTATTTCATATGAAATAATAAATACATGATTATTTATATATATATATATATATATATATATATATATATGTATGTGTGTGTGTGTGTGACCAGTAAGATAAAATTATAAAGGAATTAAATTCTTAATGTCTATAAGATAAAAATCATCTCGAGGAGAGACCATTTCCTGTTTATTACGAATTATTCTTAATTCGAATCAACAACTTTTCGGATAATTTGATTAAGACGAATATACACAGTAGTCCTACAAAATAAACAAACGTGTTTTTATTATAACGTCATAGTTAAATTAAAAAATAAACCTTATACGTCGCTAGAAGGGATATAAAACACATTTATTTTTCTATCAGACAACAGTCATATACAGTTCGCAGACTTTACATTACTTGTATATATATATATATATATATATATATATATATATATATGTCTTTGTATAGGTGTTATGATTCGGCAGCTACTATATTTATTTGGAAGTATGTACATTCTATAGAAACTGTAATCGAATTAATTTTGATCAGAGAAAAAAAACTAATTGAATAAATAAAAAACGTACGACTAATCGCAAATAAGATGATGAGACTATATACTCATGTTATAACGATGACGTTGATCAAAATAAAAATTCGCCGCAAGGCCGTGTGATTCTGTAATACTGGCCACGGTCCAATCTTTCTGACGTCAGAATAGAAAGTAGTCTAATCAGTATGTATATATATATATGTATGTGCATGTGTGCGCGTGCCTGTAAGGTAATTTTGCGTTTTTATGTTAGTCAGAACTGTAGCATTTTAATAAACGTGCGTATGTTAAAATAGGACGTTTGAATTATAATTTTTTTGGGCGAGGGGGTATAAAAACACTATATACATATATACATATGTATATATATTTGTATGTATGGATACATATATAATGTATATATAATTGTATACGTATTGTGCGAACGATGATCGAGATGTGTGTTTAATGAGAGATACGGGACAAGAAATTTATATGTTAAATTTTATTTACTTTCTAAAATTTAATAATACACAATAAATTTAAAAAAAAAAAATGGTACTCAACAACTAAGAGTATAGTGTATAACTACGAATGAGTTCACGATATTTTGAGCCGCTTAGATTTTTCTGTGTCAAAAATACTCTCGTCATAAGCCTTCGCAGTAGGCGTTATGCATAGATATCTATGTCATAATATATATATATATATCTTGTATGAACAGCTATAACGGTCAGCATTATTTAAAAAGTTCTCTTATTTATTATTTTACCAAAAACAAGTTGTAGTTTTTTGTTTCGACGTTTTGTCATCTTGTTTTTATTTATTTATTTTATATTTTTTTTTAATTTAAGTCCGTGCGTAAAATTGTCCATTAACGCCGAGTAATTTCGAAATGAACAACAAATTTTCAACAAAAATACGTTTGCTAATTATCGCTATAATCGCGCGCGGTACGTTTTTACCGAGCGTTGCCGCGTCAAGTTGAATTATTGTTGGACAACTAATAATAAAATAGAACACATTAAAATTCTGTGCCGCGACTTTGAAAATTCGCTATAAAACTGTAAAGAAATTTTTGTTTACAAAATTTCTTCCTTTGCTGAGGTCTTTGACATCGAACGAAAAGAAAATTTCCCGACTACTTATAATAATAATAATAAACAACGTTTGGTTATTGTTGTGTCATATTCGTTTGGTCGATGAAAGTTAACCCGGATTCCATTAAATCTTGTTCGGCGGACACTTTCTTCAACCGGTTGTATATCACTATATATATATATATATATATATATATATATATATATATATATATATATCAAATTTCTTTCTGTTCATATTTCAACGAAAAATCAAATCAAAAATAACGAGATAATGTAAGTTTTAGTTTTAAATGCAAAATATTCCTGAAATTTTTTATGAAAAAAAAAGCTTGAAAATTGTTTGCGCTAGCACCCAACCGCTGAAATTATATCGATTACGTTAATATTTATGAAAGTAAATTTTTCATCCCCATTGCTTGCAATTCTTCAAAAACCTTCTTAATAATAGTTTGCATTTTTACCTACCACCGAAATTACATGGACTGTCTGGATATTTATGAAGGTAAACATCTCTATTGTTTGCAATTTTTTAAAAGACTATTTGGAACTAGTTTGCGTCTTCACCTAGCATCCAACTGATGAAATTATATCGAGTACGTTAATATTTATGAATATAAATTTTGTTCTCCATCGTTTGCAATTCTTCAAAAGGCTTCTTAAAAATAGTTTGTGTCTTTACCTAGTACCCAGCCCGCTGAAATTAGATAGATTTTAATATTCACGAAAGTGTAAACTATCATTACTTGCAAGTTTCACCGTTAATTCGCTAGTCGATACTACGCCTAGTCTTTACGTTAATAGAATTTATACGGAATAGAACCGGAAACATTTAGTGTTTAAAAAATTTCGAAATAATAGTCATCGTGCGGGGGGGGGTCGACTCACTCAGACGTCTGATGGAGTAGCGATGGCGGTTAAAATAGATTGTTTATAAATATCCTTTTTATTAAGTGACGAAGAATGCGAAGACGAAGAATCATACAGTTCAATTCATTCAGTTATTACAAGAAACATAAAAGGATTTAAAGATCACACAGAAGGTGTTTAAATAAAAATAACATAAAATTATTATATAGCAGGTCGAGAGGTCGATAATGGTTTTCCTATAATTTAATAGCTTTTGGCGACCTTCCATTTCATACGTATATATATATATACATATATATATATATACATATATATACATACATATATATACATACATATATATACATACATATTTCAACTCATACTATATATCTCGAATACATGATAGTTTTGATTGTGTATATATAAAAAATGAACTAGAACTCACAGTATGAATACTTATCCCAAAGATACTCTAATTTCATTTTATTGCCCGTTCAGCGGTTAATATACGACTTTTCACCTACTTACTTTCTTTTATAACCTATCATCAACCGACTCGATCTTTTTTTAACATTCACGCACATTTAGACATGATTAGTCAGTACATTAAAGATGTATCATTTATACTTTTATTATTAGTATTATTATTATTATTATTATTACGTGCTCAAGGAATAGAGATGAAAGATTACTGTCATAAATATTAACGGAATCGGTATAATTTCAGTCACCGGGTGCTAGTTAAATGCAGAAACTGTTTTCAAGAAGCCTATTAAATAATTTTCGTCATTTC
Source organism: Coronaproctus castanopsis (assembly GCA_032883995.1). Taxonomy (NCBI): domain Eukaryota; kingdom Metazoa; phylum Arthropoda; class Insecta; order Hemiptera; family Monophlebidae; genus Coronaproctus; species Coronaproctus castanopsis. Next base: position 104,725,886 of record CM065052.1, on the reverse strand, counting down.
AAGAATATTTTACATTTAAATCGACGGTATTTTTTGATTTCTTTACGTTTTGATTTGCAATGAAATATGGATAGATGGTGATATAAACAATGAATGTGTATCGATCGTTTGACTACTTTGACCTTATAGCTGTTGATGTTTGCTTCATTTTTCTGTGCGCCCATTGTCCTCGCTATACCTTTTTCTTAATTTGATCGCGATATATTCGTTTTAACATTATACTTGTATTCGAAATCTTTCATTTGAACCTTTCCAAGTGTATCGCCGACTCTTCAACAGAATAAGCCGTGAACTATTACTATATATAAATAAGCAGTGTAAAAGCAATTTTTTCACTCGTCGAAAACGATTTTAATCGACCAGACTTTACGTATGGTCTGACCAGATATGCTGCCTTGGTGTCATTTTAGATTTTCTAAGCATATAGAATTATTCAAGACAAACAAAGCAATCTATTCTATCTATTCCATTTTAACCGTAAATCTCATTTAAATATTAATGATAAACCAATAATCTACAAGTCAATCATTAGGTCTATTTTAACATATTTTTGTCCACTTTTGTTCTTCAATTTCAAACGCTAGTTTTAGTAGACTGCAATTAATCAAAAATCGATGTCTTATTCTTAGTGCTTCTCCCCGTATATATTAAAACTTCATATATGCACAGTGCTCCGCAGGTACCATATGTAAAATTCCTCAAACTATCCAAAAAGTTTTTTATCAGTTGTCACCGTAATAATTTACTGCCGGCGATAGGAAATTACGATTCCAACCCACTAAGTATTGGATATACTAAGTATGACACATTAAACATAACTTATTATTCTCGTAACGTTTCAACTTGTTTCTTTTCCAGTACTTGTGTAAATTACGTTAAATATTTTATACCTTATATATTTATTATTTATGAAATTTATATAATTAGAATTTTTACTTTCACGAATGGAGAGGGCATTACATTTAGTCAATGTTATTATAAATTTTTTTAAATACAATCTTAAATATATGCATTTTTACATTTTTTTAAAAATATTTTCAGGAATTTTGATTACGGAAGATGAGCGCGATGACAATTAAATAATTTCTAGAATAACAACGGCCAGAAGAAACAAACAAATAAACAAATATTTATTTACAATTCGTTGATATGAATTTAGATAAGTCGAACGAATTTATAATCGACAGGCGTTTGTAAATGTGTGAAAAAAAGTTTAGAGAACAACGATATAGACTGAAAAATAAGAAAACGAATATTACGTTTAGTCTATTCAACGGTGGAAAATAAGTGAAAAGCGTGAAAGAAAAATTAATGATGCCGTTGAAATGTGAGCATATAGAGATGCTTATTAAGAATTTCGTCAACGGATAAGTTGTTGACCAGTCGGAAAATATCAAGTATGCATTACATCCGGAGGTGTTGGCAATTAATGGATGACGTAAGAAGAGGAAAAAATAAATATATCGCACTTAAAAACCGACAAGAAACACCTTTCAAAATAAGACCCGCATATATATATATATATATATATATATATATATATATATATATATATATATATATGTTGATGTATTGGAGAGTAGTGATTTATGAATTTAACAAAACAAAATAAAATTGAAGATAATCACTAAAAAATTTTTTTATTACACGAATACGAAGCTTTTCGACTATTAGGTCATTTTCAAGCTTTTGTTAAAAATTTTTACAAATAAACTAAAGATATTACTAAAAAAAACTTTATAAATATCGATACATTGAATAGCCAGATATAAAAAAAAAAAAATTTTTTACAATAATATGTAGTTATAAAACCGATTTTAAAATTAATTCTTCATCAAAATTAATCATATTATTTAATAAATTATTACTACTTCTATGTTTTATAATTTGTAATTTTTCTAATAATTTTCTTTTTTTAAATTTATATTCTATGTGTAAAATTTTTATATTATCTGAAATGTTTTCTATAAAATGTTTTTCTTCTCTACAGTGCTTACCATAAAGTGACTTGTCATCATTTTCATTTTTGTATGAATTAAAGTGTTCTCTTAGTCTATAATTTATTTGACGACCTGTTTCACCTATATAAAACTTATTACATGTTGAGCAATTTATTCTATATGCTCCAGATTTTTGTAATACCATATAATCTTCTATTTTATTGTTGCAAATTGATTTAAATAATGTTTTATTATTATTTATTGCTATCATAATATTGTACTTTTTAAATATTTTTAAAAATTTGTATGTGTATTTTCCTATATATTTAATTGATCCTAAATATTTATCTTTTTCTTTTTTATGTTGTAAAGAACTATTATTTGGTTTGTTCCATAATTGATCTACTATATTCGGATTGTATTTATTTGCTATGGCAATTTGTTTAATAATATTCTTTTCTTTATTAAGTTTGTCTTTGTTGCAGTTTAAAATAATTTTGGCTCTATTACAATAATTTCTTAAACTAGCTACTTTATGTGATTTTGCATGAAAAGAATCGTTCGGAATTATTACATCAGTTAGTGTTTGTTTTCTGTATATATCAATATCTAATATATTATTGTTTATATTAATACTTAAGTCTAAAAAATTTATATTTTTATTACCTATTTCTACTGTAAATTTAATGTTTTTATTAAAGTTGTTTAATTCTATTATAAATTTATTTAATTCATAAGTTTCTAACTTGTTATTCCAAATAATTAAAATATCATCTACATATCTTCCCCAAAATTTAATATTATTTTTAAATATATTATTTTCTTGAGATATTATGTTCTCTAGTTTATTCATATATATTTCTGCTAAAATAGGTGATAAAGGTGAACCCATCATTAATCCTTCTTCTTGTTTGTAGTATTTATCATTAAATTTAAAATAGTTTTGATTTAATACAATTTTTAATAAATTTAAAAATTGATTTTTAAACCTACAGTTATACATTTTATTATCTTCTATATATCTTATTACTTCATCTATTGGTATATTGTTATATATATTAACTATATCTAGTGATATAAGAATATCATTATTACTAATTTTTATTACTTTCAACTTATCAATTAATTCTACATTATTTTTAATATTAAATTGTGTTTCAAATTCATAATTATCCTGTAAAAATTTCTTAATTATTTTAGAAACTTTATAAAATGGTGCATTTATACAATTAACTAATGGTCTTATTGGATTGTTAATTTTGTGTAGTTTAATTAAACCTGAAAGAACTGGTGCTTTTGGATTCATTTCTATGAAATTGAAGTTCTTGAAATAATTATTTAAGGTATCATTTGTTGTATTGCTTTCTTCTGTAGTACTTCCAATAATTGTTTTTATTTCTTTTTTGATGTGTTCATTAAATCTATTGGTTGGATTCTTAATTTTCTTGAATTTATTGTTATCAATGAATGTTTTCATTTTTTTCCAAATAATCATTTTTCTTTATTACTACTATAGTATTACCTTTATCTGCTTTACTAAGCATTAAATTATTGTGCTTCAGTTTTTCTTTCAATTTACTTAAGGCTTGATTTGTATTTTTTTGTTGATTTTTCTTATTGCTATTTTGTTTCATTTGTATTAAAATATTGCTAACTTCTATCCTTAAATTATTTTGGACATTTGGATTAACTTTTTGAATAATATTTTCACAATCTACTGCCATCTTTTCCATATCATCTTGTTTGAATATATTGATACTATTTCTGTCTATATATTTTAAGCCTTTATTAAGAATATTTGAATCATCTTTTGTTAAACTTATATTTGATAAATTAACTACTCGGTCATGGAACTTGTGAAACTGGTGTATGTTTTGAGGACATTGTTTATTAATTAAATTCTTGAGTTTCTTGTTAACAATATCACTGTGTTCTTTTGTTTTTCGTTTAATGTATTTGTTAGCTAAATTTGATGTTACAAAATTTATTATTTCATCTGTATAATAACTTATAATATCTTCTCTTAAACTGTCTTTCATTTTATTAAATAACTTAAGAATTTTATGTAAATTATTTATCTCAGCTTTAATCCAGTATAATTCCGCTTTATGTTTTATGCTTTGTGGAATTTTATTCTTATTTTTAATAATAACTTTAGCATAATTTGGTATAATATTGTAACTTAAACATTTATGGTTAAACCAAATCTTTGTTCTAGTTTTATTAATTTTAACACATATTTTTAAATATTTAAATATTTTGTTAATGTCATAATTTGTTACATTATATATATTTACTAAAATATTATAAATCTCCCGACCTGGTTCAGGTTCCATTAATAGTCGAAGAGCTTCGTATTCGTGTAATAAAAAAATTTTTTAGTGATTATCTTCAATTTTATTTTGTTTTGTTAAATATATATATATGTGTGTGTGTGTCTTCTTCCATTTATATAAAAAAATAATAAATATAGAGTAGCCTGCGAAACTAGCTTTGGGTTATACCGGTAGTGATTATTAATATCTATGATTAATCTTAAATAATTCCACGATAAATATAGGAAATTGTTCTAATAGAATAATTTGATTAGAATTAAGTGAGAAATTGATATTATACAAGTTTCTCAGGTGGTCATATTTACTAATATGTTTAGTTACACAATTACGAGACTTTCCATCACTGAAAATTTATAATTTATTCAAATAATATCAATATAGAACCATAACCAGTAAGTATATTTATTTAATATATACGCATAAGAGAGTAAACAAGCTGTAAATATAGGAAAAATTGTAGGCGTGGAAAAATACGTTAATGATAAAATATTACTGGTTGAAACAGAAGAACAATTTTAGAAAATGATGAACATAATAAATAAAGCCGGTTCGTACGGAATGAAAGTTACTCCTAGAAAAATAAAAATCATTAAATTGTCAAGAGTTAAAAAATAAGGGTGTATATATTAACATCGACGAATAAAAGATAGAAAGCGTAACTTAGATATTTAGACAGCCTAATCACTAACGATGGCAGAGAAAATCTAGAATTGGAATGACGAAACAGGCATTTAACAACCTGAATCATGCACTAAAGAATTCAAGATTAAGTTTAAAACAAAACAAAAATAATAATAAAGCGTTGTTATTCATGTTCGGTTAATACTGCAATACGCGTGCGAAACATGGACCATAAGTGCAAGCAGTGAAACTATAAAAATTTTGAAAGTGTGGTGTTACCACAGATTGCTAAAAAATTTTTGGACTGCTTGGTCACCAATAAAATGCTTTCAACCCGAATAGACGAAAGGAAAACAATATTAGTCGATAGTATTCAGAAAAAGAAACCGAAGTATATAGGTCACGAAATAAATAATAATAAAAAAAAAAAGGATAGCTTCATGATGGCGACACAAGGGAAATACTATGCAAGAAGAAGACTGGAAGTGATAACGTCGAATTTATTAAGCAAAGCATTCAAAGAAACAGCAACTGATACCATAAATCGGAATAATGTGAGTTGCACGCTATCTCTCGCCCTAAGAGTTGTAACTAGGACGACGACGACAATTTTATATATATATATATATATATATATATATATATATATATATATATAATATACAGACGTCCGAAGGATTGATGTACTTGAAATGTATTACTGGCGGCGAATGATGTGAGTACTATGAACAGCGAGGAAGACAAACGTGTAAATTCTAGAAGTTAATCCGGGTGCTATATTACGACAGATAGTTAAAAACATATATCTACTTTCTTTCGGTATATCATGCGACGGAACAATTTAGAAAAATTGGCAGCATTAGGTACGGTTGAAGATCGCAGACGAAGAGCAAGATTACCAACGCGATACGTGGACAATGTCAAAGTTATCACTGTCGCCAGTAGTACACTACAGAAAAATGTGGTTAGATGCGCCTAGCACAGATATAGATGATGATCAATTGTACGAAACAACTAAAATGAATCATATCACGATGCTCGAACCGAACCTACTTACTACTATGATGATAATATAATATCAAAAAGCATTTGATAGTACGAAAGTGTTTAAGTAATATAATATAGATGATAATATCAATATAATTAAAAATGTTTGCACTCACCAACGATATAAGTGCAACTTACTAAAAAAAAAAACCAAGTATAGTAGTGTTAAAAGGGACTCTTTGAAAAAGTTTGAATATCACTTATGAAGCTATTCATCGCAATTTTGTTAAGCATAGTCAAAAACTTACAACATTAAATTCAACAGTACGCATATATATATATATATCAACATTAAATTCAACAGTACGCATATATATATATCTTACCTTTCTTGTTTTTCTCGGGATACTCGATATCTCGCTCACTATGAATAGTTTCAGTATCCGGTTCATCTAAATCTTCGTAGCCTGGAGAATTTATGGATAACTTGTGACATACTTCAAACGCCTGTCCCACAGTTCTGACGACTCGCATCGCTTGACTCTAGTTGGTAAAATGCAAATTTGAATTAATTTTTATTAAATTACAATAAAAAATAATAAATATCACAAATATTCAGATCATATTATTGTTCCTTACAATATACGATAATAATCATGATGATCATCATAATAAAATAATAATAAAAATAGTAACTTTCCATTTTCTTCGAAATAATAACAATTTTGTGTAGTATATAGAAATATGTATATATATATATATAAAAATATGTGTGTATATATATATATATCCGTCATCAACTCCATCCGCTTTCTTCCTCTTGATTGATGGTGATGATGTATATATGGCATAAAAATTATTAACTATTAAGCAACGATCTACATTAATGAGGTGTTATTTAATCTAGTCGAAAACTCACGTTTTTAGTTAAACCTGCGTGCAGATTGCATAATATAACCTTAATACGACAAATATATGTAACGAAGTTTAATGAAAAAGAAAAAGAAAAACGTATTTTTTACATTATTAAGCATTACAAAAGAAAAACAATAATTATGACACTGCGTACCGTTTAAAATAAACTTACCGCAGTAACTATAAATATAACATGAAAAACTTAATTTTTAACAACGAATGTTTAACATATATATATATACAAAATGCAGGAAAAATAGTACATAAAAAACCTGCAATAAAAAAAACTAGACAAAGTGGACCGTCAAAAATAACGTTAATTCAGAACGTATTTAATATGTATTTAAAAAAGAATGTTATAGATAATTATTTAACAAGCTATAGTAAATTATGCTTGAGTCTGCGATGCTTATACTTAGTATATTTTGTTCTTAACTGCTTGGAATCGTAATTTCCAATCACCGTAATTAAGTCATTATCATGCGTAACACATTGTTCGAAAAAGGTAGTAGACATTTTCAATACATGATCTTTTAACAAAGGTAGTTTCAATTGCTCGTGCATTTTCATTATATTACTATAAATGGGAGTATTTCTAATGCATCTATTCTGAACCAACTGAAGCCTCTTGTAGCTAGAGTTACTAATCGAACTCCACACTGGACAGGCATACGTTAATACTGGTCTAATGAGCGATTTATATATTATTAATTTATTATTGACATTTAGGAAATATTTGCGCTTAAATAAGGGATAAATGGTACAAATTGCTCGATGTGTTTTAATTGCCGCCTAATCTAAATGCTTGTTAAAAGTCAACCTATTATCTAAAATAACTCCTAAATACTTTATTTCGTCCGACCACTCTACACTTACACCGTTAATCGTTAAGGTAGTAGGTAGAAGTGGCCTCCTACGAGTAAACAGTATTGTCTGAGTTTTGGCAGGGTCAATGGCTATCCGCCACTTAGCAAAATAATGAATTAGCCTATCTACTCCTAACTGTAATTTATTCTTTACTGCCCTTGGAATGTAAGAACTAGAAAATAATGCTGTGTCATCTGCATACGAGGCTACCTCTGTGTTATTTGTTATGGGAATATCGTATAAGTAAAAGGTGAATAGAAATGGACCGAGTACACTACCTTGAGGTACTCCTGCAAAGCATATTCTGCGAGAGGATAATACATCATTTATAAACACATAGAATGATCTATTACTTAAATAGCTTAAAATAAGCATAATTAGATATTTGGGAAATTTGCAATTAATCATTTTATATATGTTTAATGGGTGACTTTATCTAAAATAGAGAACACCTTGTCTTGTGTGAAGTAGCTTTATGTAGGTGCAACTTCTTCTTACGAACAGATCCGTGCACAATGCGAGATAGTAAATTATAAGATTAATCGCTGTAGAAAAGAGAAACTATGTAGAATTGGAAATTAATAAATCTGTATATAAATTTTAAACTGAAACTAGCACTTCGAGCACATGTTAAACATTTAATGAAATATAAATAATAAAAAAGTATATTACTGGAAACGAAACATTAGTTTAAAAAACAAATCTAAGAAAGTTAGCGAGCAAATTATTATAAACTTTGCGGATGAAATGTATTTTCAGTGGTTTCCATTACGCAAAATTGGAATAAATTAAAAATTAAATTTAGGATGAAAATACAATGTCAAAACCATCAACGTGCACACACACAAACATACATACATACATATATATATATATATATATATAAAAGAGATAAAAAAATGAAGTGGAAAGCCAATAAAGACGAAACAAGGTAAAACATCCGGACTACAAAAGAATATTTGATGATTCTCATTAAAAATATTTTATATAATAACCACAAGTACATACGTTTCGTTCGCTTTAATATTTATAAAATTTTAAAATTTTAAAATTTTCTATCAAGTAAGTGCTTTAATTTTGAGATGTAAAATTCAAATATCGTACCTTTCTTCTACGAACCTTGTAATGTAAGCCTATTGTATTTACGTACATAAAAAATATCAGCAACTCGTGGAGTAGCGATAACGCGTTAGTATTCCTGCTCGTCTAACCTAAGTTCGATATGAAATCATGAAAAAATGTGAATATATAAAGCTCTGTGTACAACAAAGAAATATCAAGAAACTATTTGCAATGGATATAGATGCCACGAATAAACTAAACCTTATTTGGCGTGATGAAGATATCATAAAGTAATTAAAAATTCATTCTTATTGCTTCCTTAATGTTCTCCATCTGTGCTTATGATTTCGAAACACGAGCAATAAATTCTACAAACCGATAATATATCGATGATTATTAAATGAAATTCTAACGTATAATGTTGGGAACGAAATGATATAATTAATACGATTCGATCATTAAGCGGATTTGGATAAAGGACTTTCGTAAAAATATGCAAATTGATTTGGATTATGCTAGGAAGAATGAACGGACGCGGAAAAAAGAGTCGGCTAATGACTCTCGTTGGATGCGACGAATATATATGGACGTGCAAGATATGAGGCTACGTTAGAACCGACATCTGTGGAGTACTTTAATTTCGAGATGATGGTCATTAAAAACATTTCAAAATATTAACGTCTCGTTAATTGTTGTTCTCGATATTGACAATATTATGAAAATTGGATTCAATCGGTAGATTAGTATGCTCGTAATTTATTTGTATGTTGGCCTCGTCTATGCAGTAATACGCATTCCGCATTGCGCGTTGTTTTTCTTATTCAAAGGTTTTTTTTTTTTAGGAAATTTGTATTTTTGTTATTTTGTTTTTTTAAATAAAAAAGAAAAAACTTTTGGATATCAACCAAATTCCGGAGCAGACCTACGAAACGTTTATCTGAACATAACTACGGCAACTAAATAATACGTCGCATGTTACCATTGTGACGGTAGAAAAAATGTAGCGACTATTATATATTCCGTTATTTATTAGGTCATAACATTGTCCAAATAATAGTCGACGTTGGCAATCTAGGAAGGAATTTATATCATAATAATAATTATTATTATTATTATAGTTCTTAACATAAATTCACTCAACCGTTATCATTGGTCATTACTAATTAATGATTACAATGACTAATTAATAACGATGTTTTTCTTATTTTAAAATGTAATTTTATTTATTGATTTTTATTTTAAATAGTTTCTTATCGAACGGAACCATCGACGTAAGTAGAATTTCCTTTAGAAAAAATAAACAATATATTTATAATACCCTCACCAAAAATTCTTATTTTCGTACACGGCGGCATCTATATATAGTATAAAGAATTCTTAAATCCGCGTTATAAAAATAGATCGCAGCAGCAGTATGGAAGAATGAAGGTGTCTATGTCTTTTGACGAAGTTCAAATTTTACAGCATACTTCTTTTAATAAAAATGCCGTTTTCTTAAAATTTCATTCTACTGATGAATTACTTAAAAAACCTTTGGACATGTTTCCACGTTTCTACCTTCGTGTTTTTTTTTTAATGTTTGTTCAGACAACATTGATCTCCGTCTTATATAAAACCGGCAATAAAGTTACTAGTAGAAATAATTAATTGTTATACATATGTATATAGCAAAGCTTTTCGTCAGTTATGCTATTATAAACAATCTAAATAATCTAAATAATAATAATCATAATAATAATCAAATCAAATTTATTTCGCTTTGCCATACAAAAGTTACAAACGATATATATATATATACATAAATGCCGACTATGCGCAAAATGCGCAAACGCCGGTTAAATAATATGAATAAACCAAAAATAAAATAAATATTACTTCCTTTCGGCCGAGTATAATTGCAATTAATACACAATAAGTAAATGTAAAATCGAAATCACTTTAGATGTATAAATACAACATCATAACAACCAATCAAATAAAACTGAAATTTTAACAATATAGTTACACGCAACTACGTATATACAAAGCTTTTGTACAAATAATTACGCGAATAATAATAATATTATTATTATTAACAATAATAAATAACGAAAATTATGTTTTAAAAAAATATACCAATTCTTAACACTAATAACCAAATTGTAGAACATCCAATTCTAAAACCGATCAATAGGTACTATTAATAACCTACAATATTAAACTATAAATACGGAAGACTAAATAAATTTCTTTCTGTGTGTAAAGTTGATTTTTTTTTTTTAATATACTGCCTTTTAAGAAGGCAGTTACACTACTGCAATCTTAACCTATAGGTTAAATAATTAGTAACTTTGATAATTTAACATGTTGTGTATGCTGATCCGGTGATCAGTTTCCGCTAATATTAACTAAATATTAATTATGAATATGAGGTTCAATAAAATTTGACTAATCTTATCATCATTTGTATATGAATTTAAATGTTCGTTAAATTAAAGTTTGAAATATCCGCCTATTCTTTCTGTAGATATTTTTTTCACAATTACTGTAATTTAATTTATAAACATCCGAATTTTGTAATATATTTTTATCTTCCAGCACATTACCTGTCGACAATAATCCCATCTTAGAACTAGACGGACTACAGGTGTGTTGTTATATTAGCATTAAGGATCTGTATGTTTTTTCCGTTACCATTATTATTAATAACTTAATTTATCATTGTTTATAATCATAATTAGATAAGTTGTTATATATATATATATATTATATATATATATTTACACATTTAACAATTGGAGAAATGTGCGATGTGCTTTAGTATAAAAATCGACTACTTTTAAATCGGATGACGTAAATCCGATTGAATTTAGTTACATTTCTACTAATATTCCCTAGTAGATTCTATTATTCGTTTATTTTAGTTCGATTGAAATGAAGTAATCACATTTCGACTGAAATATTCTATTGTGTGTTTTTTAACTTTACTTCGGATTTTAAGAGGTAAGTGATTATAATTATCGACATTAGTAGGTTAGGTTAGAACCAATTGAAATTAAATCAGATTTTGAAACGACGATTCTTAATTATATTTTAACTAGGAGTTCTATCTAACCCTGCTATCCATGAGGGAGCTGATTATCTGTTAGTTACTGTTCAACTGAAATATATTTTTTAACTTTATTTTAAGTACATTTAGTTTATTTTATATTTGTCATTCGTCATATTACTCATTATCATTTAGGGATGTTTTCATTTGCCATGCCGTGTTTACATTGTACTAATAAAGAATTAAGGAAATTCGATTAAATAAAAAACCAAATAATTAGTCGGTTTTTATAAACTGTGATACTAATTAGTCGATTATATGAAGTAGTCGGTTATCCCGATCATATATATATATATATATTGAAATATGTTTAACGCGAAAACACATATCGGTTAACACGAAATAATGAAACGGTCCCAACAAACTGCCATGCGTTTTCATACATTTTTTTTTCTCTTAACACGAAACAAAAATTGTTTAACATAAAAAGATTTCGTTCAAGATATTATACAAACTTAGAATTTTACTATCGAAAGCAATCGCTTCGAAAATATTTACTCAGCACAAGAAAATTTCTCTATCAATTTATTATATGCACTTCATGTGTTGCATTCCGCATGGAATTCAGTGACTGTAAAGTCAATTGAAGATTGCCTTCGTCATGCAAGATTGTCAAAGGTAGAAGATTCTTTGATGCCAAAGTGTATAGAAAAGGAAGATGTTAAAACTGAGCTGACATTTAATGAAATGTTTGGGAAAGTTTCTATATTATTTAACTGTTCTACAGTATCATTGGAAGAATTTGTTGCGGTAGATGATGATGATAATGTGTTGTTTACAGCCCCAATTATGACGGACAAAGAGATTTTGGAATTTGTTCAAAGCTCAAAAAATATCGTTGATATAGATTTCGACGACGAATTAGACAATCAGGTGAACAATGCAGTTCTTGTTCTTACAGCATCCGAAATGGGCAGCATTGTGAAAAGTGTGTGCAGTTATATAGGTCCACATTCGAATGGTAAAATGAATAAGAAAATATATGATATCGAAAAATTTGATGTTAAACAATATCAGATTATTTCCCAAAAAAATCAATAAATGTTTTATATTTGTTTAAAAAAAAAAAGAAAATTATATATGCTGTTAATAATATTGCTGTTTAACGATTTTTATTAAATACATCCATACATTCATATCTGTTGTTTATAAAATGTATTCTAATAAACGTGATTTTGTAGAGTATGCGTACTTTTTTTTTTAAATATCGTTTAACACGAAATTCTTTTAACAAGAAAAAAAACATTCAGTCCCCTGTACATGTTTGTATGTATATTTGTATGAGGTTGAGTTCATATTGTACCATGTATGTATATCGACACTACAGTATTATGAAAAGTGCGGTATAAAACATTCAAATTTGATTAATGAATACTGTAACGTAATTGGTATACATACGTGCGAATACTCACACACATATATATATATGTGTGTGTGTCAGTGTGTAGCATTGTATTTGTGCGCGCGTGCGTGTGTGTATATGGTCCGAACATTTTTTATGCATATATTTTTTTGTTTAGTGAAGCAACAAAATATTATGTGTCCGGCGCAAGAAATGCATTTTGACATCTGGCACAGTAGTTCACTCTGAGCTATGTTTATAATAAAATACAAATTTCAATTATCAGCCTTTCTTTGCTGGTTTTTCGTAATTATTCATTCAGTTCTTCATTTTCGTTACATAAAAATTACAATATCACTATCTCGCGTTATGTGCACGTTTATAACTGTTTAGACTGTTTCATTTAGAAAATATTCGAATTACAAACGTAGTCTATGTTTATAACATTTCTCGTTAAAAAACTGGTGTGTTTTATGTAATATTAGAGTGTTTAATGTCCTTAAACATCACGTTTTATATTACACTTGTTTATTGTGTTAACCTTTTTATTTTTTGTTTTTAAAAAAGCTTTATTATAGTCTAATTAGTTGTTGAACTTGTTCTTTTGTGAAACAGGATTTTTACATTCTTCTGTGTCGTTATCCGTATTCAGACGTCATGACGAATCACACATTTCAATAATTTTTCCCATTTCATTCGATTTTGAGCTGCTTCCATCAACTGTTTTTGTTGATAAGACCGTTATGTTTTGAATCTAATGTATAAATCGGAGGTCGTGCTCTATTTCTTTTACCTTCCATTATTCCCTATATGCCCGTCTTTTTCAAATCCATCTCGACATATCATATGACCGAAGAATCTCATTGACTTTCTTTTTATCACTCGCAATAATCCGGTTTTTCGATCTATTCCCAGGCTCCTTTAATGTTGAAGCATTAAAGGGATGCTTGGTTCACGGTATTCTGAGTATTTGTCTGTAAAATATCATTCCGAATGTTTTTCGGCATAACGTTTTGTTCAGCTCCCATGATTCTGAGCTGTGCCTTGCTATTAAGGATATTTCCGCAAGTCTCATTTTAGTTTCTAGTGTTATATAGTGATTTTCGTCAGTCAGGCTAGCGCACTTTGCCGCCAATCTAATACGACGTTTAATTTCATTTTCTATTGTCTGTAATCTGTGCTCCTAAATAGGTAACTTTTCCAATATTCGATACAAATGTTAAGGTTTTCAGGGTGTTCTTTTGTCTATCCATACTGTTTGGATATATATATTTCCCGTATCTGGGGCGGGACAGAATACTCACACGGTATCTCCAGCCAGTCGTAGAAGGCGACTAAAAGGGGAGAGTGCGTGTTCGGCGCTATATTCGATCATGCATATAAAATACCTCTGTAGTAGTGTCTGTTGGCAGCAGAAATAACGCCTATTCTAGCACAAGTATTCTGGAAGTGGTCGTATTGAAAATATTCAGACGTAAAAAACCATATTTATAAAATGGTACTGCGATGCGTTTAAAAAGCAGAAGTCCTATTTCGTTCCTAACGGTGAATATACGAAATAATACTACGGCATTGATTATACAGCGTCTTTAAATGAACAAGGTTGCGAAAAATCGCTGCAAATACGAGGGAATGGTCCAATGTTAGGTCGTTAATGAAAATCGTAAAATTAGAGAATATTAAAAACTGACATACTAGATCTGAGTGAAACAAAGTCGAGGAATATTCCACAATAAATTTCGAGTAAGTGTTTTAATAGATGTCTTCAGCGAGCAAGAGTTCCGAAAGATTGGCAATAATTTTGATTGAAATTTGAACTAAAAGAATTATAAGTATCGCGCCATCGATCGAAAGGTTACATATATGGTAAAATCAGAAATATTTTAGACTCAAAAAGACTGCTAGAAACTGATAGTGCGTATCCAAAACTTATCGCTAATTATCCGCATTGGCCAGATTGTAATAATACATAGTTAATAAGAATAAAAAAATTCATTCTAATGTCCTGAAAGAGTGTTGATTGTGATCCATACAATTGTACATTTTTACAATTACAAAACAATATCTCTGTAACCTTCGGTTTCAAAAAATTATCGTAGAGGACGAATGTTTATTACTACCATTTGCAGATTGGATTTTTTACGTTAGTCGTCTACCCAGATTTTTTTTATTCCAAAAACATATTATTTCCTTCTGCTCGCACACTGCCCATTAATAATGTATTGCCTACGTCGATCGCGTATTCTTTAAAAAAATTTCCCCTATACAACCTATCGCCAAAAAACACTATATTCTCAGCCTACGTGTATTCCAATTCTTTTTCCCATCAATGACTTCTACCATCCTCCCATATACATATATAAGAGTTTATCTCATTTTGTACTGTTCCGTTTTAAATAGTAATATTTTATAATTTAATAATTATAACCTCGTTTAATTTTACGGTTTCTGGTTGAACTCGTCGAAAGCCAAAAAGGAAATAATCATATATAAAATAATAATTACATCGGAAATAATAGCGTATGAAAATTAATAGTTTAATTTTTTTTTTTAAATATTTAATTTTTGACCATACGGACGAATACTGCGTCGTTTATAATAAAAACAGATTTACGTAAGATCGTAGTAAAAACGACTATTGGGTGAAAAAATGTAAAACATTTTTAATTAAAGAATTTTTTTGTTCTTACTTTTATACTTCAAATTTTCGACTAGCCACTAAGGGATATCGAATGGTATCTAAGAGTCAATCACCCGTATGAAAGGTACACATCCTATCGATGAGTTCTCCTATGACACTGACGCATTAAATTCGTGATCGTTGTCCTCTTCAAGCTCATGATATCTTGTTCCGTATGCAGTCGATCGTTGAAGACGTATATGTTGATCGGCAATTGCTCAAACTTTTTCATATACACAGCATGTACACAATGGATGTTGAATAGTTCGTCACATACCACGGTACTCGATATATTTAGCGTAAAAATGTATACTGTCATCTAGGTATTATATTTTATCTTTTTCGCACAGCGTCATAATTGTGTACCGTACATCTATATGCATCGTGGTTTTGTATAACGTTATGTCATAGGTCAGGGGTAACTTTTGATTTGGGTCCCATTTTAAATTTTAACTTTATTATCATCTTCTTTTTCTTTTTATCCTCGTGTTTCCCGTCTTAGTCGTCCGTCTAGATAGATTCCTAAATATTTAGTCCCTTCCCAGCGATTAGAATTAAAATTCGTTTACATTTAAGAAATATACCATTTACTGACTAATTTTTATAATTAAATTAATCGGGACGACGGAATAACATATTTACCTCCAAATTAATATCGTCCATACTACCGGAAGAAGACAATTGAAATTCGTTAGCATCTTTATCGATCTCTTCATCTTCGCAACAAATATTTTTGTAAACGCAACCTTTCGCTACGCAATTACCGCCAAAGTTATCCTGAACATGATTCTGATGATGAAGATGATGACTGTTCTGATGTTTATAACCGTTTTTCTGATTTTTATTACTTTTCTTCGAAACAGACGAAGGCGATAGTTTCGAAGCGACGCTCTCTTTCATTTGCATGTAATAGCCCATAATTTCCGGTTCGCGAAACGATAATTTCTTCCTAGGTTTGTCAACGGCAACGGTCGATGCCAATGACGACGGCGACAATAAAGAACTAGTCGGTAATTCCAAAAAATTGCCGTTACTCGTCGGAGTTGAGCAACCATTTTCGTAAATTCTCTGTTGTTGTTGCTGCTGCTGCTGCTGCTGATATTGTTGAGCAGTGGCGCTTTCCGCGTTATTGCGATTTTTTAACATTTTATTTTTAGACGCGTCATTACAGGATAACACGATAAAATTCATCAATACGAAAAATTGGACAACTTTAACAAATTTTCGAAATTTTAAATAGAAACGTAAAAAAACCCTACGAATATCAGGCTCGACTTCTTCGTTATTAGAATTATCATCAATACGAAAAATTGGACAACTTTAACAAATTTTCGAAATTTTAAATAGAAACGTAAAAAAACCCTACGAATATCAGGCTCGACTTCTTCGTTATTAGAATTACCACTCGGATTGACCGTTGCGAATAAGAATAAAAATAATAATAATCTCGTAATATCGTTAAACGATTTTTAATAGAATATTCCATTAAAATATTTCGAAAAATTGATAATCACCGGATTAAAAATATAATTCACCGCTCTCGATTGAACTTTCTATACAGACTTGCAGCACAAATACATTCTTTAACATTACGACACGCCGTTAAAACTGTGCACGCTACCGAATTCGCGCAAAGAAAACGTCCGTCTGTCCGTCTGTTGTTCGTCTGTCTTTGTGGCTGTCTATCTGCCGTTTGTACTACAGTCTCGGCTTAAAGCCAAATTGGAAACGTCGTCATTTTTTTTCACTCTATCTCCGTCTTATTTTACAAATGAGATGGCACGTAATAACAAAAAAGACACGAGACTCGAGAGATCTGTTGCTTTTCGGACGTCCGAGTCATTTAAAATTACACACCTTTAAAAATTACATCGCGAAAACAAACAATATTATTTACGTCTCTTCATCGTTCGCATAGTTGCCACCAAAGAAAGCAACCACAATGGGTTCCGTATTAAAAAAATAATAATAAAAAAAAATATAAAAAAAGTTCGCAAAAAAAAAACTAAACGGTGGTACTAGCAATTATGTATTACATATATATATATATACACGTCGTATACATGTACCCATACACATAAATATATACATGCATTACATGCATTTATTTATCTGTACTAAATAATATTACAACAAAATTTAAATTATTTATATTCACTCGGGGCGTAAGAAAACAGATTATATACTTTCATATGCCACAACCAGTATTCTAGCGTAAAAGAGAACTTGAGGTGTTGACATAGAAAATACGATAAAAAAAAAAAAAAGTCGGGTATTTCATGAGATATTCAAAATGGATAAAGAAAATGGCGAAAATTATGTCGTTATAAAAGCACGAGCATGCTCCCTTAGAAGGATCTAATGTGCTATATGATACTCACCCACCAACCTACAGGTTGAGGAGGGGAAGAAGAATATATATATATATATATATATATATATATATATATATAATATAATATGGACAATGAAACAAAGAGATCGAAACAAATTAGAAGTGCTTGAAATGTGATATTGGCAGCGTCTACAGAAAATTAGTTGGATAGAGATA
Organism: Coronaproctus castanopsis; assembly: GCA_032883995.1. Lineage (NCBI taxonomy): Eukaryota > Metazoa > Arthropoda > Insecta > Hemiptera > Monophlebidae > Coronaproctus > Coronaproctus castanopsis. Next base: position 104,707,497 of record CM065052.1, on the reverse strand, counting down.
AAATAAACAACAAACAAGCGCTAGAAAAATTAACTGAAAAAAGAAGATATCCGCAAGAGACGACTTTAGTGGCTAGGTCATGCATTACGCCAGAATCAAAATATCCCGAAGGATGTTATTGAAGGCAAGATAACGGGGACAAGGTCACGTGGAAGACCACGAGCAACATTGGTCGATATAATGCTAAAAAAGAAAGTGGAATACTGTCTTATCCGAAGTTAAAGAAGAAAACTTTTGGATGGAAGCGATTGGGTACATAGTGCGAACCAATCTACGGACTGATACACTGATGATATATATATATATATATATATATATATATATATATATATAGTACAAATTTAAATTGATATAACGATAACAAAAAACAGATCTGAAACATGATGTGTTCAATAATACGAAAAACGCTACAATTAAAACGTACCGAACAAGAAAACGACTCAATGATTCCTGTTGTCGGAATCCATCACGCCTCCACGGAGACGGATATATGTTCGGCAATTAATACTAAAATTGGCATAATCCAAAATCGGCGATAATTATAAAGAAAATTTTCGCCTTGAATTAGAAGCATACCACGATTTAATAAGGTGTTTTATACATATATACAAATAATCACGATCATCATCATTGTCGGTACTAATTTTCCGAAGACTTACTGTTTGCTTATTGAACACTTGCGGGTGTTCAGATTTCTTGTCAGAATTAGAAATGCAAACACATTTTGTCGGATAATCTTTGTTTCGATTTTCTTATTAGTCTCCTTCCAGTTGAACTACCGAAAGCTTTAACTGCTTTTCCTGATGTAGGAGATTGTCAGAAACAAATGTCGGCGGAGTTTAAATTGTCGCACGTATGTAATCCTTTCTTTTAATGCGACATCTATTTTGCACATCATTGATACCATCTACAGTAGGGACAAAGTGCTGTAAACGCTAAAAGCTAAAATTAAATACGGAAAAGTCGCACAATACACTCTATATATGTACTAAAAGATATCCTAACTCTCTATCACATATTAAATGGTAAATGTATTTCTCGACAGAAACTGGTTAAATATCTCGAAGTTACTCCGGAGTCCCGTCATAAATTTATGGGCAATCAATTGCTGCGTTCTCATCTTTCTCTTAAGCTAACAAGAAGTTAATATACACTACCATATTGTAAGACCCGCGTTAATTAACGCATATCCGGTTTTTGGTGTTGACAGTGTCTGTCCGGTACTTGCAGAAGAAAAAGAAATGTATCTGACATTTACAATAATAAAAGAAAAAAAATGTTATACAATCATTCCAAGAATAATGCCTATTCCTTAACCGATATTAAAAATATTAACTTAAAGAACGTAAGTATATACTACTTATAAATTATAAAAAATATAGAGCAAAGATTTATTGGGAAACGTTCATAGAAAAACCTACTTTCCAGCAGAAAGGAAGACCTAAGCTAGAATGTTATAGAAATTACATAAAAATATCGCATTTACATGTATAAACTAAAAGCAATATAAAATAAAAAACGAGCTTCTAAATTCATTCATCTAATAAAAAATATGTTCGACGCGACTTTTTATAGTCTTAGAGATTAGTAAATTTACCGATGGATACATTTTTAAACTTTCATGTTTGATAATGAAAACTAAGTTTGTTTCGGAATATTACGTGAAAAAAAATACGAACATCGTTTACACCGAAAAAAATCATAGACACGTATTTGGAGTTTATTAATTAATTATTTGATGATATACATCGATCAAAGAACATCCTCGTTTTCGTTTCAATTTCGTCACGTATATAGGTGGGAATTATAAAATATCACGTATGGATTTGATTCGAGCCCAACTGGCTTATTTAATATAATTCTGAAGCGCGGATTTTGTAGCCTCTGTATTTTATCGATACTAGATAATCTAGCAGAGGACCATTACAGGACAAGTATATAGTATCCGAGGCGGGATAACACTGTGATAGGGTAAGAGTTTACTTCTCATTGAAAAGAGTAGATCTTCTATTGAATATCGGAAACAAAATACGCAGTTTTGCGTTTTTATAACACATTGATTTATGTGATTTGTGAAACTTGTTTATAATCCGGTACCAGATATTTAATATTTGTTTGCCAATTCGAAGGTTTGTTTTTAACAAGAATATTGTTATTTGTGACGCGTTTGCGCCTTGTGAAGAGTATCGGTTCTGATTTACTTTCATTTATTTTTATTATTTTTATTTTACGTTCGAAACAATATCTAGAGAATAACTCAGATACTCTAGTTAATGCATTATAGTGCCGACCGTAAACGAACATCGTCATCTGCGTAGAGGTAAATGTCAACTTTGTCATAGTCTGGTATGTCGGATAGTGTACATTATAAATAATAATGGTCCCAAGATGCTTCCTTTGGGCACGCCAGCTGCGATGTATTGAGGTTTCATGACCTTTCAATTTTACATAAAATTTCCTATCGGTTACATATGATTTAATTATTAAAAAGTTATATTTAATGAGTTTATGAAGAAGTCCTAGTACTTACAAGTAAAAACTGCTGTTAATGTAAAAACGATATCGCAGATTATTACTAACTACTCGTCGATAGGCTAAAATACAGTCACGCTAAATATTCAGGGTATTTATGATCGTATTTTTAAATTATCGAAGAAATTTTACGATTTATCGTGACAATAATTTAATTCTTCGGATAATCGGAGATTACAATATGCTCGGTCTAAAAGCGTGCGTTACAACTAAATATTAAGTATCGTCGTGTTAAGCGCATATTTTTTATGCGATATACGATCAGATCTGTGTTAAACTAGTTCTTAATATATAGCGTACGATTTTTTTACGTGTTAAATTAAATTTAATATACCAGTTAATAAATGGTTTTTTCTTACTTTTAAATTGTCCTATTATTATTTTACTTGAATTGTTTTTTTAATTATTTCTTTATTCTTGTAAAGTCGTTTCAACTTTACTAATACTTGGCATATCTTCTTCTTCTTCTTCTTCGCCTATATTACACCTTCCTTAATAATTTCCATCCTCATCTATCTTGTGTTTTCCGAAGCCACCGAGTTTTCGCTGTATCGACAATATCGTCCGTTCAGCTCCTGTTTGTCTTCTTTGGCTTCGTTTCCCTCCATATAGTCTCCATACCACCAGCTCTTTTGTCTATCTCCCATCACATCGTCTACCAATATGTCCAGCCGATGACCATTTATGCTTCGCTATTCCTTCCCCCGATATCTTCGAACATTGTTTTCCCTCTGATTTTTTCTGATGTTTATTTTATTTTCGAATTCCTAGTAACGAACGTTCCATTTTTTTTTCAGTTTTCCTCATTCTATCAATTACTTGTTTTGTTAATGTCCATGTTTCTACGCCATATGCCATCACGAGCACTTATTTTTGCTTTGTTTTCTTTACCGATTTTACTTTCGAGCATACTCTTTATTCTGTGACATGCGACCCCATCCGTGTGTTATTTTTCTGAGTAGATCTGGGCTTGTTTGTGGCATATGTTTGTTTTTGTTATTTTTTTCTATAATGCTCTAAATGAACGAATAGCGTTCGTAATGTTCGTTCTTTCGGTTTCGTTATTATTTATTTCAGCGTATTCCTCCAATCTATCTATCGTAATTTCGTATTCAGGTTTTTTATCGATGATCTACATACCTGTCAGTTTATTGACTGATTAGAAGTCGCCATCTTAAAAAAAAACAACAAGAATAATAACTAAAATCCTACATAGTAATTAGATTCTAGCTTTTATCGTGTTCAAGTGGACAGCAATAGCGCGAACTAATTTTTACTTTTAATCGAAAATAACTGACGCTGATAATATAAGGCGTAACATTTTTAAAAGTCAATCTGACCTTAGACTATTCATAAATTGTTCAAATATGCTTCAGTGAGGATGATGGTCCTCGGAAAACGGAAATAAACGATTCAGTTTACGTAAAGCTATACTATCCAGGACGCTATTATTATATTCTTTTTTGCCGTTAACGACAAAATTTTTAAAATAGATTTTGGATTGGCTGTTGGCCATCGGAGTAGATAGGCAGTTAGCGATGGTGGATAATTTTCATTAAAACTTTAATAATAGTCCGCTTTTTAATGAGAAACGGGTCGCGTTGGATGCCATATCGTGCGTTTCTTAGTAGAAAAGCTTTTTGATATCGATTTATTTTTTATCTTCGTCGAGTTTACTCTGTTTTTGGGGATAGTGGTCTATATATATATATATATATATATATATATATATATATTGTGCGTATACTATATATATATAAAAGAATGTGGTAATATATATATAGGTTCAAAGAAATTCATTTTAAAGGACTTAATGGAATTTTGAGACCGCAAGGAAAGAACGAATTTTTAAAATAAATAAAAAAAAAGTTTGCAATTCAAAGCTTTCAGCTTGGTTAAAAAAAGAAAAAATTACATTTTCCTCATTTTGACTTTTTTTTAAACTAGATTATTTTTATACACCCACACAAATACACTATTATATATACATATATATATACACGTGGTTCTGTGAATGTGTGCTGTATTCTGAGTAAATACGAAATTTCCTTTAAATTTTTATATACATACATATATAGAATAGATTAAATTTAGGTAGTCTACTAATTACAAAACAGTTTGCCCATTTTGTTAACTCTTTCAGTTACTGTTTTCTTTTTCTCGTATGGCGAGTAGCCGAGTCAGCACATTACTTAATTATAATTGTAACTATTAAAAAACGAATTGTACCACCGAGCTCAAATCTTGAAAATGCTAGTTAAAACGTCTCTTCGAGATTAATATATGTACAACGGTTTGTTGCGGTTGACCACCACAATTACAGATCGCATTATTAATTAATACTTCAGATTTCTACACCTGTTCTTGAGTAGTACTTACTCGTCGTGGGAGGTCACAGACGTTTGACCACTTCATTGGATATATCTATGGGTTTTTGTTTGTTCAGCCCGTTACAAACGCATACTAAATTTTTCATTCATTAGACAAGGTTTTCTTCATACACGGATTTATGACGTCATATTGTGCGGCTGTGGTAAAGATAGCGATATAAATAAGATACAGCGCATTCGGAACAAAATGATCCGCTTAATTTTATCTCCACTCTGGTATGTATCCGATTATACTTTTACACGTAGACTGCTTTCATATCCCCTATATTAGAGATGAAATCAAACGCTATTCAATACGATATGTAGGTAGTTTGGGTAATCATGTAAACCTTTTGGACGGATAACAGCCGGAAAGTAGTGAAAAACGAACATTGACGTTTATTATAAATATTCTTGGTAAATGTTACCGGAGAACACCGATAGGTGCTGGCATGTCACCTATTGTTTTATGCAAGTTGACCGATAGACTTTGTGTGGCTAGGTGCAATTGTGCACGACGAAGCTAACTATATTTTCTAGATGCTCATTAATGTCTACGAGGAACAGATTATAAGACAGGCAAGAAATATCTATCGGCGAGGAAAAATTACAAGCACCATATTTGCAAATAATACAGTGTTATTCGCCGATACAGAGCAAAGAAATGTTTTCATACTGTAACAAAAATAAATGAGATTGGGTAAAGAGGTTGGCTTCATATTAGCCAAACTTAAATACTCAATGCTGTTGGTTTTCTCTCTCTATAGCGGGTGAGAAACTGACGATTGCCACATCGACGCGAAGTAATGCCGAATTTTCGAAATGAAGAGATATCTAGAAATTCGAAGGACCCTATAGAGATGGCTAACAAAACAGACAATTCATCGTCGGTTATTAACCATCCATTAAGAAACGCATGAAAGACTTCTTCGGTCATATAATACGAGTAGGTGAACTGGAGAAAAGGATTGAGGAATTTATTTATTAATTATTTCATACATAAAACGATGTATAACATTCGTAGCTTAGAATCGATAAAGCCTATGCAACTAAATTACAAAGTTGTCGCAATTAAATTATTAAGGCAAGATGGACCGATAACTAGGTGGATCAAAACATTCAGTTAAATTATGAATCTTATAAATGACGTTGTTCGGTAACTTGCATTATATGAGGTCACGACATCCGGATCGGACGACAAAATGAGAAGAGGATGTGTGCTAACTCATGACTACACAGAAGCCACCTTCATTTTTTTTAAATTAACATGTTTTTCCCCTCAAATCGGTGTCTTAAGACAATAAGCTAAATACGGCGAATCGGTGGAATGGGCGCTAAAGCGTGACAAATGGACGTCCTTAGTTGAAAGAACGATAACTAGAATAAAACGAGCTGCAAATAGTAAAATAAAAATCATAATTTTGGATAGGACAAATGAAAGGGATTAGAGAGAAATATAATTTGTCCCGTGTAATTTTACAACGTCACACCGAATAGGACTCAGTTCACATGCACAATATCGGCATCAGCAAAACTGTTGAATTAGAGGATGATCTCGTACTTATTATCAACTGAGATTAAAAGAGATTATATATATATATATATATATATATATATATATATATATATATATATATATATGTATGTATACACCATAATCATAATGGTGACATCTTTTTGGAAAAAGATAGCGTACAACAACTTCGAATCAAACCAAATCATATTCTTCTTTTCCTGGATGCGTCTATTATTTCCGTTAGTTGTCGTTCCCCGAATCCGGTTGTTATCATTTCCACCCTTTTTCTTCCCGCTGGCGGTTTTCCTTCAATCTTGCCTTCCATTGCAAGCAAAAATATTCCTCCTTCCCTGATCTTGTGTCCCATATGTGGCTTCTTCTTGTTTCTCAGTATATCTTCTATCAGCGTCATGTTCTTGATTCCACTTCTCTGTAATATTTCCATATTCGTTATTTGATAGCCTCCACATTTGCCGTAATGTCCACATTTCGAATGCATGTAGCCGTTTAATGCTTTCTGCATTCAATGTCTAGGTCTCTACTGCGTACTTTGCAACCGACATTACGTATCATTTATTTATTCTGATTGTAGTTTCCATTTTTAACTTTCAATAATACTGTCTGTAAATTAATAAACGACTGTTTCACCATTGCAATTCGCGCGACCTAATTTCCTTAATGTCTCGGCCGTATGTCGTGAACAGAGAACCCAAATACCTGAATCCCTTGTCTGATTCGATTGTTTCATTTCCTATCTTTATTTTAACTTCTTTATTGGATGTTCTTGTGAATTTCATTATTTTTGTTTTCCCAACGTTTATTTTCATACCCAATTTCCTATCTTCCTGATTCAACTTATTTAACATGCTCTGCATTTCACCGGTAGAATGCAAAGTCAAAACTTTGTCACCTGCATAGCTGATTACATCCTATTGAGTGTCCATTAATCTTTATACCAGAATTATTTATACTTGCATTTTTTCACAATATCTTTTGCGTGTATGTTGAAAAGTCTGGTTGAAAGCGGGCATCCTTTCATTACACTTTTCTTTATCTGGCATGTTTTAACAGAGGATGATTCGTCTTTTATTTTGACATTTCCATATTATTCCCAGTAAAGTTCTTTAATTATTCGCAGATCTTTGTTGTCGATGTTATACTGTTGTAATATTCGCATTAACTCAGTATGATGCACTCTGTCAAACGCCTTTTCATAGTCTATGAAACGTCCAATAACATCACGATCTACATTGAGCGTGCGTTGTACCACCGTTTTAAACAGAGCTATTGCGTCTCTGGTGCCTCTTTTGGCAACAAAACCGTATTGTGTTCCACTGGGTTATCTGTCCAGTTTTTGTTCAATCCTATTATTTATAATTGAGAGGAGAATCTTCATAGTGTGGCTCATCAGCGCAATTTATGTTGATTTTTTGGGCATTGGTATGAATGTTTGGGATTTGAAATCTCCTAGCAATTTTCCTTCTTCATACATTCTGTTGAGTAGCCTAAGCAGTTGCTTCTTGTAATTTTGTGTCAAATTCTACATGTAGCTTTATTTTTACTAGACTTTTTAATGATATTCTCTAGTTCCCACATTTCCATTGGACTCCTCGTTTGTTTAAGGTAATTTGTTGTAGCAGTCTTGTATCATCACTGTATAACAGTGTTACATATTTAATTCATACCTCCTCTTGATTCTCTACTCTCGCAGTACTTAACATATATATATATAATATACATATACATGTGTGTGTATGTATAAAGAATGTACAAAATGTCGACATTTTGTTTATAATTTATATGAATAGAATTCTTTTAAAGAGTTTGCGTGATAGTTTGAAGAAAAAGAAAAAAGAATTTTCCGTCAAACGAAGATAAGGAATAGGCAAAAAAAAAAGAAAATTCGATCAGCTCTATTTATATCGGCAAATTTTTTTCTCCTGTCAGTTAGGTAAATACCGAAAATTCTCGGAAGCGAGAGATGAAAGCTTACACGTTAATAACTAAAAAAAGAAAAAATTAATACTCTGAACGGGCGGTAGACAAAGATAACGACATCGTTTCTCTCTGTTCCCAACAACGTTAATCCCTCCGTTGAAAATTGTTTAACTTAGCCAGGTACTTAATGACGCAATCGGTGACGTTTTAAATGTAGACGAACAAGCCGTTTTACGCGAAAGGTGGAATTATCCTAATACTTTCGCAATAATAATTATTTCCGTCTTGTCAGACGCTCATTTTTAGCGAATATCATAAAAAAATTCTGGCTCGGCACTTTAAACCGAATCCAGAAAACGTTACTACTATTACTACTACTACTACTACTACTACTAATAATAATAATAATAAATACAATAATAAAAAAATATACAGAAATGATAGTCTGAACGTCATTTTAAACAAAGACATATATCAACTGGAAATCAGGAAAAAGATAATAATTTTTAAAAAATGAGCATGAGTAACATTGGAAATTAATAGTATATGAAACAAAGAGGGGGTAATAATCTGAAAAATAAAAGGGTGAATAACATTGGAAATTATAAGGGTGAAAAACATCAAGAATTTGAAAGATCAGCAACACAATTAGTTAAACAATAACTACATTTTATGGGCACATAAAAAAAAAACAGATGACTACCTTACCAAAGGAATTTTTGACTTAGTCGATAGCAATATGAAATGTAGGGTATCGTGGGTAGTGTAGGTCAATATATATATATTATATGGGAGTACTTGTAAAATAAACATATAAATAAATGTAGGTTTATTATTTGAACTTTTCACGGGTTTCACAAGGCTGCAGTAAGGAAAAATATGGTTGGTAGAAAAAAATAAGACACACTCGAAAAGAATGATCAGCATCACAATTATTTGTATTTATAAACAAAGCGGACTAGTTTCGCTGGGTACAGTAAAAATCTCTTATTAAATAATTAAAATACAGTCAATAAACATGAAAATACTAAAACTGATAAACGATAAAACTAATAAGTAAAAATTCCACCTTGCGATTTGAACAAAAGAACTAATCTAAATTCCGGAATTTGTTCCTCGACCATTCGGAGGGAGAAGTTTGAAAAGACTTATTTTATTTCTAGAATTTCGACTAGCGATGTGCAAAGCTGCTACTTTTGAAAAGTATATAGTTACTGCTATTGCTATTTTCAAATAGCAGGCGCGAAATTGTAGGTTGAGATTATTACTGACGGTCGAAACAGGATTTAGCAAGAACGTGTACAGCAAATTATATTTATCAATAATAATTAGATTACTAATAGCGAAAAGAATTAATATTAATAACTTTTCATATATTTCATTATTTGTACCTCGCAAACAATAATACCTATATACCTTGTTTATTATTTTTATCGTAATTTGGTTTAGTAATTATATTTTTATATTTTCAAAATGTACACCTTGTTTATATTAAAAATTTGTTTAACTTTATGAAGTTAATTTAGATGAAGAAAATTATTGAAAATTTATATATACGTATTAGATCGAATACAAATCTAGTTCAATAATCATTAATTTACTAAAGTGAAATAAATGATTAACATATATAAATAAATTCTGATTACTTTCCGAAATATCCTAATGTTTTTGCTTAAGATTAAATAAATTTATATTATAATCTACTGAAAAAAATTACAAATAAATTATCTATATATATATATATATATATATATATATATATACACATTTAAAAAATTATAAAAATCAACAATGTGCGCACGTCACGGTTAGTTTAGAGCTGTAAAAACCGTATAGCAGAAGAGTTCGCATGTTTGAAAATAGCAACGAATAGCAGCAGTTGAGCAAATAGCATTAACAGTCGAGAAAATAATAACAGTGAACTTAAAATAATTGCGAATTTCAGATGGCAGTGGCAGAATTTACAACTGACTGTATGCTGTTGTTGCTATTTGAGCAATTGCTATTACTATTACTACTCTACGCTGTTATTCATCCTAAAATCGCAGTTGTCAATTACTGTTGCCCGGTCGACGTTAGTGAGCGCATGCGCATTCAGAATATAACAACAGATATTAATTTTTCCTATCCGTGATGTTTTCAAATCGATAGTAGCTGTGCTTCTGTTTGTCAATAACTGTATTAAGTAGCATATTGCTATATGGCACAACGCATTACTAATTTCGTGTCCGACTATTCGTGGAAACGTGTAAGATTTAAAAATTCAAAGTAGAATAAGAGGAGTGTTTTCTTGGATCTTTCAGCACTTAGTCCCGCTGATAATATAGCCAATCGACTGTTTTTACAAATTAATTGCGACGCTATATAGAAAGTGATCTTACTTTATTTTTTGACGAACACAAATATTTCAACGTCGTTTGTTGTATTAGACCAAAATGTAAAAAAAAAAAAATGAAGACGAAATCAATTGTATATAAGTATAACAATACGTTAATTTTGGAATTACGCGTTGGAATTTTATTATGTCCATGTTTTAAAGAAAATATTATATCCCATACACGTAAATACTAATGCGCTAACGTAAATAATCATACACCGATAGAGTGTCTCTATTGAACGGCACTGACACCACCGTCTGGGTATATAAATTTGAAAATTTACATTTATTAGTAGGTTTACAAAATTTTCGACATACTGTTATATATATATATAATTAAAAAATACTAGAATATTATAAGGTAGAGTAGCCTGCAGAAATTGCTTACGGCTATACTAGTAACGATTATGTATATACATGTTTATATAATTTCATTTAATTTAAGCGCACTGTCAATCTTATACATCTGTCGCAGGTGAATATATTTACTGCAGTTATATATTATATGTTAAACGTTTTCTATTTCATTGCTTTCACAATTACAACGTGTACTATCATTAATAATTTTTAATTTATTTATATAATAGGTAATAGAACCATGACCAGTAAGTATCTGTGCCATGTGATAATTTACGATAATGTTTTTATTTTTAAAGCGTTCTAATACGTTAGGAAAGAACTTATATATCAATTTATCCTGTGCTAGAGTATCGTATCGTATTTTAAACTCGTTGTGAATTTGCAAATTAATTGATTTAAGAGTATCTTTGTTGATATCACAACTGTTTATTTTTTTAACATTAAAGATTAAAGATCTTTAGTAATATGAAGATCAATAGGTAAAATCCGTGCTATGGTTTGGATATCGCGATCTATGCAGTTATATACGAAGGAGTTAAATCAATTAGGAACTTCCGACAATTAGAGTTTACGTTATGTATTTGTTGTTTAGTCATATAACTATAATAGACACCTGCGCAGTATCAGTACAATGATTGCACTAACCCTTTGTAGAGTATTACCTTAGATTTATAGTCTAATCCGCACTGTTCTCCACCAAGAGACTTAAAGATATAGTAATATTTATTGACCTTATTATTTATGTATTCTATGTGCTTGTTGCATTTTAACTTATTGTCTATAATGAAACCTAAATATTTAATATGGTCAGAAGAACTGATCGTACAATTATCAATTTTAATATTATCGTATAAAATTCGGGCAAAATTTTTACCACAACCAGATACCACCATGATTTGAGATTTATTAATCTCAAACTGGAGGTTTAAAACATTTACTATTAATGATATCATTACAATTAGTAATATGAGAAGACAAAGTTAAAGTTCTACATAAATATGCATTATAAACTAAAAGTAAATCATCAGCATAGCTGTATAAACGTAGGCTTGTATAAATATTATTTAACTTAGAGTGAATATTAGAAAATAAAATATTCCACAGGACTGGTCCAAGAACCAACTCCTGAGGAACACCAAAATCATTCTTAGCAAATATAATATCCTTCTGATATGATATAATTACTGACCTATTTGTTAAGTAATCATGAATCAAGTTAATTACGTTAAAGCTGAAACCGTTGACAATTGATGTATCAATTATATATATATATATAACGAAATTGCGTGATAAATTTAAAACGTACTTACTTTTTTATTAGATTTAAATACGTAACATTTAAATACGTTTGTGGAAGAATCTCTGGCGATGTAACTAAATATTTTCATATCTTGAGAATCGTGAGATACGTAGAATATTCTGAAATCAGGTAAATCGTGCGTAACAACCTTTAATTAATATTCGACCATCTTTATCTTGCTACAAGAATTTATATATATATATGTATAATTCAACTATTACGAATAACAAAAAAGATTGAATTTAGAAAAATCCCAAAATTATTAATTTTCATAACTCTCATCTGAAGGCTTTTTTTCATCTGAGATAAACTAAAATGAAAAAAACAAATATATGAGAGAGTAATTGCGAGTGTACATGTGAGTGACTGAGGAATAAAAACGTGCGCGTGTGCGAATGAAGGAACAATATAAGATTAATATAAGACAAATTGTACATTACTAAAATAAAATATTATAAAATAAATAATTAGATTATAAGAAAAATTGTACATTTTGTACAGATTGAATTTTAGAAAAAGTGAATAAATACATATAAATCCGTCGACAAGCAACTGCTTGACGGAATGTAATAAATTTTAAGGGATGTGTGAGAGTGTAAATGTGCATGCACTGATTTTTGTTTATTTTACAAATAGACGTTAAAAAAAATGAAGTTAAGGCTGACCGGAATGATTAAATATAAACGTAACTTTGAAAACAGAATAACTAATCACTATATATTTACATTAATTAAGCAATTTCATAATTTCTCATATGTAAAGTAAGTACCTATAATTCGTATAATCGTAAATTACTAGACTGCATAGTTTTGCCGAAGATTATCGACGTAAATGATATTCTTATTGAAGTGAACATCGGTCATTTGCCAGCCACGTTATTTGTATATTCGCATTATTTTTAATAGACTACTAGCAGGATAATTTCTAACGATCTCAATGTAATTTATTATAAACAAATAGGATATGCGAATCGAATGTACACGGCTTTACCGTCTCGTTGTAATAAGGCGCATATAAGATCGAGGGTTCTGAAAATAAGTTTCTCCTCAATTTTAAACGAAGGCGAAAATAACGGGCGTGTTATATTTTATTTAGAGAATGTGGACCCGAGGTAAATGCGTAGTCCTCCTGAAACTTTATTTTTAAATTTTCTTCTCCGCGCCTAAAAGAGTTCTTCATGAAATAAAATCATATAATTATGTTATAAGGTGGAAATTCCATATTTCAATTAAGTCCGGAACGACATATAAATCGTTCCATTACAAATTCTTTCGGAATGGCAGCTTGGATGTGTACGTGTTGTGCATGGTTGTATGCACTTTAAACTTGCACACGTATGTAAATGTTTGCAGTAAAAAAAAATTGTAAATACATTGGAGAATTTTATTGCATATTGACTTGATTTTATGAAGTTTACGAGATAGCGAATATATCATATTATATATTCGTTTATTTCGCAAGACTCTGAAGAATTCGATGTTGTCGTAAAAATTATTTAATATATTCCAGTATTCCGGCTAGTAGGCGATTTAAAATAATTGAAACAAGAAAATGACACAAAATATCCGTATCTATATTTGGACAAAAGACCTATCGGTATATCTACGCCGAAAGAAGCGAAATCACGTAACCGGTCAGCTTGTAGGTAGCAAATCGAAACTTTACCCAACTAACGAGGTTCCGATCTGCCAGCAAATATATTCGAGACGTATTAATGGAACTGTAGCTTCGAAACGAATATCGACGTAATTCGATAGACGAACGAATTGACGGAATGTGTTGTATTAAAACCAGAGTGTATCGCACGCGTCTGTAGTGGAAATAATTTAATGTAAAGTCGGTGAAACTAGAATATCCGATAAACAAATTGAATGGGACGCATTATATTTAATATGACGTATTCCTCTCTCTGAGACGTTTCTTCATATTTGTTCATTTCGTCGTAATATTGACGACCCATCTCATTAACGCTAATTATACATTTAATAAAAAAATACAAATATCGAACAATTCTATAATTCGAAATATAAACGCTTTATATATTATATATTTTTCTTTTTTTCGTTATCCGTATCATTCGAATGCCGTGACCTTATGTAGTAACGCAAGTTACCAAACATCGTCACTTGTTTCGATCCTGGCCTAGATCCATAATTTGTTGTAAATACCTATTTTCGTAATTTCATCGATATAACGGGTTATACCTTTCTTCCTTTTTCCATCGATCCTTCCTTGCAGGATCATCGCTTGCACGCGTTGTGTGTCGGAAAAATCCTAGCATACGTCTTGTAATAGTTGATAACAACCGCTGCCTGACTTCAATTTTATTCTATGAGCCGTCCATGGTATCATTAGAATTTTTCGATATCCCTTCGTTTCAAAAGCGTCGAATCTTATTCTTCATCGATTTATTAATCGTCCATGTTTCAGAACCGTATGTCGCTATAGAAAAAACCAGCGTTTTCAGAAGTCACAGTTTTGTTATTTTAGTAATCTTATGATCTTTCCATATACGATCCAATCCCAAAGTTTGTCAATGCTAGCCGTCTCCTTATTTCTTCTTCTGATCGACCATTTTTGGATATGCATGCCCCCCCCCAATAGATTAATTTATCTTTAATTTCTATATTTCGTAATTGAGCCAAGGGTTGTTGTATTCTGTTTTCTTTATCAATGATCAACATTGAACACATTTCTATTGGTTCAGTTTTAGACCAGCTTAATTTTTTTTTAATTTAATTATATTTATTTAAAGACGCCCGACTGCTCGGTCATTTGCGTCTCTGGTATAGATTGCATACAAATTTTATAGTACGTTATACATTCGGTTAGTTTTAAAAGTAGACAGATTATTAATATTATTGCATACAAATTTATAGCACGCTATACATTTTGATTAGTTTTAAGAAAGTGAATAAATTATTAATATTATTATCATCATTATTTATAATAGCGTCCTGTGTAGCACTTTTGAAGCATAATTTCCGCTCTGTATCGAACTTCCGGCATTCTGTCAATATATGTCTTATTGACAGTTGACGTAGGCACTCGGTACATATTGGTGGCGCGTTCTTTTCTAAAATGTATGCGTGCGTTAATCGACTGTGTCCAATTCTTGTACGAGCCAATATTACCTCCTCCCGAAGGTTGCGGTGGTAGGATGTGTGCCATTCAGAAAGAATCGGTTTTATAGCAAACAGCTTTGTACCGTTCAAGCGCTGTTCCCATTCGGATTGCCACGCTAGCTTTATACTTTTGTACAGTTCTGTTGAGATCTATTTTAATGTTAGTTTCATATGCGATGGATTTTCATGTGTGAGACTCTGTAGTTCGATGCTAAGGTTACTACAGAGCAACTTACAATGTACACCTATCGGTCTTGGCAGACGTTTTCTTGATTTGTAAAATGCGATGTGATCTTTTGGAGAATTTATTGCTTTTTCATAGATTGCATTTTTAGTATGATGCCAGATTTTAAAAAAATATTTAAATGACAGGAACTCTCTTCGGTCGCTAAGTAAGAGTAGATCCGTTTCAGCTAGAAGACTAACTGTGGGACTAGTTCTTACAGTTCCTGTGATGAGTTTGCGTTGTTTCGATTTGGCTCTAGTTTTTTGAGCGTGGTAAAGTTTGCACTATTATATAATACGCATCTGTAGTTCATTTTTGAGAGCGCCAGGGTTTTATAAAATAGTAGTAGCGATTTTCTGTCTGCACCCAAATTTGTATGTGCCACCATCTTTAGCACGTTTAATGTTTTGTAGCATTTCGTCTGTAGGGATTGAACATAATTTAACCAAGACAGTTTTCTATCAAACGTTATTCCTAATATTTTCATTTCCACTGTAGTCTTTACGGATTTATTGTATATCGAAATATTGCAGGTGGGTGGAAGAGGTCGTTGAATTCCAAAAGGGATGGATTCTGTTTTTGCTGCCGAGGAGGTTAGTCCTTGCTTTTCAATCCATTTGGTGATTTTGTTAACTGTATGTTAAAGTATTATTTCGATATTTTTAATATTTGTACCGGATAGATAAATAATTAAGTAATCTGCAAATAGACTATATTGAACAGGCACTTTAATAATTTTGGATATTTCGTTTATACCAATAATGAACAGTGTTGAGCTAATCACAGACCCCTGTGGAGTTACATTTTCTAATGTTTTGGTATCCGAGATGATGTTATTTAGCCTTACTTGAAAAGTCCTGTTTCGTAGAAATTCATTTATAAACATTGCCATGCGACCGCTTATTTTCCATTTAGCTAAGTTTTGCATGATTTTTTACCGCCAGATTCGGACAAAGGCCTTCTGGAGATCGAATTTAATAGCTACAGTATCAGCTTCATTTCCTACCGTCTCCATTCTTGATATTAATTCAAGCATTTCTTACTCTGTACTAACGATTAATATCGCGTCATCAGCAAATCTGATATTAGTAATTTTTCTTCCTCCAATGTATATTCCTCCTTGCCAGTCATCCATTGCTTGTCCTGTAATCCAATAGAATCCCTTGTCGTACGTCATTTCTTACAATTCTTCCGACATTTTATTCTCTAGTTTAATATAGACTTTATTATTTAAGTATAATTTTTGCAGCAGATAGATTAGATGTTTCTGTGTGCTCATTTTTAGCAAAATTTACCACATTTTGGTCCACTTAACATTGTCGAAAGCTTTCTGATAGTCTAGAAAACAAAGCAGTTTCGGGGTATTATATTCATTACACTTTTCAATTATTTGTTTTATATTTAATAGCTGTTCACGTGTTACCCGATACAAACCCCGCTTGTTTTTCCGATATTTATGGCAAGAGGTAGTATTTGAGATTACACTGGATATGTATTATACAAATGATAACTATATATATATCTTTATTTATTTATTTATTTAAGAATAGATATTTATATAAATGAAGTCACAATAACCTTAATAAATACATACAGACAGAATATAAAGTTTAAACATTCTAGTAGATTATCCGTATCTCCTCTACTTACAACGCATCCAAAAGAGAAAAGCTGAAAATATACTTTTTTCGGCTTAATATTGCGATTTGTATCGTTTTTATTATTGAACCAGTTCATTGTAGTCAACTCTTATGTACTCGAATTTGGTACAGTGTACATGGGATCTGGTGAATCAATTTCGGTTTTAGATTCTCTGCGTTTATCATCGTTTGTTGAGTTCATTGTTTTAAGGTAGGATAGAAACTGTGTGAGAAAGAAATCTAGACGGATTAGTTTATTGTTCTGTCTATCCACGACTCATGTTACTATACTATACGTAGTTCTTCCAAGTTTCACGATTTCTGTACGAATTTTTGTTTTATTTCTTTTAATTTCCGTATTCTCATTAAACTTTGGATTTTTTCGGTTTTTTATCTATCGCTTCGAGCTGTAAGTCCACCGGCATAATTTCTGATAATATGACGTAGCAAGCAGTAGAGCAGGCCGTTTCATATGCAGATATTACGTTTAAGATAATTTTCCTTTGTCCTATTTTAATTATATACTTATTGTTTTTTTCACCGACCGAAATATTAGGATAATAAATCAACCGATTATTCCGTAATCGATCTGAACAACGCTGAGTAAAGAATTTTCCTGTCCAGCAAATTTTAAACCAAATATTCTATTTTACCGATACTAGTAGCGAGTAATGTGATCAACGTGTTTACTGAAATTAAGATTTTCAAGGATTTCATGAAATGAAATGAAAAAATCTTTATTATATTTTTAAACATAAACCGAAAACAATTTTCTTTCATAACTTAAAGCTAAGTGTACCTGTACATAAACCTTAGCAATTCTAAATATGTATAATTACCAAACTTATAGTACACTTTGAAATTACTTTAGAAATAGTGCAGGAAAAAATGAAAAAAAAACCTACAAAAAAGACACACCCTGAAGGTAACAAAAATTAAAAAGTCAATAAATCAAGAAAACGAAAAGCAGTGTTTTTAGACATAATTTAGCTTAAAATATTTGTACTTAACAATAGGTTAATAATTACAAAAATCTATGTTTTAATCTACGATGCTTATACTTAGTATAACGTATGCGTAAATGTTCCATATTGTAATTTCCTATTACACGTATTAGTTTATTTTGATGAGTTTTACAGTTTTCGTAAAATTTTTTTTTGAGATTTTACTAATAAACGAATGTAAAGGCATATTTAAATGATCGTGTAGATTAGAAATTTTAGTATATCGCGTTGCATTCAACGAAATTCTGCAGCAATGATTTTGAACTACTTGTAGTTTCCTGTATGTACTATCAGACACTGATGACCATACAGGGCAAGCATAGGTTAATCTAGGGCGTATAACAGCCGTATAGATTAATTTTTTGTTTACGTAACTAAGACCCGATTTTCTGTTAAATAATGGAAAAAGTGTATGCATAGATTTATGCGCTTTATCTATAGCGAAAGTAATATGGTTACTGAAAGTTAATCTGCTATCTAAGATAACTCCTAGATACCGAACCTATTTGACCCAAGGAATTCTTTTAGAATTTATTTTCCTTAAGTATTTTAAGGAGCTTATTAATTAATTTCAATTCTAACTCTATTCTACTGCCTTTAATTTCTTGTTTTCTATGTTTCTTGATTATTAGTATTGAATTTTTTTCCTCCGGATTTAAACTGAATCCAAGATTCATGAGTACGTTATTAACTAACGTTCTTAAATTTCCGATTTGTCTGAGGAATGTTCTCAGTATTATTTATTCGTGCAATTAATTAAATGTCATCCGCCTAATTTATCAGATTCATATTTTCGATAATGTCCGGTATTGTTATGTATGTTAGCCACCGTAATGTTAGAGTAGGTGCCAGAAGAGATTCTTGTGTATCATCTGCAGTGAATGTCCTTTTTGATACATCGTTTTATTATTTTTTTTCTGAAAAATAATTTTTCTGTCTATTAAAAATTTTTTATTATTTCAATTATTTAATATCGACACAAGTGTCCGATTAAGGTGTTTATCCGATTTTCACCGTGAAGAAGTGAGTATCATAAATTTTTTATTTGTGGAGTAGTGTTTCAGAAGGACAATAGAACAAAATCAGTTTACAGTATTGATATTCCACGCACGATAAATAAGATATAAAAAAAATCGTTTTATTAAAAAAAAGTAATTTATAAAAAAATTAATTAATTTATAAAAAAACGATTTATAAATAATCAATTTATAAAAAAAATTACCAAAAGAAAAAATGAAGTGGGGAAAATTCATGGGGATAATAAAAAAAACGATGTTAACAAAATAAGTGTAGATAGTTAACAAATTAAATTTAAAAAGAATTGTCAAACAATAAAAAATAAATAAATGAACAAATAATCAGTTCAATTCTAGAACAAAAATTATAAGTCTTAGGTTTTTCGAAGACGACAAAAATTAAGCACATCGATGGAGTAACGAGATTACAAACGCTGGTCACGTGTACGTACAAACGAATTACAGAACGGATATGTGAAAAGAAAAACGAACAGAACTGATATCAGAAAAAAGCGCGAATAACCGTTAGGAGCCACTAGGGCTACTATTAAAATAATTTGTAAACGTGTCACGAAAAATCGTCGAACTTTGTGTTTTAAATTATTGTTGGGGGAATATCATATATATATATATATATATATATGCACATTTGATTTTCCTAATTAAATATTTGAAGGACGCAGAACCTATTGTATTTCTTTATTTTACAAAATGTAACGAATTAATAATTTAAAACTGTAGGCGCTCCTAGTATCTACACCACGTACAACTGTAAACTTCGATAAATTTCTAAGTGAGGGTTATATATATTGATATTTAGACTATGTTGTTCATCCCTTTACCATCTTATATTTAAGTCACACATTACACATAGCTTCCACACATGTATACTTCTTTTTTTTTCTCCTTTTATATTTGATTTCTTTGTATGTTTCAGCTACACTCTCGCTTACATACATTAATTTAAGCACACAGCTATCAGCACTTTTATAAATACATTTTTTTTTTACAATAAATTTGCCTCAGCGGCAAAGTTTGGAATGGAGAACCAATTAAAAATATATATATGCATATAAAAAGTTGTTAACAGGCGATGACATTTTTTACACATGGAGATCTACCATAATTTTTATTTTTTAATAATTTTATATATATATATATACATATTAATAATAATAATATAATAAATCGTTATTAATTCCAATTTTTTTCTTCCTCCGATCAGTTTTGATAATATTTTACCCTGTACCGCTAGCATGAATATTCAGTTTTCTCGTCTTTTGTGCGCTATGTATTTCGCAGCTTTCTTTTCTTGATATCTCCAACTAAAACTGTTTCTTTTTCTATCTTTAAGAGTACTATCGCATTTCGTACATAATCAGCCCATGATGTCTTTAACAGTTTTCGATAACATCAAAATTCAAATACGGATATCATCCTTTCACATTCAGCGCTCACGGTCCATGTTTCGCGTGAGTATTTTTAACACTGTGAAAAAGGAAGAGTCGCATTATCCTTTTTCTGAGTTTCAAACTCATTGTTTGATTTAGAAGTGTCTGCAGTCAACAATAATCTCTGCTTCAACTCTTCTGACTCTGTCATGAATGTTGCATCTGTGTACTGCACCGTAATCAAAAAGTTACACATCAAATGTTGTTGTTTTTTTAAATTTCTTAGTCCTAGGTTTATTGCAGGTGGCGATTACAACTCTAAACACTTTCAGTGGGACTGCAGGGAGAACAATCTACGTGGTGTATTATTAACTTCAGTCACCAATGAATATCAAATAATCTTTGCTAAATATTGGCCGGTTTCTCAATGGAAGCTCCCTGATATACTTGATATGTTTATTACCTTTAAACGTTTGTTTGGGCTGGTTGTGGCTCGAGCACTATACGACCTTTCATCAGATGCCCTATATTGCTTATATTAAACAATACCGCTCCCTCATTTTTACTACTAGACGGATTACATACTTCACCTATTCATAGCAATAAATTACGAAAAACGTTAAATGAAAAAGTTTAATTAAAAATTCCGTTTAAAACTTCTCATGAACTTGATGCAAATACACCCAGCTGTTTTGAATAGAGCCGTATCAAATAAGGAATAATATAACTCCGAAAAGAAGGGCAAGATCTATATGGAAACGCACTAGACTCCCTCAGATAAGTTAAATGGAACAGATTAAACTATTAAATTCTGAAATTCAAAAATACAGATCCGGATCATTCCCCAAGTTCACTAATTCATTATCTACACAAGATAGCTCAATCCTTTCGTGTTCAAATATTAAACCTCCAACCCTTTAAGACAACAAAAATATATATGAACAAATGTTATACATAGACAGATTTTAGAGCATAAATGTGTATTGTTTGAGTTCTAGATGATTTTTTTTATTTATTTTTTTAAATTGGGCTTCCATTTAAATGTAGAACATTTTTAATTATTCTGACTAGGATAGGAGGCGCATGTTTATATAATTGTATCCCGAGGAATTACGATAATTAATATCTGAAAATTGGGTTAGCGAGTTAACGTTACCTCAAAACTTACACACACACAAGTTCGATAATAAGTACTTTTTGGGAAAACGATGTATATTCAAAATGAGACAAGTTCCATTATGAAAACAAAGCTAGGGTTATTATTCGGGATACTTTTTCGAAATATGTCAAAATATTTCAATCTCACAAACCAGACACACTCGCGTATATTAATGTCTTCTAATTAAAATTGTCCAAGGAAAGTGAAACTTAAAAATAAAAACAAACAAAATCGCATTTTTTCCCCATGATGTCGCCAATACAATAATCATTTTGTAGGATGGAAATTCGACGAACGGCCTGAAATTGTTTTTCGAGAGATATTAATACATATATATATAATGTATAATAGGAAAAGAAAAATATCGCAGAACTACCAATTTATTACACAATCATCATCATCAATCATCATCGTAACGATCATCATTTTTACGTTGATCTTTTATTTTAAAAAAGTCAAAAAGCAGCGTCGTTTTTCATTTTCTTCGTTTTCATTTATTTTCATTTTTTTTTTTTATAAAAGAAAATTTCTAAAATTGATGTATGTTTTTTAACTTTTCGGAAATGGGACTATGACCAGCGTTGCTCTTTACTTTTCGAATATAACTGAAATAACTTTACAACGCATTGGTACATATGTTATACTACATTTCACATACACACACACGCGTCGTATATGTCATACTTGCATGTGTATTTATTTCATTACAATTTTGAAAATAAAATGTTCTACATATTTATTACCGTTTTATGCTGTTATCCCTTTCTCAAACTTAAGACAGGATGTGTATGTAGTTATAATATTTCAATTTTTTGAAATGTTGGTTAAAATTAAAATAGGATATACATCCGTTTATTATTATTTATATATATATATATATATATATATATATATATATATATATATATATATATATATATATATATATATATAATAAATAAATTTATGAATAGTTAATATATTTTCATATATACAGGGTGTTTCATAATTGAAGTTAGTGAAAAATAAAAAAGTTATTAAAAGTAGAAGGAAATAAAAAAAAATCAATAAAAATATGATATTTTGTCAAACACCGTAATTCATAATCAATGTTGAAAATGATATTCGTCATTTTCCAAGCAGAGTCGAACCCGTTTCAAGTGATTGGCAAACGCCTTGCTCAATGTCACCACAGAAATTTCAGATCTTTCATGCAATTTTTTTTTTTGGAGCTCTTTAGTATTTGCGATTGGGGTTTCATAAACTTTACTTTTTAGGTGACTCCGGAGAAAAAAATATAAACGAGTAAAATCAGATCTAGCAGGCCAGTGATGTTTTGCCTTTTGTGAGATGATTCTGTCCCAAAAAAATTCGTACTCCACTGTCTCCGCCGACACACGCGCCCTCGCACCATTCCGTTGGAAATAGACACTAATCTTGAGCAGCGCCACGAAATCTTGAAGGATTGCCGATACTGTTCAGTTTTCATTTTTAATAGTTTATTTAAGGAAACAATAAGTCTTTATTCGTGTGAAACGTCATTACGTTATAATAACACTGTTTCATCCAAACGGTATAACCGGCGCGAACACTGTAATTACTTCATTTACATCGTCGGTGATACCTCTCTTAATAGATGTATTTTCAGGTCACGTTGCAGAAAATGTGATTAACAATGCATTCGGACCCCTTCTATAAAAGACGCGTTCCACAGTTCTTTAATGGACAAACATGTGACGTGCTCGTGGCTAAAAATTTGTCAAAGCTCAACGGAGTTAATGATAAGTGTATGTGTGGGTATGAACAATATGTCGGGTGAAAATATGAAACCATTGATGATAGGAAAAGTTTTGAAACCGACATGTTTCAAAGGAATCAGGATCGATTTATTAGGGGTCGATTATAAAGAGAATAAAAAGGCATGGATGAAAACGTCCATTATGACAGAGTGATTACATCAACCGGACATTCAAGTGGCACACAAAGGCAAAAAAATTGATTGTTTCTAGACAACGCTACATCCATCCACACATCGATTTTGAAAATGTTAAGCTTACTTTCTTTCAAGGTGTGATTGAAACTTTCAAAGTAATTTACTGTAGGTTTTCATTGCAACAATATATATAAGAGAGAGAGAGAGAGAAAATACAAAATTATTACTTAAGAAAATGTGAGATAACGACATGAACGGACGAAAAAAAATTGCCGTATCAAAATAGAGTATTTTTGTTTTGAAGGTTCAAAGTTTTTATATAGGTAGTAGTGAAGCGAGGAAGAAGATGTAATTTATGAGCACGATTTTTAATTTCTACATTACCAACATATTTTTGTTCACATAACAGCGACCGTATACAAGAGAAAACGAGAAACGCATGGAACAAGTACACACTTTACATATATAAAGAAAAAAAATTTTTTTTAACGCTTACCTATAAATAGGATGTTGCAAGAGAAGTAAACTGTTCTCATCTAACCATCGTTTTTTCTGAAACAATAATAATAATAATAATAATATTATTATATAAATATAATTTATATGAAGCTAAAACAATGTGCGCCGGGGGACTATTAATAGTATCCCGCTAAATTAAACGGATTAAACTTTCTCATAATAGAATTGTCTATTTTGTTTTAATTGCGACGATTTATGGATCGCGTATTTACATATACCGCTTTACGTTAGAGCGCGCTTCCTGCGTTTGCCACAATTGTTTATTCTATTTCCGCATGTATGCGTAAAGACGATATCCAAACGGATGAGTTGGAGGGGTGATTATTGTACACGTTTGTCGACGAAATGTTCTAAATTCAGTTTTAATTGCTGTAAAGAGAGAAATATTTAATGTCCCATTTTGTATAAGCAATCACGACGGGGGCTGCTTTCTTATTCCATCCATACACTCCTAAGACGATTATAATGCAAGCCAATTTCCTATTTACACTTATATTCACAAATACAAATTTTACTAGATTACTGGCTTAAATGTTCTTATATATATATAACATTATATTCGTGTACTTGTGCACATTAATGTGTACGTAAATGCGGATAATCTATACTTAATCATACATCCAATAAATCTCGGTTGTGGGTAGTTGCTTTTACACGACGCTACATACATACACATATACATATATATATATATATACATATGTACACGTATATGATGAAAAAACTGGCAAACAACGTGTCTCTCAACAAATAATTTCTTCCTCCCGATCGGTAAAGCAGTGGCGATAGTTATTTATCGTAATAATACGGAAATATCAACGATAGCTTTTTTTTTCCTTTCCAAGGTTTGACCAATCGAAACACCCTAAAGATAAATTAGGCTTTCCGAATAAATCTTAATGCGTGCTTGCAGGACCTAACCTAACTAATCTCTTTCCATCCAATATGTTAGATGAAGCGCGGGGGATGAGCTTTTACAACTTCGAAATTAATTAGCTCTCTCCCCTTCATTTCAGAATACGTTGGTAGATTGTGTTAAAACGAAGTACAGCGCTATCTGGTTGACTATTAATAATCTAATTTGTTTACCCTCCGCATCTCATTCCGCAACACATTATCAAGTTGGTTTGCCAAACGAAGAAATAAATACGTGGGCTTAATCAATCTGTCGATAATACCGCGTGTTTATGCGCAAGTGACGAAACATACCTTGGCATTATTATTATTTGTAAAGGAGCAGAAAAAACAGTGTAATAAATTCTTTTTTTTTTTATTTACAAAAACAATTGTTTAAAGACATTACTGGCAATAACTAATTGAAAGATCAATATTCCCTTAATATTGACGAGCTATCTGAACAACTAATGAATTTGGTTTTTAAGAATAAATCTGTTTTTATTTTTTTTCTTTAATTATCAAAATTTTGATTTATAATTTTTTGGACAGTCGTAGATAATTTTAAGTACGTCTATATAAATACTTTTACTACAAGTGAGACATTTCACGTACGATATAGGGAATAGCGCCATTGAAAGATTAAGAGTTTAGAGTATTTCAAAGACGAGAAACATCTTCTATTAAAGTAAATAATAATTAGGGTGGGGCAGAAATTTTTTTCGACATCTGCCTCGTTATTAATATTTTAATCGGTTATGATTTTAATCAATTTAACATAAACCGTGCACGTTTAGGTAATGAATGAGTTAGTAAGCATTTACTCTATACTAATACGTATCTAATTAAGTGCAAGTACCGTAGCAAACTGAATTTATTATCTTTATTCTAAAGGAGCTGATTTACATACATACATACATACATACACCATATATATATATATATATATGTATGTATGTATATATTAGAACATTAAAATTATACATATGATGTAGGGTGTTTGATAGAAAGCCCCTCTTGTAACGAATACGTCCGTTCTAACTGTGTGTATTTCTGCCGAAAACCCAAAAATATTGTTTCACACAGTATTGAATAATCAAGAAGAAAATTCCAAATATATACTGTTATATGAAACATATGCGTATGTATACGATTGAACAATATTAGTTAAAGTCACTGTGAGCAAGTTCGGGTTTATGTGAAACATGTGCGCTTATACGTGCGTTTGATAATGTCCGATACTTTAGTAAAGATATAGAGAGTAATCAATTAAAGAATTCTATTTTAATATAAAATTTGTCACATTAAAAAATTTGAATATTTCATAATAATTTAGATGAATAATTATATATTGGAAGTATAAATTCAAAACGTTCACTTTCTATATAATATCATGTAAAAAGTAAAAAGATAATACCTGTATATACCTATATCCCCTTTATCAGGTTTCTTCTTTCTTTTTTTTAACATCTAAATATTAAAAAACTCTATCGGTTATTTTCCTTTCAATACCATCATTTTTATTTTGCGCACGCATCCGTATTTGTAATAATATGATATATATATATATATATATATATATATAATATTAATTATGATATATAATATTAATATTAATAAAAATGATATCCGAATAATAAATAAAAAAATAGAATTATACATACATTAAGTGAATATCAAATCTTTAACGTAGCCAAATTTAAAATAAGATACTTGGGTAGGCCGTTTACCTTTTTTTTTTTTTTTAAACATCGTACCAGCACTAAGTGCTACTAACAATGTAGATCACGGATAAGAGAGGGGTTTAATCAAGTGCCTCCATTAAGGAACAAGACTGCGATGAGGGAGAAGGAATATACATTATGGGAATGAGATTGGGACGAAATAATGATAATAGGAATAAACAGGTACAATAATAGGAGAGAAAGACATACGTCTGAAAGGAGAAGGGAAACTGAAATCAATTAGGTGATAGGAATAGCATCGCGACACCACTTTCTTCTCAAACGTCTTGACGGATTATCTGGAAGGCACGATGTGTGCATTCTGCGGATGATTGGATTGCTGCTAACCTCGAACTTGTCAAATAATTTTTTATATTGCTGTATATGTATGTCACTGACATAAGGAATCCTAAAATCGTTATGTAAAGTCCGATTGGAGACGTAGACAGGAGCGGACGTGATGGTACGAAGTATCTTCGATTGCTGCTGTTGTATTCTTCGAAGATTGCTTTTGCAGGTACTTCCATACAGCTCTATCCCGTAACGCCAAATAGGAGCGATCACTGAAAGATAGATGATCCGTTTAGTCGTTAAGTTTAAAATTGACTTCCGACCTAATAATGGATACAGCAATTTTGCACGAGTAATGATTGTTCTTTTTGTCTGTGCCACGTGTAGCCTCCATGTAAGCCTCTTATCCATAATTAAGCCAAGATCGTACCGAGTTTGCTTGAGTAATTTCTTCATTATTGATTTTCAGTATAAATTCGAATATATTTTTGTATGTCCGTTTTTTCCGAATTTATACAAATTTAGTTCTTATTCTCCTGTACCAGGTCAACGCTGTAGACGCGTAATTAATTAGTCGTTTATAAAATATAATTTGTAATACTGCGCGTAAAAAGTATTTTTATTTCGCTAATTTTATTTTCAACATGTATCAATAAGGAAGCGTATTTTTATATATATATATATATATATATATATATATATATATATATATATATATAAACAAATTTTACTTATTTCGTCATTTCTAATTGCGTTTTAATATTTTGACAAGCGATTTATAATTTTTGCTGATGATATCGTGACTAATTAGTATAATATTCATCGTAATTGGTGTAGAGTAGGATTTTTTCAAATTTTTGCTTTACACTTCTTAATGTTATTTATGTACTTCGTATGGTCAAATTTATCTCTAGAGTGTGTTTAGAACTAATTCGTAAATATGAAAATTATACATTGTCATAAATTCCTGTTTATCGAATCTTTATTTATCTAAATTTTGCATATTTTTCGTTAGCGAACCTAAAGCTCGATTAAAGTGAGAATCGTATCAGACGCTGATTATCGATGATTTAATTGAAAATATCACTTTTAATTTTAATACCGACTATACATATATGTATATATTCGTCTTATTTTTACACAATCCCCGACCGAAGCTTGGCGATCAACATAGCTGTTCCGTTTTTCTCCTTGAACCACCTCTGCCAGCTATGTGAATATCTTGTTTTACCACCGATGCATATCAGCTCTCTATGACATTTTTATCCACCATGACTCGATGATACATTCAGGACAAGTTGGAATAAATAGTGCCTTTTTAAATATGTGTTTATACGACCTTAATATTTTAACTTTCCGGAGCGTACAGTGTATAGACATTTTTCGCAGCACCACATTTGTATCGAAAATATGGTGTCCGTATGAAATCTTCAAAATACGACGATATATATACATCTCCGACATTTCGATCTTCTTTTCAAACGTGATGTGAGAATCAAACTTTCCATACCGTACAATAGTACCGGTCATACGTAACATCGCACCAGCCGTAGTTTAAACAGTACATTAATATCTTTACGAGTCGTCAGACTTTTCATATTTAAAAAATGTCTTCCTGGCCTTCTCGATCGATTGATCAGTTTCCTCATGAAACCTCCGAGATACTGAAATTTAGAAACTCTGTCTATGACTTGACCATTTAATGTAATTTTTGATAATTGCACTTTCTATTTCTTACTAATCATTTCGTTTTGCTCGCATTTATTCTGGGGTCATACTCTTTGCTCGCCGTTGTGACTTGTAACTAATCAACGTTATTTTAGATTAGCGCTCTATCGTCCGCCAATCTTATATTTGAAAGTTGGTTTTCGACGTGAATATCATCGTCATCCATGAATTCTTCTTCGCGTGTCACCCGATTCGGGTGTTGCTCAATCATCATGTATGGATTGCACTATCTGATGGAAGGAGTTCCGATCTCTTGACGCTTCGATTAGTTCCGCTGCACTCTGAATTCCAGTCCATATTTTAATGTTGTCAAGCCAAGAGATCCTTCTTCTTCCCGGTTTTCTTCTAACATTTATCGTTCCCATTAATATTGTTTGTAAAAGGTGGTATTTCGATCCTCGAATTAAGTGTCCCAAAAACGCAGTTTTTCGTCTTTTTATTATAGTCATTAGTATTCGGCCAGTTCTCATAAGTTCTAACACTTCTTCGTTCTTAGTTTTACTTGTCCGCGGAATTTTCCATATCCTTCTGTAACACCACATTTCGAACGATAAGATGCGCTTCTTCATGTTTTCTTTTATCGTCCAAGTTTCGCACCCATACAAAAGTACTGACCACACATAACAACCCAGAACCTTCTTTTTTGACATCTAAGCTTAATTTTCGGTTACAAAGAACGTGTTTGAATTTCATGAACATGTGTCGGGCTACTTCAATTCGAGCTCGTATCTCTACATCCGCGTCACTATCTCTTGTGATCCAGCGCTCGCTTAAAAATTGCTTCTGAATATATATATATATTAAACAATAACGGTTATGCAATCTTGTCGCACACCTTTCTTAATTGGTATTTCTCCTGATTCAATATTTTCACTTGTGAATTTTGCAGTTTGATTCCACCTAAGTTTGCTATTGATATTCTAATTTTCCAGTCTATTCCAGTTGCCTTCAAAATTTCAATTCATTTTTCATATTTCACACAGTCGAATATAATCATTGAAACAGCAGTAAAGTCTGCGTTTTATATCTCGACATTTTTGTTATAGAACAATAAGTTACCATATCGTATTCCGTGACCGTTTCTAAATACAAATTGATTTTCACCAATGTTTTCTTTGCTAAATTCTCTTGTGAATCACTTTGAGGAAGATCTTCATGATATGTGACATAAAAGGTAACGATAATCATTGCAATCGGTAGTGTTATTCTTCTTTGGTGTAATGGTAGGGTATATTTTTTAAGAAATTTGCAAAATACGAATGTCTGCGTACATTGCATTATTTACTAAATTTATTAAATGTATGAAAGAAAATATAATTATAAAGAAAGTAACTAAAACAAATATTAATACATTACAAAAAAAAAAAGCCATGAAGTACTTGACTAATTATAGAACTATAAGTTTACTACGTATCCAATTTAACAAATCGAAAGAACAAGCTTAGTTTAGACCGGGATTTAGTACACAAGACCATTTATCGACAATTAGGACATTAATATAGCAGAAGACCTTATAGTTTCGGAATAAATAAACGAAACTATATATACACAATATGGAATCGCGATGATCAAAATATACGTATGAAAGGGTACTAGAAAAATATCAGAAAAACTGAAATATGAATTTTAGGGGCACTATGTAATATAAATTATTTTAAAACTTAAAGTGAAACTCATATAAAAGCGGACAGACAATAACTCTCAAATTATTCGAGATTTACAGACGAGCTTGTGTTAATAACCGATAACGTTGAACAACTTATTATATCAACGGAACTAGACAAACATTCAAATCAAACAGGACTAAAAATTAACCTAAACAAAACGAGAGATAATGTTGGAACCAATGGAATAATCTCGGCGACAAAGAACCATATATTAATGGGTAAATTGCAGAAATTATTATCCTTAATCGGAAAATTAAGGGATATGTGTCTTACGAGCAAGTTATGATCCTGAGCGCAAAAGCGGTAACAAAAACAAGTTTTTGAGAAAGATAAGGAGAACTCAAACAGAGATCGAGTGTGATGTTGAACATCAAACAAATAGGACTTAATAAAAGAAATACAGTTAACCTCAATTAAAGTTTATCAAACTACGAAACATTAAATCTTCATTTTAAAACATTCGTCCGATCATCAAATTTCTGGAAAAATACAAACGCAATATATAATATGTATATATATATATAAAAGGTAAGGTGAACAAAAAACCGAGGCATAATTGAAACGGCAGACATCAATTCACATAAAGCTCCGGCTGTTTAAAATAAAAGCGATAACAAATTCTATCCGGATCTATTCGATAACAGTTGAAAAGCTATCTTGGAAACTTGTTCTATGGAGAATATTCTGAATTTTATGTAAATTGAAATGACTCGATGATAAGAACATTGATTATCACGAAAAATTTACAAGCTATATTCGTTACACCGTTTCTGATCTACAAAAAAGTTTGCTTCCACAAGATATTACTACAATACTCGCACATATCTGATGTTTAGTTTTTCTATATGGCAGGGGAGTCTATGTAGCCGAACGTATAAAATTTGTTCTCGTACCCCGTTTTATTTCCTAGACTATTCAAAAAAAAGTCATCAGTCTGTGCAACGAGAAGGTTGCTAATAGGGAGTTATTGAATTATATTTAAATATTAAAAATAATAATAATAATACGAGTAGTGGGAAGATTTATATCAAAAAGAGTGACACGGTAACGAAATAAGAAGTTTGAATTTACCTTTTTCTTCTTGCGTAACGAAACTTTCAGACCATCCACAGCGACCTCTATGATAACTTTTTTCTTTTTAATGCCTTTCGCTTTAAATTCGTACTGTAACAAAAACAAGAAAAAAAAATCTTTTACAATTAAATTTAAATAAAAGAAATTCCGATAATATCGACTTATACATAATAGTCATACTCGTATGATATACAACATCGACGTACACACGCAACCTTAGTCATGATCAAAGATCTAGTCTGATGGAAGACAAACGAGTTCTGAAATCAGAGGTTGAATGGGCTATTAAGAAAATTAAAAATGGGAAAACACCATGCCCAGATGATATAAACGTCGAGATAATCAAGTTAATTGACGAGGAAACCTTAGATTTACTAGTTCATTTTTTAACTATTTCGAAAAAAGCAACGGCTAAGAAATGTGAAGATTACAGATTAATAAGTTGTAAAGATAATACATAGAAGAATTTACAACAAGTGCAATAAAGAAATTTCTAGCACGCAGTTTGGTTTTCGAAATGGATTAGATACTAGGAAAGCACTGTTCAGTCTTAATGTTTTAGATCAGCGATGCGTAGAACAAAACAGAGATCTATTTATATGCTTTCTGGATTATTACAAGGCATCTGATTCAGTAAGACCTTGGGAACTAATAAGCATTCTGAATATAGCCGGATTGGACTACGAAGATGTCAAAATAATTACATCATTATACTGGAAGCAATTAGCAGCAGTAAAGCCTAACGGTGGACTTATAGAATATATAACTATCAGTAAAGGGGTACGACAAGGATGTGGTTTGTCTCCAACCTTCTTCAATATCTACGCAGAAAATGACCTAGGAAAAGCTCTAGAAGGTGCTAAAGGAGGAATTAAGATAAATGGAATTCTGATAAACAATGTTATATATCCAGAGACGATACGGCAATAATTGTACACAGTGAACACGGATTACAAACAGTAGAGACAAGTTGGGCTGAAAATAAACATCCCAAAAACGAAAATTATGGTACCGAGCAAAAAAAAAGGCATACGCCCAAAAATAAAAATATATACGAAAGATTGGTGGAGAAAGTAGGCTAATTTAAATACAGAAAATGTCGATTCAGAAGAAATTAGGGTTAAAATCGAACAGGCAAGAGCAATATTTCTAAAAACGAAACCCCTATTCAGTAATGAAAACGTCAGTATTCATATACGGTATAGAATGCTAAAATGCTACGTATACTCAGTGCTACCGTATGGAGCGGAAGCATGGACGCTAAAGAAAGTAACGTTAAACCTTCTCCAAGCATTTGAAATATGGATTTTCAGAAGAATGCTAAAAATAGCCTATATTGATCACATATCGGACGCATATATCTTAAAACGAATGGATCAAAACCAAGAGCTGCTGGCAATTATAAAGAAAAAACAGCATACTCAGGCCACATTATGCGTAATCAGAAATACAAGATATTACAAACAATATTAGAAAGGAACATAGAAGGCCAGCGATTCGAAGGTAGAAGATGAATGTCATGGATAAAAACCTTAGAGCAATGGACAGGAAAATCGGCAGTTGAACTAATACATTTAGCTAGGACAGAAGGAAATATTCAAAAGTCGTAGCCAACCTTTCGTTAACGGAGATGGCACTCAAAGAAGAAGATATATATATATATAGTAATAAAAAATCCAAAGTTAAAAACGCAGGATTTCGTTTTATGAATTTTTTTTACAAAATTTATAACTATACAGCACTATATTAATGCATATATAACGCGCCGTAGTAATATTATGCACGGTAACATTAATAATTAGTAATAATAATTTATAGGGACATCTATTATGAACTTTTTATTGTCAGATTTAAAGAACATTGTGGAAAAACGAAAGAACTGATTTGTTCCAACTTTTCTGACTACCTTATACGTAATGAACATTCCTTTGATCCTGCTTTTAATTTTCAAATCTTACACGTTTCCAAAAACAACAGGTCATTGATTCCCACGAATTCTAGAAATAAACGAATCCTTTTCAAATTCCTCCCTGCAGGTGGTTAACAAACAAATTCCCGAATCTAGACCGGTTCATTTGTTTACCAAGGGTTGAGCTTATTACTCGTTGTTAGTTTTTTTTATCGGTTTCCATTCAGTCCTGATGATGTAACCAGTGAAACTAGTAGATTTTTTCCATTAAATATACATATGTATATATATGTAATACAAATGTTCCCATAAAGATAAATAATGATGCAATATTTGGTAGCTTTTAGAACAAATGATACTAGAGATTAGAAGGAAATCAAAACAAAAATTGGAATGGCGAAACAAGCATTTAATAATTTAAGCGCGGTATTCAAGAACTGGAAAACGAAAACTCGAGGAAAAGAATGTTGCATTGTGACGTCTGGCCAGTACTTAAAAACGCCTGCGAAACGTGGATAATCAGCGCAGAGATCAGCGTGTTAGAAATGTGATGCTATCACGTGGGATACTGAAAATATCGTGGACAGATTGCAAACAAAACGGTAATGAGAATAATTGGAGAAGAGTAAATTAAACTAATGAAGGACATTAAAGAAAGGAAAGTAAAATATGTCGTTCATAAGATCAGAGAAGGCGCATGACTGTCATATAAGGAAATCACTTCGAACATGCCATCTTATGATTTAGCAGAAAGAAATCATAAGAAAAGTCAGAGATCGGGACAGAGATGCCCCTAATAACATAATCATCAACATTAGGATGATATTATATATAAATACGGTAGTAGGCGGCTATTTAACTATATATATTTCGTTCTAGAGTGTAAGTAGTTTACAAGGAAATCATAATCAGGCGTTAGTACACACAAACACTCGGGAAATTGATTGTAATCGCTTTGTTGCACGACACAATGCAGCCTTGCGTGTTTTGGAAGCGTACTATACGTACTACTAGCGTGCATATGGTGTTATGCGCGGTGGTTTAGCCTTCCATATGATAATATTAGGATTATTTATATTTTGATTTTCCGATGATAATATTTCCGTTGCTGATCGTATTCGAACTTGGTACCTTCCGTATGGAAGTTAGTGTTCTAGCCGTTAGGCTATCCCGATATCCGATATAGTTTTTAAATTGAAAATATGTATCATCGAGAAAGCGCTACAGAAATATTTCCTGATGTAATAGAAAAAAAACAAGCAATCATTTTTAGCTATTTATGCACACGTTACATAATGCTAACAAAATAAAAAACTTCTGAATAATAATAATGAACAAAGTGAAACGGTTTCCGATAGAAAACTTAGATAATTTAAAGAGAATAACTTTAGTAACAGAAAGATTTAAATTTAGGAAATATTCTCATGCGTCGAATGAGTATCGCGATTCGTTTATTTCAATCGTATCGCGTTGTAGGAAAGTTGCATTAGATAACAATTATCAAATCAGATATGAAAGAAGCCATATTTACAATTTCGATCTACTTTAAGAAATCATACAAAATTCCCCACCGCCTATTCCTAATTATCGCGAACGAATCGTTGCACTTTCTAGAATTGCTTACAAGTATTCACTGTAGGTTACAAATTAAATTATATTTATTCATAGCGATAAAATGTTACAACCGTTGAATTATCATGAAATAATAAACGCAAGCATAAGAGAAAAGAAGTACAAATTAATAATTATAAGTATTCGTTAAATACACTGATCCGTGCTTCTGATTCTCTTGACACATTACTGTAGAGCATACATAATATATAAACGTTTGTATACACATATACGTAACATATAAACAAACATTTACACAATATACACACACAATAATAATATTTTAAAGTATCCGCTAATGAATATAAGTTGCATATAATACATTTTGAAACATATACAAAATCAATTGCTATGGCGCAAAAATAATATTACCATCCGTATTCACTCACTCCCTAATACACACACACATATATATCTATACATAACACACATATATTCATTTTATACAAAAGCTAAATAATTTAAACCACAGTGTACCGTTTTTCTATAATATTGAGAATATTTCAACGTTTTTTACACCACCAAAAAATACTCGTGTAATTTAAACCATAATAATAATAATAATACGATAATCTTCCAATACCAATAATAATAACAGCATGCGCATTATATAAGTTTTCCCAATAATAACGGGTTGGGTCGATGTTGAAATAGAATAAAACAAGTTGTGGACGAGGTATTAATGAATGTTCTTGAAAGGCTCATGTATGCGACCATATATGAAATATGATATCGTTCTTTTTTTTTTTTTTTAATGGTGTTGCCTTTACAGCTTACCCAACGTGATACTGTGGGGACTTCCTACATCTTAATCAAGCATGCTGACTTCTCTAAAAACGTCGCTATATGGAGGAACAATTGTAGATTATCCAGATGTAAAAGGGCGATACATTATACGGAGGTGTAATACTCGAAGAACGTAACAAGATAAGGTGTAAAGCTCCGAGCGCAACGGTGCTACAGCAGAACATTCAAAAAGGGTTGCAGACTACCTGTTCAGAATGGAGCTTTCTCTAAGCTGCATACGGAAAATACGGTCAGGCAACAAATGATGCCCAAATCGCAATCTGCTGATGAATACAATCCTCTTACGACTAATCTTTTTAAAAAGATAGAACCACGAGAGTTTGGGGAGAGACGGCTGGAGGTGATAGTAATAAGTGAGAGGTGATTGACTAATGCTCTTTTAGCTCCCATTGATCCCTATGCTCTAGCTGAATAAAGTGAATGATATCTTTGTGAGTTATTAAGGAGAGCTCTACACCACTAGACGACGCGTCTTTAGCCAATAAGTCAACAAATTCGTTGTCTGGAATACCTCTATGACCCGGCACCCACAAAAAGGACACAGATATTCCCACACGCTGCATATTATTAAGTTTTAGCAAAATTAAACCAATTAATGTATCTGACACGCTACGTTTATTGTCTACAGCCGTCACCACGCTTTTGGAATCGGTAATAATAAGGTAATTTCCGCGAAGATTTAAGTCCGGTAGAATTGACAAGGCTTGTAGTACTGCTACACATTCTGCAGTAAATACTGAACATTCTTGGTATAATTTGTACATGTTACTAATATTGAGAGCTGGAATGAACGCTGCTGCTCCCGTTCCTCGAATTGACTTGGATCCACCCGTGTAAACAAGGGTGTGTAGTGGAAACATTTCTGAGATAATACTTTGAAAGTGGCACGGATTAGTGTGATATAGACTACAGTTTTCAGGTAAAAAGGATGAATTTTGTTTGTTGAAGAAGTAAAAATATGGTACCATAAATTGAAAAGGAGCTTGCATGCACGTGAGACGTGCACGAAACTCCTCCAACCTTGTTATAACGGAACATAGCAGGAGCATTTTTCTATTTGAAAAACGCCAGCTAGATTGGATATGACTGAACATGTTAAACAAAAGGAAGCGATCATTATTCATCCTACGTATCAACAGTTTCAGGGCTAAATAACTCCGTCTAAGTTGTAAGGGTGGAACTTTGCACTCTGCCATTAGTGCTGATACCGGAGTGCTTTTAACACCACCAATGCACAGCCTAATGCATTCATTTTGCACACGATCCAACTTGCCTAACAATACTGTTGACGCGGTTCCATAGAACATGAAGAGTAGTAATAGAATAAAAGGGTCACCACCCCATCGTGTACTATGCAAAACACGTAAAATGTTAATAGCGCGATTGATAGTTGTTAATAGTTTATCAATATGTGGGCGCTATGTTAACCGAGAATTCAGAATAATTCCTAAATAGCGAAATGATGAGCGGAAAGGAATAGCGCCCATTTCGTTGTAATGAAAAGGTCATTTGGGTCATATCGGCGATATGAAAAAACTACTGCTGCACACATTTCAACACTAAGGTTTAACTTTAAGTCAGAAAAACAATGTTCTATTGTAGCAACATCAGCATTAATATTGGACATGGCAACAGAAAAACTCGAATTTGATGATGTAAATACAACGATATCATTTGCATAGAGTAAAATATTAGAGCGTATGTGGAGCTGCGACAAATTCAAAATATAAAGATTAAAAAGGATCGGGCTTAGAGAAGACTCCTAAACCTTTGTATACTGTACGTTGATAATTAACCAACCTTGTACTTAATGATATACAACGCTGCAGAAATAATCTACAAGTAAAGTGGCAACAGTGGTCAGGAACACCTATGGATAATAACTTACACTGCAAGGTAGGCAAATGGAAACTACTATAAGCATTCATTATATCCAGAAAAACAGTAATGTTAAAATGTTTTTCAATAAGACTATTATACATATTGCCTAGCAGGTCACCCACACAGTCCAAAGTACTCGTATTACTGCGGAAGCCGTACATATTAGGAGGAAGGATTTGATTGTGTTCTCACCACCAATTAAGACATAACGTTAAAACTGATTCACATATCTTCCTGAAACAGGAGGACAAAGAAATAGGTCGAAATTTTCCATTTTTCTTAGGGATGGGAACAACAACAAATACCATCCAAGAATTGGAGATCAATTTGGACTGCCAAACTTTATTAAGAATGTCCACAAAGATTGTGAAAAAGTTATCCGGTAGTTTCTGTAGTACTTCGAAAGACACGCCATCATGACCAGGTGCAGTCGATTTTTTGTTTCCTAAGACATAAGCAACTTCATTCTTAGTAAAGGGATAATCTAAAAAGTGGTTAGAAGGCCTACTGAGAGGTTGCATGACCTCTTCCAGTTCAGGTACATGAGAAGGGGCCATTGTTTCAATGAAGGAATACATATTATCATCACTTAATTGATTAACCCGGCTATAGGTGGAACATCTGAAGGCTTTTGATAACCCCACACCTTTGAAATTGAGGTTTGCCGATTAAACTGTGCACATTCAAAACCGCGATATTTGGTAAGCATCCGAAGTGGTCCAAATTTCAATAACATTGCCCTGCATAAATTCAATTTCAGCAACAGCCTTGTTAATGATGATTTTAAAGGCATTGGTCAATTACGTCTTATTGACATAAATCTGCGACCGCGGAAAACCACAGAAGAAAAAATCTGGCAGGGTCAACTTGGCGGCCCATTCACGTCACCTCTATGAGCGATAACACTATCCTCAAATCGTTTATGCGGAATATCTATCGTGGCGTCCGCTGTGGAACACGTAGCGCCATAATACTTGGCATGATTTGAAATTTGTAACAGGATAATAAACAAAAGATTAGACCTTAAAACAACATGGACGCTACAGGCTGCCAACATCGATCAACCCTTATTGGAAAGCCCCATATAAAATCAAAATAGAAGAGAAAAAGTGCTTTATATTTTCTTATTTACTATTTATATACCTACATAAGTATCATTATTACAAAATATGTATGTGATTCTTGTACAACAAAAATTAATAAATAAAATAAAATATAAATGTAGATAATAGGGATCATAAATATATATGCAATAGATATTACAGGAAAACTTTTAAAATTAAAAAACCTGCTTATGTAAACCAAAGTAAAAGTTTGGGCTTACTGTTTTATGTATAACGACTTATAATCATCTTAGACTATACATATATAATATATATTTCGCAGTTGTTTTCAATAGTTGTGTAATTGAATATGCTAGTAACAACTTTTAACATTTCAAGTGGGCTTACACCACTCATCGTCAGAATTGAGCTAAGTCACAAACCTCAGTGTTAGTTAATTTTATAGGCATTTCTTAATTAGAGCTTTATATTCCCAGCACTGCGATTGGTTGCTCTTTCATCAGCTGATACTCTCCTACTGTGCTGTGATTGGTTGTTCTAAAACCGAATGATTAGGTTGGCGGTTGATTTATACTCCTGGGTATTTGACTGATGATTTATTTTGTATTTGTTTGTCGGATACCGATATGCTGTAAAGCATTATCATTCTTTTTGTAAAATTATGCGGTTACTTCTATTTTTCAAATATTCGTCCATTCGGTGATTTTATTTAGCGCAGTTTGTCGACATTCATTTGATTTTTCCGGACTGTCTTATGTTTTCATAAGCGCACCATATCATTAGCGATCGTTGCTCTAGAAGCGTGTTTTCAGTTTGTGTTATATCGTAAGTAAATATAAAATACAAAAGTGGACCAAGTACACTTCCCTGAGGGACACCTGCATCAGTGTATCCTTACCCGTCTTTTAGCTGCTATTTGTTTACGTATGGAGTCGAGATAATGTAGAGATCGTAAAGAGGTATGTTTAAGTAATGGTCTACTCTTGAAAGCCGCATTTACTATCTCAGTTATGAGTGAGTTAACTGCATAATTTCTGTTTGCTGTTGTTTTTAGTGGAGTTAAAACATTTATAAAATCTTTTAATATATTTTTAAACTTATGCCAAGTTATCTATTTATTACATAGTACTAATCTATGTTAGGCTCTATGGGTACATTGATGATTAAACGCAGAATTGAGTTATATGAGGACAGGGATAACTTATCATTATTAATTGCAATATAACTTCTAGCGATATCTTTAGTTATTTTCAGATGATGCAGCACGAATAAGCACTAGTCTAAAAGATTTTCAAATGATACTAACTGTATTAAACATACATTCAAATAAAATAGGACTAAGAATAAACTTGCATTAGACACCAAAGTAATGGCAAATACTGCACGAATGGAAATAAATAACACGACTAGCAGTAGAAACAGTCAACGAGTAGCTCGGAGGATAAAAATTACGACCGATAAGAAAAAGATGATGCAGACGGAAATACATTGCAGAGGAATATCATTAGAATAGGTAGCTTTCGGGGAACTAAGTAACGTATTTAAAAATGACGAAATAGAGAACCATATTCAGTTGTCTGTTTTTACATATGGCTCATGAACATCGACTTTCACAAAAACAAATATTACAAAGATAATGAGGGCACAAAGAGCGCAGTAAAGACTAATAT
Source organism: Coronaproctus castanopsis (assembly GCA_032883995.1). NCBI lineage: Eukaryota > Metazoa > Arthropoda > Insecta > Hemiptera > Monophlebidae > Coronaproctus > Coronaproctus castanopsis. The sequence continues at coordinate 104,666,793 of CM065052.1, read as the reverse complement.
TAAATATAAAGCGGTCAGGCCGGAAGCGAAATACTTGGATACGGAAGATAACTTCCAAACTTAAATGAACCTGGGCAAAGCACATAGCCGGAGGAAAGAATAATAGACTAATATTAGCAGACCGTTAACTCATTAGTATGACGATATAACTCAGGTAGCGGGGAAGAACTAAATTCAGATAGCTCTGAACTGGAACAAATGGAAAAAATTGGAGAGATAAACAACAACTAATAAGTTAAAATCACTATAAGTTTTTTCTTTATGAAAAATCACAAAGCTTTTCAGCCTTTAGGTCATTATCAAGTTAATATCTAAAACGATAAAAAATAAAGTGAAAAAATATTAATTTTATATTAATTACTGGTCTTCTTTTGGTATTCTACAAATTATGAAATCAGATTGGAAAGAGCTCACTATATATAAACCCATCAGAGAGAAAATATATTTTGTATTTAATTTCCATATAAATAAGACCGAAAAATCATTACCCGTATTCGTCTCATAGCGGCAACGATCTCCATTCGGCTGGATGGTCTTGGAACATCTAACGTACCGATGTACTGCGAACAAAAAACAAAAAATCAATTTAGATATCTTCTGTTAAAAACAAATCGTTCCTTATATAAGTTTATTTAATTATACGTATTTATATAAATATAATCTAACCTATTTGCTAAAAATAATTCATATAATCGTGTGTAATCATTAAATTGACGACATTGCAGTCTATCCTTTAGTAACTGATCAAACCTAAGAGGAATATTAAGAAAGGCAAATCGATTTATGGTTACCGGAGCCGTATGAAATTTTCTAAGCAGCTTACAGCGCATTCCTGAATTATATTATTATTACGGATGTGCCAGGACACACATGCCAATATTATTGGGAGTAATAATCCAGAGTATCGTGTCCATAATGAATTATCGACAATTTGTACACATGTGTGTATGTGCGCACTTGTTAACCGTTGTTAAACTACATAGTTAGTGGAAAACGAAAATAATCAAACTTCGTTACACACGACCGTTTTAAAATTACTTATTTTTGATAAATCGATAGCTATATTTATTTTTCGCCTTTGAGACGAGGAGGACAGCTTTACTAGTGAATATAAATAGAATAATCGTTAATAGTTCTTAGGTTGTTGATTCTATTTTATATTTTCACAAGTCTTACCTACGCTATTCGAATATTAAACAAAATATATATCTATTATTAAGCAGATTTATTTACTTAATGCGTACACACATACGCATATATATGTATATATAAAAGGACGTGGTGCCTAAGGAAATGATGTTGGTCATCCGACTATTCTTACAACACGAGTGAATAAGTTACCTTTACGTACGTCAAAATCGTCTTGAAACTGTCCTTATCAGGGTTACCATTATTCAATTCCGTGCGATAAATGTGCCAGCGACATTTTGCTGCGTGATAAATATGCCAGCATCCTTTTTTTTTCTTCATATAGCTGATATATACAAACCATACAATATGTTTTCGAATCGTCCTACAATCACAAAATAGGGCAAAATATCGGAAACAAAGTGGTAATCGGCTCCTACGGTATCCTAATGAGACTTGGGAATATAGTCAAATGGGGATAAATTAGTGAAACGCGGGTCTGAAATAGAAAATATGGAATTTATACACGACGTGAAATTAACATCGTTCGATGGAAAATGACAATAGTGATCTAGTTTATCGTTTTAAAGTCATCAGCTGTTAAGGGTGTATCTCTTCCAAATTCACAATATAGGTGAGTGCTCGTATAATTTGCGAGTATTTTTCAAACACCGCTTCAACATTTCGAAGGCAACATAGAATACGTTCTAGAGGGTAAAACGAAGAGCGTTAAATCGATTTACGCGGTGTTTGTTGAATGACTTGATGAAAAATGAAGAAGAAACCGTCGAGTCGTATCTGCAGGAACTCCTCGATTAGCCCAGACGCGAATACAAAATGGAAACATCAAAATGAAGAATCTGGACAAAGAGGTAAAGCTATAAAAGTAAAAGTTTATATCGTATTTATTAATGTGTTTAGGAATATGAGTGCCTATATTTGGAATAGTAAATAATGCGTGCTTTAATATGGGCGGGGCTTGCGAATGCGTGTAGATTTATCTGTCTTTTTTTTTTCGTTCTTTCTAATTTTTAAATTATTCATTGTACTAATTATAAGCCTATACATATAATTGTGAATCTGCAGAAGATATGCAGCGAATATTAAATACAGTTGCTACTGTAAGCCAAGAAATGGGAATCAATATAAACATTAAAAAAACAAAATTCATGGTAGCTTCCCGCCAATCAGTTACAAAAAAAAAAAGTTATTTCTCAATGAGAATGAAATGGAACAAGTAAATAAATATAAATATTTAGATAGCTGGATCACAAGAGATGATTGAAATAGCCCGAGACATGTTCATGAAATTCAAACACGTTCTTTGTAACCGAAAATTAAGCTTAGATGTCAAAAAGAAGGTTCTGGGTTGTTACGTGTGGTCAGTACTTTTGTATGGGTGCGAAACTTGGACGATAAAAGAAAACATGAAGAAGCGCATCTTATCGTTCGAAATGTGGTGTTACAGAAGGATATGGAAAATTCCACGTACAAGTAAAATTAAGAACGAAAAAGTGTTCAAACTTATGAGAACTGGCCGGATACTAATGACTATAATAAAAAGACGAAAAACTGCGTTTTTGGGACACTTAATGCGAGGATCGAAATACCACCTTTTACAAACAATATTAATGGGAACGATAAATGGTAGAAGAAAACCGGGAAGAAGAAGAATCTCTTAGCTTGACAACATTAAAATATGGACCGGAATTCAGAGTGCAGCGGAACTAATCAAAGCGTCAAGAGATCGGAACTCCTTCCATCAGATAGTGGAATCCATACATGATGATTAAGCAATACCCGAGTCGGGTGGCACGCGAAGAAGAAGAAGATACATATGATTATCATTTCAGTTGTTATGCGGGCTCCATTACAAACAATTAATTAATAAGTATAGCGCTTAAAAGAACGTTAAACTAAATGCGATCAGATCATGTTCAAGTTAAAGAATGAAGTCTGAAATGATTCCGCAACAGGATACACATAAAATATTTCGGTACTCGTCCGGACAAAAAATTAACTGGGGGCTAATACAAAACGTAACCAATTAAACGCGAAATTGCGACAGTTACACCGGATGCTCAAAAGATATTCGGGCTTAATCGTTGAAATAAGCTGTTCATTTATAAAGTTATCGTAAAGCCCGTATGTCTGTAACACGTTGTACGGCTGCGTCTAGATATTCGTGTAAATAAAATAAAAGGTTCCGAAATAAGGCGATAAGACTAATTGTCTCTCAACGAATGACACGCGGAACCTTCAAAATTACCTACAATTCATAAGTACAGAGATTAGGTAAGCACGCTGATGAGCCACGATACTAGCGATAAATCTGCGATGTAACAGCGGGTAAGTAAGAAAACTTCAACGTAACAGGATATATCTAGCGTAAATTAATTAAAAGTTAATCGCGGAATACTATTGAGTGTTGATCTTTTGCTACTTTTAATTTCCATAAAAATTGTTAGATTGCCATAAAACGGGGGACATTTGAAAATATAATCATTTAAACAACAATAAAAAAATCTTCGTAAAATAGTCGAATTTTGGTCGGAGAAAATTAAACTGCCGAAACAACGTTAGCGGACACTACATTTCGCACGATGAAGAATTTGTTTTATAATCCAATTTATTAAAACAAATTGATTTTACTACAGTCGAATTTTTTCATACGCGCGAGATTTAGTCGCTTTTTAATGTAAGTATCTAAAGCCGCGAAAAATGCGCATTTTATTCAAATCTCGTTCACATCTAAAAATAATGTAAATGTACCGTATGAGACGAACGTCAATTTCGGAATAAAATAATGCGGTATAATGGAGTAAAATAAATTTAAGAGAGTTTAGACAAAGCGCGAGTTATGTGCTAAGCACACCGTATACCTGAAATAAAGAAAATAAAACGTTAGGCTTAGGGTTTATGTACGTAGGTGGAACGTAATAAAATCATCCAAACGATGGTTACATACACACACACACACATATATATATATATATAAATAAATGTTTGCGAGGAAGCCGAATAAGAATGAAAAGAGAAAAATTGAATGAGAAGGAAATTCAATTTTTAGTGTAAACTACATTTGCACTTTGTTCTCGGGGGTTCGGAAAAACCCACATTTCACTGTAAGAGGTTTACCGAGCTTCAAAAAAAAATGTCCTACTTCAGGAAGATAAATGAAATGCGTATAAACGAAGTACGTGTAAAACAGAGAACGACCGATAAAAAGAGCGAAATACAAAAACTGGAACGTAAAGAAAGATATCGGCGTAAAGACTGAAGACAAGAATAACTTAAGACCAGAAAATCAGCATTTGTTTACTTTGTGCGCAAAATAGCGTAGTGGAGGACCATCAAGAAAATTATTATTATTATTATTGTTAGTAGTAATAATCATTATTATTATTATGCTGTTTACTGGAATTGTCCGAAGTTCGCAGCAACCAGAATAAACAGTTGCGCGATTGATGGCGTATAACTTTTAAAGCGAAATACCGAAATAAGGCAAAACTTTAGATAAACGGTCTAGTGGTCGAAATGTATTTCGAAAATCACATTTCGGAAAACGTACAAAGTAAGTCATCCAGGTAATAACAAATAGTCGACCGACTAAAATCTTATTACCTTAACCAGTACTAAACCTCCCCAGAGAAATTGCCCCCTAATTTCATCGGAGAGTCCTAATTTTCGACGGAAAAAGTAAAAGTTTGCGCACGCTCCTGCAATCTTTTATTTCATACCAATTCGACTGGCGTGTCTTATATTTGAATCATAATCACCGACAAAGTTCCGTCACACTAACACGTACTTTTTTTGTAATTCACGAATGTGAAGATCTTCTTACACGCTAAACGAAAATCGGTGCGATTATTACAGATATATATATATCACGATCACGATGCGCTTATATCAATCCACTGCTGGATGTAAGCGTTCCCCTTTTGTTTCCACCTGTAGCGATCTTGGGCCTCGTTTATCCATTTCACACCGGCTGATCTATGTATATCGTCCTGCCATCTTGTATCCGGCCGACCGCGACTTCTGCGTCCTTTTCTTGGAAGCCATTCTGTTATTCGTTTCGTCCACCTATCATCGTTTCTTCTTGCTACATGACCTGCCCAATTCCATTTCAACTGCGCTACACGTCCGACTACATCTGACAATTTAGTCTGCTGTCTTATCCACGTGTTGGTTTTCTGGTCTGATATCTTGATGCCCAATATTAATCTTTCGTGGGCTCTCTGTGTCACTGCAAGTTTCTTAACAACATACTTCGTTAGGCTCCATGTTTCCGCTCCGTATGTAAGCACTGGAAGGATGCACTGTTCGTATACTTTCTTCTTCAAGCTGTTAGGTATATCTTTATTTTTGAGGACATTACTCAACTTCCCAAAAGCTATCCACGATAGATGCGTTCGCCTTTTAATTTCTTTACGCATTGTTTCTTTCTGTGTGGTAATAATTTGACCTAGGTATATATATTCATTGACCTGTTCCAGTATCTGGTCATCTAGTTTTATTTGTAACTTTTGAGGTGTATTTGTCATGATCTTCGTTTTATTAATACTGATGGTTAATCCTGCTTTTTTAGAACAGTTATGTAGGTCAGTTATCATTTCCTGTAAGGTACCAACATTATTACTAATCAACACAATGTCATCGGCAAAACGCAAGTGACTAATTTTCTTCCCATCAATATTCACACCTTTAGACTCCCAAGACAAATTTTTGAACATACGTTCTAAGGCTGCTATAAATAACTTCGGAGATATTGTGTCTCCTTGTCTGACGCCTCTCTTTAACGGTATTTTATTTGTTTTTTCCACCAGCTGTACTCGCATCATTGGCGAATTATAAATATTTTTAATTATGTTGATGTATTCATCATCTATACCATTTTCTTCAAGCGCCTTCAACACTGTCCATGTTTCCACGGTATCAAACGCTTTATGATAATCGATGAACGCCATGTGCAATTCCATGTTGTATTCTTTGCATTTAGATATTAAAATCCTCATAGTGTGAATGTGATCATGCGTGCTGAAACCGGATCTAAAGCCCGCTTGCTCGCACGGTTGGCAGTAATCTATTTGTTTCGTCATTCGATTTGTAATAATACTTATATAAAGTTTGTACATATGTGATAATAAGCTAATTGGCCTGTAATTTTCTAGACTAGCTGTATCACCATTTTTGTGTATTAGGATAACATCTGCTTCGTTCCACAGTCGCGGGATAGAGTTCTCTTTTAAACATTTGTTGAACAGATTTTTCAGCAAATCCAAAATCTCCTCATTTCCTTCTTTAATCATTTCTGGGACTATACCATCCGGCCCGCTAGCTTTGTTATTTTTCATTTTCTTTAAAGCGTATTTGATTTCACTTATTGTTATATCCGGCAGGTTTCCCTTATCCTCATTTATTGTTAATTTATCTTTCATTGTAGGATTAACTTTTGTGTCATAGAGATCTGTATAGAATCTTCCGACCTCTTTGGATAGTTCAGTTTTGTCTGTAAGGATATTTCCGTCGCGATTTTTCAAATTCGTCAGCAGCTTACTTCCCATCGACAATGATTTCTTGAATACTTTAGGCCCTCTGTTATGCTCAATTATTTCACAAATTTTCTTTGTGTTGTTTTGACGTATATCACTTCTCAATTGTTTTCTAATTAATTTATTCAATTCTGCCCACTCAGTTTGATTTTTATCTTTATCCACTTTTAGTTTCCTCCTTCGTGCCATTAAATCTTTTGTTACATCACTTATTTTACTGTTTACCTTTTTTGTACGTGGTGCAACTTTAACCGCAGCTTCTTTTATAATTTTAGTAATCTGTTCAGATTGTTTATTTATTTCAAGTGTTTTAATTTCTTCAGATTTCTGTATTTGTAATTTTAGTTCTTCTTGATATTTGCTTCTATATTTTATTAATTTATCAGGATCAACTAGTTGTGATTTATTTCTTTTTACTCTTTTTGACACGGATACATCCTGAATTTTTAATATACCTCTAACTAATCGGTGGTCACTGCCGTTATTAACACTGTTCAGTACTGTAACGTCTTGTAATATGTTTGAGCTATCAGAGATGATATAATCAATCTCATTCTTGTATTCAAAAGTTGGGCTTCTCCAGGTCCATTTTCTTTTCTCTTTCTTTTTGAAGAACGTATTCATGCAGTAAAGCTTATTTCTTTCGAGAAAGTTTGCCATCATTTCTCCCCTTTTGTTTCTTTTACCTACTCCATGAATGCCTACTGATGTTTCTCGTATGTCTTGTCGGGTCCCAATTTTGGCATTAAAATCGCCTATTATCAATGTGTTTTTGCATTTATCTCTATTTATTGTTTCTTCTAATTCATCATAGAAACATTCCAGTTCCTCCTCTGTATATGATTCCGTCGGGGCATATATTTGCACTATCTTTAAGGTGCTATTCTTACCAAACAAAAGTATTATGTATGCAATTCTGTCTGTAACGCCTACATACTTAACTACATTATTATGCCATTGCTTATTTATTAAAAATCCTACTCCGTTTTGATGATATTCGGAATCTCCTTTACAGAATAATATAGCCTGTGACTTTAGCTTTATAACACTTTCGCCTTTTCTGCGCACTTCGCTTAAGCCGATTATGTCCCATTTTATTTTATTCAATTCTTCTTCTAACTCCAAAAGTTTCACTTCGGAAGCTAAGGTCCGCACATTATATGTGCAAATACGCATAAGGCAATTCTTAGTTCTTGCATTATTCCTTAATTTGTTGGTATTTATGTCAAATCCGAGTGGTATTAATGGTTCTATCCGGTGTTTGCTTCCTTTATTTGTATTTCTACTAGGCGGTAAGGAAGCAGGAGTCAATTCTGATTGCCCATTTTGGCCTTGGCTACTACGGCCCTTCTTTTTCCTTACAGTCATATTGGGGTAATGTTGGCCTAATCTCCCGTGCTGGCCAAGCAACTTGGGAGATACATTTTATCCCTTTCTGCCAGGTTAATATTTCTATTACTTTAAATGGTCCTATTATATATTATTGTTATTATTTCCATATTTTTATTAGTTGTAATTAATATATCGCATTCAAAGCTATTTTTTCCTAAGTTGTATAGTAGTAACAATACTGTAGAAGCAGGGGTGATTAGGCTGTTAATCCTGCTTCTTGTTTTTCTGTCAGGGTTTACTCCCTTAGCCTTTGGGTCAATACCCTAACCGCAAGGCAGCGGGTTGTTACTGAGGAGGTAACAATGTAAGATTTTTACGGCGACCTTAACCCGCCGAGGGAGAGACAGTCCTAGGATTTCTGCAGACTTTTAAAGGACAGGTCCTCAAGCTGTCCATCTGCATCCTCATGTCTCCTTACCCTGTCACTACTGGAATCGTCTGCTAGAGACTTTCCGCCAGTAGCCGCTCTTGGTTCGCGACTGCTTATTGGTTATTCGCAGCTGGCCAGTATATATACTGGTCGTTTCACTATCCACCACCTGTGGACGCGCCCCGTTCCGGTTAGAGCTCCGGATCCCAGAAGGTACATAGTACCCCTGGGGGGATATATATATATATATATATATATATATATATATATATATATATATAATAATCAAACGCGCGTACGTATATATTCGAGCGTCCGATTTTATTTGAATCAATGTAAGTTTTTTTTCTTTTACAGAAAATAAAGCATATTTAAGAGAATTATTTTGTATATTTGTTTATTTGTATATAAAATAAATTAACTGTAATCAATTTTTCAATTTAACTGCGTGTTATTTGTTTTCATTTTGTTTCTGTTTTTCATATCGTAGGTAATTTTTCTTTTTTTTTTTAACTTTCCTGTGTTATTTCATCGCAGCTTTTATATGATGGACTTTGTTCTTATACTAAACGTGTTGTATACTCGGAGATGACGGAGGTTTTGCTGGTTTTTGAATAACTCAAGAAATACGCAAACATAATTTTTGAATGAAATTTTATTCAAAGATAGGAAAACGAGAGATTAGCTTACAATCATTTTGTACAACACAGTATCCTTTAGGTGACCACCATTAACAACGAAACATTCACTCGGTCTTTATAAAATTTTCTAAGACTTTTTCGAGCATAGGTCGCTGAACTTTTGAAACTTCTTAAAAATTTCGAGTTTTCAGGTCTTTCACATCTCGTGGACGTGTTTCGTAAACGTGGCTCTTAAAGGATCCCCGAAAAAAAAAAAATCGCGTAACTTCGAATTCTTTTCGGAACTCTCTTTGCACTGTCGTGATCGATTCACGTCGAAAATAACGTTTCACGAAAAACGCGTTCTCATTATAGGATGCCATGATAACCGAAAGTGGACAAAAACGAATCTCTAGTATGTACACTAAATGTGGAGCACGCGGTTTGCGTTATAGCAGGTGTTACCAACTGCGTTATTCCAAAAACAAAACAGTCCGTCTTCTCTGGGTCACCTATATTTTATGTTCATGATTTAAATAAATGAAATTTTCTTCTTAATAAATGACACAAACGTTTATATATATATATATATATATATATACATGTAATTCAAGTACCTCATTATTATTTTATTTTATTTTAATAAATTAAAGTCGTTTGTTTTATTCGAAAGGAGGTAACTATATTAATTAAAAGAATTAAAATGGCGGCACGAGGAAGGAATAGGTTTAAATGTGTATACATAATATATGTGTTTCTGTGTATATTCGAGTGTTACATTTTTAATCAACTTTAGTCTTTTCATTTATTAAAAAGTGGCAACAATGCCATTAGAAATAATTAAATTACTACACACAGGGATTACGTTTGAATGTGTATATGTATAATGCATATATATATATATATATATATATATATATATATATATATATATATATAAATAGTCCTAATAAATCGTTTGTAGATTAACAGAGTACCAGCTGAGAGCAACCGAATAGGTGATAGTTTGTCACTACCTTCCCCGTTCTTTACTTTACCAGCGCGAGCTTGGTATTTATTTACGAATCAATTGGATAGATAACTGAGTTGACTATAGGTATTTTTAAAATTAAAATCGTATCATTTAAACTCAGGTCGTGCGAATAGGACGCTTAAACATTACCGCTGCGCCAGGAGTCACATTCATTACACTATCTTTCGTCCGTATATGAATAAACATACGTTTTGTTACAATCAGATTAGTCGTTCGTGATTTTGTAGTATATCTTCATATGACTCGGAATTTGTCGATACATTTAATCATATTATTCGAAATGTTTACTTAAGGTAAGAAACTCTAAATTGTTCTGTGATCCAACAACGCTAAGTACTCTATATAAAGCTCTTGTTTGTTCAGAGTTGTGTTGGATAGTTTGGAATGTACTTTATAATACTGCAGATGTGGAAAAAATGCAGGCTGTGTTTGAAATGTTTATTTTTACGTATAATGAATTATTATATCTCTTGCGCGACGTTATGTTTTACGTATCGTTATATAAATGACGGAAAATTTTCAAGTTAAAATTTTTTCATTGTACAGTGGTCGTCGAATATTTGACTCTTCGCAAATTAGTTACGTAGTACACCTATAGGATGAATACTAGAACGGTCGCGTTAATTAATCCCCGATCCAATTCACCGATGGTGTCTGCTTTCAGTCTGCAGAACTCATTAATTAAAACTCATCCATGCTTGGATATTGAATTTCAACGCAGATATTTATATTACCTTATTAGTTATTACTGTGAGAAAGGCTTCGTAGGTAGGCTCTTGTTTTTAGTTATTGATTTTATAATTTTAAACCATCCTTATATTTTTCCATACGTACGCACAGATGCCTTTGAGAAATTTTCTTTACTGTATACTACAATGTTTAACACATATTTCTGTTCGTGTGTAGAATTATGAAAGTACCTTCCAATGTAGCGAGTATATGTGTATGTGTGAATGTGTGAACAATTGTAATTTTTTTTTTTACATTCCAACGTGTATTGCGAGTAACCGCGTTTACGTATAATAATTTAATATCATTTCTTATTTTTGAAATTTTGTATGGTTTAATCGGCTTTTGTATATTTGTATTCAATTATTTACTTCCCAGTATTCGCATTTTAATTGGCATTTACTGTTATTTGAACCGTATATATAAATATACGTATATATTGCGCGTGTATTCGAGAGTATTATTTTTATTTAATTTCATTTTTATTAATTCGGTTTTCGCCTTTATTAAAACGGATGCAATTATACTAGTTAAAAAATGTAAATATACGCATATATTTGACTTTATATTTTTTAAAAAGTTAGAATAATATCCACTAAATGTACCGGAACAAATGCCCTCTCCATTCGTGAAAGTAAAAATTCGAATGATATAAATTTCATAAGTAATAAACATATTACATATAAATAGCGCTGATGAAAAAATTAAACAAAAAATCCGTCGCAAAGGGAAACAGTTATTTAAATAAAATTAAATATAAGTTTAATTACAAAAGGGAATATATATAAATGTAATTTATAAGTACTGGAAAAGAAAACAATGAACCGGCTCTTAGGCAGAAATAGTGTTCTCTCCTTAACCAATAAGTGTTTGGTATACACAGCAGTTATAAATAAAGCCAGTGTGGACCTACGGAATAGAGCTGTGGGGTTGTGCAAAAAAAAAATATAAAGGTGCTATAGACGTTTCAAAATAAAATATTAAGAAAAATGACAGGTACATAACCAACACAACCCTACATGGAGACTTGAATAATAATCCATATGTGTATGATGTTATAAAACAGTACACTCAAAGATATGTACTTAGACTGGAAGGTCATCCTAATACCTTCAAAGATTGCTGAACACCTCCAGTGACACCAGGAGGTTGAAGCGTAATAAACCTATGGACCTTGTTTAAGGTAGCAGCAGCTGGGTTAGCACCGCTTCTCCTTCACGTTATTACATGGTCAACAATTTTGTTAAATGACCTATAGGGGGTCAGATTGTAAAAAGTATAATATATAAAAGAAAAAAAAATATTAGGAGAATAATAAATTATGTTTAATGCGACGATGCTTAGTATATTTAATACTTAGTTGTCTGGAAATCGTAATTTCCTACGAATGGAAGTAAATTATTACGATGCGCGCTACAACTAATTAAACGTTTTTTCGCTAGTTCGAGGATACAGTCTTTTACATGTTGTAACGTGCGTATCTGAAATTGTAATATTATTTAAGAGAATTAAATGAACAAATGTAGAGAGAGACTTACACGTTTAATAAAATGTTTGAATAAATGCCTTTAATGCGAATTTCGTAGAAAAAATAAATTCTCGAAAAAGAAAAAACTACTTTTTCTTGTGAAAAATGCAAATTATTTTTCTATATCGAAATGAACATCGTTTCAAACTCTTTTGTATATCGATGAACACTATCGAATACACGCACCTCATAATACAACGTCCCATACAACACGCGTTTAGTGTACACGATTGTTAAATTTAAAACAGAATAATTATTAGACGCAATAAATCGCATCGTATCTGTCGATTATTATAGTTCGACGATTTTACATATAAATAAACAACGATTAAAAAAAAAAAAAAAAAAAAAAAAAAAAAACGTTCAAATCAAAATCACGAAGCTTTTCAGTTATTAAGCCATTATCGAGTATTTGTACATCTTATATTTCTTATAGTTAGATTATATGGTTTACTGCTATATCTAAATTAGTATTTTTTACCACTTATATTCCTTGTATATATGAGTATATTTATATATATATTTCTTATATATATATATATCATTTTGTGCTCATTCGATAATGGTGTAATAGCCGAGAAGCTTCGTTATTTTTATAAAAGGTTTTTAGTGGGGTTTTTAACTGCCTTTTTCTTGTTTGTTTTTTTAAAAAATTGCTGCTACATTCCGCACTTGTCAAAATAAATTTTATTTATATTAACGTAATTCTCTCATGATTCCTTCTTCGTGTGTTTTCAACACCCTTTCCATATTTCAGATAAAACGACCGATGATATTTTCAATAAAATTTACCAACGTTCACTATAAATCAACCATTTCGGTCGCATATTATTATTATTATTATTTTTTTAATAATATTATATATTTTGATGAGAAAAAATTTGTGAATAATGCTGCTTTTTAAATGATTATATAATTGTTAATATGTAACAAACATTTTTTTAGAATTGAAACTACTTATTATGTAATATAAATTTTTGTTTTTCGCGGTACAGTTTTTAAAAATTTTTTGCTTTACTGTCATTACATTATAACTATAAATTTTCCTTTTTTCATATTATTTATATATATATATATATATATATATATATATATATATATATATATATATATATACTTGATTACAAAAAACAGTTAACTTTTATTTATTAAGTAAAGCTTTTCGGCAACTACGCCATTATCAAGCTATATATAAATAAAATTAAATATAAAAACATAAAATATTAATTTAAATCTAAGTTAACAATTTAGGTATTTATAGTTCATCTATTATGTAAAAATTGTTAACTTCGATTTAGATTAATGTTTTATGTTTTTATATTTTATTTTATTTATATATAGCTTGATAATGGCGTAGTTGCCGAAAAACTTTGCTTAATAAATAAAGTTCAGTGATTTTAACTGTTTTTTGTAATCAAGTATAAAAAATCACTACATTCCACAATCTAAACTTTATGTATATATATATATATATATATATATATATATATATATATATATATATATATATATATATATATATATGCACGTTATTTGTAGGTATATGTGTTGGTATAAAATGTAACATACTATTTTAAAGGCCCATTTATAATCATCATTTTTATTAATTAGTACCATTTTTTCCCACACTTAACACGCTCATAATACACCCATGTAGGCGAAAAGTTTTATAACTTAAGAAGCATGTAACAAAATAAAATTTCACTAATAAAAACAGTTTTATTTTTATCATCCGTTAGCGAACTGGAAATTCTGCTAATTTCGTCGACTATTAAGATGGTTAATTTATCGTTTTCGAATGATGAAATAAATCAAATTATGAAATTACAAATAGATAAACGATCAAAATAGAACAGGCCTCTTTCGATTCGTCGTAAAACATCGTTAATCGTCTTCAATAATTAACTACGTAAAAATGATTATAGACTGACGCCGGTATTATGTGCGTATAAAATATAGTCGGCAATAAAGATAAACGAGAAACTACTAACGTAGGCATTGCGTAGGGTAAATAATTCGTAAAGAACCGGACGGAGTCAAGCGACCATCGGCGGTCGAAGAGAAGAACAGAGTGTAATGAAATTATTTTTCGGCGGTACGCGGTGTTATTATTTTACATAGTACTAATAATTTCGTTACTGTTGATGCATCGGACAGTTAGTGATTTAATGAATTAATGAAATAAAAACAAATTTAATCTTATAGAGTGATTAATTTTGTTTTTTATTTTACATAGTATTCATAATTTCGACGGAACTTATCACTTCGAAACAAGATACACTGGTCCTATTTAGAAATACAGTTAACTCGTCCGTATATAAGGAGGAGCAGCAGTTTATACAAAAAGAGAAAAAAAATATTATCGCGCGATATAAAGAAAATATAAATAAACAAATAATAGGGAAACTGTTTCAAATGAAATGAACGAAAATGTGTTAAGTTCGGTTATATTTGATGTCCGGAACACACACTGGTGCGATGCTCTTAAGCGGTTGATACTACACGGCACGCGAGAGTTTTATACGAAATGATTAAATGTAAATTTCTTTCTTATTTAATTAAATTAAATTAAATTAATTAGTAGTTATTTACGCAATAGAACTTTTTACATAACTGTCGGTGATTCAGTCTCTTCAATTAAAACGTATTTAACGGGTGGGAAGTTGATTTCCCGGACGTTGCCGAAAGCACAAGCGGCACTCTATGCAGATATTTTTGTTAGATCAGCTTCTATATAGAACAGACTATAAATCGGTATATCGTGTATTCTCCGGATATTATAATAAGTGGAAAATTAGTATTAATCCGTCGAAACCCGAATCCATTTTCCTTAAACTTGTCAAATAAAACCTGACTGTGTCGGGAAACAGCATTAACTGGTCAGATTCGGTATTTAGACGTTGTTTTTTTGACAACAAACTTAACTTCGCTAAACATATTAACTAAATAAATACGAAGGCTATAATAAATAAATCCATTTGTCTCACATATCCCGTGTTTATTAGGAAATCTCATTCCTTAATACTCGCGATAAACTTTATTAAAAAATGAATTTAAAGAGTATATAGAGCGAAGATTTAGTAGGAAACGTTTATAAGTAAAAAACCTACTATCCAGCAGAAAGGAAGACATAAACTTCCTTACTTATATATAGTCGTATTTTTACGTAATTTCTATAACATTTTAATGTCTTCCTTTCTGCTGGATTTTTTTCTTACAAACCTCCCCTATTATTCAATTTTTGCTCTATATTTTTATAATTCATAGATAGTACTTATGTTCTTTAAATTAATTTTTAATAACGGTTAAGTTTATCGCGAGTATTAAGGAGAATGATTTTCTATTAAACATGGTATATATATATATAGAACAAAATTTTATCACGATATCTTAAGGATTGGTAGCTATAATTAACCATGGAGTTTATTATTTGATTATTTGATTATTTGATGATATACGTTGATCAAAAAACTACTTCGTTCTCGTTGTAATTTCATCACGTATATAGGGTAAGTATAGTATACCGTGTATGGATTTGATCCGGGCCCAATTTGACTCATTTAATATAATTCTGAAGCACCGATTTCGTACCCTCTGTAGTGCGGCATTATTTATATACAAAATGTTAATTAGTTTTGTACCGTACGCTGTACCTCAAAACGGAAAAGAAATAGGTTTTTTGCGTCGAAAATTGATAACGTCTGGCAAGAATGGTTATTGTGGTAATTCCAATTGGAAAATCGTTTTTTATATATATATAAACAAATCGGCCAATCGATGGGTTCAATGTAGCTGTTGATGTTTGCATCTTTCTTGAATGTGTGCATCAGTGTCTTAGTCTTGTTTTCGGCTTGCATGCGGATATTATTTCTTCTATAATATCTTTCAATAGATCATCATGTGTTAACACGTGGCCTATCCATTTCATTCTTGTTTATCTAATCTTTCTCAAGGATGACTTTCCTCTTGTACTCGGTTAAAAACTACTATACTTCGTATATATATATATATATTCGACGGTCGATGGTTTGAAACCAACTAGTCGTAAAAAAAGTTTAAAGAGTTTTTCATCATTTAGATAGCTGTTGATTATCACGGGCAGGGCGGAATACCCCATATAACATCATATGTGCGTGCACTTGCGTTGCATAAAGGTAGCGTCTTGAATGCTAGTGTACGTAAAAAAAATGTACGACGACTAGTCAGGACGTTCGGCAGCGAACAATACGACGGCGATGATGATGATACTACATAAATTCGGAATTACCGGCGAGGTAAATATATTTATTGAGACGTCAGGTCTAATATCTGTGAAGGATAACGTAGAAAATTAAATTTCGAATTTCGTTCTATTCATTTCTAGAGGATGGCGAGCGAACATATTTATTTATTGCGTCGTAAATAACGATGGTGATTTATTCACAATAATATTTACGAGTTTGATTAAGTTGCTCAATTACAAAATATTATCGAATTCGTTTGTCGTATTTATTTATTACTCGGCCTATTCATTCATGCGTGCACGCGCAATATGTGAAATCCGTTATTTTTAATTAACTCTGCTAACAACAATAGGACAAGTATATTACAAAAAATTATATATATATGTATATATATATAATGTTGAAGTATTGGAGAGTAGCGATTTTATGAATTAACAAAACAAAATAAGCATTTTTTTTTATTTATAACATTTTTGTATTTGCTTGAAAATGACTTTATAGTTAAAAAGCTTTATAAAATTTATAGTGATTAACATTGTTTTTATTTTGTTTTTTTAATTATATATATATATATATATATATATATATATATATATATATATATATGGTGATGATGATTATGTAACAGCCATCTGGCTGATTCGCCCCAACACGATCCTGCGCTACGCAACACGATCACTTGCCGTCCAATTCAAGTCCACATAATTTTGCATTCCAGTGTCTTTTAATACAGTGTCTATAATCGTCATTCTGTGTCTTCCACGCGGTCGATTTCCAACAATTTTCCCTTCAATAATTGTGGATAATATGCTTCGATTTGATCTTAGTACATGTCCAAACCATTCCAGTCGAGTTTTCCTTATCCGGTCTAAGATATTTCTTCTTTCGCCCGTTTTGTCAAGTACTGTTTGATTACTAATTTTTTCTGTCTGGGATATTCGTTGAAAATTCCTCCAGCACCACATTTCAAATGCTTCAAGTCGCTTACGGTCTACTTATTTCAGTACCCAAGTTTCTGCACCATACAGCACAGTTAACCAAACGAATGTCTTCATAGGCTGTTTATGTAACTGTAAAGATATTGATCGTTGCACTAGTAGTGAATGTTTATCTGTGAATGCTTGCTTAGCCATGGCTATTCTTTTATTAGTGTGCAGTCGAAATTATGAGTCACTATCGGGCCTAAATATTTGAACTTACTTGTTCTAGTGCCGTATTATTTAAACTGATGGTCTGATATTTCCTACTCACGGCCATTACTTTTGTTTTTCAAATGTTAATACTCATTCCGTGTTTCGCCATGGTGTTATATAATTTGCTAATCATAGTTTGCAATGATTTTGAACTTTCCGCTAATAGCACTTAGTCGTCTGGAAATTTTTAATAGCGTGCAATCTATTTCCACCAATCCTTATACCATCTTTTTGTTCATTAAACGTCTCCCTCAAAATTATTTCCGCGAAGCCATTGAATAAACCAGGCGAAAGTATACAACCTTGACGTCGTTTGCTACTTTTATTCTCTCTGTTTGTGTTCCATTAAAACGGACTACAGCTTCTGGGTTCATGTAAAGATTATAATTATTCTTATTAAGCTTTCGGGACAACCAATTTGCTGCAAGAGCTTAAACAAATATTTCCAAGATACCTTATCAAACGCCTTCTCATAATCGATGAAAGCTACATACAGGTATTTACCCTGATTTATTCGACGTTCTCCTAATATGCGCAACATTACTAACGCATCACGTGTAGAACGGCCTTTCCTGAATCCGCATTGCGTTAAGATAATATATATATCTTTTCTTATCTTAAAGCCTGTGTTACATCATTGATTCGATGTAGGCTTCCTCTAAGCTTCTCCATTGATGTCTATCATCCGTTTCACGAAGCCATTGTTTCCCTGCGACTGCCATAATATCATCCGTTCACCTTCTAAGTGGACTCCCTTGTACGCGCTTTCCAGCATACGGTGTGCATTGGTTTTGTCCCCCTTTACATATTCTTGTCCACCAACCTAATCAGCCCAGGCTCATTTGTTCAGTGCTATATTTATCCCTACATCTTCGAATTTCGTTCTACTTCGGATATATTCTGATCTAATTCTGTCTCGTAATTTTATTTACAAAGCTAGTTCCATCCGTCTTTCTGTTTATCTTAATGTTCATATTCGACGGAGTACGTTAGTACTGGAATCACACATTAGTTAAATATTATCGACACTACATAACTGACGTCGATTAATTTAATTTTTAATTGTTTTAAACGGGGTATACATACATACATACATACATACACATAGGCTTGATCAGATCGTTGAAAATCGGAAGAATACGATCGAAACACATTCAAACTAACAAAAATAAATAAAATAAAAAAATATCACATTATATTTACAAACACAACCGACTAATCTGGTCGACTGGAGCACCATTATGATAATATGATATTGTAGCGAGTGGAACTCGTGTTCATAATTGTGATACCTAGAAGTATTTATACTTTATATATAATATATTTATATGTATTTATTTATTTTAGTAATGATTTTTTTAAAGGAAGCAACGAATTTATTATTCATTTTTGTCATTTTAACTTGAAAATAGCATATGAAAATCGGCATTATTAATAATCTACAATTATTTATTTTTACTAATAATTATATTGGTTTTTTTTTTTTTATTTATTTTTATTTTAAACGTGGTCGTCAAGGAAGCACTAAGATCGATTTCAAACACCAACTACCACGTTCAATCAGGTTTATCTGCAGAGCTAAAGTAGGACTAATTTCACGTATGAGCGCACGAAGTTTAAAAATACGTACAACTAACTCGGATAGCAATACATAGAATTTTGCTCTTGTTTTTTTCACTCTTCGACCATCTGACACTTAGTAACTTTTTTGAAATCTACCCGCACGATTTAAGTTCTGATCCCAAAAATTTCTTATAGTAAAAAGGGACTTAGATTTCTTCGATAAGTAAGTAACAACTCGTTGAGAAATAATCAAAAGTTACAATTGGGCAATGACAAACAACATGTGGGAACGTCTCGGTTCGATAAAATCATTTAGACGAAGTTTCGAGTCGATGAAATGTTCTTTATTTAACAGAAAATGGAAAAATAAAACGTCAAAAACTGAAAGTGCTTTCGCGAGATAAAAAATTATTCTAGAACTATTAAGAAATTTCTATTTAGCGTGATTTACTTTCTTCGAAATATTTTCCATATACACCGGTCGAGACGTCGAAATTAAATAATCGAACGGTAGACTTGAATTTTATTACCAACGAAGACTGCCGTCGAAAAATTCAATTCTACGATAACATAAATTGCGACAAATGTGAATATTTATTCACGCCTGCGATTCTGCGTATCGTTTATAAGAGTTACAGAACCGTAATTCGTTTAGTGGATAAAGATCGCCCATTACTGACTACGATTTTATTTCGCTCATCATATCAGAGTATTCGACGTATAAATATATGATTTTGTATTATATATACACACATCAATCTATATATATATATATATATATATATATATATATATATATATATATATATATATGTGATTAGAACGTTCGTCTGTCAACAACAAGACGGTACATATCCTCAGCTCGCGGTATAAAGTTTTTCCTCAACTTCTGAAAGAGAGAAAAATCGATTCTCCGCTTGAAACAATGGACAAATATTATAAACATAAATAAATAAAAATTTAAAAATAATAATTTATAATTTAGCAGTAAAAGCTTGTAAAAAAAATAGGTTTTTCGGAAGCAAAATCATGGAAAAAGAAAATATGTACCCAAAATGTTGATGAGAAAATTACAGTGTGAAAAGAAACAAAACAATAATTAATAAATTAAATTAATACATAGACGGAGCGAAACTTAAATATTAACATATATTTTTCTATAGCGTTAACTTGGAGCGAATAAAGAAATAAACGAACTTTTAACTATCAGGAAGAAGGCAGTGTAACTCAATTCCGTTTGACATAATACGTGGCCACACCTGCTCTGCGTATTATTAATACCTTACATAAATGCCAGACCATTTTGTTGTGGTCTAGTCATGATGTTCGGCAATGAAAAATACGACGAACGATTATATTTATGTAATCGGTTACATTAAAAAATAAAGACAAATAATGGTAAATTGCGTGCGTTCGTTCGTCTAGAACCAGAAGCATATCATTTATTAATGGGAGCCGGTTATATGATAGTGAATTGGTGCAAATGTAAGGTGTATGACTATGTTCCAGTTATCCGTTGTTTCATTGGACATATCAGGAACGAATATAAAATTGATTTTACTAATAACAAATTTAAGATGGACGATGAATCCTACATTTGTCCATTTTATATGAAAATTGTATATAAAGTAAAACTTAACATTAGCTATGGGGCTAACATAAAATTAATTCCAGAAAATGTTATTCATTGCAAATATGCGCAATCATTATTACTTATTAATAAACTGTATAATAGTAATTTTTTAACCATTATTTTTGATCCATATTTGCACGGTAACGTATACATTATTAAAGTTAATGTAAACTATATTGTTATTTTTGGAATATATTTTCCACCTCATACAGACTTGCAACGTCAATTTATGTTATTGCTTAAGCTTATTGAACAAAATCGGAAACAAAATGTAATAATCCTCGGCGATTTTAATTCACGAGTAAAATTTATCGAAAATTAGAATTTCAATAACACATCCAGAAATGCACAGTTCGAAAATCTCGTGCATTCTGGTAATTTAACAATTAAGAATGATTATAACATTCATACGTTTCAAAATCACAATGGAACAAGTCAATAGATTATGTGCCAGTAAATTAGAACTTTAAGTATAAATTATCTGATTTACTAATTCTTTAACCGATAATATTAACAAAACTAAAGTTACGAAATCTATAGATAACAAATCGTGTTGGAATAAAGAATTAGAATATTTTAAGTTACTTGTTAGGAAACTCAGTAGTATCAAACGTAAAAATTTCATAAATAAATTAATATATAACGTAACTTTAAAATTATATAAATATAAAATTAAATATTTCAAACAAAAAGCTTGGAGAACTTTTTGTACTTCTTCTAGGGCTTGGGGGAAACCGTATAAAATTTTAACAAAGTCAGAATGTTTTAAGTTTCCTGATTTAAAAATTCATGACGATACCGACTGCAGTTCATTAATCACCAAAAATTTAGATATAATGAGTTTAATTATGAAATTTTTTTTAATTTTAAAAAACCTGATTGTATTTCATTGTCTAAAATCACAAATAAAAATAAGCGTTTACATTTTAATGTGACATAGAGCTTAAAGTATTATAACGAAACTTAACAATAAAAATGCATCATCGTCAGATGGTGTAACTAAGAAAGTTATTAAAATCATATTTACTTTCCAAATTTATTATTAACGCTGTACAACAAATTGTTACAACTCAATATATTCCCAGACATTCGGAAATGTGCTAGAATTATAATGTTGAATAAACCAAATAAAGATTTCAGTAAAGTAAATGGATATAGACCGATATGTTTATTAAATTCGCTTATTTTAAATTTTTAAATAATGAAATTAATAATACATCCGTACTTGATGCATATCAATATGGTTTTAGAATAGAAAAATTTCCTATTTTTATCTCGGAATTATTTAAGATTAAACATAGATATTGATAGTCACTATCAGTAGCCATAAGCTACTTTCGCAGGTACTCTATTTACATATATATGTGTGTGTGGGTGTGTTTGTGTGTGTTGAAAGAAAAGAGAAATAGAGATAAACCGATGGATATTGTATGATTGAAAATAACGATGATGCATGTTAATACGCAGTTAAACTGTTAATTTTTTTATTGTGCTTATTTTTAATTTTTTTTAAAAATTAATTAACCTTTATTTATTTATTTATTTATTTATTAAATTTACGTGCCGTGAACAGCTACTAATGGCAGAGGCACGAATAAATTTAAGATAGGTTACTACATTTATATTAAATTATATAGATTGAAATGATGAAGGAATGTGAATAATTTGAATAAGGTGTTAGGATCATCAGTAAATATTTCAGTTAAAGAGAATGGAAAATTTAGTGCGGATCTAATAGAATTAAATAGAGGACATTCTGTGAGGTTATGATTATTGGAAATATTAATATTACAACATATTGGAACCGATTTCTTCTGCAAACGGTGGTCATGCGTTAAGTTGAGTATAGTTCGGTCATACATTATCAATTTTTTAAGTAAAATTATAAATTTTGGTCTAAGAACTAGCTAAAAACTCTTAAATAAAATTCAGCTTATTTTTAGTATTGAAACATTTTACGTCAACCAAATTCTACTGTTACTATGAAGAAGAACGAATTTTTTATTTTTATGGCTTAAAAGACAATTGGGTAATGTACAAAAATAGAGACACCGGAAATATGAATCTCGAGAAATAAGGTAGCGATAAAAAGAAGTCGAAAATCAATACGAATATATTAAAACAGTGGAAAATATATGGAACAGACAGTGGATGGATCCCATTGGGGGAAAATTCGTAGAAAGTTGGACATAGTATAAGTAGCGACGAGCGAGCAGATTAAGCGAAAGATTTTCGTATAAGAATTAAAGTTCAAAATTTTACCCCTCTTGTACACCACTCTACCACATCGTAGTTACAACATATGTACTCAGTAATCGGTTCTTCATTTGGTTGTTATATATTGAGAAAGAATAACAGGCTTATAAACGGTTTGAATATATGAATGTTATATTGATTATGTTAAAGTATTCGATAGAGTAGAATGGAGCCAACTGTTCGAAATATTGAAAATGGTAAACATGCTAGCCGTATAAACTGATCGCATTAATATCAAAGTTATACGAGAATTAAATAGCGGCGGACAAGAGGAGAAATAAAATATCCTAAATCAACAGAAATTTCCAAAGGAGTTTCAATATTTATTCAGGATTTTTAGTGTAAACGAAGCGTTAGAAAAATTCAAGATGTAAAAATATGTGGACGATATATAAAAGTTATAAAATTTTTAGACGACCGAGTATTCATTGCAGACAACGAGAAATGATTATTAACAATGATGCGAAAATTAAACATCGTAACAGACAAATATGGTAATAAATATTGCAGAAACAAAAATGAATATATCAATCAGTGGAAAAAATTTAGAAGTCGATTTCGTCAAATATTTATTTAGGACACATAACAACGGAAAATTTATATTGTAGCAACAAAGAGATCCGGCAAAGCATCACAATGGCTAAAAACGTGTTTAAAAGAAAAAGACGTATAATAAAGCCAGAATAGGCTGCCTATACTATTACGAAAACGTATTATCAAGTCGTATATACGCGGCGATAGCATGGACTTAAACAAAAGAGATTTACAGAAAATTAAGATTTTTGAAACGGGTGCTGGTGACGAATACTAAAAATTTCGGGGGTCGATAGAATTGCAAACGAAGAAGTTTTTTACACAAGAACGATCAGAAAAACAAGAATAAAATGGTAGGACACTAACACATGATGACCTATTGAAGGATATTATAGAAGTAAAAATAACCGTGTGCAAGCCGAAAGAAGACCAAGTCGAGACACACTGATGGACACAATCAAGAAAGAAGCGAACATCAAGAGCTATATTAAACTGAAAAGACTAATATTAGAAGGGGGGAAATGGAGGACTTGGATGATAGAGACGAACCACTCCAAGATACACCGATCGATTAATTTATCGATATATATGTATGTATGTGAAATTAAATTAATCGCTTTGTATAATTTAATTTTATTCAATTACTATCGCTCCTGAGGTTTTGT
This sequence comes from Coronaproctus castanopsis, assembly GCA_032883995.1. NCBI lineage: Eukaryota > Metazoa > Arthropoda > Insecta > Hemiptera > Monophlebidae > Coronaproctus > Coronaproctus castanopsis. The sequence goes on along the minus strand of CM065052.1, from coordinate 104,642,371 downwards.
TTTGCAGAATTCGAATCGAATAACGAAAACTCTCGAAAAATAACGGTCCTGGAAAAAATTCGGTCAATCGAATTATACAAAAGTAAACTAAACAGGCTCTTTTCCCGTGACTCAGTCATAATCATAATGATAATGATAATAATAATAATATTTCTTTAAACATTACGCTATATGTAGGGTAATTATAATGATTAATTTCTGACCTATATATCTACTCCGCATGTAAAAAATTGCAAAATTATCGTTACAAATCTGTCGGTACAAACTTGATGATATTTATAGAATGATCAGATTTCGTCCGTAAATAAGATGCAAATATATATACAAATTTCTAGAAGAAATTTTCTAAAATTAATTACGCTACGAATTAAATAAATTTAACAGGAAATTTAAAGTAAATTTATATAAAATTGTCTTCGATTTAGAAAAATATACGTTTAGATTAAAAACAGCGTATGAGAAATATAAAAAGGCGAGTTCTTGTTAATTTTTAGCTACGGATTATTAGAAATAATCCTATCGCGCGTGAAATTTTAACGCTAACGAAATTTCTTATTTTTCCAATTGGCCTGAAATGTCTCAATTTTATAAAAATATTTATATGTAAATACGTCAAAAATTATCTACAGTAGTTCATCTAAGAAGCGGTATTGTATAATAAATCATCATCATCATCTGGCAGTCCATGGACTTGACTTTTTCCGTCATATCGGTTATTGGCCGTTTTTTACCTTTCCAAGTAACTTGAACAGTCGGAATCCCTCTTCAGGTTATTTATTCAGCTTAACCTCGGTTTACCTCTTATTCGTTTTCTTGGAATATATCCTTCAATTATATCTCGCAGCACATGCCCTATCCAACACAGTTTCCGTTTTTTAATCTGGTTCAATACTTGTCGCCTTTCATCGTCCCGTTTCAAAACTTCTTGGTTTGTTGTTTTCTCCGTCCAGCTTATTTTCACCATCCGTCTCCAGCACCACATTTCAAATGCTCCTATCCTATCCTCTTCTCGTTTTGTACACGTCCAGTAAAATTCTACTGGCAGCCCGCATGTTTTTATAATGCGTTTCCGCAGACCTATGGGCATCGTTCTTTGATTATTATTTTTATATTTTTCAGCGCAACCTGTTTCGCTATGACAAGTCGTTCACGTGTGGCTTGGGAGCTACATCCATCTTCAGTAATGGTTATTATCAGATAGACGACGAACTCTAGTTTCGTCCCACCGATTACAATATTCATTTGTCACGGTTTCATTCCAATTGTCATTATTTTAGTATTTTCAGTGTTAATCCGCATTTCATACTTTTTTGCTGATTCATTCATTTTATGTGCCATTTTTTGCAGCATACGTGGATTATCTTCTATAGTAAAGGCCAAATCATTCGCATATTTGATAGTTTGCTCTTTTCACCCTCCTACTTTTATACAATATCTTGTATATTCAAAAGCCTATAATAGGTATAATAATACCCACCTGTTTAAAATTTATAATATAAGTGTTAAGAAAATGTTTACTTAATTTATTTTACAATGCTAAACATTTCGAACGGATCGAAATCTATATGAACGTATAAAGTGGGAAAGGTTAATCGCAAAACGTCGCGAGAAATTTATAAAATCTTTTTAATTTATCGAATTTTCGATTAAGTGATAGTTCGTATATGGCAATTTTTTATATAAGTACGAAAATTTTTCTCTCATCCGTTTAGAACAGACACGGTTTGAAGAATTATTCCGCGGAAAAGGTACATTAGGAGAAAAACATAATAAACGGTACATCGTCGGATAATTTTCTCGGAACATTTGATCGAAAAATTTAAGAAAATTTCCCCAGAAATTGGTGAGTGTAAGATATTTATTATTATTATTGTTATTTGTGAACGTATCTCATACGAGACGCTACAGAAATAATAAAAAACAAAAGGACTATAGTGGAAATAACAGATATATATATATATATATATATATATATATATAATAATCTTTCTATCGAAAATCGCGTAAACAAAAAGTTCTGGCCCTAGGTTTATTCGCTCATATTTACCAACGCATACGTAAAATAAATATTAGACGAACGAGTTTTAAAATGGTTTATCATCTGAAATGTTGACCTGGATATTACTTTTAAGATTTCCACACTACGTATAAGGAATAAATTGAAGGAGTTTCATACGAGACTCATTTTACGTAACACGATATTTACACTGGAAAAGAAACGAAAATTAGAAGCATGTCCTTTCCTTTTTTAGCACGCCGTCCGAATATTAATAACGCTCGCCTAAAAGCTGACAAATAATATCCGTACAGAAAATTGGGTATATTCGAGACATTTGCAATGAAAGCTAAACGGGATAATTACATACGGCTGGAATTAGGTAAGCTTAAAGAACAGTAACCAATGAAAAAAGTTGACACAATAAATTGACTTACGTAGAGAAAGATTAAATAAGTGAATTGAAAACAGAAAGAATTCCTTTCCAATATAAAACCAAGATAAAAAATACCCTACATAAGGAAAACAAGATTACTCGAGAGGAAATTTGTTCCAGTGATATTTTCATAACAGCCTTCAGAACGTCAATTTGATTAGACGAACCTGAGTATGGAAAAATTTGCAATAAGGCGTTAAACTTACAGTATGAAAGTTTCAATCACACCTTGATCCGTTGGTTCTGATGTAGAAGTAATGTTGGAGGGAAAGAATTTTCGCGTCGCCGATTCTATTCGAACTCGGTCCTTTCCGTATAGAAGTCCGTGCTCTAGCCACTTTTATTTTCACAGCTCATATATTGATTGATATATATATATATATATATATATATATATATATATATATATATATATATATATATATATATATATAAAAAATATTCGCCGAAACAAGTCGGTGATACCGTTTATGTTTTAGCGTTTGAACGATGTGATTTCATACTTCCTATATTTTTTGCTATAAATAGTTCAGTTGTTTTCTTCATCCATCTCATGGGATCTGTTCTTGCAATATGGCCGGAGCAATCGCATTTTTTCCCTTCTAATCGCCCGGGTGAAGCTATAATAAAATTTTAATATTTATTTTTAATAATTTTCGTATTAATTTTATTTCTTAATTTTTAATTTCCACGATATAAATCTTTCAACTGCGTTCTTAATTTTATTAAATTCAAAACTGTTCATGACAATCGTATGTTAAGGCGAGCGCAAGTAAATTTAAAATTCCAAATATTTGCCAATAACTAACTCATAGCGATGACCTATTTTTAAAATATCGTTTATTTGAACAGAAATATTATTTTCGTCCTCGTATAAGTGAATAATAAGTTTTATTCATTTGTATACATAGCCGAATGTAGTGGCTGTTAGGAAGAAATCCCTCTACAACTCGATCTTTAGCGTAAACGATACCAGTCGATCGTCAAACCGGTCTGGACCCACGAGACCGAAGTTTAGGGAGGTTATTCGGCGTTGTCCAAATAAAGTTAATCGTGTAATTACCAATGTAGGTTTAAGTGGCTAAACAAAATCATTTACGACTTCGCTATCCAGCACGAAAAACGACTCTATAAACATCTGAATACTAAGTACTCGACCCAATGGCAGATGTTTAGACGCTTATGAAGCAAAACGATTTAGTTAAGCGGTACTTATGTATAAATAGAAATTAGTTAATGAACTAATATTCTGTACACGTTTAATTACAAATTAGTCATATGTATGTTGATTAATTTATACACATATATATATATATATATACATATATATAATATATATATACATATATAGGGAGAGAGATCTTTAGTACGTATGTATTAGATGATTCACGGAATGTGACTTCTTATTTATTCAGTTGTAGAAATTAATTCAAGAACTAATATTCTGTTGATTATTTTAATATTAATTATACGCATTTACATAAATATGTTACAGAAAAGTTGTATATAGATGTCGCAGAATTTAAGGCGAATTTGTTATTTTTGAAACGAAGTATAACAAAACTTGTCTAATACTTTGTTTTAGTCTGCTGTATAATTATTTCTTCGAACGTCCATTAACGTCGCTCCGTTTACTGTGAAAACACCGTGAAATCACGCGAAAATATAAAATCCGCGCAATGCCTAACGTAAAATTTGTTCGCACTGCTGATCGTTTAGAACATTACAATCGTCCGTATATTATATTCGAGGTTTATTATAATCTTTTCAAGTCATAGTGTCCATTATACGACACATAAGCGAGCTTTCAATGCTAAAAAAAAAAAAATCTGTCAATTATTATAATAACGGAAATTTAGTTCACGTAGAATATTACAATTTTTCTAAGAAATATTTATGTAACGCCTTAAAAATTATCTAGTCGTCTAACACTTAAGAATATGTGATTTAATAAATAAGACGTCACATTCCGTGACTCATCTAATGCGTACATACTAAAGTTATAAGAAATTAAAAAAAAACCGTTCGAATCTGATTTGCGAATTATTTCAACTTATTTCACATACATATATATATATATATGTGTGCGAGTGTGCACTATTACAAAATTAATTCGCTCAGTATCAATCGCGTGTTAGTATATGGTTGCAATCTTTTAAACCGGTTACAGGGTATTCAGGATATTCCAATGACGCGGTCATTATACTTCGAAACATTTTTTCAGTACTTAAAAAGTTATGCTTATCGATTATACACACGTTCATACGTTCATATATATATACACACACATATATATATATACACACACATATATATATATATATATGTGTGTGTGTATATATATATATATATATGTATATATATGTATATATATATATATATATATATATATATATATATATATATATATATATATATATATATATATATATATATATATATAGATAGATAGATAGATAGATAGATAGATAGATAGATAGATAGGTAGATAGAGTGAGGGGGAGAAAGAAATAAAAACTGGTTTCAATTAATTGTACATATCATTTTAGTGGAATTATATTTCTACATTCGATGTGATGATATAAGAATAATCCCATATTTAAATAAAATACGCACGTACATACATACACACATCACACACACATATATATATATATATATATATATATATATATATATATATATATATATATATATATGTATACGTGTATATATTGTATTAACAAGGAAGCTGAATAAATGCCAGGAAAAAGAAATTGAAAATAATTCGAAAATATATGTGGCATCCTTCCTCTTCCTCCTGGAAATCTACTTGTAACGTTTTCCAGTTTCTGCCTTGCGTCTAAATTTACAGAATTAGCAATGGTGGGTTCGTGACACACACATATATATATATATATATATATATATATATATATATATATATATATATATATATATAGCCGTCCATTATGAAACTAAATAATAAAAATAAACGAATTTTAAAAAAAAAATACCTGTAAAGGTATTTTTAGAATAAACTTTAATGTTTATTTTTTTTTCGTATTTATAATATCATAATTTGTGGTCAAAAAATAATACAAAATTAGACGCAGGACGACTTCGTACTGTGTGGTTTTCATAATTTTCATATTCACTACGTGAGTGGAAGTCTCAAGAAGTAATATATATATATATATATATATATATATATATATATATATATATATATATATATATATATATATATATATATATATAGAGAGAGAGAGAGAGAGAGAGAGAGAGATAAATGTCTTGATATTTCTAAATATTTATATGATATAACGCAAAAACCGATATAATAAACGTAAAATAATCGATAAAAAATATATTTTTAATTCTAATTGACTCCACAACATGAAAACATAGAAATAACGTTTGAGATATTTTATGTATGCCTCTTAATAATGATTATATTAATTTTTTAACATTAAAATCAACATTTATTATATATATATATATATATATATATATATATATATATATATATATATATATATATATATATATATATATAATTCACATTTTCCCAATTTAAATATCTATATTATTTTTTAACAATTGCGTGACTAAACTTCATAAAGATTCGCCCATACTGTGCATATTATCTAAAATACAATACAAAAATAAACATTATATAATCAATTTGTACAAAAATCAACTAGAGGTTCGAGGAGCGCAGTTACATTTATAACGTCGTTAGGATACTTCAAGAAAAAAAAAACTATCAAAAAGTGATACAATAATAATCATAAAAACGAAAACAATAACAGTAATAATAATAATAATACTTTAATTAAATTTATTTTAAGGCGATATGGATAACCAAATTACATTTTCAGTTTAATGTGTACAAAGAAATAAACTTCGTCAATCAGTCCTAGCTATGCACACATTTGCTCGAGCATCACATTTCTGAAATAATTATGTATCAATTGCAATCGACTGAATGACACAAGGAAATTAAGCTCATTTGAGCTCTTTCAGTCTAAAGATATGTACAATATCTGTACATCTATTTCGATTCCAAACTATTCTGTTTTACGCATCCGATACTTTCATCCATGTTTATCAATATGGTCTTTCTATCTCGTTTTTCTTCACAGTCTTCTTCTTCTGTTTAGTTCGTACGATCTTATGGAGCCGACTAAAGTAAATTATTTTAGATGTTTAATGTTAATCCCGACAGCCATTGTAACGCGTTATTCGTGATGTTACGCACATCGTGTCTATTAATCATATCATGATTTGAGAAAATCTTACATTTATACACATGGTCCAAGGTTTTGATCTCCACATTCGCACCTGTGTAGGCTCTGTACCATACCCTTCTTTTCCCGGGGGTTCCGTAGTAGGATCGTGTACCAAGTCCGCATTGGTAGCTTTACAATTTATCCACTCATTTTTCCATCAACTTTCCAGTTTAGTGATATACTCTTTATATATTCTGCTGTTCTCCAGGGTGGCCATTTTGATTTTAATGCTCTTACTAGTGTGTATTCTTTATCTTTATGAATTAGACAATTCTGTGAAACTGAACAATTTTCCCAAAGTTTGCTAAACGCATCTTCCCGTCTTATTTGGAGAGAAGCGATTAGTGATAGCTATTCAGCACATTTCTTGGACCATTTGTTTGTTTTCGATCGAATAACACGTTCAGTTCAACCTAATTCCACTGTATTTCGTGATATTTACTATACCGAGATAATTCGACCATTTACTCTGGATCTAATCTTACTAATTCTAGTCGAAATTTTAAAACAAGATTTGTTTTTAAAAATAAATTCCGACAAACATAATTTATGTATATATAGATCAGGAAGAAATAAAACATTTCTTACATAATGATTGCTAAGCTTACGAAGTAATTTTAGAATAAAATTTTGCAAATCTTCCAACGATCTGCAATGATTTCCAAAAGTATTATACCGTAGAAAATAATGGACCACACAGAATTTCGTTAAGTCTTAGCAAATTTTCTTTAATGTTGACATATATCCGAGAATAGTGATTTTATGGAATAATAAAACAAAATAGATATATCGGGGAGTAGTGATTTTATGGATTAGTGAAAGAAACCAGATATTCTTCCTCAAAATTGATCATACTATTTAATAAATTATTACTAGTTCTGTGTTTTATAATTTGTAATTTTTCTAATAATTTTCTTTTTTTTAATTTGTATTCTACGTGTAAAATTTTTATATCATCTGTAATGTTTTCTATATTATGTTGTTTTTCTCTACAGTGTTTTCCATAAAGTGACTTGTGATCATTTTTATTTTTATACGAATTAAAGTGTTTCTTTAGTCTATTATTTATTTATAAACAAACCAAAATCATAACATAGTTTAATCACTATAAAAGTTTTTTTTTGGTGTCATTATCAAGCATACGCAATAAAACTTGATAATAACGCCAATAAACAAATTTTTATAGTGATTCAACCGTGTTGTTCTGATTTTGATTTCTTTATAATTCACCAAATCACTACTCTCGGATGTATCAGCATATTATTTATTTGTCGCCCCGTTTCACCTATATAAAACTTATTACATTTGGTGCAACTTATCACTCCAGATTTTTGTAATAACTTATTCTTTTCTATTTTATTATTGCGAACTGATTTAAATAACGTTTTATTACAATTTATTGTTATCATAATATTGTAATTTTTAAAGATTTTTAAGAATTTATATATACATTTTTAATTGATACTAAATAATTATATTTTCTATTTTATTTTGTTGAGGATTGTTATTTTTTGGTTTGTTCCATAATTGATCTACTATATTCGGACTGTATTTATTTGGTAGGCTATTTGCTTAATAATATTATTTTCTTTACTAAGTTAATAATTTTGGCTCTAATAACGATAAATTCTTAAGCAGCTAGTTTATGCGATTTTGCATGAAAAGAAATGGAATCGTTTAGTATTACATCTGTTAGTGTTTGTTTCCTGTGTATATCGATACATAATATATTATTAACAAAACGAAATAAAAACAAAGTTAATCACTATAAAAGTTACTTTATTAATGCAAAGCTTTCCGACATTAATGTCATTTTCAAGCATATACAAAAAAAAGTTACAAATAAATTAACAGACATATTAATAAAAATTTATATAATATATATATCGATTTATTTTGATGAAGAATTAATTTTAAAATCGGTTTATATATATAAGTTTTTATTAATATCTGCGTTAATTTATTTGTAAGGTTTTGTATATGGTTGAAAATGGCATTAATGTCGAAAAGCTTTGCATTAATAAAGTAACTTTTATAGCGATTAATTTTGTTTTTATTTCGTTTTGTTAATTCATAAAATCACTACTATCCAATACATCAACATTAGTATATTATTGTTTACGCTGATATTTAAATCTAAGTAATTTATATTTTTATTACCTATTTCTACTCTGTATGTTTCGATTAAAGTTGTTCAATTATATTATTTAATTCGTGGGTTTTTAACACGTTATTCCAAATAATGTTTATATATGAATCTACATATCTTGTTTTCTTTATAAAAATAATAATAAATAATTAAATTATTCATTTTATGGGATAAAGCCGCAGTGTGTTTGTTCCGAGTTAATTTGCTGTTCAACAAAAAAAAGTAGACGTTTAATTTCACGCATTATGTTCAAAATCCGGTTTTTCATTCAACCAGAGAGAAAAGTCATTCTACCAGTTTTGAGACTGATATGTTTATAATAATGTACTTTGTCTTGTCTGTATTGATTACTAAATGAGTTTCTGTGCAATGTCACATACACATATAGGCGATCAACTTTCCATTCGTACTTATCGTTTATATAAATCGGAAATAAATAAGACCTTAAAATACACCCTTGCCAGACACTGTACGACGCTGTTCCAGAGTATTATGAACACATATTATTAATTTTTCAATATTCCTCCTTGTAAGATGCTAATCCACGAACCGAGAATAATGCCATAATAGTATTAAAAAAGTAAATTTCAATTATTTTCGTAATAGACTTCCGTAATTTTAATTAATATTAAACGTATACAAGATTATTAGATTAACCGGTAGCCTCTAATGACTAGTTATCTCAAGATCAAACATACGCATTCAAATACAAAACAGAGCGACGAAGAATATAATACAAATTTCGGTTCAGTCACTCATAGTCACATATAAAAACAAACAAAGAACCGAAATATACTAAAAATTCAGTTAATAATAATAATAATAATAATAATTTGTAAAATGTGGAAGATGCGATTTAAAAAAAAAAATTAAAACAGCAAAAAAACTGACTTAAAATTAGTAAAATTTCACAAAAGCCATTTATCGGGAGAATATAAAAAATAAAACATAAAAAAATATTTTAATTTTTTAAAATGTGGAATGTAGTGATTTTTTAATAAAAAAACCAATTGAAAATTAGTTAAATCACTGTTGGGCTATTGTTTTGTAAATTTTATATATTGATAGTTGATTGTGTTGTTCACCGCGGTCATTATCAGATTTTTAATATTTATTTTCATTTTACTTGTAAAATTGTGTTTGTTAAAAAATCTTTTGCGTTCGTATACTTTTATATTTTATATTTTACTTTTGGACTTCATATATCGCAACAGTTAATGAAAAATTTCAAATTCCACCAGTACACAACCTTTACAGAATCCGGAAAATAGTATTGAAGAAAAAATTAATATAAAAAAACAAAATTAATAAACAAATATATTGATATTAAATTTCAACAAATCAAAAAATAGACAGAACAGAAGCGGACGGCATTTTTTGAGCATATTATCACCATCACATATTTTTAAGTAATTATATTTAATTTATATTTTTAAAATTATGATGTTTTAAAAGTTTCACTTGATAATGGCGTAAATGCCGAAAAGCTTTGTGTTTTCTTTAAGAAAATATTAGTGATTTAACTATAAAAAAATATGTACAATTTATTAAAAATATAAAAAGTAAAAAATACTAATTTAGATATACGATTTATAAAAATCAGCAAAGTGAAAAATAAAATAACCCGCTAGTACATAATCGACAATTAGGGATAAAAAAAAATATATACATCAACAATAACGCGGATAGTCAGAAAAATAATAATAATAATAAGAAAAAAGCGAATAAAAACTTCTGTCCGATATAATAAAAATGTATAAAATTTATAATAAAACTTTAATAATAGTTTTTAAATATTTAAATATTATATTCTTCTTCTTCCGTTATGCCTCTAGAGGGCGTTGTTAAGAAACGCCCGCATTATCGATCTCCGTGTTGATCTATTGTGAGCAACCAGCGGTGCTTCGTGCGTGTTTAATTAACGATTTTAGTTCTTGGTCTTAGTTTTTTTCTTCGTCTATTCACTTTTCCGGTGATTATTAGAGACGTTGTAGAGAATTCACATCTCTCGCAATAAAGAAGCCGACAAATCTTTTCCCCTTATTCCGCTTGACAAACGTCTACGTATTTTCAACTTCTGGAAAACATATTCATTAGTTCTTTCGGTCCATCCACTATATTCTTAAAAACCTCCTATATGGCCAGCTTTCGAACCCATCTCTATTCTGTTGACAGACTCAGCAGTAAGGGACCATGTTTAACACGCATAAGCAGCTTTTGGAAAAACTATACAGTTTAGTAAATTCGTGTTCAGTGCTATATCCTTTCAGATCTTTGCGAGTCTAACTGTAGCACTGCGCGCTAATGATAATCTGCGTTTTATATCTGGTAAGCAGCTTCCGCTATTAGTCAACGTTATATTAACGTGGCTGTTTTGTCGAAATATTTTTAACAGAAATATCCGAATATATTCGATATGTATTTCCTTACATCGATTCAAGTATTTTCCCCCAATACGCGATAATATATAACGAGTATATATTTCAACTTTTAACGAGCAAGAACGATTAATAAATCCACTCGCACATGTTGGTCACCCCTATAATAATAATAATAATAATAATCGCCTGTAACGATGGTAGTAAAGAAATAACGAGCACAAAGTGATTTTAATAGGATCCACGCGGAAGAGACAACTCGGACGTTAAGCTAAAATGACGACGGAAAATAAATTACATCCATAAAGAGGAAAATTGTAAGAAATTACTTCGATTAGTGTAACGCTAGCCGAAGATAACAGTCGTTAAACAACAGCCTAACCGGATAGAGTATAAGATAAATTATCGGATGTTTGTAACTTTCAACTTTACTCTAAGCTCATTTCGTTTATCCGCCAATTAATACTTTAGGTACGTTCGTATAATTTAACATCCAACATGATTTTTTTTTTTTTCGTTTCCGTCAGTACCAGCCAAGATATTATAATCAGTAACTAGTCGAAACGTTGGATTCAAATGAAACATTCTGCGACGCGATTGATTCATACATATATCCGTATCGAGTCTCTATATATGGTGTGTGACCCACAGATGACGGACGGTTTTATTGTTTTTCGAATAACTCAAAAACTACTCGACCAACATTTTTGAATGAAATTTTATTTAAAAATAAAGAGAAACGAGAGATTAGCTTAGAATTATTTGTGGAACACAATATCGTTCAGGTGAATTTGTACCAATACGTTCATTCGTCTTTAGAAAATTTTCGAGAACTTTTTCGAACATAGGTTGCTGAATTTTTGAAATTTCTTCAGAAATTCGAGTTTTAAAATCTACATCTCGTAGACGTGTTTCGTAAATGCGTCGCTTTATGTATTCCCCACAGATAAAAAAAAAAGTTACGAAAACTTGAATTCTTTTCGAAACTCTCTTTGTACTGTTGCGTTCGATTCGCGTCGAAAATAACGTTCAACGCAAAACGCGCGTTCTTTCTCGGCATAGGACACCATGATAACAAAAACGAATCTTTCCTGTGTACACTAAACGTGGAGCACGCGGTTTGCGTTGTAGCAGTTTACCAACTAGGCTATTCAAAAAACAACACCGTCTGTCTTCTCTGGGTCACCCTATACTATTTATTTATCTCACTATTTTCTAAAGCTTTCAAATTCTTCGGAACTGTATCGAGTAGTTCTTATTGTTATCGTATACAATATAAATTTATTACTACTATTTTAACTTGGAAATAGCATAATGACCGAAAAGCTTCGTTATTAATTATTAGCAATGAGCTATTTTTTTGTTTATTTTTTCTTAAAAATCACTACTCCGCACACATACACACACACACACATATATATATATATATAAATAAAATAACAAACGTTTCGATGCATTAAATAATATTTTTGAACTTAAACTGGGTCACTTAGACGACCTGGAATTACTTTGAATAAATTCAAAACTATCCTTGGAAAACGTGGTACTACTTTATAAAACAATGCTGAAGACTGCACCATATAAGTGCTATGGGTCACTTCCTGGAATTACTTGGAATAAATTCAAAACTATCCTTGGAAAACGTGGTACTACTTTATAAAACAATGCTGAAGACTGCACCATATAAGTGCTATGGGTCACTTCCTGGAATTACTTGGAATAAATTCAAAACTATCCTTGGAAAACGTGGTACTACTTTATAAAACAATGCTGAAGACTGCACCATATAGGTGCTATGAAATTCCACTTTAGGAAATCGCAAGAAAATGCGATCATCCAAAGAGTCCGATCAAAAATATTCAAGATCGATAGTCTGTGTACCATGGTACGTGCGTAATGACGAAGTTCATAAAGATTTACAAGTACCGATGATTAAAGAATATATAGAAACAGTTGAACGATTACAAAATCACTGTAATCAGTTGGCCTATATGTTGATCAATGATTGAGACGATACAATTAACTAACCCAATATTGTATCAACAACAACAAGTTATGTCGACTATTTGGAAGCATTCGATTAATTTAAATGTAAATTGATTTCATTTGCCGATTACTGTCTTCAAATTAGACAAATTGCGTGCAAAATTTTAGGAAAAAAAATTTTTTACTCCGGAAATGTATAATTTTCTGGTTATTTTTTCATTATGTAGTCTAAATGTGTTTTTATGATTAATACGTGTTTTATTATTCAGAATATTTACTAGGCAGGTATAGCTGGACAAAAGGTGTTGTTATTCAATTTATTTTATATAAAATTGCTCGAAAGGGTACTTAGTCACGTCCGCTGCTAGGGTTCGAAAGTTTATCTGACACCGGACATTTGGTACCGATTTCGACTGATGAAACTGCAATGAAGCGCGATGGATCAGATTTTAACGTCTCCAATTGTTTACTAGTTTTTGTGTATACAATATTTTGTAATTACTTCCTGATGTTTAAGTTTTTGCTAGGTTTAATTTTCAAAAATACGAACAATTACATACTTAATCCTGGCGTGTTTAATTTTTATAATCAAAATTATCAAACTTAAATTAGGTGGATTCAAATTGTTGTCAGTTAATAAAAAAAAAAACAGGTTTCGATCGGTCTCATAATTATGTACTTCCAAATAAACGGATATATATATATATATATATATATATATATATATATATATATATATATATGTATGTATGTATATAGTTATCTTTGCATAGTTAGTTGACATCTCGACTAGCCCCATTGTGCATCATTTTGCATTTAAAATGGGCTAGAATTCAAGGCGCCAATTGTACATAGTGCAAAAGCGCGCCTACATGGGTGCCATTATCTTCTCCATAATAATTGAGAATTATATGATGATGAAAAACTTTACGCTGGGATCGAACCTATTAAATTATGCCATGGCATCAGCGTATATAATTTTATATATACATATATATCTTTTTTGCATGTATATATTTTTTCTGTGATGTCCACAATTATTCTATTCATTTCGATAGCAAAACTCCGAATAGTTCAGTGCTACTTCATGTCTGTGTTGAAATATGCGTGTGAGACGTGGACACTGAATGCGGAGAGCGTGAAGCGATTAGAAGCCTTTGAAATGTATGTACTCAGAAAAATATGACGAATTCCATGGACAGAAAGGAAGACATGTACTGGAAGAAAGTTGGTTGGTACAGGACATAATACATTGGAAATGTAAATATATTGAACACAAAATCAGAGAAGGTATTTATGCTTGCTTTACAGGGAAAAATAGAAGGAAATGCCCGAAGTGGAAGGAAACACCTTGAGATGATAACAACCTGTTTTGGAGAAAAGAAGAAAGTGACAGACATAATAAATGACCCTAGAACTAGAAGATGTTCGTCATGATGTAGGCTAACTCCTGTTAAGATGATGGCACTAAAAGAAGAAGATTTACATTCCAGATGCTCCAATAATGTTAAATAAAATAATGAAATTGAAACATAAAACACATAAATATATTCTAAGTTTAAAATGTATAATTGTTTTTGATATATATATATATATATATATATATATATATACACATTTGTCCACTTTTAGCTTAATTTTTTTTTCTATCCATACTATTTATATTCCAAAAGCGAAATTAAGTACCAAATAATTTGGTTTTCTACTTTTTTTTAATAAAAATATGATGATTAATTTAAAAGTCGTTAGCATAGGTTAGTGAAGAGAGTTGTGTATGACCCCTTTGATTTAAAACAAAGGACGCATAATGCAATTAGGCGTGCAAACCAGATAAATTATTATCATCATTATTATTATTGTTGTTGTTATTTTTAGTATTATTATTATTATTATTATTATTATTTCTATAGGAAGGAAATATTTCGCTAAAGAAAGGAAAAATTAAGATTCGCGCATTATTCATCGCCCTGCGCACGTTTGAAATTAATTATATCCCGGAAATGATAATTTATTATTATACATTGCGTGGCGTTCAAAGAGACGAGACACAATACCCGGAACTTTTCCCACTCGTTATTTTCCTAGATGTAATGTAAAAACGAATAAAATTAAATTTTGCAAATATTTCCACACTGCATTATTTGTTCATTTAGCGATACACACACACACACATTATATATATATCAGATATAATATCTGCATTTATTTACTAAAATACAGAGCACGAAAACCCACTAACTAAAAGTTACCAACTCATTATTTTAGTTTATCAGCAAAAAGGGGATGAAATAATTATAAACCTACAAAAAATTTGGAATTCACAGTCGGTTTCCTTTTGGGTTAAATAAAATTCTAACACGTATTATTCATAATTTGAAATAAAACCTGGAAAGGAATAAAATTAAATTTTTGCGCGGAAAATTATTCTCATGAAAGAATAGATGAATAAAATCCGTTTAAAATTTCTTTTGAAGTTAAACCTCTATTGGCGCGTTGTATATGAGGAGTTAAGCGGTAAAACGGAGGGAACGAGCCAAAGGCTTATAAACATAGGCACATAGGCAGGCCTATTCTCACAGTGTTGTCGGGCTCCTCCACTCTTTCTCGCATATTGTATTGTATATTCAGTTTGCACGAATGTATACAAACACGTACAGAAAATATTTTTTGCGTTCATATTCTTTCTCTTGCGCACGTGCGCACGATTTTCCGTTATTTCGCTCGAATCTTCGCTGCATAATATATGCATGTGTGGCGTAGATTTATGAAAACATCTGAATCATAGCCGCATCGAGTTAAGCATAGAGGGCAGTGCGTTCCTTTTCTTTGTAAGAAATCATGTGTTTATTAAATAAGTGTCTTTTTGGGAAAACGTTTTTAAGTTTCATTTTGTTCCCTGCGCCCCGAGGCACTTTTTTTCTTCCTTTCAATCTTACAACTATCCTTGGGGCTATCTAGTAAGTGTGTAATGAATAGAAAAAGAACGGAAGCGAGTAAACGAAAAATAATTTTGAAAATTAAATTTATCTCCCACCACTAATGGTGAATTTCAGGTAGAAGATTATTCGTTGGTGATTCTCCAAATTTTTCGACCTAAGTGTCAAAGACTTTTCTTCTTCGTATACATTTAATTTCCCCGCCTAGTTGTCCATTAACATAACTGCAAGATAATTATCATGTCGTTCAAATCTACACAGGTACCATGTAGCTTCATTAGATATATTACTTCTGTTATGTGCTCGAAATTCAAATCGGTATGTAGCGTTTTATTGGAAATAAACCGGGGGTGGCATTTTTTATTGTACGTAATACTTAATTTTTTAATATGTTGCTCATTTTAGCACATTCCCAAAGTGGGTCTCCATAGGACCCAATTAGTTTCAGCATCGTCTAAATTTCTATCATTACTATTTTAATTATTGATTAGTAATGATACAAGTGTATTGTATTGAAATTGATATAAATTTAATTTGATCTTATAACCCGAAAATGGAGTATAATTAGTGAAAAGTTTCGTTATAGACTTTTCAAATATAATTAGCAATATACGCATAATTTCGTACTACGATCGATTATATATTATATTATTATATATATATGTGTGTGTGTGTGTAGTTTTACTTGTTTCGTACTTATATTAACGAAAAATGAGGAACAAATTTTAGTTAGATAAGTGAATTTTTTTCTTGGGGCTACTATATTCCTTGTTTATAAAATAATTGAAATATCGTCAAACGATAACGGTGATTAATTCGAAATTAATTTATTATATTACAAAACAGATACATACACACATATATATAATTTTATTTGTAACACGCTTTGTCGCGCATTTGCCTAAGCGAAAAAATAAGTCCCCGGGAATTAATAAACCAACTAATATAGTCCTATAAAAATATATGGTTGCATTTTTATGCAGATAATTTCACACATCAATCCGGCTAATTATTGGCGGTATTAGGCCAACAACAATTTTTTAACGGAGGTGTACAAGCGAAAATATGTACATTCCTTACGAGAGTTGATAATTGTTAAAAGAATGTTCGGTATTTAGTAGTTCACCCAAAATACTAAAGAAAAATGACGAAAATTTCAACATTACGAAAATATTTTATACATACAACATTCTCATCGTTATTATCATTATTACTATTGCCATTATTATTATTACTATTATTATTATTATTATTATTGTGTCAATATGAGAAATTGTCTTCCTTCGCAACGACTATATATTACGCTAGTCGTTTCTTCTCTTTTAACTGTCACATAAGTGTCACTATTTAGAGAATATATTTTTCAAAATCGTCGTTATCCGACGAATAGAGCTTCCGCTGAACATCTCCTACGCTAACACCGGCTATACTTGCGCTCTAGCCTAGCGCCATCGTTAAAAATTTCTTGCAGCAGACGGTAGTTATACAAAATTTTATTACAAATTACCTAGGAATGTTTATTTTATATTTTTTTGTTCTTGTTTTTCATTTAATTTCGAAAAAAATCACAAAATAGAATAAAATTCTTTATTTATACGTAATAATATGTACAATATATTTAAGTGTATGTATGTTATGTGGGCTCATTTTATATATATATATATATATATATATATATATATATATATATATACTGCCGTAATTTATAATTATAACCTTTTCGATTGTTTAACGATTAGACCATCCTATGATAATTTCCTATTATAATTTCGATTATTGGATAGGTTATTACGCAATCCAGTAAATCACGCGGATTACATTACACATACTATTGTGCGTTATTTGTGCGTACTGCTTACGCTATCATTGGAGACACAAATTATACGAAACGCGACGATGTTATACGGAGTGAGTGCACTGCTTTTTCCAATGATGATAGAAAATTTTATGGTATCATCCCCCCCCCTCAAAATGTAAAAATTTAAAATTATTGAAGTGCATCAACCAGTTCCTATCTACGAATAAATAATAATAATAAAATACGGGAATTCTGGATTAATATATTTTTTAAATAATGTGCTCGCAATTCGTTCCTCGTACGATATTTATTAAAATATTTATATTTATTATAGGTAACTTTGGATTGAAATATTAGCGTGGTATCATCATAAAAAATGTAAAAACATAAAATTATGGAAGTATATCAGCCAGTAATAAAAAATTCTATTAAAAAATCAATTTGTAATAAAATTTTAGCCGGGTGCATACATATACACACACACACACACACACACACACATATATATATATATATATATATATATATATATATATATATATGCGTGTGTTTATGCGAAATATATTTGTAATAATTACGTTTATAAGTTTAATTACGAATTAGCAATAATAAATTAATAGGGACAATAATAGTTATTTTGAACTTTATTATTTAACATGTTTCTTTTATTTTTGTACATTACTAAAAAAAAAATTAAATCACGTTTCAAAATTTTTATCACTTTTGTGAAATTTCGCTTACATAAATTAATTCTAAATGTCTAAATTCTTTCTACCGTGGAACTTTAAATTTTATTTGGCTTGACGAGAGTTGTATATATTTTCTGCGTATAAGCTAATCAGTTAAAAGACGTATTTAGTGTATGGTCGATGATTCAAATATCCAACCATAAACGTTCAGAAAGCATTCGGACTTAATAAAACAAGATCTCGGTATGCGTCCTGCGAATGAGATAGATGGAAACATATTTAACCCGATGATATAGAAAAAAAAGAAAAAGTCGACCTGGTCAAGCTGGTTTAGAACGGCCGACAGTAAGAAACCGTAGCTAATAATAATAAAGGATAATTAGTCGAATGAGAGAACAATACACTGATAATATCAGTAGTGGTGATGTGTGTTTATAATTATATAAGCTATAATTTGTACCACTAAATACGTCTCAATCTATTAATTATCTAGTCCATAGAATTATATATATATATATAAGTGAATATTATTTTAATTTAAAAAAGAACTAATTAAAGAAGCTGTTACATAAAATATATAACGACCATAAACTAAAATGTAATATAGAAATTTAAAGGCTTTATCTTCGTTTCTATGCCATTACTACGTAATACTGCGGATTCTTCATCGTACCGCTGATATTAATCAATGAATTTTGTTAATGGTTTTTAAGATTTTACACGAACCTAGACTCTACTGCGTCGTATGAGTTATTCCTAATGAACGTATAGAATTTCGTTAATAATAATACCGAATAAAATTTGTTCCAACGATAATCTTACGATTTGAATGAGAAAAATTCTCGAATATATTGTATAAAATAATAATAGGATATTCCATTCCCTACGATTAAAGATTTATATTAAATTTAATGTAACGCTTCTTCATTCGGTAATATAAAAATATAAATTTCGTACCATTTTGTTTACCAGTCAGTTTTTTTTTAAATGCAATTATAGGGATAGAGATATTTTATTTTATTTTTTTCAAAGCTAAAAACAAGCCAAGAAATATTGTTCTTTCTTTCTTTAAAAAAAAAAAAAGTTTGAATAATTTTTTTTTGTAAAATAAACAATAAAAAAAATAGTTAAAACCACTAAATTTTGTTTCTTCATGAAGATCGCAAATGCCATTATCGAGTGAATATAAAAATATATAGAATTTTATATCACGTTGATAATTTTTGTACATTGTATATCTAAGTAATATTTTTTACATTTTATATTTTTGAAAATTTCTACATATTTTTATAATTTATATTTTTTATATTCGCTTGATAATGATTAAACAGCCGATAAGCTTTGTGATTTTTCATCAAACACATTAGTGATTTTAACCCCTTTTTCGTTGTTTGATAAATTGATTCAGATAGAGCAACAAAAAAATTTCGTGGGAAAACTGTCGGGTGGCGGCTAATGAATGACGCAGGTGAATTTTTGTCCGAATCTAATTTTCTCTTTCTTTGTTTTCTAATTTTTCTACAGCAAGCCGAATCGATTTGATACGAATTTCCTCTTATCGAACGGGATGATCGCGTAGCCAATCATAACCCTCTGTATATATATATATATGTGTGTGTGTAGAGAGATAGAGAGAGAGAGAGCCAGAGAAAGAGAAAATTGAAGAAAAATTATTGTTTAAAAAAAAACATTTGTAGGAGTTAATGTATACGCGTAAGAATATAGAAATATCATGTCCGGGGAAAAGAGGAAATGAACAATTCAATAAACCCGGAAAAAGGTCCGTTGTCGCATCAGATAACTATGTATGTATGTATGTATGTTATGTATGTGTGCGCGGGTGTATGTGTGTACGAGTATGTGTATTTGTACGCAATTTGTATAGGATGAGAATGAGAAATTTACTTTTCCCGATTAGAAGGTATCCGGAAAATTACGTTCAGCGGAACGAAAGGTAGTTTTATCGCAAACTATTTCCTGGTCACGTGCTGTTTCGAAAATTACGCTACGCCGTTGTGCGATTTAGTTTTAAATCACCCGTGAACGAACTGCTAAAAAATATCACGGAGATATGATAATTAAGAAAAAAAACAATGGGATACAGATATTTAATCGTCTTACATATACTTTATATTAGGATGACACCTTCCTAGGATGATTTCAGGGTGTGAGTTTTTATCGATAACTGGCGGGTAATTTATTTCATTCAGTGTGTCTATCTTTTTACACATGGATCCACCTATACTATATATACGTTATCACGAATCCGCTTATCAGAGAACGTATATGTGTCCTTTATTTTTCACCTCACTTAATTGCTCCAAAAATAATTAGTAACTTGATTAACTTATTCCGTCCTTTACACAAAATCGTATATGACGATCAAGATAAGGTACTTTTCCAACGGTGCCTGATCTATTTTCGGTATTCCTCTAGTCCACTTGAGGTCCACTGGCCACTATTACGACAATTCTTTTCAAGCACCTGTTATCTCATTTATCCGGGCGGCATACCAGGTAGTCAACTCTATTTGCCTTCGACGGTATATTATAATGGAGTTTACTTCGTAAACCGAGTAATCTTTCGAGTTCAACATTATATAACGGCATTATCTTTCGTCACTCGCAAAGTCGTTTAGTTCTCCAACGATTAGTTTATTAAATCAGGTAATTGTCCTCAATACTATCACCGGACAATACAATGTATTATTTCAGTCGTACGTTATAAAATGTTGACACTAAATTATAAATTCTATACAGGTGTTACAATACCACAGGTGACTGTTGATAATTTTCTAGGTACTTATATAAATATTTTTAAAATTGAGACACGTTAACCGGAAACTTTAGCATTACAATTTCACGTACCATGGTGGACATTGTGACTGAGACTTTCCGTCCACTTTTAATCTTCTATCCCTATTTCAGACTGATATATTTTAATTGACGCCAAGATATTTGGACGCCAATTTTTTTTAATTTAGTCAATAAATTTTATAAACTTCGGGAAAGTTTTAATGATCCACATTTTCTACCATTAGTTATTGATTGAATTTTATTTCATTTTTTTCATATAGAAAAAAAAAACAGTTTTTATTTTTTTTTTATTTGGAAAACTTTTACTCGCATAAATTCGAAATAATTAACTCTGATATTGCACCAATGACTGCAATATTGAGATATCACGTTTAATAAGTATAAAGATATTGGAAGTAAATACAATATTGCAACTTCGTTACCCGTAACCTGGCAATTTCTTGGACAACTTTTCAAATTTCATCTTCAAAGTTTTTAGAATTGAATGTGTATCAATTAATTTCACAACGGGTAATTATAGGCTATTACTTAATTAATTTTATTGATATCCTATATTTTATTTCAGAATTTTATTTTTCTTTTACTGTTGCGTATAAATTTGAATCTGTACTAAATATACTTATTTTAAATTATATATACTTCATTTAAATAAACATCCCTAGATGATTGATCATTAATTGTATAGTAATTTTGGATGTCTCAACGTATTTTTAATTTATATAATACACGTACACACCTATATATATATATATATATATATATATATATATATATATATATATATATATATATATATATATATATATATTAAAACAATATTTAACACAGAAGCGCATGAAATGGCTGGGTCATGTTATTCGCATGGGAAATAAGCGAATACCCAAAAGGATGCTATACGGCGTATTACTATACGGAAAAAGACCTTGCGGACGGCTGAAACTTTGTTTCAAAGATGTTGTAGCACAAGACCTGAAGATAGCAAAGAAGATACCAACGTCAGTCGAATGGGAAATTGTGGCGCAAAATCGCTCCAAGTGGACAGCGTTAGTTAAGCAGGAAACCAGCTATAAAGAAAAAGACAAAGACGGTAACATAGGAGAAGGGTAACCACAGTGAAATGTTCAAGTGTAATAAATGTAAATTTGTCACAACACACCGAATAGGACTTATATCACATAACCGGCACTGTAAACATTGGCAGACTAAACCGCATCCTAATTGGAGGATAACCTCATACTCGAAAACGAGTGAGGAGTAGAAGAAGATATATATATACCGGATAAAATTGTACTGAACAGTTGACGTAAGGCATGCATTAGACGAACATAACATTTAAAGAAAAATGTAAACAGAATTGCGCCTAAAAACGCAAAAAAAAATTATAACAAAATAAAAAAACTGTCACAAGAGCACATGTTAATTTTTAAAAAACGCATAATGAGCACGCGTAATAATTATAATAATTAGGTGATATGTTGACTATAATGTACTTAAATGATGAAAAGGTGCTTATAATACTATCACATTTAGCCACTAAGGTGCAAACCAAAGCCTAATCAGCTGGAATTTATATATACAACGTGAGTATATTAAATAATAAACTAATCTGAGGAGAATTTTTGTTCTAAATTTTTTAGAAAATTAGGGAATCGTAAAATCTATGTTGTTCATCTCTGGGAAAATACATGACGTAACTAAGCTTAATGTGACGTAACATTAACGCAAGGTAGTTGACTCATACGTCTACCGTTGCGTTAATGTATCGAATGCAATGCGGAAAATACCGTCACGTGATGAGAACAGTGAGAAATACGTGGTAATGATGAATATTATTAGTATTATTACTTAGGAACGTCAGTCATCATCAAAATACATCATTTCTTATTTAAAATTCATCTTCCGTGTATTATGTATATATATACATATACATTAATGTGTATGTATGTGCGTGTACTCTACATTTCACGATGCTGGCAACGTAGTAATAATAATAATATAATAATATCGAATTATTATCTAATCATCTTATGGACGTTTACGAGAAGGTATCCGCTTGATTACACGTACTTCCACTGTCATGTAAATAATTCTACATACACACGACACATTGAGTGAAAAAAATCAATTAACGGTTATTATACATTATACAATAAATAATTCAGCGATGTATTTTACTAACACCAACACGCGATTAAAGTATCGATCAAAAAAATATTAAAATCTAATAAATTTTTAATGTAAAAGGAAAGAAATTAAATACAATACGTTTATAATATATACAATAAATGAATATTTGAATACAAAAAAAAAAGGCGTAGAAACAAGTTATGCTGGAACCACGTGCATACATATACACCCTTTTATATATCATCATCATCATCATCATCATCATGTTGCATCTCCTTCAAAGGAGGTTGCGCATCAAGAACGTTGGTCTTTTCATATTTTCTTGAATCTTGCTGCAGCTACTACTTCCCTGACTCTGTTGAATCCAGTGTTTGATTTTACATATCCTAATCTTTACCTTCCACTTGATCTTTGTGCAAGTATTTTTCCTTGTATTACCAACATAAACTGCCCCCTTCACGAAGTTTATGACCTATATATTTTAATTTTCTTTCATTATATATATATATATATATATATGTTCTTCTTTCTCTCCTCAACCTGTTGGTGGGTTTGAATAATTTATAGCCATGTTAAATCCGTCTTCGGGAACACATTCGTGCTTTTATGTCGACATAACTTTCGCCATTTTTTATTTGTTCCATATATTCAATTCTAGGTCTTCCTTTACTTCGGCTTTCCCTTCAATTAACGTTGTCATCCATTCTGAGGTCTGATCAAGTTCCCAACTATTTCATTTCTTCTTTTCTTTATTGTATCTCCGATTTCTCGTCGTTCATTTATCTCGTGTAAAACTTTATCATTGGTAATCTTACTCATCCAAGGTTATATATATATATATATATATATATATAATTTTTGTATTTCTTTAATTTGATTTTCCTTCTGTGACATATTTTGTTTATTATTATTTCCTCTAGAGTTTAATATGAGCGTTAAAGTATAGGGTACTTAACTAAAGACCGCTTCCATTCTTCTATCTTTCCTTTTTATATCTCTGAGGTGGTTTGTGGACGAGGTCGATCGACGCCCACAGTGTTGTAATTTTCTTCTTATGACTAGTCTTTAGATCATCTGCTGTTAATATGATTTCGGCATTTGAATCTGAAAGTAACGATATTGAGCTTTTTGCTAACTTATCAGCAATTTCGTTGCCTTTTATTCCTTTATGGCTCAGGATCCATATGAACTGGATATCTATTCCGCTGGATTGTAATTGTGATAAGGTTTGATGGAGATTCTTTGTACAATTCGGTTTCTGTTGAATATGCTTCGAAAGTTTGTGAGTGCATTAATCGAGTCTGTTAATATGATGAATTGATGAGCTGCGCGCGATTTCCATATCTCCTGTAATGCTAGGTATACTGCATACAGCTCAGCAGTTGAAATTGAGCTTTCTGGTTGTAGTTTTTCGGCTTTGCTTATTGTGTCTGAAATGAAGAAAGCCACTCCGGTCGCTGATACTGGTTTTGATCCATTTGTGTAACAGTGTATACTGTTCGGGAAACGCTCCAAAATTTTGTTTAATCTTGACTGAAAGTCTACAATGCCCACGGAATTTTTTGTTAACACCGAAAGTTCGCAAATGATTTGAATTGGGGGTATTATCCATGGTGCAAGACGTACGAAAATATGATGGAGTTAGCGGTATGTTTTCGAAGTATAATGGGTTTGGTTATTTTCTCCAAATTTCAGTGCGATGTGCTGCTATCTTTGATATCAATTTTAAACTACAAACTGTAAGTTCGATCCGAAAAAGAGAATGAAATGCTGACAAATATGAATAACACGTACGAGTTTTTGAATATAAAATTCTTTTTTATAAAAAGGCAGTGCCTTCATTGCTGGCTGCGACAATGCTGGACCCAAGATTTAAATCGAAATATATCAATTCCAATGAAGTGGATTTTGCAGTGACAGAAATAATATCTTTTTTTTTTGACATAGAATAAGGATGGCGTAGACGATCCTGTCCTCTGAGGTGGCTCAGAAAATAGTTTCTACAGAACTGATCTTGCCAGCCTTACAACCTATAACAAGAAATAGAGAGTCTTCGGGACATACAAATAATTAAATCTTATCTGCCGCAAAAATTCACAACGTAATGCCGACATATATTGTTAACAGTAGTTTTTTTTATTATTATAATGGGCACAGGATTTTTTCACCCAGATTGGTATAAAATTATGAAAACGAATATATTAAACATTAATATTAATTGATGCAATATAATTATAAATAGCTAAATATACCTGAATGTGTTTAATAGTAAGTAATTCATATTTATTGGCAATGGTACTTTGAGAGATATAATTTGATTATATAATAAAGATTATTGGGAGCTGTAGTAAGAACATTCTAAAAATACACGATCTGCATCTGCTATTTTGTTGTCATCGTAAATATGAGGAGAAAAAGAAGGATTTATAAGATTATATCGGTATAGGGACGATTGAAGACGATTTTTTCAAAATCATAATCTACATAAAATAGTAATGAAACATCGAAGTTATGCTGTTTGGTACTTTTATATCACTAAAGCACGATTTTATGGGTATTAGAGGTTGAATCGATCTGTAATATGGAGCTAGATAGTGGTTAGACCAAATATTATTCCAACATTCTTTATGAGCATATTGCAAAAGATCTGTATGGAATGTGTACACCGCTATTCCAAGCGGACTTGGCTTCTGCATCAGCAACAGATTGCTTAATATACCCAGACTGTCAAGGAATCCAGGAGAACCTAACGAAAATACCAGATTCTAAAAGCGAGGAA
Source organism: Coronaproctus castanopsis (assembly GCA_032883995.1). Lineage (NCBI taxonomy): Eukaryota > Metazoa > Arthropoda > Insecta > Hemiptera > Monophlebidae > Coronaproctus > Coronaproctus castanopsis. The sequence goes on along the minus strand of CM065052.1, from coordinate 104,616,007 downwards.
ACCAAAATTCGGATTTTATATAAATAAGGCGATGCACGTGTAATAAATGACAGAGATTTTAGAGCGGTCATATCCTAACCTGAGAAAAGCTGTCTTTAAGTTGCTCGACCTACTAGTGTTTCTAACAAACAGTTGTTTAGTGTCGCTGGACAAAAATATGCAGATCGTCGGAGTAACCTTGGCGAAAACGTAGATTAGCGTACAATATAAGGCTTTCTAATTACGAATATTAAAACTAATTTCAGTTTAAAACTTAATGTCAAATTATTAATATAACATAAATAATAACTATCTTTGTTAGATATTGCAGCTTTGCATTTTATTTTAAACGAGTTAATTGTCTGTATATGCGCATAAAATACGCTGGATTTCAATATACAATGGTAAGTTTAGTATGTTTAAATAAATTTCGATTTCGGCGGAAACTAAGACCGAGGCTGAAGATTCCGTTTTGGTTTCTGCTGAAAATCTTATTCCGGGCGGATATTATGCTTAACATTAAAAGTCTATCCTACATGTATTACTGTATCATACTATTTAAATAAAGTGCTTTCTTCTTTTATATATATAGATATATATATATATTAGATAGATTAAGCCCGTTATCGAGCATTGGCTTCTTCCAACCTTTGAAAGTCCACATATTTTTCTCCCACTTGTTTCCGTTCCAGACGATTGTGTTTTACGCATCCTAACCTTTTCGACGTGTTTGTCAATACCGTTTTTCCGTTTCGTTTTCGGTCTTGTCCTTAATATTTTCCTGTCTAGTGGAAACCATGGTGCATTTCTTGACCCATCTGTTTGTTTTCATTCGAATAACATGTCCAACCCAATTCCACTTCATTGCACGTATTTTTTGGAGAACATCATCTGTCTTCGATTTATTCCTCAGTATTTTATTGTTTATTTAGTCCAACCTTGTTACCCCAATCATTACTCGTTCCATTGCTCTTTGAGCTACCTATATCTTTTACCTTGTTCCATCGTCAGTGACCATGTTTATGCACCATACGTTATAGTAGGAAGGACACAACGTTACTTTTATCATATTGCAAATTAACATTAAGTAGCTAGTACGTGTAATATTATAAAAATGTATGTTTCTTAAAATATGAAAATAAATGCTATTTTTATTCGTAATATTTATATATGCGTGTATGTATGTGTAGAAGATGGGTAGATATATAAAGTATTAGGTAGATAAAATACACAATATGAGCTTGTTATATATAAATCTTCACAGATGTTTTATGGTACCGATACTATTGATCTTTAAAATACGCACGCCTGTAATTAAATACTGGCCGACAGTTACAGCCTGTTTCGAGAAACGTTTATTTCTCACTAGCTGTCTAATTAAATGAAATCCAGTCCGCTGGCAAGCTATTTTATTTAAATGACGTCTTATGTTTACAATAATATATATATATATATATATATATATATATATATATATATATATATATATTTATTTATATATCAGGCCTTTACGATTCACGTATACTCCCAATTCGTCATACTTTCACTACAGCTATTTCAAGTTAGATTCAATTCCGGGAATTTACTCGGACTATAATCGATCAAGACATCACGCCCTGTCCGGCTTAAAAAAATCTATCTGTAATGGGGACAGTACTATTAGCGTAAACTGGGAATAAATGTGTACAGAATTCTTTCAAGCGTTTTATTAATTGGCCACATGCCCGGTTTAACAGAGGAGAGGTTACAACACCGGCCCATGCAGGTTCTTTATCATGTTGCATCATCATTATGTACAGTCTCCGTATCGGAGATAGGCGACTATTTACCAAACATATTTTTTTGTACAGTGTAAATAACTTACAAGGCAATCATAATATATGTCGTTAGCGTATTTAGACACACACACACAGTAGAACTAATTGTAATCGCTTTGTTGTCACGACGCAATGCAGTCTCGCGTATTTTTGTGGCGTACTATATTCTTACTAGCGCATACGGTGTTATGCGTGGTGGTTTGCCGTTGCCTTTCACGCGATAATATTAGAATTATTCATATTTTTACTTATTGATAATAATTTTTGCGTCTCCGATCGTATTCGAACTTGGTATGTGTAGGCTATCGCGACGACTTCGTTGAGAAACTTTTTTTTTAACAAAATCGAAAAAATCCAAAATCTATATACCCCAAAAACTTTAAACCTACATACTGGTAATAATCTCAAAATCGTTGAACCCACATAACCCAACTCATTTCAATGACATTATTCAAGATGTTGTAAAAATGAAATGAAGAAAAAATGATTTTATTTTAAAATCATTATTAATATTATTATTTTTTAATCATTATTATTGTGACGTTAAACCGACATAACTCGACTCGTCATTAATTCAAAAATGACAAACCCAAAAACCAAGACATTAAATCCACATAAGCCAAACTCGTCATTAATCAAATTCCAATAATAATTACATGATTTACTTTTAATTTTTAGTGTTTTGAATAATTAAAAAGAAAAGGTTTTACGGTTTTAATTCATAGATTTTGTTTAATGACGAGTTGGGTTATTTGGATTTAACGTCTTGGTTTTTGGGTTTATGATTTTTGAATTAATGACGAGTCGAGTTATGTGGGTCTAACATATTGGGGTTTACGGTCTTTGAGGTAATAGTTTTTTGCTTGTAGATATCCCCTGATAAGAAATTAGCACAACAAGGTCCCTTAAAGCATTAATCCGGGTCTGATTGGGCAATTCATTATTAACGAATACATTTTAAATGGAACGCATCAGGTGTTAAGCTGAACCAGTAAAAAAACGCATCGGGTACTATAGGAATAATATTCGAAGAAGTTACGGTGTACCTGTACAATAGAGTGTTACAATGCGAATTTGAGATGTAGATGGGCAATAGGATGGCCCCTTATACATTATTACGTTATCAATTCGTTGTACAATACCGAGTGAAATTAAACCGATAATGCTTTAAAAGGAACGAACTACCATTAAACAGAGCTACATTACATACACAAATATGAGTCACGTTTTATACACCCTATAATGACCCGCCTATAAAGATTAGATAACAGGTATTTTAGGACAAGTTACAACGAAAATGGGCGTTTCTTAAATTAACGATGAATTCGATTATTAAATTGGCAAATTTGTAACCGAAATTGACGGAGCTCGTCTGGAATAGTCAATCGCTAAAAATACATTGCGAAAGTAACAACTAACGCGCGGAATAACTTGCTTCGGATGCTGTGATCACTTTGAAGTAATAGTTTACAAAATTTGATCTGTCATGCACTATTCGGTTTAGGATAATAGTTTGAATACAACTAAAACATGAACGATTTGCAGTAAGAACGTTGTGCAGAAATCCGTACATCTGTTAGAAGAATCGTAATTGTCGATGTGGAGGAAATGTCGAAGAGAATTAGAAGAAGTGTAACTGCAGACGTGAAAATGTCAAAGATATCGATGGTGACGAAACATCTCGTATTTATATAAACGCGTAACAATTAATGAAAGATTGTAAGGACGGACAATTTTTTTTTAAATAACGGAAATTCGAGAATGCAAACGGTTGGCGCGAAAAGAAATCATCCATTTTGAACGCGATGAAGAGAAATATTCGATTAATTTTCCGCCAGCTGTCGGATAACCAAAAAGAACCGTTGAAAATTATAAACTGCGGTAGTCATAAATGTGCGGTAATCAGAAATTTATGTAATTACGTAAGAATTAGAGCATAAATGATATATAGAGACAATCTCTAAATTCAGAATTTAAACAAAACGTTATTAATAATTTGAAGGAGCGTACAGGCAGAAGGCTTCACGAGTAAAAAATCTAAAATATTACTTTAAACTTTAAATAACCTGCTAAATAATATATAAATTTGTACGGATTCATTTAACATTCGTTCGTCTAGTATATAAGGAAGTCGAATTAAAATAAACATTTCAAATTGTGAAAATTTGACTATGCAATTACGTTTCACATCGCTAAAACAACACCGAAGAACACCACTATATATATATATATATATATATATATATATATATATGTATGTATGTATTTTTGTGTATACATATATAAGCTAAAATTACTATCTATGGGAAATAAACGACTTTTGTATATTACCACTGTTAAACCCATTTGGGACTTACGGAATACAATTGTGGAGTTGTAACAGTATTTAAAACATAGATTTCATGTAAAAAGACGCTAACACGTTGCGCTCCGTACAATCATCTTTGCATATCGATTTAAACGCAATAATGATATACACCAAGACTTAAACATTCTAATGGTCATTGATGAAATTAACCGGTTTGCTTGAAAACGTGCAAAAAAGTGGAAAATCACACTAACGTTGAAGTCAGCTCCTGGACAACTGTGAGGATTTAAGACAGTTTAAACGTCGAAAACCATATGACTTAGTGATCAGTCGGAGTCACTTCATTAGAAGTATAACTCTTCACATGTGCTTTCAACTTCATCATCGTTATTGTCAAAAACTAAAAATATATCTTTTATATACTGGGCTGGACATGTAGTTCGAATGAACACACGTAGATGGGCCAAGAAATGTACTGAACGGTTACCAATCAATAGAAAAAGATTGAGGCGAAGACCAAAAATGACATGGAGGGACGATATTGTCAAATACGTAAGTGCAGTCTGGATGCGTAAAGCACTTAATCGGATGGACAGGAAACAGCTAAGACAAAAATATGTAAACGTTCAATAAATTGGAAGGGGCCAATGTTCTTTCACGGGCTTAATTTCCCTAATACAGTTAAACATATTAATATTAGTTTAGCATTCAGGAAAGCTATACATAAATAATATTAGTTTAGTATTAAGAAAAGTTATACATATTAATATTAGTTTAGCGTGAAGAAAATAATATTTCTAAATTTTAATTTAAAATGGGAAATACAGGATATTGTAATTATAATTTATATATATATATATATATATATATATATATATATATATATATATATATATATACGTCGGGCCGGATGTTCTTATTTCGGTTAACAAAAAATATTGTTTACTTCTTGGACGATTTTTAAAGGGTGAGGCTTTATACTAATACAGAATGTCACTGAACATTCGGCAAGTATCTCATTTATGCAAGGAATTATCGTTAATACTAAGACGGCGGAACAGAACCACTACGAATATAACAGTTCAAACAAGAACACAGAAGAGAAAGGCAGCGAAGATAGAAGACACTATGTAAATACATGTCGCAACTGGCAAAGCTTGAAAAAAAGAATCATTTTGGAACTTATATTTACAAAGCGGTGGAAACTCTGAAGTTCTGAGAAGAGTTTAATGAACCGATTTCACAGTGTAAAGCCGACGATATTTACACGGAATTCGTAGTTCCTCTTATCTATACGAGCATATCTATTTACACGTATACATAATATATATCTATATACAAATTTCGCGTAGAAGGATTATTTATTAAAGAGGTCGTTTTAGAAATTATCTGTACATCCCTGATATAAGGAACTACCGGTTGGGAGCATTCTATTATAATAATAAACAGCAATATGAACGTCATCATTGAAGAATTTATTTTCCTGATTTTTTAACCTATATATTGCACGCGTATAGTCTCCTTATTTAATATGTTTACTTAGGATATAATTATTAGCAATTCTGTTATTTTATTTTATTTTTTTACGGTGGACGGAATAATGAAATAGCGACAACTTTTTGTAATAATTTCACGTGAATTTATACTCCATGATATATACATTATACATATATAAACATATGTATATATGATTGATCTTTAATGTTGGTTACAAAAAGGTATTACAAAGAACGATGGTAAAACTTAATATCTTTTTCCCGGCGACGTTGTAGAACAACACGAAAAAACTGGATCAAAATGACACAGATAGGTTCGCGGTAAGCTGGCATTGATTTGGGTAAAGTATCGTTTACGATCACAGTTGAAACTGAGCTGAAAATGTGTAGGATGATTCATTAAATTGTTGGTAAGTAAAAGCATTGTTTGACACTGGTTCTCATTGAGGTGGGCCTATCCGGTTCTTCCTTGACAGGGCGAATTGCGACTCGTGATTAAGGCAACTGGACGACTTTTGAGATCATGTGTCAGTAATGTGATGGCAGAGCATCTCTTGCTCCCAAATAATATTGTCTATATGTTTTCGGGTCTCAATGGAGTGATTTATACTCGGTTTTGCCATGGCACGCTGCCTTAGCTGCTGTTCCACGCCGCGAGGGAAAGTAGTGACTAACCTGTGCAATTACCACGCCGCCTGTGCTTTGATGAATTAATATTACTAGTTTATCAGTAATAAAATCAAATTTGGCATTACTTGGGCAATAGCTATATGGGAGGACATTAGCCACTTACCCAATAATCACTCTAATATCCAGTTTATTTCCTATCCTACCCTGTCTTGGTACGTCTTCATTAGGGTCATGCTGAACTATGTTTACATAGTTAAGGAGCATGACCTAATACGCACCGCTATATCCTAATATATATTTATTATATATTATCATTTCCTATAAAATCCTTTACAGTTAACGGTGCAGACCCAGTACCACCTCTTTGGGATAACTGAGATAAAATGTCGTTCTAGTCCAGGCAAGATGTTAAGATGCTATAGTATAATGGCCACACGGACTTTAAAAAGGGTGTCTCTAACGGAGCCTGCCAGCGCGGCTGGTAAGTAAATAGGGCCTGCACAACAATGCAGCTCTCTGTTGTGTTGGACGAATATTAGGTGCGCTTCTCGTAGGAATAACATGGATTCCTATAATAAAAACTCCCAAACACATTATACATCAGAGTTGACTAATGTTAAGGATCCTAATAAGCGACCTCTTAACATTAAAGAACCTACTGAGTGGTCTCAAAGCCCAACATTACGGTATGATAGGTTGAGTGAACCTACTGAGCGTTCACACCCAGAACTAAAACCAGATAATTGATAATTGACATGGTGCACGCCGCTACACTCTCTCCCGGGGCGGTACAGGTGGCAGGTGGTAATATTGAGCGCAAAAATAGCGCTAGTAGTTTAGGGAGCAGTGTGAGCTCCAAGAATAAGAGCCGCCTCCATGAGGTAGGCCGATTTTTTGTCTGGGCCATGCAGGAGTTCACACAGTACCTGACGTTGCAAAACGATGTAACGAAGCAGTTAAGGCGAGTGCGGGAATTGTTGCGGCGCTTACTAGGGATAAGAGAACTCCAAAGGCGCCCGTTACCGCCTCAAGCAAAAGCCTATAAATGATTATGGCTGTGCTGTACGAGCAAGTACAGTTAAACAGCCAACTAATGGGTCGGATGCAGGCCTTAGAAGAGCACCTAGGGGAAATTCCAACCCCGAGGATGGTCGAGCGTGTCGAGGTTCCACATATTACTGTGAAGGCTGTAGAGCAGGCACCAGTATGTGCCATTGAGGCCATACGATTCAGTAACCGATTGGAAAAAATCCTCCGAGAATTTGAGGGCTTAAAGGATGTATTCTCTCCGACAGTCACCGGGAGGAACGATTCTCTACTCATTTCCCAAAAACCTTCTGTCAAGCCGAAGAAGAAAGCAGCGCTAAAAGCGTCTGACAAATCTGAGGTAAAGAAGATGTGACAGCAAACGACTTGTGCAAGTCCTGCGTTCTGGGACCTTCCACTAAGTCGGGAGTATCGGAGAAGTTAGCGGAGCAGGCTAATCAGGGAGGAAACCACAAGAAGAAGGGTGGCAATAAAGCAAGACCTAAGCGGCCCCGAAGAGAAGATGATCTTAAAGAAAAAGAGCCCTGCGCCGCCACGTCAACCGGCTGAGGCTACTGTTGTTGCTAAGATCAGCACAACAAAAAAGGCTTCTAAAGGCACTTGGGCCGAGGTGGTGGCTTGGAAGCCAAGTAAGCTGAAGGAATGTAGGAAGCCGCTTTCGGAAGATTAATTTGTCGACTCAGGTGAGGACAGTGCTGGCCTGTTACTACCGAGGACCAAAGACAGGATGTTAAGGAGAAGCCTTTACAGGTCTTTTTAGATCCGGCTCGAGCCAAGTATATACATAGACGCGGCAAGGCGGTATATCTAGCAGTAGAAGATTTACAGACTCGTCAGAAGATTCTGGAGAATCCCAAATGGGACAATTCAGGCTTCTGTGTTTCTCTAAATTCTCTTGCCCTTCCGCTGGTGCAAATATTAAGGACCCGTAAGTGGGAGGTTGCCGAGATCATAGAAGCCCTCGTGTTACAAAATGATCTGGAAGGGGATCGCTCTGGAATTGAGTCCTGCTAACAGAAAACATTGTACGGCGGAACAGGTAGCCTTGTACTCGCTGTGGCGCTGAGTGTACGTGAAAAACTGTTAAAGGTGGGACGCGTGTATCTTGGTCTCCACACGTGTAGAGTGGTTGACGACCCTCAGTCTGACAAAAAAGTTCCTTCAGGTTAATCTTAGACGCAGTCGTACGACTGCGGAAAATATTGCCATCCTCTTACAGGAGCCTTATGTTCATCCAGACAGCTATATTGGATATGTTCCTTCTTCCTTCTGACGTTAGTTATGTATTTACTTTGAGTCCTTGGGCAGAGATTCTTGTTGCTGATCGTGGTTCGTTATCGGATGAGTATTTGGCGGTGTGTCAGCTGCGTTTCAGAAATGATCGTATGCTGTACGTCATTAGAGCTTATTTTCGATTCTCGGATCCGATTGAAAGGCATCCGTGTCCTGTCCGCTCTAGGTAATGTTCCACTCGTTGTGGGTGCTGATCTCAATGCGAGGTCGTCATTGTGGGGATCAAGTAATACTAACGTAGAGGGACGCCTGATAGAGAGCTTTGTAGCTGCTCACAATCTGTATGTATTGAATTCGGCAGATTGTGCAGTGACGTTCTCCACTGCGTCTGGTCAGTCTGTTATTAACACGAAAATACGAATGGTTTGTCCCCTTTAGGGCGTTGACATGTTTTAAAATACATCACGGTCCACTTGCATGCTACGAGCAACGTTTCTCTCAGGGAAACGCCTCGTCAGTGTGTCTGTGGTGCCGGAGCGTGTACGGTCAGTCACTTGTTGAACGCACGAGCAGATATGCCTGAAGCTACTTGTCGCCGAGCAAGTTCAACCAGGGAAATTTCTTTCGGCCGGTATTACCAAATTACTGGTGTACTGGCGAAGAGCTGAACAGATTTCTCCCGTTAGAAATCTACCTGGAAAGGATCGCACTCAAAAGTGGAGATAAAGTTTGCACTGTACAGCAGCACAGAGCCAAAAACTCATTATCCGAGATGATATCATCAAGTACCTGACAAGTCGCACCTGTGCTTCTTGTTGGGAGGCAGTGGCTCCTAACGAGAGTTTCACTGAATGATACCTGTCGTTAATTACCAGCTCGGCTTCGGATCCGAGACAATGGTAGGTGATTCATTTGGACAGTTGACAGCTCCGCAACTCCTCAATTGCGTCACCAGATCATATGGCTGGAAAGATGTGTAGGTCTTTGGAAGGAACGGGTCGGCGGTATAAACATAAAGGTACTTGTCCCAAGTTGAGGTACGCCGGCTCGGAGAAGGTAGATGGCCTTTCAAAACTGAAATAAATTCACTGTAGTTACAAGGAACTAGACCAAGTATATTATTGTAATTATTTCCTCCTCAAAATTTCGTCCTCATTATAGCGGATGTTATTAGCGATAAACGACTACTTAAATTTAAATAGTTCATCCATCGTCAATATATATATATATATATATATATATATATAGATAGATAGATAGATAGATAGATAGATAGATAGATAGATAGATAGATAGATAGATAGATAGATAGATAGATAGATAGATAGATAGATAGATACATATAATTTTTTGTACATTTCACACTAAACTGCGTCGTTTAATTTAATTATTTCATATAATAATAGTAACCGAACGATTATTGCTCAATTTTTTTTGTTAGATTTGTTTAATTAGCGGGCATGCATAAAATATTGAAGATGTATGTGCAGGTGCTGGTGCCTGGACATTAAATAAAGTTAATACGAATAAGTTAGAAGCGTTCGAGATGTGGGCTGAGAAGAAAATGTAACAGCTAAGTCGCGCAGAACAAATCCAAAGTGAACAGGTACTACGACAATTTGAAGAGAAAAGATCGTTATTCAATCGGATAAGGAAAACAGGACTAACTTGGATTGCAGTTACTTCGAAATAAGGAAATTTATAAGAAACACCGGATTACACAACTACGCTGAATTAAACAGAGCTGCAGAAGACCGGGAAAATGGAAGCTTACTTTCATCGCAATGGATTAGTCCTAGGAATGTACTAATGATGATGATGATGATATATATATATTTATGTACTAGTATATAATTTATAAGTATTAAATTTCTAAATTCTGAATGTATCTTAACCTTTTTTTTTCGTTTCGCACTAATCCTTTCAAACATATCCCGCAGAAAATCTGCCGTTAATGGCGATTCTGCAGGTTCCCAAAATTGTCTAAAGCTGTTTTCCTTACTTAAAATTACCATGATGTTTTTGGTCAAAAAGTCGTGCTCAAAACGACGTAATACATCCGTCCAAATTACTCACGAATAAATGCCACGTTCGCGTACCAAATAATTACTATTATACATAAGTGTATATACAAATCTTACATATAGGATGATCCAGAGAAAACGGTTAGTTTTGTTGCTTTTTGAATAACTAAAAAAATACTAGACCAAAATTATTGAATGAAATTTTATTCAAAAATAGGAGAATTTAGCTTACAATCATTTGTCGAACACAATATCGTTCAGATGACCGCCATTTGCAACAATAACATGCATTCAATCTGTAGAACATTTTCAAAGACTTTTTCGAGCAATAGGTTGCTGAATTTGAATTTTTCAAATTTCTGCAGAAATTCGAGTTTTCAGGTCTTCCAGATCTCGTGGACGTGTTTCGTAAACGCGGCTCTTAAGGTATTCCCACAAAAAAAAACAACGTGACTTTGAATTATTTTTGAAACCCTCTTTGTACTACGTTGATCGATTCACTCCGAAAATAACGTTCCATGCAAAACGGGCGCTTCTTCTCGTTATAGAATGCTGTGATAGCTGAAACTGGGCAAAAACGAATCCTTTATCCCTTGTGTGTACATTAAACGTGGACACGCGATTTGCGTTGTAGCAGTGTGTTGTCAACTTGCACTATTCAAAAAACAAAACTATCCGTCTTCTCTGGGTCATCCTATATATACATATCATTCTCGATTGAACATTTATGCTATGGATCATCATAAACGATGTCCAGTCGTTCAATGCTCGACCACCTATTCTACTACGTAATGACTTGATATCTTTTTAATTCCATCCATGCATTTTGGCAACTTTGTATCATTCCTGTCATAACCGATTTTTCTAGTCGGCCCTGCTATATGATGTGTCCGGAGACAGTCGTTACCGGTCTCTGTACAACATGTTTCAGGCTTTCACATTGTCCGTTTTCAACTTTTGTTATAGTCCATCGGGCTCTTTATATATATATATTTATTTATATATATATATATATATATATATATATATTTATATATATATATATATATATATATTTATATATATATATATTTATATATATATATATAATCTAAAACGTATAGACGAGCTTGAATTGTGATGACAAATACCCATGCTACGGATCTAATGGACAGCTAGGAAAACCAATGTCTCTATACTAAATAAAATTATCAACCTGAAGCTGCAATTTTTTAATCAACTTTTATATATACTGAAGAGTTTAGTTATTTAATCTAAGAAAAATGACACGTTAAAAAAAATAACGAAATAAACGCGAAGATCCTACTCCAGTCATTGCTTTTACTATTTAGAAAAGGTTTTAAACAGTTTTAATAAGTATACCATTCCTTTAGAACAATCGTCTGCCGATGTTCTAATTAATTTCGTATAAAAAGATACATCATGTTAAATATGTAAATGTTGAACAGTACATCAAAACGACCAGCTAATAAAAAGTGAAAGCAAAAAAGGGAACAACTTTAAAAATTCCCAGAAAGTTATTTACCCTTAGTATAAATATGTACGTAAATATCGCAGATGATGTAGATATGTATATAATATGTAAATAGACTTAAAGCGGATGCTTCTTTTTGCTAATTAACGTTACAGTGTATTCAAAAAACATGACACATAATCCATACGAACAATTAAGGAGGTCATTTCCGCGAGTTCGACTACTATCGTACAACGATATATATATATATATATATATATATATATATGTGTGTGTGTGTGTATATATATAATAAAATTATTTGCAGATACTCTGTTAAGATATATTTGACAAAGTCGTAATCTGATATATATATATATATATATATATATATATATATATGTATGTATGTATGTATGCGCATTAACCAACGAAACATGTGTTTCCATCTTCATGGTTCAATGGTAATTCGTCTAGATCATGAACTATCGTCACTTGTTGTTACACCTGATGAATGATGATGAGACATAGTTAAGCTAGCGTGCAGATATCTTAAACATCTTCGCCATGCATCACAACGTTTCTCAGCACTGTCATCATCATCATTGATGGCCGTAAAAAAGATCCTTCCTCATAACTATTTCGTTTATCCTCATCTCTTTTAACTGCACGTATATGCACACACAAGCCATAATGTGTAGATGTGTACACATGTAAACGTTAAATATATATATATATATATATATATATATATATATATATATATATATATATATATATATATATATATATTAGATTATATATTATGAAAAATTCGAATTACAGTTTTTCATAATGAGCTTGCCAATTTAATTTAATATAAATTCAATTGATTATTCGACATAAATTTTTGTTAATAAATTTGCATTATACGGAGCGTTAAACATTTCTTCATAAATTTCAAAAATTCTGTATTAAATTATACATGTAGCAGTGTATTCAAACGAAATTAAATCGAATATTTAAAACAATTTGATTAAAGATAAGTAAAATTTTAAAATAAATTAAATTATATAATAAATTAAATAGTAAATGCACTTTTTTAAATTCGATTTATTTGCCGTTTTTTATAAAATTGTGTTAATAGAGTTATTCGATTATGTCGGCGAATCACACACATACACCCACACATATATATTATATATATATATATGTGTGTGTGTGTGTGAGAGAGAGAGAGAGTGAGTGAGAGATTAGATAGGTACGTGGTAGAGAATTAAATAGACTATAGAATTATGTAGACATGTTAGATAGATGGATAAATTAGATGTATGTTACATAGATAAGGCTAAATGTATTAGATAGATGGATAGATTATAAATAGATAGATAGATAAATGCGTAGATTACAGGCAGATAAAATATATGAAATTAATAAATAAGCTGATATATAGAAAAAGATAGGTGTATTAAAGAAAGAGAGGAGAGAAAAAAGAATTGCAAACAGGGTTACGGTTAAGGAGGTTTTTTTCTTACATATATAAAAAATTGCTTTTTTTTGATATTATAAAATAAAAAAAATTGAAAAATATTAAAACGTTAAATGCATTTTTACAGGATAACGGTGAATGTCGAACGTTTAATATTTTTAAAATATTTAATTTAGTCTTTGCAATTTACTATATTCATTTGATGTGGCGTCGAAAAAATCTCTATTATTTTTCCTTAACTTTAATTTATTTGAACCTAAAGGCAACTTAAATATGTAGTATCCTGCAATGTACTAAAAAAAAAAACAAAAAATATATCATTTAGAAAAATTACCAAATGTAAAGCAATTAGAGGTTACGACAAATTACGAATAAAATCAGGTTATAAATTAAATCGCAACTTCCCTAATTTGCATTCGAATAAAGAATATATATATATATATATATATATATATATATATATATATATATATATATATATATATATATATTATAAATCGTTTACCAGTATTATTAGCTCGCAAAATACATGCCCCTTATTAGATGTTTAAAAACGAACTGTATAAATTAAAAGTTTTAAATTTATCGGAGATGCGAATTTAAGGCTTAAATTTATCCCGGCGTATATTTTAACACGGCGCACCGATATTAGATCTGCTACTTCGTTCGAGACACGAAGTAATTAATTAAAGACGTTAAATATTAATCATCGAATACAATCGTAAATTGGTCGTAATTATTTCTAGTACGATCGGGTTTCTAATTTATCCAGTCCATTCTTTCTCTGACCGTGTATAGTCTATTTTCGGTAATTCAATTTTCTTAGAGATAACCATAATAATAAGGATTTTTAACGAAAGCTCTACAACCTATCAGACCATCGTCGGCTAAAGAGAAAATCGTACAAATGAGTGTTCGGAATTTTCCCCGGAACGACCTTTAACGTGAAAAGCCGAACGAAATAATAAACTCCCAAACACGCACACATAGAGAGAATAAATTAATCTGAACTTTCTATAGAATAGAGACTACTTCGTAAGTTCGATTTCTCTTATATAATTCCGAGAGTCTTTGATGATCCATCCCAACGACGAGAGATGATATTACGAGATATTACTTCATCCTCGGTCGAAATAACTTTCCCAGTATGTCCAATTAGGCGTTCCGAAATGGAAACGCGATATAACAGTATCACCGGTTGACGGGAGTAAGTCTCGACGCTAATACGACTTAAAGAAAAAAAACAACAAAATATCGTACTTATACCCGTTGTTTAAACTTTATAAATCATGCTAGTAGCGTGATAAGTTTCGAACAAAGTCACGAAGATGTAAGCGTGCATACAGATATATCTACGAGGTAAATATGTGTAATAAGCTGTATGCGGTAAGATGTGTATGTGTGTGATAAGTTGTGTTTAATAATAATGGGGGTGTTTCTTGTATACAAAAATTTTTCGAGGAAACTTTTCCATAACTTGTCAAAACAAAACTTCGTCTTTTAGTGATTAAAACATACAACCGCCCTGCTAATTAAACCGGACACGAAAATATCGAAATGCCGGGGTTCAAAGGAAATTTGGACTAAGTCGAAAATAACATTACTTAAAGTTATATACGGCATAATAATAATATTTATATATATATATATATTTATATAATGTAAATAGTTATTAATTATTACAACAAATTGAAAATGAATGACAAAATAATAACTATAGACTACGAAAGATGACATAAAATCGCAGGAGATTGTAGAATAATTGAAAGCGTTAGTTAATGTTTTTATGAATTTTATCGACACGAACATTTTACATTCCGTCTAAATTTTCTTTATTATAAAATTAACGAACACATCCATTCCGGTTATTTCGTTTATTAGAATTATCCGGATTAAATCCGTTAAACACGTTCTCCGAGCGTGCAATTAACAAATATCGTTTATTCAGAGGTTAACGACTCCGCATTTATACACTTGTGCATAGTAAGTCTACAATAAAATTAGTAGGAAAAATACGTCCGCTAATAAATGGTCATCTAGGCCTATTAATGCGGAAACCAATTAAATAAACCTTCCGCTTCTATCGTATTATTATTATTTCCATCTGTCTGGTGTGGACGACTATCATAATAATTGTTGAAGAAAGCTTACGGTCGACACTCACATTCCCTCTGGCGAATTGTTAATTATATAAAAGACAGCCGCGTTCAGTTTTATTTCCATCCTAAAGAATTATTTTTTTTTTTAATTGGTTAATTTATATTAACGAATAAGAGAAATAATAATTCAAGGCTCACCCCTAACTAACCTTTACACATTATGTATTTATGCTTTTATGCATTTATGTACTTATGCATTTATGAATTTATGTACTTATGTATTGTGTGTCAGTTTATTGAGTATTTTGAAATTGATAATTTTTTAGTATATTTTTAAATGAGAGTGAGAAGTAGCCATTAATATTAATTAATCATCGATCGTCCGTCATCGACGTGTAAAGTTTTAAATAAAACAACAAACGAACATAAATAACTTCTAATTTATTACGTTTATATATTATTAGTATTATTTTTAAAAATGAAAGACTATTTCACTTAAGAAAGCTCTTCGGAAGTTATACCGTATTTTTCTCAAGAAATATTTTTTTTTTTTTAGCACAAGCTTAATTAAAAGTTAAATAATGGTCGATTCTAATAAAGTAAAACGTGTGCGAGGTGATCATTTGGTCCAATAACTAAAACCTCTATAAGCAAACGCAATTATAATGCAAGGTCCTTAGAACGCTTTAAACGACATATATCTTCGCATGTGTTCAGAAGTTTAAGATCTTCAACGTTGATATGTTGATGAAGTCTCTTCTGATGGGCAATTGAAGAGTCAATAAATTAAATAACAATAACGTTAATAGAAGAATCTATTGATAAATATTTTTGTTCGAAACTGAATATACCATAGTTGGGTTGTTTATAGTTAGAAATTGCTAATTTTATTTTTATATATCATTTTTATTATTATTATTTTTATCATTGTTGTTATCATTATTAATGTTATTATAATTATCATTATCATTAATTTATCCAAGTACCCGCGTTACAGCTGTTATAAATAAATAAACTCGTTCAAAATATCGTTCGAGCATTGCATACGTTAATACGTAATGTAAAAATGTATATAATCGCCTTCAACGTACCCTACAAGTAACAAAGTAGCGATCGTATAAAAATGTATATAATCGCCTTCAACGTACCCTACAAGTAACAAAGTAGCGATCGTATGTAAGCATCTCAAATAAGTGCGCGTCAAAAATTTATATTACAAAATTTAATAATGCGTTCTACTAGAAGAAACATGATTATTTTCGATATAATTATGAGTAAACAGTGTGGAAGCCCAATGAAATAAAATTTTATTATTATTATTATTATTATTTTAAATAAAGATACGATCTTAACTCATTGAAGTTAAATAAGTATCGAATTTAGTAAAGTGTAGATTATTAACAAGATATCATCCTGCTAGCCAGCTTATGGGTTGAAGTCAGTAGTCCATTCACCATGACCACGAAAATTAGTTTATATTAATCTATTTATTTAGAATTTAATGATTTCATAATAAGTCTGCCGGGTGGCGCCTACTAAGACGTCTGATATCTTGATTAGTATCCAGTAAATTGGTAGCTTCCATATTGACATGTTGGTCCAACCCTTTCCTGTGTGCTGTAGCGAAGTTTCTAATCTCCTTTATAAGCGGGATGTGCAAGTCTCGATGAATATCATCATTTCTCGAATAACGACGCTTTGTCTAGCTTGGATCTTTGCTCCGAAAGATCTGCTGGTACAGCCCCATAAATATTGGCTTTATGATCTGCCGATACAGTAGACATTTGTACCTTACGTCTAGAAGCGATTTCCGTCCAATAAGCCAATATAACTGTTGGGTTTTTTCTTTATTTGTTTACATTTCATTCTAGCATGTATTTACCAGGTCAGCCCCGCTTATTCAGGTGCATACCAACGTACTTGACTGAGTCGACCTGTGGAATAGGTTTACCTCCTAAGTGCACTTGGTAATGTATATCTCTGTTCGTCGGTATGTGAAAGTTATATGCGCTGATGTTTCTTCATTGATTTTAACTTTCCAGCTTGATGCCCATTCATGCACTCTAATATCGTGTCGTGTTCTGTCGTCTTTTGTCGTCTTTTGTCGTGTTAATACATCGTTTCATTTCGTTTCGTTTCGTTTCGTCTCGCATATAGTCGACTTGTTTTCGGCTATTCAACGCGTGTCGGGGATGGTTTTGCCACCACGCACGCGCGCAAGCGCACGTACAACGTCTCAACACAGAGATACGAGAAATGTTTCTGTTAGTGATGTTGAGATTATGGATACTCTATCAAAGGAGGAAGAAAATATCGATAATAACAATAAAACCGGTCTAGGATTAAATGCAGGTAATATCGTTAACATTAATAACGATAATAATGACAATAGTAATTTCGATAACGACGATTGTACTGAAGATAGGCAACAATGGCAATCGCAAAGCAATAGGAAGGGTAAAAGTTCAGTTAAAAGAGCTCGTGTTGAAAATATTCAAATCGCCACGAACAATCGTTATTCTACGAATCCTACTAGCGTTGGAACACGCGGTGAAATCCTACCATCACATTATAACGATAGCTACGGACTCCATGGCAGCTTTAGATCACATTCAACGGAAATCAAATCATCCGATCGCAAATTCCATAAATACAATCGTACAAAACTGTCAAACGGCGATAACCTTCGTATGGATTCCGGGCCACGCAAACATACCAGGAAATCATATGGCCGATCTAGCAGCAAAAGAAGCTTCCAAAATGCGCCCAGCACTGCGTATTAAGATTCCACTCAGTGATATCAAGGAAGAAACCAAGGGCCTATTTTATAGGTTGCGGCAAAAAAGATGGACGGAACAACAAAGTACATCACACCTGCACACAATAAAACCGTCAGTTCGCGAATGGAAGTTTCAACCTGAAGACCGAAGGGATCAGGTGGTGCTGTGTCGACTCCGGATCGGTCATACGCAACTTACACATGGACACATATTCCAAAAATTAGTCCCACCAACCTGTGATAGATGCGACGTTCCGATTACAATTCACCACCTCCTAACAGAATGTCCAAAAATCCCAAAACATTCTTCCTTAAATATTTCATCAATTCTGGCCCAAGATTCCCCATCCGTTTCATCCTTTCTTGTTAAGCTTAGGTCGGTAAACCTGTTTAACAAAATTTAAATTTGCTGGCCGCGCTCCTAGCCTCGCTGCTGTACATAGCGCGGGAAAAAAAAAAAAAAAAAAAATCGTTATTCTGCATTAAATATCGACGATGATATAATCCATTCGGTAATACACGGTAATATAAGTCCTAGTACGAGTCAATATTTTATTAATTCGAAAACCGAAAAAATTCCACCGATAGTTATGTCTGGCTACTTGCTGCATCCAACTAAAAACATCGACGAAATTTAAAAAAACGTAACCTCAAATATTAAAAATACAAAAAGGTAAAACATTTTTTTATACAGATTATTCCTTGCAGGATTTCGATAAATTAAAAAAATATTTAATTATAAATAAGGTACGCTTTTATACGTACACGCCAAAAAGTCGCGGTAAAATAAAAATGGTATTAAAAGGAATCGAATAACAAAGGAGGAAATATTTGATGAACTTAAAAATAAAATAAAAATCGACCAAGTAAAACAGAAACTCGTCAAAGAAACCAATCAGGTTAAAAAGTAGCCCATTTTTATTGTCCATTTTAGTCGTCAAATGTTGTTATTGAGGATATAATTAAAATAGAAAAATTATGCTACTGCTTAATAAGATGGGAGAAGTATGTCAAGAAGGATCCAGTAATGCAATGTTATCGGTGTCAAGGTTTTAATCACGCGGCATATAACTGCAACATGCTAGAAAAATGTATGAAATGTGGTGAACAACATCAAACTAAAAATTGTCAGAGCAACAATAAAATATTATAAACTGTAATGGTGAACACCATGCTAATTCGAAAGAGTGTCCTATTTATTTAAAAATAGTTCAAAATAGATTAAACATAAATTAATCCTGATAATATTAAAAATTATGGTAATAATAATACTCGTAAAACGCAAATAAATAAAACAACAAGCGTGCAGTATAGTAATAAATCATCGTATAGCCACAGCAAGAAATACAGCGGAATCGAGTACAGGTGTTATCGATAATAATTTTTCCATCACGGAATTTATTTCATTGTTACGTGAATTTAATTTAACATATATCTTTAACATTGTAAAAACGGTTACAAATAGGTTAAAATCTGTTAATAATAAGGATGTGTTCACTATGATACAAGTAATTTTAGAAACAATAGCGGAATTAATCTAGTTTATTGGTCCCTTTGTGTGATATTCGATTAGTTGCCTGGAACTGTAATTCCTTATTTTACAAGTGTAACGAGTTGTACCAGTTTGCCTGCATAAACAAATTAGACATTATTGCTCTATGTGAAACAAGGTTGGACAGTACGTGTAAGCTACATTTTCCAGGATATATTATTTATAGGAACGACTCGTGTCGTAGAAGTGGCGGAGTTGCATTGCTCGTTAGTAAGAGGTTAAAATTCGAATTAATGTCGGTTCCTAAATTAAAATGTATACAAGCAATAGGTATTAACTTATATGTAAGTAGTGTTAATAATCAGAGTAGCGGTTGTAATGTTGCCAGTAGTACTATTGCTATTTTTGCAGTGTACAAATCAAAAGTACAAAGTATTTCGCGAATGATATATATTCTCCGATGAAAGTTAACAGTCGTGTAATTCTAATAGGCGATTTCAATGCTAGAAATAAGATGTGGAATTGTTTTAGTAATAATGCAGCCGGTAATATTTGATATCAAATGTCTACAAGAACTAACTATCGTATCCTTGCTCCGAGAGAACCTACTTATTTTCCCTCAGGGTCAGTCTTCAGAAATAGTGTCATTGATTTTGCTGTTGTAAAAAATGTGTCTATGTCGCAGCCGGTTTCAATTAGTCAACTTTCATCCGATCATAATACGATATTTACTGCCATTTTAGGAGTTAAAAAACAGGTAAATGAGAAATTAATTCTCGATTATCAAAATGCAAATTGGGTAGAATTCAGAAAATTCATATCACAAAATATTAATTTAAATGAGTCGATAACGAATTCTCTAGACATTGAAAGACATTTGTCTGCATACACAAATTTGATTAGTGTTTCCGCCGAACGTTTTGTACCCAAAAAACCTGTGTATAACTTTCCACACAATGTTATTCCTTCTTATGTTGTAGGTATTATTAAACTTAAAAATCGAGTTCGAAGATTATACGTGAAAAATAGATACTTAAACCCATCGCCAGTTATTAAAAGAATGTTAACTTTTCTTAATAAACTAGTACGTTACCTGTTAAACAAAAATAAAAATGATAAATTTAATTCACTTCTCTCAACGCTTTTACCAAAAGACAACAGTTTGTGGAAAATCTGCAAACAATATACAAGGCAATATACATTTCTCCCACCTCTTCATGACTCACACTTAAATAGTTATGTGTATAGTAATGTAAGGAAAGCTGAACTTCTTGCTTCTGAATACTGCAAAGTTCATACACGTAATAGTAATATGTCTTCCAGTTATCAGGTAAACAAAGTTCATATGACTGTCAAAAAATATCTGAAAGAAAATAAAAATACTCGTATTGTCGATTATGTCAGTCCTAAGGAAGTCTCTGCCGCTATAAAAGCCATCAAATCTAAAAATTCTGTTGGCATTGACAATATCTCCACTATCGTCATAAAAAATCTTCCACTGAAAACAGTAGTCAAATTTTCGAATTTATTAAACGCAATGTTTAAATGTGGACATTATCCTTCAAAATGGAAAGTAGCAAAAATTGTCACTCTCCCTAAACCTGGTAAAGATGCTTCCATAACTAGCAACATTCGCCCTATAAGCTTATTAAGTAATTTGAGCAAAATCGCAGAAAAAATTATTTTGTCTAGATTACATTATCACTCTGAACAATACAAACTATTACCTGACATTCAGTTTGGGTTTCGCCCAAGATATTCTACTACGCAACAAATATCTAGAATAATAGAATTTGTCAGCCATAATTTTAATTGTAATAAACATACTGGTTTAGTTTTGCTTGATGTTGCTAAACTATTCGACACAACTTGGTGTAAAGGTATCACGTATAAAATGATACAGTGTAAATTTCCTACTTATTTGGTATTTTTAATTCATAGTTATTTAAGCAATAGAACATTTTATGTAATGGTAGATGATTCTAAATCGACTATGAAAACTTGTGCTGCAGGTGTTCCACAAGGTAGTATTTTAGGTCCGTTTTTATTCACATTGTTTCTCTATGATTTCCCAAAATTGACAAATATGCAAGTTGCTTTATACGCTGATGATACAGCAATATTTTGCATACAAACCAACTGCTATTAAAAATCAATTAGAAAACTGTGTACGTCGCGTTTTAAAGTATTATCGCAAATGGCAAATCGAAATAAACGCATTAAAAACTGAGGCCATCTTTTTCACTCGTCGTCGACCAATTTTGCCATCTGAACTTCTAGTAGATGATAAAGTTATACATTTGTCGGATAGTATACGTTATTTGGGAGTTTTATTAGATAAACGATTAACCTTCTCGGCGCATGTAAATTACGCAGCTCTAAAAACAAATAAAGCAGTAAGTACAGTGTGTGCGTTATTTAATCGTAAATCGTACCTTAACGTTAATAATAAGCTCATCATTTATAAAGCGCTTATTCGTCCTGTGATGACTTATGCTTGTCCCGCCTGGTCTTCTATCTCGAAGGCGAGCTTTAATAAATTGCAATTAGTACAAAATAGGTGTTTAAGATGCATATTAAGTGCCCCAAGGTATGCCAGAATAGTGGACATGCATGAGATATTAAATTTACCCTTTATTCGGGATTATATTCTTACTATAACTCGTAAGTTCTGCGATAATTGTGTATTGCATGAAAATCAGTACATCTCAATGATCGGAAATTACGATTCCAGGCAGCTACAGTTTATGTACACAAAGTATAAGCATAGACGCCTTAAACATAATTTACTGTAAATGATTAATATTTAATGTATCTGTATATATGTGTATATCATGTGTGTGTATGTATGTATATATATATATATAGGTAAGTATATGTGTATTATATTATATATCTTTATAATTGTTATTATATCGAATAATATTCCTTTTTGTATACTTAATGTGATACAAAGCGTTTTATGGAGTGGGTTTTTTTTCAAATTTTTTCCCGCGTTTTATATATTTATATCTGTAATCTAGTAAATATACTATAAGATTTATTACATAAAGAACTTTGTTTATTAGCGGTAAGGATATTATAATTCCGGTACGCGTAATTCTTATTATTTTGTACTTTTGTACTTTTAATGAATTTATGTCAATAAATAAATTTCTTCTTCTTCTGTTCAAAGAGTTTTGCAATTTATTTATAGCTTCAGAATGATTACTGCTAATGGTTAATATAGCTGCATCATCGGCGAATGTAGCTGTTGTCGTTTGCTCGTCCGTTGGTAAGTCTTCTGTGTACAAAAGATAGAAAATGGTAAACGCTTCCCGCGTTACTCCAGTTTCTATGTTGTAGGATGAGGAAGTAGCATTTTCTTACTGTACTTTAAATTGTCGTTCTGATAAGTAAGACATGAGCAAACAGCAGATGTTACCTGGCAGAATTCGGCTTAATTTATAGGTCAGCCGTGCCATACCTTCTCCAAAGCTTGCGCTATGTCTAAGAAGACGGCCACGCAATATTTTTTTTCCTCGAATGCTCTATCGATTATCGTTGTGATCCTGTACATCAATTGTTGTGTGCTTCCGTCGAAACCCAAACTGATGTACTGGTGTATACTCTTCAACCATAGGCAATAGTCGTTTGAGTAATAATTTCTAGAATAACTTTGACATAGTTGGCAATAATGAAATTGGTCTGTACGACCCTAAATCAGCGTCTGGTTTGTTATATGTTTTTTACCATAATGATTTGCGCTATTTTGAAACAGCCTGGCATGTATTCTAAACGTAGGCAAGCATTAAACAAATATGTTAACATAATTATACTTTTTTTTTTGTGAAATCTTTTAGTACTCCGATATGCCATCAATACCTGAAGCTTTCTAAGGATTCATATTATTATCGATTTCAGTCGCTACCTCATTTGATTTATATCTTTCTGGTTCAGATGTAGCTGTCTTGACTGCTCCGAGAATTGCTTCAATGAATCTTTTTGAGTGTTCTTCCAAATATTGTTTTGTTTTCAATCGTATACTAAGGTTTATTTTCTGATTTAGTTCTTGCCGGAAATTTATCCCAA
This sequence comes from Coronaproctus castanopsis, assembly GCA_032883995.1. Lineage (NCBI taxonomy): Eukaryota > Metazoa > Arthropoda > Insecta > Hemiptera > Monophlebidae > Coronaproctus > Coronaproctus castanopsis. Next base: position 104,592,111 of record CM065052.1, on the reverse strand, counting down.
CTTGTTAGATTATTAGTGAGGTGTCGTTTCTTATTTTTTCGTATGACTGTTGCACTCTGCGTCAGGAGTATGATCTGATGAAGGATCAATTACACCCTCGACGTCTATGCAATTACTTGCAACACCTTTTATGATAAAGAAATCTACGAGATCAGGTTTCTTCCGCTTGTCGGATGGCCAGTATATTGGTTTTCCTGAACTTGCAAAGCTGCACTGAAGTGTTTGTAAGACTTTCAGCAATTCATTTCCTTTTATATGGGTAGAACTTTGATTATGTATTGTAACTCGCCGTGAACCCCGTGCTTCATTTTTAGCATTGATGTCTCTACCGATAATAAAGCGGTAATCTTAATACCTTAAAAACCGCACATAATGATCGTATTTAATATTATATTTTGATGGGACATATACCGCTACAATGTTCGTAATTGCATCATCGTTATTGCCACCGATGCAGCTAATATTTTGTATTATAATGACGACTGCACTACCATGCGCTCCACTATCAGGATGTGATATGTGGTAAATTGCAAATCCTGAAATTTTTGGGTAATTTCTGTCCGTAAAATGGCTCTCGAAGATTAATTCTATATCAATCTTGTTAATGTTGAGAAATATCTCTAGCTCTCTTAATCTTTCAAGATTCCATTTGCGTTCCACGTAATAATACAAAGAGAAGAGTCAGCCATTATTTTTATTGTGCCTCTTTTGGGCGTTATTTTTTAATGGATGATTGTCCCCCCCCCAGATTTCCGGTTACGTTCATCTTCTAATTTGCCTAATCTAGTAGCTGGATTCCAAACTTCTTTTACAAAGGTTTTCTAACTTACAGAAAACTCCGGTGACAGCCAAACACGTTGAAAATGGCTCTACTCATGCAAAAGTGGTAATGTCAAATGAAAAACAAATAACTATACAACCTTCAGACAAATGTTCAATAATTAGCCAACAGACACAGCTAGAACCTTCTACTCAGGCATTCAATAATACAAATAATAATTTTAAAAAAATTAACAATACGTCCATCGATCGTTACAAAAATTTAATTTTTAAAATTTAATAAAACGTCAGTTTTTGTTTGTTTGTTTTTTTTTTTTTGTTTTTTTTAAGGTGCCGTGTACCACAACTCAGGTTAGAGGCACCGAAGCTATTTTAATTAAATCAAAGGATATATGTTTGTAACTTTTAAAAACTTAATGGTTTTTTCAAGTTCCGCTGGATTATCAGAGAGTGCCGTGTGAATTGAAATATTGCCATCAGGATGGTATTTTTGAAGTGGCCTACACTTTGTAAGCATGTGTTCGACTGTTAGAGGCTCCCGTCCGCAGTAGCAACATATCGGTTGGTTTTTTTTTTCTATTAAGTAATTATGGGTTAATGACGTATGTCCAATTCTGAGCCGAGTTAGTACAACATCATCACGTCGCGATGGGATGATTGTTCTCCATGGATCTGTGTTTAACTTGACGTTTCGAAGTTTGTTGGTTGTGGGAATACGCTTCCAGTGTAAGTTCCATGCCTCGTGAAATTGGTTTTTGATATTGTGTATTTCGTCTTGTATTGGGATTGAAATTTTTGGTACTGGGAACATCTCCGCCGCTTGTCAGCTTCTTCATTTTCCTTTATGTTGGAGTGTGAAGGGATCCAGCATATGATGGTTTCTTGTACGTGTTGGTTAGCTGCCAGGTGAATATCTTGGGCTATTGGGTGGTTAGATTTTGTGGGATCGAAATTAATGCTTTGAACGGCGTAAAGTGCGTCGGTAAAAATAACTATTTTTGGTAAGCGTAAGTCTCTAACCAAGTTGATAGCTAAGTTGATTGCCATTAGTTCAGCGGATAGTACTGAGAATTCGGTTGGTAGAACGTATCTTACGGTGATATCTCGATGTATGACGGAACAACCCGTACCTTGGGTTGTCTTTGACGCATCTGTGTAGAATTTTTCATATGAATCGAATGATTTCATTAGACTGTCATAGGCTCTTTGTTTTGACATCATATTTTTGTTGTGTAATGCCAATGATACGTCAATATTTAAATTTGTTCTTTTGTTTGGTGGTAGCGATGGTATTACGCGATGATCAGTTTGTTCTGAAAGATTGAGTTTCAAGGTCTTGATGATATTTGTAATATGAGTTTGAAATAACCCTGTTGAGTGGGGGAGGTGACGTAATATTTTTGTTTTTTGTATGTTTGTTGTATGTAATCTACTTTTGGTGTATGTATCAAGCTTCATCATTAAGTACTCTCGACGAAATTTTAGCGGCCATTCATTGGCTTCAATTAATAGGCTAATTATCGGACTAGTGCGAACAGCTCCAAGAGCCAATCGAATAGCTGAATGATGAATCGGATCTAAAGTACGCAGAATCGATGATTTTGCCGTTCCATAAATTGGAGCACCATAATCTAAACAGGGACGTATTATTGTTCGATAAATTTTGAGTAAGACGACTCTGTCGGCTCCAAAAGAACTATTAGATAGTTTTTTCATTAAATTCACTTTCTTTAGGGACGATTGTTTTAATTCGTTTATGTGTTGCCTCCAAGAGAGCGTGTCGTCGAATGTTAGGCCGAGATATCTGACTGTTTGTGTCTGAGGGATTGATATATTATTTAGTGTAACGACTAGTGTTTTATCACAGCTCGTTAATTTGCAAAAGTGGATGCATTTTGTTTTTGATACCGAGAATTCTAAACCGTTTTGTGTTGTCCACTCATACGCTTTATTGATTGCATTTTGTAATCTCCGAGTACCTGATTGTAGATTTTTACAACCGATACTGATTGTGAAATCATCTGCGAACAGAGTAGAAGATATAGACGCAGGAACAGATGTTGTTAAATCGTTTATCGCTATAATAAATAATGTTGGACTTAGCACCGAACCTTGTGGGACACCGTTTTGCAGCTGTTTTGAGGCGGATATAGCTCGACCGATTCTTACTCGAAAAGTGCGCTCCGATAGGAAGTTTTGTATAAAGTACATTATGTGTCCTCGAAAGCCCCATTTGTGCAAAGTTAAGATTGTTTTTTTCTTCCAAATCCGATCAAATGCTTTTGTGATATCGAAGAAGACTGTTAAGGTGTGTTTACGTTTTGTAAAGTTGTTTTGAATGAACGTTTGTAAGTGAAGAAGGTGGTCTGCTGTTGATCGTGATGGTCGGAAGCCACATTGTTTCGGTGATAACAGTTTTCTGTTTTCAAGTTCCCAGATTAGTCGTTTGTTGACAATTTTTTCGAAAATTTTACATAGAACGGAAGTTAATGATATTGGTCTGAAATTATCTAATTGTGTCGGATTTTTGTTTGGTTTTTGTATTGGTATTATTATGGATTAAAGAATCGGTTTTAGCGATATCGGTAGTTGGATGATTACTTTAGTGCGTTTTAATATTATTCGGTTAGTTTTAATTCGTTTCAGCAACTTCATCTTGACTTGATCGATTAAAACTTGTTTCCTTTCTGTAATTTACATGATCCTGTAGATCGTTGCCCGTTGAAGAGAAATTTGTTGTAAATTCATTTATATGTACGTATAGATTTTGATTATAACATACTTACTTCCCAAATAGATTATATGCATTTACGTTGTTCACGATTGAACGAACACATTTAAAAATGCAACAATTTTATATATATCTGTATATCTATTTATATTTATATATATAATTTTCTTGAAAAATGTAAAGTTTAATTATTTTTTCACTGTTGTTATCTCTTCACACTACCTTACTGATTGTTTAGATAAGTATGTCTTATATAGAACTCGTGTACAAACAGAACCGTTTATATTATTACCCACCGAAGGAAAATCTGATATAAATTCGCGTATACATATATACACACACACACACACACACACACACACACACACACGAGCGCACACACACGTACGCTTATACGTAATTTCAGCTTTTGGATAAAAACCAATATATATCTGGCGTGGTTCGTACGATTCATTAAAATAGATTTGACAAATTTGACGGAAATAAAATATGTAAAAAACAGAGAAAAAAATTGACAACGAAGAGGCGTACTTGAAAGTTAAAAATGTAAGCTGACAATCATTATTTTCATCATTCACGATGACAACGTACCAAATAATAATAATAATAATATATAAAAAAAATAAATGCCATCTTTTCTTATAAAAAAATCGAACAACTTTACAAAACGTTATAATGACATTTAATCGAATAAATTAAACGTAAATTTAAATGTTGATGTATTGGTAGTGATTTTATGAATTAACAAAATAAAATAAAAACAATGTTAATCACTATAAAAATTATTTTATTTATGAAAAGCTTTTCAACAATCACGTCACTTTCAAGCATATACAAAAACGTTACAAAATGACGTTTTTGTATATGCTTGAAAATAACGTTAATGTCGAAAAGCTTTGCATGAATAAAGTAACTTTTATAGTGATCAACTTTGTTTTTATTTTGTTTTATTAAGTAAATTTAGATATTTTTAAAATTACTGTATCCTTTTTTAATAAATAATCGAAAAAAATACGCCTTAATCAAATTGTACAAGACAGTATCACCTAATTTTATCGTTCCAAATATAAGACGAAACTATTAACCGCCAAATGTAAATTCTTTAATTTTAAAGGGCGTATTAAATTTTTCGTTCGATCGTTCTCTTCTCGATAATTAATAGGCGAACGTAACGAGTTTTCTACCCAATAGCGATTATTTATATTTCTTTTACACCTGAGGTTAAAAAAAAATCAAGGTAATTCTAAATAATTTGAATAGCGTAGAATGTAGTGATTTTTAAAAGAAAACAACAAAAAAGCTATTAAAATCGCTGTATATTATTTATACAAAGACAATAAAACTTTTCGGTTATTAAGCCATTATCAAGTGAACATTTAAATATAATATAAGAAAATTCTTAATTTAGATGTAGAATAATGCAAAAATAGCAAAGTGAAAAACCAGTTAATTTAGAAAATAATCTGATAGCGAATGTTTTTGAAGATTTTAATGTTTATAATTATTTTTTTGTTCAATAACGAGAGAAACTTAATTATTTTACTAAATAGTTTACGGATTCGACTATTTTACTTATACGAGCACCTATAAATGTTATTTCATCGTCAACACCGTCCTAATAATTCCGAATATCTGTTAGCGGAATCAGAGAAGAGTATAAATAAAATCTCTACTGTTCAATCTGAAGAATTGAATAAATAGGAAATAAATATTTATGAAAACGAAACAAATGTAACGAAGATCAGTAAAAAAACACTGAATAAAAATATAAACATAAAAATAGGTAATACTCAATCAGCACAAGCCACAGAAACACGTTACCTAGGACGTGTGATAACAGGGGATGATAGAAGTAAAACAGATATTAAAAGACAAATTGGAAAAGCCAAATACGCATTTAATAACAAAAAAAAAAAAAAAAAAACGATATTAACTAATAGCATCATCAGTATAAACGTCAGGGGGAAAAAATTTCAAAAACGTACGTTTGGAGTGTGCTCAATTACGGTTGTGAAAATCGGTGCTTGACAGCGTGGGATATAAATAAACTGAATTCAATAAAGATGCGGATCTGGCGCAGAAAAACGAAAACGTCCTGGAAAGAAATGGAAACAAACAAATAAATTTTAGAAGTTTAATAAATCACATTGAAAAACAGAAAATAAAACTTTAGGACATATAATAAGTCATTTATAAAAAAAAAAATATATAATAGAGGGTAAAGTTAGAAGAAAACTGTCAAAGAGGAAGACCAAGAATAAGTATAATGAACAGTGTTATGTACTCGATAAATGTAGAGTAGTTGAAAATATTATAGAAACACATGTAACTACACGCAAAATGAATACTAACAATAATATATAACTACCCATACTTACACATAGTACACGATATTAAACACGAGTGTTACATGCAAATTGTTATACATTCAAAATGTTAGTTGAAATGTAGAGGGTATTTGCAGACGTGTAGTAAAACTGTGCTAAATAAATAAATAAATAAATGGAGCAATTATCGCCAAAAATATAATCAAATAAATATGTATTAAAAAAAATCAGATCTCGTTAAACTCGTAAAAATTATAGGCGGAAAAAATCAGTTCAGTTTAAATTGTAGAAGGTAATTTTGATCGATTTATTAAATAGTAGTCCTATGACTGGTAGCGCTGCAGTCTCCTTTTCCATTCGACTCTATATCTGCTGCCATAATTTTTAAATCGCGAATAGGTATCCACTCCTACATTATCCATTATTTGTCCGATGTAGCATTTCCTTGGCTGGCATCTCCTTCTTCTACCTTCTATCATGCCTTCCAATATTTGTAGGACCAATCCACCGTGTCTTATCACATGACCTGTCTATCTTTTCTTCCGTTCACTTCTTCCATAACGTTCTTGTTTGATATTTTTTTTCAGTCCATTTGATCTTCATCATGCGTCTCCAGCACCATATTTCAAATGCTTCCAGTTTTTTAATATCGACCATATCATCCATGTTTCGCTTCCATAGAGTGCGATGCTCCATACATATGTTTTTATTAGTCATTAACATATTTGTAATTACTATTACTTTTAAAATTACTATATATATATATGTGTGTGTGTGTTTTTGAAGGGTATATAATAATGAGGGAAAACTCTATATTATAGAAAACCAATACAACCATAATGGCTTAAGCCATGTGTGACTTTTGTTTGTTTCTCGATCTGATAACACAGAAAAAAAAACATTTGTAGACTATAATCTTTCATTATGCACCATTTCTATGCAAACTTCATAGATTAATAATTATTTTTTCAACTTGTCATGGACGTAGTTATGCGTATTTACGGACAATTCATTAACAATTGGTTATTCATTTCGTAACGTACATTTAATTTGATATTATTTTTTTCCGTTTCGTAAGAGTATATTTATTTAATAAATACAAACTTATTTTATGAAAATTTAATTTGCAAATATGGTAAACCGTATCTTTAGAATTACAAGCTATACAGTTTTTTGTTTCTGCTATGCCAAAACGTGTTAGACTGCCTTAGTAATGAATTGCGCAATATAAAAATTTTAGGAACGGAACGATTATGAGAAATATCGATACATTAATCCCCGTACATGTGTTCCACATGATTTGCTTTAAATAACATTTATTTAGTATAGCTTTGAACTGTTTTGAACTAACTTTTTACACACGCTCACACACACACACACACACACATACACACACATATATATATGAATTTTGATTTTCATATATTATTTGATTAAATTAAAGGATCGTATTAATATTATTTTTAATAAAAATATATCGATATGATTACGTAATGTAAATCTATAAAGAAAATTCCTGCTGTTACTATCTATGTCCAGTAACTAGTGTAGTTTTATATGCTTTAATCATTTTAATCGCAATTATTTTCTGAAAATACCGCACTAGCATTTAATTTCTGATATACCGACATATTTCCAGGTATGATGTAGATTCAGTTTTTTGAATGGTTACAAAGAAATCGATTAATTCTTAGTGTAAATCTAAAGAACACGATATATACAAATGAATACATCAGCATATGAAACAACATATATATATATATATATATATATATATATATATATATATATATATATATATATATATATCTAGAGATAGTTATGGAAATGCAATATATCGAGTAGGAGTAATCGAGTAGGCGTAGGAGATATAAAATACGCGGGAGTTTAGTTAGATAGACTAACTGTTCTCATTCGTTATATTTATCGAAAAAACTAAGAAATCTTAACTACCTTATGTATTACGTAATAAACGGTACTTTCCACTATATTTGATTTTTGATTTATATCAATCAGCTTTACTATACAGAATAATACATTGCGGTACTTGAAATTTTGCAAATCTTCGTCAATGTCTAAATGAAAAAAAGAAAAAAAACATATCTGTATCTATACGTGTCGAATATAGTTTGTTATTATTAAACATTGCGACAGATTTTGCTTAATATTAAATGTAGGAATGACTAGGTTCACAAGAGCGTATATAGCGAAGCAACAAGCAATTTATATGGAAGCGACAGAATAAAATAGATTACCAATGATAAACGAACCCAACTGTATTAACCGGGTATATTTTTTGCAACGTGATAACACGTGCATAAATTTTGCTATAATTAAACTTTCTGAATGGACTTCGTTAAAATTCTTTCTAATGTATACTATGGACTTCCATTTTTGGATATATTTAACTATTAAGTAATAATCGTACAACACACCGGTGTATGAATTGATATTTTAAGCTATATTTTATTCTTACATAAACTTGTAACATCTAAGTATTTGTTATCACAGTTATGCAATCGTATGTGTGTGTGTGTGTGTAAAAATTACTACGAGTGTCTGGAACGTGAGTAATATGTGTAAATCTTCGGTTCCCGTGCAAAACGGATTTGTGACATAAATGACGGTCATTTAAATTATATTACGATGGTGCTCACGTGCAGATTTATTGTTACTGTCTATACGTAATGAAATCAAGGAAGAAGATATATTTGCTTTCATATGATTTGTTTAATTATTTTCGTGTATATGAAGAAGGAAACAAATCAAATGTCAGAAACAGCAGCGCAGTGTTATGCTTGGGATTTTGAGATAAGAAACCTGTCGAATACAGCAGCAGCTATTATCTTGAATTTATGTATTTATTCATCCTACGCTTATTCAAGACGCATCCTTATTTACCTTTCAAATTATAGACTCCCGTTTCATAAGCGAGCGGGCTAACTAGTAGTTCATATATTTATATATATATATATATATATATATATATAAAATTCCCATCGTTTGCGGTATATATAAACGCTTTATAAAATACGTATTCCCAGTATAAATTATTTTAGATATACCGCTTGAACATTCTACAAGATGGTTTCTCAATCAAAACACGAATCTTCTCCGCGATGTCTGTATACCAAAATATTCGTAATATGTCACATACCTGAAAACAAATAAAAAACAAAAATTATAAGTCGATGAGATGAAAGAACATCAGCAAAATGATGACGAATAATATCGTCAACGGTAATTATTAATACTAAAATTAGTAAATAGCGCCGGTTCAATTTATATTTATTCGTAATCGTACTTTTAGGTAGAATTTTCAGAATTATTTTAAATATATATATATATTTTTTTTTAAGTACATTTTTACAGTAGATCGTTTTCAACTCGGTTTGTAAGAATACGGCCGATATAAATAACGCTATGAATGGAATAGTAATTTTAATCGATAATGTATTATGTCTCGAAGTAAATTATATATATCGGGTCAACAATTAATAAACGTAACGTGTAATGATTTATTTTCTATAACCAAAATTAATGTATAAACAATAAAACACAAAAAGTACTCAAAATCACTAAACTTTTATATAGACAGATCGCAAAGATTAAAAAAGCTTTTCAGCTTTTAAGCCATTATCCAGTGAACGCAGAAAATATAAAAATATATGCAATTTATAAAAATATAAAAGGAAAAAATGAAATACTAATTTCGATATACAATTTTTCAAAATGGCAAAATGGAAAAAAAAACATTTATTATCAGATTATTATATAAATACCGTTATTTTTTTTTTCATTTTGCTATTTTTGAAAATTCTACATCTAAATTAGTACTCTTTAAATTTTATCTTATTTTTGGTTTTTTGCTTTTCACAATCAGATTATCTTATAAATAATGTTTTTTCTTTCGCTTTGAAATTTTCTAAAATTGCGTATATAAATTAATATTTTTTACATTTTATTTTGTTTTTTCTTTTATATTTTTATAAATTGTATATATATTTATATATATATATATATATTTATATATATATATATATATATATATATATATATATATATATATATATATATATATTTATGTTCACTTAATAATGGATTAACAGCCAAAAAGCTTTGCGATCACTTTATATAAAAGTTTAGTGATTTTTACTATTTTATTGTTATTTATATTTTAAAAATCACTACATGCCACACTTTCAAAAATTAATGTATTTATTAAAATCTCTCTCTAAGTCGCAACTACACGTGGGAGTGTTGATCAAGGTAACAGCTTTCTTATTTTCTGCCTCCATCTTTGACGATTGTCGTCCGAGCTGCAACGATCACTGCATCCGTCCATCCAACTGGTACTCTGCATCTTGGTCGCACGCCATTAGTTCTTCTCATAACTATTGCTTTTTAGATTCTTTCGTACTATGTGAGCAACAAATTTCGTAATACGTACGAGAACCTCCGTTGTTAATCTGCGGCTTGTACCAATTTCAAAATAAACGCATTAGTACGCTTTTCCATCTACGAAACCCGAAGGAACCGCCCATCATATTTCGAAACTATTTATGGGAATTTGTTCTTCGATTATGCACGTTTCCGCACCATACAGGATTATTAAAAAAATCGATGTGCGCGCAAGTTGGATCTGTACATTTTCTGTGACAAAGGAGTCTTTCATACCTTGATTAGTTTAATCATCGCACTCGGTGGTAGTTGAATTATTTTCTTCAAGAATTCAACTAGCACCGAGTGCGATGATTAAACTAAAGAACTTTTTTTTTTTAATACTAATTATGTTTATTATCTAGAAGAATTCGTCCTTCGATTTCTAGCTATTGCCCAGTAGATTGTGGATTACGTTAATTGGCCGGAAAATTAAAATAATGTTTCGAATTATTGTACAGCACGTCGGTATTGCCTTAACCGGGTGAAATAAATTTTCGTCCAATCATTTGGAACTGTACGTTTCGACGTCATAAGCTTGTGTCTTCCTATTAAATTTAAAAGGTGACACGTCAAAAAAAAAAATGGTTTAATTTAAAAACTAAGGTTAAATTGATAAAGTGCTAATTTGTTTATTTTTTTGAATTTATTTTTTATTTTCGAGCATTAGCAACTCCACCTAAGCCTGTAGAAATATGTGTGGCTAATTTGATTATTACGGGGTAATATGCAATTGGTATAACGCTAACATTTGGTATACTGAATATTTGTCAATTCCTTTACTCGCGATACGTTGCAAAAATTTCGATTGATGTTATAATAGGCTGTTTTCATCCTTGTCTTCATCGCCACGATGCGTACAGAATAGTAATTTGCGAACGAGTAGAACGTACGGGAAATGATCGATGTTACGACGTAAAAATTATTTTTATCGCTAGAAATATTGAAAAATCAGGGAATTGCTTGAATCGACGATCGAATACTTCTGAATGGTTTAGCTGAATACCTCTCTGTTCTAAAATTCTGCGTGTCAAAACTTAATCGTTGATCTCGTCTATATCTGAACGAAATAATCAATAAGAAACTAGTTCGTCATTTGACACCATAACCTTCGAAAATCGTCCCTCCATGTTGTTTTCAATCGCCCTGCTCCTCATTTGTCGTCTATTTCTTCCCCGAAAAAGAATCAAATGAAATGGATCGTATTTTCTATAAGGAGTAACTCTTTTTCTTTAATATTTTCAAGTTATATCTTTATCGTACGATAAACATTCGAAAGTGTGTAGTGTTCTTTGCATCTTTTTTTTTTATGAGAATTCAACGTTGAATCTGTAACTGACGAAAAAGAGGTATCGTAAGTTACAGGCTAAACATCTCCAAAAGTAGAAAACTCCGAAATAAATTAGAAAGCTGATAACGAATTTAATTTTAATCAAGTCCATTTAGAAAGCTTAATTATAGACAAATTTACGTATTACTACCACGTTGCAAAGGAAAGTTAACAATTGTTTTCGAGGTACGTTCTCATCGGTAACGTATTATATTCTGTCGCTGTCGCTCCCACATAAATTGCTTGTAGCTTCGTCACACTTTAAAACGAGGGATTATTATTTAATATACCGCTCTGAACCTAGTAGTTTCGACATTCAATATTAAGCCAAATGCTTCGAATAATAGCTTTCCGTACAATACGTTCGATCATAAAGGTCATTTTTGCCTTTTTCAATTCTCGCGTCTTGATTTCTACTCTTTGATCAACTTCTACAGCAACCAACGTGTCCAAATATGTTTTTTTTTCGACTTCGTCTACTTTTATTGCTTTGACGACTAATTCCAGACTATTCCGTAACATTCATTCCGTTTTTCGTAACGTTTATTTATAGCCGGGTGTTCGACAATTCGATTACATTTCGAGTTGGAATATTAATGCTGTGCATCGTATATATTACTTAAAAATATCCTCATCTTAATACGGTTACATATTTTAAGGGTTTTCCTTAAAGACGTTTTTTTCGAATATACATAGCATCTCTGCAATCAATTAAAAATGTTCAGTTTTAGTTGCAAGTTACCGACTATACGTTCGTCGGCTGCATCCGACCTCATAATTTATAAAATTCCAATTGACTTTTCGTCGAACCTACGAAATTGAATATAGTCCATGAAGTTTTTCATTTATTTACAATAAATAACTTCACGAATCGCGTGACCATTTTCGAGGTCAAATTGCCATTTTTCATGTTCCGTGTTTTATTTTATTTTTTATTTTTTTTTAAATATCCTTAATATATGCAACATGAGACGACTCGTACGATAATTTCCACACAGCGTGTTACATTTCGGTTCGTAAATAAACTTTGGTCCACCGCATTTTAATTAAGAAAAAACAATCTCAAATAATACGCGTCTTTCTTTAAAGAAATCCGATTAATTGTTAACGGCTTTAAAGCGAACTAGTGAATTTCCGGTTCAATATTTTTAATTCTCTCAATATTGATTACATTACATTTTCTCAGGAAAAAGGTATAGGTGTATATATATATATATATATATATATATATAAATAATCCGCTACTTTTTCTACATAACATTGTAATAAATAACTTCTGATTTTCTCATCGGTATAATTGAAAGTATCCATTTGTGGACTGATCGACAAAAATACACCACTCAAATGAATCTTTTGTCCCAACACCTATTACACCGATCTGTGGACGACATTAATTCTTCGTTTATTAGGACTATTGCAAAGAGGTCAAACTCTTGTACAATTAAATCTATGAATCATAGTAAATTTCTGTATAAGAATAAGGAAGTATTTTTAAACTTATTTACTCTTACCGCTTATATCCAACGCTAATAAACTAAATAATATACTTTTACATTAACCGATTTATATGAAAAGTATGTAACGATGTTTTTCATTTTACACAGATATATATATTATATATATATATATATATATATATATATATATATATATATATATAAATAAAAAGAATAACGGTGATCATACTAGTTTACTGTATACACCGGAGATAACATTTAGACAGTGTATAACCGTGAAAAATATTACGTGAAGAGGATGGACCAAAAAAAAAAAAACTGTTTCGATCAGGTTCGTGAGTTCTATGAACTTTTATAAGATAAACTATGAATAATAATAATAACAACAATAATGACTATACTGATTTAAGTCATTCAGATGAAATAGACGAGGGGTGTAACGATAATGCGATACAGATGAGAAATGATGAGCTACCATTAAGACGGTAATTCGTGAAGTAACCTATTAAATAACTCTATTCACCGCGCGAACAGGTGCTCAAAAGTCTATTCTGCTTCTTGCCAGCTTCTGGCTAATTTTCTTTTCATACTTCCAGCCTATTATCGCTACTACCATCACCACTTTAAATAGATAATATAGACTCTATAGATTTTATAGATTAGATAGATAAATACAGACGACAATGATAATAATAATTACACAATTTTTTCGTCATGAGATAATTTCAAATTTTATGGAAAAAAAAAATGCAACTACGTTTACCGTTGTTATTTAAACGACCACGATGATAAAAGGTGTGAAATAAATCAAAGCATTATTTTTTACTGTTTTAATTAATTTACCGTAGACATTTAAAAGGAAATCCAAAGCTGAGCCTATGACTAAAATTAGAAACAGAGAAACTGCTTTAGCAACCTGATGGATATATCACCTTTTCACTCGTTCTCTCTCTTTCTATATATATATATATATATATATATATATATGTATATGTATATACACGCAGAAATACATGTGCATGCATGCATACATACAGACATTAAGTTAGGTCAATGCTAAAAAAGTTTTGTGTAAAGAAAAAGGGGAAAACCTGATATCTATCCATAATGGATGACTATATAAATATCGAAGTCAGTATTAAGATATTCAGATTTTTAAGATGATTATACGGTATTTTTAAATCTGTCTACGCATTAATACGTTGCTTCTATTGATCGATAAATGAGTAAACCATCCTGTATTGGCATGCTCAGAAAGCGTCATTTAGCTGATTATCAACTTTTGAACTGACGAGAATTATTTAGACGACGCCCTCTAAAATTTTCCAGTTGATAGAACCTTTTTTTCTTCTCGTATTATTATTATTAATATATATACAAAATCTACACACACACACACTCACAGTTACTTCCAAACATATAATTATATACATATTTACCCTAAATAGATTCAGTTTAAAATGACGAGAATTCGATAAAAAAACTAATTAAATTTAGTCCGCGTAAATTTATTCATTCGATGGTCTTTTTTTTAATTTAAAAATTAAATAATTTCAGTTTTAAATTCGGCATATGCTTTATAAATACCACGAATTTATCAGCGATTTTTCAGAGAACTGTGAACAAATCGATCGAAGCCATTTTTAGAGAATTCTACATCGACTGTCAATTAAGTGTTGTGTCCTATTTATATTACTGTCGTCGCTTGAAATTTTAGATGATATATATTATGTATATACGTATAATATTGAAATAATCGTATTTTATTTTCACTTCATCTTGTTCGAAATACTCTAGATATGTTTAACACGATGGCATAAAATAATAATGCCTCAACGACTTATAACTCAAAAGGAAAATGAAAGCATTACATACGATATACGTAATAGATTGTATAAAACGAAACGTCTGCCCGCAAAGAGTAAAGTCGAGAACGAAGCAGCTGGTACAGTTGAAACCGGTTTCGGTATTTTAGTCATTCAATCGTGTGCAGACCAGACTGGAATACGAACAACCAACGCGTCGTAGAGAAGAACACTCAGAATTCGAAACCAGAATCCAGAGTTGGATACCGATATACCAAACTAGAAGAATGAACAGTTGTCTGTCAAATGATGTAATGACTTCGGTACATACGTATAAAATAACTATATAACATATATACGATATAATATGTAAACTACATACTATCCGATACACATATCACTGATATCGTGAATACAACGTCTACGTGTGAAGTCCCTCATTTATGATCGTGACCTTGCAACCCAAAACAAGTTTACTACCGTTCTCTATAGTAGACATATTCGACATTCATCGGCTATCCGTAATATTTCTAGGCCTCTGTACGATTTCATTGTAGCCGATGTTAAATATTTGTGCAGCTCCAGAAAATTTCTTTCATCGTTCTTATTTACGAATTGTTATAATGAGGAAATTAAATCGAAGAAAAAATATATATATATATAAATTAAAGCGTATACCTAAAAAAAAATCAAATGTTTGTAAAATTCAGTCCGACCATCTTGAAAAATCCTGATGTAGATGGGATACCAATTTACTTTCATAAGCTCGTGTTGAAACGAAATTATTATTCTTATAAAAAAAAAAAATGTACTCGTGATTTTGGAAATTAAAACTGAAAAATTACTATTAGAATATAAATATATATATATAACGAGAGAAATGGAGTAAATTCGCTATGTATAACCGATGTACTTACAAATTTCTATAAATTCAGAATATCTTTCTTTGAAACAGACTTGCTGCAAAAATTTTTTCACTCGGAATTATTAATAACGGTCGTAAAAAATAGTTTTAGTTTTTCGTATTCATCACGATCATGCTGCCATCTTTCGTCCGCACCGTCAAGTTACGTTATTAATTCGGGACTTGGGGAACTAATTATTAGCGTTATATATAGAGTTCGTATTTTTAGTAATTCGCAATAAATGGGAAATTAATATTTCTACGTTATGCGAGTTTAGCTACCGACGAAAGATTCGGACGACAGCTTCCTTTTCGCCTATTTTCGTTTGTATATATATATATATATATATATATAAAAGGGGAGTTATAATTGCAAGTTTTTGAATTATGGTGCTACAGAAAAATGCTGAAAATATCTTGGACGGAGAAAATCAAAAACAAAGACGTACTGCAAAGAGTGGAAGAAGGGACGAGATTAATGTCGATAATAAAAAAAAAATTGAAGAAATAATATGACCGGCTACTTATTAAGTCATTCTTCCTGGATAACACACCTAACCGAAGGCAAAATAAATGAAAACAGTCGAATGGAAGAAAAAAAGAGCAAAATTTATGAAAACTAAGGGAAAGAGAATATGTTGAAATCAAATAATTGGCTTACGACAGCAAGTGACTAGATGAGAGCCATGTCGCCCACCAACTTAATAGTTGAGGAGATAAAGAAGAATATATATATATGTATGTATGTATATATATATAGGGTGACCAAGAAAATACGAACGATTTTGCTTTTTGAATTAACACTGCTACAACGCAAATCGCGTGTTCCGCGTTTAGTGTAAACATGAGAAATTTTTGTTTTGGTCAAGTTTTAGTCATGGCATTGTAACAAGAAGAACGCGCATTTTGCGTGGAACGTTATCGTGAATCGATCACGATAGTGCAAAAAGAAATTTCGAAAAGAATTCAAACATACGCGAGTTTTTTGTGGGGATACCTTAAGAGCCGCGTTTACGAAACACATCTACGAGATCTGGAAAACCTGAAAACTCGGATTTCTGAAGAAATTTCAAAAATTCAGCGACCTATGCTCGAAAAGGTTTTCGAAAATTTTCTAAAGACTGAATGAATGTATTGTTGCAAATGGCGTTCCACAAATGATTATAAGCTAATCTCTCGTTTTCCTATTTTTAAATAATATTTCATTTAAAACTTTCGGTCGAGTAGTTTTTGAGTTATTTAAAAAACAACAAAACTGTCCGTCTTCTGTAGGTCATCATATATACATATATATATATGTACACACACACTATATATATATATATATATATATATATATATATATATATATATAATCGTTTATTAAAGGTCAATGTCTATATATATTATTACGAAAAAGGCAGTAATACAACTAGTACAAATCACTATTTCTTAAATATATAAATTGCAAAGCTCTTCGGCAGTTACGCCATTTTCGAACCTCTTAGTTAATAATAATAATAAACGATTAAATCGAACAAATTATATTTAGCCTCGTATGTCGCGACAATTTCTTTTTTTTTCTGGCGATGCTCTTGACAGCGCCTTTTTCGCCAGGCTAATACTTCTTTTGATTTCTTTTCTACAGCAGCCTTTATTCGTTGTCAACGTAACTGTATCGCTTATTCCTTTGCGTGGTACAGCGAATCATTTTTAACGGTCGAGATAAGATTTTCGCACGTCTATTACGAATAAAAAATATTTTGTAACTTCCCACTTTTCATAAATTCGAATATTACTGTAAGCATTGTATAATCCGCACAACGAATATTTGAACATTTTCTGTCACCGCTCTTATAAATTTCAGCGTCCCCGTCCGACTACATTTCCAATTATTATATATATATATATATATATATATATATATATATATATATATATATACATTAATGATCAATATTGTTCACATTAAAAAATAATACCGGCTAATATAGAGTACAATCGAAATTAATTTATAAGTTAGAAGATCCTATCAATACTGTAAATGGTAATAAGAAAACAATGGGTTCCGTGTCATAAGACCATCTAAGTTCGAATGCCAATAAAAAAAAACCTCTAGTCCTATTTGTCGACAAATAAAACTACCAGCTTATTACGAAAGCGAAGAAGACGGAAAAGTAGAAGGGCAAACCACCCCGTTATTAACTTGCCCAGTATGCGTCGTAATGACCTAAAATCAATCTTGAAAAGTTAACGAATATGTATCGTTAACCTTCCAGTTGATGTTAGTTTACTTAGGCAGTTTTTCTAAAGAAAAATCATATCAATTATCCCAATTACGTCGAAGGATCGATTATTCGTCATTTTAATTTATTTGCGGGTACCATACGGTTATTTTCGCGTAGAACTAGATCACCTACTTAACTGTGTTTAACAGCATTGGCATAGAAAAAAATAGATTAGTAAAAACAAATACGCGAACGAACAGTGCATATGCACACGCCGGACGTGCAGAAGAACAGGGTTAACCTTGTTTAAAGAAGATGAAATTAGACGATATTAAGCTGGATTAAGTCCAAAATACTGATCCAGACGAAATAAATAATTCGGCCAACCGGAGCATTAACATTTCAGTAAGTATCGCATTATATAGATGAACGCCCACACGCTTACGCGAAACTATACATACGCACACAATATATATATATAAAAAATTTCTCTTTGTATTTTAATTGTGTCAACATTTGTACGGTAATGAATATCCAACATTTAAAAATAACGTGTTCTTAATTTTTTTTAAAACAACTAATTCCTGCGGATAACAAAAAAAAATGAAATAAGAAATCTAAATAACTACAGCTAATTAAAGATTTCGAAAAAACACCGACTAATAATTTAAACTTTCAAAACACTTCCATTATTCGATAAATCGCTCGAATTTACTCTATCGACTAGTTTAAACGACTCGACCTCGACCTTACTTTTTGACCTACGTTATAGGAAGGTTCTCAGTACACGACTAAAGCCTATTACCGATGGAATGCATTCCGTATACGTTTCTCCTCAAAGTGCAAACGGTTAAAGTATTACGAATCTGCGAGCAATGTCGAATCAGATGTGAATAAAATATAAAAAACTCATAATACGTCGTCCGAGAAATGATTTTATCGAGCCTTGTAATTTACGAATAATTCCTTCTTCGTCGGTCCAGGTTCGCGTCGATGTATTCTGTAACATCGCCGAGAATGGATCGATTAATAACGAATACGATACAAATAGAACATTAAAGGAACGTTTTCGAGTAATTTTTATAAATCACGTTTCTTTTCGCGATGCTTATTTCCATTGGGAACTTTTTGACCGAATCGATTACGTCTATAATAGCATTAATTTCCGACGCATCTTCGCAATATGACGTGTCTATATGTCTAATTATTCATTTTGGTAGTTATTTTATGCAGTTAATACGATAACGTATATATGCCTGTCATCCATAAATATACTATAACAATATTATATAACACATAAAAGCATGCATATAACACATATAAATAATAATAGTTAGAGACATCGCTATGAACACCGTATAATTTGCCCGTTTAGCTTAATCGCAACCACAAGTAGAACACATCCAACGTCTGAAGCCCATCTTAACGGTTGTCTACCTACACTTATTTTATTGTAATCTGGAATCCACTTGGTTACATTTGCGGCCAAACCACCTCGACGAATTTAGGCTGATTGCCCTCTTCGCAGTGTCCTTCACTCTCGTTTTGTGCCTTATGGTTTCTGAACGAATTCGGTCAATTCCAAGCACAGATCTCTCCATATATGCATATATATATATATATACACCTCATCTATTTATTTTATTTATTTTCTTGCAGATTTTTTGTTTATTTTTTCATTTGTTTAAGTTTCCAAATTTAGTAGTACTATTTAAATTAACTGCTGCACTTAAGAACCTTGTTACACGTGTCTCATTATGAAATAAAGCTTCTTTCTTCCTCCTAATATTTCATAATATTCGACGTTTGCAGTAAATCGGTCGTCAAACGTGATTTGAGAGATTTCCCAAGTAAAAAAAAAAAAAAAAAAAAAAAAATCACGTAGATCCCATTTCAGAAAATATCGAACAACCTAAAAATATGCATATTACGAACTGAGATTGCGCCTGATCTGTCAGCACTAAGCCGTGCTTGACAATTCTTCTTTTTCTATGGCTGTCGCGACCCGTTGAGTTACTTTTCCATTGTTGCCGATTCTGCGCTGCCGAAATTATTCTTTTTACTCTGCCCAATCGATTTTTTTTACACAACAATATCGTCTTTTCCTTAAATCCTCTCTTACGATGTGTCTGAATAATCCGTTTACAGCAAAGCCCACTGAGTTCTGATTTCGTCTAGTATGGCAGAATTATTGTATTTTTTCAGAATTTTCTTCCACATCCGTATTTTGTCGGTGTTCGCATAAAGCGTAAATACGTTAACTGCTGGGGAAATAAACGGTATGCGCCCTAAAGCACTCAACTAGATGAACAGACGGGATAATTGCCACAGCACAGATACCATTCCCAAAATGCATCCATGACGTCGAAGATCGCCAAGGTTGGAGATTAAAAACTAGGGAACTGTCTACTTGATCACCATATTCCTACGTGAAATTACACGAAAATATAAGATATCATCTCGCCTTTTATCCTAATCTTTTACTATCTCGCGCATATAATACAATTGATAAAATCAACGTCTTAACCGGTTTTCAATTTCTCATGCGTAATGGTATTTCCGCGCTATAGACAAATGAATTTCTTCCATCGTTTTCTATTTCACTATTTTTATTTTAGTGTTTGATATCACGATGTGTAATCCACATTACTAACCGTTTTTATTTTCTGTACAATTTCGGTCGTCTAGTCATTTCACCAATTGATGTTACTAGCAAAGTCATCAGCGTATCTCGGGTTTGAAATGTTACGCCCGCCTAGTTACCTAAAGTAATTTTTATTATAAACTTCGTGGCAGATGTTAAATAGTCGCTGCGACAATATACAGCACTACTGTGACACTTCTATCTCTCATGGGCACCGCGTGATTTTTAATTATTTCCGTTAAGAATTGATAACGGTGCATAATTGTCTCGATTTTTATTCGTTAATTACCAGATCCGTCTTTTAATTTTCGTGTTAGTTTTTACCCGGATTTCAGGGCGATCATATTATTACAACGTTAATGACACGCTTTTGACTGTCTACTTTTCTTCAGACGTCTAAATATAAATTTTTCTCTAATAGGACACGGTTGGATAACAGAGACAATATCGATTAGCCTTGACAGCTGGCTCGTTTCATGGAAAATTTAAACAGATAATAGTATTTACAGACATAAACATACATACATACATATATATACGCGCGTATGCGTTGGCTGCGATGCGTAGTTTGAGAACTTCGTTAATAACCAATTTTGATTGTCCATTAATAATTAAGAACAATATCAATAGTAATCAATTTTTCCGAGATAATGATTTTTTTGTATAAATTACAAAATTTAATAACAAATTCACCTTTCTTTAACAATACGATTCGGACAAGGTAATAAAATAATAATAAGAATAAAAAAAAAATACAAATATAATAGGAACAATGTTAATTATAATTACCTGAAATATAAAAATCAGTTTTTATTTTAATATAAGCTAACGAACAACAAACAGAAGTGTGCATTTAAGTACGCTGTGTATATATATATATATATATATATATATATATATATATATATATATATATGTATGTATAATGCGTGTGTGTGTGTATGCATGTGGGGTTGGCACATAAGTGAATAAATAGATAAAAGAAAGTTGATATCGAGAGAATAAGGGAGTAAGATGTAAAAAAAATAAAAAAAAAATAAAAAAGGAATTAAAGCTACAAATTATATTGTAGGGGCACATTGAAAATAAATGCTCCAAAAATCTATACGTTGATATATTATGCATGAATCAGCTTTACAAACGCACACAACTAATACACATTTATGAATATAGTTATATATATATATATGTGTGTGTGTGTGTGTGTGTCACATGCTGCATTATTACGAATAATAATATAAGGGTGGTTAGCTGCCGAAATAGTAGCGCAAAATAGGGTGAAGAAAATTGTCAGCCGAGCGGAAACCGTAATTAATGAGCCGATACATTTATCAACGTCCGTGAGTAAAGCAAATAATAATATTATATACAATATACAAATGCAACGCATAATAGACACATGCATATATATATTATATATATATATGTATGTATGTATGTATGTATGTATGTATACACACAATGATTTTCCGTACACCGTATTGACGTTACCAACTTTAACGTATTCGCCTACTAAGGACAACTGATGGATGGATGATATAAACCATAAAATGACAATGAAGCAATATGAAGTAAATACGAAAGTATATAATAATTTTACAGAGAACTGAAAAATATCTTTTCATATTTCGGACAGTTCTACGAAGTTAATTGAATAAAAAGTTAATCATCGACTTAACCCGGATTCCAATGGGTTCCCCCCCCCAAGAAAATGTCTTTAAATAGATTTAAAGATTTATTCGATTTTCTGTTATATATTCTATTCTTTTAGATCTTAACGATTACTAACAAAAATAAAACGATATACATATACACAATATCTATACTATATATCCTCCAGAATCGACTTCAGCGTTTACTACTTCCCAACATTTCAGAAGAACAAGCCGATTTCATAAAGGGAAAACGAGAACAACTGATGAATATGAGCGGTAAATTATAGAAAAATTAAATGAATATAACGTTCCAGCTCTATTCTGTTTCCTAGACTATAGTATAGCATTCGATAACGTTAAATGGTCCAAACTGTGGCGGATGTTGCATCTCACTGGTGCACCAAAACTCCTGATATTCCTGTTGCAAGCGTTGTATAAAAATAAGAAAACTTACGTAAAAATAGAAAATGAATTATCGGTTCAATTTCAGTAGCACGGACGTAAAGAAAGGATGTTTTCTGTCGACCATATTGCTCAAAATGCATGTAGAATATATTTTTGAATAAAGCAACACAAGAAAGGTGACATTTCTGTAGGATGAAAAAAATATTCAATCTGAGATTTGCCGATGGTTGGCTCTTGTTGCGAAATCGGCTGAGGAAATGAATCAATCACTGAACAAAATAAAAGTTTTTAGCAGTGAGTGCTTGAATAGATTAAAATGCTGTCTCTTAGTAATCAACATAGATGGGGCTACTACATACAAACACGAAAATTAATTAAAAACATTCCTATGCGAGAAGAAATAATATATTTTAGAGCCTGCATATCAATGTGGTTCCGAACAAGAAATAAAAAGAAGAATAGCTCTGGCAAGCGGAGTTTTAGGCAAATTATCAAAGATATAACAGCAAAATCATGAATTATACAAAAACAAACTTGCTCTAGTATTGTCTATCCTGACATATCGATCGGAAATATGGACTCTAAATCTGGTATAACGTTCAAAATTTAAGTGCTATCGAAAGATATTGCGAATACCATTTTAACTGCGCATAGGACTGACAAGTTTGTTCTAGAACAACTGCATATGAAGGAAAACAAGCGGCTGCTACCTACAATACGTAGAAGACTGCTACTATTTTTCGACCATATAATTCGGTCCAATAAGATAGAAAAGCTCACATCATTCAGGGTGAAGTAAACGGCCGAAGGAAACACGGCAAACCGATACCTACATTAAATAAAGCCTACAGACACGAGAACTGATGCGGGACATAGAGGATACACTGCGGTGGTGTTCAATTTAAAAATATCAGATCTCGACATCTGAAATCGGATTACGACGTAGACAAAAATATATCTATACATATAGGTGTACAGGTTGACTGATGAAATAAAAAGAAAACGAGTCATGTTTTATAGTCATATAAATAGTTTAAACCTACAAATTCAGAGTCCAAGAACAGATGGAAATAGTTTGAAGAAACAGAATATGTAATTTGAAGGAAACTGAACGAAATTACATGTACAGAAAAAGCAATTAGTACGTAGAATATGTCACATTCATGGATAATCCGAAATTGCGTACAGGAAAATCGTGTACGATCGAAGAAAAAACCCACCAACATCAACAACAAATGCGACAGGTGTGATGGTAGAAGAAAGCTGAAAAAATAAATGGTTGAAATACCGTGGTCCTAGATATACATCGCGAAAGTGGTACTTTGTACGTTGTAACCGGAACGAAGCGCGTCAACAGGTGACTGATAGTGGAACGGCCTGTAGATAAGTAGGTTTAACTGCAAATAATAAGCCAGTGGAATAAATAGTTGCGGACCGAGAGCGATTAATGGTGGAATACCTCGTATTTTGACACCGAGCAAACTAAGTCAGGAAAATTGCCTTCGGTCGGTATCATCAAACTACTGGTGTGTCAGTAGAGAGCTGGACAGGTTTCTTCCATCAAAAATATACCCGTTCAATCGGCCGAGATATCCTGTGCTTTCTTTATAGGATCTCACTTGAAAGTTGCACTGTACATCACCCGAGATCATGTCATCCCATACCTGACAAGTCGCAATTACGCTTCTTGTTCGAAAGCATAAGGGTTTCACTGAATGGCAATTGTCATTGATTACCAGTTCGGTTTCGGGCCCTAGATATTAGTAGGTCATTATTTTGGATAGTCGACAGCTTCTCAACTCAATTGTAGCCCAAGTTTAATGGCGAGAAAGTTGCCTAAATATTTGGAAATAACAGGTCGGCGGTATAAACATAAATAGATACATTGTCTCAAGTTGTGGAGTGCCTTTCAATTACTGAATAATTCAGCTTGTAGATATGATATTTATCCAGCATTAATAATATTAAGAAGACAACTGGAATTGATATTCATACTTGTTATAGAGTGAGCCACTATATATATAACCAGAGAGAGGTGGGGGAGAAAGAATAATAAAAATAGCTTGTAAAAAAAATGTTGGTGTCTTAAAAATATGGTAGTTTTTTCTTTGACATATGGTTCACAAAGATGATCTAACAACAAAATTGGATGAAGAGATAATCAGTAACACAGAATGCTTGGATCTATTTTGAATATAAGTGAAAAAATAGGTTTAAAAACATATTTTTCAAAAGAATATTAACATATGCTTTCAACTTTGTTAATGAACATATAAGGAAGAAGTAGAATTGGTCTGGGCATATAGCGTGATTAAGAATAGACGAACGTGAAAGATAAATAGCTTATGTTGTGGAAAAAAAAGAAGAAACAGATAATTTTTGAAATGAGAAGACGGAATAAGAGAATTTATCAATTTATACAAAGTATAAACAATGTGTTGAAGTAGGTCATTGCTCAGTTGTGGGTTTTTAGTTTTATCTTCAGTTAAATATTGAGTTATTGTAATTTGTTTTAAGACGAATAATATAATATATAGTATGCACTGTTTCCTACCATGTTATTCACAGCATTGGACCATTGATTGGAAGCTAAATAATAATACACATCGCGTCTATTTGAAACATCACTGATATTTCCAATACCCTTCTTACGCTGTTCAACTAATTTTATTAGGCGCTGGCAGATAATTTTAAACTTACCGATAATGTTGCATCTCTATGTATTCTCTCATCTAAGTGTCCCTCCTGCGTTCAATAACATAATATATAATTTATATATATATATATATGTGTGTGTGTGTGTGTATCTTGCATGTACTTTTTGGTAATCTATGTAGCTTATTTTAAGTTACCGCGAATAAGCTAGTTCGGTGAAGGATTCTTAAGTTCCATATATACACAAAGCATAACACCTATATATATATATATATATAAATATATATATACTTTAGATTCGAGCATAAACAGATTACACGCATGACTATCAATCTGCGCGCATATATTTCACATAAAGTCCTGAAATTGTCTTCTACTTCGATTTTAAATCTCTTGATTTGTCATTTAACAATTGTTTCGCTATAGCGTTTAAAATTTGTGGACACGTAAATATTTCTTTAACGAAGTCGATTTCCTCTTAGACGACTCCGTATAATTATTTTTTAGTGTATTATATAAATATTTTTCGAACTGAGACATCTCGCGTAAACCGAATATTCCTTATTATTACAAAAATGAACAATTTTCCTAGCGGTGAAAGTTCACGCATCACCATGTAGGGGGAACACCGTGACTGAAAGTATGTTAAGGGGTATAATTTTTCTAACGACGAAGCCTTATTACGAAATGTTTTAAAATCAGGTCGTTTCGAAAAAAGTATCGATTGCTTTTAAAAGTCAACGATAAAATTAATATTAACAAGTAGATTGTCTTTTGTATTTGTCGCAGAATAAAAACTTTCGAAATTGCCCAAAACGCAATTATATTTAAACTATCGATATTGGAATAACACTCGATATATATATTAAATGAAATAACTGCACGAAGCGAACAATAACGAAGAAAAAATCTAAAACAGTAATTTTTACCAGTAGAAAAATCGTACCTAAAAGCATTAGCATCAATCGAAAAGCAGTGCCAATAAGCGATAGTACGAGATACCTTGGTATGCATCTAGATAGCAAGTTAACATGGAAAAAACATATTCAAATTAAAAACAATGAACTAAATATAAAAGTTTGCCAAATGTACTTAATAGGTAGAAAATGAAAGCTATATTTAGATAATAAAATCATCATATACAAACAAATATTTGCTCCTGTTTGGAGATACGGGTGTCAAATATGGGGCTGCACTGCTAGAACAAATATAATACTAATGCAGCGATTCCAGAATAAAACTCTACGAACCATTGCAAATTCGCCATGATTTGTGTCGAATAAAACTTTACAGCGTGACCTACATGTTCCATATGTCACTGATGTGATAAAACAGGAACCAATAAAACATGCAACGAAGTTATCACCCTAACTGGACAGCGGTCAATTTGCTGGATAACTCATCAGAGCTGCGAAGATTGCAGAGGGTCAAACCATTGGACTTGATCAAATAAATCCAATTTGTACATTCTAGACCACCTTCAATGGAAGGAGCGCCGCTCAAGTAACTGCAGATATCAAGCACTAGCTAGGTATACGGGGAAAAAAATCTCGATGTCAGTTTTTCAAAATTTGAAAATATCCTAGTATGAATATTATTTTCTTTCATTTTTTTTAACCTATAAAAACACGACGCATAATACAATTCCTAAGCGAAACAATTAATTAATCGTAGTACGTAAAAATAGAAAAACATTCGCCAGAATTCGCATCCAACTAAGAAATAAACAAATCCGAAGCTCTCGATAAAATGTTGTAAAATTAGAATGTTTGTGCGTGTGAAAGAATAAATAAATCATCACTCGGATTAAAACGTATATACATATTAACGAAAAACGTTCGTTTAATGAAATTTATAAGCAAAAGGAGATGTAGCAGAATTGGACATGAAATAGAGGAAGATATTTAACAGAGATAATCGAATATTTAGTAAATAATAAAAGAACGAGAGGAAGATCGAAGCAGAAATTCATCACACAGATAAACAAAAATTAAATTCCCACTAATGACAGAGAAGGAGCTGATTATAGGTAAGTATTGTATATTTCTGAACATCGACCACAATCGAAAGTTTGAATTAAAGAGGATATATGTATGTATAGAAGTAAGCGGATGGCAACAGAAATTACAATACATGAAATCAAAAAAAAAATGCAAATTTAAAATTTAAAATTTAAGGAAGAGATAAGATACTGTAATTTAACGCGCGAACACACGCTCGTTTATATGTAATATCTGATGAAGAATAATAATTTCTACGAAAGAACCGTAAATGAAACAAATATGCGGAAGATACTCGTCTTGCTAATATTTCTCAAAAAGGATTCCAGCTGTAAATTGGAAACACACTACAGTCGACCGCCACATCTGTTACGAACATCGTTTCCTTGACATATGACAAACTACCGAACCTATACAACGTATGACGATCTACGAATATTTTCTTTCTTTCTAGATATCGGGCTTCTTCCAATCGTTTCTTATATCTCCTCCCACAATGGGTTATGCATTCTCGCAACTTATGTTTAACAAGGAATCCGGTGAAAAGAATGATTCTAAAATCTGGACTAAACATCTGCCGCTTTTTAAACAAGAGGTTGCTTTATATATATATGAGTATGTGTGTGTACATAGAAATATGTGCGTGCGTGTAGATGTACACCATCATCCTTTTTTTATCATGTTTTTTTACCTGCCACATTTAACAGTCATTTTAAAAGGAAAAATCGTTGTACCCAAAAATTTGTACCTTCCTATTCGAGCTACTTCATTTATGATTTCAAAAAAAAATTGTACGTTCCTATTCGAGGCCATAACTATTTTAAAATTGATATATTTGTTCTCTTTCCGGTCCATGAGATTTTCAGCATTCTGCGCTATTTCAAACGCATCAATTTCCTATTTATGCATAATTGATGTTATCCGTTATCGCCGTGTAATCGGCTATATATGTTACAGGATTTATTTTTTCAAATTTTCTGTAATATTTCTAGTATTTACGATAACGTAAATAAAACTGTTTTAATCTCGTCCTTTTTAGTCAAGTGAGGCAAATCGTCGTTTACTTAGCGTCATAACGTATAATTTATTTTTGTTACGCAATTTTATCAAAAATTTGTTATTTGCATATATCTTCTTCATAGACGAAATAATATCGTGACCTCCATCGTACTATATCTGACATCTTTCTCCGTGTCTTCTTGTTTTGGATACTCCGTATTGCTAGCCCAATGCGAGGGCATAATTAATCGAGGCGACGTTCTGACTTTTCCTTTTGATCTACCAAATGAATAACGTTTTCTAAAACTATTATCATTCTTACGTGTAATACGCTAATAATATTATAGAATTTCTTTCGAACGACGTACAACAAGAAAGACGTCGTTTGATGTTTAGCTCTTCTAAATTTCCATAAAGTTTCGATTGTGGAATGTAGTGATTTTATTTATACTTGATTACTAAAAATAGTTGAAATCACTAAATTTATTTAATTATGCGAAGCTTTTTCTTAAGTATTCATAATTCATTTTGTGTAAAATTGTAAACTTAGTTTTAAATTAATATTTTATGATTTTATATTAATTAATTTTAATTGTATATAGCTTGACAATGGCGTAATTGCCGAAAAGCTTCGCATAATTAAATAAATTTAGTGATTTCAACTATTTTTAGTAATCAAGTATATCTTCTAAATTTGATATATTTGTTCTCTTTTTACTGACCATTAGATTTTCAGCATTCTGCACATGTCCGCATTTCAAACGCGTCAATTCGCTATTTTTGTTTGCTTACGGTTCAAGTTTGTACTCCGTATTAAAATATCGTAAATACAAAGCTATTAACCGGTTTTATTTTTACCTAATGTAGTAGTGGAGTAAATCCTTTCATATTTTATTTCTTAATTTTGTCCCATTTAACACAATGGAATAAAATCATTTATTTATCGTATGGATAAGTTTTTGTTTCCGATTAACTGTCAAATATCGTTCTCACGTTCCGTTCCCACTAATAATTTCAGTTTGTATTTCAGCCTATTGATGAAGCACGATTCCATTTGTACGCGATATCATCGTAATCGTTCATAATTTTCGCACAGTCTGCTCGAGCCTTTCTTATATATTGGTTCGCGTAGACATACTGTCCAAACGTTCGGACAGATTCCCGTTGTCCGCATTTCAGTACATAGCGTGAGCATCACCTGAACTCCCTTACGAATGGTTTTAGTAGTTCCGCGTAAATGCCAATATTTACCAATGATTTTTTATTTTTTACATTTTTGATTTCGATTTTGTTGGACTGCAGTATTTCTAGTTCATATTGTACCATATTTTTGGTTTATGTTAGATTTACTTTATCAGTTCTACCTTCGTATATAATTGCTCGCAATACAATTTGCAACGCTCAACCGTTTTTCCGGGTCGTGGATTATCTAATTCTGTAATTTAACGCTCGCAGACAATACTTTTACCTTATAGCGGATATTCCTGCTATCATTTCTTCCTTAGCGGTATAAATTCCGTTACATATATTATGTATATATTCATTCCTACCTCGTCTGCAAATCATAATGTAAGGTTTTTTATTTCTTGTATCAAGTGCGGGTAATATTCGATAACCGGGATTTTCCTCTTAGTTTATTTTTATCCTTTGTAGCTACAGATCTGACAGTTTCATATATAGCATCCTTCATTTGTAACTGGGAACGTTCAAGATTTTCTTCTTTAAGATCACATTTGACTAAGTTTGCTCTAATTAAGCCATTGAAGGATTTAAGTTCGTCATTGGTGACGAGTCTTGTTTTAGAAACTTCTCTAATCAGTTTTTCCGGATTTTT
The DNA here is from genome assembly GCA_032883995.1 of Coronaproctus castanopsis. Classification (NCBI taxonomy): domain Eukaryota; kingdom Metazoa; phylum Arthropoda; class Insecta; order Hemiptera; family Monophlebidae; genus Coronaproctus; species Coronaproctus castanopsis. The sequence goes on along the minus strand of CM065052.1, from coordinate 104,561,938 downwards.
AAAGCACTCGTCAATGAGAGACTTAATAGTCGACGAGCTGCTGACCCGTAATCTGCTTCTTTGTTCAGCTAGACTTCTATCTTGATTTAGTGGCAACAAAATCGATTTCATTTCTGATATATAAAGCACATGATTTAGCGAACAACTCGCACAATATCTCAAATGAGAGAATAGAGTAAAATATTATGTATGCACAAAAGAAATTGAATGTTAGTGTGTTAATATTATATAAATAATTACAATTAAAACTCAGCTTCGCAAATATGTTACGCAGCAAAATATGTAGTTAAATGTTAATTAAAATGAATTGCTATAACGTATGAGAAGATGAATATAAGTATATATATGTGTGTGTGTGTGAATTTTATTTTGAAATTTGTTCAACAAATTTTACGAAATAATTCATCGACCAGTTTGAAGCCTATATAAAAATATGTTAATTGCGATAATTGTCGGAATGAAAATAGTACGAAATCGACTTCTATTAAAATTTGTTTGTACCGACTGGTCATATTAAAAAATATATATATTATTATTATTTAAATATAATCCATTCGTCGGTTTAAAATTTAAAAATGCTATCAACTAACGTTTACACACCATCTAAGCGTTAAATGAAAGTTATTAGGTTAAAATATTATTTATCTAACAATAAACAAGGTCGTTTGAATAGAAAATAACCAACGTAAAAAAACACAGTAGCCCTTTGAAAGACATTCCGGTGAAAGAGGCGGGAAAATTGAAATGAAAAATTCCACAAAGCGTGTTCAAGGCCGTCTTAGGGTTCCAAACTTAATTTGTTTATAACAAAACACGCGGCTAACTACAAAAAAAAAAATCAAAAATCAAAAATCAAAAAATCATTTTCTCGCTGAGAATAAATAACGACGATTGGGACCAGGAAATGGTCAAAAACAGATGATGGAAAAAGTTACGGTTGAAGAGAAAATAGAATTAAAAGTTCCTTTTGTTACGTAGCTCTTGTTGTAGGTAGTATAATATGTATAATATAAAAGTGGTTCCAGCTATTCCAGCATGAGGGTACAGTAAGTGTAAGCTGATAACAGCAATTGTAATAAACTAGTAAGCATAACGGTATGATGAAAGCGAAAAGCAATAAAACTGTTTAATAGCGGTTGTATGTTTTCGTAATACATATTTTCCATGTAAACTGTAATGATCTGTCTCATTTTTAAACATATTTCGGAACAGCAATTTTCAAATTTCACTTCTTGTTTACTTAATAGTACCTTATATTCATAACGTAATAAAGTCATCGTTTCATCGTGCTCTATTTCTGAACATCTTTTGGTATGGAGATTTATATCTCAAAAAGTGTAATTATACTACTACTAACTTTCTACTCTGTATTACAAAAATGTATAAGTATAAATACTTTATACACATACACACGTATTATATGTATTAATTATTGTACATATATATATATATATATTTAAACGTTAATAGTTAATCACGAAGCTTTTCGACACTTATACTATTTTCAAGTTAAAATAATAATAAATAAATTATATATAATAACAGTAAGAAAAGCAATGTGTATAGAGTATACAACCAGCATTTACAATATCTAGTTCAATACCGAGGTGGGACGCCGACAGAGCTACTATAACAATATTTGAAATGTACAAAATCCTGGTACTAATAATAAACCACTATTAACATCAATAAAAAAAAATAACACACGTGAAGATAGAAATAGATAAAAAAATGCACGTGTTTATAAATTAAATTGTAATAATTATCTATATATATATATATAGCAGAAGCAGGTAGACAATTTAAATTTAGATTTGACGAATATTTAATTTTATATGAAAACAATAATAATAAATTTAATCGTTAAATTATTAATAACATTAACCGGAATTAGAATATTTTTGTATGTAGAAAGAAAAACTGAAAAATTATAATTATCAGAAAAATATAATGAAATTAAGAAATACAAAATTTTTTATTAAATACGTTACATTCGACAATGAATGAGTTTTGAAAGCCATATTATAAATAGTCAACCCTTAGAATTTAATGCGACATCGTAGGTTATAATATATAGTACTCGCTGACAAGCATCTCAGTCTTGAACTAGATAAATGTCAATTGTCGTTAGTTAAGGTATATATTATTTATTATTATTTTTTTTTAATTTTCATAATAGACATACTATTTTAACTTGCGAATGTTGGTGATTTCTATTAACAACTTTATTGTTTCCTTTAGATATATGGGGCTCGGAAACCTAACGTATTTTACATTGCTGCTATGACGTAAAAACTGTAGTGTGGAGGGTGAGATTTCAGCTGGATTAGCCCGATATGTCAATTTTCAGAAATCTTACGTGCGCGTTTCGAAAATTATTCCTCATCGATTTGTTAATCGTCCAGGTTTCAGAACCACCTATCGTTATAGGAAAACCCGTTTTGAGGAGTCGTAGTTTGATTCAGTGCTACAGTTAGACTAACAAATATTTGAAGAGCACTGAATACAAAATTAAATTTGCCGAACTGTCTAGTTTTCCCAATAGCCACACTAACAAAATCGAATCCTTTACTGCCGACTGTATCGGCGGAATGGGCGAGTTTAATAGCTGGACATATAGGAGGCTATTAAGAAACTCTTGATGATGAACCTGAAAACTAGTAAACATGTTTTTCAGAAACTGAACATACACAGGTGTTTATTATACAGGATAATAAAAAGGTTTCAAAATTTTTTCGAACATATAGCAACAGATAGAAACTCCATCCAACGTCTCTAATAATTATTAGAAAACTGAACGGGAAAATTAAAAAAGAAAGATTTGGAACTCGCTGGGCGAACTAGTCTAAATTGTTAATTGGATTAAACCGGCACAAAGCGTTGACGTCTGCTCAAGATAGGCCAAAGCAACAACGTGCGCCAGGAATAAAAGATGACTAACCATTCCAAATGGCCGTTTAATTTCACATTCGTAATTTCCTTTATCGGCGATATAGTAAAAGTCAAAAGATAACTTCCATCAACGTTGACAGTCGTAACCATGGTGCACTTCGCAAGATTTAGGATCATATTAGTTTCTCGCTTCAGTATATTCTATCCGTTTCGGAAGTATACTAACAGCTATTTAAAGTAAAATTTAAACGCTTACATTAAGAAAATCATTTCGAAGTGCAAACGAGTTTCAACGTAATAGAGCATATTATTTTTATATATATATGTATATATATATAATGTTATAAAGGATTGGTTTCTATTAAATTCAAGGCGAAAAATCAGTCACGTTTTTAATATATATATATCGATACATTATTAAAAACGTGACTGATTTTTCGCCTCGAACTTAATAGAAACCAATCCTCTATAAGATTATCTTCTACGATAAATATACTGATTAAAGAAAGGAAAAGAAATAAGATGAGAAGGTATGCAGAAACGGAAATCTGTAGAGTTATTACAATTTAACGATAATCCGAAGATATTTCTTACCCTAAACCTACTCATTTTCGCTGCAGAGTAATTCCAATCGAATTATCGATAATGATTAGAAATTAGCCGATCTGCGGTCAAGGTCGTGTATTTTTTTTTTCTTTTTTGGTAGGAACGTTTTGAATGTAAAGCGATATTACATTGGATATTGTCGACGAAATATGAAAAAGGAATTAAAATATATATGACGATTAAAGATCGATATTCCTGCTTACCCGCTGCAGCTTTGGGTGGATCTAGAAGTACGTAGTAACGCTTCCGATAGCCAAATGTTTAATGCGTTAAGTAGGAAGCAAATAGGTCGCAAACGTTGAAATATAAGAAAATATAAATGAGTGAATAATACAATATTCGAGGGAACGAAGAAAAAATGTAAAACCGTGCTGACGAATTTAAGCGTATTTGTAGATTTTTCGATGTGTGATTATAATATATCGTAATTTGAATTCGCGAAAAAATTTAAAATTGAATTAAATTAATGATGTTAATCGAATAAGATTTATTTTACGTTCGCGAAAACATTAAAATTTAAACATTTAAAAGACCACAATAATATAAGAAGAGGCGTAAGAAAAAGACAAAGAGGAAAAATCAAATCAAATTAATTTAGGCTTAGTTACACGTTACATTAAAATTCTTTAGACAAAATCGCCTATGCGAAACATTGCGCGAGTGACGGATTAAATATTTATGTAAACTGTAGGATACAATTGCATTTCAACTCACATACACACCCATCCAATTGTAAAAAGCCATATCGTATAGATGGTAATGTACTGAAATTTCTCGACATAATCGTCAGCAACAATTTTAACTTTTAACAATAAAATCCATATAAACAAATGGCATAGCGAGCACCAATTTTCGCAAATATATAATCGTGGAATATTTGAAGAATGAAATAATAGAAAAATGGTCGCCTATAAATTCTGGCTTCGGTATGCGGATGACACGTTCGTGATTTGACAACGTGGTGATGAAAAGCTGAATGAAATTTTGATGCATTTGAATATATTTCACAGTAACACGAAGTTCGCAATGGAACAAGAAAATAATGAGACGAACTAGCGTTTTTAGACGTACTAGTGATACTACATGCGGAAAATTATCTACCTCTGTGTTTCGAAAACCTATACACACGAATAAGTATGTGCACAAACAGTCGCACCACTGAGTCAAAAAGTAGGCGTCTCTAAAGACTTTGTTACAAAGAGCCAAAAGTGTGAAACGGTACTACCTTAAAGAAACGGATACTATAAAAGTTGCTACGATCATTAACGGTTTCGACAAGCATGAATGCAATTCACTGTTAAAAAAAATTCGAAGCGAAAAAAGAAAAAACAAAAGAGGATCGATACGAACTTAATTCAACTTGGCCGTCAGTTAATGCCCCAGTGGCGGAAAAAAAAACAAATTAAAATAAAAACAACAGTTAGTTAAGCAAATATTTAATTAACGAGTAAAGTAAAGTAATTAATAACTAGTAAACGTGACGTAGGTTGTTAAACTTTATGACGGGGCACATAACTGTATTCAACATTACACACACACGCACACACATATATACGTTTTCGATTTATAGAAATGTATATTTGAGCTGGTTTCTGTTCATTTAGAAAAATAATAATATTCTTTTACGACGATTAAAGTTTAATAAATCAAATCGTAACGAATTCGGTGTAAGCCGTTATATAATTTGGCGCTGTTTTATCAAAGGGCAGGATTTTTGTTTTAGGTGCACCAACCGATCATCTTTAGGAAAATTTATAATAAATTTAAATCCGTTTCTAGATACACAATTTAATAATTCGGTTTTATATAGTTCGCATATTTGCAGTTTTCATTAAGACTATAGTATATTTTAATACTGACACTTTTATAATGTTTCTCAATGAGTTTTATGTAATGCAAAGCCCATGCATCCCCAATGAACAATCCCCCATAAGCGAGAAGTTAATAGAAACGTTTCAAATGCTCGGGCGAAAAAAAACCAAACTGAAAACTGTTTTAAATAATTCAATAAATATTAGTTTTGTTAATTTTCTTTTTTGCCGAGTAAATCGATCGAGAATTCCATTGACAAACACGATAACGAAATATTTAATCATCGATCCTCGTTATGGAGTTGCTATATTCAAATTTATACACAATTAATAATAATCAGAATTAAAGATGATGATAATGGATAATAATAATAGTAAAACTACCGTATCGATTATTAATTAATACGTTCCTTACTGCGGATACGAATTATTTCGATGTCGACCTCAAATATCGGACGATCAACAAAACGATTTAAATTGTTTATTTTGACACGTAGGGGAAATCCTCCTTTTATTAGAGCGAAACCGGTTTTTTCCTGACCACTTTTTAACCGAAATTGATAATTTAACCCGAATCAACTTTAACATGTCGAGATTTTTGCCCTTTTTTTAAATCTCCCTTTAATCGTCCGGGGTGTTGCGTTGTGTTGTGTTGTGTTGTGTGTGTGTCTATGTGTGCATGTGTCAACATACATAAGGGAAAGTAGTCGAGAGGTTACGTCGTCTGAAACAGCTATTTGGCAACAGAACGATTATAACGTAGTAATACGCCATTATATACGCCGATGCCAATTACATTATTATTGCAAGAGATTTTCGCCAAATACTCATTATATCGTATCACCTCCTTTTATATGTTTTACGGAATATGCGTGAATATTGCACATACACACACACATATATATATATATATATATATATATATATATATATAAACGTATCAAAACTCGATTATTCTTAAACAGACGAATCCGTCTAATAATTTGGCATTTATTCCTGCTCTATTACTTTCTGGTCGTCTTCAACGTTTTTAACCGTTATAGCAGCATTAGCGACGATAATAACACGGTCGAATAAAGATCTCCAAAGAACTTCGGCAATTCTCAGAATTAACTGTCTGGTAATTTCTGGTCAACGATCCGGGATACGAACAGCCCTGAGGGGCGGCGCTGGTTTTTTTTTCTACCATCGATCAATCGACTGGGTCAAATATTCGTAGAACATCGATCAAAACGAGATTCGATCAGTTTTATTTAGGAAATAAGTTGAACCGGAATTATTATTAGTAATACTAGTAGTAGTATTCGTAGTAATAGTAACGTATATGGTTTATTCTCCTACGATTCATCGTTCGTATCGGTTTACATTGCGACTGTGTTCGTAAGATTATAATTTTACGGTTACTCCAGATAATGATTAAAACGAAGCGCCGATTACTTTTCCTCTGGTGAACTGTTACGGAACGATCGATATTTAAAATCTGAAGTGTTACATCTCTATTCTACTGTATGGATGTGAACTGATAGGAATTGCTTTCGATTGTGCCAGTCTTCGAAATGGATAAAGAAGAAGAAGATATTTGAAAATGACGGAAGATCACTTAATAAAAATACAAGACTCGTGTTCCTTCTACAGGATTAATATACAAATATATATGCGTGGTTGTATGTATTACAAATTAATTTGATGTTGGTGGAGCGAATTCAAAAAATATATATATTTTAAATATAAACATCTTTTGTTTTTTTAATGTCTCTTCCCACATGGAGTTAAGAGATCATGACGGTCTGATTTCTAGTAATGTCTGCTTAGTTTTATGTCTCTCTTCGGCTATCCTAAACAAATTCTTCCGTCGTATATTCCGTCCAGTCCTTTGCTACATTCTTCTTGGTCGTCGTTTGTCTTTTTTTCCATTGATTCTACCTCGCATAAATCTTTTTATTATTTCATATTTTTCGCCTCTTATTAGATAGGTAAAGTATTGAAACTTTCTTCTTTTTATCGTTTATTATTATTTCTGGACTACTGATATTTACTTTTCTTAGTACTTCTATGTTTGTGACCTTTTCTGTCCATGATAACTTAGTCATCATCCTATAGATCCGCATTTCAAATGTCTCCAACTTTTTTCTATATTTCTGGTTGTTCGTCGGGTGTTTCAGCTCCATATAATAACATTGGTAGCACATAACATTTTACCATTCTTTTTCTTAGTTCCAAATTAATGTATTCATTTGTTAATATTTTTTTTTAATTTACAAAAGGCACATCTTGCTAATTATATTCTACATTCAATTTCCATTTCTCGAGTACCATTTGTTGTTATCCATTTTGATATAGTTTGAGACTCAGTCGGGAGATATTTTCGAAAAAATTCATTGTACGATTTAATCGAGCGTATTAATTGATTTTTGAATAAATTTTTGATATCACTTTTAATCGTCTAAACATAACTTTAAAAAATATCATTCGAAAGAGGATGTTCATTCGTATACTTAATTGAAATGCATAGAATGCGATGATTATATAGCAGCTAGACGATTCCAGTAGTGACAGAGCAATGAGACACGAGGATGCAGATGGACAGCTCGAGGGACTGCCTTTCAAAAGTCTGCATAATCTTAAGACTCACTCTCAGCGAGATTTCGTCGCTGTAAAAACTTTACTAATGCTAACTTCTCAGTAGCAAAACCAAAACTCAGAAGCTTGAGTTTCCATAATGGGTGGCTCCCTGGTCAGTGTCTGATCTCCATGTTAGGAGCGGCTGAAATATAAGCTAGTCAATCCGCAGTAAGACAGCGTGACAAGTTCTATGTCTGAATACCTTAATGAAAAACAACCACATTACACTGCCCTCATTCTAGGGAGGCTTGATTGGTCCGGAAGAAGGTAGTATCCGGAATAAAACCAAGGAGGCAGAGGGTGTAAAGAATCCCCGGGGTATAAACTACTACCAAAAATCAATTTTAATAAAGTTACATTTTGGAACATTGAATTGCCGCACTTTATCAAACCAAACGCGTTTAATAGAACTGGAAAAGGAAACAGAAAACATCATGTAGGATATAATAGGAATGTGTGAAATCAGAAGGAAAGGTGAAGGACTAGTGAAACTTCAATCGGGAAACTTATTCTACTATAAAAGAATCGACTTTCTACTAACGGATAAGAAAAATGCGGTAAAAGATGTCAATGTGATTAATAATTTTAACATAGGTAGCGATCATAGATTGCTAAGAGGCAAAATACATATAAATATTAAAAGGGAAAGGAACAGACTCGTAAAAAAGACAAAATCTAACAGCGAATAAAGTAAAATACCGAGAAACGCTGAGGAATAAACTTGAAAACACTGATGTGAACGAGAATAATATTATGGAGTTAATAAAGAACACAGCTCAAGAAATAGGAGGAATAAAGGAACGTAAAGATATTAGAAAATTGAAGAACGAAACATTACAGCTACTGAAGAAGAGAAGGGAAATGAAAAACAATATGAACAAAAATAATATCGAATACTTGTGCAAAACAATCGGGAAACGAATTAAAATTGACATCCAGTGTTACAATGAAAGAATTGTTGAAGCAGCAATCGAAAATCAGAGTAGCTATAAGGAAGTAACAAGAAAACTAGCGATTGGAAAGAAACAAATAATAAAAGAAGGAAACGAGATAAAGTAATACAATACGTAGTTGAATATTATAAAGGCTTATACGATTTTTTTTACGGTCGATCTTCCAGAATATCCGCCTTCAGCAATTTTAACGGAGGAAGTAATATATGCGCTAAAGGGAATGAAAAATAGAACGGCGGCGGGAATTGATGCAGTAGTAATCGAAACGATAAAATTAGCTGGACCAGAAACATTACAACACCTTACAGATGTCTACAACACATGCCTAAGGAAACGTAACATTCCAGATGCTTGGAACAATGCCACTATTATACTAATCTACAAAAAAGGGGATAAGGACGAGGTAAAAAATTATACACCAATTAGCCTACTAAATGTGGTATATAAAATATTTACACAAAATAATAAATAATAGAATAAAACGTGCATTAAAAGAAGCACAAGTAAGAGAGCAGGCAGGGTTCAGAAGAGGATTTATCACATTCGACCACATACATGTCATTAGAGAAATAATCATCAAAAGCAAAGAATATGAACAACCACTGGCGTTAGTTTTCATAAACTATGAAAAAACTATTGATTCCGTATACACGAGCGAGATAAAGCATTAAAAGAACAAGGAGTAGATGAAACATACTTAGAAACGAACATCTATGCAAATGCAAAATCAGCAGTACGATTACACGAAATAACACCAGAATTTACAGTAAAAAGAGGAGTAAGACAAGGCGATAGTCTCTCGCCGCTGTTATTCATATCTGCTTTACAAAGAGTGTTTCAACAGTTGAATTGGCAAAACCTAGGCATTAACATCGACGGGAAATTTTAAATCATTTAAGGTTTACCGATGACATAGTTTTGATAAACAAAAAGTACTGATGAGTTACAGAAACAGATAGAACTAAATGAAATTGGCAAAACGATAGGCTTAACCATTAATCAACAGAAAACTAAAATAATGCTAAACGAATTCACACCAAATAAAGACATCAAACCTGAAGGCAAACATCTGGAAACAGTCCAAGAATGCATATATCTGGGCCAACTGGTTAGTGTCACAGGTTCATTGCATCGAGAAATAAGTAGAAGGATCAGACTGGGATACACAGCGTGTGGACGGAATTCGGTTATTTTCAAATCAAAAATGCCACTGCATTTAAAAAAGAAAGCGTTTGATCAGTGCATCCTCCCAGTGATGGCATACGGTTGTGAAACATGGACGCTAACCAGGAATTACAAATATAGGTCACAAATAGCCCAAAGATAAATGGAGAGACGCATGCTATCAATCATTGAAAAAGAACGGTAATCGATCGAATAGGTTCGCGATAGAACAAAAGTAGCAGATATAATAGAAAGAATAAATTAAATGAAATGGCAGTGGGCCTATCATATAATGAGAAGAACAGATAGAAGATGGACAGAAAGAATCTCGCAGTAGTACCCACGAGGGGAAAAAAGGCTCCAGCGACCACCGCATATGAGATGGGATTACGAATTCAGACAAAAATTAGGAGTTACCTGGACCACAGCTACTCAAGACCGGAAGCAATGGCACAAAATACGTGATTAATTCATGAAGAGGCTACACCATAAAATACTAGTTGATCAGCTGAATATGATGATGATGATGATGATATATATATATATGTATGAGTGTATGTGTGCGTTAGAGAGACGGGCAGTGGATCGATTGGTAGAAGGAAAGAGAGGAAAATGTAGAGACGGTGGAAACTATAAAAATTTTATAATGTACCATGTGGATCAACCAGGCGTCTTGCTTTATAAATCGTAATTACAGTTATCGTCGTTATTATTATAAGCGACAATAATTTTCAATTTCTTTCGACTCACTAAATCTGTTTCGCGCGAAAATGGCCACCAATCTAACGCTCTTCCCGACAAATTTACCATCCTAGATTACTTCTTTCCTCGTAAGCGTATTATAGACCAATGTATAAAAAAGTCAGTACAATATCTAAAATGTCATCATAACTTCCATGGAAGAAAATATTCCGAAATAAAGCTACAATTATTCACGATATTCGTGCTTTTAACACGGTACAATATGTGGTTCAGAGAGTACTTTTAGGTATAATCTACACACACACACACACACATACGTACATTTATAATTTGTTTTATCCGGTGAACAACCTTATTACTGGAATCCTCAACGTAATAAGTGCATGTCGCAATTCTAGTCGGCTGAATGTATTTTTTGTTTTTATCAGTTTTTTTCTCTCTTTGTAAGTCCTCCTTAATAACACCGTCGGTTATTAAAATTTTTCATTTCATGCGTAGATACATGTCCAAAGTTGGGGTCTGCTAGATTTCAACAATAATTGTTTTCTAAACGAACCACGCTAATGATGATGATGATATAATAATAATAACAATAATAATAATAATAATAATAATAATACGATAAACATAGAATTGCACAAAATTAAGGACAAACGAAAATTTTTTACTATCATAATGAAAGCTGAAACATTAAATTAGAATTTCATAAAGTGGGGTTTAAACATATGTACCATATATAAAGTAGATATATACAGAAAAAAGTTAAGACCCATGTATATTGACTGTAATAATTTGATGATCATCTTAGCTATTGGATATTAATGAAAGGAATGATAATTAGAGATAGCCAGAATTTCCAAGGATGAGCCCGTTAACATCGCAGATTGAGGGCAATCCCTCATCGGGTTTCCAATTATATATAAAAGCATAAACATCAATAAAGAGACTACTCCGATAAAAATCTAAACAGGAATGGAGATCTTTCTGAATTTCTCAACAAACCTTTTTAAGATTCGTAAAGTCATTAACTGAGTCGCAACCATAGCTACCGCAGCATATAACGCTACAAAACGTGGTTTGAAAGATGGGTGTTGGTAGTACAGGTACATGCGAACGGGATATATAATATATCCGTCCATTATTTCGTTGATACACCTATGCAACAAAACGTGGTTTGATAGGCGGTTGTTGGCATACACATATATATATATATATATATATATATGTATGTATGTATGTGGTTATATGTATGTGTGGGTATGTGTACATATATATCCGTCCGTTATTTCTGCTCGGTCGCTTGCTCGTTTTGCGTGTTAACTTCCCATATATAACGCGCCAATACAAGTTTCACTTCAAAAATAGTTTCCGATATTTCGACAGTAAATTTCTCGTCTACTATAAGTTGATATGTGATTCAAAACTTCCTCGTAATCCATAATCTACGAAGGAGAGTATCTCTTCAGTTATTGAAGAAGTAAATGTTGAAAAATAACATAAAAAATCAACGAAACAGAAAATAAAACTACTGGTGGTCGCACTGAATCAGAATTTTCGTTTCTCAATATGTCACAACCGAAAACCAAAAAGCTGGAAAATACCGAAAGCAGATATTTTAGATTAGAAAATGCCAAAAGTAGATGTGAAATATGTATTATATAGTATCATACTATTCCCTTCTAATTGACGAAATATTTAATAAATAAAGATTTACTATTGTTGGTTTCTACTTTGTTTCGGTTCTTATTTTGTTCAACTTTCACCACAAAATATAATTTAAATGTCTACCCGTCGAGAGAGATTCCATTACATCGGTATCACTCTGAACTTTTTAGTGTTTCGGTTTTTCTTTTAGACTTTAAAGAGCTTTTGCAGTTCATCGTAGAATCTAGACTTTCATCTTTTCTCGATCAGATCTGTATAATCGTATCGTTCCTCGTTTGTTATCTTCAATCTTTCGGTTTTTTTTTAATACCGTTACGTTATGCTTACTATGTGGGTTGAGATGCTACTCAGTATCAGCGATGTTGTGCGTCGTCTTAGATAACCTGTGATTATTCTACACGTTTATATCATCTGCGCGGTGAGTGTTTAGACTTGCTTTCCCGTTTAGATCTCGAGCTATAAATCAACATCATACGATAAGATACGATTTAGAGCGATGCGTCATATTAAAAGAAAGCGATTAATTACGGCAATTGGAATTTTGTAAATTTTCCTATTTTTTCGGTATACGTTAAATTTCCAACCGCGACGATGGCGCCACTCGGGGCTACTGTTTACTGTTTTAGAATTGAGCACATTTATTTGTTCCGTGATTACCGTTTACGTAGGACTTCACCTACCATTTTTAAAAGTCGCCCCCTAATTTTGACCTACATTAAATCACGGAATTTTAACTTACTCAAAATTTCATGAAAATTATACTCTAGATCTGGTCTTAAAACGTTCCTCGTTTTAAACGTCAGCGTGTGATCGTCTGGAAAATTGAAACAGGTTCTAGGTCAACATACAACAACGTGATTTACCTTACTTTCATTTTTTTATTTTCCAGTTTTTTCCATTTGAGGTATTACCAACATTTCGACGATACCCGTTGTTGTTTCATGAACATTTTTCAAATCGACACGCGAGGCGCGTATCCATCTGATAAAAAAATAATTAAAATAAAATAAAGTAAACTAGATCGAAGATTAATCGCATGACGAGAGTTTCTTTCATCGGTATAACCAAATACGGTTTCCACGACTTTTATTACCGTCTCGACGAACAGGAATCTACACAATAATAATAATAATACTGATAATGATTATGACGACGGAGAATGATTGCGCTCAAACGAAATGATGAAGGTATCTAAAAAAAAATCGTTATTGGAACTATTAATGATTTAATGAAAGGTGAATGACCATAACTTTCTTTCAAGTTCAGAGCTATGACGCATCTTTTAAAAGGCAGTTATTCCACCGATGCACGATATATATATATATATATACATATATATATTTCCAGAACTAGAATTTCTAAACGACGATAATTGAAAAAATAAGAATAAACTGATCGGTTACTTGAACGCTCTTTATAAAATATATCTAGGTAGCAAGCGCGGACGTGGATTTAGACAGCGACGAAGTACATTTAAGATATCCCACAGACGTAACCTTGAACGCTCGTAAGCTAGATTTAAACATTAAAATTTAACTAAAGAATTTGAATATAAACCCAGACTTTTGATTGTTTCTCGAGTATATCTCAAATTAATTTATTTAAAAAAAAAAAAAAAAAACATTATTTAGAAAATAATATTTAAAACACAAGAATAAATAATATATACTAATAGTATTTTTTTTTTGTAAAAAACTGGTATTTTAATAATCTAGGATGATTACTTATAACGCACGAGTAGATGCTACGTATCGTAATTTCCAATTACGGGGATTCATTTATTTCAGTGAGTTTTATAATTTTTTTAGAAATTTTATCTGTAAACGAATATATATATATATATATATATATATATATATATATATATATATATAAAGAGGGAGGGGAACGAGAGAGGGAGCGGGAGAGGAAATGTTTAATTCAGAGTGAAAAAATAGAATTTCCAGAATTATAATTTAATATGGAACCGTATATATATATATATAAAATTTATCAATAAACCGATTAATTACGACGGTGGTCTCAAAAATAAGTGTATAAACTGGTTAAGCCCTACAGGACGTCGTGATCGTGATAAGCCAATCTCATCCCGTGGATCATTTTCTTCCATAGGCATCCATCCATTACCAACCTGTTGCTACATGTATACAAAGTTTTACATACGTGTCCGTAACAGAGTTTAATTCGACACTTCCATATACACAAATATACTTTATACATGCGTGCACATTTATATTAAATATATATCATCTTGGTCATCATTATTACGTGTTGCTATCGAACGTTGGTGAATATGTCGCAATAAAACGCGTTGTCAGCAACCTTCTGATATAATAAACAATAGGCTAGATTTTGTATATACTCGTAGCTTTGATACGGTGATCATTGATGGTTATGATACTTCCAGCATTCATAAAATCTGCAACATTGTTGGGCGATTTGAGACTCGCGACAGCGTAATATTTTTTTCTTCTCGGTTGCATAATACTAGAAAGTAGGAATTTAAAATAGTCCTTTAGTATGGCGTTTTCTATGTACAGAAAAATTATTCCTTGGTTTTCGTCCGGTAGTCGAATTCTGCGAGGGAGTAATTTTATAAGCGGAATGTGTTTTGGCTTTCAAGGAATAAGAAATTGATTGAGATTAGGATGCTGTGGGTGATTTGGGAGAGATAAGAGGGAAAGAATTGATCGTGTTAACGAATTAATATTTGGATCGTATGAGGAAGTTTTGATCGGTTTATTTTCATGTTGATCGAAGTTGTTCTTTCGAGATCTTAACGAAACGGTATACATGTGCTTTATAAATTTCGAGAAAAATAAAACACGGTATAATTAACGATGGCTACGTTATAACGAACAGACATTGACAGTTGAGGATTAATACCAATTTATATCGGTGTCAGAATGGGACATAATGTGCCCGAAGAAATGTCTATGCAGAACTGTGTGCGACAAAAATCGATTTTATCGCCATTACTAATACTTGATACATATTCAGACAGAATTATAGAGTCGCTTTTCGTGTTTGGTGGCGAAACCACAAATAACTTCGTCACACACTTTAGATTTAGATCTGTATGCAGATCCCCGTTTCTCTGATAGCAACATGCGCTGGTAATTACACGAATAACTTTATTTCGACTAGGCTGAATAACCATTCGGTTAGTAGATTTAGCCCATCTCCCAAAGTGGATACCATAAGTCCAAATGGGTCTGATGATCGACTGGTAAATACTGCAGAGATCGAGTTGTGAATTTTTTCATAACAGCCAACACCTTTGACGGAATTCATAACGAACAGAAAAAACGTGCGTTTGTGAATAATACATCGTTGAAATAAAATAAATCTCTTGCAGTATATGTAGAAATAAATTAGAAAAGGTTAATGATATTTCAAAAGCAATCTAAAAGAAATTTTTTGACCATAAGTAAAGATATCGAAACTTGTACTGAAGAAAACCAGAAAAGCGCTTTTAAACTGAAGACCGCATTATTAAGTTTAAAACTTTTTTAAAATGTGATGAAAACCGCAGAATACTTCGGCATGATCAGTTAAACGCAAAAGTACTTAAAAGTACACGAGAAATTATTAAAGAACACTGATGAGGATGGTGAAGATGTGATATTAGCTAAAAAAAAAATATCGAACGTACACATGTCGAAACTAATAATATGTTTGAATTGAAAAATTAACCACGTGCATATTTTTGTAAGGAGTTCATTAATCTTCAAAAATGTCTACGCGTACATTACACTCGCCCGGATACCTACAAGTAAGATAATATAAATATCCGGATGATGGAGAGTCTGAAAAGCTTTAGAACAAAGAATTAATATTAAGAAAAAAAATCCAACAACCGAAGATTGTCGGTTCTTCTTCATTTCATTTCACGTTAAGTAGACGACCGTAACGACAACTTATCTCGTATCACCTTAGCGTAATATAACAACGGTCGGTAGATGTCGTTGTTACTAAAGTGAAGATACTTTCGACAAGTGGATGGATGGACAGGCTGATAAAGAAATAAACCCTGATAAGGACCGACAGTAACAAGTAATAACATATAATTCTTTTAAAGAACAGTTGGTGAATGAATATATATATATATATATATATATATATGTTTAATGACGCGAGACTGCGTTTTACGCCCGATATATATATATATATATAGCAAGAGAGACAGACAGACAAAATACAGAAATATAAAGAAAAAAAGAGTTGAAGGAGTATTTTAGTTGGAATGAGTAGACCATACACACGCATATGGTCATTATATATGATATGGCTGCATATTGTCAAGATTCTTCCTATGACCAGCAATCTTTACTACTACTAATACTATTACTATTTGCGTTAAAAAAATAACAAAGAAAATATTTATTGTTATAATTTATTATAGAACTACTACATAGTTTTGTCTGAAGATAATCCAAAAAAGGAAAAAGAATGAACAAAAAAAAAAAAAGAATAGACACAAACAAAGCGAGCTGTTTTTTTTTTATTATTTTACATAGTACGCCGATCAAAAGAGTTTTTTATAACACAATACAAGTTAAGGAGATATCTGAGCAAAGTCCACTTATAAGACAGAAAGATCTACACGTAAACCGGATGCTTGCCTTTGGATATTTTTAAAATCCAGTACACTCGCGCATAACATACGTATGAAATCCATATTATGAGTATGTATGTATATCACATATAGATATTTGTATATAAGTATATATATATATATATATATGTGTGTGTGTGTGTATAATTCGAATGGAAATTTATATAACAGATATGCACGATGAACACAGATACGATTAAATAACGTGTTATTTCTGAAACCATTGATATTTCTGCCCACACTGACAAACAGATGATAATTTAATATTTCTAATCATTTATATATAAGCGAATTAGAATGTATATATATATATATATATATATATATATATATATATATATATATAATACGATTATTTATAATAAAATACAATTATAAAACGATTATATGCACGGATAACATTTCATAATTGATTAATACGATAAACATCGCTCTTCATAGTTTTGTATATATATATATATATATATATATATATACATACACATACGCAGATATATATATATATATATATAAATAAAAAAATATATATAAAAGAAACATGCATATAAAATATGTATAAGAAACAGATCATGATTTCGGACTATGCAGCTGAATGAAGAAACATCACACTTTTAAAATAAGCGATATCCGATTAAAGACGAGTGATTCATTTTAAATAACTCGATAGCTTTGTCGTCGATGAAGCAATTCCCTGGACTGTGAAATTTAAGCTTGTATAAGGATTGTACAAACGCAGCACATAGTAAATTACGCTTTCCAATAATAATAATTTTTATTAAATTGATAGCAGAGATTTCAAGTTATAAATCTATCTTGACGAACGAGCTCAGAATTCCATAATCAGAAAGCGAGAAAATATATTCGAATTTCGTGTCGCTTCGGATTCTTCCGGAAAATCCGTCACGTAAATTGAAAAATTGGAAAACCCGATGAATATGCGCTCTAAATACAACACGACTTTTAACCGTAAAAAAAAACGCTTAAAATGTATTAATGCATGTAAACGTATTCCTGAAGGATTATTTAGGGAGTTTTCGAAAAATTTATATCATAATATTTTTCCCGTTGTTTAGTTCGCCAAGAAATAAAATCGTCTTAACGAAGCAACCACCACAACTTCGAATTCGAACGTCACAAAAAGTGAAATGACGTGTCTGTAAAATTTAAACTACGACCATCACTCCACGCCAACAGTCAAAACCGGATCACGTGCACTCCGTCCACTGTTTTATAAAAGAAACATGAACAAGTAGACCGAAGGTTGTAAATTTTATCAATAAAATAACGCGAACCAGAAAATATGAAGGAGTGATCCATGTTACAAAGAAAGGATTTCGAGATAACAGATTCGTAATGTTACGAGTTGTTTATTACTATCGACAGTATGATAAAAATTACCATAACGGTATACTCACATTCGTCTTATATATATATATATATATATATATATATATATATATATATATATATATATATATATATATATATAATATGAATATATATATATGAATATCACTATTTGGGAATACCGGTAAAACAAGTGTCGCTGTGATAAAATATCGTCAAACTGGATCAGTTCAGATACATACATAAAAAAAGAGATAGTTAATGAAACAGACGTTAACCTTAGTTTATCACCCCATGAATGCATTTATTCTTTTTTATATGTACATATGTATATATATATATATACATATATAAAAGATATATTATGTGTTTACGAGACAAATTCCTCGGCAATATTCCTTCATAATATAAAAAACAAATATATGCTGGCTATGACAGAAATTAGAATCATTTATTTACGTTAATTGTTTTTTTGATTACTATCTTTTAATCGGACTCAGACGAAAATAGCTCACAAATATAACAAAAAACATGTGTACGTCGGGGCTAAGGGAAGAAGTGAAATTTAAAGACATTTTAACTAAATTCCATACAGTTTTTTTTTTAATTTTTACGCGTACGTATACATCTAAACACACACACACATATATATGTGTGTCTGAAGCCTTCATCCAGGAGTTGATAGACAAAGGCTTATCGTGATCGTGATATTATATTATATATATATATATATAAAAAAGAATATGCATATCTAATGTATAAGTCGACGCGTATAACTATACAAAACGTGCTTTGAAGATGGGTGTTGACGCGTTGCATGCGAACTGGATATATATATATACATATGTAATCTGTCCGTTACTTCGTTGACACACCTAACGCAACAAAACGTGATTTGATAGGTGGGTGTTGGTATATATATATTATGTATGTGTGTGTGGGGGGGTTCAACTGCTTGAAGAACCCCGAAAATAATTGATTTTTGGAACACAAACCATATTTGCATAAAAACGACTAGTAAAGAAAATTTTTTTGGCGGAACTGGCTTTTTTTATAAAAATTTTGAAAAAAGAAATCACTAAAAACAAATTGTTGTAGAGGTAACAACACAAATTTCACATTTTGGCGGGAAAATTTTTGATCGCTAGACGTTGTTATAAATTACTAAACGAGAACAGACAAGTAAATTATTAAAACAAGATAATAAAATATAAAATAACGTGCCTTATGAGAATATAGTCCTCATTATTGATCCGAATTGTCACTCTCGAAAAAATTCGATTTTTGAACCGTGTTTCCAAATTTAGTAAAAATCATTGAAACAAAAAAACAAAACAAAAATTCCTTAGACCCTGCTAGCTACAGACCCATCTCCCACACAAATACTCTCTGCAAATTACTCGAAAAAATTATTAACAGCAGACTGCTTTGGCAATTAGAAAAATTTGAATTACTGGATCCACTACAATTCGGTTTTAGAAAGAAAAGAAGCACACAGGATCTGCTAACCAAACTAATAACCGATATACAGGATAACTTAATTCAAAACAAAACTACAACCCTAGTCAGCTTTGATTTGGAAAAAGCTTTCGACAAAGTGTGGAAACATGAAATATTATTAAACTTGCACCGATGGGGATTCACAGGAAACTTACCCATCTTTATTAAAAAATTTTTACATAATAGAAAATTTCGAGTCAAACTGAATAATTATATGTCGCAAATTAAAATCCAAGAAAATGGTACTCCCCAAGGGTCAGTAATTAGTCCAACTTTATTTATAATAGCTGTTGCAAATATTAAACAACACATATCCTCCCCAGTTAAATATTGTATCTATGCCGATGATCTTTCGATATACTACTCGCACATTGAAACAAAATATATAGAACTTCTGCTCCAAAATACTATAAATGAAATAAATAATTGGGCCACATCTAATGGTCTTACCTTTTCTATTAGTAAAACTAAACAAATTACATTTAGCACAAAACATGACTTAAGTACTCCTTTCTTACAAATCGAATCAACACCGATTGAAAATACAATCAACACCGATTGAAAATACAGATACGTTACACCTATTAGAACTAACATTAGACAGGAAATTAAACTAGAAAAAACACATAAATAATCTAAAAACAAACTGTAACCAAAAGTTAAACATGTTAAAGTTGCTAAATCATTCATCCTGAGGATCCGATAGAAAGACACTAATCCAACTCTACAAAACATATATCCTAAGCAGACTTGATTATGGTAGTATACTGTATGATAGTGCGAATCAATACACACTGAAAAATATAAATGTAATACAAAATGCAGCTTTAAGAATAGCATTAAAAGCATTCCACACCAGCCCCACATCAGCTCTACATGTGGAAGCCAATATTCTACCACTAAAATATAGAAGACAAACACTCATGCTAAAATATTATAGCAGACTACTGTCCACTCCATCCCACCCAGTCTACAATAACATAACAGAAAATAAATTACACCACCTGTATCAAAATAAACCTAATGCTTCTAAATCTATAACCGTCCGAATTCATAACCTCTTAGATAGACTTCAATACACCTTACCCAAAATTAGAAAAAGTAACCTACCTAAATTACCCCCATGGACCAAAGTTAATGCAATGATAAATATGGACCTAAGCAAATATAGTAAAAATTCAACATCACCGAACATCCTGAAAACTAAATTTAATGAACTTGTCTGCAGAAACTACGGAAACTACACCCAAATATACACCGACGCCTCTAAGACGCTAAACCAAACCACTTCTGCTTACCTTATAAAGGGCAGAACACAAACATACCTCTTACCTATTGGGACATCTGTGTACACAGGTGAATTAATAGCTATATATAAAGCGTTAAAAAATATAGTCAAAGAAAAACACAAAACTAACTTTATAATATGCTCAGACTCAATATCGGCTCTACAACAGGTTCAGAAACTGATTAAAAATACTAACTTAGATATTTTAAATATAAAATTCATCATCCATAAACTCATACAGAAAAAAAATCAAATAGTGTTCCTTTGGACTCCAGCGCACTCGGGAATTACAGGAAATGAAATAGTTGATAAAGCCACCAGAACAAAATCAAAAAACATAAAAATTATAACATCTGCACTCACAAACGATCTCCACTCAATCATAACACAAAAAGTCAACGCTTTATATCAGGAATATTGGGAGACCCAGTGCGCTCACACACATCTATTTCAAATCAAACCAATTTTAGGACACTGGAAAACCACAGAACAAAATAAAAGGCGCAACGAAGTAGCTATAACTAGATTACGAATAGGCCACACCTACTTACATCACAATACATACTGAACAATACCCCTAATACTCCAATAACAATACACCACATACTACTGGAATATGCAAAATATGCAAACCATCGAAACCTTCACAATATATCAACCAGTTCACTAGGAGAAATACTACAGGATGACCCTCAAAAAATAGACATGTTATTAAAATTTCTAGCAGAAACCGGACTAATTAATTCCATATAACCTAACCTTTAGACGCAAATGATCTTAGTAATCGAGCGTCTGTAAATAAAAGAAAGGAAAAAAAAAACATTTTGCATCCAATTGATTTAAATTAGTGAAAACAAACTATATTTAAATTATATTATTAATTTTTTAAATTATGTTATTATTATTTTTTTAAATAAAGTGTTCAACTATTATTTGTAATTAATTTTAAAATTTAAGAATCTTAGTAGCCTGTTGGGCAACCGATCAAAGTAAGGTATGTTATTCTCATTAGCTTAACATCTGATACACTACATGTTACCTCCTAACCATATATATATATATATATATATATATATATATATATATATATATATATATATATATATATATATATATTTATATACATATTAAATTAATTTTAAAACTGATAAATATTTAATTTATAATCAATAGTGGAGAGCTTCAATCGACAAATCGATAATTGATTGAGGAAAAGTCTGCGTTGGTACCGTTATTTCAGACGGTGTGCGTTTTTCCGTCGGAGTTGTAACCGGATTACACCAAGTCATGCCCAAACGATTGATAATCCTTGAGATGTAGGACGATTGATCTCAGGCAATATCTCCACTAGATTTCTTCAAGATCTGTATGCCTAGAAAGGGATCTGCCGGTTTTGACACGATTTTAAATTCAGACTTGTAATTCGGTAATAAATTCGTCTAATGTCTTCGTTGGTTGAAATTGCTAACCCATCATCAACGTACAGGCCGATTATTAGTTTAATCAATTTCTCATGATCACAAGTAGTATGAATATAAACACACGGATCCTCTTGACTTTGTAAAAAGCCGAGGTTCTTCAGAAATTTATCAAATCTTTTATTCCAACATCTCGGTGAGTGTTTTAGCCCATATAAGCTACTTTTCGCAAACAAACGCGATCTGGTGCCATTCTATCTGATTGCCACATGTACATTTCGCATCTATATCTCCATGTAGAAATGCTGTGGAAACATCGAACTTTCTTACTGTCATTTATCCTGGTTCCAGATTCTGAATCAGCTTCGCTTCTAAGAACGGGGTTTCCTTTTATGGGCACATAAAAAGAATAGACAACAACCGTCTTACTAAAAAGGTGTTTAATTACTTTGACAACAACCCGAAAAGTAGAGTGCCATGGGTATTGCAAGTCAAAAAGGATGTGGAACATATGGGAATATCTGATGAAGAAATCAAAGATAGAAACAAGCTCATACATGAGATCCAATTTTTTCAAGGATTCCATGAGCATGCGACTAAAAAAAAAGCGAACGTGGAAAGAAGAAAGAAAGAAGACACGCTCGAAAATAATGGAAGAATATTGGACAAAAAAAACGAAAATAAAAGATAGTATGCCACAAGACTGTGATAAAGAAGACGGTGCGAACATGGCCGGAAGAGAGGAAAAGGACTCATTCAAAAGGGGGAACGGACAGAATTGACTTAGTACTAACATTGTGCGAATAGCTTTTTTGGTGGTCCATAGATGGCCAAAGTCAAATTTAAAAAAAAAAAAAACATTAAAAAATATTACTTAGATACAAGATTTTAAAAAATTATTGAAGTCATAAAACAGTATTTTTAAATAATCTGATAGTGAATCTGGTAAACAACGTAATCGACAATCAGCAATATTAAATTTATATATAAACAATAACACAATAGAAATAAAATAAAAATAAATAAAAAGAATAGCAATAAAATAAAAATAAATAAAAACAATAGCAACAAAATAAAAATAAAAGCATCCAACAATATATCATCAAAATTTATCATTGAATTTAATAATTGGCGACATGGACTATTAATAAAAATAAAGTCTGCCGGTATATTCGGTAATTTAAGCAACTACTTATACAGTTTCCTAAACAACCGAACTTTTCAAGTTAAGATCAGGTTGTCAAAATCAACACCAGTTCAGATTGAAAACGGTGTTCCACAAGGCTCTGTACTTAGTGCAACCTTGTTCACGTTATGTATCGATGACATAGCAAATTATATGTCGTAGCCTGCTACTGCTCGGCTTTATATTGACGATCTTAATATATCCTTGTCATGCAGTATTCCTTCTAATGCACAACAAATTTTACAAAAAACCATAGATCGTTTGCAGCAATGGTCTGACACGAAAGGTTTATATTTTTCTACATCCAAATCATCATACATTATCTTCCGCAAGAGGCTTCTCATCCACCAGTTTTTGTTTAAGTATAAATAACTCTCCCTTAACAGCCAAAACAAGAGTAAAATTCCTTGGTTTATTGTTCGACTTCAAATTAGCCTGGCGTTACCATATAACTGAAGTCAAGAGTAGGCGCTTAAAACTGCTCCCAATTCTGAAATATTTATCTAACCCAAAATATAATATAAATACTCTAATCCTCTTAATATCTATAAATCTATAATCGTATCATGAATCAATTATGGGTGTCAGGTATATACTCGACAGCCAATAAATCTAGATTAAGAACATTATATACAGTACACCATGCTCGACTTTGATCCATCCTTGTAGTACATCCTTCATCACCATCAAAGAGCTTATGTGCATTAGCAGGATCCTTTCCACTTATATAACACAGAAAATACCATACTTACCTCCATTTAACCCGTCTGCTTAGATACAAGAAAACATTTGCATACACCAAAGAATGTCCATCTCCTAACCACCATTTTCCAAATGCCTCTATACCAAAGCTACTTAGCATACTATTCACATGAGCTTTATTACAAAATCAACATTGAATTACAATATAATGATACCTTCTTGGATCCCTTCCGAAACAAAAGTAGATTTATCTCTCACACAGCACAATAAATCTACACATCTTACAAATATAAAAGAAATAATATTAAGCACTCTTCAAAAATACAATGATTACACACACGCATACACAGACGGAGCAAAATCTACAGCAGGCGGTGACAATCCATCAGCAGCTTGCTGTTACCAAATTGATAACATACTACACTCAATCCGACTAAGCGATGGCTGCACTTCTCTGGATGCAGAGCTGTATGAAATTATGCTGTATTCAGTACATCAGATCAGCTGTACTTCCACATTCGAAAAGCATTGGTTATAACAGACTTCCTCTCTTCTCTACAACTAATACACCGTCAAGATAATAAGAATACCATAATATTAGACATCCAATACAATCTACACAAACTGTCACATTGGGATGCACGGTAGTGATAAAGTAGACCTTGAAGCTCGGTCTATAGTACTTTCACTAGTACCGGAATACTCACCACCTCCACCAACATTAGCACATGTACTCATGATCAACGGTAAACAGGAATGGACTACCGACTGGACCTCACAAACAACCTTCCTGAGGAGCATAAAATCAACCATAGAACTTTGGTGCCCTCCATATGGCACAAACAGAAAAGAATATGGTACCCCAAATCGTCTAGTGTGGGTCATACAGTCGTATCACACAATTATCTGTATATCAAAAGCCCTCCACCAACAAATTGCACCCTATGCGAACATTTAACAGAACCAATAGTCACACACTTAATCTACAACTGCTAAACACTCACGCCATACAGATTTAAACACAAAACACATGGCCCTATGCAAAAAATCCTCTCAAACAACCCTCAATCAATAGGTAGAACTTTGACCTTTGCCAGAGAAAGCGGATTCCTTGCATACATATAAACTAGACACATGTCTCCTTATGCTGTAATAAGCTCGGTAGTTACAAACGACATATGGAGATTTATAAAATATTTAAAAAAAAATTAATTATTTTTATCTTTTTCTTTTATTATTTCCATTTTTTTCTAGTAGTTTACTTTTTTTTTATAATGTTTTTCTGTGTGTAAGATTTTATGATTTTGGTTCATATTATTTATCTTATGTTTTAATTCTTTACAATGTTTTCAAATAATGATTTTTCACCATTGTTTGTACATGAATTTAAATGTTCTTTAAATCTCATTGTAAATTGTCAGTCTGTTTCTCCGTGTCTATTTTTATAATTTACATTTCTTATATTCGCTTGATTGGCTGAAAAGCTTCGTGATTTTTTATAAGGGAAAAAATTTACTTATTTTAACTCCTTTTTTTGGCTGTTTATTTCATAAAATGACTACGTTTATTATATTATATACAACTTCGTAATCTAAAAAAAAAAACACAAATGTCTACTATTTTAAGAGTCATTTCAGTGAGTACGAATACGAATTTGTGAAAGTATAGAAAACCCACAAAAATTGTTTAAATTTTCTCTTGTATAACGCAAATTTCAAATTACATATGCATACAATAGATACACACACACATATATATATATATATATAAATCGACTTCAATCTCGACAGATTCATTGTTGTTCGAACGGAAAATGAGTAATGGAACATGGAGAATTTGCCAACTACCATTGACAAGTTTAATCTAAAACAGCCTGAATATATTTCGCGCGTGCAATGCAGTAGATTTCGTAGAACCGTCATTTTCCTTCTAGCAGTATTGAAATCCCCAGAATACGATTTTCTACCCTTTTTTGAAACATTTCGAATGATGAGTTGCTTTTTTCCCTTGGCATTATCAGCGGGAATAAATAAAAACGACCGAACTACAGTATCGAATTGAATCTTGCGTATGAGTTTAATTTGGCGAGGTTCGACCTTTTTCCCAAATCGTATCATTGAAGAGAAAAATAAAGTACAATTTCAACTCAAAGTAAGGTTTACCTGGATAGATTCCAAAATGGTGTTGTACATTAAATCTACGAACCCGATATTTCTTTTTTTTATATATATACATACATACACACATTATATATATATATATATAAAAATTAGTACCAGTAAAATTATTGAGGTTGACATAGCAATATCTTATTTCAATAAATGAGCAATTCTTATATATATATATATATATATAATGATATACCTATATCAACCCACTGCTGGGTGTACACATGCCACAGACATTTACAACATATTCTATCCTTTGCGGCTTGTATCAAATTAATTCTCGTTACATTTCACAATATCATCCCTCCATCTAGTTATAGGTCTTTTTCGTGTGTAACGATATTAAATATTTGGTCCACCTATCATCGTCTTGTCTTACGTTATGTCCTACCCAACTCCATTTGAAACTGTCGATTCATTTCAGCGCACCTCCTAAGTTTCCTTTAGAAAAACTCCATGTTTCAGCTTCGTACGTTTTCTGAAAACTTTATTTATCTTTCCAAATGCCAATCAAGCCGAAGATATTCTCCTTATTATCTGTAATTGCATCATGATTGCACCTTCTTGTCGTAAGTACATTACCTTCATGATTTTTTGACCATTATATATATACATATCGGTCTGATAAAATTTTGACCCAGAGTACAATTCCCATAACATTTTGCAATCATCATCTTTTCTCGATACTTGTTGAAATGTACATTGAAAATTTCAGCTCAATCGCATTAATCGTTCGAATGTTGTTTTTTATTCAATATAATAAAATTTTCATATTTATGTTTTAATCTATGAACGAATTATTTTGAGGAAAAAAATCCCAAAAGAAAAATTTCGAAGTTAATTTCTAAGAAAACATTAACGGTGGTCTTTCCTTCTGATGTTTGTCAAAACTGAAATTTTTGGTTATAACTCCGCAGGTACTTTGAATAATCTGAAACGGAAATCGGGGAATTAGATATACAGCTTGGATGGAAAATTTAGTACATGTCCCTATTAAAATAATAATAAAAAAAAAATCAATGTGAAAATCATAATCAGAACAAGCGCGAATTATAATATATCGAATCACGAACTAGATAAAATCCTGCAGATAACGATTGGAGAACAACGATTATATATTTAAGAAATAAAAATCTATCACTGGAAAATAGTTGTACCTCTTTTATTTTTTTAGATTCGAGATTTTTGGACTGATAAATTTTATAACCTAGACGATATCGAAAAAGAAGGTAGACAGAATTTGGTCGTCTTCAAATGTATAACGTAAGCGTCTGATAGGTGCTATATAGAAAATAATGAACGTATCAATCGCGAGTAATCCTTTTGGTTTAATCCTGAAAATATAAAAATCGAAATCGCGATCTAGGTTCGACTATCGACAGGTAATATTTAAAAAAAAAAAAGAATACAAAAAGTACCCATTTTGTAATCATTAATTACAAGATAAACGGTTCGAGTATGAGCTATTGAAAGTAATTCTGAAAACTAAAATAAATAATAGCCATAATCGAACAAGAATGTAGAATTTTATCCGGGAAAAATTTGTAAATAATATTCAAAACATAAAACGTTGTTATCGTTTTGCTAAAGAATTTTTAAAATTGTAAAGACAATCTAATCTCTTAAAAGATTAACGGGGATGCGCCTTAGAAAATATAAATCTTCCGAAGTAAGGCTAATAGACGTTCCATTCACAAGAATCGATACAGGATGGACCAAAAGTGTTGAACGATTTTCAAATGCCTCGTAAAAAATCTATTTAGGTTAGCACGATCATACCAATGCCATGTGGTGTTGAAAACTACGCCATTTAACGTTAATATATGCGATTGGTTACCATGGCACCATGGACGATTAAACAACATTCTTTTGTTCTTGAATATTTTGTAAAAAAAACGGTGAAAGCTTAATTACGACTCACGTGCCTTTAAAAAATAATTTAAATTTAAATTAAAACGCTCCCCGTAGAAACTGGAAATGTTCAAAACCGTGTGCACTGCCGTGTTCAAAAGTCCGCGTCGATCCATTCGTCGCCAAAAACGAGTTCTTCTTCACCACTCATCGTCCAAAAGGTCTTCAACTCGCGAACAGTTGGTTTCAACAAGACGGAGCGACGTCCAATATCAAGAAAGTTGGCAATCGTTTAACAGCACTGATTTCGCCTGGCCGTCTCGTAGTCCAAAATCCATGCCGCCGGCTTTTTGAACTGACACTTCTATTGGCGCATTATAAATGAGGAGTTATCTCGCAAGCGAGCAGCCGAAAATAATAGATGAATATAATATACATATATATATAATGTATACATACATACGTGTGTATGTATGTAAGTATGTATATATATATATATATGTATGTATACACAACACCCACCTATCAAACAACGTTTTGTTGCGTTCTGCGCGTCAACTTATACACATAAGTAGGCTTATTCTTATATATATATATATATATATATATATATATATATATATATATATATATATATATATATATATATATATATATATATATATATATATATATGGGGTACGTGTGTTTATATATATATATATATATATATATATATATATATATATACGCTTAAAAATTAAAAAAAAACAAATCTGTATCGAATTTAGTTAAAATATTTTTTAGTTTCACTTTTTCCCTGCACCGCGAGGCCCAGATTTTTTTTTTTTTTTGTTTTCTCAAAAGCTGGGCATATGAAGGCAAGGGTCCAGACTTTGGGACTTTGAAATGTTCTATGTTTTGAATCCATTAAATCAGGTCGATTTCTCTGCAATTAAAGAAGCACGTATCTAGGCTCTATGGGTGTTAAATTTATTTTATAAAAATAGAGTGATTTATTTTGAAAGAATGAATAATCCGTAACAGAACAAACGACGATACTCGCACACTATACAAACACACACACTTACATACATATATTCCGTAACATAACAAACGACGATACTCGCACACTATACAAACACACACACTTACATACATATATATTTGTATATGTATACATGTATGTATAATGATTTTTACCGAACAGAAATAAATAAACCGTTAATAGATAGAGGTCACGAAAAGATTATGCTTGATTTTTCATTATAATTTTTAGAATGAAATAGAACATATCTCGTAATATTTCGTAAACACTTAAGTAACTTTAAAAGATTTTCCATCATAAAATCTTAATTAAAAGGTATGACGCAATCAACTTAATTCGTCGTCCGAAGTCTGGAAAATAATAATAAGCAGCTTTCCGGATCACGAGACAACGATATCTTTCTACCAGACAAGAATAAACATTTTGTGTTTACTTATTTACGAATAAACTACATTATCCTCTTGATGCGGAATAAAAAATTAACATAATTACAATTCTAAAGGTTGGCCGTACACACGATGTAACTGTCAACCTAGGCAACCATGCGATTATGAAACTGTGGTGGTGCTCATTTACATAATTTATTTACACTGTCGTCTGTATTTAGAAAATAAAATATAAAAATGTTCATTGTATTCAAATATTCTAAAAGTGGAGTAATATATTCACGCTTTGAATACAAAATTACACACACAAGCATATATATATATATATATATATATATATATATATATATAGAGAGAGAGAGAGAGAGAATAATTATACGTATGACAACAAACATATTTTTACACATCGAGCATATATGGTCACGATAAAGATCGAAATATAAATTAATATATCATTAATCAAACCAAACCGAGAAAACCACGCTGATTTTATGCGTACAAATTTTTCAAATATTGAAATACAAATTCCTCTGAAATAAATGTGAATCCGCACTAACATCTCCCTATGTGTTTGTTTAAAAATCATACTGTCTTCTAGAAAGGATATCGGGATATAGAAGCAACCTCGTTATAAAGAGCGCTAATATTAATATTATTTTAATCAATTTAATAAAAAAAGCTACTTTCATAATTATTAAATTCGTGTTTTTTAATATTCGCACAGCAATTTTAAATGTATATCGCTATACTAGTGGTACTGTTCGTTGCCGGACATTATGACTAGCCCAATGTACATTATGTTTCGAGTTAGCATTGAGACGCTAATTATACGCAAATTATACGCAAGTAAATGCGCGCGCATATGATGGTGTGCAGAGCGAGGTTCTTCGTGATAATTAAAAGTTACATCACGATGAAAAAAGTTTATGTCGCAAGCTGGGATCGTCCCTCGACCGTCGTTTTAACAGTCTAGTATTGTAGCAACTATGTCACAGTGGCATTTTATCCTCGTGTAGAGCTGGATAGAACACTTCCACGTTATCTTCTACCTGCCGTAAAATACAACGTAAAAATGGGTGAACGAGTATTCGATGCCATATCCGATTGTCGCATATATGGATGAAGCAAGCAAAATACCTTACTAATATCATTTGACAATAAACTGAATATTGTCCACTACAGGCGTGGTGCACATATTGTTGAAGCAGTTATATGAAAAATATATCGTCGTAAAGAAAATACTCTGAAATATTTGAATATGTACAACACCGAAGGAAACGATGAACCTACTGCATTAACATTATCTTAAAATTCGCTATTCGTTCCTAACTCTGAATAAGTAAATAAATACATAAGTATATATATATATATATATACAACGGTGGCATAGTTTCTAGGCAACTATCAACCGGACGGTTGGGGTTCAGTCCCAGTTCACGGCATGAAAGTTTTCCATCATCGAATAACTATTAATTATAGAAGGCAGTGGCACCACGCTTTGTATAACATCATATATGGTAGTAACCCTCTGGAATATTTTGAATGCAGCACATTTTGTACGCGCAAATAATTTACAATGGGCTTCTTACAATGCTCGATAATGAACAATGCAATGATGAAATATATTTATATATACATATAATTGCAATGTGTAACCACAATATTCAGTTATTCAAGTTGAGATATTATGTTTGATAGAAATTCTGATTTTAAATACGGAGGACATGATTGAGGAACTAAATTAAGAGGAAAGAAAGTATTATGTAAAATCTTAGGACTGATTAATAAAATAATAATAATGACGTTGACGAATCAATCACTCAATGTTAATATCGAACATGTATTTTGGTTTACGGGCGCTCTAACATTATTGATCTAACTGTTAAAAGCATTACTCTACTTACTAAACCTTCGTTTTAAAACGTCAACCGTTAAAAAGGTTAATGTATTTTAAAAATATACTGTTTTCCTTTAATGTTCGTTATTCTGTTTTTTCTTCCTTTTTCATATCATCATATAGAATCCACATACAGAATGAAAGAAGGTGGAAAAAGAATTGCGGTAGAAAAATGAAGCGTATAAGAAAAACAAGCTGAAAAAGATACAAAGTAGTTTAACAGGGACCAGCATTTTAAAAATAACACCAGTAACAACACAATAAGAACAACGATGACGATAATAACGTTATAATAATAAATTATAGCAATTATTATTATTATTATTATTACAGTTTTATATTAATCGTAAACAAATAGTTATAATAATAATTTTGTATAAGTTATTGTAATGGTAATGATAATGGCAAAATCTTCTTTATAATAATTCTACAAGACACGATGATATACGCGTTCTTTTTTTAAAAGACCCGGGTTTTTCTTTACGACACCAGAGAGAATTACTGTCAACTAGAAGGAGCTGAATAATTTTCCGTTATTTCAGATAAGTTCTTTTGGAAAGACTATTCAACATCTCAAAGGTAACTAAAGCCCGCGATGGTGTCTACTGAGAATTAAAGTGAATTATGTTTGCAAATAGTAGCAACGACGAGAGAACAAAGGTAAATTTTTTTTACCAGCGTAGAAAGAGAAAGAACATATAAATAATTCGCTATGACCCACTTTTATAAAAGACGTGTTCTAAAATTTTTGCTCTAATCCTGATAATAAGAATAATGATAAAGGTTTATAATGATAATAACAATAATGCTGAGTTTAATACGAAGAATAATCATAACGATGAAACAGACAGACGTTTTTAATGAAATGAAAGTATTCACCAGCGAAGTTTCGTGTAAAACATACACACCAAAAGTAAAAACTTGTAATATAATTGAAAATATAAGTAAAACTTTACTTAATTACTTCTCGCCTTGATCATGTCAGTATTAACGCAGAATATTAACTATTTATAACCTTTTTATTTCTATATATAATCACAAATAATAAATACTCACCCAACCATATATATATATATATATATATATATATATATATATATATATATATATATATATATATATATATAAAATTATTACTTTTTAACGGCATCATGTACTGTTAGTACGACCAGAGAAAACGATTGCGATTATTTCGCTGTCATTGAAATTAATTTATATGATTGTATATTGTACATAGTTATGACAAAATTTCTGCTGCTAAAGTGTTCCAGTTCCAGCGTGAGCACCGTCACTAGGATGTAGCGTGGAGTATAAATCATATCAGTGAATCTTAATGCGATCCCTTAAAGCCAGATGTCGCTTGTTGATTAATACTGCGTCTATCCTGTTGATGTGAAGATATGTCGTCTAACAACTAAAACTGTTGGCATACCGTGTAATGATGCCGAGATTCAATTATTCTTCTTATTTTTTTCTCGAAAAGTGTGAAATGTGGCGACTTTTAAAAATAAACAACAACAAGAAGTTAAAAAATCACCAAACAGTTTTTTTTTAATAAAAGATCAAAAAACTTGTCGGCTATTAAGCCCCATCATCGAGTGAACGTACGAATAAAATATATAAATATATACTATATATATATATATATATATATATATATATATATATATATATGTAGAACGTGAAAATACTAATTTAGATATTTAGAAAAATTAGTAGAATGAAAAATGGTATATATAACAGAATCTCATATAGTAAATGTGGGGTAAACAGCGCAATCTACAATCAACGATATAAAATTTATACATAAACATAACGCAAAGTGCAGAAAATAAAATAGATGAGAATTACTGTTTAATATAAAAATGTTTGAATTTTAAACTAATTCTCCATCAAAATTGATCATTGAATGTAATTACTTTATCGCTTTCTTTCATTATTTCCATGTTTTTCAAGTAGTTTTCTTTTTTTTTTATAGTGGGGGAGATTTATAGATAGGCTTCGTTACTTTCACTGAATGGCAATTGTTATCGATTACCATATCAAGATATCTGAACCGAAGAATTGGTAGGTGGTTAGTTTAAACAGCTGATAGTTCCGCACATCCTTTTTAAGGAATGGGTCAGCGATATAAACACAAGAGCTGCTTTTTCTCACTTTGAGGACACACTGACTCGTGAAACATGGATGACTTTTGATAAGTGAATTTCCATCGTCTATTTTATATATACGAATTTATTTTAACGTTAATTTAAAAAATGAAAAAACATTTGAAAAACTTCAAATTACTGTCGATTTTTTTCCAACATTTCTGATTAATTCAATTTTTTTTTTGAATTCGTTAAATCTATTCTTTTAGCTTGTACTAATTTCGTTAAATGAACTATTATTTCATTACAGCCGGATCCTGGTTAACCCTAAAACGATACCAGTTTATGTAAATTGTTATCGTTTCGTACTATAGGCAATCTTCAATTAAAATACACTTAGTCAAAACGAACTACTGTTTTAATCCGCCATATATATTCCTATAACAGATTTACTTCCGTGCTGTTTTACTATATAAAAAAGAAATCGCATTGTTTGACCTAAAATTGACATTCCGAAATAGTTCCCACTTTACTACATATTATTGTCGTATCGCTTACCAGCGAAATCCTTCAATCTCGATTATACATATATATATATGCATATTTGTGTGTGTATGTATATGTTTGTGCACGAAATGCACGCAATTATAGACTAATAAAATTAAATATACTGTACAATTACCTCAGTAAATGAGGCGGAAAGCGATTGTCACACAACGATTAAAACGGAAAATTCTATTAAAAAAAAGCACAAATTATGAAAAATCGCCTTAATGAAGCATCCCAGGTTTATTATAAGTTTTTTCTCTAGTAATATCAGTCGATTAAAGGCGGTCGTTATCTTCAAATAAAGCAATTTGTACTACGTTATATATATTATATATATATATATATATAAAATGCGTATAAATATAGAAATACGTGCATTTGTATAAAAGTTAAGAATACCACAAAAAAGCTATAACAATAAGTAACAAAAAAGAGGTCAAACAGTAGAGTTGATATCATTTTACAAATAAAATAAAACTTTTTTTTTAAAAACTAAAATAATGTAATTTAAGAATAACATAATAATGAAAAGTTAAAAATAAATCAAATTAACATTATTTTGATTTTTTGACAGTTTTTTGTTAATGACCTCCGTTATTATCCTGTATCTGTGTTATCATAGCTGCACTTAATTTGTGCACCTCAAAAAGTGATTTTTGTTGCCATTCCCCGAATAAAGGTTTCTTAACTTCATATTTTACAAAAACTAAGCAATAAATATGTTCTGTTGACTATATTCTGCAAGATTTGAAGAAAGTTCTAAAAAATAAAGGAACTAAAAGATTATACAAATGGTTGTAGTTTTGTACAAGATAATAAGACACGAAAATGGGAATTCAGAAGCAAGTAAAAGAAACAGAATATCTATGGTGAAGTACTATAGAGTAGATGATATATAGATCTACCCTATAGATCTACCCATGAAGCATAACCATACACACATATGTATAAAGACGCCGTTGTGTAGCGGGGTTATATCAAAGACAATAGAAGCAGAGTATTAAAGGAAGTTAAAGAAAAAAAAAACACGGACTGTAGAGTTTCTGAAGAAAAGTGTTATTCCGAACTAAAAACGTGTAAGGGAAGTGATGTAACGGAACACATTGAAGCCGTCATTGGTGCACAACCAGTCTCTATTATTAAAATCACAAACGAGAGAGACACCACCCGGACTTATGTCCATCTTATTCTGGCTCCGTATAGAGAATTGACGCGTGGCAGTCACACTAGACTCCAGATTAAATTGGAGTACTTTAACGACGTTAATTCTAGGAGGCACGTTTGATAAGTACGGTCACTAAACGGCGAGTGAGGATTACAAGCAATTCATCGATTCCTGCAAGGATGTACGTTAACTGTATTTCAAGTAAAATATTCACATTACACAACAAAACAAATCATGTTTCCAATTTAACAGATAAGACTATAAGAAATGTGCTGCAAAAGATGACTAATTGCCCTGCGTTCATTAAAACCTGTGAGGACCTGAAATCGAAAATTGATTTTGACCTCGCTTAGGTATACATATATCGATGTAGGTAAAACTTACACATGTCAGCTTCTTTTTGTAAAATAATTTTATGACTTCAACTGCAACATGTTGTCTTACAAAACTACATTCAACTTACATCTCATCACTTAATATATACATTAATAATAGAACTGCTACAGTCATTAAGAAAAATATTACTTGTAAGCTTTTCGCCATAACTGCTTTCAGTAGAGGAAAAATTATTTTTATCTATTCCTATGTGCCATGTAATAAACCTATAAGTTTGTTCATTAATCCGATAGATATTACAAATAAATCACAACTCTAATCTATCACCGGTGGTCGTTGGGATCTTAATATCACTAGTATGGAGTCTGTTGTTAAACATTCTCATTATTTCACATTATTACAGACTTCGTATATCCTAATAAGCTAATTATTAAAAATGACAAAACACCCACCTTAATAACACTATAACGGGTATATCCTTATCAACTATTTAATGGTTTTGCTTAAAAACTAAAACACTCTGATTTCACGTTTCATAAAAATAATCTATTTGAGCTTAAAATGAATTATGAAGTATCTCCATCTAACTTCTATTCCAAATTGAGTTCGGGTAGCTTTTCTGTTACATTACACAATAATTATGTTAATATATTTATTAACAATGTTCAGAAATGTTACAATGGCTCGGCAATGAATTAATACATTTAATCCCTACGTTGTGAGTGTTGTTCGCAGGAGTCAAACTTCGGTAAAGGTTGCTGTGACTGACTGATAGAAAAATTAGAACGTATCAAAGGTAAAATAAATATTTTCAAAAATAATCAAAGCGTAAAGAGTTTTAAAATTGTTTTACATTAACAACATTTCAATGAATTTAATATTATTTATAAAAAGCAGATATCCAGAATTAAGAGTATAAAAAAACGGCAGAAGTTTTACAACATAAGCACCGCATGGAAGAGAAACTGTTGGTCAAAGACAGTCTCATAACTGGTTATACCCCTGCTCTGATACCCATAAGTATTGGCTTTGTCTATATTACTTCTTTTGTAATGAAATGGTATCACACGGCCTAGTATACGTAAGTATTGCATGCTCAAGTATAGAAGAACATTAGAATCATGTTTATAACATTTTCAATAGTACGCTTTTATACTACTGCACTCTATGAAGCGGTTACGAGAGTTAATAATTAATGAATTAATTTAAATTTGATTTTAAATTAATTCCTTAATTAACGACACACGCAGACGGGACAGATTTTTCAAGACCGTTCGTTAATAAATAGCGGGTGTTCTCTTTAATTATATGCACAATTGCCCAATCAGGCCGAAATATTATTTTACATTGGTAATTTTTAATATATTTCGGTCGGATTTTCAATATTATATGTCTGAACTATTTTTGATTATCCTAGAAAATCCGTTTTACCCGGTTAATTGGAAATTGAAAGATATTTAATAATTTTCTTTTTAAGCAAATGTAACTGACTAACCTATATTAAATTAACAGAGTGGAAACAGTTATAACATATCTATTTATGCTCGACAAATATATGCGCATCAGGCAGATTTGTTTATAGTTTCGTAAAAAAAAAAAATGATTTTAAATTTATATAATATTATTATCGGGTACTTCTCATTAAATACCAAGGAATTATAGCGAACCGGTATTCTCGTTCATTTTAAACGTACGAAGACAATATTTAAATGTAAGTTTGTTATCGGCTAGTTCACCAAAATCTGTCACAAAAATGACTTTACTTAGAATTCCGAACGTGATATTAAATATAAAATTTTGACAAACATCGCAGTCGCTAGTTAAGATTTATAGTTTCTATTTTCAAAGAGATATCAAAACATTTTCGATAAAGTGTCGGTGGAAAATGCTAATTAAATTTCGAACATTATAAGTGAACAAATTCAGACTATAAAAAAATAGTACAGACCGAAAAAAGGATGACGAAAAATTTGATGCAAAAAAAGTACAACATTCTTATATACAAACATATACGTATAAACAACAACAAACAAAGTAGTTAGAATCAATAAATTTTATATATGTATATATACAGACAACAAAGCTCCGGCTATTAAGACATTATCAAGTAGACATAAAAAATATAATGAAAAAATATATACAGTTTATAAAAAATATAAAATCAAAAACAAAAATTTAAAAAAAAACTTGATTTAAATGTACAATATTATAAAAAAAATACAATATTTTAATTTTATATGTACACATATCTGTGTGTATGTCATCGGGACCTAGTGGTAGAACACGGTCTTCTATACGGAAGATACCGAGTTCGAATACGATCGGCGACGCAAAAATTATCATCAGAAAATAAAAATATAAAAATCTTAATATTATTGCGTGGAGGGCAATAGCAAACCACTACGCACAACACTATATGCGCGTTAGTAACAATATAGTGCACTAAAACAACACGTGATGACAAAGCGATTACAATTAGTTTTCCGGTGTGTGTGTGTGTGTGTGTCTATCTACGCTAACGCCATATTATGATTGTCTTATACTTACATCGCACAACAAAATATGTATAGGTAAGTAGTCGCCTATCTCCGATACGGAGAGGGAACTTAATGATTATATGTATATATATATATGAATCTTTGAATGCATCACTACAGATAAAAAATATAAATAATATAGAAGTAAATTAAAAATAGAAGTTGATAACTATCTACTGACAATCTGCCTTATAATGGGCAATATATTAATGTTTTATAACGTTTCTTCTTCTATGCCCTTTATACAGCGAAGCTATTTGATGAAATCATGTGACATTAACACGAAGTCGTATGGGCATCTTTTATCCACTCCTTCCGGCATTCTGCCTTTCTCCTAGATACTATCAATATGAGGTCAGTTTTTTTATTTCATTTCATCCGTCCGTCGAAAAGAACACCTTTCAAGGCTTCTAAGTGAGCTTGTTTTTCTTGTTATGTGTCCCAAAATTTTACTACTTCCTATTAATTCTCGTTAATAAGCGGACTTCGACTTTCAAATCATCCAGTTTCGACGCATTTGTCTGTACAAGATGTTCTAAGCGTCTTCCTATAACCCAGATTTCACCATCTGAAAAATTTATACTCGGATCGACCCATTCATTGCTATAAAAGAAATTAAGCTGTTAATCAATTTTACTTTATTT
This sequence comes from Coronaproctus castanopsis, assembly GCA_032883995.1. Classification (NCBI taxonomy): domain Eukaryota; kingdom Metazoa; phylum Arthropoda; class Insecta; order Hemiptera; family Monophlebidae; genus Coronaproctus; species Coronaproctus castanopsis. The sequence continues at coordinate 104,522,814 of CM065052.1, read as the reverse complement.
TATTTAGTAAGTTGTCTCTTCACGCACCCTCCGTTAATTTCGACGAGGGAGCCCAAGTAATTATATTTGTCCACCACTTTACAGCCATCAATGTTATCATCCTTTTATTTGTAATTTCTTGTGCGATCTATAGCCCCATAACTTTAGTTTTATTCACAAGTCATATTTTTCGCTAACATCTTTTAGTTTTGACAAAATGCCGTAATTCTTTTTTGGTATTTGCTAAAAGTAGGATATCGTCTACATATCGAAAATTGCTGATTTCACGATCACCAATCGGAAAACCCCCTTTCAGTTTTAAAATAGCTCTTATTAAAATATCTAGTTGCATCTTTTCAGTGATTCTATAGTTTACTTCATGTTCCTTCATACAATGTTTCGTAATACTTTCTCCAAACTCAAAATCTTAATTGGTTTTCAGGAACAATATTTCCGTAGTCATCTTTTATAATTTATGCAGTTTTAAATAATTTTGCTGGTACTTTACTCATGTTCTTCAATTTTAATACACCGGTTTGAGATATGCGAGTTTTTCTTGTCTACGAAAATACTTTATTTGTTTATTCAATTGTGCTATCTTTTAAATTTATTTTATCTGAATTTTGTAACATCTTTTTCAGCACCTACTTCGAGTGTCATCGGTTATTCAATGGTTTTTCTCCTTTCTTATGTTTCTAAATATTTTTCTATTTCATTTCTTAGTATTTTGCCATGTTTTGTCTAGAAATCCAATTATTTATTTCAACTCAATTTCTGTCAAGCGCCCCTTAAAAATTTTCGGGGACAATTTCAGTGCATCTTTTTACCTTATTAATATTATTTATGCTAAACTTTATTTTTAAGCATGCTACCGATACCTTTTCTGTAAGCGGAAAGTAAAAATGTTAGATCATGTAATAAGGCATAGTAACTTTATAAAATGTATAATAGAGGGTAAACTACAGACAAAAGACCAAGGGGAAGACCAAGAACATCTATAATGAAGAGTGTAATATGATCGCTTGAATATAAGTAAATATGAAGAACTTCGGACACTGGTTAACAACAGGACACAATGGCTGCAGCGACAAGTTATTGCCTTTAGTGAATAAACAAAAACAAAAGAAAAAACCCGATAACCGACGATCAGAGTTGAATTCTGTACTTGGTTTAGTTATGACAGAACTTCTCCATCTTTTTTTGATTAACCTATACTCGGCTGGATTACGATACTTGCCAGCCGGCGACGCTCACGTTGATAGTCTTCATGGGTGATGCTCAAACATGGTATTTATCACAGAGAATTCATTATCGGCGACCGACTGTAATAACCGTTCTCCTCTGTTACTTCTTTTACCAAGTTCATGTTTTCACATAATCCCGTCCAAATCCCCTTCAATATCAATTAAATATATAAAGCAAATAAAAAAGCGATGGAGAGAATAGAATGAGAGGAAAGGGGAAAGAGAAAGACAGGTAGAGATTGCGATATACTACATACAAATATATATATATATATATATATATATATATATATATATATATATATATATATATATAAAAGAATATCTACAAAATGAAAACACGTTTCTGTCATGAAGGATACGCCACGATTTAAAGGCATTTCAAAAGCTAAAAGTTGGACTTATATTTGAAGATTTCGGGGTAGGCAGAAAAGAATTTAATATGATTCGGATTTCATTAAACAACTTTTTAACTTTTTGTATGTAATCTATACTTGTGTGCGTGTTTAATAAATTCTGACAAATCGCGAATGCTCGTCTTAATAGGGTTGTTACGTTTTACGAGACGTAACAATAGATGCCTAACTATCTTCCCACCCAAATTATTTTCAATATGACTTATGAACCCGTGTGAATACATATATGTTGTATGTGGGTGTAGCCCTTTTTTATACATACTATATTTTGAAAATAGAAAATCAATCTTCATTAACACACTCGGTTTAATTTAGGTTATCCTACAAGTGCAAATAACACCATTTAGGGTAACATCGGTGATTAATATTCCCTTTCCGTGAAATATATATATATATATATGTGTGTGTATTTTATGTGCGTATGGATGTTATTTTGGAAAAACGTACGGTTTACATTATAATTTAATGTTTTGAAATAAATGTGAAAATATCCTTGTAACATTTCGAATATAACTATTTTACATATAATTGTTACTATACAATACAGGAGGGATAATACTATTCAATTATATATATATATATATATATATATATATATATATATATATATATATAACAAGTACAATGAATCAATTGGAATAGAAAAATGTTTATAGTTACCTTTACTTGGAATGTTATGCCGTGATGAAAAGCTTCTTCAGAATGCAGAGGTATTCTGGTGTCGTAGTCATCGTTTTGTACCAAATTATATTGCTTTTTGGAAGGCATAATAATAATAACAAAAACCACGATGACAATGATAAAAATTATAATAATAATATTAATATGTTATAATAAAAAAATCACTAAACTATAATTTTTTTTTATCAGGATAACAAACCGAAGATGAAAAACACAAACTCGCGATCGAATATTTCGAGTAGGAGGTTCCACGCGTAACGGTAATTGAATTTAAACGTTCGGCGATATAAAGGCCGTCTCAGGAACATTGGACTCAATCGATAACCACCATAATATTTCCGCCAACGACGTCAATTTTCGTCTGTAACTAGAAAACGAGGTAAATTAATTTGATTTTTACATTTTAAAATGATATCATCAACTAAAAAATATGAAAAACAATTTGAATTTAAAATAAGATTTGAACAGCATTTCGATTCGTACGAGAAAGCCATACTCAACATCAATAGGTTCTATCTGGCAAGCGCCTCAATATGATTACGGACACGCTCTTCAGGTCGATTACTTAAATTATGATCGGATTTATTTTAAATGAAACTTAAAATTCAACTATTCATCCGATAGGCGGTGTAATTGACAAGAAATTGATTTTCACATAATATTCATATTAAGGTTATTTTTTAAGTGAAACTTCTCTACTATCGCGTTACATATGGGCAGTTAACCCGTAAAACGAGCGAGCGAGCCAAAGGCTTATACGCATAGGAACATAAGCAGTCATATATATATATATATATATATATATATATATATATATATATATATATATATATATATATATATATATATATAGGCGCAAAATTTTTTTGTGTGTTCATATTCTTTCTCTTACGCATGCGAGTCGCCACGTCAAGTTAAGCATAGCGGACAGTGCGTTCCTTTTCTTTGTGAAATTTGTATGCAATCGTTTATTTATTAAATAAGTGCCTTTTTGAGAAAACGTTTTCAAGTTTCACCCCGTGCCGGTACAGAGTTTTTTTGATGAAAATATACCTTACAATCGCAAACATATAAGATAGAAACGGAGTATTTTTCGTTTCGGCTTTAAAATAAAACAGTATTAGAGCGCTCACGGGAACTCAACCCGAATGGATGGATGGAAAACTTGAACTTTAGCTGTGGACTTAATAGTAAAATATGAAGTGCTTACAAAAATCTACTATGCGGTACTGTAATATATAAATTATTATTATTTTCTGTTTTTTTGTTTAGGTTTTAAGTCAGTAGAATTGGAGTTGTTTAATTATTTGAACTTTCAAGATTCGTCTGAGAAATTATACTAGAGTTCAATTCACTTGAATTAATTCGAAAACGGACGATAGTTGGGAATTCAAGTAAAGCACAACTTACCGGACATTTTGGTAACAGAAATCTCTCACGCTTTGAAGAAAATGAAAAATAACAAAACTAACGGATCTTCTGACGGTATAAACCCCGAAATGATTAAAGAAGGTAACGAGGAGCTACTGGATTTAATGAAAGGCCTGTTTAATAAATGCTTAAAGGAGAATTCTATACCGCATTATGGAGTAAGACAAATGTAATCCTGATAGGCAAAAAAGATGATACGACCAAGTTGGAAAATTATATGCCAATTAGCTTACTGTCGCATATTTATAAACTCTACATAAACATTATTGCAAATCGACTGATAAAGTAAATAGATTATTACCAACCATGCGAGCAGACGGGTTTTAGATCCAGTTTCAGCACGTATCATTACATCCATCCAATGAGAATCTTGATCTCTAAGTGAAGGTAATACAATATAGAACTGAACGTGACGTTCGACGACTATCAAAAAGCGTTTGATATAAACTTGGACAGTCCAAAAAGCTCTCGAAGAAAATGGTATAGGTGATGAATACATCAACATAATAATGAATATTAATGCAACTGAGAGAAAAAACAAGCGAAATAACATTAAAGAGAGATCATTAGACAAGATTATACAATACTGAACGTATGTTTAAAAACTTGTGTTGAGAGTAGTCCAAAGGTATCAATATTCATGGAAAGAAAATTAATTACCTGAGATTCGCCGACACTGTATTAATTAGCAACAACGTTGATACCTTACACAGGACATGATAACTGACCTTCCCAAGTGTTCCAAAAAATCAGGATTAAAGATAAACGTAAACAAAACTAAGGACATGACAAATACGCATCTGAAATTACAAATAAAAATAAATGGGCACATACTGACACAGGTCAGTGAATATGTATATACATGTCAAGTAATTACACAGCGAATGAAATAGTGGTTAAGGAAGTTAAAAGACGAAAGCATCTCTCGTGGATAGTTTTTGGAAAGTTGAACAATGTGTTCGAGAATAAAGATAAAGAAAGTGTATAATATATATACATATGAATGAACCATAAACTCCAGAATTAATAGGGAACGTTGCCTAAACGATTTACATATATCATATATATATACGTACGTACATACATACATATATATATATATATATATATATATATATATATATATATATATATATATATATAAGATTGTGAAATATATCTAAGAAGTAGGAAAAACTAGCCATAAATCGAAAAGGAGAGAAATGTGCAATTAAAATTCCGACTAAAAAACTCGAACCACAGCAGAAAGGAAAAAGTAACCACCAACAGGAGTAAAATTTAACATCAGCTCCTTTAAATGTAGCGTATGTAGCGAAGAGTGTGCTGCGATTTAGGATGCATCAATAGTGGATGGTGCTCCACAGCAGTGCAACGAGTAGGCGACAAATGATGATAACAGCGTCGTAGTACAAAGGAAAAACAAAATTAAATAATTCATCTTCGTTACGTGCAAAAATTTGGTTTACTGAACTTCTAAAGGAATTCGTTACAGTGTAAACTAGAGAATTATATGGGAATCTGGATGTAATATAAAGACCAGGAAAAAGTTGCCATAGCAACCGAAGGCGTAAAAAGATCCTACAAAAAAAGATTACTACAGTACCTATTTAAAGAAACCCATATATATATATATGTATGTATGTATGTATGTATGTATTTTTATAGCAACAATAAAGCCTATTTGGAACAAAGCGTAGCTTTAAACTTTCTTCGACAGTAGGAAAAGTCAAAAAAAAAAGTAAGGCTCACTGCGTTCTATAAAAGCGAAAAAATGTTGGATGGATATATACACACATATAAATATATACATATATATATCTTCTGCTAGTGTATCAGTTATAACTAGCCGATTGTTTAAAATAGGGGAAATACACAAACCGCGTGAAGTATATAGCATTATCGAAATAATGATTATATATCGTCCTTCCGTTAATACGAACGAAGTTACTCCGAAGTATTTCTTTCTTACAGAATATCGAACCAAATTTTACAGTCACATTAAATTTTTTTATTCGTTCGTGATAAAAATTGTTTACCTCTCCATTTTATAATTATAGTATAACTTTATTATAGTCATCTGGCTATTATCCGAGTACGTTTTAGACGAACTGATTTTTTTGTTTTAAATTAGGCAAGTCCGAACAATCCCTAAAATGTAAACGAAAAAATTAAATTTAGGTAATTTCAGGAGACAATGTTTAAATATCCTCCATATAGTTTAACATTAAACATCATACGTTTTTACAGTGACGTATCCACAGGGTGCTACCTGGCTTAAGCCCCCCAAAGGGCTTAGAAAAGTATAAAATACATATCAAGAAGGCGCCTAACTTATAAGCTCCAAACAATTTCGCAGCAAAAATGTTAGTTGAAACAGAAGAGAATATTTGAAAGGGCTCGTGTGTTATCACTAATAAAACCTCATGTTGATGAACGTGCAAAACAACCTAGATTGCAAAAAGTACTGTTAGAAAATATTCCTTAAATTCTGTCTGCTAATGACATTAAAAATCCAGCTGACTGTGCAACAAAAATAAATAAAATGGCCGTTGGTTGGGCCGTTCGGCATTCGAATCTGACCCGGGTCGTGACCAATGCCGTTTTTATTGTTGTTATTAGTTCTTTTGTTGTTGTTCCTGATCGTTTAGAGTTTGTTTTGCTTGTCGAATTTTGTTACACATTCGGCTGTGTGTATTTTAATCATTTTTATTACGAATTTTTTAATTGTTTTTTTTGGGGGGGGGGATGTTTGAGTCCATTCAACATAAAACTCCTGGGTACGCCACTGCATTTTTATATACTAGTTTGTCAAATACAGCACTAATATAGAGAATTGTAATAAATTGGAAAACGATTAATTGGATCTTAAGAATCATTTTGTTGGAATATAATATAAAAGGCTATTATCGCTTTTATACAAGCAGTCTGTAAAATGGCAAGAAATCTATAAGGATTTATGAATATTATATATATATATATATATATATATATATATATATATATATATATTAGAACGATTAAATGTGAAATAAAATATAGACTGATTAAGTGTACGGCATGGAAGTTTGGACGATTAAAAAAATCGATGTAAGCAAGCTGGATGCCTTCGAGATGTGGCTTTACTGTAGGATGGTAAATCACGAAGATATCGAATACATCGTTATTATAGCAATTAAATAAAGAATTAGAGCAAGAAAATACTATAAAAGAACAGAAATTGGACTAACTTCGGTCATGTAGTGAGAAATAAAAAATACAATCCGTTTTCAAATGATAATCGTAGAAAACATCGCATAAAAATAGGAGAAGAAAAACCCGATTAAAAAACTTTAACCTTTTCTGTTACACGTTATCAAATTTCCACACAAAATTATAAATTTTATAAAGTATTCAATAAAATTTTTTTTGAATGCCTACGTAATATTCAACGTACTCATATAGATATTTTTAGAATTGAAACGTTTTATATCTCAATCCGAAAATATTAAATTTTGTTAGCATTATAATAAATTCATGTATCATTGGAGGACACCGTAACTTAATGGATTAAAAGATGGACGAGACTTAGTGCAGAAACAATAATTGCCATAGCACAAGAAAAAGAACCAAATATACATATATTGCATAATTTATATGTATGAATGAATGAATAACTTTTATTTTATATATATATATATATATAAATGCTATTTATTATTATCATTATCTTAATGCTAAAATGAATTTATTTAATTACAATAGGTATTGTTTCCAATTATATTTATGATGCACCATTTCTATTTCCCAAAAATGTTTGACATCGTCTTTCTAACCGTGTACGGTTTCGATTTTCTCCTCTTTCCATATGTCAAGAATCATTTTATTAGTTTCATATATATATATATATCATATTATTAGTTTCATATATATATATATATATATATATATATATATATATATATATATATATATAATATATATATGATCATTATCAACATCCTGATGACGTGTTCTTATCAAATGTTAGCTTACATGTTGGCAATTTTACATTTATCTATAACTATTCCGAACAACCGAGGTAATCGACATTTTCAATAATTATCTGCCATAAATCGCGAAATAGTCAGTCCTGTTGATGTATATTTACAATTGGTTTACTAATTTTTGAATATTTGTATTTTGATATGCTCACTTGTAGTCCGTAACCGTCGCGTACATCTAAGAAGCGTTGAAGTTAGTTTATATTCCTTGCGCAACTTTCATTTCCTATTATATTCGGTGCTTCTTTTAAATTTGTTCAGCACTTCTTAGAAGATTGTTTCCCGAAGATTAAATAGAAGACGGACCAATATGTCGCCGACAAATTTATCATACCGGACAATTAATAAAGACGGATATAATTTCTTTTACAAAATTCTTACATCGTTACTCCATTTTAGAAATAAACGATAAGTGTTCTGAAATAAATTCTTTCATCTACCACTTAATGTCCTTTTCTCCGACATCCGTAATAACATGTCGAATAAAATGAATATTTCGGCTGAAATTCAACAACCATGTAATTCCCGCGGCAGAAATGGTTACATATTTGGGGTTCATGTTTGACAACAAGCTGCTATGGAAACATCATATTCATGCTATAAAGAAAAAGGTCACACAAAAACTGAACTTACTGCGTAAATTAGCTCATTCATTGGCCTCATGAGTCTAAAATTTCGTCGTCTCTTCCAATCATCTTCATTCTGTATTCACCTTAAGGTCGTCTCTAATCTGCCGATCAGAAATTCCAAGATAAATACTCCTTTAACTGCCAATCAAAATTGCAACTTCTTTCACCGTGTCAATACACTTCTGCGCGACCTTGCCATTCATCTACCTCCAATTCACTGCAGTTATATCGCCGAAATACCGCCATGGACTTCACTCGAATTGGATGTAAACCTTTCATTGCTATCACCTGCACAGCGGTCAGACATGGCATCCATTCTTCATCGGTATAAGGATATGCTAATATACTATACTGATAGATCTAAATGATTGGACAACGTTGGCTGTGCTGGTTCTACAGCTAGCAATATCCTCATACGCTACTCACTGCTACGGTACTTTTCAATTCTTTCAGCTGAGTTATATGATATCGTGTACATCATTGAAAATCTTGCAATATATCCTCAGCAATCGGCAATATTTTCCGACTCAAGTGCAGCTTTAACTTCAATCGATAAATATTGGAACAATAATCTACACCCAATTTCTAAAGAAATTATTCAATTGTTGGAATCAATGGAACCTCTCATCGACCAATGTTTGTCTGGATACCAGGTCATTCACAATTTCCTGGAAATGAATTAGCTGACCGAGCAGCAAAGAAGGCGTTCTCTGTGTACCCTTACGTAAATTTATCCATCCCTCGTGAAGATGCGTACAATATCATCGCCATAAAACTAAAAAGCAAATGGAAATCTATGTGGACGTCCACGCCTAACTCGAACAAGTTAAGAAGCATTGAATCGGACACAAGCCGCTGGAAAACACCTTCTAATTTATCCAGAAAAAAAAAATTACTTTGAGACGGCTCCGATTCGGCCATACATTAATAACACACGGGCATTTATTAAGAAGTGAATCTCCTGTCAGATTTTCCTGTGTACACTGGGAAATTACTGTCAAACATCTTTTGCTAGATTGTACTACTTAAAAAACGTTCCCAACGAGTATTACCAGCAACAATTAAAGGCCTGCTAAACTCAAATGGCAACACGCACGTTCAAGTTCTCCGCTTCTTGTACAATACCGGTCTCTTTAACATGATCTGAGCTCTTCTCATCTGTGCCTCCAGCCTAGTAGCAGTACATGGCACATTAATGTGAAAATAATAATCATATTTTTTTTTTTTTTTTTAATATTTGACATTTTTCTGTTCAAAATATTAGTCATTCTTGCATCAAAATGATCATTTACTTTTTCTGTAAATATACGATTTTGTATCTGATTTGATTTTAATTCGTTTAATGCGTTTCTATATCTAAGATTTCGTGTGTGATTTAATTTAATTTTTTTTTAATTCGTCTTTTTTTTTATATCCCTCATAACAGCGTTGGAGTGAAATTTATCGTTCGCGTACCCATTAAAATCTTCATATCGCGATATGTTTAATTATTCGAATTATGTTTAAGTATTCCCAGAAAATCATGTTGTATATCGTCAAAACGAATTTAGATTACGTTTTTGTTATCAACTTGATAAAAATCCCGAAATGTTATAAGATGAATATTAATATATTTCAATATATATATTTTTTTTCTTCGTTAGTATAGATTTATTTAACATTTATAGATTTAGGGAATATCGATTGGAAAATATAATTTAAAATTTTAAAAGAAAAAAAATATATAGACTGGAAAAATAGAAGGTTAATCACAAACAATAATAATAGATGTTAAAATCGATACAAACTAGAAGCTAAAATTCGGAAATAAGTAATTTAACGTATGCATAGAAGAACCAATAAAACGGATGAAAAATAAATCAAAATGAGTGAAAGTAAATGGAATGCAAATCCATTGCACATATCTCGCGAAATGACACTATTCTATTAGCGGAATCAGAAAAGGATATAAATACTAATCAAAAGACGACAAAGGTTATGAAGAAACAAAATATAAATAATAGGTAATACCCAATTGGATCACAGAAACACGTTACATAGGAAATATGAAAACAGAGATTAATAGAAGTATAACAACTATTAAAAGATGAATGGGACGAATCAAATGTTCATTTAACAATAACAAAAAAAAAAATCAATATTAACAAATGAGAACATTAGTATGGATGTCTGAAAAAAATTTGGAAAAAAAAATACATTCGGAGTGTGCTCAATTTACGGTTGCGAAAATTGGCGCTTAACAGCGTAGGAAATAAATCAACCGAATTCAATATAGACGTGCATCTAGCGCAGAATAACGAAAATTTATTGGAAAGAAATGAAAACAAAAACGATGAAATTCTAAAGGAATGCATGAAAAAAGAAGTTTTTAATAATTCATATAGAAAGAAGGAAAATAAAACTGTTAGAACATGCAATAAGACATAATCATCATCATGCCATAATCTTCACAGAGCATATTACTAATCGGTCGACTGTCTTGCATCTATTCGTATTTGCTGTAAGACTTGTTTATCCAGCTCGATATAATAACTTTATAAAAAATATAACATTAGGCAAAGTTGCAATAAAAGGCCAACAGGGGAAAACCAAGAACTTTTATGATGAATAGGGTGTATACGATCCTTTAATAATTAAACATCGAGAACTTATGACACTGGCTGCCAATGGGTCACAATGGCTGCAGCGACTAATCATTGTCTTTAGTAAATAAATAAAAAAAAAAAAATATTCTTATTATAATTATTTTAAACATTATTAATTTATATACGTTTTCTACTAATACGAAGTATCCATATAATTTGCACGATATTTTTTCGTCCTTATTCTTAACTATTCACATCGTAATTCCTCTATGGATATACAAAAAAATCATGTACATGTACATATATTTCCTAAAGAATTATAAACATTTTCCAATAACTTAATTGATCGATTTTTTATTTCTAGTTCGCTTTATCTCTGGTAGAATAATACAGATAGAGGAAAATGTAATCGTTTGTGCTGAAGAACCTAAACTGAGGAAATAACACAATACCGATGATAAACAAGTTTCCATATTGTAATGTGCATATACACATACGCAATATATGTATATACCTATTTATCTCTGTTTCATCTATACATATCTTATCTCTTTTCCCGTCTATATCTATCTACCTTCTGATATCTAGGACGAATGCCATTAATTCGACCATTAATTTACTTCGTTATCTTATCGAATATCTCATTTATTTTCTAAATGCGTAAATAACTTTTTTTCCTACATGTACACGGTTTTTCAAATACAAATATAGAATATTAAATACGTAAAGCTTTTTTTCGCCAAAATAATAAATCGGTTTGATCATTTTCCTCTCGGTAACTTACGAGATCAATACGATTTTTCTGTCTTTCATTTATAGAAGAGAAAACTATACAGGATTGTTTTAGAATGATAATAATAATCATCCTATATTTTTTCATTCACCTTTAAAAATGTTTAAGGTCATATACCCAAGATGATATAATGACTAAGAACAGGACGAAGGCACTGTAACAAAAATGTAGCTCCATATCTTGTAGTCTAATAGTGAGACAATAAGCATCGACGAAAACTGGATTCACCCGAAATCGGACGGAAGAAGAAAGCACAGGTGAATTTCAAGGAGATCTAGAATTATTTGTAACTAAATCCAATTCGTGCGTAGACAGGCTAATATATGTACATATTGTATATACATATACATATACATATACATACATATATATATATATATATATATATCTCTGGTCACTTATTGCTCCTTCGAAGCATAGTTCTAAAAAATAATTCTTGTATTATTTTCGACTGTTACATGTAATACCGCCACCGTTCTTTGAAACAACATCTTCCAGATTATCATGATTATCATTTCGATTATCGTTGTTCCGAATTATCGATAATTATCGTAACGGTATAAAATTACCGAGTATAACTTAAAAACACCATCATTTTCTAAGAACAAAAAATTATTACCACACTATCACATACGCTTCTTCCCAGTAGATAAAAATCACCTTGACTGAAATAAATATTATATGAAAGGTAAATTCCGAAGGATAAAAATAAACAATTCCCAATAGTCCAGTGTATAAAACTGCGTTAATAAGAATAATTTGAACTTTAGCGTTTACAATTTTGGTTCTATTTTCTTTTTTACACAAAATCGTAAACTTAGATATTTAAAAAAATATTCTCCGCTCCTACAATCGTACATCGTAATATAGACAGTCACATCCCATCGATCTTTATCCGGAATAATTATACTTCTTTTTTAGTTTTTTATCCGATCTCCTAAAAAGTATTTCTCCAAATTTATAAATTATTTCTAAAAATATTAGTTCCCGGAATGCGAATTATAAACTATTTATAAAAATACGTCAACCGCAGAAAGTGAAAAAGTCGTAAATTATATATAAATCAATTTGGAAAAAACATAAAACAGATCACATTCCGAACACCGTGGGGAAAATATCAAAAATTACTTCGTATTAAATTACATAAAAGAAAAAACACGTTTATTTATATATATATATATATATAGGGTGAACCAGAGAAAATGGACGGTTTTGTGTTTTGAATAGCGCAGTCTGCAATAACGCAAACCGCATGCTCCAGGTTTAAATGTACACATGAGCGATTCGTTTTTGCGCAGTTTCAGTTATCATATGGCATCCTATAACGATAGGGAGCGCGCGTTTTGCGCGGAACGTTATTTTCGATCACGACAGTGCAAAGAGAGTTTCGGAAAGAATTAAAAGTTAGGCGATTTTTTTTGTGGGGCAACACGTCCACGAGATCTGAAAGACTTGAAAATTCGGATTTATGAAGAAATTTCAAATATTCAGCGGCCTATGCTCGAAAAAGTCTTCGAAAATTTTGTAAAGACAGAATGAATGTATTGTTGCAAACGGCCGTCATCTGAACGATATTGTGTTCCGAAAATCATTGTAAGCTAATCTCTCGTTTTCCTATTTTTAAATAAAATTTCATTGAAAAAACAACAAAACCGTCCGTCTTCTCTGAGCCACCCTGTATATACGAGTATATATTAGTAAGGAGATACAGAACTTGTCAAATGAAATACCAAATGATCGTACCGCAATTTTTACAATATTCCATGTTCTGACTCGGAAGGCTTTACACAGGACAAACTGAAAGGTTTGTTAATACATTTATTAAAGAGAACATTCGATTGTAAATATAAGCATATGGGTAAATCAGCTGTAGCTGAATGATTAAATGAAGTGGCTCATTCTATAACAAATGTAGTAAAAAAAAATGTAAGGAGGCTATTGAAATAGAGATGTATCATAATTCGACAGGGAAGATGATGATTTTCAGATTCGTGTAAATTTGTATTAGAAACTAATACAAATACAAATACAAATTAGGAGCTAGAAGAATCGTTATTCAAGAATTCACCAATCGAAATGCGAAAGATGTAAGAGCCTGATAGTAGGATCGCAGCCCTGGTAATATAAAGTTTCGATTAAGAAGTGTCTATAAAAGGAGTTAACATAAAGGCTGTTATTTAGTTTAATTCTGATGATGAGTGCTGTATATCCAGACGTTAAGATTACATAAAGAATGAGACGCGGTTTTTCGCTGAAAGTAAATTTGTATACAAAAAAAGAAACAAACAAAAAATATTTCTAAGTCCAGAACTATTGCGTTTCCGGTACAATGTTACATCCAGTTCATATACGATTAAAAAAGCTGCGTTCTTACTCAAACTTCGGAGGAAAAAATTGAAACCTTTGAAGTGTACGTTTATATGTGCTAAAGGAATCATTTATTGCGATCACATAACGTATAAAAATGTGCTAAATAGGATTTCGGAGGAAGCTGAAGTCATATAATTCGGGAAACAAGAAATTGAAACACTCCGAACCAGTAAAAATCATACATAAGTTCATAGTCCAGAATAGTATAGAAATATAATAACCCAATTATAATAGTTTAAAATGAGAAAATCATCCTATAAATGGCCAAAGCGACCTATGGTACAGGCAAAAAAGAATAAATAAAAATAAAAAAAAAATTGAAACACTACGAACATGTTCCCAGACACTCAGAAAAATATCATCTTTACAAACATATTGGCCAATTACAGAGAACCTAGTAAGAATAAACTTACCTCGGTAAGTGTACGAAATGACGACATCTGAACGTCAAGAAGAATAAAATTAATTTTTCATCAGAATTTATCATCGAATTTAATAAATTATTTTCATCTCTTTCTGCATATTAACAATAAATACATATTTATCCAAATCGTTACCGTTTACTTTTCGAATACAAAATTGATTACTATTCAAAGCATTAATATAGAATGCACATATGCTATTATGCGGAGTGAGTGTCTTCGTGATTATTAACAATTATATAATTACGAAAAACATTATGCCACGAGCTGGTATTGAATGCTCGACCGTCGGGTTTTCGGCATTGCACTTGAACGCGCAATGCACTCGGTATATATCTATTGAATAAAATGCTGTCCCCCCAAAATTTTATTCAATATATATACACCGAATGGATTATGCATCAAGTAATCCTAAAAATGGGAAAAGAGTCGCGAACATCGGCGGTAAATAAATAACGTACATTACGCCGATGATAGAGCTATAAAATAGTTCTTGACGAAAATGAACTGGCAACTTTATCAGACCGAATGGAACATCTCAATTAGGAATCTAATCTCGCATTCAACTGATCTAAATGCACAATAATAGTGGTTAATAGAGCGCACAAACTATCGAACAAACTCGACTCGGAAATCTGCATTGATACAAAATCTACAATCACACGATGGAAATTGCCATACAGAAATAAAACGTACAATACGCAGAGTGAAAAATGTCTCAGGCGAACTAACCAAAATATAAAAGCACCATCGAATACCGAGTGAAGAAGGGATCGATGGAAGCGCTGATACACTTAATATTCCTGAAATCTAAAGGCGGCATCCGAAGCTTTCGACACGACTTGATACACAGAACAAAATAAATCAACCTTAAAAACAACGATTATTTTAGAAAAAGTTCGAAGTTTTCTAGGTATGTTACGAGAAGGAGTGGATTAGAACAATCTCAATCCAGAAAGCAGTCGAAAGCGTCCGCCGCGATAAGATAACATATTAAACGTATCGAAAGACTGCCTCTGTCAGAAATAATGAATTAACGATACATCGTTCGATCTAACGCGATGATTGGTCACAACGTCCGTAAACAGGACAACACGACTGAAGAATATATAATACATATACTTCATATGATTATGAAAAAATACAAAAACCATTAAAAAATTAACATATTCATTTAATTATTTTTAAATATATTAAAAACGTATCCGTCTTCTTTAATAAACACTACGGAAAACCGCGAGAAAAAACATGTTTTTATTTGAACTTTGGTGATAACACATGTCAGTCAATTATGACTGACGAGTATGCTTGTCACAAAAGATTCAATGTCAGTAATGACTGACACTTTTAACTTTGTAACTCTATTTTGATTAAAAGTTAAGTTTTCGTTTTAAAACTAATATAACGAAGATGTTTTGTTTGCGATGTAAAAAAAATGCTAGTCGTATATTACTGACACTTTTAGATTTTTCGATTACTAATTAATGTAAAATAATTTCTGAGCGCATTGAATGGTTAATAAAATGGGGTACGATGAAAGTTTCAAATGAAAACTTTATACTTTCAAATATAAAAACATATGTGTGTTAACAATGTGTCAACGTTATAAATGACTACTAAAGCTTTTTTTTTTTTGAGGTTTTATTAGAAATAGAAAAATTTTAAGTTAAAGTGGTTATTATATTTATAAATACGGAGTTAAAAATTAGCATGTTATCACATTTATAAACAAAAAAAAATCACATGGACTGACGGTAATGGGCACGTCAGCCACGTGTGACTGACACAGGGCTCAAAGTGATAATATACGAGAATATTTGAATACCGGACAATCAATCGTAAATTTATTATTTCCATAACGATTTAACAGAACTCTCTTGTTCTACTTGAACTCTTATTAACGTACGGTGTTGAGCCGCTTCGCTCAATTTAATTACGACGAATAAATGCGGTGGTCGAGAAACCGAAAAAGTATTTTACTTCTGTTCGATTAAATTGAACGTTTAATTCCAGCAAAAGAAGTAGTCACACAAGCGATGCTCGTGTATAATAGAAGATATGGTACGAACGAGTCGAGATTACGCCAGTAAATAACGGGAATCTTTAAATATTCCGTACCAAAAGAAATGATCAACATATTACCGACGGAGGATTTTGTACTTTCTGTTCGATCAAATTGAAAGTTTAATTCCAGCAAAAGAAGTAGTCACACAAACGATGATCGTGTATAATAGAAGATATGGTAAGAACGAGTCGAGATTACACCAGTAAATAACGAGAATCTTTAAATATTCCATACCAAAAGAAATGATCAACATACTACCGACGGAGGATTTTGTACTTTAACGTACATCCAGAAACGCGGAAATATTACGCGAAATAAACGGGAGTAATGACCGAAATAAAAATTTCTCGACTAAGTAAAGCAGTCGACGAGAAGTGATAAAACGAAATAATGGGCGATCGGGGATTAATAAAATTGAACGACGGTCAGATGGGCACCCCGCGACCTATAAATTCCCTTGAAGCCGCTTTAGAGATAATCAAATTTAACAGCTTTAGAAAAGAAACGAAAATTAAACGTGTAATATTATTATTTGGACGGCTAAGCATGTAGAGGAAATAAAAAATAAACAGCAAAATCGAAAATAGGCCGATAAAAACGACGATATAAACTATTTTTGGAACACCCCTATATTGATTGAATAAATAATACGCGATTAACCCTTTCAGTCACGATGTCCCTTATACGGTACACGAACTTTTAATGCTAGAACAATTGTCTAATTTCATAATAGGGATATTTAGTCGACATAGAACGTTTCGATCTTAACAATATTTATAAACATCGCATTATACGTAGAGTTATTTAAAAATAGACGAAGAAAGTTTTTGAATTTCCGCTGTCCAAAAACTGAAACCTAACTGTAAAATAAAAATTAATGGAGACTTTCTTAAGTAGGATCCGATTTTATTATTATTATTATTTTTTTTTTTTTTTTAGTGGTATTCTTACATAGTGGTGTATAACTGTTGCGTAATTTATCCGAGTACGAATTTTTAGTCGATTTTATTAAATGTAAAGAAACAATTACCAAGAGAATGTGGCTTATGAGTCATTTGTGGGATGCTTTCTTAAGAATAATCCATCAACGTTACGATCAATATGCGAGACCATCAGACACACAATTTAGATTCAGACTACAGGAACTCGGGAAGCTATCGCAAGGAGTGAATATAATCTATTGCAAAATAAAGTAGAGAAATGAACAAGAATACTTTTATCTGTTTCATTAACTACGAGAAAGCCTTTAACAGTGTCCAGCGTGAAAAACTGATGGAAATCCTCGAAACAATTGAAATCGACAAAAACGACCTACAGATAATCAAGAATCTGACACGACCTTACTCATATAGATGATGCTGTTTTTCTAGCAAATAATCTGCATGAGCTCCAATACTTGCTTAATAAACTGAACTCAGTCGGTAAGTACATATAGCCTACATATTAAGGTGAAAACGACAAAATGGATGACAGTTAGCAAGCAGAAAATTGATCGAGCTTCGATTACAATTAACAATGAAATGGTGAATAGGGTAGGCAAGTTTAAATATCTTGGTTGTATCGTAACAGACCAGCTGGACGTGGATACCTAAATTAATTACAATTACCTACTCCGTTCGAGAAACTGACGTCGGACGACACAAAAATTTTTTACTTTAAATTCGTAAAAAGCATAGACGTAATATACATAATCCGCTTAGACGACTTAAAAGGAGAACTCTATTCTTACAGAATCTTTTAATGTGGTTTAGGACTATTTCTAATTAGGCTAAAGAAAATTTAAATGGCGTATTTCTCAGCCCGGTAGGCATTATTACGACTTACAATTCATATGAAAACTCTAAAAACTCATTAACCTTTCCAGCCGCTATACAAACTTTTTAACAGTAACGAAATTGTCCGTTTTCATAGACATTTATTTGCTCAATTCCAGCAAATTTTTATATAATACACTAAAAATTAACAACCATTTAAACAGCAATATTTTACATAAATCATTTTTATTTTAAAAAAGATATAATTCTATGTAAAAACTAATACTGAAAAAGTTAATCCTTATTTTTTCCAAAGGAATCCGGTTCTTTAAAAATTGTACGTTTATGATCCGAATCCATTAAATACAATTTTTCCATCATTACCATTTATAACATTATACGTTTTTGTTAAATTTATATCTGTTACTTTTCATAAATGAAGACGACATTTGTCCCGGTATATATTTACTCTGTGTTATTACAACTTTTCACATTTATCGTCAAATATACGCATTTTTACATTTCCTTCTATTCTATGTTTACTCGGTAATTTTACGATTTACTTCTTATACGAACGTTAGTTTTAAATTATAAAATTCGTCTATTAAAATACATTAAACAGTGTAGAAACAGCGAATAATTAAACAAATTGCTGTTTCGTTCAGACGTATTGTATAAAAACTTAAAAAGATGATAAAAAAATAATTTGCACAGTCATAAGTTATTAGCCGAGATCGTCCTGGAGCTAATAAGATAGAACAATTTATAAACTGGTAGACCGGTTATGACTATCGAGCTACCGTTAAATTCGATTACATTTTTATATTCGATGATTATCCAGACAATCGACATTGAAATGAAAAACCAGTTTTTAGGCAAAATCCTTCAAATAGAAAACGAATTCGTCAGAAATATAAAACTAGTTTCAAATGAAAATATAAAGTATAGAACATAATATAGTCATAAGCACCACCGAACATGAATTCAGTTATCAATAGGATTTAAATATATATATATATATATATATAATATTATTAGTACGAATTATAAACTTCAACCACTAGGCCGTGGTCTGCACACCTTAGTGGCCAAACACGGCAATATTATAAACAACTTGTCATCATTTAAGTATACTTTAATTAATATTAACGTATCACCTAATTGTTATAATTATTAAATGTGCTCGTTACATTTTTTTTAAAATTATTTATTACCTGTGTTCTTTGACAATTTTTAAAATTTAATTTAATTTTTTTTTTTTTTTTAAACCTTGTTATAACAGTTCTTCGGCTCAGCTTTATTCAATTCAGATGTAGTCTTCAACTTTCGTATTCTTGGGAATTGCCTTTGCTAATAGTGTGGATTGCGAGCTATCCACTATTATTACATCTGTTTGATTTTTTTCTTGAAATGTCGCGTTAATAATATCTCTCAATACGTGCCATCTTTACTCGAGCAAAATTACGGTCCGTAAGTATACGATTTACACTTATTTCACATTTTCATCATTTTTAGACTTCGCGCAATTCATTATCATCTGGTGCAACAGTCCGATGCTTGTCTTTTTCCACTCGTATCGGTTATTGGCCATTCTTTTCATTTCCGAGTAACTGGAGAATCCGGAATCCCTCTTCAGATTGTCTATCCAGCTTAATCTCTTATTCGTTTTCCTGGTATATATCCTTCAATTGCATCTCGCAGCAATCCTCCATGGTACTATTAATCTTAAATTTACACAAATATTCGTTACAGTCTCCATGACCGATAATGGTTTATTACTTTATATATATAATCGTTTAATGCTGCAAAAAGACCTTTGATCGAGCTATCCCGTCTATTTTGCCGCGTTTCCATTACGTCTACCATGTACATAATCTCAAAATGGTCAATTCAAAACAGCTGAAATTACTAAAACTTAAAGGAAACAACCAAAAGAAAGCCAAGCTTCGCTGGTGATACTTTATCGCGTGACCAATACGGACAACTTTAAAAATAATAAGAACTAATATCGCCTTTTCGCTAGTTTATTGGTTTTTGCTAACGCGAAAAATTTTACTAGTAGAAACTGGAATTTCGGTGGAGCAGATTGAAATTGTCGAATATTGGGCAAAGAAAATTATAAAGCTGACTAATCAGAAAATCAGCTAAGCAGCATATACGGGTTGTAAAATTTCGAAAACGTGACTAACGTAATATTTGAAAAGAACCGAAATTTATATTGATGACTTTTGGAACATATTTTTCCCAAAACGTTACAAATATTCGAATCTCAATTTTTACACTAAATAACGAGCCGTAACGAAATTAACGCGCTAATAAAAATTAACCAACGCCGTTACGTCCGTAATTTAAACTAAATCATTAAAACGGAAAATAATAATAATAATAATAATAATGATTATTATTACTAACCGAATTTACGACGTTTATATAATTTCGACGACCGATAATAACGGGTAACTGGGTGTGACGAAAACTGTACGTAAATAAAACAATTGTCTCCTGTCTAAAATGGCCATTCGCCAAATGCCGTATAATGGATGCGATTGCCTACTACACACGTACAAATTGTACATACGCACCGGTAAATAAAAGAACTCTTTTTATAACTAATTAAAATTAATTATTATTAAAAACTAATTATTCGCTCGTATTCGAAATATTTATTATAATCGGATAAACGCCGTATCGATGTCGATTATATAGACGTTCGAAAATACTGCTACGCGAGATCTTCCGGTAGGTCGAATCGAAACCGGGTGGTGAAAACGATTATTTAATTTTAAATACTTTTATTTTTAAAACATTTTTCAAAAAAATAAATCAATTATATATGTAATAATGACGACCGAACAAAGAGCACGCAAAGACGCGGCAATAAATTCGAAACGCGACGAACGAATAACGTCACGACGAGCAACGCACCAACTCTGCCGCCATGTTAAAATAACGTACGACTTCTAGCCGTGCAGACAAAGACCAACAGCCGGTTATTAACCGCGGCAATCCGCTTTATAATAACGCCGTTTCCTAACATAGTTTTTACCCCTTAGATTATAGCGCCATCTCGTGGCGGGTCTACTAACCGACCGCCGACCGGTATTTATTAATGACTGGATGATATAATAATTAAAAATAAATAAATCCGCTTACTAATTTCTTCTCGTTTATAACCGTTATATTTTTACATTATACGAACGGAACTGCCTTAATCGTACAGAGTAAACTTTCCTACTTAAATTTTTATTTTAAAAAAAAAAAAAAAAAAAAATAAATAATAAATCTAAGGAGTACGTAATATTTTCATCGAATACTATCTAACGATTGCAGTCAAACAAATCGACTTAAACAACCCCATCGCTATCACTAATAAATTAATAAATTAATTAATATTAAATATATAAAATACAGTTAACATAATTTATAGAGATATAGCGTGTTGTACCGGAACTCGATGATAACTTACGAGATTAATGAATCGTAGTAACAAACAAAACTAATTGTTACAACGCAGGAGAAAAAGGAAAAACCCCTGCAAATAAACGAAGCAAAGTATAATAGTAGAGATAACGTTCGAACTAACGATTAAATATGAAAATAATTAATGTAAACATAATAATTCGAAGAATATTAATAAACGAACAGCTCGTTAAAATAACGTTTAATATACGTATGTACGCTTATATTTTGTATACATATAGCCGGACTGAAACTGTAATTACCTATTAACGAGATAAACTCATTATCGCGTATAATCGTCGAAAAATTTACCGCGATATATTAAGAATGTATTAACACGAGATAATTTCGAAATATTATTACGCGTATAATCTATTCCAGTATAACGGGGAGCATTTACACCAGAGGCACCTGAATGAGCTGCAATTTATTATTATAACTAATATCGAACACCGAGCAGGACAAGCGTTAAGTAAATACCGGAGGCGTATTAGTGAGTTTTATAAATAATAAGTTTATCGCGTGTATTGAGGAACGATTTTCTATTAAACGCGGAATATATGGAATAAATGAATTTATTAGCCTTCGTATTAACATTACGCGGAAGTTACAAGAGTTGTTGATAATAATGAAAATAGTATGAAGTACATCACCAAGTGCCCGTCTCCGTATCGGAAGTAGGATTATTTAACCTATACATATTTTTTTGTATAGATTAAGTAACGTACAAGGCAATCGTAATATAGCGTTGCTGATTGTAATCGCTTTATTGTCAGGACACAATGCAGGCCCCCGTGTTTTTATACTATACTATATTATTACTAACGCGTATGTACTGTTGTATACGTGGTGATTTGCCATTGCCTTCCACGCGATAATATTCGGATTATTTATATTTTTGTTTTCTGATGATAACTTTTCTATCATCAGTCTTATTCGAATTCGGTACCTTCCGTATAGAAGTCCGTGTTCTAGCCACTAGGCTATTTCGAGGGCAGTACAACAAAAAATATTTTACACGGGTAATATTAAGTATATATATATATACTTTTTTAAATTAATTAAAACCCGATATTAAATTTACTGTTTTATACGTCGTTTACGACTAAATAATAGCTATCTCGATGTTAATGACGTCTCGCATCGTAATTATGGCCAAAATATGATTATATCGATATAGTTTGCAAAACACGTTCCATAATCAAATTACTGCTAACTATAGGCATTTTGAACTGCGCAATAAAGTTCGTAAAATCAGGACAGTAATTATTATCACTTTTAAAATATCGCATATATGCCGTTAAGCTCGATCAAAATGCTTCGGTGAATGCGCAGTTTGATTACTTATTAAACACATGGTAGAAAAATTTTGATCCTAGGGATGAAATCAATAAATTTCCTAAATACGTCGTTACAATTTAATTGAACACAAAATATTACGCGTATTGAAAGTAATTCACATATACGGGACATATCGTCGTATGTGTGTAGGTACAACGACAGTTATTATTACGTGAAAGTGTGAATTACATCGTACAAATTGATGTGAAAAAGTTCGTTTTGACTGATTTAACCACGCGACGAAATATAGAAAGGTTCAAGTCTATCTTTGTTCAACTTGTGTATATAATCATTCGCAATATTTCCATCAAATTATACTTGTGTTCGGTGGCTAATCGGAAACGTAATTGCGGCGTAAGTAACACTGCAAGTAGAGCAAGAATAGTTCTATATAAGGGGTAACACCATCAAAATCAACGGACAATGAGAAGTGATAATGATAACTATATTGAAAAGATCTGAAATCACTTTAGTTTACACATTAGTGGTGTACTTACCTTTCGCGATGTCCTTCCACTCGAAAAATAAGATTTTTATCGTAACTCCTTAAAAATGTTTATAATAGTAAAAAAAAAAAAGATTATCTCGTACCTCCGCGTAATTACTAGTGGAGAGCGTGTAAAGGTGCTTTGAAATCAATTTCAAACAGGTATTTTATTTAATAGAAATTAGTTACTAATCGGTAGGGATAATTTATTTAAATTTTTTCGAATAATTTATCAAAAGAAGTTTACACGTTCTAACTTTTTCGTAAAATTTATGTTTCACATTTTATGAAAATGATGATTACGTTTCAAAAATTTATTTTACTATACCGTTTCAAAATCTGTCTAGAACAACGACGAATAAATGGTGAATTTATTTTATTTTATATCGCCTATAAAAGGTTCTATAAAATTTTAAAAACTTACTTCGCTTCTGTCATTTATCGAGCATGTCCATAATCTTATCCTCGAGCGGGTGAAATATAAATATCGATATATCAATATGAATAATTTTATTTTCGTTTCGACATTTATTTACAGTAAACTTATTATTACTTATTTTTCTTGTCACGAAAATTCTTTCGAATACGTTACAAATTTATTTATATATATATATATCACGATACGCTTATATCAATCCACTGCTGGATGTAAGCGTTCCATGGGTCTCGTTTATCCATTTCACACCGGCTGATTTCTGTATATCGTCCTGTCACCTTGTATCCGGCTGACCGCGACTTCTGCGTCCTTCTCTTGGAAGCCATTCTGTTATTATTCGCTTCGTCCACCTGTCATCGTTTCTTCTTGCTACATGACCTTCCCAATTTCATTTTAACTGCGCTATACGTCCTACAATTTAGTTTGCTGTCTTATCCACGTGTTGTTTTTCTGGTCTGATATCTTCATGTCCAATATTAAAATCTTCCGTGGGCTCTGTGTCACTGCAAGTTTCTTCACGACATACTTCGTTAGGCTCCATGTTTCCGCTCCATATGTAAGCACTGGAAGGATGCACTGTTCGTATAATTTCTTTTTTTTAAGTTGTTAGGTATTTCTTTAACATTCCAAAAGCTACTCACGAGAGACGTGTTCGTCTTTTATAATTTGACCTAGTTTATATATATTCACTGACCTGTTCCAGTATCTCGTCATCCAGCTTTATTTGTAACTTTTGAGGTGTATTTGTCATGACCTTCGTTTTATTAATATTTATGGTTAATCCTGCTTTTTTACAACAGTTATGAAGGTCACTTATCATTTTCTGTAAGATAACAACATTATTACTAATTAATACAATGTCGTTAGCAAAATGCAAGTGACTAATTTTCTTCCCATCAATATTCATACCTTTAGACTCCCAAGGCAAGTTTTTGAACATACGTTCTAAGGCTGCTATAAATAACTTTGGAGATATTGTGTCTCCTTGTCTGACGATATATATATATATATATATATATATATATATATATATATATATATATATATATATAAAGTGCGAATTATATATAATGAGAGGGAGAGAGAGAGAATGAATGATGGGGCATGGATCAACTGATTGATGGGTTGTATAAAAGTAATTTAAACTACTGGATGTGATTCATAATTTTTTCTTCAGAAGCACGTAATATAACGATCGATTCGTATGCAATTTAGTAAATTATTAACAATTTGATGTATTTATGTACTTTGTTCAATCCTATGTTAGAAACGTTTATTACATTTTTAATTATTACGTTACTATTATACGTCTTTTTGCAATGAAATTCTGAATTTATGGAGAATCGTCTACTTCAGCAGTAAAAATTTACAAAAACAACTTAGGGTGTACTCAAAATAATAATTAAAACAATTTTCTTTCTCGTTTACAAATAAATAAATAAATATATATATTTATAAATGTGTGTGTGTTTGTGCGTATATATATTATAATTCCCAACTCGTTTATATAACCATTAGACATATATATATATGTATGACTGTGTGTGTGTATAATTCGCACAAACTCATTTAGTCATTAGGTGATGACAACTTTGGGAAATTCTCTAATTGTAGAAACATGGTAGTGGGTGAAAGAGGGGGTTAGGACAAAGAGTTCTTTAATTTCACTACTGTATATCATGGCGTCTCTACTAATTTCCCTATGAATTAATAATTTAGAACGTTTTACGGAGATGCAAATACAGTAACGTAGAGTAGATGAAATCGAAATGAAGATTGATTAATTCATGAATTTCTCTCTCTTCTTCCACGCACTACTGAAATCCGTTCCATTAACGACTTGAATTAAATTATTTGCTGTGAGTCTATAACATTGTGCTGAAAGAAATTTTTAGTTTTATCGGCGTGTAAGTATGCGGTGTTATTATCAACATTTTGTATTCTCTTTCTGTTTTGGTTATTAATTGAAATCTTTCTTTATTTATTAACGAATAATTTGGCGGAGCAAGTCGACGTTTCCAAAGTTATAAATTTTCATATTATATATATATATATATATATAGGCGTGTGTGTGTGTGTGTGTGTGTGTAGTTCATATAAATATACATAGTGCTTTGGTTTTAAATTAATGTTTACTAGATTGAAATTTATATTTGCTTACATACGTAAATGCACTTTGATGACAAATTTTCACTAGACAACATATCATACACAATAATAATAATAATAGTGAAAATTCTAAGGATAACACTAATAATAATTATTATTATTTTCATTCTTTTTTCTTACTAAGAGAAATAGAAGCATAAATTCTCTAAAACGTTTCCACGTTGACGATATTCTGAAACAGCGCAATATTGCGTACACGCGTGAAATATTTGGGTCAAAATTGCGGCAATGAAAGAAACTAGTTACAAACTGTGTTACCTAAGACAAGCTATATAAAATAAAGATAAAATGTAAATATTCCTGCCCTACTATTGGGGCGCAATTAATAATAAAATATATTAACAAAACAAAATAAAAATAAAGCTAATCACTGTAAAAGTTACTTTATTAATGTAAAGCTTTTCGACATTAACGTCATTTTCAAGCATATACAAAAATCTTGACGTTAATGTCAGGAAGCTTTGCATTAATAAAGTAACTTTTATGGTGACTAACTTTGTTTTTATTTTGTTTTATTAATTAATAAAATCACTACTCTCCAATACTACGTTGTTATGTGTGGTCGGTGCTGCTTTATTCAGCGGAAACCTGGACAATAAATGCAGAATGCGAGAGAAAAATTAACGCCTTTGAAATGTAGACATATAGACGCATGCTGAAAATTCCGTGGACAGACAAAGGAACTAACCGAGAAGTGCTGAATAGGTGTGAAATCAACAAGTTGCAACTAATGGATGAGATAAAAAACAGAAAAATTAAATATATGGCTCACAAATCCGGGAGGACTCTTCAACCTAGCAGCACAGGGTAAAATTCAAGGAAAGCAGCTTAGAGGAAGAAAAAGAATGGAATTAACCGCTACAAATACGGGAATTAACGATTTCGTCAAATTAATTGAATCAGCCAGATGCCGACGTATATAGCGTTCGCGATGTGCAACCTCCTGAACAGGAGATGCTACCTTTATGATGATGATGATGATATATATATAGTTAGTACAAAATGAAAAAGATTTATAAAAAAAGCTGAAAACAATGGACGAGCTCTTAACCAAACGGTGTAAAATGAAAATAAACAAAATTAAGACAAAAGTAATGAGCTGTTCTCGAGATCAGAATCAAATAATAAATATAGAACTGGATGAAATAAGAATAACTCAAGTAAAACAATTTACATACTTGGGGAGTATCATAACAGCAGATTGAAGGGCTTAAATTAGACATGAGGGCGAGAATTACCCAAGTAATGAATGCTTTCATAAATAAGAAAAGCCTACTGACATCCAGAAACATCTCGCTGGAAACTAGAAAGCATTTTATTAAGACATTTGTCTGGAGCGTTGCTCTATATGGAGCGGAAATATCGAAAGCTTGCATTGTTAATTCGTTAATAGACATGGCGCTGAATTCGTGCGATTTGGACGAGGTAAGAGGCATAAAACCGGCAATAAAAAAATGCAATCTCGGAAATGATACCATATTGACGGCCATTCTTTTGAAATCGGCGTTTAATTGTCCGGAATATCGAAAACTAGCCGTTATACCGGACACAGGCAACGAATGAGATGATTTAAATCGGAATATATCGGTTTAGATATTTTCAAAGTCCTCTTGCATATGTCAAGTAAGGCTTCGTTGTCTATATGATTCGTCCACACTTTCGATTAGTTCGTTCATCGACAAGGTTGTGTTATAAGATTCGACTACTACATCGGACATCTAAAATTTTTTATCGATATTTTTGTATTACATTTATTAAATATCTCTTAAAACGTAAATGAAAATATATTATAATTTAAATAATTTTTTGCTGTTTAATGTAGACATTTTCATTCGAATTATACACGTCTTTCGTAGAAATACATTTGAAGCGTGTTCATATCATTTAAATTTTGTTTTTATATAAATTGCAATATTGGTCGTGATTAATATGTTTGCTTTATTGGTTTATTCCAGAGATAAATGATTTTTAGAACCATTATTATAGATATTTGTCCATTACAATTTTAATTTTGCTCGCTGAAATTTTTAAAATAAGTTTAAAATTATCTCGTACTTTAAATAATTGGAATTTTGTTGTTTTTTTTTAATCTTAATCAAATAAGTTGCTTCATAATTCATGCGCTCATTATGTCTTGTTACTATTCATGTTTAAATTTCTGAAAATAACAGAAAACTAATATGTAAATTAAAAATAATTTTTATTATCATAATTTTGGATTATTCGTATGTTGTTTCTTTTTTTTTTTTTTTACAAATACCGGTATTGTTTTTTTTTTAATGGTACAGAGTTTAATGTTCAGCATCAAAATTATGAATTTTTAATAAAATATATCTTCTATATAATTTTTAAAACTATTTTCGCAGTCGATATTCATAATGAGATCAAATAATTTCGGAATAACCACGTACAAAATAGTTAATGTAGTAGCTTGTTAGGTCAGTTAGTTTAGTTTAGTTCTGATGATGAGCGCGGCATGTTGTTTGAAACGTAAACTCGGGTTTATTAATATTAATATATTGTTTTATTTTATTATTAATAAATCGGTTTTTTCTAATTTATACGCGGTTATTCCGAAATTATTTTATCTAATTATATATATCTTCTATATTTACCATAAATTTAATTACGAATAATATCGGTCATGTTGAATAATACGTAACTTAGTAATTTTGTTTATTATTTTAAAATATTTTTCAAATCACGTTAATAGATCAAATAATGACAATATTCCTTTTAAAAAAATGATCTGAAAATTATAAATTTGTACTTTCGGCGATGGTATTACGGAGTGGGTGTTCAATATTCTATCTGGAAATTCTTCTCTCATCTTATTAATCAACAAGATTCCAGATGTACTATTTGGAATCCTTGCAAACAATCTGCACTTTCAGCTTCTTTTCTGTAAAATAAGTAAAAATGACGCTACTACCGACAAATTTTAAATATTAATAATTTATCATTCGAATTAAAAATCTGTCCAAATTCGCGATTTCTAATAGATTCCAATACTCCCAGTCTCGCGGAGCGTATTTGCATCCTACGAAAATATAATAGTAACTATTAATTCGGATAATTTGAAATCGTTTAGCTTAGCGCCGCAATTAATTGGAAGTCAAGAAATAATTATATGAGGTCACTTTCAGAGTGACCAATAAACAGAACTGATTTTATATGGACGTTTATTACTACCGATTTTTTTAATAGAATTTCTAACATCGAGCGTAGAATTAAAATTATAAACGAAAAGCTGAACGTTACACCGGTAAAATAAGTGTACTCCGTAATAAATAAAACGTAATAAAATGAAAATAACATTTTTCTAATAAACTAGGATTGTGCTATAATAATGACCATCGAAAACAATTTTTTTTTTAGAAGAAAATAATGATTTGAAAATAAATTACGCCTTCTTTTAAATTTTACTTATAAGTACATTTATGAAATCGATCGGAGTTTCTTCATTATGGCGGTAATATTGATTAGAATTTGCAACTTTCTCCGTTAGAGCGGTAGTGTCGGTTAGGTTATTTTAGTGGTTTTTCTTTTTAAATTATTTTAGTAAAATAATAAGCAAAATAAGCAAAATCATGTGTGTTAAAAATTATTTTTGAATAAACTTTTTGTAGTAATAAATAATTAGGTTATTAGGTTGTTTTGTTTTTCAAATTATTATTATTTGAATTTAACGTTTTTTTTATTGCATGATGTGTAAGACCGTTAAAATTCGCTTTTGTTGTCCCCAGGGTTGTTCAACATATTTTACTATTGTAAATTTAATTTAAAAGCTTTTTCTCATTACTATATATATATGTGTGTGTGTGTTTTTCCTACCAATTATGTAAATTAATAAAACTTCCCAAAACTGAAAAATAAAAATAAATGATCGCGTGACTTATTCGAAAAAAAATTGTCATCGTAATTAGCGTAATTGCAAGTAAACAGAAATTGTAACCAATATAAGTTTAATACGATATATAACGTAAACATTTGTAACATTATGTATTAGGTTCACTTTAATTAATTTATATCGCGAAAGTTGCCGCTTTTTTTCAATTCAATTCAATAAAGTATATTTATGTTTTTATACATCAGCAAATAATAAGTAAATAAAAAAATGCGCATACCGAGCAGCGTTAACGGTATGGTATAGCGAAAGGAGGTATAAACTAAGATACAAGATGTAAATATTAAGAACGCTGTATTAAAAAAAAAAAAAAGGAATTACTATAATTATAATTATTATCGCCATCGTATATTATTATAATATTATTAAACATTAGTGTAAGGAATAGTTAATAAAATTTACAATATATATATACATACATACTCATATACACATATAGACGTATAAACACACATGTATTAAAAGGATTGATCAGGCGCTGGCAGGCTCAATGTTAATTTTCTTTTCATAATAATATGAAAATATTCTAACAAATGATCAGCATTCTTACATTCAGAATAAGTTTTCATTAATTTGATATTTATTCCTTATTTTATTAAAGGCATAACATTTGAAGATAGTACGATGTATATTATCAATTTTTTTGAGATCGCAGTACTGGCAATAAGGTAAAGAGGTCAACTTAAATCTATGTAAATACTTTCCAACATTTATCAAAAAGCTACGCATTAAAAAAAAGTAATTTCAAGGTTGTGTAATTTAGATCTATAGTTAATGTTTGGAATGAAAATGAATGTTTTCCTATCTCCAATTCCAGATGCAGTTGCCGAACGTCAATTAATTTATGTTTTAGATAGGTTTTTAATGAATTAACTGGTGGTGTCGGGCCAAGATCAGAAATTAATGTATTGTTATGAAAAAATTTGAAGAATCTAACTAGATTTAAGCATAATTCTGTATTCACTTAGAATGACTCTTCCAATAAGAAATAAATGCAGAGGTAAGATGTTTGCAATAATACATGCCGCTGAGGAGAGAGCAGTTTTGTACAATGATGGTACATTCGATAGATATTTCCTTTGATTTTTGACGACAGTCGTAAGAACCCTATGTGTAATATAAATATGTGCTCCATATCCGAATATTGGGATTAAACTACGGAGTTTATCATAAATTTTAATGCATTTACGATTTAAATATTCCAAATGTGGAAGAAATTTTAATTTATGATCTAAATTTACACCGAGGTATTTTATTTTGCTGGCAATTTTAATAGATTGACCAAAAACTGATGTAATTTCTTTAAAATTTACTACCAAATATGATAGCTTCACACTTATCACAGCAAAAGTAAGACCTAATTCAGCTATAGTGTCTTCTTTTACATACTGCAGATACCTTTTTAACATTTGTGTAATACTTGATGCTAAACAAAATGCATAGATCATCTGCATATTAAAGTACAGCCAATGTTAAGTATATTACAAAAAATTCAATATCTTTGTGTACTTTGGAATATAGAATATTCCAGAGTGTTGGTCCAAGGACAGAGCCTCGAGACACACAACAGGACACCATTTTAGAAGATGAAGCTGAGTTAATTTTAAGGCATGCCAAGCGATATTGAAAATTTATTATGTCTTCATTATCTTGTAGAATACGGACAATAGATAACCATTTACAATTATCAAAAGCACCTCTCATATCAAAAGAAATAACAAAAGGTGTGCATCCAGCAGTTAAATAGTCTCTAATAGAGGAAACAAGCTTATATACTGCACACCTTCTGCAGAGTGAGAATATCTAAATTCGAATTGATTTCGATGTAAAATTTGTTTTTCCGCAATTTCTGTAATTAGAAATAGGTTTATAACTTTTTCATACACTTTCCCACGTGAGTTAAGTAAAGATATCGTGCGGAAGGCTGTGATATCTGTTGGTGTTCTGCCAGGTTTTTGTATTAAAACTAGATCAGCAATCTTACAAACGGTGGGGAAAAATTCCAACTCGAGACATTTATCAATAATGGTAAAAAATAAATTTGGAAAATGAATGTTAATTTGTTTAAGTATTTTGTTTGTGATCCGGTCGCTCCCAGTAGCTTTCTTGTTACAAAGTGATTTAAAACTTGATTTAGAGTATCTGGGCACACATGAAGCCTGTCAGGAGCAGTGAAATAAATTGAGTCTATTTTACAGTCTATAATGAGAAAAAAAATGATCCAAGAAGACAATACACTTTTCCAAATTGCCTGTGATTTTATTATGTTGCAGCGTAATTTCAGGAATGGTAAACTGTCATTCCAAGATAAAAATTTATAAGGTTTCCCCCCAAGCAATGGATTCTGAGATGAAATGTTTTATTTCTACTTTTTCTAATTTTATTTATTTAAAGTTTAAGTTTTTGAAGATCCTGTGTCCACCAGTCATTTATATTCGGTGTAACTGGTTGCGATGTTTTACTAATATTATTAGTAAGATAGGAGTTCGGGGAAATAATAATAATATCAAAACTGTGAGCAGTTTCACATGAATTAACATTCACTAGCATCTTATTTATAACGTCATGTATTTTGAGACATGAGATAATCAATAACGTTTTTTCCATTGCAATTTTCAAAATTGGGAACACTTCCATTAATTATAGATAAATCATTGCTATAAATAAGATCATACAAAAGCTCGGAATTGGTGATCAATTTAATTTTAGTTTCATGGGAAGGTAGGCAGATGTTGAAGTCCTCAACGACAATAGCATTTAGTTGAGGATTATTTTTAAGAAGGATGTCAATGGTTTGTATAGGCTCTCTCTCTCTTGATTGGGTGAAAGATAACATCCTATAAGAAGATAATTTTCTAATTGAATGACTATAATGTTATTAGAGTTAGAGACTATATTATGAGGTAATCTTTTACCTATAACTGCAATTCCATTATTTAAATAATAGAAATAAATATTTGTGTTTATCGCAATTTTGTTATGCACTGTGTAAGGCTCGCAAATAATAGTAAGATCACAATTAACATTATTCGTATGCCTAAGCAATTGTCTTCATTAAGATAGAGTATTTTTAGTACCATAGTCTGTTATTGATGATATATAATTTAAAAAATTTTGATATACTGGACAGCTGTGATCAATCCTCTTCACACTATCATTTATTATTGAAAAGTCTGATAACTTTTTTGTCACCGGAATTTTTCTAAGCTGTTCATACACACAGTCGCTACATGATCCTTCCTAATTCACTTTACCGGTATAATTAATAAAAGTTAAATCTGTTTTGCAAAATTTTTCTAGATGACCAAAGTGATTGTTCTACATCTCTTAACAGACACTGCGTTTTCAAAAAGGAAACTTTCCCACTTAATTCTTAAGCGTTTATTATCTGGAAGTAACGGATATTGATTAGGATATAAACGAACATATATTCTAATACTTTTATTTATTTTTTTTTTTTACGCTCACAGGTTCCTGATTAATTTTAACAAAAAATATTCTTTGACATCATCCTCGCTTATATTATTAGTTCATAACTATAGTTGGATCAAATAATTTAGGTTTAGTAGCATTAACATCCTTAATACTATTTTGTATTTCCTCGAGGATTCGTGATTGGCCATTTTTATTTTCAGTTTTTATTATTGCAGTATTTTTATTTATTTTCTTATAAAATGTTAGATATATGTTAAATTTACTTGGGCATATTTTTAATTCTTTTTCAAATTTATTAACGCCTTCTGATTTAATTATTACCTTGTTCTCGGGTTTTTGTATTATTTTATTTAAGAGTTTATCCTTAAAAGTTACTTTAATCACGTTTATTGGTAGAAGCATGAACTACATGTTTAACAAAATTTTCAATTTCAAGGTTTTTTTTTTATTAATGATTCAGTCTTTTTCTGCACACAATACATGTTAATTCAGGGAGAAGTAGATCGATATTTTCAGTACATTCGACTACTATTTGCTCCTTAGTTACATGTTTAGAATTCTTAAAACATATTTGTTGTTTAATTTTAGCGCTAAGTTTACTTATTTCTAAAATAACATATTTTTCGTTTTCTTTGCCATTTTATCGATTAATCGCTTATCTGAAACGCAGCTGGATAGCATCGTTGTTATCTTCGCATACGCAGTGGTTAAGCGACCTGCATAACTGAACTAACGTTGCTTGTTGATAATGCCAACAAAAATGAAACTAATATACTTCGACCGTTAGCTGATAAAAGAAAGTTTATCTCACTCCGAAATTATATACGCTTCGTTTAGATCGTAAGTATTTATTACGTTAAGATTACAGTAAACAATTATATTGAATTCCCAATTGACTACACTGATTATTCGTAATTAAAACGCTATCTTTACTACGAAAGTCAAAAAAGTTTTACACAAATTCTAATACAATTAAATCTGAAAATTCGATGATAAAAAACTATACTTGCCGAAAGCTTTTTAGGTAAAGTAAGCACCAAATATTTTATAAGAACAATTATTCCACTTAAATAGGTTTTACACGCGCTATATTTTAGAATATAAACAGGAGCAAAAACGACACACATAACACGAATATATACAGCTACATTGGAAAAAAGCGTTATAATAGTTATCTAGTGGCGGACTAACATATTGGTCAAGTGACATGCGGAAAATACCCGATTTATTTAAGATTATTAAAATGAAAAACGACGCATTAGAGTCTACGTTTCTATATATCTAATGAAGCTATTGATTAACTTCGTATGGAAGTGAGCAAAAAACCGTGAAAAGAATATTCAAATATAACGGCCACCTATAAAAAAAAAAAACATCATTAGTAAGAAGTGATGAGGAAAAGGCTGAAGCATTTGCTGAATACCTATCACAGATTTTTTCGTCCTAATGAAACCAGTACTTTCTCCATACCAAGTGTTACTCCCGATAAAATCAGTATCTTCTATGGAAGTAAACATATATATATATATATATATATATATATATATATATATATATATATATATATATCCGATTCAGTGGAAATTCGCCATTACTCATGTAGAAACCAGTGAAGCCCATTGAAAATATATCGTCATACAGGCCGGTAAGTTTTCTCTGGTTTTCTCGAAGCTCTTTAAAAAATTATTATTAAAAATAATAATGAAAAATCTACTGGCCGAAATTAAAACCGTACCGGATTATTAATTTGGATTTAGGGAGCAATGTAGCACCGCGGAACAAATACATAGAACAGTTGATGTAATAAATCAAAGTTTTGAAGAAAAAAAGTTTTGCTCGCCGATACTTTTAGATATCGAAAAAACGTTCGATAAAGTGTAGCACAATGGGTTACTATTCAAAATTAAGCAGCGATTACCCTACCAATACTAGCTATTTACAAAGTCTTAACTCGAAGAAAGATTTTTTCAGGTAAATTTTAACGGTTCATACTCCAGCATTTGTTCTATTAACTAAATATCTTGTGCTACACCATATATAGACCTACGACTTACCACTCAATAGACACACAACAGTGGCGATGTTCGTAAACATCATGACGTATCAACAACATTGAAAAACCTGCAGGATCACTTAGACGACCTAGAAAAAATGGTGTAAATCTTGGAGGATTGAAATTAACGAATCGAAGTGTACACAAGTTACATTTACTCTGAAGAAAGTGGACAATTATCCAGTGGAGTAAAGTTAAATAAAAAACGATTCCTACCGCGAGTAGCGTTGAATACCTCGGCTTACACCTCGATGAGACTAACTTGGAGCAAGCGTATAGAAGATAATCGAAAACAGATTAATATTAAATTTCGTGTACTGGTTGCTTGGGAAAAATTCAATATTATCCATGGAAAGCAATGTACTACTTTATAAAACAATGTGGAAACCTATCCTATGGAATTCCACTCTGGCGAATCGCAAGAAAATTTTATATAGCGATCATCCCCCCAAAAAGCCCAATCAAAACGATCGATATGCATCATGTTACGTGCGCAATGACGAAATACAAAAACGACAAAAAGATTTGCAAATACCAATGGTTAAAGAAGAGATAGAAGCAGTTCATGTATGATGTATAGAACGACTACAAAATCACCGTAATCAGTTGATGCACAGGCTTATCAAAGACGGTACCCGATTAAAAAGTCTAATATAATGAATTAACTAAATATTGTATCAACAACAAGGAATGGCGACCACTTGGAAGCATCTCGATTTATAGATAAATTGATTCCTTTAACACTGCCGCTTATCAAATTAGACAAATTGCGTGCAAAAAATTGTATAAAAAAATAAAAGTTTAACCTTGCTTTTCGTATCCAGTCTATTAATGTGCTCTTTCAAACATCCTATCCGGAATATCTTGATTGTCCAATTTTTTTTTTTTGTTATCCTTCCCCGGCGGTACATTCCAAATGCTCGTAGTTTACCTTTTATATTACAATTTTTGGCACAATATGTCGCTATTAAAAAATATATTCAAATTCGTATTTCACTGTAAAATATAATATCTAGACGCCTCTGTTCATCGTGTGAAGCTTATTTCATCATCCATTATCATCAGCGCGTCTTAACTCGCTCCATACTTCTAATTAAAGTCATTTCATCCATATTGTTTCTATACAGGGGCAAATGTAAATTATTGTACAACACACGATTAGCGAGCCGATATTAAAAAATAATGGAAATGACGATAAAAATGTAAATAAAAATAATTTTAAAAAAAAACTACCAAAAAAAACTTCAATTTATTTTGAAACATCTAGTATTTTGAAAATGATGATTGATCATCAGAAATAACCACCACCCGATGTTTGGTTGAAAAATGCATCGATCAAAGAACCATATAAATCAGAATTCATGACTTCGAAGATCGAGTGACAATGTGAAATATAATGAACTTTTTGTCTTGATCAAATATGCGATTCGTCGATATATTTTCTTTTTGAATTAAGTTTTTCTTTTATTTTTCTTCGAATTACTTACATTTAATATTCTTACGAATTTTAAAATTACCTTCGGAAAATTTTGCCCGGCATTTCTCGATAATAATCTGTAACCGATTTGAGTGTAAGATAGTTTTTACCGAATATTCGTAATTATTACGTTATTTCATCTTACGAATTCGACATTTTTCTAAATTTTTATTATTGTTATTTTAATTTCTTTCTTTATATATGATTTTTGTTAATAATAATGACAATTATAACGTATTTCAGGGATAAAACTAATTAAAAGCATTTAAAAAAAAACAAAACTACATATATATGTTCTCAATAAGTTTAAATTACAACCGATTCCTAGGAAGCGTCAAATAATTTTCTACTGCCTAAATATAAATTAACGGGTTAGAGTGTTGCGACGTATCGAGATTCCGCGAAAAATACGTTACAGCTTCAAATTAAGTCGAACAAACGATTATGTTGCAATCATCGAATTTCTAGCCTGTTACCGGAACAGTTGAATGAATTGTATGTACCGCTAAAGAGCGTATTACATTCCTTCAATTATATAATACTACTTATAATATATATATATACATACAATATTCATAGCACGAAGGTGAGACCATAAGTCTGTTAATATAGGTCACGCTGTAAGTACTCGCCGGTATAATAATTTTTTCACTCTTCAACAACTGCCTTAAGCAAAAATATACGGTCTGTTCGAAAACACTGCACACATTTCAGTGGTGATCATACCTGCAAATTATGGATATTTTCCTTTCCGGATATCGATACAGGGTATAACGATCAATTTCCAAACTTTCAAAAATACATAAACAACAAAAAAAATACGTATAATCGCTACATTTTTAATATAAAAATACCATAAACCTCTTATCATCTTATTTTATAATCGAATCTGTTTTATTTTTTCACTTTACTATTTTTTGTAATATAGTAAATTAAGTATTTTCAAACATATTATTTTATTATTTGTTTTTTCTTTTGAATTTTTTAAAAATTGTGTATATTTTTATATCTTATTTTGTTTATGCCAACTTGATATGGCTTAGTGGCCGAAAAGCCTTACCGTATTTTTATATAAAATTTAGTGATTTTAACTACCTATTTTTTCGTTTAATTATGTTTTAAAAATCACTACATTCTACACATTTATTATGTTTCAATAAAGTTAATTTTAATAAACGATTATTAACCATTTTGCCAAAAAAAAACTGTACTTATATCTTGCCACCTTTAATACTCATTTTTATTCTATATTTCTATCCTTTAGTTATACGTAGCACATTTAATATTTATAACTCTTGCTAATGTAAAACTATATATATATATATATATCGTGCTGAAAATGTTATATTAAATACTGTTAAGCTTTAACTGTATTAAGCTGTCAAATTATCACCAATTCGCTGGTGACGTATATGCTTCACTCAAATTGGCGAACATCAATTTAGGGTGAGAAATTTAATACACGTCTCCTGAAAGTAGACTTAGGAAAGATGACTAGATCATCTATACTCGATATTAATATTTATTATTATTGAAGTGAACATATGTCGAGAACGCAGATGAACATCATTGACGAAAAATGTTAAAGACTGGTTCGAGATAACTAAACAATAAGTATCGTTTTTATTTTTGTATGGCAATGTAAATATATCTATACGTATATTGTGTGCATGTATGTTTAACATTGCTCATGTTGTAATATTCTTATATACGTAAAAAATGAATATATATATATATACAGAGTGCGAAGGAAATTGGAAAACCAGTGTATATTTCGATGATTTATGTAAACAAGTAATTTAAATACACAGTTCGATATCACCGTGAACAACTTAAAATCCGTAACTGTAATTTTACTAGTTAAATGCTGGTAGGCATAAAGGTAACATTTAACATTCTATTGGCACGATGTAGGTTCGAATTCAATAAAGGAAATAATATTTTATAGTAAAAAGGTACGTACTTCTTTATTTATTCGATAAACGAGTATGAGCTTCCTGGAAAATATAGTATCCGCGTAAAGAGATGACAAACTACTTCTCCACATTGGTTTCCGCGGTTTGGTTGAATTACCCTTACGGTTAACGAGAATAGCTTCGGCCACGTTCCCTTATCAACTTCAAAATTTATTAGACTTTAAGTTTTCTAACACGCAATATTCTTTTTTATATATAATATATATACGCAGCAGTGGAAAAGTGGGAATGCCTTGTGATTCGGAACTCTTGTTCCTATTCTACGCACGCACATACGCGCATATATATATATATATATATATAAGAAAAATTATATAAATATAAAAAAATACAAACGTATTTGGGAAGTATAATAACAAATGATGGAAGGAGTATACAGGATATAAAAGAAATAATAAAATGACGAAATTGATATTTATGAAAAGAAATGATTATTAACATCGACACACATGAATGCACAAATTAAAAAAGAATTAGGCAAAACATTCGTATGGAACGTTTTACACGATGGTTCGGAAGTTTGGATAATAGGTAAAAAGAAGAAAAGCCAGTTGGAAGCGTTCGAAACCTGGTGTTAAAGGAGAATGGAAAAAATATTATGAACAGAGAAAATTAGTAACAAAGGAGTAGTTAGGTTAATCCATGAAAATATAATCTTATTAGGAAAATTCAAATATACAGGGGCAAATGTAAATTATTGTACAACACACGATTAGCGAGCCGATATTAAAAAATAATGGAAATGACGATAAAAATGTAAATAAAAATAATTAAAAAAAAAAAACTACCAAAGAAAACTTCAATTTATTTTGAAACATCTAGTATTTTGAAAATAATGATGATTGATCATCAGAAATAACCACCATCCGATGTTTGGTTGAAAAATGCATCGATCAAAGAACCATATATATATATATATATATCAGAATTCATGACTTCGAAGATCGAGTGACAATGTGAAATATAATGAACTTTTTGTCTTGATCAAGTATGCGATTCGTCGATATATTTTCTTTTTGAATTAAATTTTTCTTTTATTTTTCTTCGAATTACTTACATTTAATATTCTTACGAATTTTAAAATTACTTTCGGAAAATTTTGCCCGGCATTTCTCGATAATAATCTGTAACCGATTTGAGTGTAATGAAATACGTTATAATTGTCATTATTATTAACAAAAATCATATATAAAGAAAGAAGTTAAAATAACAATAATAAAAATTTAGAAAAATGTCGAATTCGTAAGATGAAATAAGGTAATAATTACGAATTTCGTAATTATTACCTTATTTCATCTTATGAATTCGACATTTTTCTAAATTTTTATTATTGTTATTTTAACTTCTTTCTTTATATATGATTTTTGTTAATAATAATGACAATTATAACGTATTTCAGGGATAAAACTAATTAAAAGCATTTAAAAAAACCAACTACATATATATGTTCTCAATAAGTCCGAAAATTCGTAATTATTACCTTATTTCATCTTACGAATTCGAAATTTTTCTAAATTTTTATTATTGTTATTTTAACTTCTTTCTTTATATATGATTTTTGTTAATAATAATGACAATTATAACGTATTTCAGGGATAAAACTAATTAAAAGCATTAAAAAAAACCAACTACATATATATGTTCTCAATAAGTTTAAATTACAACCGATTCCTAGGAAGCGTCAAATAATTTTCTACTGCCTAAATATAAATTAACGGGTTAGAGTGTTGCGACGTATCGAGTTTCCGCGAAAAATACGTTACAGCTTCAAATTAAGTCGAACAAACGATTATGTTGCAATCATCGAATTTCTAGCCTGTTACCGGAACAGTTGAATGAATTGTATGTACCGCTAAAGAGCGTATTACATTCCTTCAATTATATAATACTACTTATAATATATATACATACAATATTCATAGCACGAAGGTGAGACCATAAGTCTGTTAATATAGGTCACGCTGTAAGTACTCGCCGGTATAATAATTTTTTCACTCTTCAACAACTGCCTTAAGCAAAAATATACGGTCTGTTCGAAAACACTGCACACATTTCAGTGGTGATCATACCTGCAAATTATGGATATTTTCCTTTCCGGATATCGATACGGGGTATAACGATCAATTTCTAAACTTTCAAAAATACATAAACAACAAAAAAAATACCTATAATCACTACATTTTTAACTGTTTTATTTTTTCACTTTACTATTTTTTGTAATATAGTAAATTAAGTATTTTCAAACATATTATTTTATTATTTGTTTTTTCTTTTGAATTTTTTAAAAATTGTGTATATTTTTATATCTTATTTTGTTTATGCCAACTTGATATGGCTTAGTGGCCGAAAAGCCTTACCGTATTTTTATATAAAATTTAGTGATTTTAACTACCTATTTTTTCGTTTAATTATTTTTTTAAAATCACTACATTCTACACATTTATTATGTTTCAATAAAGTTAATTTTAATAAACGATTATTAACCATTTTGCCAAAAAAAAACTGTACTTATATCTTGCCACCTTTAATACTCATTTTTATTCTATATTTCTATCCTTTAGTTATACGTAGCACATTTAATATTTATAACTCTTGCTAATGTAAAACTATATATATATATATATATCGTGCTGAAAATGTTATATTAAATACTGTTAAGCTTTAACTGTATTAAGCTGTCAAATTATCACCAATTCGCTGGTGACGTATATGCTTCACTCAAATTGGCGAACATCAATTTAGGGTGAGAAATTTAATACACGTCTCCTGAAAGTAGACTTAGGAAAGATGACTAGATCATCTATACTCGATATTAATATTTATTATTATTGAAGTGAACATATGTCGAGAACGCAGATGAACATCATTGACGAAAAATGTTAAAGACTGGTTCGAGATAACTAAACAATAAGTATCGTTTTTATTTTTGTATGGCAATGTAAATATATCTATACGTATATTGTGTGCATGTATGTTTAACATTGCTCATGTTGTAATATTCTTATATACGTAAAAAATGAATATATATATATATACAGAGTGCGAAGGAAATTGGAAAACCAGTGTATATTTCGATGATTTATGTAAACAAGTAATTTAAATACACAGTTCGATATCACCGTGAACAACTTAAAATCCGTAACTGTAATTTTACTAGTTAAATGCTGGTAGGCATAAAGGTAACATTTAACATTCTATTGGCACGATGTAGGTTCGAATTCAATAAAGGAAATAATATTTTATAGTAAAAAGGTACGTACTTCTTTATTTATTCGATAAACGAGTATGAGCTTCCTGGAAAATATAGTATCCGCGTAAAGAGATGACAAACTACTTCTCCACATTGGTTTCCGCGGTTTGGTTGAATTACCCTTACGGTTAACGAGAATAGCTTCGGCCACGTTCCCTTATCAACTTCAAAATTTATTAGACTTTAAGTTTTCTAACACGCAATATTCTTTTTTATATATAATATATATACGCAGCAGTGGAAAAGTGGGAATGCCTTGTGATTCGGAACTCTTGTTCCTATTCTACGCACGCACATACGCGCATATATATATATATATATATATAAGAAAAATTATATAAATATAAAAAAATACAAACGTATTTGGGAAGTATAATAACAAATGATGGAAGGAGTATACAGGATATAAAAGAAATAATAAAATGACGAAATTGATATTTATGAAAAGAAATGATTATTAACATCGACACACATGAATGCACAAATTAAAAAAGAATTAGGCAAAACATTCGTATGGAACGTTTTACACGATGGTTCGGAAGTTTGGATAATAGGTAAAAAGAAGAAAAGCCAGTTGGAAGCGTTCGAAACCTGGTGTTAAAGGAGAATGGAAAAAATATTATGAACAGAGAAAATTAGTAACAAAGGAGTAGTTAGGTTAATCCATGAAAATATAATCTTATTAGGAAAATTCAAATTTTCGGACACAGTGAATATTTAACACAAATAATTGAAGTCACCATAGAAGCGAAAAGATCAAGAGGAAAACCAAGAATGAAATGTATTGAACAAATACAACACAATGTACAAGCAACAGAATATAGTAATTTGAAAAAATGTTTTAAATTAACTGTCCATAAATCTTAACGAGATTGAGGAATTATGATGAAGATATTTTATTTTTTGGCCGTAATCTAAATAAACTTACATTTAATTACAATCTTGCTAATAATATTGTGAATGGGACTGTTCATGTTTGTGATTTTGGAGTATACTTTTGATAGTTCCTCGAGTTTCACGATACATATGAACCATATTACTCGGCATGCCTACTCAGTTCTTGTGTTCGTCGTAAGAAACTCTAAATTATTCAGTGATCCAAAGATAATGTTGTCAGTTTCGATAGTTTGGGATACATTTTACAATAAGTACACTGCAAATATGGAACGGATTCCGGCTAGGTTTTTGAAATAATTATTTTTCGTATAATGAGTTATAATCTAGACCACGTAGATTACGATTACTCGTGTGACGTTATGATTTACGTACCGTTGTATATTGACGAATATTTGATCTCGTAAATTAGTTACGTAGTACATCTATAGGATGAAAACTAGAAAACGAATCTCCATTTCTTCCAACCGTGGTCGTGTACTAATCTCCGGTTCAATTCACCGATGGTGTCTACTTTCCTTTTGTATAATTCATTACTTAAAACTCATCTGTGTTTATATATATTTTTTTCGAAATATATATTTATGTGATTCTTTGGTTTAGTGAAACTTCAGCCTTATGTATTTGTTATTAATGCGAGAAAGGTGTTGACAGTGGTTCGTGGGTAACTTGTTTGAGGTAATGATTTTATAATTTTTAATTACTGTTACATTTTTTCATACGAAAATGCGTTTAAAATTTTCTCTACCCTATGTTACTATATACATGTATTTTTCTGTTCATGTGTAGGATTATGTAAGTACTTTCCAATGTAGTGAGTGTATGTAT
Source organism: Coronaproctus castanopsis (assembly GCA_032883995.1). Taxonomy (NCBI): domain Eukaryota; kingdom Metazoa; phylum Arthropoda; class Insecta; order Hemiptera; family Monophlebidae; genus Coronaproctus; species Coronaproctus castanopsis. The sequence goes on along the minus strand of CM065052.1, from coordinate 104,478,714 downwards.
GTGTATGCGCGTGGATAATTGTACTTTTTTTTTTTGTATTTTGAGTGACTGTGTTACATGTATATATGCAGTTGTATAGACGTTTTTATATTACCTTAATAATTTCATATCATTTTTTTCCACAATTTTTTTGTAGTTTAATTAAGTTGTATACTTGTATTTAATCATTTAATACTCAGCGTTCGCATTTTAATTGACATCAGCTGTTATGCGAACCATATATAAATAAATGAAATGTATATTTGCGTGGTAACGTTAAAGAGGGTGCGGTTAGTAATATGAATAGGAAAACAAATAGGGATTTATATACCATTTCCATGGCGATACGATAAAATAAAAATAATTAATGTATTTTCGATTTTTTTACATATTCGAGTTTTTCAACGAGTAATATGTATCGTCTGCTATAGATATAATTTCATAACATTGCGTTATACAATGGATGACTATTCAACACGTGATAATAAAGGGCACGGGGATAAATCTCCACTCTTCCGAAAGGAGAACGACCGAAAAAAAAAGGGAGACGAAAAATCAGATACGGAATCTGTCGATAACGAATCGATTTTAAATATTCGGTTGCCCGGACGACCGGATTTATCCGATTCGAAAGTGGTGAAACGTATATGGATAAATCAAAAAAGAGGTGGTTTGCCTAAACGATGGAAATTGAACGCTGGTCGACGATTGAATTTAAATGAACCGATTATTCCGCTTCGTACGACTAAAGCTTCGTTTCTGCGTGAACAGCACGTCGAAGTGAAAAAAGCACGTAAATTTAATTCGGAAGCCCGGATGATCGGTTCGACACGTAAAGTACCAGATTATAAGCCGGTTTATTTCAAGCAAAATTTAACCAGTCAATTTCGGTACAAGTTCGTAAGAAATAATCCGGTAGTGTCGCAATATTACATCGATTATTTCGAACAATTCGAAAAACCTCCTTTCGTTTTAACCGCTGCTAATACAGGCAAAAGGAGAAGAAATTAGGATTAGTAATTGCGACAGTCGAATGAATTATTGGTTTTTCAAAATTTTATTGTAAGTTTTTAATATAAGCCGATAAATAATTATCATTTAATTCGTTATAGATATTACAGAATATACAGTAAAAAGTGTTGCGTATATTACATACATACATACATATATATATATGCATGCATGTAATGCTGCCGCTAAAAAGTACGATATAATAAGCAAATAAATTTATACAAATTTTTTAAAATAATGGTATAGAAATAACGAAATATTAATTTATAATTTAATTTAAATGTATTTTTCCTAATTAGACAAAGCTTATTTCGATCGGTTTCGACGATATTAATTACCGTTACAAACTATCAACTGCTTCTAAACGTCGCTCTTTCGAGACAGCTTACACTTTCGCTGTAATTACAAATCCTGTTGTGTTATTAGAAAATACAACCTATTCGTATATCTGTCTTAATAACGATGATGAAACAAATCTGGGTACTTCCAACTTAGAATAAGCAACGGGTTAAAAAATCGAAATTTTACAAATTTGCATTATATTTTTATTTTGTTCTTTAATTAAATCTAAATAATTATTTTTTTAAAGTCCTGATAGAAGTTAAGCTTACAAGCATGCACTTTGGCGACACGAATCTGTTAAAATTTGGCGAAATATCTCTTCACGAAATGTTGCCAGAAGAAAATAAAATAAACGCTTAATCTTAGATAACGCAGATTTCAGAATTATTTTCATAATAAGTGTTAGATTAATAGTTTTACTGAAAAAATTATTTTTAAATTAATCATTTCGAATATTTTTCCGTTCTAATAAAAATAAATAAAATAAAAGTACTGTAAATATAGTAGAATAATTGTTTATATTTAGAAGCACAGTCGACTAGTTTCACAGATTCTTCTGATGATGCTGTAACTAGGGAAAGTTGATACTTTTTTTGTAATGATGTAGCCAGCAAAACTGGTCCTCATGTTGCTTTACTGGATTATGTTTATAAATATAAATAATTATGCTGCTATGTAAGAGTGTTTTTGTTTTTGTTCAATATGTATCACCGAACAGACACTACAGACATAATTTTTGATATTTTGCTGTTAATTTAAAAACAGACTAAAGGGAAGGAATTTCATTATTTTGGAACCTTATCTAATTTTATCCATAACTGTTTTTTTTTAATTTTAAATTTAGAGTTTATAATTTTTCATATTATATTGAACAGCGCATTCTAATAATTAGTTTGAAAAAGTGGTTTAATCCTTATCCGAAAGAAAGCGTTAATGAATGTAAATTTTTTGCAAATAAAAACGTTTTATTATTTTGATTTTGATAATCATTTATTTTTTATTATACTTTTACGTTCTTATTGATTAATCATGCTCTATAAAATTAAATAAATGTTAGAGAATTTTGACGTACAAGGCAAAAGAGTACCTATGTTAATATTACATGTAATATGCTTTATTTTGATTCATCAACTTTTTAAATGTTTTTTAATTCTAGAAAATAATATTAAAAATTTTTAAAATACAAAGTAACCGATATATTGTTTTTTTTTACTGTTATTAATATCACGTATATAAAATTAAAAGTTATTTTTATAAAAATTAAATTAACTTTAAAAGTATTAATTTCTGTAAATTAAGATTTTCATAATGAAATAAATGTTATTAATAAAATTTACTATCAGATTTAATTTTTTTCATTTTTATGGTTGTAGAATGTAATAAATTGTAACAACAAAACATGTTTTTAAAAATTGCTACACTGAAAATGGTCTTCGGTTCATTTGAAAGACAAAGTACAAAATTATTCAATTCAATCCAGGTCGTATTTTGAAGTGTACAAAGTTTTATTTATTTATTATTTTTTATTTCCATTTTAAATAATAATTGTGATTTATCATATAGTAAAATGTCATTTTGGCGTGCAGCTGGTTTAAAGTAAATTACTAATATTACTATAATTTAATGTTTGCTACATTTCATACATGCTCAACCGTCTTTACTTTTTTACCTTAATATAAATTACAGTTAATCACACATCAATTGTTTACAGATCTTGATAAGTCTGAAATGACAATTTATAATATTGAAAATAAACGTCTTTCTAATAGTATAAGTTAATGTGGTTAATGTTTTTTTAGGTTTGATTTTTTTTTCAAAGTAAAAATTTTTACTTTAAATAACATTTTATACTTTATATTTCATGAAAATTAGTTTTTCTTATTAATAAAAGTATCATTAAGATTTTAGGTTTTTATTTACACCTACTTTATAGCATAACTTTATTATTTCTAGTTATGGTTTTATTTTTCATTGTAAAATTATATTTCTGTAAATTTGTTTAAATTTTTAATGTATTTGTATAGTTATGTCAATTATTCAAATATCGCTGCAAAAATGCTAAGACGTGCTTTGAAAAAAGAATTGCAAGTGGAAGCGCTTAAACGGGATGCATCTGCTGTTAGATTTACTGAATGGAAAGATGGGAAACCAATTATTAGTAAGTTCATTTTTTATTATTTAAATCAAGAATTTTAGTAAAGAGTTTGAGTTGGACATTCCACAAAGCGATGTTTTACTTATGTTGCCTCCTGTTCATTATTAATTAATATGTAAAAGAGAATTTTTGACTTTGTTAATTGCTGTCGGTAATATTTTAGTCTAGGTCAATAATGTCATACAATGTACAAAAATAATTCAATAAATCTTATCTGCAACTAATTATCAGTAATATCTCAGATAAATATTTGTATATGTGTTTTAATGCGAGGCTAACATAAAAGTAAGATGTCTAAAACATAAGAGTTACAGAATAACAACACATGTTAAGAAAGTTTAAACGATAGAAGTATCGGATGTATAAAATAAAAGTTAGTTATTAGGCTACGTTTTTGTTTTTATAATATGTTATTTAATTATTATATTCCAAGAGATCTCAAACTTTTTCATATAATAAATTTACATTTATAATACTACACATTAATTTCAACACACACACATATATATATATATATATATATATATATATATATATATATATATATATATATATATTACAATTACCCTGTATTTCCCATTTTAAATTAAAATTTACAAATATTATTTTCTTAATGCTAAACTAGTATTAATATGTATAACTTTCTTAATGCTAAACTAATACTAATATGTATAACTTTTCTTAATGCTAAACTAATATTGTTTGACTGTATTATGGAAATTAAGCCCGTGAACGAGCATTGGCCTCTTCCAATTTATTGAACGTTTACATATTTTTCTCTTGGCTGTTTCCAGTCCATCCGATTAAGTAATATCGTCCCTCCATCTCATTTTTGGTCTTCGCCTCAATTTGGTAACCATTCAGTACATTTCTTGGTCCATCTGCTTGTGTCCATTCGAATACATGTTCATATATATACATACATAAATGCGTGTTATTCGCTTTTTTAAAATCATTTAAAATTTTATCAACTACTTGTGCTACGCTTAGAGAACTATTAAATAATTATTTATTTTTTTTTAAAAATGTGAAGGATGTAGTCTCAGAGTGTTACAGTGCGTATTTTACTGTTTTTTAATCTTTATTTATTTTTGACTTATAGATGAAGAAGCAAATAAAAATTCCTAGTTTAAACATCAGGTTATTTTTATTATTAATCGTTTGCCTAATATTGTTTTACACATGGTTTTTAAAAATGTGTTTAACCTATAAAATTAGATCGCCAGATTTTCTACTTTGTAAATAATTTTATTTTATGATTAATATTTTTTTTATCTTAAAAAGATGTCACAATTTTTTTAAGTGTTTTAGTTTTTGTTTGTGAAGATTAACATTTTCGTTGTATATATGGCAGCTTTATAAGATGTGTTACACGTATGTATATTATTGAGGGTTGTCCAAAAGTCATTGTACAGTTGAAAAAAAAAAGTTGTTTACAGCTCTATGAGGACAACAAAAAAGTTTATTTTCACGTTACAGCAAAATATAACTACACGGACGAATCGGAACACTAGAGATATAAGTTTAAAATATCAGTTGCAAATGGTTTTGTACTGACTGTAGTCCGTGGCTAAAGTAATCGCAGACGCATGCACCGTGGGTGGGTAATACCTGCGCTAGATGCTAAAAATGAAAAACAGAATGCGAAAAATACTTGACAAATTGTAGATATTAAAGCCGTATATCGGTTCGATTGGCTGAATTTACCCTTCTAATGGCGTTCATTCTAAATGACCACAATTTTGAAGATGATCCACCCAAACTATGAAACAATCGTTATTTACCATAGAAATTTGATCAAAGATAAAATTTTCGCTTTTAATCCAGCCATGCTCGAACAGATGGAAACCTATGTTTACGACATATTTGCTGATAACTAATAAAATGCTATTTTTTCCCGTTGTACCGGTATAATACCACAATCAACAGTGATAAGAATTAGGACGAGGGAAGAGGGGAAAATGAGTGTTTGATTAACGACTCCAATAAGTCGACTAGCCTGAGAGTATTGAAAATAAGATTAAATTACGTGACTCAGATTTGTCATATTCAGGTAAAGGGCATCGCGGCAACATTTTCTTCTTTTCAATCGTGTCTGTAGGTTGTCCGGCAAATGTGACCATGTAAATTATGTTTATATTTGGATTTGCGCTATTTTTTAGTTACTCGAAAAATCTCTTATTTTGTTAATTAATCTTATATCGAGCAGATGTTTTTTTTTTCTTCGAATTATTCGAATTATAGTTTGTTGGCTTAGCACAAGAATATTCTATAAGGTTACTTAAATCTTTAACCGCAGATTCGATGTCGTTTTCATTTTTAATTTTATTTTAAGATTTATGTTATTTTCGATCATAGTAGAGAAAGTATCCTAACCTGTAGTTCTATTTATTTACAAGTCCTTGTGGAATGTCTGTTCGTTTACTATGTACATCAATGACCGGACATGGTCTTAAATCAATAACCGTTTTACATTTAATAGTAGATGTTTGTAGTCCTTGTGTTGTATAAAAGTATATTTCCTTGGTTTGGCCAATATATATGAGTCTTCGGCGAGAGAATAGCGAGTGAGTTGCCTCGAATAACTTTAAGTTTTCTTCCAGATTGGTTCGTTATTCTCTATTTATAATTGCACCGCATACAAATTTATTTCTCAGCGCTCTAAAAATGGAGTTGTACTCTCTCTCTCTGAAATTCCGCGTGTCGATAAATTGCAGCGATTGTAAGGTCGTTTACAAATGTTTCGATATTAACCGCTACCATCTGGTAGGCAAGAGTACTCCGTGTAAAATTTTTATATTGCGTAAAGGTGTTTTCAGCTGGTGCAAATTGGAAGAAGCGTGTTTTTCACAGTAGTATCCAGCGTCTCGATAATTGTATAAATTTTAAGGTGACACAATTTGAACATTTGTACTAATTTTGAAAGGTATTTATTGTTTTGCATCATAATTAATAACGATTATATTGCCTAAACCCATTTTTCAATGACTTTTGGACTATATTATATATTATATATATATATATATATATATATAAGCACGTTTGTTGAATATATTGGAGAGTAGTGATTTTATTAATTAATAATAAACCGAACAAAATATAACACAATCACTAAAAGTTTTTTAATCGCGAAGCTTTTCGACAGTTACGTCATTTTCAAGCGCGAACAAAAATTATTACATCGTTTTTTATATTATTTATAAAAAACGATGTAAAAAACGATGTAATAATTTTTGTTCGCGCTTGAAAATGACGTAACTGTCGAAAAGCTTCGCGATTAAAAAAACTTTTAGTGATTGTGTTATATTTTGTTCGGTTTATTATTAAATATATGAGCATGTTTAATTTTTGTTTTCTGTTCTTTTTTGTGCTAACACTGCGTGTGATACTTTATAATCCCAGCTCATACATAATCGTAACGTTATATTTATTGTATTGGTTATTTTAGAGTCTGCTGATGGATCACGTAAAGCTGAAGCGTTATAAATTACTGCAGACAGTTGATTAACAATGGTAATTAGTTTTGTCCACTTTTTTCTTTGTAACTTACTACGTTCTTCTTTAAAATATGTATGTAAATTCGTTATTACAATCTCTTTATGAAATATTTATCGGCAATTTATTTTGTGTAAATATTTCTTACGTATGTAATCGTGTATTTTCGTCGACAGTAAACAATTTTTGTAAACGTATCAAATTGAAGGGGTAGGCATAATGTAAGCAATGGAAAATTGTATAGAGCTGTAAAATAGTTTTTTCTTTTTGTATCGAAAGTTTTCGATAATTTCAACTTTGTAAACGTACATATGTTCGTCTAAAACGAATAATATACTTTATGAGTTATGAGAGCTATTTATAAGTATTGAATTGATGAACTACATACATGAATAAATACTTCTTTGTGTATTTTGGTTTATTTTAGTAAAGCCATTTTTTCAAAACTATAATAAAAATATATAATTTTAAAGATATAGTTTTGGCAGTTTCTATTAAGTTTCATACATTTATATTGTTTTATTCATTTTTTCTGACAAAAAGTAGTTTAGAAAAGTTTAGGGATTCGTCTATGTGCCTTGATTTCTGTCCAAAGTTTTGTATTCATTATATGAGATACGGTGTCGTTTGTGTTTAATATTTGGGATTAAAACATGCTTCGACAAAAACCTGTTTATGTTTATGTATATATGCGTGTGTGTAAACAAAAATTAAATAAGAAAAGTTAACAAATTCTGAGTTTAGTATTTAATTTTGTTCTATATTCGGAATATAGTTATCATCTGAAATTTTGATTAGCATTTTTTTAGTAAAGTTTAAATTTTAGAAGTTCCTAAAATATTATTTGTTTGATACCAAGCGTGAAAGGTGAACAAAAATACGTATGAAGTTAGATTTATTCTAAACAAATTGAATGCACATAAATTGAGATAATAAAAGTGTATTTGAAAAATCTAAGTGTGCAACAATCTCTTTTTTTATAAACGTTATGTTCAAGTTATATTGATAAAAAAAAAATAGCTTGCGTTAAGTAAATAAAAAAAGAATATTAGTGTAAAGGTTTTATTAATTGGAAAATTAGAAGGGGTAAGCCTAAGTGAACTTTGTTAATACGAATACATTAAAAAAAAAAAAAACCAAGTAGTATAGAATAATTCTATTTTATTCCTTACATTTTTTTGTAAACGTCTAACAGGGTAGATAATTGCATACTGGGTAAAAATTGGATGATAGCCAGAAGTATTTTGCAGTTGACATTTGAATGTAGTTCTCGGATGTGGAACAAATTCTTTATTTATCTAATGAATGATATATTTTTAATTATGTATAAAAAAACAAGTAGTATAGAATAATTCTATTTTATTCCTTAGATTTGTTTTGACGTCTAATAGGGTAAATAATCACATACTGGGTAAAAATTGGATGATAGCTAGAAGTATTTTGCAGTTGACATTTGAATGTAGCACAAATTCTTTATTTATCTAATAATATATTTTTAATTGTGTGAAACAAATACCTACTGTATTAATAGACGGAAAAGATACTGAGGCAGTGTAAATAAACAGAGGAGTACGACAAACTTGTATCCTGTCGCCTCTTTTATTTAATGTTTTTCAAATTAAGTATTTAAACAGACGTTGGGGATATAGAAAAAGGAATTCAAATTAATGGTAAATATATAAACAACTTAAGATATGCAGATGATACTGTGGCGGAATCGATACAAGATCTTCAGGAAATAGTAGATAGAGTAAACCGAGCAGGAGTAGACTATGGTCACACCATCAATAAAAGAAAAACAAAATTTATGATAATAAGTCGCCAGAAACACCTGTTAACAAAAATATTAATTAACGGAAAAGAAATCGAGCCGGTACAAGAATTTAAATACCTGGCCAACAAGGTAGACTCGAAGACAGAAATCGGACGCAGAATTATATATGCAAAAATAGCTTTTCAAAGACTAAGCACTTTATTAACTAATCGAGCAATCAATGTAAGAATCAAGCAAAGAATGCTGAAGTGTTATGTTCATGCCGTTCTATTATATGACGCAGAGGCTGTTACATACACAGCAAAGTCATTCAAATATCTGGCAGCATGTGAAATGTGGTTCCACCGTAAAATGTTACGTATCCCCTGTATATGGAAATGAAGTAATGATGAAGTACTGAAGAGAAGTTATACAGAAATATATCTAGTAGAAGAAATAAATAAACGAAAGTTATTTTTGTCATATAATTAGAGGAAGCGAGTATGAGTTGTTAAAGCTAATAATTCAAGCAAGAATAGAGGGTCGGAGAGGACCCGGAAGAAATAAAAGGACATGGTTACAAAATATAAAGCAATAGACGGGATGTGAAAGTATTGAAAAGCTGATGCGGGCTGCCGAAAATAGAAATATCAATGCTATGATGTCAACGCGCAGTAATGCGTAAGACACATGAAGAAGATATAAAACCAAGTTAAGTAGAATGATATGTTTTAAATATTTTCAAACGCCAGAATAATTACGTATTAAGTACGTTACGTAATACTGGTTTCATTTGAACGCGTTAATTATTTAATTAGTGTAAATATTTTTGCAACCAGCAATGTAATCGATATTTTGATAAAAATATAAACATCATTAAACTCAATGTTTTTTTTTGTATAAACAAAAACAAAATATAAGACGAAATTCAGTGATCCTCTATTTAAATTATTTTAACAGTAACCGAGTTATTAAAAAATATTTCTTAAATCGAAGATACGTTCATATAATCGCACTTTTCGGCAAACCTTCATCCGTTAAGAGATCAAATTCACTTGGTAATACTTTTGAACCCTCGCCAACATTTGTATGTATGATATATTTAAGCAAACCAACTTCATATACCGTATTTGTAATATCCTACGAAAAGAAAATCGAAATAAAGTTTTAATTGTATTCAAGATTAAATTATTAAATAATAATAATAACAAGTTTATGCACTTTTCAATCAAAATGTAAGTAATAAATCGTAAATTTTTATTTAATAACGTATAAATTAATATCGTAATAAAGTCAAGTATAAAAATTACTTTATTTTTTATGAATCTTTTCTTAAAAAAATAATTAGATGCCGTTTAATTTACGAGAAAATAAACTAAGAAAAAAAAACCGTTTTAAATAACATTTTTAAATATTTAAACGTTCGGATACTTAGATATTATGTTTGCTTTAAGATATTATATAAGTAATTTTTGAAATTAATTTACATTAATGTGTCGAATATTTTACGACTAATATATTCTTTAAAATTGAAACGTTCAAAATTAACATTATATAATGAATTATTTCAATTTTGTAATATCTAAAAGGGTATACATTTTACTCGGGTTTGGAAAACAGCAAAAATAAAAAACTTGTTAATCCTAAATTGGTAAAAAATAAATGTTAGTTAATTATATCACGTTTAGAACCATACAGATCGATTACAAAAATTTCGCTAGAAATTTTATATTACAAAAAGAAATAGAAAAAACCTATTCCGATTTAGTTGAATAATCAGTCACTGCGTCGAACCTTATGAAATACTTCATTTTAAAACAGAACCAATACATTATTGAAATTATATACTAACTTCGGCCGTATGCATATCTAATCGAATGCCTTTTACATATGTATCGACATTTAGACTGTCTGGTGGTGGAAATGTTCTTATTATTGAGGATAATACCGCGCTGACATCCTTTTCCAAAACAAACAAACACGCATTGGGGCCAGCGTCAAATGTGTAACCGATCTACGCATACATAATTACATGATAATACAAAAGTCCCAATACATATTTTTAAAAATAATAATAAGAAGAAAATAAATATAAATATCTAGCCGAATGTTGTTGTGACCACTTCATACAAATAGATTATAATTATAAAGCTGTATGCGCGCTTACGAGAGTTTTAAAATAAGATTATCTTTTTCTACGTATCCCGCAATTAGGCTAATTAAAGTATACGATAGTTTAAAAAATTTTTATTCCGATGTATGAAATTCACCAATGACAGTTTACGAGAAGAATAATATGTAAGAAAATAAAGACATCCGATATAAAACATCAAACTGGTATATTCGTTAATGCAAAGTGTTCTTAACTTTTAACGTGCACGAAGAAAACACCAGAATATTCTTAACTACCGATACACTTTGACTTATTCACTCTCTCCGATCAAGACAACCCTGGGAAAATTGCATAAAGTTAAATAAAAGTGTGATAAAAAAAAAATGAATGAATTATAGATATGTAAAGATCGGGTTAATTTGCGTTTGAAAAATTGGTCTACAAATAGAACAGCTACAAGGAACGGGCATTTTAATTCTTGTCTACTTTCTTCGATTTTCAATTATGGATTTACAATTTCTGCCATAGTTGGTTCAACATTCCAGTCGTATTTGTTATCGGTTGTTATTCCAAATATTTCATCTTTGTATTTTGTGCGTGTTGGTCTTGCCTACGTTCATTTACGTCGTACTAACTACTTCGTACAGTGTATTCGTTTCAAATACGTGACAGTTATTCTATAAGTTTGCACCAACTATGATGAATAACTTAATGATTTAGTATAAACTGATTTATTGAAAATATTTTAGAAAGTTAATTTGTTTTATTTATAATACTTATGTTTCGTTTTCCTACAGAAGAGTTAAAAGTATAATTCCGCATTGTATACTAGTATCTTAGTGAATAAGTGTTTATTATATATATATATAAAAACAATTGTAAAATAATTACCATAATCTGTTTGGCATACTTTATTTCTAATAATAAATGTTTTCACCAGTTAAAAATGTTCGTGTATCAATCTATCTATCTATATATATATATAAATGTTTATCACTTTACCTTGTTATAGTCGAATTGAGAATTGTAATTGTGCACGAATGATGCGATTAAGTGAGACGTATCATTCATGTAAACAGCTGGTGGATAAGTATCTAAACAAATTGCGTGAAATTGATTACTATCCTTCATTGTGGTTTCGCTGAATAAGTGAAAATCTTTTTCGTTTATAGCCTGAAATTTTATTTAAAGAGTATCGTTACTCTTATTATTATCATTATTGTAACGAAATTTCTAAAGTTAGAACATTTTAATCAATTTGATTTATAACTGTTGCATTAGATAATTCTTTCTTCCTGTCTAGTGCAAAATAATCAATAACGATCTAGCAAGCTTAAATTAGTAAAATAAAAATAACTAGAAAATAACACGTAAAACACAAAATTATTACACATGATTGGAGAAACGATCATTTAATCGTTACACTATTATAGATTATGGTCAATGCAATATGTTCATTAAATCAAATATAAAAATCCTAGTATATATATATATATATATATATATAAAATATAGTTATAATCTTTACGAATTAGTTTTACGCTACTAGAATTAATATTTTTAATACTAAGTTTTGTATTGAGTAAACCATTAGATAGATTACTTGTGTCAAAAAAACGTTGTATTATAATTAAAGTTTTAAAAACAAAAATTTAATTAATAATCTTCTGAGAAAAATAATAAATTATTTCAGAGGGCTATTTTTTCTTCTTATTCCGATAAAACTTAAAAAAATTGATAAAATTAACCTTTTTCCTGATGATAATAGTTAAAAATATATTCTTTAAAAATATAATTATAATGCAGCTTTCTTAACACGCATAATTTATCTAATAGTTTACTTAATAGAAAGCAGTGTTAAAAATATTATTAATAATAGCGACGTATATATAAATTTATTTGTAAACATTGTAACAACTATATACATATATATCCAATTTTTCTGACTAACTAGACATTCTTTGGTCCTACTTCTACCTGTCAAATCTTACGCGCTTTCACAATCAGGTAATTGGTTCCCTTGAAATTCTGAAAATAAACGAAGTCTTTTAAAATTGCTGCTTGCAGATGGTTAACAAAGAAATTCCGGAATCTCGAGCGGTTCTTTTGTTTATTGAAAGTTGAGTTTATGGTTGTTAGTTTTTACTGTTTTTTATTCAGACATGATGATGCTGTAACCAGTTTATATAAAAGTATTTTTATTTTATTTATTTAATTTTTAAATTAAAAATATACATCATCTTTTGAAATTTGATTATTATTCATCAATATCGATTTTGTTGTTTTTTGAATAACTCAAAAACTACTCGACCAAAATGTTTAAATAAAATTTTATCTGAAAAATGGAAAACGAGAGATTAGCTTACAATCATTTGTGGAACACAATATTGTTCAGATTACCGCCATTTGCAACAATACATTTATTCGGTCTTTTTATTTTTTGAGCATAGGTGACTGAATGTTTGAAATTTCTTTGGAAATATGCTCGTGGATGTGTTTCGTTAAAGTATTCCCACAAAAAACCTGCGTAACTTTGAATTCTTTTCGAAACTCTCTTTGCACTGTCGTGATCAATTCACGCCGAAAATAACGTTCTACGTAAAACGCGCGCTCCTCGTTATAGGATGCAATGATAACTAACGAATCTCTCGTGTGTATACTAAACGTGGAGCACGCGCTCTACGTTGTAGCAGTATTACCAACTGTGCTATTAAAAAAAAAAACGTTCGTCTTCTTTGGGTCACCCTATACTACTGCGAACGTGCATTACACTGAACTATATCAATTCGCCATATGTACCTATTTATATGGGAAAGTTCATTTTGTTTCATACATGCATAATTAGATATATATAAAATAAGTTGAAAAATACAAATTTAAAATAGATATATGAGGAGTTAACAACAGATACAACTGACACGCACGCACACACAAGTGAAAATGAATTCTAATTAATTAATATTAAAACGAATATATTTACCCTTAACATGTCATCAATATGTTCTCTAACGGATACTTCGATTCTATATTTTAAAAGTTTGCTAGTTTTTTTACTACGTTCCATACCGACAGTGCTGCCAATTGCTTTCTTCGTATCGTTAACCTAAAATGTGTATACACTATATATAATGTATATATATATAGAAAGAGAGAGAGATAAGCCAGACCATATTGTATTGTATAAGATGAGTCGTGAATCTGATGCTTATTGACATTAAGTTGATAAGAATCGTTGAACAACGTCTCTATACAAACTTTCAACCTGGTGGGGCTATACTATATGTGTTGAATTTAGAATTAACGTGAAATGTCTATTTTACGCTGGAGTGGGGAGCAAAATAAAGAAAACGTATTTTTATATATATATATAAAATAAACATATTCTTTATACCGTATCACAAAATATATTTATAAACACGGTCGACTAATTTCCCCAGCTACGGCATCCTCAGGCTAAATGATAAACGATTTGGTTAACGAAAAAACCGGTCTAGATCCCGATAACTATTAACTACCTGAAGAGGGGAATTTAAAAAGGCTTTGTTCGTGTATAGAATTTCGACGGAATTTATATGCCCAACGAGATCAATATAAATTTTTAATGAGATGTCTTTACAGTGGCTACCTAACGAGATACTGTAGGTACGAACTCATATTTATATAAACGAAGACAACTTCTCTAAAAATATCGATATGTCTGGAAACAGATATAAATTCTCAAGATGAAGAAGGAATAATACATTGTACGGAGGACCGTTACACGCTGAGCGCAGTAATTTAAGATGTAGTTCGTAACGTAATGTTATTAAAGAAGGGCATTCGAAGAACACGTGGTCAGGATTGCCAAATTGCACGTCCAGTATGAAAAGAGCAGTAAGGAGTTTCTGTAAGCTGCTTAAAAAACAGACGTTCCGATAACAAGTAATACCCGAATCGCAATCTACTGATAAGTACAATTCCTTTGTTAGATTTATACATTTATCTTCGTATCCCCGTCTGTTATCGATGTGTAGAAATAAGAATAAAAATCAACCTTGTATAAAGGCAACTAGGATTAATGTGTAGTAGTACAAAATATGTAAAAGTGGTGCAGTTGTTAGACGAAGTAGTTAGATTCTCGTTATTTCCTGTAAATCAGGCAAAATTGCATATTAAAAAAAAGATACGATTGTCGTGATTTTTAAACCTCTAAACTCCTCTATCTGTTGTTGATATTCAATTTTTTTACCGGCCCTTTCAAAGGCCGATAAAATTTTTATTTGTATAAATGATTCAAAATAGTAAAGATTTGAGTAGGAATAAAATATACGAGAATTTTTCGTAAGAACAATAAATATATGCTTAATATGTGATAAGCGTAGAGGTTATAATGGGTGAGTCTGTTTCATAAACTTCACATTTTAGAAGAAGAAAAGAAACGTCTCGATTTTAGCATGATAACAATGAAAGACAGTAAATTATCTGAGACGGAAAAATATGACTTTCTTATCAAATAAACTGGTACAGTATAAAGTAACAGGAAAAAATTGTATAAATTACTAACGGGAAAAGTTTAAAAAAACTTGATACATAAGCTTACTACAGATTTAAATTATAATAAATTTAGCATAAGTATACGTAAATGTACAATGAAATGATGTTTTCGGTCTCCTAAGGATTTATCGATGGAATTTACCAATTCGGAAAGAAACACGAAATACCCAAAATAGTATAGGTTAAATTCGCCTGTGTTTATACTTCTCGTATCCATGTTTTAAGGACTGATAATCAACGTCAGACATAGCATAACAATCAAAGAACAATCACATTCTTTTACGATATTGCTGATAAATGGAAAATGAAAGTAATCATGCATTGTTTTAATGCGGCTTATTTAAGATGACTCTAAAGCAATGGTTTTGAATTTTTAAAATTAGTATGTGACCGCTCGAACACCAAATTGGAGCAGCATATAATAATGTGGTTAATTTTTTATTCAACATAATACGTAACTCATCATTCCAGTTAATCACGTTGTTTTTGATTCTGCCGTAATGGTTGATAATTGGTCTGCGCTTTGTAAATAAAATTGCTTGGGATTCGTTCTCGTTGACGTTAGTCCTCCATTTATTAAAGTATTTAACTAATTTTCGTATCGATTCGTAGGATGTGGCGAGTACACTGTCATTAGCCTCAAGGTTTATACTTACATGCTGTGTAAGAGAGAAATCATTTATATATAAAATAAAAAGGTAGCGGCCCAGAATCCTCCCTCGAGGAATCCCAGCGGTATTATATTTTTTACTGGAGTTTTTTTTTTTTTTTTTTATTGTACATAAAACTCACTGTATGTTTTGATGAGCAATAGGGGAATCCATATTTCATCAATTGAAATATAATGCTTTCATGCCAAGTAGTATCAATTGCTTTTTCAAGGTCCAGTTCGATACGTTTATTTAGAATAAAACTGTCATGTTTTAGGGACATTTGGCCACTAAAACAAACTAGTATCCTATTATCGTCATGAGATCGATATATTAAACTAGATTTTGTTAACGAATAAGTTCGAAATTTATTTTGCGAGTTGACTCAGTGACGAAGTTTTAAATTTTTACGTAAAACCCGGTATGATTATGATCAGGACTATTTTTGCTTTTGTAAATAAAATTATTTCTTAATTTCGATGTGTTCATACACTTAAATCTCGCATAATGATTAATTTTTTTTTTAAAAAAAAAAAATCTTATCCATGGTCACTTCGATATCTTAGTTTTACGATTTTCACTTACTACTAATATTAATACGTGTAGACTATCCCAAAATGAAGCTGATTTCAATTGAACTGCTACTGAATCAGATCCGTCCGCCTGATTTCCAGCGCACCAACGTACGAATCCACCGTATAAACTACGACACGCACTTCCAGATCCTTGACGTGCGATCGACGTAATATCGATATCACTGTCCAGTTGAAATAATTTCGATAAAACGTACACTGAAATTATACAATAAAATGAACTGAATTTACTTTTGTTCTGTTAACAAAAATTATTAAAACGACGTAATTATTTGGAGTTCTTGATTTTACAAATAAAACAAAATAAAAATAATTATTCAAAAATTAACGATTAAAAAAAATAACATGTAGAAACAAAAAAAAAAAAAAAAAAAAAAAAACGAATATATATACAGGTCGATTGTTTTTTTAGTTTACGTAAATATAGTCGAACGGGCTACAACAAGGATGTAAAATTGCAAATAATTGTTTCGCAACATTAATCAAAAAACTTTGGGAAAATCGAATACCGGAACTTTTTTCAGATTTTAAAAAGACGAAAATATACATTCTATCATCATATTATATAATATATAAGAAGATGAATTCTATTTTTTAAACCATAGGGGACAACTAAATCGGAGAATAATGTGTAATATTAATGAATACGGTGAGCCTAAAAAAATGGGAATAGCAGACATGTAATAATAAATAATGTAAATTAAGTGAAGAACGTTAAAAATAAATATCGAGTAATAGAAAAAAAAACAATTATTTATTAATTCTTAAAGGAATTAAAAACGAACAACCTAAATCGACAGCAAAATTATTAACGGCGGATAACTAGAACAATAAAGAAGAAAAACGTTTAAATAAAATGTGCAAATACTTTCCTATAAAGTTAACTAGCGATCAACTATGGGGTTATATTGAGGTTCAATGAGTTATATAAAAAACAAAATGAACAAATGAAATCTGATCACTTGAGGATTAGTTATGTTGGTTAAAATTTCGATATTGTTCATAACAAGTTGCTTTTAGCTCTGTTTTCAAAATTTTCTTTAGAGAGGTTATGATCTAAAATTATATACCTCTTAATAATTAATAATCTCAAGGAAATACCGATTTACGGGACACCGTAATAAAACAATTAATTACACTTTATAACAGTAAATCAAAGTTTACATTTGTTTCTTACCACAATGCACATTTCAGAAATCGATTGATTTCATTCTATTTTAGAATTCTAGACTATTTTTTAAACTAACCGCAACGCACCTACGCAGTTTTTAAATTACGAGCATTCTTTGAATATTTATGATATGAAAAGAGTAACGCATTTTAAATATAAAATAATAGTAAATATTTATTAATTACCTAAACACGAATAACCAGCAGCAGAAGAAGCTAACCCAGCCGCTGTAGGGAAATTATTTTCAGAACAAATGTGCAATTTCCAAGAAGTGTTCAAATTTCCATCGCCACGTCTGTTAGCTAAATCTCTTACTATAAGTAAACGAAAAATAAACAAATTAATTGAAACATGTAAACATACCGAGTAGATTAAAGTAGTCGATTATTTAATGTATAAAGAATGTTGTGATTTGTGTAAATCATTAGTTTTATATTTAAATTAATATATTTGTTTTCGTCGACGTTAAATAATTATTTATATATTTTATTAACTCGCTATAGTTCATACTAGTTTGTTAATTTAAATATAAATAAATTAATTTCTACAACGGTAGTTTTAATTATTTCCAAATTTAAAATATTAATACTATGATAAAAAAAGAGGGACATCGAAGAAATAGTATAAAGGTGTTGTGACATCGGTAAAAACAGCAATATAGAATGGATAAAAATAAATAGCTGAATGATATATGTACAGATATCGAACGAAATAAAAACAAAAACTAATTGAAATATCTATTCTACAAAAATAAACCAATAACAAGATATTTTACTCCACAATACGTAGGAATAAAAAGCGAAAATGGGAAACCATTATCCGAATAAGACGAAATAAAATCTAGAGAGGGAAAATATTGTGAAAAAACTTATGAAAGAATAGAATAAACACAAAGAAGTAAATAGAGTCTCTAATAGAACAACTGAAATGAAGCCAATAATATTTAAGGATTAAGAACTAAAGACGTCGAAGGCTGGAGGTTAAGATGAAATTGGTGCAGAATTGTTTAAATATTTGGACTCGGTGATATAAATTCTGCATAATGTCCAAAAAAGGGACACTACTTCGAATGATTAGACGACGTAGATATATGTTAAAATAAAAAAAAAAAGAATCACGTGGTAAAATTACCAAAACAATCGATCTAATTTCGCGTATCAATAAAATAATTTTTCCACAAGAGCTTAAAGCCATAAGTACTACCATAAATACCTTGGGAGCAAACGAGTTTAGAAAGGTGCACAAGGAACAGATTCTAAAAATGCGACAGAAGTTTAGTACTAAAGCTTACATAGACTTCGTAGACTACAAAAAGATGTTTTACCGTGTACATTGAACAAAATTATGGCAAGTGCCAGGTGAGGTGTATTAAATGGAACCCCGATTAAATCCTTGTACAACGATACAAGCGTAAAGGTGAAAATTATAATCCGATAAATTCCTACTTGAAAAAATAATACGATAGGGATGTATATCGAGTCAGAAACAATGAAGGACGCCCGCAAGATATATAAACATGAAATTGCTTGGCAAACATCACGTTCGTTTCAACAACTTTTTTCGACATGCGCAAGACAAAAACATGGCGATCCGAAGTAGGACAAATTAAAGTCCATGATTTACAGATGCTCGGTTTGAGAGTACGATGAGGAAGATATAAATATGCATTAATCTAATTTATAATAAACGGATAAAATTATTTTTTACAAGTAATCAAGTTGGTATTTTATTTTCAATAACGGTGTAAATATCTTCAATTTCAATTAAGATTCTAAAACAATTTACTTTCTATATTAATTTGTTTTAAATATTTAACATTAAAAATATTTACAAAATGCCCATGTTTATTATTTTAAACTTGATCATCTGAAATTCTTAAACGTGTTTACATGAATGAAAACGTCTCCATACAAAAATGCTCACTTCTCCAACACGATCGACAACTTAAATTTCAAATTACGGTTAATCATTTGTTATCGCGTTTTACTCTTCATAGTCGGTATGAACTGCTGAATATCGTCAGGTCTATTATAATACATCTGATATTATCATTCTCCATCTATTCGTGTTTTAGTTACTCCGCATTGTTTGAGTAGTCCAGCTTGGGACGTAATAGTATCCATCCACCGGTAATCTGTCCTTTCTTCTTTACCCTTTAATTTACTCAATTAATACGTACTTTTCAAGACTATTCTTATTCTTGCGTGTGAATATACCCATAATATTTCAGATTTTTTTGTTGAGACGGTGCAACGAGATGTCTTTAATGTTTAGCTATACTAAAATTGATACATTTGTCCTCCTTCCTGTCCGTGGAATTTTCAGCATTCTGCACTATGTACACATTTCAAACGCATCAATTGTTTATTTATGATCCAAGTTTTTGTTCCATATAAAAATATCGTAAATACAAATGTATGAAGTAGTTTTATTTTTGTTAATCCAGTAATGGAGCGATTCTTCCAGATTTTATTTAGTATCACCATGGCAGACTTTACCAACACTATTCTGCGCCTAATTTCTTCTGTTGTTCCACCATAACTGTTTATTAATATATGAGTTAATCCCTGTAGTGTGTCCAGTTTCCTTGAACTGTTGTTTTTATCAATTATTATAATAATCGGTTTGCTTTTGTTGATAAGTGGTCCCAGTTCTCTACTTCGGTTTATTATATACATTTCCCCTTCGGATTCTGCGATAAACATATCATCAGCGTATCGTAAATTCAATATTCGTTCTTTGTCTATTTTAACTTCTTCATTAAAATCTTACGCGTTTCTTATTACGTATTCGTCATGTTATTGAAAAGTATAGGGAGAATAATCGCGAGATTTTTGTCTCATGTTCCAGATTTGCTCGCGAATTTCGCATCCTTTAATAAATCCAGTTTGTTCATAGAGGATTATTGTTTTCATTATTTCATCGAGACGGTTATCAATTACATGGGACAATTATCTTGCATGTGGCAAAAGTGATGTAGTTTGATAGTTTTCGCATTTTGTTCTTTGTTCTTTTTACTTCTGGTCTTTGGGCCATACTTCAGAGTTCCATAGAACCGAATTGTGAATAATTTGATCAATTCCAATATCTCCGGCGATTTTTAGAACTTTTACAGCTATTTCCGTCAATTCCTACTAAGGGCATTGTGTAGATCTCCACGAAGCACAATTAATATCTCATTAGATAGCAAACTTCAAGCCCGTATGTCCTCCTTGGAAACAACTGTAGTAACATAATCTGCTCACTACAACATTGAACAGTCACAAACTTAAGGACTAAATAAAATTGTTAAAAATTGCTAAAAACAGCCCCTTTCACGGTTACGGGACCAAGGAAGAGAAAATGTTGGGCATGCTTCATCTTAATTATTAAGGCAATATCCGGAAGCAAAATTGAATGTCTGAGCAGATGTTTGAAGAACTAGAAGTAGATTTAATAGCTTCACGAGAGACATACATAAGATGAGGCTGCTCTTTTTAAAAGAGGGACCATAAAAGAATATAAACTTTTAGAAAGTGCGTCACATGTCAAAAAAGGAATAGTTACTTATATTAAAAATGGTTTAAAAGATGAAGTCATAGTAAAATCAGATAATAATAATATATTTATCCTAGTAACTAAAGTTGTCCTACCATTCTAATGTGTACAAACCACATAGTATAAGATGGACAATGAAACTTCTCAACTTGTGCTCTTCTACAGTATATATACTGATTACTTTAATAGCCATTCAACATCACGGAGATAAAGTGTAGATGATGAAAACGATAGAATATTGGGAAACTAGACCGAAGTAAACGACGTAGAACTTGTGTATAACCCAAAGGATAAAGGTTCTTTCAAATCAGCTAGATTGCAAAAGGAATTCACTCCTGATCTATTTTTAGACACACACCATGTACCATGCAGAATTGGTAGAACAGCATTAAATGATTTTCTACATAGGCCAATTTTGGATCACAATTCTAAAAAAGAAATGAAACTTCAGAAAAGCTGACAAGGATAGTTTCAGAACTATGATGAAGACCAAGATCGGAAATTTATATCTACGCTGTAAGAATATAACATTTATACATGTTATAAAAAGTACAGCTCCAACTACTTTATTGTTTTTAAAAAATGTAACTGTTTTTAATATGTCTGACTCTTTTATATACTTCGGTTTTATTCCATTAATTTTATTCGTATCAGTATAATCACACAAATTTTTCACAGTATTTCTTCCGTACTTAAGCTATTTTTCGGAAATTTGTTTTTATGCGTGTATTTTTTATTGCCCAATTATAAATTTTGGAATCTCTCGTTAACATTGTGATATTTCCACTCATTATGATTTCTGTTTCTGTATCTCATTGCATAATGAACTAATCAAATTATGTTTATCTTGCTTGCAATTTCTCTTTATTTCATTGCTGATTAATTTATCTTCTATTTTTGATCTTCCTACTTTCACTATCTTTCATTCATTAATGAGCTTTAGGCTTTCCATCAAGAAACAAAGTTTTCAGAATTCTTTTCGAATTGTATTATATACTTTTTAACTGCATTCCTTATAAGGGTTTTTAATCCGCCTTACTGTTCATCGACGGAATGTGGTTTTTCATTTTATTATTATTATTATATTAATGACAACTTCTAAGTTATCTTACTCTAACCATAGGTCTTTAATCGTTCCATAGAATTCTTCTTCGTGTCCATGACGGAATTTTAAATGTTTTCCCTTCCAATAATAAGTTTCGCACCCCATTTTGAAGCCACTAGCTTCTGTAAAATATTATTAAGCGTTATAATTTTTATTTTCAAGTTATGACATTGTTTGTTATATATGCCAAAGAGCGGTCTAAAGATACTCCAATGGGATGCAAGTTGTTCTGTTCAAGGTTATGATTACGCCATGTTATATTTAGTTTTGCACATAGCCTTCGCATTTTTTAGATGGAATGCACAGACCTGTGTTTTTTCTGGATTTAAGCCGTTATCATCATAATAACTATCTACCTATTGCAGCATATTCTGGAGTTTATCATGCACCTCTTTGCGTGTGATACCTTGTGCAGTTAAAGCCAAGTAATCAGCGAACAAGAAGTGCTGTTTCAGCTCCAACTGGCTGGTCATTTATGAATATGTTAAATAGAATTGGTGCCAATACACTTCCCTGTGTCAAGCCATTTCGTTGCAATTTCCATCGGCGGTTTTTTCCTTTGAAAGATACATAGAACTTCCTACTATTTAGTAAACTACTACCAAGGTATAATCTTTTGTTATATTATAAACTTTGTTTAAGAAACGGGTATGGTTAACAGTATCATAGGCAGTAGAAAGATCGACGAATACTGCTCCAGTAATCTTCTGGTCCTAGCATTTCTCTATGTGCTGCGTTAGGTTTACCACTTGAGTTGAGCGCGATTTCCCTTTTCTAAAGCCACTTGTTCCGGAATTAGTTTAGCGTCAATAGATTCTTCAATCCTGTGCAATATTAATCGTTCAAATACCTTCAGCGTATGTGGTAATAAAGCAATCGGTTTATAATTCGCTGCAAATCGGCATCTTTCCCAGATTTTAGTATGACTATGACATGTGCCTTCTTCTAGAGACTTGGTACTTTGCCGGATCTAATAACCTCATTAAATATTTTTGTTAACCATTGTAATGATTATGATCCCAGATGTTTCAACTGTTCTGCAAATATTCCACCTACATCGGATGCTTTTCTATTTTTAATGCTTTATATTACTGTTTCTATTTCCTCAACTATGAATGGCGTCTCAAAGTGTGGCTGGTTTCTTCTTCTTTTCTCCTTATTATTATGTTTTTCTTTTGTCTATTTAATGATCTACCATTCTTTACTAATTGGGCGGCTATCTAATTTGGCGTTACATTACAATGAGTTTGTATCTTACTTTTTTCGGCGTTCAACTTAATTAGGAGTCGCCAGGATTTATTACTATTCTGCTTCATATCAACTTCTTCAACTAGTTCAGCCCATCGTTTACATAGGTTGTTTGTGAAAATTTCTATAAATTCATCACCAGTTTTGATGGTTTCATCGGCGAAAGGGTAATCATCGTACTGCTAGTCCTGGTATGTACTGTTGTCGGCTGCCGCGAGGAATGGTATTTTTTAAAATTTCCTGGATAGCTGTAACAAATGTTGTATACTATTTTGGATGAGGATCGAATTTGAGTATATCTGTTTCCATGTCATTGCAGAAATCGTTCCATCTAGCTTTTCTAAAATTAAATCTTCGTTGCATGGAACAGTGGCAGGTTTACATATGTTCTTTATCTCTAACATAATAGGCCGATGTTGAGTCCTTGGTATAGCATCTAATATTGGTTTTTTCACTCATGTACTCATAATTTATCACTGCCACATTTCGCTCTCGCGTATATTATCGTATTCATACAGGATGATGTTCATCGTCTACTTATTAAAATGTAGTCAATCTGGTATTTAAACATTTAACAGGATTTGCCTGTGCTTAGTATCCTTGAATAATCATAGTATTTGCAATTGAAAGATTGTTAGCAATTACAAACTCGATGAACATCATCTCTATCATTACGTTGAGCTTCAAATGTGCAAATTAATTCTTTAAAGTATTCTTCATTATTCAATCTGTCTATGTTAACGTTTTACATATACTCGGCAATCTCGGAAAGGCTTTAACGATTTGAATGGAATTTTGTACATTGCATAATATATTAAGTAATCGAAAATGGCTTGTATGGAAATTATAAATTTTGAAATTTTAGCTTCCGACCACGAGTACACCCCATAAAATTTTGAAAATTTCAACTCGTCCGCATTAAACGTTCGAATGTTATAAGCTTAGATTTGTTTTTACTGTATACGTGTTGGAACATATAATTAAAATTTTATATCTCGGCATCGATTCAATTTAAGACCTTTCAGGCTTTTTTTTTCAATGATTCTACGCGATTAAAATAATTATAGTCATGTATGTAATGACTTTTAATAGTATGTGATTCGTATCTAAATATATTTTCCGAAAAATACGATTTTACAAAAAAATCAGGTATACACATACATATATACTTTTATAGTGATTAACTTTGTTTTTATTTTGTTTTGTTAATTCATAAAATCAGTACTTTCCAATACATCAACATTATATATATATACACACAAATATATATATATATATATATATATATATATATATATATATATATATTTGAATGCTATGATAAATAATATATTATCGACGATAATGTCAGCCATAATAAATAAACAATGAATTGCTCAAAAACAATAAATACTAAGTTATACAATATTTCACTTTGGAATGCAAATGGAATCTTAAACCATAAACACGAGGTAGAGCTTTTTCTAAGTAACAATAAGATAGGCATTATGCTAGTATCAGAATCATACTTGTCTACCAACTATATTTTTAAAATACCTCATTACGCAGTCTATAATGCAAGCTCACCCTGACGCTTCCGAAAAAGGCGTGCTGGAGCTGCAATAATAATTCGAAGAAATGCCACATATACAAGCAGCAAACGTTGTTATTGAAGACTGGTTAGGCCCACTCACTATCTCAGCAGCATATTATCCGCCAAATTATCCTGCACATAAAATCTCATTTATAAATTATTATAATGAACTCGGAAATCGATTTATTGCAGGAGGAGATTTCAATGCTAAAAATGTTAGCTGGGGATCTCGGCTAAATGCGCCAGGAAGGGGAAAAATTCTGTACGCAGTTATACAAGAACTCAGACTACAATATCTGTCAACATGTGCACCAACCTACTGGCCTACAGACCCATAAAAATCACCTGATTGCTTGGATTTCTTCATCATTAAAGGAATAAACACTGATTATCTGGACATAAAGTCGAATGATGATATAGCATCTGATCATATTCCCATCATTGCAACATTGAATACCACAATACAAGAAAAACAAGAAAGAGCTAAACTGTACAACAATAAAACAAACTGGGGATTTTTCAGGAAAATCATAAGTGATAAAACAAACTTCAAAGCCTCTTTAAAAAGTCCAGTTGAACTCGAAAACGAAATTGAAAATTTTACTACATTAATCCATAAGGCTGCCTGGGAAGCCACACCTACGATTAAAATAAATAGAAAAACTGTCAATAGCTACTATCCAAAAGGTGTACATGACAAGATTTCTGAAAAAAGAAAATTGCGACGGGTGTGGCACAAAACAAGACACCCACATGATAAAACAAGGCAGCAAGGCAGCAAGGCAACTAAAAGAACTGCTATCACAACTAAAATCTGATTCTCTTCATAGCTACTTACAAAATATAACATCAACTATGGACACACACTATGCTTTGTGGAAAGCGACCAAACGCCTTAAACAACCGAAACAACACATTCCACCAATAAGAAAAATAAACGGGACATGGGTCAAAACGGACCACGAAAAAGCAGATGCTTTTGCAAACCATCTGCAAACTGTGTTTCAACCTTTAAATATGGCACCTAATAATAATTACAATAAACGCATTAATGCATTCCTCAAAGAAAGGATGCCCAATCATAAGATGAAGATACCTCATGTAACGTTAAAAGAAGTAAAAAAAATAATTACGCATAATCTACGTCCAAAGAAAGCTCCCAGATATGACCTAATCACAGGATATGTAATTAAACAGCTACCCGAAAAGGGAATTCTTATGCTTACGCTGCTATTTAATGCTGCATTAAGGTTGTCATACTTCCCTGTTCAGTGGAAAGTATCAGAAGTTATACTTATACTAACGGATGGAAAACCACTTAATGAACCCAACTCGTACCGACCGATCAGTCTTCTACCAATTATGTCAAAAATACTAGAAAAAATACTATTGAAACGATTAATGGACATAATTGAAGAAAAAGGTCTTATCCCAGATCACCAATTTGGTTTTCGAAGACAACACTCAACGATAGAGCAAGTCCACAGAGTAGTCAATGCCATCAGCAAAACATTTGAAGAAAAAAGTTATTGTGCTGCACTGTTCTTGGACATCAGTTAGGCGTTCGATAAAGTGTGGCATACAGGATTAGTATACAAACTTAAACAACACTTCCCAAACCACCTGTATACTCTCATGAAATCATACCTTCATGAAAGGCACTTCAGAGTGCGATATGAAGCAGAGGTTACATCGCTTCACAAAATAGAATCGGGTGTGCCACAAGGGAGTGTTCTGGGTCCTGTACTGTACCTCCTATTTACAGCTAACTTGCCGACCTGTCAAGATACTATCACTACTACATTTGCTGATGATACTGCTGTACTATCCATAAGCAAGGATCCTTTAGAAGCAACTCGACTACTACAACAGAATGTAAAAATGATTGAGAAATGGACAAAAAAATGGCAGATAAGCCTCAATGAAACAAAATCACATTATATACTATTTACAAAATGTAAACATAATGCAAAACCAATTACTGTGAAGGGTAAAGAACTGCAAGCCACCGATTGTGTAAAATACCTAGGAATGCACCTAGATAAAGGGCTAACTTGGAAAAGACATATTAACATAAAAAGAAAGCAATTGGACATTCAATTTCGTAAATACTACTGGCTTGTTGGAAGAAGATCATCATTATCTATACAGAATAAGTTACTATTGTACAAAACTATCTTCAAGCCAGTATGGTCGTACGGTATCCAATTATGGGGTACGACATCCAACTCAAATATTTCTAAAATTGAAAGATTTCAATCAAAATCTATACGTATTATGATCGACGCACCTTGGTACATCAGAAATGATGACATATATAGAGACCTAAAAATGGAAACCGTGAAAGATGTAATTAGAATATACAGCGAAACATATGCACAGCGCCTAAGATCTCATCCGAATCCGCTAGCAACAGGCTTAATTAATGATAACCCTCAACAGACACGTAGATTAAAAAGAAAAATATCATTACATATAATGTAACAATTAAGGTTGAGTCTCATTGGAGAACACCTTACTACTAAACAAATTGATATATATCCTGTCATACATGATGTTTAATGCTAGCTTTAGCAGATTACTTTAAAAAAAATATATATTTGATTTCTTGGGAATAAAGAATTACCAAAATCAGAGCTGCAAATGTACCCTAAGCTCAAACAATATCTAAGTATCCCGTTATAATAAGAAACACTACATTTAGCTCATTTAAAATTTTTAAAAATGACGTATGAATTACGATGCGCCGTCAGTTCGTGATAAAACGTTAATCGCCTTTTATTTCAATTATTTAAAATAAGGGGTCATTAATTAACAAAGTAACCTTGAAACAACCTATTTAAATCTTGTTCTATGTACAAAAAAAAAAAAATAATGAATTATACCAAAAATAACATCGTACTTATTATAGTATAGCCTGTCACATCGGATAGACAGCTACGCTACTCGAAAATCAACCTGTAAAACATAATTTAGATTTTGTTTTTAAACTACTTGCTTTCTGACTACTACCTGTTCATTAATTTTTAAATATTCACAGTTTGATGCGGATATAATTTTGTTATAATATTAACTTATATTAATGAAATGTAGAAAAACATTATTTTATTCCTCTAGTCGTGTAATCTGTAGCCAATAAAACTAATAGACAGCGTTTATTAAGTATATTGTGATAAGGTATAAAAGTATTTTTTATTTTATTTTGTTTAATAATAATGATAAACTCAAAACAAAAACATTGTTTTACCTTATCAAGAAAATATTACGAAAATCAATGATCGAGCAAATGTAATAATGCTTTTTAGTCTTAATCACAAATAGATAGCATTTATTAAATATTTCGATAACCTAAGGTTTAATTTTATGAATGTAGTTTATTTAAAAGATAATTATAAAATTCTAATTTCCGCTCTAATCGTGGACATATTAGATAATGCCTAAAAAAATAGAAATTTATTAATAACGTAGTAAATTCCAAGTACACAATTAATAACAAGACACTAATGATATGATGGTTCATTTAATGGAAATTGCTAAATTATGGAGGCATTCATGCAATAATTTATTTGCGGATAATAACAAAAATCGCATGCATATATGGATAAATGATGAAACTGTTGACTACAATAGTAAAAACAGAAGTTGACACAGCTAAAAAGAAAATTAAAGACGAGAAAGCTGCCGGATTAGACTGTAAAACAATTCAGAATATTAAAGATAATTAACGCAAGACTACTAATAGGAAAAAACGAATGTAACAACGTAATTATGCTTTGTAGATTTCTATAAGCATTTGATTCTATTAAATTGAAATGTGAAATATTTTAAAAGTATCGAACACCTAAACATCGTTGATGTCCTGTTAAAGGCTTATAATTATGTAACATCCAACGAATTAAAAATGAAAAAAGGATAAACATTCTAATCTCTGTTGTTTAATATATATATATATATATATATATATATATATATATATATATATATATATATATATATATATATATATATATATATATATACAGAATTAATTTTGAGACAAAAGACGGGATGATGGAATCTCGATAACAGGGTGAGTAATTAACAATATCAGATATTCGGATGATGCTGATTTAGTAAGAAGTTTGACAAATATACTAGAAGTTATTATGCAAAAATTACAAGATGGATGTAACGCATATGTGAAAGTAATGACAATAAATAATAACGAAGACAAAAAATATAAATAAGTTAATGGATATGAAGTATTTATTATTATTTTAATTTTTAAATTGGAATTATGAAATAACCAATCTGTCCATGAAAAAAAAAACATTATAAAGAAATATTGGGAAGAAAGAAAAAGAAAGCTTGTTGTTCTCACGTGGTCCATAGATGGCCAAATTCGAACAGAAGAAGAAGAAAGTAATTTTACATTCTAAAATAAATTTAAATAATGAATAATATATATAAGCATCATCCGAGGAAAGTAATGAACTTAAAATATAAGTAGGTTAATGACCTAAAGATATAAGTCCAGAAAATAAACGCGATTGTTCTGCAGAGTACGAGGAACAGTTAAAAATTCTGTGCAAATGAGCAGGTAGGCAACAATGATTTAAACGAAACCGAGTTAATGTTGTGATCATGTGACGAGAAATCGGACCGCTAAACTTTTTTTCAAAATACCAGGCTTCTTTGGAAGGAAATGGTTTAACACTTTTATAAAAACTGCTGACTTTATTGAGATGGAAAATGGTCCAAAAATAGAATGACTTTGAGGAATATAGTTAAAATACCACAATTTCATATCACCACGCCCTCCAGATGGCAGAAGGAAGAAGAAAAAATTAGTCGTACTTAAATCATTTTATATAAATATAAAAAATAATATAGAAATAATCGTCTTTATTTGTGAATATAAAGTCTGAAATATCCCAATTTGTGATTTTAAAACTTTAATTGTAGGCATTTCATCCAAATTTTAAGAAAGAATAAAATTCGTTTCAAAAATTACTCAAACAATTTTTTAAACAGTTATACTACTTTATTTTTTAATATACATATTACATACGTAAAATTATTTTGTCCATTTTTTTCTTTTATTCAACTGGCAGTTTTGAGATCTACCAGATGTTTTCTCAGAAAACAATACCCAATAATTATCGTTCTTTTCAACCTTTTGACAGATAATTTCCACCGAAGGATTTTTATGCTGTTGCAACCACAAAACCCGCTTACGAATACTAGCGCATATTACATCGTAAACATTTTCTATGTTTAAATTTTAATGAATTGTGTTGCGGAAAATGTATCATGCATATCCCAATTTTATTTTTCTCAATATTACTTTTGGTACACAGATTTTAGAGAGTAATTTCTTTGTTGCGTTAAGCTGTGAGCACGGACAAGCAACAAGTAAAGTTGTTTCCTCTTTAATTAACATTTTTCACGCTGATGATATGCTGTAACCGTGTTATATTTAATTAGAAATCCTAGACCCAAATAAATTAAAAAAAAAAAAAAGAAAAAGAGAGATAGAAAATGATTAAGAATGAGATGAAATTTTATTTTTTAGAACTTACCAGTTTTTAAACATTTTTGAAGTCGAGGATTATCTATCGATTCTTCACTGTAAAACATATAGCATTACATATAATTTATTTATTGTAAAGATTCCCTATGATAACAATTATTATAGTTTTACTTTTTAAAAATAGACACGATTATGAATCAATTATGAAAGTAAATTAACGATACATAAGAACAAACACTTTTCGATACATTTTTAAAACGAGCAGAACATTCCAGTCGAAAAGCAATATTAAATCGTTCGAAATGCATCATAATCACCACTGACATAACTGGGAAACTGTCTGAAACATCTACATTTATATATGACATAAATAAAAAAAAAATACTTTAATCAGGTATCTTGGAGCATATATCACAAGTAATGGAAATCAAAAGACGAATCGGAATAGTTAAAAGTGACCTAGGGAAATTAATTTAAAATGTGGAAAGACCATTCTATACAGATAATAACTAAGAAGAATTGAAACGATATTATTTTCGATAGTGAGCTACGAATCTGAATCATGGACGCTAAACAAAACGTTATGTCGTAAGTTAGAAGCGTTATGATCTGTTATAGTAGAATGCTCAGAATACCGTGCACATCGATCTAACGCATCAATTTTGACAGATTTGGGAATATAGAAAAAGGATAGACTGGTACATAAAAAGAAGAGCTGTTAGATTTTTTGACTATGCGCCGAAATAGATTGGAAAAGACGGCCATAAAGGGATTAATAGAAGGAAAAAGAAATAGAGGATAGCATCGACACGTCAACCGAGCCCAGAATCGGAATGAATGGCGAAAAATGATTAAAAATTCTTACGATGATCACGACGTCCGAAAACTAAGAAGAAGAATGAGGTAAACGAACACTCTTAAAATCTTTAATATCGCCATTACTATTTAGCGAATTCTGCGACGGCTCCAAAATAAGGCAAAGACAAACAAATAAGATGTTATAAGTAATGTAAACCACGTTGCACGATAATCTTCGGGGGAGAATTGCAAACAAAAAGATGTGTGACACGTAGTTGAAGATAGACGAGGCCTATGTTTCTATAATTCGTACACATCTCTTGTTTTGATCATGAATAACAAAATTGTATTACAAACGTTTTTATTTAGCTAACTGTATACATATTTCGTTTAAAAATGAGAACATAAAGCGACATAAAAAATTCTATTACATTTTTTACGTATAATGTTTGACAAGAAAATGTTTCCATCAGGCTGGTTTTATTTGAAAATCAATTTGGTGTCATTTAAATATCGGAAGCGCGCGGTTTATTAGCCTTAAAACATGATGTAAAAAGTAAAAATGACTATAAATTTTCACTTTTATCACAAGGCGGTAGTATTCGGTCTGATCTGACTGGTAATTTGTTACATTAACGCAAAATGAGCAAAGATAAAATGATGTTATATATTTTTTGTATGTGTTACTAAAATTCATATAATTATGTTGAAATTTAAACAAATCTGGTTATTTTAGTGAAGATATTTTTTGTTATTATCATCGGTTGAACCTATTGAAAATTAGACCACACTGATTTTTTAATTAGCTTATAATATGGTTCAACACCTAATTTCTGTTATAAATGTTTGGTCATATTGGAACTAATAGGTTTCTGTCTAATTAAGTAAATATTACTTAATAATTATTTAAATTCGTAGTAATCTACTTGAACGAAAAGTACATTAATTTATTTTTTTTTAAAAAAGTTACAATACAAATTGAAAAATAAAATTTCTGATACACACTATAAACTCGGCTTTGCATACCGTAAACAAAACGAACATATAAACCATAAATTAAAACCAAAGATGGAGGTATTTCCATGCCTGATAAGTTTGTTCAATTCTGTTTTCAATTTCCTCTGTCCTTAAAAATATGCATTATATTACAAATTAAGAGTGTAATATATGTTCCCTATATGTAGCGCAAATCTATATATAAATATACAATTATAAATTATCACTTTACCAGCACTAAGAAACTCGCAGGGAATGCAGAACTGTCATTGATTTATCCACCGGTCATGTTCTAGTGGTTATCACTTTCGATGTAACATCTAAAATCGTTCTCAACCAATACAGACTCACAAATTGCAGGACTAATTGGAATATCTTTACAAACATTATTGAACATAATATTGATCTGAAGGTTAAACTAAAGGACAGAAATTGACGCAGCCATTAAAAATTTTTCTAGTCTCGTGGAGTATGCGTGTAGTAATTGTACTACCATACATCAGGAAAATCTCATTAAAATCTGTACATACGCGTGGAGATAAGAAGAAAATGACAACGTGGTCGATGAACCGCGCCAGTCCGAACACTCCAAAAGAAGTTTTCGCATGACATCGTAATGTGCCGTTACGTAAAGCTCTTGGCTTAGATAAAATTGCTGGAGAAGTAATTACGTGATTAGCACAGAGAACGGCTAGGATGCAATACCTTCCCAAGATGTGGAAGAAGTCGATAATAGTCATGGTATAAAACAGGACAACCACGAATTGAGGTTCCATCATACCGGTCAATCAGCTTATTCTCTTCGCTATCGAAAGTCCCACTCCAATCTTCTCTCATCTTTCTTTCATTCTTTCCCTTTCATGATCGATATTGTTTATGACAGGGAACTGTCGGTACAAAATATATTTTAAAAATTATTAGAATACTATCAGCGAGAATGGAACCACCTAGGAATAATTTTTAAAAATATCGGGATTATGGAAAATTCGTTCTTAGAGGAATTTTCGTTAATCACATTAATGCTCTAGTTTTTAATAATCGCATACTATCCACGCACACACACTATATATATAAAACTTTATATAACACAAGTAAATTAAAATATAACTCACACTCCATTTATCCATATTCTGTCGGATTTAAATTGCGAACTAGCCATTATCGTCGTTTTAGCATGCATCTATTAGAAAAATCAAGTCGAATTTTATTATTTGTCAAGCGTTCTTGTATTTAACATTAAAAATAAATGTTTACTTACGTGATCAGGATTTAATGTAACGCTAATAGAATCATTTAATGGAATAATAAGCTCTTCATTACGTTTACCCCCTGTCGAAAATTAAGAACAAATAGGATAATAATAAATGACATATATATGTAACATGACCTGTATTTATTAAATAGATAATAGAAAGTAAATGTAAAATTACTGAATAATTAAATTCGTCTTAATGTAAATAATTTATTGAAATTATCTGCAACTAATACGGGTTTACATGTAAAATTATGTTTGGTTTTAAACGATTTTTAATTACACTGACACTCAAAATAAAATCTCTGGGTATAGCCTTAGGACCACGACTAACATCATTGATCATACATGACAATATATAACTTCTTGGTTCTTATGTTACACTTCAAAAGTAAAACATTTCATGAGATTTTGACCACCATGATAAAAATGTTTACAACTATACGTCGTTCTCTTCTTAATAAATTATTAAAGTACTACTTTTAATTTTTATTATATAGATTACTTCTAAATAACAATGAAAATTCGTATTAATCTTGTAACAATGTTTTTTTTCTTCAAACAAAAAGAAATACAAAATATTTAGTATGCACATGGTATTTTTTCAAGGATATTAAATTTAAAAACAAGTATGATATATAAAAAAATCTATTTATTTACTGAACTAAACCCCCGAAAATACTTACAGTATTTTATAGTTGCAATATTAACAGGGGAAACAGCAGTTATCCTGGAAAATTCCATTCTTACTGACTTCTATTTGGAAGTAATGAACATTCAAAATATTTCCATTATACTTTTTTTTATTATAAATGTGAATTAAAAATACGAAATAAAAGCAAAATATTTTAAACAAAATGTATATTTTATTAAATATTACAATTAAACAGTAATTTTAGATCTTAGAATACATCAATATGTTAGAAACGACTATTAAATCCAACTACACCATACCTCACACTTCCTTAAATTCTCACAACATACTTTACTTAAAAAACGCTAACTTTAAATTATTAAATTATCAGAACACAAGTACATTAATAATCAAATCGTAACGTGATAATCACAACTGATAATATTTGAAAGTATAATCGATATATTTCCGATAACATGAAGTAATAATTAATCGAACATTTTTTACTTTAAATAATTATTCCAATCCATTTATATTTAATACAATAAACAATTAATAAATATTTTTGTTATACAATAATTACTATGCATTACAAATAAATTAGTGGGTAACATTTATATACCAATATGAAAATATTTACGGAAACAAAATAAATACATCATGAATTTTTCATTTTAACACGGATATTATGCTTTATCAATTTATTTTATTGTTGCAGTTTATATAAAATAAATTCATTCTAGGGCCTTAATTTTTTTACTCTGAAGGAAAAAGTTGACTACAGCTCATCACGTGGAATTTAAGTTTTAATTGATTTTCGGCTCATAAAACTTTTTTGTTAAATAAAATAAAAAATTAGTAACAAATTTGTTGTATATTTTCACACATGAAGGATTGTGTTCAGTTTTATGTTTTTTCGCATCCTTCGGCTTTATTATTATCACGGGAAAACTATTCTTTTTATTGCTAGAAAACTTAAATTAATTTCATAAAAAAACATGGAAGTTAGGAAATTAACTCTAATATTAAGAAGTACCATTGATCCTAATCAACGTATTTCAGCTGAAGAACAATTAAGCCAGGTAAGTAATATACTCACTTTGGTTTATTTCTTTTCCTGAAACGTGCTTCTTATTCTATGATATACATGTTCTAATTATGTTTAAAAAGTTTAAAAATCGGATAATTTTGAAATCACCGAATTTCGGAATTTTAATTTTTAATAATTGTGTAAACAATGTTGAACTCAAAATAGTATAATAACGTAATAGAGTATAACGAAAAGTAACATCTATCCAACCTTTATTTTGATGTTTTAATAATATATTACAATAAAATATTTGTTTTGAAGATATTTTAGAAGTGTCCACTTATAAACACTAATCTTTTGTTATGAAACGAATATTTTAAAAATAATAATATGAAAATAAACTAAAATCACGGAACACGAGAAAAAGTAATTGGTAGTGATCGTGCTGTTTAGAGAGGTTGCTAAGGGAGATTTTTGAAATTAGTTTTACATAGTGTTCAAAATCTGTTAAGTTCATAATCTATATTTTATGAAGGTGTTATTTACAGAATAGTACGTTTCAAAGTATTTGTTTTAAATTTTGAGTAGGGGTGAATTAGATTTTTAAAGATTATACATAAAATTTTACGTTTTTAATAACACATCATTTTAAAATTTTAAATATATATAGTATCTTGTATTTTATTTCATGATATAATTTTAGTACATTTGTTTAAATACCCTTTTTTCGTGTTTGTCCATTTTTATGATTATTGTAGTTTTTTCTTAGCTTGTCTGTTGTTTAATTACACTTTGATGCTCTTAACTTTCGATAATATAATTTATCTTATATTTATTTATTTACTTTATTGTCATTTTGTATAGAGTCTGGAATAATTTCGCGTATAATGCTATTCTAATGATTTATTTACAATATACTATACATTATATCAAACTGCAAAGTGTGCATTTTTTTCTCATTTACGTTTTTTCCTACTATCTTAATATACTTTTACAAATATTTCTCATTCTTAAACGTTTCATAATATAATTTTTCCATTTATGATAATTACTGTGATTTTTTAAACCGGATTTAAATACTGAAAACGTAATCATGTGATAGTTTATTTTGATTAATGATCATCTTTGTTTAAGTAATATTATTGTAATTAACTTCAAACTGAGTATACCTTCTTACGTATTATAGTAATATGTTTCATTTTGTTTTGTTGTATATTCAATAACGTTTAATTATAGTATATGAGGCTATTTATGTATGTCCAGTTTCGAAATTTTTTATAACTATAGAAAATATCGTTTTTATCTGCGTAGATCCACAAAATAATTGGTTTTGCCCCGACGTTATTACAAGTTATCATGGCGAATGATGTGGAAATGCCGGTGCGCCAAGCTGGTATGTAAATATTTGTTTACAATAAATTTATATAAAGTTAATAAAATAAATTTGTGTAGCAAGTGAAAAGTTAAATTAAAATTAATAATTTAAAAAATAACAATTAGCTTATTTTAATTTCAACGTGTAAACGTCATTATTACACTAATTGAATTTGTATATACCTGGAAGAGATCGTAAATCATTTTAGCGACTGTTTGAGAAATATAAAGAAAATCTACTTGATTATAAAGTTAATCATCGCCAATTCACATATTTCTATGCACATTTTTCGGAATACCAGTAGGGTCAGATTATTATTCTTATATACATGAGATATTGAATGCATGATCGGTAATTTCTGGCAATATTTAATAACACATTATATAAAAAATATTCTTCGATCACGGTTTCTAAGTCATAGATTTTGTAATGATTGCAGCTGCAGCAGTCAAAGATACTTCGTATAATTCTACGTTTCTAATCTAACCCTGTATAATGATTTGAATATTTCATTTGTCCAGGATGTTTACATTAGCCAGTATGAGAAATTATTTAACAAACTCAAACATAGCAGTAATTCCAATATTTTCAGATTGCACTCATTAGAACTTCCAGGCAATCCAGCTAGGAGACAGAGAAGGAAGCGGTGCCGGGATGCTCTCCCGATTACCTAGTAACCGGAATTATCCTGATCGTTACATTTCTTTACTATATTACTTACATTAATTCAATACTTCTAAAAGGCGTTCAGTCTAATAACCAAAATTACTCATTGTGTGCACTGTTAAAAAATAAAAAAGGGGGGGGGAATTTTAAAAAAAAAGAAAAAACTACTTAAAGACTAATTTTAAATATAAAAACGTAGGTGGCTATAGCCATGAGGATATCATTGTTCTTCAGTGCCAATAAGTAGACAACCGAGTTAGGGAGGATAAATCTTTAATTGTAAAATAAGTATTGATCCCCTTACTATAAACATGTGTATAAACGATATATTATAATCAACAAATAGAATTGCTAAAAACTTTTGTGGTTTTTAATTTTTTTTTCTTTCTGTAAGATTACCAAATTTAGTTGTATTTGTATTTTAAACATATATGTGTGTGCGCATATATTTTGCTCATACGTAATGCTTATTTATTAAGTAAGTATACTAAAATGTAAAAAAAAAAAAATAATTCCGTAATTTACTTAAACTTTATACAGGAGCCGTATATTTGAAAAATATGATATCTCAAAGTTGGGTGGAAAAAGAGATCGAACCAGGAATGCCTATACCCTTCAGCATTCATGAACAAGATCGAGGTTTAATCCGCGATGCTATTGTAGAGGCTGTTATCCATTCACCAGAAATTATTAAGTAAATTGATTCTTTAATATAATTTAAGACGTATTCATACAGTTTGACAAATTCTACGGGAATAATTAAATTTTAATCAACTATAACAAATATAGGAGGTGTGATACAGCTCTGGAAATGAGATATAACAAATTTCTATATTTTTAATTGCATTGCTGAAAAACAACAATTAAATTAGATATTTATTTAAAAATAATGCTAAATATTTAAAATCCATAAATATGCGCATCGTTAATATATTGTTCTTTTACAATATTTTTTTTCGTCGATTCATTGTTTTATCTCATTTTTATAATTATGGTGATATGTTCTGATTTGCATTAATTTTAGCCGCTGATCACTGATTAATTTTTTACTTATTTTATTATGCATAAATTCTATATACGATACTTTTGTACTATCTTGGAATTGATACTTCATATGTTAAATGTTTCCAAGTTATTAAGTTTCCTTTATATTTTTATGTTATATATATATTGCGTGTATAATGTTATGTCTACGCTTTTATTTTATGCTTTGAAATATCCTCGTATAAACTTTTAAATTCTGTATTTCGTTTTCAAGTATTAAACCAGACTATACGTATATTTTTTTTTTTTTAATTTTTAACTCAATAATTGCTTTAATTTGTCATAGTTTACAAACCAAAGTAATGATAATGTTACACATAAACATTTAATTTAATTAGAATGTTTAGAGCACCTTTCGAATTTTAATATAAGTTAGTTTTAATGATTTTATATGAATAAATACGATTTTAATGGTTATACCAAATATTATTGTACAGTCTTTGCTAGATACTATTGTGTAAGATGTAAGAAATTTGTTAATTCCTCAATACAGCTGTTATGATCTGTATCTTCTTTGAGTTGTATACATGCAACAATGAAAGGAAGGGTGTCCACATTTATTTCAATATATAATTCAGGCTCCAATTTAGCGAATACTTGAACCCTGTCAATATTTTTCTTTCTATTTTGATTAATTTGACGAATTTTTAATTAGATGGAATTGAATATAAAATATGTCTTGTTGAATCATCATGAATGTATTATTTTCTGTGTACGTTTTAAAATAGATTGATCTTTCACCGAGATGACATTTTGAATTTATATTGTAATTTATGATGAACGAATTACGCATTTTTATTATGTCATTGTTTGGATCAGATTTGCTACCCTAATTGTATAACCGAATTCGTATTATAGGGTATCAATTCTAAGAAGAAAAATCTTTAGGATGCCAGTGTAATTTTTAAGTCGGATACTGAAGTCGGGTTCGTTTGCGATTACTGGATTGATATTTGAGATTTTCGAGATGATAGATAATTTTAGTTTTCTGTGAATGTCCATTGGAATTTATACATTAACTGCAAATATAGTGCTGTTCGTAGTAACATGAACTAATCGCTGCTACATTTGTGTAATATTTTGTTATAGTATAAAATAGTATTTTTTGTTGAGGGTCTGTTCATGAAAGAAATAATTTTATTTGTTGCTTTTGGAGACTAGTTTAGGACAGTATTTTTTATTGTATTACTAACATTATGAAATTGTTTTCCATACTAATGAGGATGAACGTGAAACTTAGGTGAGTAAAATTTGCATTTGTGTAAACGTCTGTTGTAATATGCTGTAATATTAGAATGCAAAATTATTCATATATATATATATAATTCTGACTTTTGCGCGTAAATTTACCTAACGTAGAAACAAAACGACCTTACTAATCATGACATGCGTGCACACGTGTGTATATATATATATATATATATATAAAATCACTTACTGACTCGTTAGCATATGGAATACGATCCCTGTTTATATATATATATATATATAGTACGCGAAAGTTTTAAAATGTCGATTCCCACCTAGCACGGGTCAAAATTATGTTTACAGATCTCAGCTGGCAATATGCGTGCTTATCATCGTGAAGTATGATTTCCCGTGTCGTTGGACTCAAATTGTTGATAAAATTAGCATTTATTTACAAAATCCGGATGGTAATAAAATTTATGGTGCATTAATATGTTTGCTTCAGTTGGTAAAAAATTTTGAGTAAGTATTGTCGATATATATTAAGTCCTTGATACTTACAATAATAGTATTCGTGAATCTTGCTCATTCTACGTGAGAAAGAGATTGGTTTATTATTTTATAATTTTATACGCATATAAATGTAATGATACGTATTTTTAGGTTTATTTTAGAAAAACTGCTTTTTAAGATAACATTGAATCGTAAACTACATGATTTTTTCCGTGAAAACTATATCAATAATTGTTTTCGTAACGGAAAATAAATAAAAAAAAAATTGACATGTTTACACCGATGAATATTAACCATGAAAGTTTAAAGCATGTATAACTTGTCCTGAAACGTTCGATTCATTTATTAAACTTTTTTTTTTTATTTGCATAAATGAGTATATGTTCAAATAATAATGGACAATAGTGGTTTACGATAAGTTAAATATGAAATATAATAAAAAATTTATAAATGATCAATGTATTGTGTAAACACGGTCCTACTGCGTGTAAGGAAATGACTAAGTTGGTATTCGGTTCGACACCAAATGTAATTCACGTAACGACAAAAACATTTTATAGCAGTTTCATCGAATCAATTTTATGAACAACCTGAAATGGTATAGTACCAAGACACTAGTCGTTGATGACTTCTTTAATCTGTCAGGTTATTTTTTTGTCGCGTTATTGAAATTGAGGAGTAACAGCAGTGATTGAATATTATAATTTAGTGAATTAATTGAAGTCGCGTATGAGGGTAATGTAGTATGTCGTACAGTTTTACAGTGTCGATTTTTCTTCAAATATGCCTTCTAGGAAACACGAGCATGACTACTATAACTTCTTACAATTTTAAACAACATAAGAAATGGGAAGATGTTTTGAAGTGATTTATAGTTTTCCGACAAGTAATCGAATACGTGGTTTTTTGTTCTGTATGTGACAATGTGATGTGCGTGTTCAACCGTCTTAACTATATACGGACTTGATAAATACCAATATAGAAAATTCGTTCGTTTTTTATGTATATATTTAAACTGTGTCAATATTATTTCTCAACTATCTCGGATCTAAATGTTAATTAGCGAATAGTAATTCACAAAAATTATAAACGTTAATCCCCCGTGACGAATTATTCATATTTTGTAATTAAATAAGTATTCGTACCAGCACCAGCGTTATATGAATCAAAAATATGTCATTTGTAAATAAGGTGAATACTTAATTGTGTTAAATGATGAAATGATTCTAAAGCCGAAGAAAGAAATAGTTATCTAGTAATCTTTTAATTTGTTTAAATTACGTTTAGTTCTAAAAATCATTTTCATAATTTTTATACAATCGATCACAATGGGGGTGTAATTTTAATGTAAGACAAAAAATATGTATAAAGGAAATATTGGTTTCTTATACACTGTTACTCATAAACAATTAGTTTCCGTATTAGAATAAAATTTTTAAAAATGTTATCTTCTATGTAGTTACAAACGTTTACTACATGTGAAATACAATAATATACCTTACGATACTATCCGTTAGGTTATAAGATCATAAAATTGAATAATGTCGTTTCATTAGATAGATTTGATGGCTGGGTTGACTTCG
This sequence comes from Coronaproctus castanopsis, assembly GCA_032883995.1. NCBI lineage: Eukaryota > Metazoa > Arthropoda > Insecta > Hemiptera > Monophlebidae > Coronaproctus > Coronaproctus castanopsis. The sequence goes on along the minus strand of CM065052.1, from coordinate 104,436,865 downwards.
TTCTAAATCATCCTAGTAAACAATCAATTTCATTTTTTTTTTTTAATTCGCGGTAGTAGTATTTTGTTACTTTTGTTCTTTCTTTTACAGAACTAAAAAAGCGGATCGAGCACCTTTGGAAGAAGCCATGAACTTATTATTACCTATGTTGCGTAATTTGATGGTGAAATTATCTCAAGATTCTTCTGAACAATCAGTCATGGTACAAAAGTTAATACTGAAAACGTTTTTTTCGTTAATAAAGGTACATAATTATATCTATTTCGACGAATGAAGTTATTTGTAATTAATTTTTGCATTTTACCTTTACAAAAATTTAATACATGGTATTATTTTGGCTCGCCTAATAATTGCACAGTGTAGTTATGTTCGATTTTTTTGTTTAATTATATTAAAGTTAAGGTGCTACTCACTCTTATGTTATTTATCTGTATGTAATCTTGTGTTATTTTTAATGACATAAAAGAAACACATTACTGATAGCGCTGAGAAATTCAACTGTTAGAAGGCATATTATTCCTTAGATGATAAAATATAAAAAACAAATTATTGCCATTATTAATATTTGATTAGTCTTAAAAAAGGAAGAAAACAATACATCCAATATGTGAAATGAGTCCATACATTTGATGGAAATACTTGTAAAAGTGTTTGATAAATACAATTTGGTTGATAAATTATATACAAAAACACAACTATGAACAAAAATTAGAATTAGTAGATGAATCACAATCACAGGCTTCTTGAAGTATCGTGCTGATAAAAAAAATACCAATGACAACATTTCTACAAAAATATATGTTTCGGATAATAAATATCTTTCTAATATCGTTGTTTTCTTTGATTACGAGGAAATGAAAATATTCATAAGGTATTGATTTTTTGCCATTTTAATAAATTTATTGTTAAAATATATGAAACTATTAAAACAAATGTTTAAATATGTTACTCGTCAATGATGCTATACGACAGAAGCACTTCCTTTTGAAATTCAACTTTCTTTAAGTAATTATAAATGAACACGCTAGGGACTTTAGTGGGAGTATTGAGTTATTAAAATTTAAATTAATGTCAAAAGATGAGATTGTGTAATTTTATTTCATATATTCTAAATAATTTAACCTAATATGAGAGAAACACGTTACCCAAACATCAAACAAAGTTCCATCTTTAATATTTATTTATCAATGTTAAAGATGAAAGTTTCATATTCTAAAGTCCTGATAAGTGATATATATATATATATATATATATATATATATATATATATATATAAAGGACTTATTTTCACAAATAACTAATTCGATTCATACGTTTGATAAATTTCGCATAATCACGATGATTGCCTATATATAGAAGTAAGGACATGATACTTCATTGAGTGAATATTGTATAATAGATGCTATTTATGAACATAAATAACAATAAATCTGAAAGTAATTAATAAAATGTAATGTAAAATCATTAAAAATTGTCACAGTATAACGAAACTTCTTAAATTTAAATAAGAATTTTTGTTAATTTCGAATGTTAAATAATTTAAATGAAAACAACTAAAATTATATATCTTTTGTTATAAAACACCTCAGTATTTAAGTGTAGACACTCGTATGATGCATTACTGTAATTTATATTTTTCTTTAAAATTATTGTACGTATTTACTGCATTTTAATTATTATTTATTATGAAAATTTTCAGTTCAACATTCCCTTAAAAGTAATAACTCAAGAAATATTTTCACAATGGATGCAGATAATAACTGCTGTTATCGATCGGCCGGTTCCAACTGAAACGAACGATGTGGATGAAGATGAACGCGCACATTTACCTTGGTGGAAATGTAAAAAATGGGCTATGCACATACTGCAACGCATCTTCGATAGGTAAAGTATTTCCTGGTCTATTTCTGTTTCATGTTTTTTTAAGAATTATTATACTCTTTTTAAAGAAACAGATTTATTGTATTCGCCTATAAAATCTGAAAAAAAAAAATAGATGTGAAATTTCGAGATAAATTAGTGCAACTAAATTCAAAATAGTGTTTGCCTTTATATCGAACAGAGTGTAAATATTAATAGTAATAATAAACTACGAGATCGTGTGTTGTATATACGTTTGGCGAGTTATCGTCGATACATATTTTCTGTTATGCTTAAACATAGATAAAAATTTAGATTTATTTTTACTTTGTTTTCATTTCCTCTCGGTAATTATTTTGTATAAAAAATTTACGGATGCATGGCTGAAAAGGTTGAGGTACATTTATGAAGACGCCTTTATAATAATATTTTATTTCTCCGATTCGTCGTTTATTCTTAAACATTTTTTTCCCCTGTAATATTTATCATTTTCATAGCTATTAGAAGACTATTAATATTATATTATTTTAACGAAAACATCGAATGTACAGGAATTGTACTTATCAGCAGATTGCAATTCGGGCATTGTTACCGTTCCGTCTGTTCTTTATGCAACTTAGGGAAATTACTGCTCACTTCATGCTGAACGTCCAATTTACAATCCTGATCATTTGTTCTTCGAATATCCTCCTTTAATAACATTACGTTCTGAACTATACCTTAACTTACTGCAATCGTCACGTAATGGTTCTCCATGCAATGTATTGTATCTTCTTCATTTTGATAACTTACATGTGTTTCTAGGCGTATCGATATTTCTAATCCACGTTTATAGAAATATAAGTTAATTCGTATGTATAGTTGGTTAAGCTGTAAAGGCATAACCATTAATGTATATATACAAACAAACGAGGTCTATGCTTTCCGTATCATTTGATTTCAATGTTCAGCATTTGAAAACGTACTCGACTTGTTAATTCACACTTTTTTAAATTTACGTAGTGATTAATGATGTGCGAAATCGTTACATCGCTGTATTCAATACAGTCAGTATCAATACAAGAAAGTATTGAATACTTTTAGTCAATACAATGCATCGAATCGATATTTTCATTAATTGTATGAATCCGTATTTTTATTACCGAATATTATTTTCATTACTAGATATTGTAAATTGTAATCACGCCTTGAAATATATTTAGTAAAAACTACGTAAATAGTGGTCATTTGTTAGAAATTAAATAAATATATAAAATATTTGTCGATTTTAGGTTTACTTAACATGTATTAATAAAAGAGACTGGTAGAATGTATATTAAGGACAAAACCTTGCTAATTTGATTTGTTGCATGACAATTTAATGTAACTATTTCAAATAAATTTAATATTTTTGTTGTTGTAAATGTAAGCTGAAAAATATTATTTTATTTAGTGAATGTTTCTTTATCAACGTTATGTATAACAGTTATTTTTAAATACTTTTCTGTCTTTTATTTATTAGAATTGCACGAGATTAATATTTATTTGATTTCATTTCACAAAATAGTATGAAAACAATAAATTTGTTTGTAACTTGGAAAAATACTTTGTTGTAATATAATAACCAAAATAATGGTAATTGTACGATACTGTTTATTATTTAAGTTCAGTTAACAATCACTAAAATAATTCGAAATACATCATGCCAAGTAAAAATAAATTAAAAAAAAAAAAAAACTAGAAAAAGTTACTTTTAATATAAAGTAAAATAAATATTTTAATTGTATATATAATATACATATATGTATTACTAAAAAAGGTCGCAATAACATTAATAAAAAAATATTACAAAATAATATTTAATAAATTCGCACAATAAAATTACCAAATTTTGTTACACATTCATCACTATAAGTCTATAATAATTTACTCTATGCGTGATGTTTTTAAACGTTTTCCATGTAGAAGTATTGAGTCATATACTTTATTGATGTAAAAAGAAAATATAATCGAATATACGTTAACCACAATTTATAAACACATAATTTTACATTTATATGTAGTTATTTATTGTCTACTAATTATTGTTATTGACTTACTTTTCATCATAAACATCAAATTTCAATATTTTCGGAAGATAATCGCGATAGTTTAAAATATTTATTTTTCTTAAGTATTCAATTTATTAAAGATTTCCACCAACAAGTGAAAATCCTTCTTAATCACTGACAACTCAGTCGTACCTGAATAATTCGGGCCTTTTAAGATTTTAAATTTTTTCCTAAAGATATGCGGAATTCAATCATATCTGGAAAGTTAGGTTATACAAATCGCGTTTAATACACGAAACATCGTCAAATTATGGCTAATCGTTTCCAAGATGTAACGGTTTAAAAGTTTAGAAATGCCAAATTTGAGAAAAACTTTTTTTGTTTGATTGAGGTACACGCCGAACATAGATCTGTTTGATTTACAATTTGTCTTCAAAGTCACCGACCAGAAGTGTTTATTATTTTTAATTAATTAACCGATGATTAAAGTGGTGTAGTTAGCCGACTAATATAATGTATTAGACGTTTCCAAGGGCACCCGCGCTATTGAATTACTGTACTGTTATTATTATCTATGGATTTGATGGTCTCTATCCGGACTTTTTAAAAAACCTGGGACAGAAAGCAAAAACCTTTATCTGTGGGATGTTTAATGAAATAATTGCAATAGCCAGATTATCAAAAGAGTTTTAAAAATCCAAAATAATTGCGATTAAAAATCTAGGAAAGGAAGCAGCAGACTATCGACCGATATCTCTTCTTAGTGTATGTTATAAAGTATTATTTATAATAGAATTGCAGCTGAAGTAGACAGATCCCAGGCTGGTTTTCGAGCAGGAAGATCCTATGTAGATCAAGTTGCTGCGATTACACAGCAAATAGAAAATGGATTCCAAAGGAATGAAAAGACATTGGTTGTTTTTTTAGACTTGACTTCTGCCTACGATACTGTTTGGCGAGAGGGATTATTATTAAAACTGGTTTCTATTATACCATGCTCTAGAATATTGCAACTAGTAAATAGCATGCTGTCAGATTTAGGAGAAAATAGTAGCAGATGGCGACAAGTCAATCATGGTCTTCCACAAGGATCAATATTAACCCCGTTACTTTTTAATATATGTCAGCGATATGCCTGACACATCTTGCAAAAAGTTCTAGTATGCAGACGATATGGCGATGACCGTGCAAGGAGCAGACTTGAAGAATTGTATATCAACTATGGAAAGTGGCTTATCACAAATTAGTAAGTACCTGCACAAATGGAAATTACGACCGAATCCCCACAAGACAAAGACAGCGTTTTTTCACCTCGACAACCGAATGGTAAAAATCGAACCTATAGTGAAATTTGAAGGTGCAGAACTAGGAAATACAAAATATCCAAAGTACTTAGGCGTGACATTAGACCGCACCTTATCATATAATGAGCATCTAACGGTTTTATCCAAAAAGTTAAAAACACGTATAAATCTCATTAGGAGACTCGCAGGTTCGACTTGGGGTGCTGATGCAAGAACACTCAGAATTTCTTCCTTGGCACTTGTATACTCAGCAGCCGAATATTGTTCATCAGTTTGGTGTAATAGCTGCCATGTTAAAAAAAAAACAGATGTAGTATTAAATGAAGCACTCCGAACCATATCAGGAACGCTGAAATCTACACCACTTATGTGGCTTCCAGTTTTAGCTAATATAGCTCCAGCTGCAATTAGACGGGAGACAGCATTATTCAGAGATAGAAATAAATTTCAGATGTACCCCGAACTGCCAATATCTGAAGAAATAAGGTCCACACCAGTATCGAGACTCAAATCCAGAAAATCACCTTGGACAATGAATGAATTATTATCAGAAGATATGAAAGAGTTTAATAAATGGAAAATAACATGGGAAAGGAATTTAGAACATACAACAAATTCCCATTTAGTTGTCGACCCAAGGAATGGATTTATCTAGGAAACTATGGAAGACACTCAATAGAATTAGGACCTGATAGGGAAGATGCGGATATCTAATGCAGAAGTGGGGTATAACGACAACTGCTGCGTGCCAGTGCGGGAATCCCAGAAAATGCATCATATATTGGAAGACTGTAGTTGCACCTGTAGGTTTAACATTAGACGGTGTTCACAATCTTAATGATGGAGCCATAGACTGGCTAACAAATTTAAAGTTAGACTTATGATGATAATTTTGTGTAATTATATATAATCGATGATTATACGATAAGAAGAAGAAGAATGTTTATTATATTAACAAAAAATCATTACGATTGTTTTCTCAACCTAACAGAAAGGTCAAAAGTCCCTATGAATTACGAACAAAAAAATATTGAAGTTTCATTAATTTTTCAACTTTATATCGTTCAAAAACTATAGAAATGTAGTTTATATTAAAAAAATCTTGGATCATGTCCGAAATTTTCTATCCGGGACCTTATTTTACCTAGTAAAGTAAAAATTACAAGAGAAAATCATCAAATTTATCCTTATATTTAGCACAATTTTCAATTTTTTATTTAGCAGGCGTTCAATTTATATTACCAGTTTATTATAAATTACTTTTATTGCCTTTGTTTTTTCCTTCGGTTCGCACGTTGATGTATTAAATAGAAAATATGTTGAAATTATCTACATGAATTACGAGTTAAATAACTAAAATGAAACTAACTCGTGTTACTAGGTAATAATTTAGTGTGTACGTATATGTTGTTATTGTTTAGGTACGGAAGTAATAGTTCTATTATGAAGGAATATAAAGATTTCTTCAACTGGTACACGAAAACATTCTCCGCTGGTGTTATAGAAGTTTTGCTTCATGTATTAGATCTTAACAGAAAAAAACAATACATCGCGCCGAAAGTATTACAAGATGTTTTATCATATTTAACAATAACGTAAGTTTGTCATTTATTAACCTATTCTCTGTACATTTAATCGTACGCGTTTTATTTATTTATGTTTAGATACTTATTCAAGATTGAAACGATGAAATTAAACACTTATAATGCCACGATAAATTTATTTTCAATTTTAATTTTTTTTTATAGTATTTTTTAAAACGTGTAATTTGTATGGGCTGTTAGAAGTAGATTGTGTCTTCGTTTCATTACGTACATTTTCAATATTCTTGTTGTTTCAATTTAATTAGTTTAAATAAAACAGTTTCGCTCGAAGTAACTTATACCGGCGATTAAGAAAATTATGGGCTGTACGTTTTTTTATTGTATAAGAAACGCTGTATAAAGTACAAATTCTACATTTTGGAAAAAACTAGTACACAGTGATCGTTCTATCAATTTTCTGTTTAGAGATTAATCTTTGAAAACCAATATATATTACCGTTAATCATAATTTGTACATTCGAAAGAATTTACAATTACACAAATCAGATTAAATATTTGGGTGACATTAGATCAGGGGCGGAAACTTATTTCAGTATATTTTGGAGTAAATAATTTTGAACGCAGATCGTGTTCATTTCTTCACTATTGTTCTTAACACTAGTGTCTAATAAAACCTAATAATATATGTTCATCGCAATCGTCGATAAAAGAAAATAAACATATTTATGAATAATTATTCCATATTACAAATTTATTCGTGTGAAATTATATTGTGACTTAATAACGGCTTATTGTTCTTATTGTTCATAGAGTTAACCACGCATATCCTTGGAGTTTGTTGAAAGTACATATAAACGGCATTATACAAGAAATAATTTTCCCGCTTTTATGCCATTCCCATGAAGACGAAACGTTATGGGAAACTGATCCACAGGAGTATATTCGTTTGAAATTTGGTAAATTATTTATTTTTGTACGATAAATTTTTGCTTCTGGTAACTATATTTAATTTAATTACATTAATGTCGAAACAGCTTAAAATTCAAACTTAACTAAAATTCAGAAAACGGAGTAATATATTATAAAAACCAAAAAAACAAAGCAATTATATATACAATTTTTAGATTATATGTAACATTAATTGATATTTGATAAATGAAACCGCTATCTTTAATACTGAAATTATCAACTATTTGAACAAAAAAGTTTAATTATTTTAAATGAAAATTTAATTTTATTTAAAAATTTTTGTATAAAAAACTTTAAGAAATACATTAAAACTAATTTGTTCCTGTATTATAGAAATACTGTAATAAAATAATGTATCTATATTGTTATGTGTCTGTTTCTAATATTATTATTATTATGATTATTATCGTACATCACCTATTAACATTACGCAGATAACAATATTTTTGGAGCATACATAACGGTCTGTTTATATATATATGTATATATATATATATATATATATATATATATATATATATATATATATATATATATATTCATATATGTTTACATTATTTTTACTCTAAAATAACCTTTTTCGCATCATTTTCATGAAACCATATGTTATTATAAATTTCTACATTAAATGCAGTTTTGGTAATGGCTTCTAAGTTCATAACATATTTAGTTAAAAGCACATATCATTGTTATTAACATTATTATTATTATTATTATTATTGTACAAATGCATTAGTTGCATTAAGGAAATTATTATGATCATTGTTATTAACACTTTTATTTCTATTACGAATATTAACATTATTATTTGCTTATTATATTCAAAATCGGCATCTGTTTTCGATATTACATTCCGTCGGTCCGTATGCCACGTAGGCATACGCATTTTATATAAATAAGTGACTTCGTTCTTACGAGGTCAGACTCGTATTACTCGATGTACCGAAAGGTATTGTTCATCGTCCGTCGTTTAATAAAGTTATTACGAATTTAATTTCGAACTTATTTCTCGACGGGAGTCTCACATCCTAAATTCGGCGAAGTCGGTAGGATATGCAACATCCTAAATTCGGCAGTCGTTAAGATTCGCAACAATATATAAAGCGTGCGCATCGTCAGTATCATCTTAGTTTATAAATTGTACCTCTGTGCTTAAAAATATTGTACGAATAAAAATGTTATCAACTAAAATTGTTGAACAGAATACTATTATCATTTCCTCCTATAATTAGTTATGGTAAATGTAATTAGTTTTACAGTTCCAATACAATCTTTATTTTTAAAAAAAATCTTAGTGTGCACTAGGCTAATGATCTATGATTATATTTCAGATATATATGGTGATCTTGACATATCGTGTACCTACCAGGCTCAGGAGTTATTACACACAGCTTGTAAAAAACGGAAAGGAGTATTGCAAAATATATTACAATTTATTTTACATATACTTCAGACACCTGACGCGCATCCTCAACAGAAAGATGGAGCTTTGGCTATGGTTAGTTCTTTGTAATTCATGTATTTATTATTATCCTTATCGCGCAGAAATGTAATTCTCTTCTTAAAATATGTAATAACTTATAATGTGCATTATTTTTATTATTATTATTATTATTTTGTAATTCTATATAACGCCAGTGAGTTTTGGATTAACTTAGATATATAATTTATGTTATTAATTATTGATTGTCCTGCACGAACTTTTTATTATCTGAACTACCTTACCACATTCTAAATGTGTAAAATCTGTTTTCTGTAATGTTTTGTTAATATATTTTTAAACACTTTTATTCACGCGATTCATCATTAGAAAAAAAAAACAAATATGTAATTGATGCCCTAGTATGATAATTGTATTCGTTATTATTAACTTGATCATCAGCTTAAAAATATATTCTTACTTTAATTAAACACAATAAAAACATTCAGAGCAAAAATTAGTTGTGTAAACAAATAAGGAATTCAACAATAACTGAATATAGGAGATGTAATATATTTTGCCGAGAAATTTGAATTATGAAATGTAAAAGGGCAACAGAAATACACAAATAAATATAATATATAATTAACTTAATTGGCTATAACGTCGTGTCAATATAAATTGAAATCGGATAATTTTTTTATTAATACTTTATTTTTTTCAACTAATGTTTTACAATTTGGCAGAGAAGACTTGCAGTAAAAAATATATTAAATATTTTCTTTGTGGGAAAAATAATTTTCTTATAAAATAAACGTATATAGCATAATAAATCTAAAATAATATAACCGGTTATTTATGTTGACAGCAAAATTTTAAAAAAAATTGCGACACTAAATAATCGGGAATTTAGTTTTATTAAAATTTTGTAAAGTGAAAACGAAAAGCATATTATATATAATGTCACAATTAAATAATTTGTCGATTCAGCGGGAGGCAAAATACATAAAGATATTAATGTTCACAAAATCTAAAAAGTAGGCCAATAATAGTAATTAGCAGATAATAAATAACTACAGTTGAAGGGATAAATATACAATTGCGTGTTTATAAATTGTATTTTTCTACATGTGTTTTATATTTCTTGTATCTATGTTTCAAATCACGCTTACCGATGTTGTTTATAATAATAAAACTTAATTAATTTAAAAATAATACCTTCATGCTAAACAGTATCAAATGATTTTTTAAATATCGATAGGTCACAATCCAGTATGTTAATTTTTGTTAAAATTATCACTGTTATTATCGCGTAATGATATGTTAAAATATTGTATATAAAATAGTATTTTGGACACATTAGATGTACCAATTAATGTTTCCTGAATGAATATGTATAATGATGACAATCTTGACTTTTCAGATTAATTTTCTTTTTTGTGTACAAAAGTATTGTGTGTGTGTGGCGAAACTGACATTAAAAAGAATGTGTAAATATAAAGATTGTGAATTAATTTAGTGGTGTTTATAAATAGAAATTAAAATAACAAAGTGAAAATTAAATCAAATTTTTGAATGTAGAAGAAAATTACGCGATTGATAAATATTTATAAAATAAACCCAAAACGCCGAATTCTTTGATATGTAATTGTAACCAGAGAAAAAAAAAATGTTTTTGAATGTAGCAACCAATGATTTTAAGAATTAGTTTAAATGATAGAATAAGGAATGTGAGATAAATATACGATATAACGAAAGTGATGGAATTTGTAAATCGATTCGAAAAATATTTTAAATGTTATATTTATTAAGGTAATTGGTTTACATAAATTCAAATCGGAAAAATTCGTAAATTATTGTTATTTTTTACGTTGGTATCGTTGTCATCGAATAAAATAACAAATTAAAAGAAAAGTGTAATTCAAATGTTAATATCCATATATGTGATTTAATATACATACATGTGTGTGTGTATATGAAAGTCGTCTAACTACTATTAATAATTTTTTTTTCATTTCATTTATGTAGACTGGTTCGATAGTTGATATTTTGTTGAAAAAGAAAATGTACCGTTGTCAAATGGAAAAAATGCTTTGTATTTACGTTTTCCCGGAATTTTCCAGTCCGCACGGTTATATGAGAGCTCGAGTAAGTACCAATAAAATTACAATCGAATATAAAGTAAATTATAAAATCCCATTTTTTTCTTGTACACTGGATTCCATCATGTAAGGCGAGTCTCATTCCGTAGATTTTTTAATCTGCATTAAATATTTGAAATTTTGTATGAAGGTTAATATATATTTGAATTTGATGTTCCTTGGCATTTACTTTTTTTTATCGATTATTTCAGGCCTGTTGGACGTTAAGCAGGTCGGCAGAAAATCAGTTTCAAGAAGAAAATATAAAACTTGAAGCTTGTCGTCATGTGATAACGTTACTTTTAACTGATAAAGAATGTCGTGTAAAATTAGAAGCGGCTATGGCATTGAACTCGTTACTCACCTATCAAGAAAGTATTAAAGATTTCGCACTACCTCAAGTACGATTATTTATTTATCTACGTAATTTAAAACGTAATAATTAAATAAAATGGCGTATTTTAAAATTTAGAGAATTCTTTTTTTTAGAACTACCATTTATTACAATTAAACTCATCATTCATTATTGAGTGCCGTCCCAGTATCGGAGGTAGGCGACTACTTTCCTATACCATACTTTGTTGTACTGTGTAAGTAGTATACAAGACAATCGTAATATGACGTTAGCGCAGATAGACACACACAAACCCGGGAGAACCGATTGTAATCGCTTTGTTGTCACAACACAATGGATCCCCGCGTGTTTTTGTATTGTACTATATTGTTACTAGCGCACACAGATTGTTGTTCGTGGTGGTTTGCCATTGCCTTTCACTCTATAATATTAGGATTATTTATATTTTTATTTTCTGGTGATAATTTTTGCGTCGTCGATCGTATTCAAACTCGGTACCTTCCGTATAGAAGTCCGTGTTTTAGCCACTATGCTATAAACTAAATCATTTATTCATAATTGAAAAATAAACATCTGAAATAGTTATTAAGTTAGTCATTAACCGGGGAGAATGGACATTAGAGAAGTTATTTCAATGTATGAGGATCATGTGTATTAATGATTTTTAAAATGTGTTCAAGCAATTGCTTAATATAAACCCCTTAGCTATTATAATCATTTTCGGTGATGTAATAATCGCAAATGTTTTAGTATATGTACATTGAACGATCTTATGGAGGTGAAAGTTTAGCGTTTCATGGGGTGAAAATAACAACAGATGATATTCGCGCTCATGGTGTATCAGTTTTCCTTATGTAGGCACAAATTTTCGTTTCTTGTATTTACAGTATTTAGCAGTTATTTTAACACATTAAGTTGAAAATATTTTCATTATTAATTGCGATGACATTAACTGTTTACATTTTAAACTTATCTCGTTAATAACTTGCACGAGGTTATATTGTACAGCAGGTAAGGAACGCACCTCGAATCAATTTAAAATACGGATGGTTTTTGAGAGCCGATTTTTAGCATTTGATTATATAAATAAAAACCTTAACGTTCTTTCAAGTTTATGAAAACACTTTTTTAAATAAATCATTAAACAATATTCAGTTTCTGAAATCCAATTCCGTCTATATAATGTATTACTTACCCGAGTTCATATCTAAATGAGTTAATAAAGATTGTTTATGTCTAGAGTCGAATTGTTAACGACTAAACAAGTTGTACATTGTGAATTTAATTAAATTTCTGTACATCTGCGAATGTTTGAGTTTATATATATATATATGTATGTATGTGTATATATATATATATATATATATATATATATATATATGTAGTGTGTTTGTGTGTGTGAAAACATTTTTTATTTAATCATAAACTTGTTTCGTTTTAATTATTATTTTTGGCTTATTCATGTATGACGTGTAAAAAACATAAATCTAAATTCTAAGTCGCAGTATTTTATTTTTAAATGAAGGTTACAGGTTAAGAGATCATTTTAACAATTTGTTTACTATTAAAAGTAACTTCGCTTAAAAATTTTTGAAGTGACTTGGTAAAAATTGTGTTTAACTTCGACAGTATTATATTGAATTTCGTGTTATTAGTCCGCGTCCATTAAAATTATTATCACGTCGTTAATTTTTAATGCGTTTGGAAACATCCTATAATATCAGATTTTTATTTTTCACGTTTTTTGGAAAACTTGTTGACCATCCTTTTAATTTATATTGTTATTTTGTTAATGCCCCTCACCCATTTAATGAATTTTGTTATCGTAAATGTGACAAAAGCAATTTACGTATATAATTAACCTTTTCAGTCATGCACTATAAAATGTGGACACAAAATTATAAATTTTAGCAGGTGTTTATTGTACGCTTCTTGGGTGAACTGTAGATTATTTTCAATGTATTTATATAAAAAATTTTAAAATTGAAATACTTCATGTCGACCAAAAAATAAAAAATTTTGTTAGCATTAAAAGTGAACATTGTGACTGAAAAGATTAATCTGAAAAATACTTAGCCGTGAAGAGGGCGCTTTATTTATTTGTGTACTAAAATGTCTTGAAACAAAAAAAAAATAATAATTACATTCATCAAATTATTTGATAAGGTCTCGATAAAACTTGTTAATTCCTTTAGTACCCTGTAGAATGACGACGTAAGTGTATATATTCATAGAGATATAAGTAAATAAATACTATTTATTTTTACAGATTAAAAATATTACGTTAGAACTTTTGAAAGTAATCAGTGAAACGAAAAATGATGACGCGACGAACGTGTTGCAGAAAATAATTTGTATGTATCCACAGGAGGTAACATCGGTAGCAGTAGAGATATGCCAACATTTAGTAAGTGTTTCCTTTTCATATATTTTTTCTTGTCACATAACTGAATTTATAGTTTTTAATATTTTATTCTCTCTTACGCGTAAATTATTAGTGAGAAGTGGAATTAAATTATTAAAAAGCATAGGCATAAACAAAATTTGTGTAATAATTAGTAGTATACAGTTATTTTCTTGTATTTAATTCTTTATTATAATATTTCGTGCTGCTAATGTAATTTTCTAATAAGTCATACATTGTTTATATAAATGCCTTTTTTAATAACGTCATATTTTTTTTTTTTTTTTTTTTTTTTTTTTTTTATGAAAAACTAAACTATATTGAATAATACTTTATATTTTTTTTTCTTTTTTCCTTTTATTGCTAATTTTCATTAAACTTTGTTTAATAAATATGATAGAGTTCGATTGAATTTTAGGAATCTGTAGTTTAATTTCCTGATTTTTTCCCGAATTCTTAAGTTATTCTAACATGTAAATTATCATTTTGCTTCAGAATTTGATAAAACGCGTTTCTAATTTTTATGACAATTATTCTTGCTCACAAAACTTACTTTAAATTATAATTATTTTACAACGCGAACCTTAAAATATTTTAAATATTCTTTGTTTTCATATATAAATGGAAAAATAAATTTATTATTTCGATGAATTTAGTGAATTTACGACGTTTAAAAGTTCGCGTTAATTACGTTTTTCAAAGTTTAACATTATTGGTCGGAAATTTAAAATCTGGTATGTACACAAATATTAATTATAAGTAATGAAATTATTGATGGATATCAATACCGGATAAAAAAAATTTAAGGCTACTACGTTCAGTAACGTGATGTCCGAAAGTGCTGGGAACGATGATGGAGAATATTCGATTACGTCGATGTCCATTTTGAATACGATGGAAACATTGCTGAGTATATTAGAGGAAGAAACGAAAGTATTAGCTCAGATTAGGCCTATAGTGCTTCAAGTTGTTTGCCACATTTTGACTCAGAACATCGTTGGTGAGAATAAATTTTATTTACTTTATATGCGTGTGTGGCCGTTATCGTGATTGTGGTTCATAATCCACTGAAGTTCTTTAATTTATTGATATCAACAGATAATTTAACGAAATTCGTACATTTTTTGTTTAGTTTATTTCATTCGGCGATAAGAACATTTCTTAAATCTAGTCATCTTTTAAAAATATGTAGAGCACACGAGCTATCTATTTACAATATATTGAGGCACATGCTAAGTAAACAGTAAAAATACGTTTTTATACAGCGCGTAAACGCATAATTAATTTCTCTTAAAAGAATTAAAAAATATTAAATATGAGAAAAAAGTATTATTTCACGTTAAAAAATTAACACATAATTACTTTACGATGTTGATATTCAACTAATTCTAGTTTTAAATTATGATTAGTCTATTATATGTTGATATATCGGAGAGTAATGATTTTATGAATTAAAAATAAAACAAAAACACAGTTTAATCACTAAATTTTTATGTATGTATGTGTATATATATATATATATATATATATATATATATGCGCGAAATTTTTACGCTTGTCATGATAATGAAGTAATTGTCGAAAAGCTTCGCACAAATATATAAAAAAAATTGATCAATTAAACTGTGTTTTCATTTTGTTTTTTTTATTATTACTCCAGTCATGAAATTATTACTTATATAATAATGTGTGTGCATGTGTGAAGAAGCAGCTTGATTATAAAGTGACAGTCAGTGGCGGTCTTGTGGTTGAAAAATATAGTGGTTGTAATTACACCTGCACCTCCCCAATATATTCGCACATTTTTTTTTTTTATTTCATTCAACATCGCGAAGTAACATTAATAATACTAAAGTCAACACAATGTAATACAAATACAAGAACTTTTCAAAACCGTATGAAGTTAGATTATCAATTCAAGATTAAAAAAATGTGTTATATTAAACCAAAATATATTAAAAATTTATTTCCCCATGAATAAGTACAAAATGTATTCAATTAGAAAAGTATAAACATGTTTAAAATACACTAAAACGAAACAATTCTTACACACAACAATCCTCTGAAAATGAAATGATCAATATAAAGCTTTACTAAGGAAAAAGATTCTACATATATTAACATCGGTCAGTAATAATACGAAAATAAACTGGAGAAAGGCAATGAAGCAATTCACAAGTGGAAATGTACACGGTAAAAAAACAAGAAACATCAATAGAAATTCGAAGAAGAAAATGAAATATAAGTTGTGTAGACTCGTTCGTTAGTTGGCCGGTAGTGTGCGCATACAACAGCACTCGTGTGTTATCAAAAGCACAACGAGAAAACACTATTCTGCCGCGTCAAGCAAAACGACTGCAACCAACGGTGGACAATATAGTTCTATGTAAACTCTACACTCATAGTAACATTACGCGCAAAATCCCATATAACGCTGTATATGGTTTTCCGATGCCTTCCTCAGGTTGCATACCGTTGTAACTATGGATTTAAAAGCATTTTCTTTTTTTAACTTTTTATAATATATTCTACGGAAAATATATAGTTAAAATTTACTTATTTTGTTTAATCCCCATAAAACAATTAGTACTTTTAACTATTGTATTACATCATCCATTTTTATGCTGTTCTGGATATTTCTGGTGTAACCTTTATGTACGAGCCGCCACTGGTGGGAATATAAATACGTTTCAAGTATGGCATGCCTCAAATAGTCTTAATACAAAAGATGGTATTACATGGAATCTAAACATTTTGAAAATATACGTCAAAAGTGTAGTTATTAAATAATTTTATTCGTTATAACGTGTTATTAGAATTATTGTTTACTAATGTTATAAAAATAATTTACAAAATTAGAGTTTTTTGAAGAAGCTTTATCACTTGTTTATGAACTGACTTGTAAAGAAGTACCGCCCGAATTATGGAAAATTTTGGAGCTTATTTACGAAGTATGTTTCGCCTTTTTCTTTATCGTATTTATTTATTTATTTAAAAATGTTTTGTACGTAGATTATTAAAAACGTAATTGTATTGTAAATAATTTTTTAATTGTTTTGTAAAGTTCCTAGTTTAATTATCTTTAATAAAATAATTAATACGCGTAATTTAATATATTTTTGTTCGCAAATGATTGTTAATTATTTATGACGGTGGTGGTGCCAGTGCTGTGTTATAACTTTCAATAGAATGCTGAATTATGTATCAGATTATTTAATTAGATATTTGTACGTATGTTTTCTCCTTAATACGTATTATTATTTTTTTTTTTAGGCTTTTGAAAAAGACGGGCAGGAATACTTTATGGATATGATGCCAACGTTACATAATTACGTCACTGTCGACACTAACGCCTTTCTTTCGAACGAAAATTACCTGCTTGCTATATATAACATGTGTAAGACTGTAAGTACTCTAAAACTTGAACTTCGTTATACGATAAAGATAATTTACTATCAACTTAATATCCATGGTTAAAATCTCAAAATTAAGATAAACAACGGTCAAGTGCAAAATTAAAAATTTTCGCAAAGTAAACCTATTAACTAATTTTATTAGTGTGTCTACATTTAATTATTTCTAATTTTTCAAATATTTTTCTATTTCTAATTTTTTTCTCTATTTGTAGTACCTTATAGTTGTGAATTATTTTATCTGTGTTATGTTTTTGTTCTCTACAATGTTTCAAAACAGGGACTCATTGTTTCTTAATTATATATCAACAAATATATTATCAATGTGTCTTCTATTCAGCGGATAATGTTAAACGATTCGCATCACTTTCGCACGGAATACTTTTATGTAAAATAAATATTAATTCTCTATTTCAAAAATCTACAGTAAATTGTTTTTTTTTCTTTTCTAACACATAATAATTATTTAATCCACTCAATTGTTTTATTATTTGATCAAACACACACACACACACACACACATATATATATATATATATATATATATATATATATTACTCACTTGAACGTATTCTGTGTTTATTTATGTTTAAATTTACAATTTTTAATCGTAACGTTTTTATAAGTGGCAAATTAATTTTTGTATATTGCTAATATAACGATTTATTTACCCCCTCCCATAGTTCCTGTAAACTTGAAATTAATACCGAATTATGATCAATATAAGTTGAATTTATATATCATCTTTCTTGTGAAGCTTTAAGTAATATTTTAATAGATTACATAAACTGTTATAAAAAATATTCATCTTCATCAGGTAACCTTAATAAAGATTTTTATTAATATTATTATATTTGCTAATTTACACCTAGATAATGTTATTTGACAAGTTTTGTAACTATTTCTGTATAATGTTACATGAGAAGCATCCCATCAGTGGTAAGTGATTAAATTTAATTGTGCATACTAATGTGCGTCATTTATATTACGCCCAACGGTTTCGTTTTAGATTTCGATCTAGTTATCCAATAAAGTGATCGCCATATGAGTTTTTTTTATTATATGCTTTCTCCGTGTTAATTGTTTGTCCAGATTTATATCGAGGTATTACACTTTTTTTTTTTTTTTTTTTGTGGAATTGTAACGTCATTCATGATTGTCTGTCTGGTTGACAGATTTATTTTGTTTGTAAAACTTACTCTAGATAACTTTGTCCTGGTTAATCTTTATTTTCCATTATATGCATCTACAGCAGGCTCGTCTAAATAAAGAATTGCTGTGTTATCTGCGAAAGTTTCTATTTCGACATTTGTGGGAATGGGAATTATACCGTATGGATCAGATAGAATAAAGGCTTTAGTGCACTGCCCTGTGGTACACCTGCTCTTACCGGATAAAGCTGTTATTCATTTTCTCCATATTTAATATAGAAGTATCTTTCATGTAGGCATGACTGTAATATCTGAGTTAGTTAATATGGAGAGTAATGCCTGATTTTGTGCAGTAGACCTGCATTTCAAACTTTGTCAAAAGCTTTGCTTTGCATCACAAACGTTTTTTTCTTCTATAGATTTTTCAATCAAGTTAACTGCACGATGAACTTGCTTTATTATACTTTTCCCTGAAACTAAAAAACTAAATTGATGGTCAGGTATTAGTTTATTGATGTGGATGGCTGGTGGTATTCTTTTCAAGAGCAAGTTTGTAAATATAATTTTACTCTTTTGGAAAATAGGAGAAATAACTTTAACCGTTTCTGCATATATTCCGTCAGGACCCATTTCTTTACCGATTTTCTGTCGTTTCATAGCATACAATACTTCTTCGATTATGGGTGGTCCAACATCCCTGCATCCAAGATGTTCATCAGGTAGTTTCGATGTTCTATCATCATCAAACAATACCTTTTTCGTTCATGTAGTTTTCCCGATATTCTGATTATCGTTTTCCCGTTGTTATTAAGGAATAATTGCTCTCTCTGTTTTCTTGTATATGTCGGATACCTCCTTTACAGTTTTGTGAGTTTCTCAATTCTTTACATTTTGTATTCCAGTAACTTTCTTTGGCTTCCCTGCACATTTTTCGAATAGCCCTGTTTAATCTTTTGGTCTAGCTTTGGCAATTCTTCTCTCTTTCATAAGGTTCAAAATCTCGTTTGTTATCCATTTTTGTTTCTTGACTACCTTTGGCGCCCCTATATGAACTTTTTGAACATCAGTGATTATATTTTAAAGTCTAACCCATGTAGCTTCTCTATTTACTTCTGGTCGTTAATTCAATTTCTTTTCCAGTATTCTCGAAATGTTACGTTTGAAATCTAATTTGTTTAGTTTTGAGACATCGACTTTCCATTGGCGGTTATTTTAAATTTTTTTGAAACAACGATGTATTGCCAATTTCAATGCCACAGGGTTATGATCAGAGCCAATATCCGCTCTCGGATATGTTTTGGGCGATTTTACAAATATCCAGTGTTTTCTGTGAACCATAACAAAATCTATTTGGTTACGAATGACATTCTCAGCATTGTTTGCTGGCGATTTCCAAGTGTATAATCGTCGTGGGTGATGTTTGAAGAAGGTATTTGTTATCAAAGTTGGTTTTCTATACAAATCTGAATGAATCGATCTCGTCGTGCATTTCAATCACCTCAGCCGTATCTTACGACTAATTCATGCTTGGCTACTTTTTTTTAAAAAATCATTTTTAGCGTTTCTTAGAGAGTGTACTGAGGCGATCGATCATTGCCTGATACACTGTTTCCAGTATGACCCATGAGTACTTATGTTGGGAAAGATACAGTGATGGTTTCCCCTTGCCTCCCTTGCCTTCCACTGGATTATTAATTAGGGTTTTCTCCCTTAGCCTTTGGATAAATATTCTATCTGTTAGGCTTGTCTCCCTTAGCCTTTGGATTAATATCCTAACCGCAAGGCAGCAGGTTATTACTGAGGAGTTCACGATTTTAGGTTTTTAAGGTGACCTAAACCCGCCGAGTGAGAAACAGTCATAGGATTTCTGCAGACTTTTAGTGGACAGGTCCTCAAGCTGTCCATCTGCATCCTCGTGTCTCTTTACCCTGTCGCTACTGGAATCGTCTGCTAGAGACTTTCCGCCAGTAGCTGCTCTTGGTTCACGACTGCTTATTGATTATTCACAACTGATCGTTCCACTACGCCCCGTTCCGGTTAGATCTACGGGTCTCAAGAGGTATCCCCTGGGGGGGAAATTATTTTCAAAGGATGTAAAAGTATATTTAATTTTATTAATAATTCTGGTATAAAATTGTTACCATTGTTTAATTATTAACGCGATATTCTGTAAAAAAAAAAAAAATATATTTAATAATATACGGGAATTACTTTAATGCTTGTTATAATTTTATTATTTAGATATTAACGAGTGACACGGGTGAAGATCCAGAATGTCACGCGGCAAAACTATTAGAAGTAATCATTTTACAATGTAAAGGACGAATAGACCAGGTTTGAAAACAATTTTGAAATTATCAGTAATTTTATTTTCATTGTACTTTCGTGATGTGTTAAAATGACGTTCATTTAAAATTAATATTTTTTCGATTAAGTAAAAGTATCCATCACCAATATTTGTGACGAAGTTATCACCGGATTTCAAAGAAGACTTGACTAAGCTGAATTAATTACTCATCACGGAAAGTTTTGATTATGATAATGAAGTTATTATCGATTTAAATGAGAATTCGTATAATTGACTTTATACGAAACCATTCTCAAATGTTTTGTCTTGCAAATTAGCCGATATTTATAGTTTGTTTTTTTGTTTTATAAATTCATTTCCTTTACATTGTAATTTTTGTTGATTTTTTCCTTTTTTCTCAAACTTTGACGATGAAGTAATTTTGTTTTTTTACTCAAGTATGATTGAAATTGTCTACAGTAGTCACAATATACAATGATGGCTTCGTTGGTAGAAAGGTAGATACGCGTGTTCTTGCATTACGTTTTCATTATAAGCCGACAATTTGTCGTGTTATTTTTTATTATTATTTATTTATTTATTATCAGTATTGATGTGATCTACGCGGAAAAGTTGTAACTTTTAATGATGTCACAAATCTGATAGAAGACTCCATTAATGACGGACTAACTGTTTATGCATTGTCTCACCTGTTTCTAATTTTTACTAATACATGATTTCAATCTGAATAATTGGTTATTCGCGTAATTGTTTATATGTTGTATTTTATATTAGGATTATACATAGCCATAATTGGAATACGAATATGAAGTATCTGCATGAATTAAAACAATCGTGAATAAATTTGAATAAAATAATTTTATATCATTTGATTAGTAATTGAGATACTACATTCTTTTTTTTTTTTTTTTTTTTTTTTTTTGGTGTATAAATACATATATATATATATACGTGTGTTGCGTGCTGCGAAATATTTAATATTTCTTTTTAATAGCGATAAAAAACGGATTAATCTTATTTGTTATCGATATTCGCGATCAGTTGCAATGATGTTTAAATTTCAAACAATCGTCATAATTTAGACGGTATTAATGTCGATCGAGAATAAATTTAAATTCTAAAAATTATAGACGTATAAGTAATTTGTAATATTTAATTGGTGATTGAATTTTCTATATCTCGTTTTCTTTATTTTATATATGTAAACTGTGTGTATGTGAGAGAGAAAAAGAACTTGTGTTGCGATATATTAACGAAAAAATTGAATAATTTCTAATATCGATTTTTGAGTTCAATTGTAATAATATTTAAATTTTAATATTTTTTAGTGTATACCGACTTTTGTAGAGTTAGTTTTACAACGTTTAACCCGCGAAATTAAAACGTCCGAATTGAGAATAATGTGTTTACAAGTTGTTATCGCGGCCTTATACTATAATCCGCCATTATTGCTGGAGACGTTGAATAAACTGCAACTGCCAATTTCAAGCACAGAATCTATAACCTCACAATTTATTCGACAATGGATTCACGACGCTGACTGTTTTCTGGGGTAATTTTTGTTTTTTGCAAGTTTGATTAAAATAGAACATACTAGTAGTTTGCTCTTTATTTGCGGATATATGCAATTTAACTATATATGTATAACTATAATTAGTAATTATCTTGAATACTGGAAGTTTTATCATTTCAAGTCTTCCTCATTTTCTTATAAATATTCCAGTCTATTATCTTCTTAATCCATCCTGTAGAATCTATTACTGCGATATGACCTGCCCAATTCCATTTTTCCTTCTTATTTAGCCAAATAAAGTTGTTAAATTTTAATAATTTTCATATTAATTTCGTATTTTAATTTAATTTACACTGTGCATCTTTCAATTAAGCTCTATCATGTAAATCTCCATTCGAGTTAAGAAAAATAATAATTTAATCGAATAAATATTCACATCGTGTAGAGAATTTTAAATTTTTTTATTTATTTATACTAAAAGATGTGCAAGTATTCGCTGTCTTAGGTAATGTGCCGATTTTTATGATTTATTCGCGTCGTCATTATTTGAATTACAGATTTATCTTTATCGCGGTTTAAAATTTATTATTTAATTTTTTCTCTTATTACCATAATTTATGTGTTATGTTCTTTATATAGACTGCATGATCGAAAAATTTGCGTGCTCGGTTTGTGTACTTTGATGATGTTACCAGAAAAACCAATAGTCCTAAATGAGTATGCCCAACATTTGATTCCGTCTCTAATAATTCTATTTCAAGGATTAAAACGAGCTTATGCTGGTTAGCGATAATTTTGCTTTGTCGTTTTTTAATAGTTCTTTTAATGTATCATTTTACTTGTTAGTATTACAGAAGCACTGATACAGCAGCGAAACAAGCGAGTTTAATAACGATGTTGTTGGCTTTTTTTTATCACGCACAATCCAAATTAATTGATAAAGTAAACGCACGATTTTCTAACCTACGGCAGTTCAGTATCAAATGCATAATCGTGCGAATAGCAGAATTTTAATTCCTTTTTCTTCCATGTATCAAAAAAAAATTGTCTAATCTAATTTTCTCATTAGTTCTTTGACCCGTACTCGAAAAGAAAGAAAAAGATTTATTTCGATATAAAATTGCATAAATCACGAATAATTTATATGTAAATAAACATATACCAAGTATCTTTAAAGTTACCTTATGAGTAGCTAAATACAGACAAACGACTTTACAATAATAAAGAAAATAAAAATAGGTGAAATTTAAAAAAAAAAGAACCTATTAACTGATATATTTCGTATAGTACATGTTAAGAAATAGTTGTAACACAGATCAGATCGTATAGTATAAAAAATCAGTGCTTAATACGATTGCCCCAATTAAATTATTGTCACGATACATTTATCATTAAATTTCATTATAATTAATCCATCGAGGAAGAGCACTTAATGACATTCTGAAACATCGATTTTGTATTAATTAGAGTTTTTTGTAAGTACTGGCAGACACTGAACACCAGTAGAACAAGCGTAAATTAATCTAGTTCCTATAATGACAGTGTGTATTAATTTCTTTTTAACTGAAGAAGTATTTGAAATGTTTTTTCCGCTTTCTCAATAGATTTATTAATGTGCGGGTTGAATGAAAAAAGAAAAGGAAAACAACTAAAAAAAAAATTTTTTTTCAAAAAATATATATGTATCAGATAATGTAAGTTTTAAGTTTTCAAAGTTTATCTATTTATATATATATATATATATATATATATATATATATATATAATGTTTTAAAGTTTGCAATAACGTCTTAAATATTTATGATAGTTGATGTTATTTGTTGGTTCATTTTGAAAGGAAATCAATTTATCATGAGAACCTCTGGTTAATCGGCCGAATCCGAGATTGGTCACGTTTGAGTCCCGACTGAATCGATTAAAAGGGGTTTACTGGTTTTTATTTATGAACATACATTTCAGTATTTGAAAGCAAGAAATTTGACTATTGTGAATTTAAAGGAAAAAAAGTTATTTAAATTTGAATGTGTACTTGATTTAATTAACCTCGTTCAAACCATACCTCAAGTCTCCTCTGTTAGATACCTAGGAATCCATCTTGATCAGTCTTTAATATGGTCATTACATATAACGGCAAAAAGGACTGAATTAAATATCAAAACAGCAAAATTAAAGTGCTTATTAGAACCCAGATCGCAACTAGATTTTAAAAATATACTTTTATTGTACATTACGATGCTTAAACCAATCTGGCTATATGGCTGCAAACTATGGGCATGTTTCTCTAAGAGCAACATTCAAAAAATACAGCGGTACCAGAATAAGATACTATGAAGGATAGCTGCCGCTCCATACACATAGCATAAAGATCTTCAGATACAATATGTGGAACAAGTAATCCAACGAGCTGCTCGTGATTACCTGGCGAAACTGCCATCATTCATAACTTGGAAGTTCTGTCGTTGGACCTACTTTTAAAAAATGTTTATTTTTTTCACATTCATTACATCTGGTACAATAACGGGTTAGACACGTCAGTTCTAGATTGGAAAAAAAAAAAGTCCGCATTAATTCGTTCAGTATTTATATTATTTAATGTAGGATTTCCTACGAATAAAAACTTAACACGAATATTTAAATCATATTCGTATTTTTCAGTGCGAGCTCAAGAATTGTCCGAAGAAGATAGTGATGATAGTGACGAGGAAGATTCTGCAGATGAACGTAAGTATGATAATGATAAATGCCATTTAACGAAAATACCTGCTCAGATTTCATGATATCGTGTTATACGTTAAAATACACATGTTCACTTCCAACAGATTTTGAATTCATGAGCACATCTGAAATGTAAAGAACGTCTGATTCTGTGTAAAAGGTGCACGTATTAAAACATGTTTACAAATATTATAAAGAAAAACCATGTTGAGAATTCTGATTGTTTTTATCTGCTAAGGACAAATCTCAATTTATAATCTAAATTTGTTGTTTTCTCAAGGGTTTAGATCGTTCGAAATGAAAATGAATTAATTCGGAAAGACAATTTAAAATTCAAACGTTCCATAGTAGCTCTGTATGCGAATATATATTGAAACACTTGTCACGCATGTTTGAACATTGAAAAATTTTAGATAAATGAATTTTCGATTAAATTATAGTTCATTATTCAGATTAGTTGATTTTCAACCATAATTAATCGTTCTAAATTTACTCCTTTCAGTGCTCTGTGCTATGTTCATGATATTTTCGTTTTTTCCTCCACGTAACATATGATTCATTTGTTGTACTGCTTACTCTTGTATGCAGACAACAAAGAAGATAGTTCACGGTATGTATATTCCATAGTAGCTGAGATCACCATTTGTCATCTCCTACTTCTACAACGTCAATCTCAAAGCAAATCAGATGGAGTATGCTCGGAATGTTATATTGTATTTTAACTAATGACGTAAGATTAATCGGGAATTCGTTAACAAGGCATACGTTTACTTTAAATATTTCAAGTTAATACGAATAAATTACTTTAAGAATTAAAATTGGAATTTAAAAAAGAATACACATTCTTGCAGTTTATTAGTAAAATTACAATGTTTATTTGAAAGTACGCTTGTTTCTTACCTCTGGACATATTTTCAACGCATTTACTATAATAATATTATATCTGAAATTAGTATAAATGAAATTTAAAGTATATATATTTTTTAGCTGCATATATATATACACGGTTATATATACAGGTCGTAAACTATTAATTGTTTTTGTTATTTTAAACAAATGTTTCCGTTCATTGAACTCAGTAAATGGTATAGATACGCATTTTGTAAGAGAAAATATACTTTTGTCATATTAAAGATTAAAATTGTTCAAAATAAAATGTGCTTTGTTAGTCACGTAAAAAATCATTGTAAATAAATTATTTTTTAGCGGTTCCTTTATCATCAGATGAGGATGAAAACGACGAGGAAGGTGACAAGTATTTGGACTCTTTACAAAATTCGGTAAATTGTATTTTCATTTTTTTTTTTAACGATTCGACTTTACATTTTATTTGCAAAGTTGTTAATATAATTTGAATGTTTGAAATGTAATGATTTTTAAAAAAAAATAAACAACAGAAAGGAGTTGAAATCGATACAATTTTGCTATTATGTTACTGTTTATGTTTCAATTTCATATTGTTGGATGTTTTTGTTTATTTTAATTTTAATTGTTATTGTGTTATTGTTTATGTATAAAATTTATATTGGTGATTGTTGATTGTTGTTTACACATTCACTATCAGATTATTTAAAAATCCTGTTTTATCACTATAATTTTTGTAACTTGTGTATCTAAGTAATATTTTTTCATTTATATATAACTTCATAATTTATTTTTTTAGTGATTTTAACTCTTTTTCGTTGTTTACTTTATATATATATATATTTAACAAACCAGTCTTAGGACTGATGACATGATGATATATGTATATGAGATTACGGTAGTAGCAATTTAAAATATGTTATCATTTAATTTGTTTGTTCCTTTTGGTCAAATCCGCTATAATTTATTTCTAATGACGACTTAAATAAAACTTTATGACAATGAGTCGCATTGCAAAAGTAATTATCATGATTTATTCGTGTCCGAGCCAACACAAGTAGATTAAACTAATTCCTATTAAATCTGGAACCAGTACTCCGCCGATTTTAATGCGTCGTCCGCGTCAATGACATTCTTCATTGTGCATCTAACGCCAGTGAATCCGCATTGAAATAGATGCACCATGGTGTGTATCTCGTCGCACTCGCGTCGTTCATCCTCACCCAAACTAAATTCTGCTGTATCTGGGCACATACCGATAAAATTCGGTTTAAGGTGTTCTGTTTCCGCTAACTTTCATTGAAACCTTGCGCTGGTTTCTCCTTCACCGCTCAATCTTTTATATGCACCAGGATTCGCCATCTTCGATACCGCTCTTTTCTTGTTGTAGTATTTAATGACATACTGCTAGTCGAACTGAGGAAGCTTTTCCTGAATTTCAATATTTGAGTTATCGCACCTTGTCCATGTATAGGGTATGGAGAGTCTTGAACTTGTTTCGTGTTCTCTGTATCTGCAGCAACATCCCTTCTTATATCTGGAGGTGCAATACCACCTAGTAAATATGAGTTGTCACTTTTGTTGACCGGAATCAACCTGCTATAATGCGAACTGCTTTATTTAGGGCTATATCAACATTCTTAGCATGCGTCGACTGTGTTCATGCGGGACATGCATATTCTGTCGCTAAAAAGCACACGTCTATTGTCGATGTACGTATAATTCCTGACTTGACGCCCCATGAAAATCCAACCAGCTTTCATATTCCATTTTTTGTTTGCACTTTGTTTTTAGTTTTTTCAAAATGCACACGGTATGTCTATCCAGTGAAACTCCCAGATATCATCATCATTAGTGCAGTCCTCAGACTGATATATTGCCATGATAGTAAACTTCCATCTTTCCCGATCTTCCACAGCTCTTTTTAATTCATCGTGGTTCATTAACCTGGTGTTTTTACGCAGTTGTTATAAACCTGTTTCTCAGTCTTCCGCCGGTACTTTTTCCTCGGATTTTACCTTTCAAGAAAATTTCGAAATAAACCCTTATTCCGAAGTACATTGTTTTTTATGTGATTTAATAGACTGTTTCTTTCAATTTGTTAGTACCTGTTCACTTTTAGATTTTTTTTCTACACAGATTATTTGTTCTATTTTCTAATTATTTATATATACTATCTTTAATATCCATGTTTCAGCACCATAAAGAGCTATGAACCACACGTACATCTTTAATATTCTTTTTCGTAGTTTTAACGGTGTTGACTTTTGTCCTAATATGCCTTTTTTCTTGAAGTGCACATTTTGCTAACCCAATTCTAGAATTAGTTTCAGTATCTCAATTGAGATCTTTTGTTGTAATGTGACCAAGGTATTTAAACCACTGGGCTTGTTTAATTATATCTCCATGAATTTTTATATAGAATAGGCGGGCTTAATTATAGGATATTAAATAGATTTAAGTGAAAATTAAATTTTTTCATCGCGACAAAACTTGTTTTATAGTTTTGGTAAACAAATGCGCTACAATATATTGATTCGATTTCTGACACACTATGCCTTAATTTTATCCGAGTGCATAAAATTGGAACCGTAATTTAAAATATAAATTCTCTTAATATCATTGCATGAATTTTCGTAGGATTATAACATGTATTTTTATCTTATTGAGTTTCCATCTAGTTTACCCATATAATGAAACGTAAATATTTTTATTATCTTTCGTAGCTCACGAATAAAATTTTATCCTCTTTCTAATTTACGATTAGGCATCTTATTCTGATAATCTGGATTCCAATCAAGAGTATAGGACAGACATACATAAAAAAATAATGATAATAAAGATACAAAGAAGTAGTTATTTATTTTTTTATTTGATTTCTATGAGGACAACGGTATTGAAATATCTAAACGTAATATTTATTTAAGTAGATTTGATTTTATTTAAAAAATAAAAATAAAACAATAGTAGAATAGTATTTTTTATGTTTTCCCAATTTACGTTTCCATTGTTTTTGATTTTTTATCTTTATTCTATTGCAGCAACGTGAAGATTCAGAAGATAGTGATGATGACGTATATGACGCTCCAGAGGAAACACCTTTGGAAAGTTATACAACTCCTTTGGACGAAGATGAAGAGGAAAATAATACTGTTGACGAGTATATATATTTTAAAGAAGTGCTTTTATGTAAGTATGGTCTGCAGTAATATGTTACTAAATGGAGAAACAAAAATGGAAATCTAAACATGATATGCAAAATGTAAAAAATTTTACTTTATATTTCTAAAATATAAAGAATATGTTAAATGAGGGAAGAACATCTATAATAATACAAAAAATAATTTTTATATATTTTATATGTAAGATAGATCAGATAAAATGTATTTTCTTTATATTGAAAGGGTGTATGTCGCTGGTACAGACACGAAAAACATAAACATCTATATAAATATAAGGATAAATTGTGTGAGTGAAAAACTAATAATATTGTAATGATTATCAGGGGTTGTCTTTTGGAGTTGTTGTATGTTTGTGCAAAATCGATTTCACCTTAATCCAACTATAATCTAAAACAAATCGATATAAATAATTGAAATATAGAAACTAATTTTTCGAATTAATTTTCCCGTTCTAAGTAATTAAAAATAATAAAAAAATATGTAGAACCCGAACGAACTTGGAAAATACTTCCGTAAGAAAACCTTCACGATATGAGAATCTGAATAATAAAATCATAGGTGTTAAATAGAAAACGTGACATATATCGCGGTAGTGATAAAAAGTTAGCAGGAAACTACCTAGTTTGCAATCGTTGTGCGACCGTCTTCGAGTATGAACTCCAGAAATACAATTACTCGAATGTCATTTGATTCCCATATTTAACAAACAGTTTTTTGCATTCGCTATATAATGTATACATATGAGTGCTTAGTTTCGCTACAATGTGTGACGTTCTTGATCATAAAACTTACACGATTACGGAATATAACGCTAACACCTGCGCGTGCATATTTCGTATGAACCAGTTTCGCAGAGACTACCCGCGTTCGTAGAATTGTATTGAAATTAACTATTTTAAAACACTAAAATTATCTCAGATTTACGTGTTTATTATTGTTGAATGAAATATAAGGATGTCCTGATTTTTTAAATGAAATAAATATTTTTGAGCTCTTAAGAAAATTCTTATATATAATGAATAGTGTTGCACAGAATTTATCAAATTCTTTCTCGAGGCTATCATATTTAGAAAAGTATAAACATAATATAAACTACAGAATGACCCAGAGAAGGCTGCCGGTTTTCCCCATTTTGCCATTCTCTCGCCCATTTCTATAATATTACAGTTCTATTCCAACCAGTAATTTTTCCGAAACATCATTACGATCGAATCACACAGAAAATATTATTCCACGCAAAACGCGTGCTCCTACTCGTTATAGTGTTCTATGATTAGTAAAACTGGACGAAAACAAGTCTCGAATGTACACTAAACGTATAGCGAGCTATTTGCGGTATAGCAGTGCTACCAAGTGAACGATTCGAAAAACAAAACCGCCAGTCTTCTTTGGATCATCCTATAGAACAACTTGTTCCGGACTTAAAAATGTTTAAACAGTGATACTAAAAATGTCGTTTTTACGCCGAATACTATACAAAATTAATTATTAAAAGTCTATGCAGGATAAAATAATCGAACAAATAAAGGTTTTGATTGTACTGTTTACTAACGTATATGTAGAACAAAAATTTTACTATCTCGTGATATCAGTCATGGGTCGTTTGAATTAGAAGGAACGCGACACTAATACTTGAAATACGGCGATGAAGACATCATAATTATTTATTTATGACTTTCTTTATAACGACTCATATTTCTCGTACATATTTCAGCTAAACCTGTCATTACTAATTTATGTTTTAAAAAAAAATGAACCAAAATTTGATATTAATCCTTGCTTAAATCATAGTTAAATAATGGACACTACGACGTTATAAATATTGAGGACCTGTCAGATATTGACAGCATGCTGACTGGCTAGTATAGTGCAGAAGATAAATACACTGCAGATATGCTGAAAGACAGTACGTGCCAAAAAGGAAACACGACCACAAACAAACTGCAAAAATATCGAAATATAATGGAGCGATGACTAATAGAAATAAATCCGGAAATGTCAGCCCGTATTACATTTAACAACTGTCAAAAACCCAAAATGAGATAAATATTTTGAATTTAACTAGACAGTCAACTAACGTGGAAAATACATATATACAAAAAGAAAAAAAAAAGAGATTGGCTTAAAGTTTAGAAAAATGTATCGGCTCCTAATAACCAAGATCATAAAAATCATGTTGAAACCCATATAAATGTATCGTGCATATTTAGGGAGAAGTGCGGAAAAAAGTACAAACAAAATACATAGATTGTAGAAAAAAAACTTACACCGAATATGTTGAATACCATCATCTCTATTCGTACTTAACTGTAAGCACGTTACATGAAGGAATACGAAAAATTATTAATAAACACCTAGAACGGCTACGACTTCTTCCAAATAAATTGGCAATTCTGCTACTTCACACGGAACAAGATCTCAGAAGGCTGAATAGGACAAAGATAATAGATTGAACCCTATGGTATGATAGGAGAACTAAATGACAAACATGTTTAGATGCCACTCGTTAAATAGCCATTGTTGCCTAGTTGCAAAGTTTATTTTTCTTTAAAAAAATTTATTGATTACGCAATTTGATAGTTGCCGTATTCCACTGCAATTGCTTTAATTTTTACTTTAAATTTTTCGTCGTTTACTAATATTTATTTAAATAATATTTATACAAAAATTTAAATAATAACATGTGACATCCTGAGAACCACTATATACCGTTATATATATAAAAGCTCGCTTATTATTTGTGCACGTTTCATTTTGTAGCTTTGCAGGAACGAGATCCATCATTTTACAATGCTTTAACATCGAATTTGAATAATGAACAACAAAAACAACTGCAAGATATCATTATACTAGCTGACCAAAGGAAAGCCGCCGCTGAAAGCAAAAAAATTGAACAACGAGGTGGTATGTGTTCACTTATTACTTTAATCCTAACGTGTAAACATACATGTATACATATATGTCTGAATATATGTGTTTAAGTGCGCGTAAAAAAACATTTACTGGATCGTTCAACTTTGTTGGT
Source organism: Coronaproctus castanopsis (assembly GCA_032883995.1). Lineage (NCBI taxonomy): Eukaryota > Metazoa > Arthropoda > Insecta > Hemiptera > Monophlebidae > Coronaproctus > Coronaproctus castanopsis. Next base: position 104,404,667 of record CM065052.1, on the reverse strand, counting down.
TATTGTACTTTTTATTATTCAGCGCGACCATATGAACATATTTTATTAACTTTCAATCGCAAGTCAATTTTTTGAACTAAATTATTAATCTTTATATATGAAATAGTTAAAGATTTCTAAGTAAAACGCAGTTAATCCTATTTTAATAGGTAGTTTCGTTTTTGAGGTTATACGGTATAAAAAATAATTCGAGAAGATGACAACATAAGAAACAATTGTATACAGCATTGGTTTTTAGATAACGTATTTAACACGTATGAATATTTTTAGAATTAAGACGTTTTTGTATTATTAATATTCAGAAAAGACAATGCATCGCTGCAGCCATTATATCCTGTTGGTATCCAATGTTCGAAGGATATTTACTTATATTCAAGCGATCGTATAATAGATGTTCTCGGTCTTCTTCAACTTTATCCCCTATTATATTTTTTATACATTTATTACATCTTATTACATGTCCTAACAATTTTAATTTTTCGTTTTTCTGTGTGATTTATTAAATTCCTTTTTTCATGTATTCGTTCTAGCGTTTCTTTATTTTCATTTCTTTCCAAAACTTTTTCGTTATTCTGCGCCAGATCCACATCTTTGTTGAATTCAGTTAATTTATTTCCTACGTTGTTAAGCGTCAATTTTCATAACTGTATTTGAGCACACTCCAAACGTCTTTTTTTTTTTTTTTTTGTTTTGTTATTAAATGCACATTTGGCTTCTATTTGTCTTTTACTGTCCGTTATACTTCTATTATCCTCTGTTATTACATTTTGTAGGTAACGTATTTCTATGACTCGTTCTAATGGAGTATTACCTATTTTTACGTTGTATCTTTTTATTTAAGATATTTTTACCGATATTCATTATGTTTAGTTTCCTTTTTATTATTCCATTTATTTAATTCTGGTAAAACTATAAGCATTTTATTCATACTCTTCTCTGATTTCACTAATAGAGCAATATCATCCGAGAAACGTATGCAGTGGATTTGTATCCCATTTACTTTATTGTATTTAGCATTAAAAGTTTATGTACCTTATAGGAAGTACTGTGGCTAAAATTATTAAACTAAATTTTCCATTCAACTTTATTCTTTCGAATTTATACTTCTTGAACAGTTTTGTCGATTTAATGTTATTTTTCTTACTCGGAAATTTCATCGAGACGGCGTGTGTTATATATATAGGGTGACCCAGAAAAGACCGAAGTTTTTTTTTTAATAACTCAAAAACTACTCGACTAAAATTTTTGAATAAAATTTGTATCTAAAAATAGGAAAACGAGATCATTTGTCGAACATAATATCGTTCAGATGACCGTCATTTGCAACAATACATTTATTCAGTCTTTTTACAGCATTTTCGAACATAGGTCCCTGAACTTTTGCAATTTCTTCAGAAATTTGAGTTTTCAGGTCTTCCAGATTTCGTAAACGTGTTTTATAAATGCGGCTCTTAAGGTATCCCCACAAAAAAGAATCTGGAGAGCGCGGCGGCTAGGCGAAATCCGTGCGATGCGACAATATGCGGTTACTAAACGCTTCTTTCAGTACTGCGAGCGTCTCTGCCCAACAGTGACACGTTGCACGATCCTGTTGAAACATGTACGGCCCAAATGATGACGATGTGAGGGTAGGAAAAACGAGTTTATCATCTCGATATAACTCGTACCGTTAACAGTACCAGTGGGAAAATATGGCCCCATTATTCGGACCAGTAGCTACAGTTTTATTTGCTTACGAATCCGGATAGCTCCATCGCTCATCAAAAGATGATGTAAATCGATCTCTTCGTCTTCGATTTTTTTCAGCATTGTTTCAGCAAAAAGGTTTCGTTGAGTATGGCCAGTACTTTTTAATTCTTGAGTTATTACCAGTTTATAAGGATGAAGTTACATGTCTTCTAGCAATATACGGCGAACAGATTCTCTCGACAGGTTTAAAGAAGCCGCGTGACGACAACAGAGGGTCCACGACTCCAAATAATCGCTGCCCGAACTCGTTCATGTTTGTGCGGGTACGAACTGTGTTTTTTTTGTTCCGGTCGTTTCTTTATCCATTGCAGAAGCTGTCTCGAAAGTTTTCAATCCACCTTAAAATTGATTTGAAAGATGGTACAGGTTTACACAGCATAACTTTGAATTCTTTTCGAAACTGTCTTTTCACTGTCGTGATCGATTCATGCCGAAAGTAACGTTTCACGCAAAACAACACGCCCGGTATTATTTTCCCAAGGGAGAATAAAAATCTCAATTTAAAAAGTTCTTTCAATACTTCATTTGTACTTTATATGTTATGAGGTCGTGCCCAAAGGTTTTCTTAACCCTTTCGGTCACAATGCCTACTATATGGTACATGAAATTTTAACAATATCGTTTTCTGATTTACGTAAAATGTCTCAATTTTGAGAATATTTACATAAATATATAGAATATTATCTTATTATCTGCAGTTCACTTAAGAAGCAATAATAAACATCTCTTTAAAATTAATAATTTTGGTGTAAAAATTTTATGGTGTCTGACTAAAAGGGTTAATCGTTGTAAAAAAAAAAAAAAAAAAAAAACTATTTAATCAGCGAGCTGACATCCATGATATATACATTCGATGATGAGCTTTTCCAAATTCATTTATAGTTATATATTCATTCGTTATTTGTCTTCCTTATTAGTGTTGCAATATTCTCATCATTTTAATTTAATGTGCAATTTTTTAAACTTATAAGCAGATGTTTTTAATTTATTTTTAAGCAACCAACTTTTTTCTTAATTCAAATCTAGGCCATCGAAGCACGTACCTTTATCTAATCAGCGTGCTTAATTTCGCAGCTCCTTTTTGTAATAATTTAATAAAACTTAAGAAGACTTTTGTATATTTTCTTTTTCATGTAAGAGTTAATGAGTGTATACAAACTCTTCTTTTTTCTAAAATGTTATAAATAATATTTTTTTTATTATAAAATTAAAATTATTTTTTTTTAAAAAGTTTAAGATCACAACACAATGTGCCTTCCCTGTCATTGACGAGGACATCTTAAGTTTTTCAAAATGCAATTTTAATTTTATAATAAAAAATTATTTATTATTTATAACATTTTAGATTTAAAAAAAAAAAAAAAAAAGTTTTCCTAAGGGTCAACATTTGAATTGAACTCGCGCCAGTTCCAAATAATTCGCGAGTTGATAGATCGATCGATGGTTATGTGCCAATCATTACAATAGGCTTATTGAGTCGCATTGATAAAGTTTACTCGTCTAAATTTGTAATTTGTATAATAGGAATTAACGAATTCGTAATTTATTTTTCAGGTTATGTATTTGTCCAACAATCTGTTCCGTCGTCATTTAATTTTGGCGGTTCCCCTCTTGGTCAGCAATAAAACGTAAGAATAAATTTATTCGATTACGGCACTATAAAATCATAAAATTCGAAATTAATAGATGTGTGTATTTTTAAAACTGATTTTTTGTGATTATTAAACTGTTATTTATAATACTTTATTGAATTATTTTTCAGTTGATTTTACATTTGCCAAACCGAACTGTTTCATAGACACGCATATGTAAATATGTATGTGTGCGTATTTGACACTCGATTTACTCTCGAAAATAATTTATTTTTAAAAATTTTAGCTTTATAGATTTCCACAAATAATGTACGTCTTTTTTCAAAGTATCACTGAAAAAGTAGTGATGTGTTTTTAAGTTTAACTTGAGGATATTTTTCGAATATCATGCATGACTGTTGTAAAGGTGCGAAATTAATTTATTAGATTTAATTCAGTTCATTTCCGCTTATTGATATTTTTATCCAAAACAGATATAGTGGTAAGTAATTTGAACGAGTTTTTTTTTTTTTTTTTTTTTTTATTAAGTTTTACGCACGGTTAAGCAATTTAAATTGAAGTATTATTTGATAATTTTAATAATTTCCTTTTTAAATTTATATACCTAAATAATTGTAAATGATTAAATTATCGAATTCAAATATTAATATGGAAAACATTTCAACCTATGAATCAACGTCTTCTTTTAAATCGGTCATTAGGAAATTTCTAAATAAATTCTGCAACGGTAAAGCTCCTTAATTTTAGAATATTTATTTATACGCGCATACTGATTTCAATAGTTCGTAATGTGATAACACTGTTTACGAGTTCACACTGCCAACTTCTATTGTATCGAGTCTGCTACAGAATCTTGATTATCAACCGCAATCTGTATCCTACCCCAACTACTATACACTGAATTGTCTATGAACGAAGCACACGATGTTACTAACACACAACTTCCTACTCCGACGTAACTTTTTTCCCTTTCTACCTTGAATATATCACAATGACGCTGACACACACGTCCTAATTAAACGACTCTTTAAAGCCACTTCTAATTCCTCTTCAGCTATCAATAACGTAATCTCGTTGCCCTTACAGCTGAAAACGGTACTTAAAGAAAACTTACTAACGTCAGCTTTGTTTACTATTATCGGAAGATTTGCTTTTTCTTTACAACTGTTCAACTTTTTTCAAGTATATTAATCAAAGCGAGATATATATACGACCATTAGCGTTTTATGTATCCGATTGTATGTGTCGTCATATTTTAATTATTTTCTTCTTTTTTGTCAAAAGTTTGTTTTGTTATTTATAAATTAACTCCATTACGTTTATTTATAAATTAACTGAATAATGTTTTCTTTTTATATACCTTTTTTTATTTTACACGATCACTCTGATTGCCTTTTTGATTGCTGTATGAATCGTATTATATATAACTATTATCAATGAATTATAAATTATGACCGTTTTTATATAATTCCGAATAATGTAAGAATAAATGTTTGGACTGTTTATGCGTTAAATATAAATTTAAAAAAATAACCGTAATTATCGAATTTATGAAACTTCGTACTTAGATCATAGTGACGTCGTACGGTGGGTTCTTAAACTAATGTGCAACACAGGAAAATAATATTTTCGTTCAAATTAAACTAACGTTTATTATTGATTTTTTTTTTGAGCTTTTAATTTTTTCGTAAAAACTAGCCAGGCACGTGTATATATAATAGGTTAAATTTGTATATTGTTCAGAGAACAGTTCGTATTAAAAACTAAGACACGATATCGGTAAATATAGTTTCGTTATTTAGTAAGCACCAAGTGTTCACGTCTGTATACACGCTTTTATCTATAGAAATATAGCTGAAAATAAATGAACAAATCTTTATTGATAAATGTTGATAAAAGGAAATAAGTTACTGAGACAAAAAGCGAAATCCATCTCAATTCATATACAAATAGATTTAACGTATTTAAAAGAAAAAAGAAATAAAAGTAAGGTTTTTTGGGGGAAATTATTAATGAAACGAGGCAGAAACGCGTTGCGTGAACTAATAATTAATTAACGTGTTATTTATACTTAAAAATTAATGTATAAAAAAATAAATCTGGTTGAATATAATTATAATTATTCGTTATAAACGCGAGAAATAGGCTGAATATTCACAAAGTACACTAATAGTTCAGAAATATCAGAAGTATAATATATACGATATAAGGTTACACGCATGAAGTAATTATTGCATGTTTTAGACGTGTATGCTTGTATTTGTTATGCCTTACAGACTGATAATCGTAATCCCCGATGCACCTTATAGTAGTATTCACACGTGTTAAAGTATTTTAGAGCACGATTTTTCACAATTTCACGTATGTATGGAAATTTCAGAATATTATGAGTAATTTTGAAGTATCGCGGTTTATTTAGTACAGGGTGGCAAAGACGGATGATTTGGTTGTTTTTCGAATAACTCAAAAACTACTCGATCAAAATTTTCGAATGAAATTTTATTTAAAAATAGGAAAACGAAAGATTAGCTTAAATCATTTATAGGACACAATATCGTTCCGATGATAGCAATTTGCAACAGTACATTCATTCAGTTTTTACATTTTTAATGACTTTTTCGAGCGCAGGTCGCTAAATTTTTGGAAATTTCTTCAGAAATCCGAGTTTTCAAGTTTTCCAGATCTAATGATTCTTAAGGTATCCCCACAAAAAAAATTGCGTAACATTGCATTTTTTCGAGACTCTCTTTTCACTGTTGCGATCGATTTACGCCGAAAATAACGGTTCACACAAAACGTCTCCTTCTCGTTATAGGATGACATGATAACTGAAACTGGACAAAAACGAATCTCGTATGAATACTATAACGTGGAGCACACGGTTTGCATTATAGCGATGTTACCGACTGCGCTATTCAAAACACAAAATCGTCCGTCGTTCTCTGGGTCACCCTATTTAACCCGAAAATAGTGATTTCGTATTTTCTGCAAATTGTCTTACTTTCGCTTACCGAACACCAAACGAGGCAGCGTAGAGTAGCGAGTCAGTAAAGCAGTTTTATAATTGTAGTTGATAATGTATGTAATGCCATTATGTCATGTGCAAAATGCTTCTTCGACGTCTAGTAGCATTATGCCGATATGCTTATATTTCCAGGATAAAATCACAGAACATCGGCGTGATTTTCTAGCCTGGTCGGGATAATTTTTTCAAATATTTTACTTATGTTTGACTGCAGACTTATCGGCTGGATGTTCTTAATTTACGATGAATCTTTGTTCGACTTAGGGCAGTGGAGCAACTATCGATGTTTTCCAAAGATAGGAAAATATGTAATACGTAGCGAAAAATTAAAATTCCCGGTAAAATGTAAATAGAAAATTGTTTAATAATTTTGGTGCATCGGGGTGATTGTTTTAACAACTTTATGTGTTTAAGCGTCTCTTTAACTTATGCAAATTGTATAGTATTAAGTGGGAAGTTCGGGCGAATGCGAATATATTTACAAAATGTTTTGTTTACGTGTCTAATACGATTTCACATAGGCAGGCGATCATGTTGTTTATGAGTTTTGTCGAATTGCCTTGCTAATATTATCTGTCTCTACAGGCGTATATGTTTGAATTAAAAGGATGTTGAAGAGGCGGGAAATGCGTTTTATTGTGACAGAAATATTTGTTTCTTCTGCAAAGACTAGTGTCGGTAAAACAAAGATTAGCCAGGTATTCATTCTAAGATTATTACGTAATAAGTTTACGTTTATAAATCCTTCTATATGTGAAAGTAAATGACTTTTTTTTTTTCCGAAAATGATTTTTTAATTTAATAAGTAAAGCATTGAGCTGGGTTTATACATATTTAAATTTTTCTTCCCAATATTAAGGTGTGCTATATCTTTTATTAGGAAGAAAATTTTAAAAGACTCATAACTTATCTTACGCCGTAGTAACATAATAAATATACCCTGCAGTATCTGTATTGTTTCACAAACTTTAAATCGTATTCTCTGATGAAATGTAAGCTGATCTGATTTCGATTTTCTTTATTTAAACGCAGTTTTAAACTCTCGTGGTTGACTGTGTCATACGCTTAAAACTTTTTTTTTTTTTTTTAAATGGTGTAAACCGTGTCAATTTTTTCGCTTTGTGACGTTTCGAAAACACAGTTTTCATTTCAAATATGACTTTTGCTAATAATATCAAGAAAACATGTTTTTTTTTGCATCGATGATGTAATTCTTGAACATATTTTGTCTTCAAAAATATTGTTTGTTATTGGACAATTAAACATGTTTTTTGATTATTATTTGTATTGATTGATCCAGTTGTTTGAAATTCATGAATAGAAATAGAAATCGAATTTTCTCCGGTAAGATATCTTTTACTATTCTAGTTGATTAAATCCCAACTGATGTTGCAGTCTAAATTGGAGGATTAAATAAGCAAATGTGTCGGGATTCTTTTGTAGAAAATAACGATATTTAAGAAATGGTTTGTTTATATTACTGAAATAAAAGAAATAAATTTAAAAAATGTTAGTCTTGAAAAATGCAATAATTGGGGTCAATGATTTAATAATTATAAAACGGATTCACCTTCCTAACATATTATATACGGAAGCGTTCTTAGACTTTGTAACATCTGCAATTGATATGAATTTCACCCTCTCTTCTGGAAGAAAATTCAAACGTTTGAATTTATTTTTTTAAATAAATATATATCAAACGTATCAGTCGCAGTTTGTTAATATTAAATTGTATTTAGATAGAAATTTTAAAAGAGGAAAATACAAATGTGAATTAAACGAAATAATGTTAAAGAATATATGTTCTTTAATTATTTACGTCAATTATACATCGATTAAATCGAGATTCGTTTCATTTTTTTCGATAGCAGTTAATAAGCAATTGTTTCTGTAATTTACGTATGGTTTTTTTCGAATCGTCCGCCTTTCTTCTAATTTGTCTGATCCGTTTCGTAAAATCCGAATCTGTATCCAAATCAATTTTATTTATAAACATAAACTGATACGGTATAAAGAGAGCCGGAATTAAATGATTATGCCTGTGAACGCCTTCCGGTAACTGCGGTAGAATTAATTTATCGGCGCCTTTAAACGGTTCTTCGTTAGCTTTCGTCATCAAATCTTTCATTACTTCTTCGCGAACGCGGATAAAGTGTTGTACGATCACGTCTAACTGTTCATCTTCCATGAACGCTATATTTACGTAACACTTGAGAGCGAACACCCCTTGCATAGGATGACCGTCTGCATCTCGTTTATTTCCGTCCGCGTTGTAGTACGTATTACGAAATCCGGTCGTTATACTAACATTCGGCGTAGAGAGTAATTCCGGAGAACCGTCGTTCATTCGAAGATTTTCCAATAAACGATTGTGTATGACGCGTTGGAATTCGTTACCGTGCATAAAACGAGTATACTGACTTTCGTCGGTTAGTTCGTCCTCGTACTGTTGTTGAGTATATTCGTACGGATAAATACGTAATAGAGTCGAATAAAAATGATTCGAATCGTTGCAGATAATTACGAAACCGGTATCGCGTAACTTTTGACGTAATTTTCGCGTTAAATCTAGTACGCCGTACGTTAAACTAGTTAAACCGTTTACGCCGATATGATGGCACGTAGCCCAAGCGCTTACGTAACCTAACGTAGATCGCGTAGTTTCTAGCGTATATAAACCGGGATCGTACTGTTCTTGCTGTAAATACGGCGGAGAGTCTCGTTTCATCAGCTGAACGTAGTGACCGTAATTTTTAATTAACACCATGCTAGACGGATATGGAGAGAATCCGGATTTATGAAAGTCCACTCCGAACGCATCGGCCGCTGCTAAACCTTCGGCCAATTTAGCGCACGATTTTATCGTATGCAACATCGTCGATTCGAACCCTAAAGGATTACTTTCAAAATCGTATTTAGCGAAATATAACCAAATCCAACCGATTACCGAATCTACGTAAAGTAACGGTTTATCGTATTGTTTCCCGCTAGCCGGATTTTCGATATTAGCGAAATTCGTCAGTACATTTTTAACGCCGGCTACATCGTCTAAAGCATTCGCGTCTGTAGTACCGAATGTAGGTACGACCGCTATGACGACTTGACCGTTCTGTTTACAGGTATCTAACTTGATTTTTAAATCGTCCAGATTCATAGTGTTATCCGGTTTAGTCTGTACTTTAATCACCTGATTATAACCGATTCCTAACCAATCCGTCACATTAGAACTACAATAATGACCTTGATCGGATACGAGTATAACGAATCTACCTTTGTCGAAACCGATCGCTCTGGTTATATCATTTTTATTCGTCGTAGCGGAATTCGTGATTTTCGTTAAGGCGTATTTTATCCCGTATAAGTAACAGCCGGTTCCGCCGAATGTGGTAATACCGCCGGATCCATCACCTGGTTGAGGTAACGGTTCAACGCGATAATGCTCTTCCCCAGGCGGGTCGGGACTCCACGGTTTCGGCCATCGATTTTCTTCATTGCCTAAAGGTAACAGATGTATAATCATCGACGCTGTTTCTAACTCCCCGCGTGTTACATTTACCGCGGAGTGACCGTGTACGGCGTTTGGATTTAATTTAGTCGATAGTACGACACCTACTAAACTAGCTATGGACGGCGGTGGTATTACATTTATCAACGTAAAAGGATGATGAGGATTGTTCATACGGTCGAATAAATTCGAAAGTAGACGTTCGATAACCTGACTAATTTTACTGTGTTTCTCCGGTATTTTAATATTATCCGTATTGCCGTGATTCGGAATTCCTTGACCGTTTACGGCGTCGTGAGAGCCATGCACTATATACGGAATTAAAGCGCCCTCTTCGAAATGCATCGTGTCTTCTTTTTCAATTACTTCTTGAATAGCCTGTAGAAAACGATTTTTTTCCTTCGGACTTTGCCATGGACTGGGAATAACTTGAAATTTCAATTCTGCTAGAATTTTTTGCCAGCCGCCGGAGGTTTCGAAATTATCAACCATTTTTATATTTTTGATAACCTGACAAATATATTTACGTGTTTGGTATTTTCGATATTATAACGAATTTTTTTTAACGAAATAAACATTTAGTCACGTATTTATAATTGTATCAGTAATAATTTATTACACGTTGGTTATTTGTGGTTGGTGTGAGAACTAGTAATCGTGTTAACTGTCAATTTAATCGTGTTACTCCTAATTGTAAAATTCGTTTATAAAATTGTCTAGTATAATTTACTGTCGCACGATATTTTATTAATTCGGCCGTAACTCGCAAACGTTTTACGTTAACGTATAAATCTATAATTTTATTCTAGCAGTAATATATGTATATTGAGGTAATCGCCAAATACGTCATACAACTATCAGAAATTTAATCGTGTTGCTTGTAATTATAATATTTAATCTAGTACGATTTATCATCATACGATATTATAATAATTCGGTCGTAACTCGCAAACAGATTATTTTACGTTAAAGTAACAAAAAAGATATTGTCCCTAATTCCTTCGTGTTTTTAATTGTCACCAATGTCCTTGCAAAACTGAAAAACCAGTTTCCAAATGATACAGCTTTATAATCTATAATAGATTCTTTGCTGTAATTACGTACCTTTCTATCTATTTTCTTAACTGTAAAACCAAAATAAATGACGCGAAAACAGAGTCTATCCTACAAGACGTAGATCTATCATTGACAAGTATGCCACAAAAATTATATATATATATCGTAATATAATACAATGAAGTGACTAAATTAAATATTTCGATATGTTGAAAGTTTTAAATTTTTTACTTATAATTATGCCACTTGTAGAATACTACAACAGACATCCCGTTCTTTCACAATTTTTAATCGCGATTTGAGTCTATTGTACTAAATAAATTGTTAATTTATAAAACCGTCGAAGGGTGCATAATATATGGGAAACTTAAACCAGCACGACTTATAAAATTATCAAGAACATAATTAACACCTCGCACCTAGATCATTAAACATACCTTAGACATTAGCTAATTTAAGTTGATACCCACAGATAAGGCACCAAAATATATAACGTGTTCACAAATATTAAGACTGAAAAGTACATTCAAAATTCCCCCATTTTGTACTGCTTTACAAATTAAAAATATGATACAAACGTTCATAACAAACATGAGACCTACTTTAATAAATTATGTGATTCAAATCATTATATCAGTAGTAATTAATCCAAAAATAAGAATTCAAAAATTATCGCACAGTATTCTAAACTGTACAAATGAAATTCTAAATGTATCTTACATAATCAAATATGTATATAATATTAATTTCAGAGATACATTCAATAATCAATCTACTCATTACGTAGGTAATGACTCATATTTTACTAACTACTCTGATTGCACTAAACATAGCGGCTCAGGAATTATAATAAGGAAAATCACCTGCTAAGGGTATAAAAATATAATTAACTACAAGCCACAAAACCATCGTCATAGAATGAAATAGGAGAAGTGATATCGTTATCTCGGCAGTTCATTGCCCTCCAAGACATGTCATTACTAGTGTTCTTTAAAGAATTCTTAAAGACGTTGGGTAATACATGTATAATGGGAATAGAATTTAACTCTACAAATTTCTATTTCGGCTTATAATTAATTGTCTTTCAAGGTAAATTGTTAAAACTGACTATTGATGAAAACAGGTGTACGGTATATTTCACATGGGCTCGCCACCAATCCGTGCAATACCGCGTATTTACTAAATGTGTTTGTGGTTAGACCACTGTTGAGCAATGAAAATAGCTTTCATTCGATGACACTACAAGTGTACTCATTGTAAGTGAAAATATTAGAAAAAAAAAACATAAACCGAAAAAGTATAATAAAAGAGCCAATTGAAATCAGTTTAAATATTTTAGTCATTTTAAATAGAATATACAATAAATAACAGTTAATAACGAATGTTTTGTTTCGATCTTGTTGATTTAGTAAATTTCGAAACACGGTTACAAAAATTAAATTTGTTAAAAAATGTTTTTTTTTTCATCTGTAGCGAAAGTAGTATGTGTACCAAAAATGGTCAATTTTGGGGTTACTTGAAGGAGTTCATCTTTAGTCTTGAAGTCAATTCGAATGTACGGATGTCAACTTCGAGGATATGCTAAATACAATAATATTGCGCAGACACAACGTTTCCAAAATAAAATCCTGAGAGAAATTACAAATACCCGTGGTACATCAGTAAAAGAAATAAAAATTGCAGAACAGCAGTGCCGAAAGCTAGAACACTGTACAAATTGTCTGACCATCAAACTATTCAATAATTTCAACTTGAAGCGAGAAAAGCCAACCGACCTAAAGACGTAGATAATACTAGAGCTAGTTGTAAATTTACGAAAAAAATGAAGCGTTAAAACACGTAAATTTAATATTTTCTGAAATTCGACAAAAACAAAAATTCAAGCTTTAAAGTATCATTATATTTATTTAGACAAAAATTTCTTGAAGGTATCGACCACGTTATTACAATTTATTTATAAAGACATTCGCTGTGGTTCCACTTTATCATATATGAATTAATTCTTCAAATATTTTTTTTTTATAGTTGTATTTATTGTATTTTATTATACTATATTAAATAATAATAAGATCCTTACTAGGAAGCGAGAATTAAATAAAATTAACAACGTTAATTGAATTCATAATCACGGTTATATAACTGTACTCGGATACTTTGTAATATAAAAATAGTATTTTTCAAATAAAAAAAAAAAGGTTTTATACCTATGAGTAAACTTTTTAGGATACAACTCTATATCACCTACTTGAAATTTAAATTCAGTATTTAATCCAAAAAAACAATTTTATTTATATTTCTACTATATTCTCACATGTTAACAAATAATTTACTTAATCAGGAAATTATGTTTATAATTAAATATAAGCAAAACGAAATAGCCAGAAAATTTTTATATGAGCGTTAATTTCAAAATATCCTAAATGTTGTATAAAACTTATAATTTAAACTAGGGTGCGATTACAATATTTTGCAGCTTTATGTATTTATCAAAACTGTGCCGTCTACACTTGATAACTAAAAATTATAGTTAATTGATATTTATAAGGGTGAGCTGATAGCTCTTTTTTAGATAAATTAGGCACTTAGCTAAAAATATGTTATAATACAAACTGTATTTTGTGGTATAAATTTGTAAAATAAAATATACCTCAATAAAGTCTTATACTTGCTGGTGGGTTGTGATTGCTATTTTGCAATACCAAAATAAAAAAACAGTTCTATAAAAATTTTTAATTTTATTAGTCATCCTCTTTGTTTAAAATGTCAATAAAATTAAAATATAGCAGGAAGAACGGCGTTTTTAAATTTAAATGTTGACAATTGTGTAATTTGTGTAATTTTAAATTATTTAGGCAAATAAAAATAGTTATAATTTAACCATGAACGTGGGTATGAATAATATAATTTTTAATAACTTGTAACTTCACTTACATGTAACGCAAGAAAGGTAATTATTAATCTCATCGTGTATTAGTACATTTTATTGACACAATGAAAATAAATAAAACTAATACAGGTTAATTTTTTTAAATAAGGAAATATGCCTTCGGACGTAAGAAAACTTGAACTCGTTTTGGATTTTGATAAAGTCCCTTTGGAAAATGATGTAGTTGAATATGCTCATAAATCAAAGTTCGTAATGCGTACTCATTTTTATACACGTTAATTCATGTACATGTTATTTATGCTTATTATAAGTATCATTTATATTAAATTTTGGTAATGTGTGATGTTGCAGCTTCAATTTTTGTTGTACTCCCCTTATATCACCGCAGTTTAAACAAAATGTGGAAGTTTTAACCGATTCTTATAAAGTCACACGATCAGATGTAATTCTAAAAGGAAAAGGTAACTATGTATTTATGTATATGTAATATCCGATCTAATTTACTTGTTTCAGTAAAGTTATACATCAGACATAAAACAGTTAGTTTTTTGTCAAGCACCTATGAATTATAAATTCGATTCAAAATATTCGAACCAACTTATAATATATTGTAACGATGTAACTTGTAATAGTAAGAAGTTGTTACATAACTGTTTCATATTTCACATTGTTCTTCCTGTTTCCATATAACTTGACAATAATGAATTGTTACAACCAATCGAAATTTTGTAGATAACATTGATTCAAGTACACCATGAAATAACTACAATAGTTTGTTAAATGAAAAAAATTTACGTTATGAATTTTAATTAATTTTTATTGCGCCATAATTAATAAAATGATTTTTGAAACGATCGATGAATAACTAATAGGAAATTACTTCATTATAATTATAGTTTTCAGTTAAAACCACGTCTTTGCCCCCGTGGGCTGAGTTCTAGTTTATGCAAGAAATCATATATTATTTTAATAGAATTATTTAGGGTAAACTTGTAAATAAGAAAATTTGTTACATTCGGCTAGATTATAATTGGAGGTTTGTTTCGGCCAGCTAGAAGTAATTAAAGTAGAATTAAAGGAAATAACGTGAATGGTGCATTACCCGGATGACTGATAAATCGAAATTTACAGTAAGATCTAGTTTTTCAAAATTTTTATTTTCTCGAAAAATATTGCTTTCCTCAAAAAAATTTTTACTCCTAGTCATTTTATCGAAATATTTTTTTTTTAATCTTGCAGGATCTAGAACTCTCTCCTGTAGGATATTTATAGTAAGGATTTACTTTTACATATTGGGTGTAATTTTAAGTTATTTGATTATTACTTTAACACTAAATATTAAATTTTAACATTATACATGTACATATATTAAAATTGTTTAATCCTTTTGATCGTCATTTACCTAGCTATTTTTTTATCAAATATTTAAATGTTCATATATAATAAAATTTTATTTTTCATGCAAAATTATTAAATATATTTCTGTTTAAATATTATTAAATTTGTAGTAGCGATAATATTTTGGTTTTAAAATTTGTAATAGAATGGAATAAATTCGTCTACGTAAAATTGTCAAATGATTATACATATTCTGCTGGTAATGAAATTCGACAATTATCCAAGTCCTTATTGAACCAAGAAATTGACTGGAGTTTATATTTAGGAACGCGTGGAATAATTATAACTTTACCTACTTCCATCGAGGATTTAATCATGTTATCGCAATTAGTCAGTTTAAAACTTCAGTCTAAGTATAAACCGCAGGTATTTGAATTTTATTAAAAGTATAAAAAGCACACATTTTAAATATGTTGGTATATAATTTGATATTTTAAATTTATTTGTTTTTATTTTACTCGTTTTATTACTTTTTTATATAATTTCAATTTTTAACTATTTCATTGTTTAACTTAGGAATTTTATTATAATCTTATTTGTTAATAGTAAGAAAACTTCATTTACATTGTGAAATAGTCGACTTTGGTAGTTAATTAATTATCGTTTGCATTTGATACGAGTTTAAAGTAATATTTTGTTAATAATTTGAAATAAATAAACGTACAATGAATATGTATATAGAATTACTTCGTAATTATGTTGTTATGAAATTAAAAGAAAATAATATTGATTATAAATCATGATGTAAATAATAATAAATTATTGTAAACATAAATGGCTTTTATCATCGTTCGTCTGTTTTGATTATAAAGAAATATACGCAGACTCAATATAAAATTTAAATAAATTATCCTACAGTGAATAAATCGAATACGTATTAAATATGAAATTAATCTGCCAGCAAAATTGTCATAATTTTGTCTTCGTTATAAGTGTAATATTTGCAGTAGTGGGCTGTAGTATAAATATTTTATCATTTTTATCTGTGTTCATTTTCTATGTTTCGATTTTAAATAAATTATTTTGGTTATTTCTGTAGACATTAAGTTTATAAATTTAAAATGCTGATCTCCATTTGAAAAATGTTTTAATAAATTGTGTATTTATTAGCTTTCGCATTTAATTACTTTATCTGTAGACTTTATTCTAAAATGAATTACCAAAATTCACAATTATTTTTCCTCTTGATTTATTCGACGAATTATTAAAATAGTCGCTTTTTAAAAAAGATTTTTTTTTTCAGATGAAATAAAAGCTTCAAAACCGAATAAATCATTAACTGTTTTAAGATGATTCAAACATATCGACAAATTTATAAAATTTATTAATATTTTTTTTTAAAGATAATTGTCAAGATAACGTTGGTTTCTTCATCAGATAGTGAAGATTACGATCAAAACATTTCTGATCCAAATAACTTAACATGGCACAGGTGCAATTTATATTTTATACATTGTTAATGTAGATGTCACGTACTACTAGAGAAATTAAATTTATAAATAACAATTTGCACAACGTTGTGAGTGAATAAATAGTGTAGGTGTTTGTATATTTACAATTCAAAAGGTATGTAAAATATCGAGCTTAAATGAGTTTTGTTATAAATATACTTCCTTCATTAAATTCCAGACAAAACATTTTTTCTTAATAAATTCTATTTTGATATTGTCGATTTTAAATGAAATTTAACAATGAATGTTTTTATATACTAAACTTCGTGAAATTTTATAAAAACTTTGACGGTTCCTAGGCATTAAACGTAAGAAACGGGATAAGAATATACGAAACAGTTTGATTTAATTTTGTAAATTTAAAAAAGTTATTCAGGTACATCGGTACGTGTAAATACAATATATATATATATATGTGTGTGTGTGCATATGCCTGTATACAATGTACAAATGTTCACATGCTTGTATGCTTTATCCATATGATCATAAAATAATATAATTATTAATAACTAAACTAAAAAAAAAAGAACTAAAAGTTTATTAGTAATAATAATAGAAAACTATTACAATTTACTGTCTTATTAAATATAAACTAAAAGTGTGGGATTTAGTGATGTTTTAAAAATAAACAAGAAAGATGTTAAAATCACTAAACGATTTTTTTCATCTATTATACCATTATAAGTGAACATACAAATACAATAATATAAGAAATATGAAATTTAAAAATACTAATTGAAATATATAAATTAGTATTTTTAAATTTCATATTTCTTATATATTGTACATATTCATATATTTTTATATTTTATTTGTATTCACTTGATAATGGTTTAATAGTCGAAAAGTTTTCTGCTTGTTTTTAGAAAAAGGGTTTTTAACTCCTTTCTTGTTGTTTATTTCTAATATATAGCTGCGATGTTACTAATTTTGTCTGAAATATTTAAGATGGAATAAATTTAGGACTTTTTGTGATACTCCTGAAAATTTGACGATCGCTTTAGAATTGCCCGAAGATTTACCATCTGACGAGGAACTAAATCGTTGGCGCGGCGAATCCTTAAAATTCGTTATATTGAAGAATGCACTGTTTATAACGAATAATAAAGGCTTTCCAGTGTTAACGAGAAGTCATAAAGCGTTCGTAAAGTTAATAATCCATCGGGTAGCCGTTATTGTATCTGATGTTGCCATGTTGAAATCTCTTCATCATTATTCGGATTATTTGAGTATGATGTACGAAGTAAGTTATTCAGATATTATTTTCGTATGTTGATTATTATCATAATTAAAAATAAAAACGCATTTTCCCTTGAATATAAAAGAAAGTTATTATTACGATTTAATAAATATATGAATTAGTTTATCTTGACGTTTTAATAAAAAAAAAAAAAATTAACTCGTTCTATCTTGACGGTAGAACACCAGTATAAAAGTTATTTTCATAATTGAATAAATGAGTAATTGTATGTTGACGTTAGAGTATTCGGTAACTTCTTTTTGGAAGATTTAGTGTTTGTTGCGTAATTTATTCGAGTTACTTGAATATGATCTACTAAATAAATTATCTACATATCATTTTCACGTGTTGGTTATTCGCAATTTATTATTATTTTTAAGTATATCTACGCGTTTAATATTTATTTAAATACATATGCTCGTTTTAGTATACTTCCTAATCTTATGTTCCATATTCTATAGAATGTATCTATTAATTCCAAATTTCAAATTGTTTTTAAAATGGATTGCGAAATTAAGAGTGTAATTTTTGTTATTGTAGAGATATATAAAGTCAGCAACGTGTTTATTATCCGAAGAATACGAAGATCTACTACAATATCCATTAGAACCGTTAAAAGATAATTTAGAATGTTACACGTATACAATATTCGAGCAAGATCCTGTTAAATATGCCAAATATCAAGAAGCGATTTTTAGAGCCATTAAGGATAAACGAAAAGAATGTATTGATGATACGACCTCAGCTTTGTAAGTATTTTTTAAAACTAATGTATTGCCATTATATGCTTATTTCCATTTTACAGGCTTGTTGTCTATGTTTCACAATTATTGTACTCCAGTGTAATAATTTAGTGTTCAGCACGAATGACCTGATTTATAATAGAATAAGTTCTATTACCTTTTCATGTATTTATATTTATTTTTTTTTTTCTGTTGAGCAGATAATTACGGATTAAACGTTCGAAGTTATATTGTTATCTTGTCTTCCAATTAATCGGTTTATATCTATATTAAATTTTATACATTTGAGCACCTAAAATGATTTTTATACACGTTTTTTCTTGTTCGCTTACGCCGCCGCAATTGTTGCTATTTATTATTATTATTATTATTATTATATTCGGTAAACGCTGGAGTGTGAAGTTAGTTACTCTATCCTTAATTGTTTTAGAGTTTTGATGCCCTGTAAATAATATTGCGTTCCATCGAAATGTAATTTTTATTGAGTGATAATATTTTCCACTTTATTTTTCTTTATCGTATCATTCATTCATTTATTTTACAAACGCTTTTGTTTCTGAATATTGCTCGGTAGAATAATTTTAAATATTATAACTTATTGGCGCAAATTTATCTGCTATTTCGTTTCCATTTATTCCCGAGTAACGTGGTACCTAAAGTCGTATGATTTTCGAAGAATTAGTTTTAGTATAACGTATAAGAAACGTAGTTCTGACCCTGTGTTTTATTTTATACAATGTAATTTTGTTTAGACATTATTCGTGAGGCGTATGATAGTAAAAATTTTATTTATCTATTTATTTTTGATTGTCTGTGGGCATCGTAAATACTTCACCTGAGTTCGTATACACCAGGAACGAGAATTTTTCGCGATAAAAAGAACTACAGCCAACTTCGCTATCGATGCAATTGATTGGAAATTGAGTACCGGCTTGCTGAAAACAAATAGGGCGGGGAAGGCAATGACACATCACCCTAAACTGGCTTGCCCAAAGTGCGTCGTTTCGTTGATTCTGTATCAATTTTATCGGGTTGATAAGAATCGTCAGGAGACGTCCCGTACCTACTTTTGCGTTAATGGAACAATTTTACAGTGTGTTTTGCTACTCTTGTTTTTTTTTTTTAAATTGAAAAATTTACATTATATTACATACATTGACGTCGGGTTATGTGATGATTTAGTCAATGAAAATAATATGTTTGTCATTATGTTACAAATTTGGAAGATAGTGTATTAACGTTATATTTATTATTTAAATCTTAAAAAAAAAAAGTTTACATTCCTTTCTTCCTACTTTTTATCCAATATCCCACTAGCGCTTTAGCTATTATATCGCCGCGGTATTTTATATATACTCACGTATAATATATATATATATATATATAACTTATACGTATAGAAATGCGTAGTGTCGTAATACGGTATGTAACTATTTACCTGCGCAGAATTATAATGGTGGTAGGAGCCGGTAGAGGACCGTTAGTTAACTGTTCATTATATGCCGCTCGTCAAGCGAACGTCCCAATAAAAGTGTATGCCGTTGAAAAGAATCCATTCGCTATTGAGACGTAAGTTCTTTATTTGTGATTATATTTTTTTTTTGTTTGTATAATATATTTATAAGTTCTACGTAACAACTAAATGTAATTTACAGCACAAACCTGTATAAAATGTTATGTGTACGATATAATTCGGACAGATGAAAAATAATTAACTATATTGCTTAATGCGACGAAGAAGAAAAAACTACAGATGGTGTTGATTTAAATTTCTGTCCGTATTGTTTTCACATCTTATCTGTGATATAATATATATCTTAGTTACAACATATTTCCCTGGATTTACCATTTATATTAGTCGTTTCAGTAATCATTTAATTTGTTTGTGTCTTTTATGTTTACTCTCCATAATTTCATTTTGTCGACAGTCGTTCGTACTTCGAATGCCTTAATTTTTCTTCTCATCTCCTGTTTTGTTCTTTTTATATCCGTTTACATAAATCCTTCCTTTTAATATTCTAACATTTTATATAGCTTCTAGTTTTACTTCTTAGAAGCTTATGCGAACAGCAAAGAAGATAGTTCATGTTTCACACATTCGCTGTTATAGAAATAATCACTTGTTATTTTCTACATTAGTATATTATTTTTACCACGTCCGATTCTAGAGTGAAATAAATATATTTAGAGTCTGTTCGTATTCTCATACGTGATTGAACCTCTTCCCGGTGACAGTTCTTTAGTTGACTAGACAATGTAATATTTAATTTACTCCATCGCTCGTCCAATCTTTCGACATTTGATGTTAGTTGTAATATCCTAGTTTCATTTAAGAATAATTTCCTCTATTTAAATGAATTCTTTAGAGTCTATTCATATTCATACTGCCAACGTCTGTTATCTATCTCCTGCTGTTCGAATTTTTCACTGTAGCAGCTACTTCTCTTTTGATAACCGGTGTTATTACCGTACAAAATATTTGCACTGTTTTCGTTGGTGTAAGTTTGTGTTTCAGGTTAGGGACTTCGAAGTTTTACACTTAAATATTTTGGTTATAAATTTATGTTAGTATTATATCATCCTATTTCACCTTTGGCTTTCTATTACTCTTTAAATATAAGGGACATTCTTCATTATCTAGATTTTAGTGTGACTATTCAAATCGTCTATAAATATTTAAATGTTCTTTCTCGTGTTTTAAATTTAAACTTACTATTTAACGCTTTGTAGATATATTTTTATTTACGACAAGACTTGTGCCTACATTGTTTTGCCGTACGTATTTGTATATAGATTTCTGTGTGTGTGTGTGTATATATGTGAATGTATATAAACTTTTAAAAGTGAGATTTATTTTTACGATACAAGTATGCATAGTCCGCGTTCCAACATCAATAAAAAATAAGAAATTTTCACCTATAAGCTAAAAACAAAAATTTAAACAAAAATCATTATGCTCTTATTTTATGTAATACAATAAGAAAACTTAGTATTAAAACAAGTTGATCCTAAACGTTTAATTCGGTAGCACATGTCATGGGATAAGTCTATGATTATGCTCATTCATTTAGTAATAAATTACAAACAGTAAAATCCTGTTTACGTATTACGCACTTTTTCGCATAAAGCTTTGAATGTAATTTTTAGTCGGATTTACATTGATTGCTCATAATAACATGTGTTGCGAATTTCAACTTAATTTTGCTCAACAGAAATAATTTTTACTATCAAAATTACTTTAATATTTTTAGACTAATTTTGTTATATTTCTCGGTAAAAAGCGTTCATTCGGTTTTTAATTATTTATTCATTTATTCTTATTGTTTTTAATACTAGATTGTTAGTTCATCGGGAAGAATTATGGCAGAAGGACGATGTCGAAATAATTCATAGCGACATGAGATACTGGAATGCGCCGCAAAAGGCCGATATATTAGTTTCCGAATTATTAGGTTCGTTCAGCGATAACGAATTATCGCCGGAATGTTTGGACGGAGTGCAAAATCATTTAAAAAGTAAGCCGATGCCGCCGCTTTAATACTGTCGTATATAAGAACTCAAAATTTATTGGTTATAGTTAAAATTGATACACCAATAAAAAAACTTATGATAATAAATGTGCACGAAACATACTTCGTTATCGTCGATATAATTGTATAGTACCGAAGAATTGTTTTATATGATTTGTATCTTCGTGTATTTTATAGGTGACGGTATATCTATTCCAAAAAGTTACACGTCATATGTCTGTCCTATTCAGTCTCCTAAATTGTATCAAGGAGTAAAATTTTTTCGAAGTAAAGATTATTTTGAACGAATGTTCGTAGTTCACCCGACTACTTTTTACACGATAGATGCCGTACAGGAAGTTTTCACGTTCGTCCATCCAAATAAAGGTATTGTTATTATTTTAATATAATTTAATAATTTACGCAATTTTACAATGAAGCTAGACGACATAAATTTTATTTTTGAACGTGTTTAAAATTAATTACAATTAAACGTAATATTAATTTCGTTACTTTATGATTTATTTTTCAAAAATGAAAAAGTTAATTCTTCAACCTCATTTTATGTGTATATATCACGTTGTGCCTATATCAACCCAGTGCTTTCCAGACATTTTCAAAGGTTCTGCGCAACTCGGATCCAATTGATCCCTGCATTTTTCACAATGTCATCTCGCCACCGTGATGTTAGTCTGCTTCTTTTCTATTTTGAATTCAATGGGCATCAAAACGCAGAATTAGCCGAGGCACGAATTAACAGATTATCAAAGATCTGGAGACATGCTTAAAATTGAATTTAATGAGTATGAGCTGCCTAATGTTTTCGATTACTACATAACTGGGGAAACATGGAAAATCAATAAAGCAAACTTTAACAAAATAAACGTTTTCTAAATCTGGGGATATAAAAGAATGTCTATCCCGGATGGACCGACTATCAAATAGTTTTATAATCAACAAACTAGAAATACGATCATACCTAGCAGAAAAAATAAAAATTTCTCTGATTGTTTAGTCGTATAACAGGGGACAAAAATTCGTTTAAAGGCTAAATAATCCTTGGAAATGTTAATAGGAAACGACTAAAAAAAATCATACCGCGAACACGGCAAGTCGATCAGCTAAGGGTAATGATTAAGATGAGGTCTGCACGAAATGCTACTAACGTCTCAAGACAGAGTGACCTGTAGGTCTACTATCAAGTCTTCATATTATCACGTTCTTTAAATATTTAAAAGAAAATGTAAACATTTTAAAATGATAAGTATTATTGATCGGGTGTTGTAAAACGAAGAAATTTTAAAAATTATTAATTTGCGCAAAGAATTTACCAAGGAACTAAATTAACTTTATTTTATTAACCGCTGACATCATGGTACACAAACGTTTACATGTTTACCTAATAAATGCGTAACTTACTAATAACGTGTTTTACAGATCTGAAAGCTGGAAATGCGAGATATTGCAGCATAAATTTCAATGTTAAAATCGACTGTGTGTTGCATGGATTTTTTGGTTATTTTAACGCTATATTGTATGACGATATCGTTATCGGTATAGTTCCTGAAAAAGAAACCAGCGGAATGTTTAGTTGGTTTCCGATATTTATTCCGATTGTCGTAAGTATTATACTTTTCGTTTTAAGTGTTACAAAATCGCGTGCTGTGTTACTAACAAATTAATTACCAATGCGATTCCAAAAAAACAAAAACACGTTTGTTCTTATATTTTATGTTGGAATGGTTAGACATGCACCAAAGTGCACAAGCAACATGTAGGATAATCTGACTTCAAACCAATGTACCCTATCGATATACGTAATTCCGTTGTGTTAGGAGGTCATATGTTTTAACGACCTTAAAATATTGTATTCATTAAAAGTTTATTTCCTATAATAAATCATATAGCCTTTAGGAGTTGAGTTTTGCCGCGTTATAGCGTTTTAAAAATAAAATTTGGCTAAAAAAAACATAGAAACTTTTGTACTAAAATTTATTATTTTTATGTTATTCTATTTACGAAAGTCTAGCTGGTTTTTTAATGCCACGGCGAAGGATTTTGTTGCTTACGAACCCTGGAACATTTGCGATAATTCGCAATGTTTACTTGAAACTGAATTATGTCGATATTGATTTAGTGCTGCAACCCTATAGTTAACAATCTGACTTCTAAACTGATGATGGTATTTATTAGTATATTAGTGTATTTTGTTAATTGGAGACAATTTCGAAGTACGATTTATTATCCAGAGCACTTATCGTGTTTTTATTTCAAGCCTGTTTTTTTTTTCTTTACCCTGGATATATGTTCGCCACGTTGGTCGATTGTCAAAATATGAACCCATGTGTGCGGCATTTTTCAGGTCGGGTATGGTTTTGTTGTTTATTGTAATATCTTTAGGTATAGTTATCGGTCTTTTAGTGAAAGTTACGTTTTTTCTGAGGAAATCAACGGTATATATTATGTAAAGTAATGTCGAATACACTCCATCGAGTGATTCCAGTCTTAATAGAACATTTTATGCTTGGGCGTATTTTTCATTTAAGAGTAATTTAATTAGTTTACAGTCGTGATATGAGAAATGAGTGCTAAATTAGTAAACTGAACCATCATGACAGGTTGTATTGGAAAACTTGGTTAATGTCAAAATAGACGGTATCTCAAATATTTCAAACAGCGTAATGTATATGCTGTATCGTAAAATGGCTGTTTCTGAAATCATATTAGTGATTTGTCATTGTTTCCTTATTCTCTGTTATGGGTTCTAGTCTCTTGGATATTATTTTCTCAAGTAATAAGATGATTGGTCTATGCGAAGACATTTGTGCAGGAGGTTTACCGGGTTTTTTATGAAATGATAAATTAAAACGATATAACACAGAATGTAATATTTAATATTATTAAACGTTATACTAATAAGTAGAATAATAACGTTTTAACGTGAACTCTCACAAAGGTTATATTTTCTAGTTAAAATGTTTATATCGGTTATAACATAACGATTTCAAAAGTTCTGTAAATATGACAAGCGTTATTAATCATCTTATTCATGTATAAATGCCTATAAAAAATTAATGTTAATATATTAAAACATTGCCAAAAATGAAATGTTTACATAATTGAAGAAAATAAATAAACAGCATTCTTATTTTAGCCTGAAAAACAAAGCAAAGGTATTTTCTTTTAGCTTTACACATGATCCGTTTGTCCGTATTTATATTAGTAAATGTTTAAATGCTTTAATAATTTTTATTTAAAAAATGAATAAAATAAATAATATATTGGCAGATGTGTATATATGTATGTGCATGAATCACGATAAATTTAGTTTATCCATACATGGATGAAGGAATTTTCCGACCTCTTTCAATCACTTCTGTCTTACGTTTTCCTTCCTTGTTACTTTCACTATATTATTTTACCACCGCGTCATTAAGCTTCCCTGTTTCTTTTTTCTGTCTATCGGCCGTCACTGCAAAATCCGCTATTGTTTCTTCGATCTAATTGATCAGACCATGCCCATTTTATTGTGCATGAATGTGAACGACGTTATATTTCAAGATGAACTATAGGTGTGCCATGAATAATAATGATGCGTATATAAAATAGTATGAATACAAAAACGCTGAAAATCCGTGTAAATATTAAAATTATACGAGTGAGTTATAGGCGAGTTAAAATTTGTTATAATTAGCATTCTTCTTGTAGCACATAGCGTGAATTGTATGTTTAATTATATTACAGCATGAAAACTGCCCCCGTAAATTAACTTTCGTTTACTTAACCAACTTTTTTATCAGACTTCAATTTTTGTTAAAGGTTTGAGCATTATGTTTGAAGTTATTTTATTTAAGAGGTTTTCTTCTGTATACGTATAGTAAGTGTATATATATATATATATATGAGAGATCGTACTTATGAACATCGATGTTTCTAAATAGTATACCCATGTTCAATCGTCGAATACTTTTTGCTGAATCTAAACTAATGTTCAGGTACAATGGGTTTCGGTTACGTCTGTTTCCATATAACTTTCTCGAAAATTTTCAAAAACTATGGCTAACAAAGAAATATGGGATGGAACTTTTAAATATTAGTTCGTGTTTTGAAACCATTTAAATTTTTAATTGTAAAGGTCACTTATGTTTAAGTTGGTAATTGCGGTGTTACTCTATATCAAATTTGTACCTATTTTTAAGTTTAAAAACGCATTTTTATTTTAGGTGAGTTCAAGTTCTTGTTAATATAATAGACAATTATGATGTTTTCGAATCTTTTTTTTTTTTTTTTGCCGATTAGCTTTAATGGCGTTGTTTTCGAAATGATTCTATGTAACGTCGACAACGAGTACACTGAAAAAAGTTTTTTTTTATATACGAGAGGTTTTAAACTTTATTTTAGTGTACCAAGAGATTAACTGATATTGGAGTTTGATAACGGTGATTGGAAATTATGATTCCAAGCAGTTAAGAATAAAATATACTAAATATAAGCATCGCAGGCGGAAACATAATTTGGTTTAGCCTGTTAAATATTAATAATTGTTATATTTGTTTTAATAGTATTAAGTATTTTTGTTTATTATCATTATCATTTTATTTATCGCTAATTTCAACGGTGTTGCTTTGCATATTTTCGCAGGTTTTTTTTAGCATTAATTTTCCCTGCATTTAGTATATACTTAAGTTGAATCTTCATTCGTTAAAAATTCATGTTTCTTCTCTTACGTTTATTGTTACTGTGGTAAGTTTTTATTTGTAACGGTACATCTGTTTGTTTTAATTTGTAATTTATGTGAAATATACGTTTCTTCTTCTTCTTCTTCAAAAGATGTGTTGTTTATCGAAATTTTGTTTAGTAATTAATTGTAGACTTACTTCACCTAAATATATACGCGATTGTTACACCTCTATATATATGAGTATACGTGCATGTATGTATTACGTATGTTTATGTTTATATATGTTTTTGTTGTTTTTGTTTGGTTCCCCAATTCCAGCAAGTGGATAGGGCAAATATATTTATGAAATATGTTTATAAAAGAGCAAGGAACTAATGTGCATTACATCAATTGTGTGTAATTGTTCCTTGCCAAGTGTACTTAAAAAATAGAGTGGAAGGGGGATGAATAACATAGTTCCTCCGACCACGTGTGTGTGCAAGTAAATAATTGTTCCTTAAATTTATATATATACAAGCTTAGAGAAAAATAATATACAAGTTTGTTACAAATGCACGCTTATAATAACTTATGGTACTAATGATTATTGCATAATTTTTTTTTTTTTAAGTATATTAGGCAGAGGTAAACCAACACAGTTTTATGACAGTTCAAAATTATCGGTATGACGTTTGAATTTGTTTTTATTTGACTTTCTATTGCCCTTAAACATCTAGTGCGAATTTTCTTTGCATTGCTTTTTCTATAAATGTTAAGTGAGTTTCCATATTATTTTTATTTAGGATTAGAGATTGGTTGGGTTTAATTTGATAAGTATGTCTTAAGTCATTAAGGACAAGACACTTCATCACTACCAAATATTGTACATTGTGGTGCACTAGAGATTCGGAATCTATGAAGATATTCTCCAAATTTTCCATGCCCAGAAAGAACCTGAAATGTGAAGAAATTAATATTTAGTTTTTTCATTCTTCCTCTGGCTTCAATATTAGGGAAAAAATTATAAGTCTTTCTTCCTGTTTCGTAAGTGTCCCATCTTTGTTGCCAGATATTTATTAGTACTTGATTAATATATTTTTTTTCAGGATTTTATAGGAGGGCTTATCGATCAGATTTGAGGGAAGGGCTTTACTTTTTAACTAATACGTGCTGTTAAGGAGGCTAATGCTGCCAGTTATTTTATATTCTGAAGCAATTGCCTGACCAATAATATATAAATCTAAAGGTAGTATGTTACTAATGACATTGGCAGCAGATGAAGGTGCAGTCCTGTAGCGAGAACAGATATTTAATAAGAATTTCCTTTGATGTTTGTTTATTGTTTTAAGTATGAATTCATTTATATAAATACAAACACCATGTCCATATAGTGACTGTATTAAACCTTTATATAAGATGGTTCTTTCATGATATTTTAAGCCGTTGATGTTTGGTAGTAAAACTTTCTGCATAGAGTATATTTTTTCACTTTTATTATACAGGTAATTAATGTGAGACCGAAAGTTAAGTTTACGATCGATAAGTATTCCTAAATATTTTAAGGTTTTTGAGTAACTAATTATTGATCCAGAGATTATTTTCATGTTACTGATTTTTTTAACAATTTTGATTATTCCTTGGCAGCCAAATAGTGTGTAACTGCATTTGGGAACCGAAAAAGCTAAACCCATCTTATCTATGGTTTTTTCGAGATGTTGACAATTTTTACCAACACGAAATATTGCACAAAGATCATCAGCATATGAAATAAGTTTACAGTTGCTCCCTATTTCTGTGCAAACATGTTCTAATTTGTAATGTACTTTTGAGTATAATACATTCCACCATGTTGTTTTAATATTGTACGAATTAATTATACTATACACGTAAATTATATGATTCTGCTTATTTCTGAGGGGTGTATATATGTGTGCCTGTGGAGTGTTATAAACTTTGTGTACTATGTCCGATTATTTGTGTGTGTGCATAAGTATGTGATAGCATTATAACATGAATGATATATAATAATAATGTGTTCGCCACTCGCGCAATAATACGCATCGGTGGTTTTATTTTAATTAATTGTTATTAATATGTTGATATGTCGTGGTTATCTTTATATTTTTAGTTACATATTTTAATGTGATAATATTTAACGATATTATTTGTAAATGTAAAATTAATATAATTATTTATTATAAAAAAAAAAAACACGTAGAATATATATACAATGAGAGCAAGAGAAAATTTTCTCCGTTATTTTAGCTTATATCTAAAAATCTAACAACAGTCCATAATGTTCACAAAACCTTGAAAATATGTTAGTGGTGTATTACTTGTATTTGAGATAAAGCGGTTCTCTTGTTTTGGAAGATAGACGCATGTTTATAACGAAAAAATTATTACCTTAAACCTTCACAAAATTTATATAATATATACATATATAATTTTTAATTATCTAAAAAATTTTATTTTTTTGTTATAACAGAGTCCCATTTTATTGAAGAAAGGTAACCGTATAAAATTTAACATTTGGAGAAGAGTGTCCGAAACAAGTGTATGGTACGAATGGTGTGTAAATGAACCGGTAAAAACTACTGTACACAATTTAAAGGGTCGTTCGTTAACATTGAGCTTGGTTTAATAAATTTAGGTACGAAATTTATAAATAATAATTAAATTTTGTTTGGCCTTTTCAATAACTCTGAAGTAGATTGAATAAAAGATGTAACCGTTTAACGGGATCGTAAAAGTTATATAGCAACAACGTCAAATAAAGTAATTATGCGTGTAAGTTAATGTTATACTTTTTAGTTTACAATTTGTTACCGTGAAAATTAATATGTGAAATTAACACTACTAATAGTTATTATGTTTAGGAATAATTCGTGATTTTTGTTATAATTAATTGTATAGTTATTAATTCGATCTTGATTTAAATAAGGAAATCGTTTTTTGTTTGTGGATAACTTTTGATTTCAATACTTTGGAATCACTTATGTCATTTTAAAGGTCTACCAATTGATTGTCGAAAATGCACAATAATATATGTATGTAATTATTGAAAGTAATCAGAAATTATTGCGAAATATATATTTTTATTATGTATATGCGTTGGGACATTACCAACCTGTGTATATTATTTTGAATATTAGTTTCGTATTATTTTAGATTAAATATTTTATGAATTTTTATATGCATGACCGTTTAATAAATTTTGTATTTTGTCATCAAATTACTTCGTCAAAATTAATCTTAAAGTGTATCTAATTAAAGAAAACTACATAACGGCTTTTCACCATACTTTTTCTACCATATATAGCTCTAATACATCAAGTGAACATTTATTTGAGTTTTTAAAGTACATAAACTATATACGAATCTATTTATTTATGTTTACGTTAAAATGTTCGCAAAAACCTTTTTATGTTCGATAACTTCATTTTTGTTAATTTATTTTATTAATTTTAAAAATATGAACTATGCGAATGACGTGAAACTGGCACGTAATCACTTTTTGCGCTAGGTGTAAACGCATAGTGTAATGCATAATTCTTCAGGAAAATGACTATAATATTAAAACTTATTTATTGTTGATAAATACATACAAGTGACTATTAGAAATACGTTAAAAACGTAGGTATAAGATAACTTTTATAAAACATTTTTTTTTTTTAAATTTTATTTATTTTATTTACAGACGCTCAATTAGTGAAATAATTTTGGTCAGTGGTTAATATGTTTTACTGCTAATTAAGTATTACCTGCGAACCAATTCTGTGGAGAATCTCCATTTAGTAAGTGTTGCGATCTGAGTCTCGTGTGTCTAATGCTACTTCTCGTCTAATTTTTCGTTCTGATGTTTAATCCTGTAAATGTGTGTGTGTGCGTGATTGCAACAAATAGGTATAAATATGACACGTGTGTGTGTGTGTATTTATATGTTTTAGCTGCTTTATCTATAGATTCGTTTCTTACAATTCCTGAATGAGTTTGCGTTCATCCAAAAACAATAGCTGGTGGTCTGTTGAAGTTAGTTCATAGATAATATATTTTATACTGATGGTTTAGATGGTTATAGTTTGAATTTTACGTTGTATGTATATTAAAATGCACTGAATGAATTCGTGCATATTAGAAATTTCTTGATTTGTGAATGTTTTGTTATTAATTTTAAGGCTTTGTATATTGCTGTTGTGTAAACTGACGTTGTGGAGAGAAAATCAGAAAAATTAGGTTCGTTATCTTACAAGTAGGCAGAAGTGGTTTTATTTGTGAATTTTGAGGCAGCAATGTGTACCTTTTATTTGTACAGAATACTTTTCATTGAGAGAACAGTAGAATTTTTCTTTTAAGAAATTCGGAGAGATTTAATTTTTTTTTTGCACTTCGGCAATTATTGTAACTGTAAGGTTGGTCCAAGATAGCGATTTCGGAAGATTATTTGTTCCAAGTTTTTAGTAATGTAAATTGAAGTGTTTGTAGTAGATTATTTGTACGTTCTGTTAGGGTTTTTGGAACCTTTCGGTTTATTTTTAAATAGACAATGAGACCTATTTGTTATTAAAATGTTATAAATCTAGTTAGATGGTTCAGAAAGTAACGTTACTATCTGAGCATTACTATTTGTCTTCTGTACTTAAAAAGTAATGTTTGCTTTCATATGCAGAATTGAACTACAGCTCGTATGAAATGATTTTAGGATCATTTTAAGACTATTGAAGTTTTTTAATGTACTGTGCAATGCTGTTAGAGTTTCTCTATTCGACCCCTAAGACACAAATAATCGAGACTATCTTCAACATATTTAATTTATGATTACAGTTCATTTTTAATTTGCTTACATGTTCTTTCTTCTATTTAGAATCAATCCTAGAGTCTGCAAATTGTTTGTATTTTTTATTTTGTATGAACTTATTTGTAGTAAGGTATATTGTGGCTACGTTTTATGCTGAACGAGATATGTTATCTTCTAAAAAGGGGACTGTTTCGGGGGTAATATTAATATTTAGGTTAAAGAAATCATTTAGACAAATACTTTTTCAATTTTTAATTGTTCTTTAAACTCACCTATTTATTACGATGACAAAATTTTCACATAATATTTTTTTATAAAGAAATTTCAGGCCAAAAATACTAGCGTATATTATATTTAATGTTTTGGAACCAATTGGTGGGTAACTATCTGGACAAATAAGTTTCCTAATATAAAAAATTATTAAACATACAGTTATGATACAATTTTATTTCATTTAGTAAATACACGCATTATTAATTCATTATTATGAATTTTATTGTAAATGTATATTTATAACTTCATAAAATTTCTAAAGATATTTGTTGTTCATTTACAACTTTACAAATGTAAATAAATTTTGAATAATGAACGTTGTGTAAAATTAAATATAAATACATATTATATGTATGAACAGTAGTAGCAGATAATGTGATTTACGCTGAGAAATAAAATATGTCTATTTTGGTTCAGTAATTGTATGAACGGATTTTTTTCATTATTTTTTGCAGTATTGTATTCATTGTACGTTCGTAATCTTAATTTTGATCAACATATAAATTCCAATGAGTGATATTGCCTTTTTTATTCAGCGTATCTATTTATTTGTATGCATTAAAAACCCATTCTTATTCTTAATCTCTCTATTGTGGTAACAGCGGAACATATTTTTTTTAGCGTTCACAAAAAAAATATTTCTAAGAAATAATCAGTCTTCTTGCATATGTTCTTTATAAATATAAAAATTATCTTACAGGACTATACGTGTGCAATGATGTATAGAAGATGTGTCTATTCTTAATGCTATACTAGATTGTCATTTAACATATTATTTTTTATAACACAAAAATTTTAACCCACAGGATATTTATTTTTATCAAAATATTTTAGAAGAAACTGTATTTTTTGTTCTTATACTTATCGTGGGCATTTATTAATTTATTATGTGGTTTTAACCTTTTCGGTCACAAGTTTTACTATACGATACACGAAATTTTGATGCTAGCAAAATTTTTTATTTTCTGGTTGACGTGAAATGTGCCAATTTTAAAAATATTTGTATAAATACATTTAAAATTATTTACAGTTCGCCTAAGAAGCAGTACTGTATTGTAAACATCAGTATAAAGTTTATAATTTTGTGTAAAAATTTTATATGACTGAAAAATTTAATTTTGGTATGACGTTTACATGTGTAATTTTTAGGTTCGTATTATTTGATTTTAAAAGCATAACAGAGGTTTCTAAACAAAAATCAGAAAATTATTTAATTTAGTAACTGAAAAATTAATTATGTTTTACTCTGAAGTAATATTATTCAAGTTGTTCGTAAACAAAATACCTAGGTTAGGTTAGATTCAGTTGTTAGAATCGGCGTTTATTTCGGCTGTATAGCAGTAGAATTAAAAGAAAAAACGAGACTTACAAAAATGGTTTCCGCGGATTTTAACTTCGTAATTCGTTAAAAATAATAATTTTTGATATTTAAAAAAAAAAAAACAACGAAAATCGGGAGTATTCTTCGAATCTACCGTTATTTTTTACTATTTTTAGAACACAAGTCACATTTGTATAACAACGACTAGTTATGAAAAGTTTAGCGCCAAATTTTCCCGCCAAAATTGTAAGTTTGTTCCGTTACCTCTAAACAGTGTTTTTAGTTAGTTTTTTTTTTCGGAATTTTTATTAAAAAAAGTCACTTCAGCTAATTTTTTTTTAACTAGTCGTTTTTATGCAATTTTGACTTGTGTTTCAAAACTTACTAATTTTGGGCTTTCTTGAAGGACCTACAATTTTCTCTAATAATTATATTATAAAATACTGTCAATGCTTCACTTTTTAACAAAATGGTTAATTCTCATTTTTCCTTAAATTATTATCAGCCAATTTCCTTTCTTTGCCCAATATTTAAAGTTATTTTCTCTGAAATTCCATTTAGGCGCTTTGAATATTATACCACATTACATTACATAATCTATAATCTTCATGTTCTTACGATTCTCGTAGTTCTTTTATTTTAAAGTTTTCTATATTCGCTACGAGTAGGCTTTCTTTTGGTTCCCACAATTGCAATCGACATTTTTTAAACAAGTTTATTAATTACAAACATTTTAAAACAATAATTGTTCTTATATATAAAAAAGTAACAAGATACTAAAGTATATACGTCAGATAACTAACCGTAAAACTAGTGTTACTTATCAGTTATGTACAATTACAAGAAGTCCAATTTTGTTGAAATTAAAAGTAAAAACAATATTGAATGCACAAATTAATTGGATCTAAAACAGTTTTCAAAATTTGTAAGCAAGCAAAAAAATTGATTTTTTGTGATTCCTGCGTAGATGTTATAAGAACTGTGTTAATAATAGTACTTTGTAGGAAATATTTCCAGGCAAAAAAATTTCTTATGATTTCATTAGCTACTACATCCTATATGGTTTTTATGAATAAAGAGCACAAAAAATGTATATTCAAAGACAAACAATATATTTTTAAATACCCTATTAAGTTACATTAATTTAAAAACATAAGTTATGGAAAAGTCAGCACTTAAATTTGGTCATATTTTTATTTTGGTTATTGTTGATATTTTTTATACTTTCTTATTCATCCATTTTTAATTTATCGAATCACGTAGTCAAAAAATAAATTGATTTAAAATTATTTTACGTGTGTATTAATTAGCGCTTGTTATTTTAAATAATAAATTAAAATTACAATTGTTTCATGTACTACACACATGTATATAACGCACATAATACATATTTATCGATTTGTAATTTGTACATCTCATACAATTTTTTTCATATTGAATTGAAAGTTATTTCTCAAAAAATATACTAAAGAAATTTAAAATATAAAAATTTTTACGTGTGTATAAACGATATATTTCTGGCTCATTACATTGGGGGAAAATTTGTAGTCTATGTGATCGATGTCTCGTTTTTCAATTCAACTTAACTTTGCGCTTGCGCTGGTGATGGTCTGGTAGTAATGGTAGTATAGCAAATAGCAATGTGTAATAATTTGCAAGTATATATAGTTTTTTTTTATATTATCCTGAACCTTGAAATTACGAATATGAAATTCTAGTTATTATTCACCGGCAATTAAATAATATAGTTAAAAATAATGTTTTGTTAATTTGTGGTGAAAATTGGAATTTAAAATCATTTATTAGTTCGTGGAGCACATTTCATTTTTATATACCATCAGTAAGTTAAATTGAATTTTATTGTTCTTAATTTTAAGCATTATATGGTGTTTAATTTTTTTTTTGATTCCATTATATTCTGCAATTAATGACTTCTCTTTCAAATACGTTCATCTTGTAGTAACAACTAGTCTGTATTATTAAACAGTTAAAATTGGCAATGCATGATTTTTATTATTACACTCGAGTCTTAATTTTACTCAGCAAATGTGTAGAATTATTTAACTGTCAATCATATTTTGCCAAATTTTCACACAAAATTGTAAATAATTTTGACGTATGAAATAGTTACAGAAAAGTTGAAAAGAAAAATAATATTTTGTGTACAATACCGCTTTTTAGATGACTATATAATTTATAAGTATTTTTAGAACAAAAACATTCAATGTAAACAAAGTATGTTTTTATGAAAATGATTAAAAATTCACGTACATCGTAAAGAACATTGTGACTGATCTTTGACCTATTTAATAAATATAGATACTTCCAGAATAGTATGATCTGGAATGTCATGTTACCCGTAGTTGGAAGTTTTAGAGATCGAATATTATGATTTATATATACAGGTTATTTCAGATTGTGAGAATCATTTTGGTTACGTTATTTAAAAATTATATGCGATTTTTTAAAAACAGGACTACAAGACGGGATGTCTGAAAGTAAATTTGAAATTGGTTTAAATTTTGTTACTGCTCCCTCAGTTCGAAATATAATCAATCGTGTTAATGAATCAAAGTAAGTTAAAGGTAGTGTGTTATTATTATTAAAGTTAATGCTTCTAATTAAATTTTTAAACAAAATGGTTTCATTTTATTTTTCACATTTTAATCATTTATAGATTTGATTTCTGCTGTATTCCACTTGTTCATCCACGTTTTAGGCGAGACTTATTGAAGAACCAAACACCTCACCAATTCGCCAGACCTGATATAACTTTACATCCCAATGGTATGTTTTAATACAAGTTTACACAGAAATAAACAATAACTTATATTCAGAAGAATTTTACAACTAAAATTACAAACATTTAATTTTGTATCATTTAGTATTTTTTTTAATATTGAAAGAAAAATAAATGCATATTTCATGACATATAAAATCTTTCGAAAATTAATCAACAGGCCCTTATCGATTGACGCTATTTTTTGTTTTCAAATCCGGTAATTTACCTTATATTTATCCGCATTAAACGATTAATGAAATATACGAAATATTTTCTTTTTATTTAAATTTACTATGAGAAAGCGTATTGGAAATAATATAATATATTATTATTATTAATCTGAATTTAAGGTTGTACTCTACGAATACCATGAAATAAAAACAAAAAAATATTTTGTTGTAAACTTCCGTCAAGCGCGTTTAATGAATATCGAACTGTGTAAATTACTATTTCGGCCCTTTTACCAGTGTTTTAAAAATTGTAAGTTTTTGACTCGGACAGCGGTGTGATTGTGCATACACGCTTATTTTTATGCGTGTTTTCTAAAAATTAAGCTACTTAATTTATCATGATCTATCCACTTATTAGTACGTATAAAAATTGTAAACAATTTTTTATTCTATTCTAAATTTTATAACACTATAATCGTCATAATAGAAAATTTGACAAGGTTGAAAAGGTTTTGTATTACTAAAGCTTTTTAGTATTCATTTAATAATTTGTTAATTAATATTATGAATATAATCAGATTGGGCGCGTTTTATTTACGGGACATTATCCGAAGGTATTAATGTAGATGTTGCTGAACCTATAATACAGCGTTCAAATGAAATCGATTTTGACCACGAAATAGAATGGGCTATGTATCTCGGTGTGCGGGGAGTAATATTTACGTTACCTTCTTCTGGATCAATGATAAATTTGGCTAGAATTATGAATCGCTACTCAAATAATCGTAATATAGAGGTATTTAATTATTTTAGTAAAATATTAGTTTTACACTTAAACGAATTTTTGAATAAGTATGTGATTAAATTTATCAAGTACACAAATTAATCTAGGAATGTTTGTACAGTCTTAGATTAGTTAAACGGTAAAACCGAAACAGATTATGTCCAACAATAAATATTAACAATTTTAATGCGATATTTGTAAATATATTTAATAATAAGAACTTTAATGTGATATTCTGAAGAAATATAATTTGATGTTTTCAAAAATATTTAATACTAAAAACTTTAATCTCAAATATATTTGGTAAAGATTTTTTTTGACCCATTTAGAATATGTTAGATGTAAAATAAAAGTACAATTTTAAAAATTTACGTACGAGTTGAATTTACGGTTTAATGTATAAATTTTTCGAAGTTGACAGATATTAATTATCAACCGTCATTATGAATTCGCAAATGGATATATTATTTGAAGATTAAATTGAATGTTTACAAAATTTTTAAAGTGCATTTTTACCAAATGATATATAAAAATGAAAATCGGAAGGTAATGCGATATTGTTCAAAGCTATAGAAATATATATATATGCACACATGTAAAAAAAAATTTTACAGTTTATTTTATATATATATATATATATATATATATATATATATATATATATATATATATATAAAGATCAACTAATTTTCACAGTTTATCATCAAAATACCATTGATATCGCCACTACAAAAATCATATACGTACAGAAAAGACTATGCTGAAGTAGATATAAATGAATCACCATGGAATAGGTACCTTTTATAGTCTATTTTTTTTTCAAATGATACGTTATTAATAGTTATGGTAATATATACAACACTCTTATTGAAAAATATTTCAACATTACTGGTTTTTGGCATATAATGGACGCTTATGACAATGTTTATTTGCGGACCTTACAGCGTAATAGGTATTCCACAGCACTGTTACCACTTAATTAGTAGATTGTTTTTCCAGCGTTGTATATCATTAAGCACAAGGTCGTAAATGATCAAAGTACAGTATACAAATTTTTACCTCAATAGTCTGCTCTAGGATTTTACTGTATGCAAATGATATCGCTATGTTCGAAAATGTTCGATATGTTGCCGCAATCGAACATTGCCTTTCTGATTTGACGTTAAATCTTAGTGTTTTGAAAAGTATGCAGCAGTAGTTTTTTCACATCGCGGATACAACAGAAATAACCTTTTTTGACAACTGAAGTGGACGTTAGTTCTTTCTGTTCACCATTTCGATATTTAGGAATTATTTTGGATTCACGGTTAATATGGCGCCCGCATACCGATAAGCTATTAACAACTATCAATCGCGCTGTTAATATTTTACGTAATTTGCCTAGTACATGATGTGGTGGTGATCCCTTTATTCTATTATTTTAGATCGTGCGCAAAATTAATGCATTAGGCTGTGTATTGGTGGTATTCAAAGCACTCCGGTACAAGCAGTAATTGCAGTGTGCAAGATACCACTTTACAGCTCAGATGGAGTTATTTAGCACTGAAACATTTCTAGAGAAGTTCGCAACTTTAATTAAAATATAAATATCCTCAATTTTAAAAAAAATCAATAAAAAAGTGCAAGTGTATATATATTTAAAGTTATAATAATTAATTAGAATGTATCGTAAATAAACTTTTGTTTATGTGTACATCTGATTTCAGTAAAATAAAGTTCTTTTCACTATTGGAATACCTATTATGTGTGTAAAACTTAGAAATATAAGTAATATATGCTAACAGTTTTTCGCATTTTCGTGCAGGTGGCATACGTTTAGATGTTTAGTTAATCCACATGTCAAATTAACTATAGCTTTGAACGTAGAATGTAATTTACCTCCTTCAGAAGAACTACATCGTTGGCAAGGAGAACCTGTGAAATTCTTAATATTACCTAAAGATATATTTGTCTTGAATAAAAAAGGATTTCCAATTCTAGCAGCAGCACACAGATGTTTCGTAGAGTCCATGATTCGTCGTGTGAACATTATTATGAGCGGAAAGGGATGTCCGGTTAAAATGGAAGTATTTTCGGACTATTTGTACTTAATGTGGCAGGTAAGTTCTATGATTTATGTTTTTACTTCACGGTTTTTACAGAAACATAAGCGGCAGTAGCTGTGCACTCAGGACGGTTGATGGATTGTAATGCTCAAAAATAGTTTCTTATACTTAACGATATGCGAGACATTGTATTAAATTACAATTATAAAAATTTTAATGCAGTACATTTACTAGGGTATTACTGGTAAACACCAGGACTGCATTCTTGTTAATAATTTCTTTTTTTTATGTGAAATATACCAGTTGATTATTATAATTCATAGTAAGTTATTACTAGTGGACACACTAGTATCATATTTTTATTAATGGTATTATGCGAAAAATTTTAGCTGATTATTATAATTTAGTGGTTTAAACGAATATTTCATTTTTGTTATGGTTGATGTTTTCTTTAAATGATAACATTTTTCGACTAGTTTTCATATTTATTATATAAATGATTTTTTTTTTTTAATTTAGTGATGTTGGCTTTCAGTAAGTCTACTTGAATAATCGTTGCTGTTTTATAAAATCTCAGCAACATGATTAAAGAATTCGACGTATATTATAAGGTTAACTAACTCAAGTTAAACCAAATGAAAACTCAAACTTGCTGTTTCCACCTCCGAAATAGGGAAGCTAGACGTCAGCTACAGACCACGTGGAATAGAGAAATGAACGTTGCCAAATACCTGGGAGTCATATTACAAAGATCGTTAACATTCAAGAGACATTGCGAAATAACAAAAATGAAGATAGCGACAAGAAATAGTCTTATTTGAAGATTAACTACCACCAAATGGGGAGCTAAAGCATATATTTTGTGCACCTTATCACTGGCACTCTGCTACTCAACAGAGGAATACGCGTGTCCAGTTTAGAGCCGTTCTGCACACGCAAGAATGGTAGACGTTGCACTAAATGAAACGTGCAGAATCATTTCTGGTTGTCTGAAAGCTGCACCGCTGGATATTAGACACAGCGTGGCAGCTAAGAAAGAAAGATGTGGAATAGCTAATGACAATCGCAACGCACTCCACAACTACGAATGACTACCTGAGAGGAAATTAAAATCCAGACATAGCTGTTGATGAACTGACTCTTGGGCGCGTGGAGAGCTGAAAGTACAAATGGTATAAATGTAAATGAATCTCTTTCAACCGACTTTCATTTAGATTACATCCTGTGGCGAACACTAAACAGAATAAGAAGTGATACAACACGAAATAAACATAACTTGGAGAAATGTGGATTATCAGAAGACGATAAATGCGAATGCGGACTACTACAAACTATTCGGCAAATTCGACGAAAATAAACTATTTTGTGATATTGATGAGGGAATTATAAGGTTTCTAACCTATTGGTTAAAGATAAGAACGTTCGACTGAATACGATATAATAATAATACTAGTAATTTATGTTTTAGTCAGCAGTGGACAAGATTTTAAACATATTCTATTGTACAAAGTAACACGGCTGATGTAGTTTTATTTTTTGGAGAACGCTGTAGGAATAAAATTTATAATGCATAGTGACATTAATTGTATTTAATTTGTTGAAATCATTTTCGTTCATAATTATGGAGCTTTTTCTCAATAAATCTCTGCAACGAATTCATTAAAAATTTCGATTTTTTTTTTTAATCAAAGTTTATTAGTTTATGTACAGGATGGTTTTTCGATCTAACGTCTTTGTTAGGAAATTTGCTCGTTTTTCCACGAATATATTCAACAATTAAAATGTGTGTATTTAATTTTTTCATATTTTTGGCAATGATTAAATCATTTTTGGAATAAATGAGATTAAAATAAATTTCAGTTATTAAATTATGATAAAATTATGATCATTGTCCTTTTCATAAATATTGCGCCTTCTGAATATTTAAAATTGAGAGAATCTCTCTATGCTTTCAAAAATGATACAGAGATTTCGAAGAAAATGTAGGGAGATGCGAAAAAGCATGCGCAGCTAGGCAGACATTGTCAAAGAATGGTCAGTCTTTTCTTCGGGATCAATAAAATGCACATGATGTTAGTCGACTGAAGTGATTAAAAATTTGTTTATAATGATTTACGTTTTTATTTTGTAAATTTTAACTTCAATACGAATGTAAAATTGGTTTTGAAGGACTTAAAACCCTTTTGTCGTTTTAATTTATATGTACTACATTATAAAATTAATGATAAAATGCATATTCATCACTTCTTAAAGGGACTTTAAAATTTGCTGTAATTCGTTTACGTTCACAAACATCCATTATTTAATACATTTTATTATTTTTATTTTTGGTTCCTTTAAATCATATTTCTAAGTATTAAATTATATATTTAAAAAAAAAACAATGTCCGCGTTTTCATGTTTCATTTTTCAATCGATAAAGAATAAATAATTTTTAAAATAATGAATTTTTTGTTGTTTTTAGAAGTGTACCGAATTGCCACTTAATGGTCCAGCTTTACAAACTTTAATTATGAACCTGGAATTACAAACGTATGAAGATTTTGAAAACGACATTGTTAAGTATGCCAAATATAGGGAAGCGATTTCGAGAGCTATAATTAAAAAACAAGAATCCGGCGGGAATACAGGTGGAACTCTGTAAGTAATTAATTTCAAGTTTGGATAGCTAAAATTACCTTGCAATAACAGCGCAACATAAAACGTTTAAAGAAGACGAAAAATCGCTGAACGATAGGTGAACAAACTTGATACGCTCTATGAGAACCCAGCGAAAACAAAAGCATGTGCCTTCCATCTTCGAAACTGTCAAGCCAAACATCAGTTGAGGATAACATGGAATGAGACGGAACTACTGCATACAGATTGTCCTAAATATTTGGGAGTTACACTAAATAGATCTTAGATTTATAGAAGACATTGCGAAACAATGAAGTTGAAAACAATACGCAAATTGGTCGGGAGTAACTAGTGTGCTAACCCAAATGTGCTGAGTAGATCGTCATTAGCACTTGTTACACTATTGGACAGTGTATAATTATATGATTGTTTACATTATAAAACTATTAATGCCAAGTACACAGAATTTATCTTGGCAATAAATAAAATAAGAAAAATTATATTACGTTATATATCATCTTTTATTTAACCATTACAGAAAAATTTTTAAAAACTTGCAAAAAAAAACAAAGAATAAAAAATTGTTGAATTATAGTTCAGCTATTTACAGATTACTTAACACCATATACAACTCAATATACAACATTAGAATATACATTAATTTAAAAACCGA
This sequence comes from Coronaproctus castanopsis, assembly GCA_032883995.1. NCBI lineage: Eukaryota > Metazoa > Arthropoda > Insecta > Hemiptera > Monophlebidae > Coronaproctus > Coronaproctus castanopsis. The sequence goes on along the minus strand of CM065052.1, from coordinate 104,362,387 downwards.
TGCTTCAGACAACGATGCTTATAACGAGTATATCTATTTTATAGGTTGGCCATATTCGTAATCCACTATGGCTTGAATTAATTTATTGTTCATTTTTCCACTTCCGTAGAATTGTTTTGAAAGTTTTCCAATGTGTGTAAATAAGTAAGTTAAGTTTAATGCGAATGCATGTCACTAATTTTGGTATATCTGTTAGCATTTAGTGAGATTCTGCAACAGTGGTTTTGTAATAGCTGTATTTTCTTATGTGCTGTTAGAAACTGAACTCCAGGTAGGGCATGCATAAGTTAACCTAGGGCGAATTATAGTTGTATATAATAACTTTTTATTTCTGACCGTGAGGTGAGATCCCCAGTTGAATGTAGCTGAAATTATTCGAATAGCTTTATGTGCACTATCTATGACGTGATTGATGTGACTGTTGAAAGATAGACGGAAATCCATAATGACTTCTAGGTCTTCTTTAGTCCATTTAATGTGATGATCATTGATTTTTATATCCTTATAGGTGGCGGGTGCCTTCTAGTGAAGAGAATGATTTCATTTTTTTAATGTTTAGTTTTAGCTTCTAACCCTCTATATACTTAAAAATGACGGAAGCGGCGTTTTGTAATCTATTAAATATTGGGTCAGTTCTATAGGAGCTGCAAAATAATGCTAAATCATAGGCATAAAGAGCAGTGTTAATAAATGGAATTTTGGGTTTATAATTTAATAAGATTAGGGAAAAGCACTGGCTCAAAACGCTCCCTTGTGGAACTCTAGCATGATAGGTTTTTAAAGCAGAGTTGTACGAATGATCAGACACGAAAAAAATACTCTGTTATTTAGGTAGGGTTGTATCACTTTAAACCAACTATGTGGCATATCCAAATTGTAACATTTTATATAAAATAGCGCTGTGCCAAGCAGTGTCAAATGCTTTTTTAATGTCAATTAAAAATTGTCTGTAATATAGTCGGTTATTCTGGCAACCTGATGCACAGGTGAGTGCCCGGTTATAAAACCAAATTATTCCTCAATTAGAATATTATTTACTGAAGACAATTTTTGTAATTAGCTAAGTATAACTTTTTCAGTTAATTTACGCAATGTATTTAATAAATTGATAGGATAAATGTTACTTACATTGGATATATCTTTACCGGGTTTAGGTAAAACAATGATTTTGGCAATTTTCCATTGCTTCGGGAAATAAGATGTTATAAGAATGCTATTGAATAATTTGATGAATACAACTGCCTTTGTAGGTAGCGTTTTAACCACTGTTGCAGAAAATTTAATCCACACCAAAGTATGTATTATTCTTTAGCGTTTTAATATGATTATTAATGTGTGCCTTGTGACATGCAAAAAAAAGGTTAACATAATCAAGTCTGCAGAATAGTTACCTGTTGCCTTTAAAATAATTATTCGAACTCAGCAGTGTCTCCACTTCGGACGTGAAACGAGAGGTGGCTGCAAAGAAATAAAAATCAAAAGCTCTAAACGATATTCACTACCCCCATATGAGTACAATGAATTAGCGGGACCGCGTCTGTAGTCTAGACGTAGTTTTTTTAAGGAATTCAAAGTACCGGATATGGAACGGAATGGATGCTTGGAATTAGCAAAGTATCACATGTGGAATGGAAGAGATGCCTGGAAAATGGAAAATTAAACGCTGCCGAGCAGAAACCAGTTACGTGGAAAATATTGCACGGATTAAGAAGCGGATCGGCACGTGTCAAATATAATTTAGAGAAATGGGATATAACAGACTGTGGATAATGCAGCTTTGGAGAAGTGCAAGATGATTATTCAATTTCTCCATAGTAAATGTGAATCTGAAAACTTATGACATTATTGACAATAGACTACTAAGTTTTCTTGAATACCTGATGTCATTTAATTTGTAATTTTGTATTTTATAGTGGATCATACTTATGATTGATCAAACGTCACAGTTATATATTTGAAAGTTCTAATTTTAAAAAGCATGCGGTGCTATCTTGTACTACAGTTCTTAATGTATTTTTTTTTAAAATACGTCCTTCATTAAATTAAGAAACGATGAAAATTTTCTCGGTTTTTCGTTATAAAATATGGTTAAATTTATAGTCCATGTGCTTATATTACACCGAACCAATCTTATTAAACATTCCCCACATATAATAAAATATTCATAATTTTTTTTTTTTAACGTGGATACTAAACAAAAAAAAAACAAAGCTGAAATGTAAATAAAATAACACTATTTTTACTGTATCACATTTATTTATATTTATAAACAAAGTCGAACTAATTTCGCTGACTACAGATCAAAGTTCTGATAACTATCTATGATACTGCATAAAGAGTTTTCATTTTATTTATTTTTTATGTATTAATGCTGTAAAAATATATTAATTGAAAAAGCTATACTTTTGCTGATACTCTATAATGATACATTATATAAGAACCAAATAATTTTTAGTATTATATTTTATTAATAATTATGTCTGTCTTCTGTTTTTTGTTTTTTTTTTTACCAGGGTTTTGATGATATTGCGAGCCGGTAAAGGACCCATGTTGAATATTGCATTGGATGTTGCTTCTCAATCGAAAATACAAGTTAAAGTATATGCAATAGATGATCACCCAGAAGCGTTTATGTCGTAAGTAATTTTGTCTTTGTCAGTTAATAAGTTGATACTGTTATTTGAAAATTTAATTAATCTTGGCTTATTCCGATTACACATGGTGTAATTATAATCTTTAAAACTAAACTTCAATTAGATTAACACAGAACAAATTGTTTGTATAAACTTACTTATAAAATATGTAAATGTTCATCATCATTATTTTGAGTAGTTTGTCCGAATCGTCTCATATTTTTCTGTATGTAGTTGCATATGTGTTCTATCGTCGTTATGTTCTTTGTCCTTTTTCTTTCTCTTATTGGCTTCTCAATCATTTTCTCTTACCATAAGAATGTCTTCTCGTAATTTGTGTCTAATAACGTTTTTTTTATTTTTTTTTTTAAATATTATCGACAATAGTCAATTTATCTACGTTTCATCGATGCATCGTGTTACTTAGAAACGAAGCGTGTTCACGGAATCTATACATCTACATTTCAAGAGCTTCTTGACAACTGCAATGCTTTCAATGCTTTTTTAGAACGTTTACTACACCTCCTTTTATTATTGTTGTTGTTGTTTTTATGCTGCTTCATTATGAATTTTATTGTTTTCGAAATGTCCAGCTCCTTCTTCAAATGTTCCCACCATTTTTGAATTCTCCAAATCGACGATGCTCCACTTTTGTTACAACATTACGACTGTTAATTACATTTGTCACGATTTTACATTTAACTATTGGAAATTTATGATCTGAATGACAAACTGCACATTTATTTTATTTTTAATAATTTGAAGTACAAGTAAATGAAGACTTATTGCGAAATATTGAATATAATATATTACTACATTTAGTTTCATTGACTTCGAAAATTATAAATTGTAGTTCATTATTACAGATTACAAACTTATTGTCCGGCTGTTAGAGATGGTACGGTTGAAGTAGTTGAGTGTGACGCCCGAAACTGGAATGCACCAGAGAAAGCCGATATTTTAATATCCGATTTATTAGGGTCTTTTGGTGACAACGAAATGTGTCCAGAATATCTAAATGCAATGCAAAGAAATTTAAAAAGTTTGTTAGATTTTATTATTTACGCGTAAATGTTTTATAATTAATTTCATTTACGTAATTTACACACACACACACACACATATACATACATACATATATATATATATATATATATATATATATATATATATATTATTATTATTATTATTACTTCAAATTAGCCACTGATGGACTACGTTATCAATTGGTCTTCTCATTTTTCTTCCTTTTTTTCCATACTGCTTTCATCCTTTCACTGTCTTTTGTTTTCGTTCTTTGGTCCACAAAATACCAGTTCTTCCTCCTTGCTTTTCCGCGAATTCTTTATAATTAAATATGTAGTTTCTTCTTTAATATAAATATCTGTTCTACATCTTCAGGCATAATATTCAGTTCTGCCATGTCATTTTTAGTCTACGTGTACCATGTACCATTCATTTTTAGTTTTCGCATGTACTTAAACAATCTTCTGGTGAGCCTGCTGGCTTCCATCCTTTGCATATGCCCATAAAATTGAATTCTTCTTTTCCTTATCGCGGTAGTAATTTTTTCCACATGTTGGTATATTTCTTGATGACTTTATATTTTTCACCTTGTTTCACTGGTCCTATTATTCTTTTTACGATTTTTCTTTCTGCGATTTCAAGCTGTTCATTTAATCTTTTGGTTCACTTTTAGACCCTCCGCTGCATATAATGCCTACGGTCTGATCACAGTTGTATAATGTCGCAGTTTAGCATTTCTTGGTAAAAAATTTCTTATTATATACTTCTTTTATTAGATAAAATGCTACTTTCATTCGATTGATTCTGTATTTGATTGATTCTTTTTCTGATGCATTCTGCTAGATTAATTCTCCCAGATATTTGAATTTATTAACTCTTAGTACTTGACTAAAATTGGTTTTTATTTTATCAGGAAGGGCTGTAATATTTGTTATAAATTTGGTTTTTTTGGCTTGTTCTTTTAATAATTCTATCTGACGCTTTGCTGTCTCCGTAGATTCTGCTATTATTGCCAGATCATCTGCAAAAGCTAAACAGTCTATTAGTAAATTGTCCTTGTATCCTAGTTAAATATTCCCAGTGATATTTTCATCACTCGTAGCTTTTCCCCATTCTCTTATAACTTTTTCAAGTGTGAAATTAAAGAGTAAAGGTGACAGCCCATCCCCCTGTCTAACTTATGTTTTTATTGTTTCACCTCTAAATTTCACTTTAGCATATGTGTTTGTTAATGTTTTTCTTATTAAGCTTGTTGTTTTTTTCATTCAGACCAAATTCTTTGAGGACATTAAACAATACTGTTCTATCTACTGAATCATATGCTTTTTTAAAATCTATAAACACTATTATATATTTTTTGTATCTTTTCTTCAGATACAACATCAATGACTTGAGGATGAAAATCTGTTCAACACATGATCTATGTTTTCTGAATCCACACTGATATTCACCAATTTATGTATCCAGCTGTTTTTCTGCTTTAGTTTGTATTGCCTTAGAGAGTATTTTATAGGTAACTGGTAACAGCGATATACCTCTGTAATTGTTCACATCAGTCTGTATTCCTTTTTTATGTAATGGTTGTATCAATGCTGCTGTCCAGTCCGGAGGAATTATTTCTGTCTCCCAAATATTTTTGATTATTTCAACCAATTTTTCTTGGCATTTATTATTCGAGTTTTTCCATAACTCTGCTATTATTGTATCCTCTCCTGGAGCCTTATTATTCTTCAAAGATTTAATTATATTAATAATTTCTCCTTTATCTGGAGGAACAGAATCGTGATTCTTACCCCTTCTTCAAAAGTGAAGGTTAGTGTTGGGCTTTCGCAGTTCAGTAGCGTTTCAAAATATTCTGTCCACATTTTACAATTTTCTTTGTTACTGAATGCCATCTTTTGATTTTGTCTTTGAACATAAGACACGGGTATTTAAATTTATTTAAACTTTCTTTGAATGTTTTATAGAAATCTCTTATGTTATTCTTCTGGAAATCTTGTTCGATTCTACATAACTGATCACTGTTTCTTTTCACATTTCTGATGATTTTTCCGTACCTCTTTCTTCGTTTCTATGAAATATGTCTTATTATTTACGTTTTTATCTGCATTCCACTTTTTCCATGCATGTTGTCTTTTTATAATGGCCTCTTCACATTCATAGTTCCACCTCGAATGTTTTCTTACTTTTGTTAAGTGTTTCTTTAGCAGTTTAAACCAATACCTCTTTTAATTGTTCCCAATTCTCCGGATTTCTAGTCTCTAATTTGTCCTTAAATTCAGATCCGTTTTTAAATTTCATGGTATCATACTCGTTCATTTTGTTTTAATTTCTTTCCTTGTATTCGTAGGTTGAAATTTAATTTTAATTTTAGAAAGGTAATGGTCTGAATCCAGATGACCATTTCTTATAACTTTTACATTTTGTATGTCCTTTATGGTTACTTTTGACACCGCCACATGGTCTATTTGAAATTCGCTAATTTTGAATTTTGAGATGTCCATGTTTTCTGTTTCCTCGGCAGGTGTTTAAAAACTGTGGATTTCATAATCAAGTTGGCAGTTTTACACAGATCCATTAGTCATTCTCCATTCTTGTTATTGCTTAAATGTGCTGGATATCTCCCAACAATATCTCTATATTTCTTTTCTCTGCCTAGCTGTGCATTAAAATCTCCCTGTAATACAGTTGTGTATTTCTTGGGGATGTTTATAAGGACTTCTTCCAGTTCTTCCTCAAAAATTATATATAATGTATGTATGTATTAAGATATGCGGATGACACAATGTTAATAACTACTTCAAAACTTAGTTAAATTAGAGATTGTGAGTAGCACTCTTGAACCACAAATTAATAAAAATAAATATAAATTCCTCAATAGCCCATAGATTAATTAAAATGATGGCCACCAAAATCCGAAGTATAAGGTCGTTGATTTTTCTATTTTTAAATATGATGGCTAATCATGGACTATTAATAGGAGTAAAAAAAAAAGAGAAAATACACAAGCCATCGAGCAATGGTGGTGGCGAAGGTTCTTAATAATATTGTGACTGGAAAATCAAATTCTACAGATGATAGGCGAGAAATTTAGTTTGATATCTATAATGCGACTATGAATTTTGCGATTTTTGATCATATTACCTGAAAAAATAATCTGCGTCCAGAAAAACTGATATTGAAAGTTAGACCGCCCGGCAAAAGATAAAAAGGAAGACCACATCGAACATTGTCAATATTAGATCTAATGCAACAATAATAATGACATTAACAGCATAACAGGTTAAATGGATAGATGCTAGTGAAGGAAAATTATTCATGAGATCATTGACTTAAATCGCGACGTCCTATGGGACTTAATGAGGATTTTATAAATACAAATAATTTTTAGTAAAATAAGTAAAGTTTAACAATTTTCATCTGATATAGGACATTTTATACAGAATTTTCACTAACATATTATCATTACACAAACGTTTTTGCTTTTTTTTTTGTGTGTGTGTGGATATTGAGAAATAAGTAGAATATTTTACGTATACTTTTAGTAAACTAATTTTTTTTTCTCTTATTTCCAGTCTGTCATTGATAATGTAAATTATGTTTAAAATTCGCTTGCTCAATGAGAATTTGTTATGACCGAATTTTTATTCGTTTTAATTTTTACCCTGCGAGGAATATTTCGTGTTTGATGTAACTTTGGTAAATGTTTTTGATTATTTGAATCACACCTTTGATATGTAATTTTAATTTAAATCTTTATGGAGAACATAATTTGAAATTTACATTGTGTATCTCTTATTTTATTTCAATAGTGTAGAATCTTGTTTATATCGTTTTCGGAAACGAATGTTATATAATAATAATAATTTGCTATAATCATGAAGTATCGAGTAATCAGTGAAATTTTCTTAAATATAAGTCATATTTTCTATACTTGACTATGAAGTGTGATTTAAGAATACCCAAATATTTTACCAACTCATCGTCTCGTATTCATAACGCTTTATATTTTCCCGTCCCAAAAAATCAATTAGCTTCATCGCTTCGTCAGCTGTGGAGCCCACGTGCTGTAAATTATTATTTCACCTCCAAGTAGTGGACATCTGAACAGGTGTTTATGGTCTTGTTTTCCCCCGCATTCGCATCTTTTTTTTTTTTAATTTTCCTTTGTACGACCGCATCTTGTTTGTAATCTATTTAGGGTTTTACATTTTTTCCAGTTGATCGTGTTGTGTGGCAATATGCCCTCATTACCAACCACGTCCATTTGTTACTATGTTTTGCTGGCTCGGGTAAAACTGGTGTGGTGAAGTTCCAAAAGTCTTCTAGATTTAAGTATTTCTTTAGGTGGTGATTGTCCATAGAACATATGGCGCTGGTCTGTAAGTGCTAGTGTTTTCTTCCTCATTTTTGCTACTTTTCTACATATTGATGGTGGAGCAATATCACTGGCTCCATAGAGATCCCCAATCACTGTTGGTTTTAAACAGTCGGTAATGATTCTTGTGTGCTGATCTGCTCCAGACTGTGTTAGCATATTCTCCTGTTGCAAATGATAAGGCCAGCGCTGATGTTCGAAGCACTTCTGGCATAGCACCCCATTTCATAGAAACGAGTTTTTGCAATATATTATTTCTGGTTTCAAGTTTCTTCTTGAGTGCTTTGCAGTGCATTCTAAATGTGTTTGGTCTAAAGTAACTCATAGATATTTTGAAGTTTGATTATGCCGTATCTTGCATCCATTCCAATAGACATTCAGTTTACATCTTGCCTTTCCATTGTTTAAATGAAAGGCACACACTATTATTTTTCCTAGATTGGTGTTTAAAACATTTTCATTATAATAATCATATAAATTCTCCAATGCTCGTTTTAGATGCTTTTGATCTTCTGCGTGGACCCCGTCTTGAGCTGTAACTGCTAGGTCGTTTGCGAATATGAACCTTCTTCTTCCCAATGTCTTTGGCTGATCGTTAGTATAGATATTGAAGTGTTGGGACAAATATGATACCCTGTGGTAGGCCGTTTATTTGAAGTCTTCAGCTGCTTTGTTTGACCCTAAATTTTACTTTGAATCTTCTGTTTGTAAAGAGTTCTCTCAAGATAGTGGTTAATTTGCAATCTTGGCACCATATATTTTTTTAAACTGTAAGCTATGATTTACTGTATCATAAGCGGCAGTGAGATCAATAAACATTACTCATGTGTTTTGTTTATCTTGGAATCCTTTCTCAATATATTGAGTCAGGTTCAGTAATTTATCGCTTCTGTTAAAAATGATTCTTTCAAATATTTTCATCAACTGACAGTAAAGAAATAGGTCTATAGCTGGTAGTTACCAGGTTTTTCAATATTGCTATGATATTAGCTTCTAATTTATGGAAAATTACTTGACGATTTATTATATCCATTTCCATTTTTGTTGTTTGAAGTAAGTGAAAATTACACCACTACTATGGTAATACTTATATATACGTCCATGTGTGTATGTGCTTAATAATCTAGTTAAGATAATTTAATCCCATTAAATTAATCTGTGTTGACACTGTACGCAGAAAAAATGTATCTTATATTCGTTACTTTCGCATGTATTTCGAGACTATTATCGAAAGTTTTAAAGAAATGCACAATGTTTTCCATATTTATTTAATTCGGTACTCTTTAATTCACAGGGTTCTCTACGTGATACATGAGTTTTTACTTCTAACAAAATAGTTTGTTTTCATAATAAGGACCATTTGATTGATATAGAAAGTTTCAATTATAAAAATATAACAATATTGTATTGTACATAAAACTTTTTTATTTTCTCGACTCATTTTGTATCGCATATGGAATAACCTGTATTATAATTTTAAACCATCATGGTTGATTCCCACAGTTTCAGATTTTTTTAATGTATAAATCATGTCCATTTTTCACTTTGTTTTGTTTCGAGAAACACTCTAATTTTCTTAATTGTTTCACGTATCAAAATTGATAAGTGAAAGAGTTAATAAGTTTAAAATTTTTCATAAAATGCCTAACAGTGGTTATTTACTTTGAAATAAAGCGTAAAATTTATTTGAGTTGAATAAACTGTAACTTTGTATAATATTGTAATATAAACGGTAATTTTTTATATAAAAATATTCTAAAACTTTTTCAATGTGACAATATAATTCTGCGTGGTTTTTTAGTTTTTTTTTTTTTTTTTTTTTGTTTTACGCGATTAAATTGTAAAGTTTTTTTTAATATAATGATTTTATTGTCATTGTTCTTACGATTTCTTCATAATTAACATATTTTATGTGTTTCTCACTTAAACTTTTGTTTAAAATTTGTATAATCATGTTTGTGGTAGGAAAAAATCGTGTGATGATTGCTACAAAAAGTTTTCATTTGAGATTCACAGCCAGATCATTTAGTATCAATATTATTTTAAAATCACTATTTCGCTTAGTCTATTTTTATTTTTCTCTATGATTCTAATTTATATTCTTTTATTCCTGTATCAGTTTTTCCCATTTCCTATAAATCGAAAATTCAATTCATATATGTGTCAATTTTGATCAATAATTTTTTTTAGAGAAATGTTTGGAACATTTTTATAACTATGTATATCTCGTCAACATTCTATAACCCTGAGGTAATAATAAAATACTAAATTTACGAAGTAAATACATGTATTATATTTTTTGTTATTTGAATATATCAGCTAGAAAGACTTTTTTTTTTGCTGTTAGGTTTGTGGATTTCTTCTGCATTCGAGGTAATTTTCTTATTTTTATTTAACATTCCCAAATTAATGACTGTTATCCTAAATTGTTTTATTATATGTATTATTTAATATTTGTCATTTACATTGTATGCAATAGCTGTAAACATTTAGCATATGATAACATCGAAATACTTTTATTGTTGGACGTTGTTAAATTAAAATTTTATTCATAGCATTCTTCGTTGAATATTTAAATTTCTAGGGTTTTTTTGTGTTATTTTAACGATTTTTTACGATTTTTAGGTGATGGTATAATTATACCCAACAGTTATACATCTTATATTTGTCCCGTGCATTGTTTTTCGAAGTTTAATTTATACGACAGTAACAAAGAATTACAAAATCGACTGTTTGTTGCGAATCTATCCGATGTATATATAATAGATAATCCGCAAGAACTTTTCACTTTTACGCATCCTACTCAAGGTAAATTGATTAATTTAAATTTATACACATGTACTGTATTTGATTGTTTAATATTAGGGGGAAATACACCTAGACTAGAATAAGAACACTGGTGTAGAGATTAAATTCTCGTTTCACTATAAACTATTCATTTTTATGTAGTTGAATGGGATTAGATTATGAACCTATATTTCAAAATGTTTATATTCTTTATACACGGATATGAAAACTTCGTTCTTTATCAGTTAAATTAAATAACGAGTTAATTTAAATTCATTCTAATGTAAAAGGTTTTATGTAATCCTCACACAATGATTCTTTTAAAGAATACAACTTTTCAGTGAATCATTCCTAAAACAAAGTTAATGTATATCTATATTGCATATATCTATCAGAGGTCTAAATAAAGTAGGTAAATTGAATATTAGAGGAAGTTACGATGGATATGGCGATTGTGGGACTAACGAAGACACATTGGAGAGAAAGGGGATACTTTGTTTCATCAAATGGAAATTTAATAATGAAATAGAAAAGGGTAAATGCACATTTAGTTTTAAAATAATTTATTTATAGCAAACTCGAAGCATCATAAACGTAGGCTGTATACTTGGACTTCTCCTTATGAGTTAATGTGGAATCAGATAGACGTGTTAAAAAACTTTGGAAAACATCGATAAAAGATATAAAAACGTGTCCAGTGATGGACTGTTGTAGCGACACAATACACTGGTCAGCGAACTATGCTTGAAACTCGAGAATAGAAAAAAAAAAAAAAAAAAAAAAAAAACAGAAAAAAAGGACAGTTAAGACTAGTAAACGACAACATCGAATTTAGGAGACAAATAACAAAAAAAAAATCCAGTATCTTACTGAGGATAAGCGAGAGCATAATAAATAAATGGGGACAGTGTTGTCAAGAACTAATGTATGATGAAGTGTAAATGAATAACGGGCCATATACTGAATTAGATGCGTGCGTTGATAAGTAATGCCAGTGAAGTCTTAATATTATCCTCCAGATCCGACTAAAACACTTCCAACACTGCGGAGGAACAAGCAAGTTTTATTCAATGCAAAAGATCGAAGGAAGAAGCAAGTTTTATTCAATGCAAAAGATCGAAGGAAGAACTTTTGAATATTCGGCAAATTATAGAAAAATGTAGTGAATATAACATTCCAGTATTATTATACTTCCTTCGGAAATGAAATGCTATCGGAAAATATTTCGCATATCACGGATGGCACATATACAAGTCCGTTCTAGAAGAACTAAGAATTGATGAATGTGAGCGGATAATTCATACAATAATGAGAATTTTATCATTCTTCGATCATATAATTTGAGCCAATAAACTAGAAAACTTATTATAATTTAAGGTTGAAATCCATTATCCCAAAATACTTAGATATTGTTTTCCAATACAATTATACCAGACCTTGGTGTTTCATCACTAGACATTTGTATGAAATGTAAATAGCACGACTTCATTTTCTTAAACGATCAAAAATAAAAGAATTTTAAGAAAAAAGTTAAATTTATTTCGACAATTGCCTTAAAACGCAATAATAACTTTTTAAATGTTACTATTATTATTTTATTTTATTGATTTTAAGTTTAATTGCAGATTGAACCGTCGATTTAAGTTCTTTTTTCTTTAAATTATGTTATTCTCCAAATCTTCAAATAGCAATTTTGTTTTCATAAACTGTCGTGAAATAAATAACTGGAATAATATATAGACGCTAAATAATTTATAAACAATACGATATGAGAAGCATAAAGGCCAGAATTAAAGGGGAAAAATCATTACTCCGATAAAATAACCAAAAATTTTTTGTATCCATTGCGTTAGTTATTAAATACGTTAAAAAATAATGGTATAATTTTATTTTGAATCAACAAAATTTTTTTTCTTTATATATATCTATAAAAAATGTTTACTAATAGTTAATGACAATGTTATTTCTCCGCATGTTCAGTAATAATGGTAATGTAATCTTAATAAATTTCGAACCGTGATTATGAAAACGGCAGTGTTAATCACGAATTTATTTTAATTGATTGCATAAGACAAATTGCGATGCAATAATGAATTGCCACGGAAAGATTAACTTGTTCGGTTACGGCATTTACGAAATTATTTCTTGACACATTAATCTATTGTGCGAATGATAAAACAGTTATTAAGTTGTTATAACGGTTATAATTATTAGGCCTCTATTCTATTGTATACAGTACAATTTAATGCGAGTTGCTTTAATAATAAAAATAAAAAACTGTGATAATACTGAAAATAGACGTAAAAATCATTTTATATACCGCAAATAATACGACTAAATATATATATATAAATTTTTTTAGATTTTGACATGAGCAATGTATGGAAAAGTCTACGTTTTGAAATTAAAACCGACTGCGTATTACACGGATTTTATGGTTTCTTCAAGACCGTTCTATACGATAATATAACTCTGTCCACTGTTATAAAAGAGCAACCTGACGATTTATGCAGCTGGTTTCCGGTATTTATACCAAATCACGTAAGTATGCTGAATATTAAGTCGGTATTTAAATAATTACTATCATCTATATTGATGATTAGATATCATCTTCGCTGAAATAATAATAGTAATAACAAACGACGTTCTTAATTCCATTTAAACGTTATCTTACTATTTATTTTTTATTTTTAAATTTATTGTTGAATTTGTAGAATAGATAAGAAATATTATTCAACCTACTAATATCGATATACATTCAGACTTTCCAGTCGGTATAACAAAATCTATTAATATAAGATAATCTAGAATTATTTGAAATTTCGTGAAACTAACCATGTAATTATACAACTTTTAGAGCTCCTGTTAATAAATTAAATATATTTTAATGCAACATAAATACATATAATATGAGTTTAACAAAATCAATAATTTATTCTAGTAAAAATATAACTATCGTCGTTTTCAAAATCCGATTACTTTTAAATTGGTTCTAACCTATTAATGTCGATATTTTCTGCATTCCATATCCATAAATGACTTAAATCAAATTATAATTACTTACTGTTAATCTCTTATTATTAAATCTGAAGTAAACTTTGATAGACACAGTAAAAAACACAGTAGTATATTTCCTGTCGAAATGTGATTACTATATTAGTGATGGACATAATAACCGACTTATAACTAACGACTAGTCCGTTTTTTTCCTCTTTTTTTAAATAACCGAATAAATCAGTGGTTTTCTGAAAATATTTTTTTAAAAATTTATTTATTAATTTAAGCAATTGATTAAATATTCTTCTGTCTTTATATAAGATGTTTACATATACTTATAAATCCTGTAAAGATATTATTGTATCCATATAGGTAAATTTAATGTTTTATTTAATTTGTACATCACATGCTAAGAAGTGTGTGATGCGCTATAGAATAAAATTGCTTTTCGACTAATATCTGGTAGTAAGTGTTATTATTCAATTATTTTGACTCGATTGAAATGAAGTAATCACATTTCAACATAAATATTCTGTGTAAAGTTTACTTCAGATTTAATAATAAGAGATGAACAGTAAGTAAATATTTGATTTAAGTCATTTAAGGATATGGAATGCAGAAAATATCGACATTAGTATGGTCTTGGAACCAATTGAAAAGTAATCAGATTTTGAAAACGATGATAATTATATTTTACTAAATTATTGATTTTGTTAAACACCGATTATATATATTTACATTATATTAAAATAAATTTGATTTAGTAATGGAAGGTTCCAAAAGTTGTATAATTACATGATTCCTTTCACAAATTTCAAACAATTCCAGATTATCTTATATTAGTAGATTTTTTGGATCCCTATTCTACATTAAGTTGGTGAGGCAAGTGTATTTGGTAATTTGTGAGTGTAAGGTGCAGGAAACTAGTGTACTCATACTTAACTGTGAGTAAGTGTTGTGTGGCTGGAACAAAACAAGTGTACATGTTATAAAAAATATGAAAATTGGTGTGTGTAGTACTTATGTGCAGTGTGTAACTTAATCGATATGATGGCTACAGGATGAGAAACATAGTCCTATAGACCATCATGAGTGTGTTTTGAAGAGTTCGTGACTTATAATTAATATAGTAGTAGTAAGAAAGTAAAAAAGTATATACATATATGCACATATATATAACTGTAGTGTGATTGTAAATGGAATATATCAAATATAATATAAACGAAAGTAAGCACTTAGTTCAAGTAGATAAACAAGGAAACAATTTAATTTTTTTTTTGTTGGCCTGTACCATTGTTCACTTTGGCCATCTATACTACAATGGTTTCCTTGTTTTAAGCTATAGTTGGCTTATTATACTTCTATGTTATTCTGGACTATAAACTTATATATTATTTTGACCGGATCTTCATTGTTTGGATCACTTACTATTGATTTTATATTTAGAGGGGGGTGTTTGTATTTTAATAATCCCTGTATCATATTATTTCGATTTTGTTTGTACTTCTCGCATTTCCTTATGAAATGGTTGATTCCTCTTCCTCTTGACATTTATTGCATAGACAATTTTGAATTATGTGTATTCGAGATAGATGTACAGATGTTTTATTATGTCCTATTCTTAATCGGATAATTGTTGTGAAAAAGTTTTTGCTATACTGTACTGAACTATTCCAAAACCATGGGGTCTCGAGTATTTTTGTCTGAATTTTATGGTATTGTTTCCCTATTTATTTTTCTTTATCATATTCTTTTTGCATTTGTTCATATTTCATTATTTTTATTTGTGGGATATATTCTGTATAGTGTCTATTAATATTATCCATTTTGACATTTGTTTCCGATTTTGTTGCATTATCTACTATTCCATTCCCATATATACTGAAATGCCCTGGTATCCACATCAATGTAATTGTTGATTTGTTATTCTGTATTTATGTATGTATGGTTTTTATTTTAGCAACAATATTGTCTTGTTTTTTATTTTTGAGATAGTCAAGTGCATTGTATATGGAATATATTTCAGTGCTTGTGGATGAAGCAGCGTATTTTATTCTGAAGTTTCATATCAGATCTATATTTTCATGATATATTGCTGCATGGTATCAGTGTCTATTAATGTCTATAGATCCAAATCCATTCATGGTTAGGAAAGTTAGTAAATAATATGTGTTGTAATATTTTATTTTTCATATTAATACCATTTTGTTTAGAGAATACATGTATTGTGTTGTAATGTTGAAGTGGTTGTGTATAGTCTTCATATTTAATTGTATATATTGGTCATTTATAGTTTTGGATAGGTTGTATGTTGCATAATTTTCTAGCATTCACCATTAGAGATGTTAGAGGTGGTAAAGTCCTACAATGTTTTCTGATCAGGGGTTCTAATTGTTTTATTTGTTTGTTTAGTATATGTTTTCTACTTCCTTTAATTTTAACATATATTTATTTGTAATATATTGTTGTATTATAATACTTGGTTCAGTGCATTTTGCTCTAATGTTGTTAACTGGACTTGAGTTCATTGCTCAAATGCATAATGCTTTATTATATGCTGTCTGGATTTTTTAGTATTGCTGGAATTTAAATTTATGAATATGCATGAGTAGTTAAAATGGGACAGTATTAGTGTTTTATACAGTATAAGGTTTGTTTTGGGTTGACTTCCCCACTGTGTTCCTGATATCCTGATATTGTATGTATTAGATTGGTACCATTGCTGCATTTCCTTAATATCTTGCGTTTCAGTATTTCAATTTAATTTCTCATCTAACATTATGCCCAAGTATGTTTTCTTTAACAAATTGAATTGTGGTATTATTTACTGTAATAAGAGGGTTCTCTTTAACTTGAAAATTAGCCCCTGATACCATACTCTGTCAAAGGCTTGTGATACATCAAGGAAGGCTGCAGAGCAGTATTTCCTTTCTTCCAGCACTTTCTCAATCTTCTTCTTTTAGTGCCTTATGTCCTTGACACATTGGCTGTTTTTAGTGTTCTATTTCTTGCCGCTTCCATTAGTTCTCCAATTCCCTTTATTCCTGTCCAATCTTTTATGTTCATTATCCATTCAGACTTTCTTCTGCCTCTTGGCCATTTTCCTTCTATTGTACCTGGATTTAGTTTGTAATATGTGGTATTCTTGTCCACAAATTATGTGACTGAAATATGAAATTTTTCTTATCCATATATTCCATAATTCTCTGCTAACTGCTGCTCTTTTCAAGACTTCCGCATTTGTTATTTTTTTTGTCCAAAATATTCTCAGCAGACGCCTCAGGAACCACATTTCCATTGCCTTTAGCCGTTTTTCAGATCTCTTCTTTATCAACCATGTCTCCATGCTGTATAATAATACTGGCCATATATAGTAATTTATGACCTTTAACCTTATAGGTAAGGGGGAACTTTGGTTGCAGAAGTACATTACTAAGTCTTCTAAATACATCTTTGGCTATTCCACATCAAACTCTGATTTCTTCATCACAATTCAATCTGCAATTGATTACTGAGCCCAAGTATCTGAATTTCTCTATTTTTTCAATATTTCTTCTATTTACATATAGTGCTTCGCCCGCAGTTTGTGAATGGGTAACTACCATAAATTTTGTTTTGGACACATTAATATTAATTCCAAATTCCTGTCCTATCTTGTTTAGTTTATTTATCAACCGCTGTAAGTCCATCAAGTTTCCAGCCAGGATGGCTGAATCATCCGCATATCTTATGTTTGAAACTATTTTTCCATTTACTTTAATACCAGCATTCTCATCTGTTAATGCTATCTTAAAGATCTTTTCTAAATAAAGATTAAATAAAAGTAGCGATAATACATAGCCTTGTCGTACACCTTTAAAGATTTGAATATTCAAAGTCTCTAGTCTTCCATCAATATGAACTTTGGCTTCTTGTTTCCAGTATAAATGTTTTATTATTCTTCTATCTTTCTTATCAATGCCAATCTCACGAAGAATATCCATTAGTGGTTGGTGTCTGATGGTGTCAAATGATTTTTCATAGTCTATGAAGCATATATATACATTCTGATCATGATCATAGCATTTCTGTAATATCTTCATGGAAAATATTGCTCTCTTCACATTTAGTATATATCCATCAGTGTATTATCTTTAAAAACATCTTTAGCATGTGACTCATTATTGAGATCAATCTGAATTCAGAACAATTGTTTGCATGTTGTTTCTTTGGTATTGGAATAAATGTTTATTTCAACCAATCCTCTGGTATTTCACCAGTTTCATATACTTTATTAAAAAGTGCAGTCAACATTAAGGTATCTAAACATTTAATTATTTCAGCTGGTAAATTGTCTTGCCCAGGAGTTTTTCTATTTTTCATATTTTTCATTGCTTCCTTGACTTCTGATTCAAGTATTTCTGGTCCCATTAACTTATGCATAGATTTTATACTAGGTGAAACTACAGAATCATAGAACATTTCTTTGACATACTTTTTCCAAGTTTCAATTAATTCGTCTTGATTAACAATTAATTCTGATTTATTGTTTCTTAATGCTGTTAATTTAGATTTCCTATATGTACCAGTTAAAACCTTAATTTTCTTATGAAAGTTAAAAGAATCGTGCAACATTAATAATTTCTGTGCTTCTTCACGTTGTTCTTCTACCCATTCTAATTTGGCAGTTTTAAATTTTTTATATATTTCTTTATGAATGGATTTATATTTGTTCATATCATTACTATTTTTCAATTCTCTTCTTTTTTCATGAGCTCTAAAATTTCTTTTGTCATACATTGCTTATTACTTGTAAGCTTTGATATGCCAAGTACTTCTTTTGCAGTTTTGACTGTTTCATTCTTGATTCTATTTTACATGTTATTAATTTCACCACCATTGATTTCATTTATTTCCTTTTCTGTTGGTAATCTTTGCAAGCATCTCTGTTAGTTCTCTTATTTTGGATTCCTTGAGATTTCCTAAGTTTAGTCTCTGTATATTTCTTTGACTCTTATGAGTTACTCCAGACATTAATTCTAGCAACCACAGGGTTGTGGTCAGATCCAATATCCATTCCAGGATATGTTAATACCTTTGTAATATACTATTTTGAAATCAGTTATTTACTATAAATCTATTTGATTTCTTACTATTTTTTCTGGTGAATCCTGCAGTGATCTCCATGTAGACGTCTAGGCAGTAACTTAAAGTAAGTGTTTTTAATGACAAATTTTTCTTGAGAACAAAACTGCACTAATGTTTCACCTCTTTCATTTCTATTGCTAAGTCCAAAGTTTCCTGTGACATTCAGTGTTTTCATGTTTCCAACTTTTGCATTAAAATCGCCAATTACTAGAGTTAGATCATGTCTTTTGAGCTTTTTAATGATTGCATGCAGAGTATCATACATGGCATCGATTTTGTCATCATTTCTGTCCTTGTTAGTTGGTGCATATACCTGTATGATATTTACATTTGGATTGAGATCTTTCAATTGCACCATTATGATTCTATTGGACACTGCAATAACATTAGTTGTGGATTTACTAAATCAATGTGACTCCATTTCTACCACTTCTTTCAGATCCTGAGTATATAAATTTTTTATCTCCAAGTGTAATAGTTCCACTTTCCACCCATTTATGCTCACTTATTCCAAGAATATCATATTCAATTGATCCATTTCCTTCATTACATTATGCATTTTTCCACCTTCTAATAAGCTTCTAACATTCCAGGTAGCAACAATGAAATTTTGACTACTTTTCAACTTTACTAGGAATCATAATCTTGATTCAACATGTTTGTCCTATCTTGCAGAGTGCCATACCAACAAGGGTATGGGAGGACTCAAGTCACTCTGAATTGCTACAGAGGACTGCCTATTGCTTGATATGCTCTTTTGGGTGTATCCCATAGGTGCAGCATTTACTTTATTCTTTTTACATGTCATGGTTATCGAGAGATGGATACAGTGGTGGTTTCCCATTGCCTTCCACCAGATTTTCTGTCAGGGTTTACTCCCTTAGCCTTTGGATAAATATCCTGACCACAAGGCAGTGGGTTGTTACTGAGGAGGTAATGATTTTACGCTTTTACAGTGACCTAAACCTGCCAAGGGAGAGAGTCATAGGATTTTTGCAGATTTTTAATAGCCAGTTCCTCAGCTGGTCATCTGCATCCTCATGTCTCCTATCCTGTCACTTCTGGAATCGCCTGCCTGAGGCTTTCCACCAGTAGCCACTCTTGGTCCACAACTGCTTATTTGACTAATGTCTTATTTGCAGCTAACCTACATATCTGTAGGCCATTCCACTATCCGCCACCTGTGGATGTGCCCCATACCAGTTAGAGCTCTGGTCCCCAGAAGGTACAAAGTATCCCCTGGGGGGACTTTCAATAATTGATATAATTTGATGTACTTGATCGATTGTTGAGTAATTATTCCTGAAACCAAATTGATGGTCTGGAATGCCTGTTAATAGTTTGAGACACTTAAGGAGCAGTTTCTCAAATAATTTTGATATTGTTGGGAGTAGTGATATTGGTTTGTATGACACTACTTCACTGCTTGGTTTGTCTGGTTTTTTGATCATGATTATTTGAACGATTTTGAAGCACTGAGGTATGTAGTCAAGGTGCAAACAGGCATTGAATAGGCATGTTAGTATGACTATTCCTTTCTTTGATAATTCCTTTAATATCCCAGGAGAGATTTCATCAATTCCAGGCGCTGTTTTCAGATTAATATTATTTTCAATTTCTTTGGCTACTTTGAGTGGAGTGACAAATTTGAAGTCATCATTGTCCTTATATCTAGCATAAGTGTTTATATTAGATTGGATGTCATGCGGCTGAAATGTCTGATAAAGTTGTTTAGCAAATAATTCTGCCTTATCAGCATCTTTTCATATCCATTTTCTATGCTCATTCTTTAGTGGTGGAATGTGGACAATGGGGCATTTCAATTGTCGAGTAGCTTTCCATAAAGAGTAATCTTTATCCACTTCAGGAGAAAGGTTCTGTAGGTGATTTTCAAATGTTTTTCTTGCTATTTCTTTAATTAGTTGATTTAATTGATGACTAGTTCAGTTTGAAATGGTTTTATCCAGTGGATTTCTGATTCTATGCCATGTGTGTTGAGTTTTTTGGCATTCCACAATAAGTTCACAAACTTCAAGTGGGTAGCTCTTTCCTACTTTGTGGGTTGAGGTAGAGACCAGAGTTGCGGTGGCTGCTGCTTTTTTAATTGCTTCAATAAATTTTTTGGCCTGTGCATCCAGCTCTGCTTTTTTTTCAATCTGATTTTGAAATTAATGTTTAGAACTAATTTGTTCCTAAATAGATCCCAGTCTGTCTGTACTGGTCAGCATTTTCCTTTTCTGCTTCTTGATGACTGTATTGCTGATCATCAGCAATATGGTGTATGATCTGACATCAGGTCAACAATGTTTCAATGTCCATGAAACTTGCTCCTATTCCTTTAGTGATAAAGAAATCAATGAGATCAGGCACTTTGCTGCTATCTGTAGGCCAGTAGGTAGGCTTGTGAGTGGATAGAAAACTGCAATGTAGGCTGTTGCAAGCCTGGATAAGCTGTCTTCCTTTGGAGGGGTTATACATCTCGATCCCCAAGCTGTGTGCTTGGCATTGAAATCTCCTCTGATGATGTGTTTCCACCTTAACAAGTCTTGCATTGATACCCTGAAGCAGTTCTATGACATCAGCCAGTGTGGGTTTTCCTTACTCCGCTGTTGAGAGGGATTTGGCATCCCTCTTTGGCTGGGAGAAAGCTTTAGCAGCATCTGCAAAAGACTTGCCTGCTTGTACTTTATCTTTTTACTGTAGTCTCTGCATTGGTTTTATTTTAGGTTTATTATTTATTTTTGGCCAGATATGCAGAACATCATTTGTAATTGACAGTATGTTCACCACCACAGTTTGCGCATTTACACTTGGCCTTTGTTTTTTGGCAGTCTGTTGAATCGTGATTACCAGCACATTTGACACATCTAACTGTCTTAAAGCAAAAGTCTTTAGTATGTCCTCATTCCATTCTGGGCACTTTTTACATTGTGGAATGTCGATGTTTTTATGCGGTGGTTCAATTTTTATTTTGTGGTACATTAAGTGTTGGATTTCATATGTTTTTATTATTCTCTTTGGGCTCAAGATCTATAAAGAACAGAGGATAAGAAACTGTTTTCTTCCCCTTTTCCTTGTTTCTGTCAATCCAGACTTTTTTTGACTACATTTGTTACTTGTAGTACTATGTGCCCAATCTGAGCTAATTCTGCCTTGATACAATCGGTATCAGTTGAGGCATGTATTCCTCAAATAACCACACAATAGGGTTTCCTTGCTGTTTCCATATTGTGTTTGCAATTCTTTTAGAACACTGATTGCACTTTGGAAAGTGCCATTATTCGGTGTATTAATTTTAACTTGGTTGTTTGCTAAGGCTTTGTACATTACTTCTTTTCCCCTGGCATTCTTTAACTAGATCTGTATAAGTACATTAATATCTTTAATGTTACTTACAAAAATCAGGGGTGGGTTATGTTATCTTTTTTTTTAGCTATTGGGTTGATGTTTGTTCATCTATTGTTACTCTGTGGAGTAGATGAAGTAGATGATGTATTTGTCATGTTCACCTGGGCAGGAGTTTCTGTGATTTTTGGTGACCATTCATCCATTTTAGGTTGCATAGTATTTTTAATTTGCACCAGCTGCTGTAATTGCAGGTCTTGTGAGTTTGTATAAGCATCATTTGGCAACAGTTGTGCAGTTTGCTTTGTTTCTAAGTGGTATATTTTATCAACCAGAGAATTAATTTTTAACTTTAGATTGTTTATAGTCATGGCTTGATCTCGACATAATTGTTTTATTTCGTGTAGCTGTAAACTTTCATAATTTTCATCTTCATAATCATTATGTTCCAGATTGTGTTTTTTACACACTTTTCATTTCCATTACTATTCTTGGATAGTTGCCTTTTAATAGAGTATAAACTACCAGTTTTCATTATTTTTACTGGTGGCACTTTATGAGCAGTGGCCTTCCTTTCATCATTCATTTGACTGATGCAGTATTGACATGAAGTTAATGCATTTTTGATAACTAATAAAATTGATATATTAATGTTATCAGAAACACATTTTACTGACAAGTTATATAAAAATACCTAAATATAATATCTATCACACTCCTCACCCTAGTAGAGTGCATGGAGGTACAACTATTGTTATTAAAACATCAATAATGCACATGTGATGGATCAATTTCCTAAAGAGTATTTACAAGCATGTACTGTGAAAATTGATACCAGCATCATTCACTTATAATATCATCTGTCTACTGTCTTCCAAGACAACATAGACAGAGCAAAATTTGATGAATATTTCAATACATTAGGAAATAAATTCATATCTGGTGGATACTTCAATGCTAAGCATACATTGTTTGGATCAAGAATAACAACTTCTCAATGAAAGCAGCTACAGGCATCCCTTCAGAAAAATAAACTCTATTGTTTATCAGATGGACTTCCAACATATTGGCCATCTGACAGGAAAAAATTCCAGACTGGCTTGATTTTTTTGTCAGTAGAGGTATCAATGAGGATCACATGCTTATAGAATCATATTGGGATGCTACTTCTGATCATTCACCTAAAATCCTAAATCTAAGCACTGCAGCAATACATGCAATGCAAAAACCAGCATTATCAAACAGAAACACCAACTGGGAAGCATTCCTGCAACTTGTCAAATTTAATATAGACTTAAAAGTCCTTGTGAAAACCACAAGAGATTGAAATAGCTGTAGAAAAGCTTATGAATATCCTAAAAAGAGCACATCGGCAGTTGAAAAAGACACTGTTAGAAACAAAACAATGCATTTAAAGAATATATAACTAAATTGTCTCTGACCAAAACAATGGATTATAATTTATGGAAGTTAGCAAAAGATGTAAAGAAGGATCACAATTTCCAGTGTACCCCCATTAAAATGGCAAACAATAATTGGGCACAAACTAATCAAGAAAAAGCTAATGTATTTGCTGAATACTTATCAAAAGTATACCAACTGTATTCAAATAGTATTCCATGTCATGAAAAAGCCATAGATTATTTGCAGGTACTATTTCATATGTCACTCCCAATAAAATCAACATCTATGGAGGTAAAGGCATTCATAAAAAAGTATTTAAACCCAAAGAAGGCACCAGGCTATGATCTCATTACAGCTAATATTATAAAGAAAATTCAAGAAAATCTGTAATATTGTTGACCCACATTTTCAATGCAATCTTTTGAACTGGTTACTTTCCAGTACAGTGGAAATTTGACACAATAATAATGATTCTAAAACTGGGAAAATCACAACATGAAATGACTTCTTACAGACCCATCAACTTATTGTTAGTTTTCTTTAAGCTGTTTGAAAAAATCTCACTCAAAAGAATAAATTCTATTCTTGAAGAAAAAAAGAGTAATACCTGATTATCAGTTTGGTTTCAGGAAGCACCATAGCACATTAGAGCAAGCACATAGAATAATCAATATCATAAACAGAAGCTTTGAAGAAAATAAATATTGTGCTGCAATTTTTCTGGACATTGAGAAGGCTTTCAACAAGGCTTGGCATACTAGACTGTCATTTAAACTAAAACATCAACTGCCTCACTTGTATTACCTGTTAATTAAGTCATATTTAACAGAAAGATATTTTCATGTTAATATAAATGATGGTTATTCATCAATATATTCTATAATGTCAGGAGTTCCACAGTGAAGTGTTTGGTCCACTTTTGTATCAGATGTATATGCACGATTTTCCACAGAATAAAGATAGATAACAGCTGTTTGCTGATGACACAGCTATTTTATCAACTCATCATAATAACAATAGAG
Organism: Coronaproctus castanopsis; assembly: GCA_032883995.1. NCBI lineage: Eukaryota > Metazoa > Arthropoda > Insecta > Hemiptera > Monophlebidae > Coronaproctus > Coronaproctus castanopsis. The sequence continues at coordinate 104,337,668 of CM065052.1, read as the reverse complement.
CTACTAAACATCTTCAAATCATCTGTTACATGTGGAGAATTGGCTTAAACAATGAAGAATTGCAATTAATGAATCAAAGTCCAAACAGATCCTGTTTACATTTAAAAAAAGGAAAAATTTTGCCAATCCAACTGAATGGTCAGATAATTCCAAAGTCAGGTGTGAAATATCTTGGATTATACCTCGACCAATGGCTTACCTTTAAGGATCAAATTATTACAAAACAGAAACAATTAAATATTACATACCGCAACATGCATTGGTTAATAAATAAAAATCACCATTATCAATTGAAAAGAATGTATTACTTTATAAAAAAATCTTTAAAACCTGTGTGGATGTACAGTATTCAAATCTGGCGAGTAGCAAGCAATTCAAACTTAAAATTTATACAAAGATTCTAGTCCAAAATCCTGCAAGATATTTTAGTGGCACCATGGTTTGTTCACAATGATGACATACACAAGGACCTACACATTTCAACTGTCAAAGAAGTAATTGCAACCTTTGCAAGAAGACATTTTTATTGACTCTAAAACCATGTCAATCCATTGGCAGTTGATCTCACAGAATAGTATGTGATTCAGATGATAGAAGTGACAGACAGATTCAACTAGAATTCTGTCTGTAAATAATAATTTATAAAATTTAATATATTACAATAAACAACAATATATAAACATTGAATGGCAGCCATTGAGAAGCATTCCATCATAACCTATATATAGCAATGCTACTTAATGTTCAAACAAACAGATTGTATGCAAAAAATTCCATGTTTCCCAAAAACAATGAACTGACATTTGGGAATAGAGAATGCGAGTCCAGTTGTTTATGGTGTGTTCAAGGTGCTGACATATTACCTCAATTAACTTGAGGTCATAGTGCCTGTTTACATCAAATTTTATACATAGATCATTGGCATAAGAGATTAGTTAGAATTTATGATTGGAAAAGGACATTTCATCCAGAGTTATGAATTTGGAAGTACAGGATATTCCAGAGTGTAGGTCCAAGCACAGAGCCCGAGGAACGCCACACAAAATAATCATTGATATCAAGAGTTGCATGTCTATTTTCAAAGTAGCTGATGATTGTGTTGGATTAATTTGATAGGTTTTAAGTATTTCAATAATGGCAGACCACCTGCAGTTATCAAAAGCTCTCTTGATGTCAAAAGAGATGACTACATTAGTGAGGCCAACATTTGTTATAGTCTTGATGCCAGAAATCAGCTTAAAGATGGCTCCCTCAGCATAAAATCCCCTCCTGAAGCTAACTGGTTTTAATGAAATATATTTTCTTAGCATTTTGTTAATTGCTCTTTCATATACCTTGCCAATAGGGTTTAGTAGGGATATGGGTTGTTTCCAACCCAGTAATTTAGATTTAGTAATAAACATTTTAAATTATTTAAGGGTATAAGAGTGACATCCAGTATGTAGTGTTTGGTGTGACTTTTACATTTATTTTTCCTTTTCCTAAAAAAAAAAATATATTTTATCTCTTAGATGTTGTAGGTTATGGCTCCATCAGTTAACCAATGAGCTAGAGGCCCTGACCAGTGACATTTTGGCTACCTTGGATAGTTAGTTGCTTAGCTTAGATATAGCATTATTTGATTCAGTTGCATTAGTGCAATTATGGATGCACTGTTATAATTCATTGATATATTTATGATTAGTATTTTTAAAGAATATGTTAGTGTCTATTCTGCTAATTATATTATATTCAGTTTTATTAATGTTAATGGACATAGTAGAGATGATGTTGCAGTAAGTTCTACAAATTTTAATATAAAATAAATAAGTTGTTGTATTCAAGAATGTACAATGAGGTTTATACCAACTAGAAAGTCTGAATGTATATTGATATTGGTAGGTTTTACTACAATCAAAAAATTAGTTGGGTTTGAATATAATAATTCTTAATTATATTTTTATTAGAATAAATTATTGATTTTGTAAAACAGATTACACATACTCATGTTATATAAAAATATATTCAACTGAGTTCTAAAAATTGTATGTTTATGTGATTTACTTTGCAAAGTTCATACAATTCTAGATTATTTGTTAGTTACTTTTTAACTGAATATATTTAACTTCATTTTGAACACATTTAGTTTATTTTTTTATATCTGTTATTTTCAATATTTTCATTTGCCATGCCATGATTATATTGTACTAATAAAAACTTGTAGTAAATCTGACTAAATAATATTTAGTTTTTAAAAATTGTGTTACTAATTGTCAGTTATGTGAAGTAGTCGTTTATGCCCATCACTTATATATATATATATATATATAGTATTTAAACATTTGTTTGCAGACGCCTATTTATTTAAAGCAAGATAGTATCCTAAAGTTAAACATATTGAGAAATGTATCCCAGAAGGAAGGGTTAAGATATGGATGGTATTTAAATAAACCTACCCACACTACAATACGTTATTTTAAAGGATGTCCTGATTTTTATGACATGTAAGTTTAATTTAATAATGAATGTTAAATTATATTATTAACCCATTGAGCATCTTTAATGTAAGACAAAAACTTCTTTCTGACCATAGTAATTGTGAATAGAACTAATAATACAAATATCTTTTTTATCTTTCCATTTCATTTTCATTAATTTTTTTCTAAATAGTGCAACTTTTTCACCCCTTTGTAATTTTTTGTTTTTTATTAATGTTATACCTTTCCTTACGAGTCTCATTTTCCCAATACAATCCATTTCTGCATTGCTAGTTTATCTGCAAGATCAACACTTGTGTAATAATTGTCTAAAAACAAACAATATCCTTTATTTAAAAGATGCACACTAATTCTATAACTAGTTGGCTAATTATAGGGTAATTTGCATTGCCATACATATCCAGTTTTACTTTCACATAAAGCAAATAATTTCATTCCATATCATTCTTTTAGGTGAAATATATTGCTTCCAGCCCAATCTACCTTTTCAACCAATTAATGATTCATCCACACATATATGCCATTATGGTTATAACTGAGTTTTTTTAGGTAATTCAAAACTGGTAGAATTTTATATAACTTTTGGCTTGTACCATAAAGATAATTTTCATTATTTGAAAACACAGTAAATAAAACTGTTTCTCAGTCATAATTCTGCTAAAAAATCGACTTGAAATGGTTTCTCATCTTGAAAAATATTAGTTTCCATCCAGTCTCTTATTTGTGAATTATCCTTGAAGTATAAATTATGTGTGATAAACTGATTAGCATAAAGGTTAGTTTCAGTAATTATATTTATGAGATCATCTGTGAAAAACATTCAAATATAACCAGGTTATTTTTATTTAGATTTTCTACTTGAATACCTTTTTTGCTTATAAACTCAAATGGTGAATGAGAAATTCCATTTGAACACCAAGAATTGCCAATATTTTCTGACAAATCAAATCATTTTCAGAAACATTTGAATCAATCGAATACTCAGAATCATCACTATCTGTATAGTGTGAAGAAATGTCATCCTCACTACTTGAAGAAATTTTTCTTTTGTACATAATAAAATAAACTGCAAAATACAATTGAAAGAAAAATGACTCAAAGAACCATGTGTATAACAAGTAAAAGAGTACAAAATGAGAAAAAACTGAAACCAGTTGGTATATAAGATGTAAGAATGCCCTAGTAATTGTATAAAAATGTATGAGCAAACATATACAACACCACTGTATTTCATGAGTATTTTTAAGAAAAAAATATATTTGTCATAGCCATCATGCAATAAAATACTTATGATGAATATATACATCTTAGATGCTCAAAGGGATTTTCTTATGTGTAGATACTTATGAATTTAATTTTAAAAATTGAATTTTTTGTAAATATATATATAAGAAAATGTAAAAAAACACCACTAGTGATTATTAACAATATATTTTTTTGAAATTGTAAGTGAAAAAATAAACATTGCCTATTAGTAAATTTTTGTTATTCTATTTAGAAAAGATTTAATAAAAAATATTTGTTATACACTATTTTATGTGTTAAAATATGTATTCTTTTGTGCAAAACTAAATTAAAAATTGCATTTGATGATTGAAAAGATGTTTATTATTGCACAAAATCAGGCATCTTGTATTTTAATACTTTTTTATGCTCCAACACATTGTACTTGAACATATTATGCTTCAACACCTTATGGTTTAATATTTTATGCTTTAACAATTTTGAAATTAACATTTGGTGGTTTAACATCTTTTAACTTGGGATTTAGGCTTAGTTTAACATATGGTTTAATATTTTTTAACTAACTACAAATATGTTAAACCACAATAGGTTAATGTACAAAGTGTTTAAAGCACAAAATTTTAAATCACAAGATGTTAAAAGTTAAACTACAAACATTAATAATCATTGAAATGTTAAAATGATAGGAAGTGTAAAATCACACCAAGGTTAAACACAAAAGATGTTAAACTAAACCGCATGATGTTAACAAACAAGCTGTAAACCCCAAGATGTGAAACCTCAATTGGAAGGGAAGTGTATATACTGGTATATACATCAAGGTTAAACACAAAAGATGTTAAACTAAACCCCATGGACATTAATATATTAAACTAGATCGCAATATATTAAAACCCAAGACAGACATTACTTCAATTCATTAAACTAAACCCTGACATTTAAACCCCAATTTTAAACAAAACAAAGATATTAAACCCCAAAAAACACCAAGATGTTAAACCTCAAGATGTAGACATCAAACTCCAATATGTCGATGTTCTAAACCCCAAGACATTCAAGCAAACTCAAAAATGTTAAACAATGAGATGTTAATTAAACTCCAAGATGTTGAAACCTTAAAACCTAAGACAATAAAATTCAAGATGTTAAACCCCAAGATGGTGATCCCTTAAACTATAAACCCCAAATACTCTGTTACAACCTAAGACAAATTAAAACTTTAATTTAAAAGGCCAGTATGTTATACTCCAACACATTAAAGATGTTAAAACTCCAAAGATACTCCAAGTCTTAAATATGTTAAATCTTAAGACATTAAGTTAAACCTCAAAACTTTAAGACAGACTAAACACCAAGTTGTTAGACACTAAGATTTTGAACCTACATAACTTAAAGATGATAATCTATTAGCCTACATAATCCATATACATTCTTTGTGAGAAAGATATTTCTGCTTCACAATTTGCTATTGATTTGTCATGAATTATTTCACAATTTTCTGTTGATATGTCTCAAATATTCTGATGCAATATAAGTATTTAGAAAAATATCAGCCTCTAAATGATACAATTAAGTATTTTATCTTAAAGTATGGAAGAAAAAATGATTAACTGTTCCTGCATTTAAATGATCCATTATTAACAATTTTTGTTCTTCTACTTTCTTTTATTATTATAAATTAAATTGTAACTGTATCTGACAAATTTAACTGCTATCAGCCTCTGTGCATTTTCTTTACACATTCCAACTTAGTGTATTCTGAAAATTGCATCTGATGGTATATTTATACCAAGATTTTCATTCATAATATTTATCACTGCCTTATCCATATATTCTGGTTCAGACTGTTAGAATTTACAATATGGAAACCTACCTATTAATTTTCAGATTACATTTTTTACCAATATGTACTTTGCAAATATAGTATATTAATAACAGTTAATGTGATATATCACTAATTTTTTCAACAGTGTTTCCTATATAGTCTTTAATGCTATCAAAATTTCCTATTTGAAATATTACCTGATGTTTTCACCTTCTTGATTTACTTTGTACAAAATATGGAACATAATACTGCATCTGAAAAATAGAAGTATGTATCAAAATAGAGTTAATTGTATTTTACCTAGATGTCATTAATTATATTATATCAAAATTTATAATGTATAACTGAAAGAGTTAATTCTGATTAGAATAAATTACAATATACACCATTTCAGACTTTGCAAATTACTAGTAAATTGGTAAATGTGTTACATGATTAAATTATATGCCTTATTTTAATTATTTTCAGCATTTTAATTTTAATTGATAGAATTTTATAGTTGTTTTCCTCATATAAATTTCATTAAATATATGCTGTTGATTATATTAATAGTATTTTGATTAAGAGAACTTATGTTCATACTTAAAAATAGTAGTTATTTATCATAAAATTTCCTACCAGATTAACTGTAGTCATTTGTCAAATTCTAAAATTCATTTTTTAATATTTTTCATAAATTTTTAAATTAAATTATCAATTGATGAAATAGTACTTTAATGACATTTATATCAGATGAATGTCTGTTTCTAATATATAAAATTTAAATATATTGAATTCTTATTTTTTTTTTGTCAAATTATAATTTGAAATGATTCATATACAGTATTTTTTCAGTGAGCACCTGATAATAAGATCAAATCATCAATGTGTTACAATTTATTTGTTTAATACATAAGAAGAGATGTGCTATTGTACATAGAATCTTAATTCTTATAGACATACACTCATGGCATTGGAGAACTTTGATTAATTGAATTCACATTCCAAAAAACAAAACTTTGTGTTAAAAAATATTTCTATCCACATGTTCAAACACAAATTAATTAATTAGTTAATGCATATTTTTCATAAATTTTTTTATTTTTCTTATTTTTGCTTAGTATATAGTATGCAAATACATATTTTTAATCCATTTAAATTATTTCCACATGCATCCTAATTTTTGATTAACATTAAATAATCTTACCTATATTTTGTTTAGGAAGAGAAATAATTTTGCTTTGATAATAGTTGAATTTGAAAATAACATTTATTGTATTTTTAAGTTCAATTACAGTGTATATATATATATATATATATATATATATATATATATATATATATATATATATATATATAACCACCATCATTGTCATATTGTTTGTTGTTGTACATTTATTTTTACATACAAAATATACTTTCTATGTTGCATGTTGGTGTTGAACCCAGACCATTGAGTTGACAGTCCAGCACTCTAGCAAATACACCACTGTGACATATAATGGTAAGTAGGGGGTATATATATGAGGATTCTGAATCAGGTCATTGTCCTCTAACCTTACATCCTTGCACACTGAATTGACCTCTCCAACCATCCCTTCATTGATAAGATCATTAACCTCCAACCTATATAATAATCATGATTTAATCATTATTATATCAAATACATCAACATTGGTCAACATTTCAAATAAAACTTACTGCAACAGAATTCTATACACACTTCATTATACCCCAGCATAATTTGGTAATTCATTATTATGATAAACAAGTGAGGTAAGATCATCTGATCTAATCAAATTAATTTTCATCACATGCAAATATTTTTAAATTCAGTAAGCAGTATTTGTTTTTAATGAATAATTTATTTAATTATTTATGATAAATATAAATAGAACCATTAATAAGAATTTTTTCATTGTCAAAAATATATGTACACATAAAAATTTATATTATATCTATCTGTGCAATGTATGTAATATTTTAAATGATAATTGAAATAAAAATATATTCAACTTGTTACACATACAGAATATATGTGCTGCATGCAACACCATTATATTTTACATATATATGTTCTACATGATTTTTTCTTTTTTAATACCAATTTTATAATCATAATTTTAAAAAAAAATACTTTATAAATTCACACTATTATTTGGTCTATTATTATTTTATATGCTATTATCAACAAGCCATATTCTCAACTTTTAAAGGGTTGAAATTTTTTCAAATTATCCCTGTTTTCAACTTTTTTTCATCCGTCTAAAGGTATTCAACTTTTTTTGACATTATCTATAGCAGAAAATTTTAATTATATATACCAAGTCTCTATATGGAATAGTAATGGAATTACATTGGCGAGAAGCTGACCTATATTGGGGTTACAGGAAAAGCACAAAATTTTCACAAATTTCCAACATCCATTCCTTTACTTTAGATACAATTTAGTGGAAAATCGTCTTCTCTGAGGAAATCAAGTCAGGCTATTTCCTTTTAAACGAAGTAACACTCAATTGTCTATACAGAATGGTATTGCTGTAGCTGTGACCAAAATTTTCAACTCACGTCTTTAAAAATGCTTACTCGTCTGTCATTTCCCTATCATTATTATTCCAATCAATGGTGTTAGCTTTGTTTTTACTGCCGACCATTTTACTCCTACCCTGTCCTAGGGTAGTCTGAATTTCAATAGATGTTGGATTTTTTTATATTTTCCATTTTTCTGTCACTTGTAGCTCCATTCTTATTAATCCTACCATGTTATCATATATAACCCTTTTTAAAATGTGAATTATAACCTCTCTAACGACATTCAGATCTTCCAATTCCAATCAGTGAGTGAAGAAATCAAAGCTTGAAGACTTTTACAATTTGCAAAATTCCTATTTCTATCTATTAAATTAGTCGAAGATGCTTTCCTAATTATTTTTGAGCATCAACCAATATAACGTTACTCTGCTATATATTAGCTTTTGTATGAACTTTATCTGGAACCTGTCCAATGTAAAGTACCACCTTTAAAAAAGTTTGGTAGTTTGATTGAACCCAAAATTTTTAAGTTTTCTAATTCTGACCCCCATAGCTCCTTTTTCTATTAAAGCTATATAACTATCATACATAATCATTTTTAAAATACACTTTAAGAGATTTCATTTGATATATAACCCTTCCATTTTGGACAAAAGCTCACAAAGAATTGTGGTTTAAAGACCTTATCCACATTTAGATTTATTTTCAATGCCTCTAAAATGGGTTTTAATAAAATTCAAGCCTTTTAATCGGTAGATATATATTATATATACTATATAGAGTTGGGCAATAGGATCTGAAATGCCATTGTATGCAGAAATGGAGTTGGAAATGGTCAAAATGAAAATGTAACAATATTTCTTTAGGTATTGGTCAGATATTTTCCCCTCTTATAGCTAAGGTATTTAGAGGGTTCAGAAATTATTGCAATCAAAAATGTATTTTTCAAAACCTGATTACTTGATTGCAACAAAAATCAATATTTAACCATTAAAATATATTTACATTAATATACAAATCAAATCCTGGAGCTAAAGTCAAAATTCAAATTTTTGGGAAGGGGATTTTTTGAAAACTAGAAATTTTGATTTTTAAAAAATTCATCCTATAAAGATTAAACTCTACGCTATGGCCTATCTAAAGTATGTCTTGACTATTTTCAGATCTGATGAATACCCTCTGTGTAATAGAGGTAGCAAGTAGGGGCAATCCACAACTTTGATCAAGAGTTGTCTGGGCTGTATGAACTTTAAAACTAAAGTGGTCCAGTATTCTAATATAGGTGTAACTATATAAAATCTATCGCATAATGAGAAAAAACTGAAAAAAATTTCATGCTAAACCTGAAAATTTCAATGCCTTTCAATTTTTTTTTCAAATTTAACTTTTTTCCCAATAATTTGTGAACGATTTGGAATTGCGGACAATTGTTTATTGGAAAGTTAAGTGATATAATACGCGTCTTATGACATTACAGTCATATTTTTAAACAAAATACTCATCAAGAAAAGGGGGTATAGTGTTTAAGGGTCATTTAGACAAAAGTAGACGTCAAGATCTATCATTAATGTAATAAATTTTATCTAGATTAATTAGTGAGAAATCGCTAACTTAACATTCTGTTTTTGATTTTTAAAAATTCTGTGTGATTTTTGGTTAGCCGTTTCTACAATGCTTTTAGCATAGGCAATGTTATTTATTTATTTATATATATCTATTGTACTTATAACTTTCTTAACCAACAAAGTTATAAGTACAAATTTGAGGAAAAAATTGTTAACCTTATTTGTTTGGAATGCAGCATTGTACGGATGTGAAACATGGATGATTGGAAAGGCGGAGAAAAAAAACATAGAAGCCTTCAATATGGTGCTATAGGAGAATGCTGAAAATAAGATGGACCGATAAATTAACAAATGAAGAGGTGTTAGAAAAAATTGGCGAAGGAAGAACATTATGGAAAAAAATAATAAAACGAAGAACTAATATGATAGAGATTTGGCGTCGTCAGTAAAACATAACAATGCTGGTAAATAGCTATTTATTAAGTTATTTGCTTTCATAATGAGCTCATGCTCGGCCATATTCTTATATTGCAGGAGGATTATATTGGTATGTATATTCTCTTTCCAAGGGGGAGGAGTTGGGTAATTTGATTTAGTCATATTATAATTGCTGTAATTTATGTTGAAATCATTTAGAGTGGCTATAAGGTGAGGGATAGGATCAAATGGAAATTTGGGAGGAGTCATGTATAGGGATGGAATGGAGTATTAGTTTAAATGTTAGATATTCTCTATGATCATGTAGTGGGGGTATCCTAGTAAGGAACACATGCTCACAGCCAGTGATGTGCAGTGAGCGCCAAGAATTGTCTGAAGAGCAGAATGGTGTACGGGATCTAGGCATTGTAGTAACTTTTGGGGTGCTATGGAGTAAACTTCACACCCATAGTTCAGTCTACTAAGAATGATGGATTTGTAGAAATTTATTAGTATTTTGGTATGTAAGTTGTAGGATGGTTTGGAGAGATACTTGAGAATGTTTAATAATTTCAAACATTTAGCTTTAAGCTGTATTATATGAGGTCGCCAGGTCAGCTATGGGTCAAAAAGAAGGCCTACGAACTTTATCTTTGTGGAAGGACTTATGTGGGTATTATAAAGTATTAGTGGAGGGAAGGGAGTTATGTTTCGTTGTAAACCATTTGAGGTAGGCAGTGGAAGAGAAAGAGTATTCAGAACTTTAACTTGAGTTATCCTCTCCTATAGGAAGTTTGTGATATATTTTAGCATATTACCTTTTATCCCCACCCAGTTTAGTTTTGTGAAAAGATTGTTATGCCTCACTCTCTCATATGCTTTATCAATGGCAAACAATAGAGAATATGTTGGTTGCTTTGCAGCAAAGGCAGTTAAAATTTCTCTGTGTAAGGATAGGAGGTGGTCAAGGGACGATCTACCTTGGCGACCGCCCTTTTGGGAGAAAGAAAGGAGGTTTAATGATTCCAAGATGAATAGAAGTCGACGGTTAATCATTTTTTCCATGACCGTCAGCGAAATAGGGCGGTAGCTATCTAATGTATGGTTTTTCTTTTTTCTTTTGGGAATTGGCACTACAACTGACTGCTTCAATTCCAGGGGAATTGACCCTGTTTCCCATATATGATTGTATATTTGAAGGAAATGTAATCTGGCATGGTTAGGGAGGTGTTTGAACATGAGGGGGTGTAAATGGTCCAGACCAGCGGCTGAAGATTTTGTTTTATGATCCAATTGAAAATTGAGTTCCTGAATTGTGAAAGGCTTGTTATATGGGATTATGTTTTTAACATGGGTTTTTATCAGTTGCTGTTCAGTCTGTGATTGGAGTGGTGCGGATGAAAGGCAATGTGGGGCGGTAGAAGGTAGAGTAGTGAAGTATTTTGCAAAGTGGTTTGCAACTTCTAATGGGTCAGTAATGGTCTCGTCAGATATTAATAAGGAAATGGGAGGGGGATTGAGATTCGCTGTTTTGATTTTTCCCCAGATTAATGATGTTGAAGTGGATTGTGAAATGGTTGATACTAATCTAGCCAGTGATTCTGTCTTACTTTTCCAGATTAGTAAATGGGCTTCAGCTCTTGATTTTTTAAAGGTAATTAGATCTTGGAGAGTATTTGTTCTTTTGAATGTTTGTAATGCTCGTTTTCTTTTAAAAATAGCATTAGATATATTTTTATTCCACTAAGGAACAGCATGTGTATTTGTACATGTTATTGGTATAGAATCATCTGCAGCTTGCCGCATTGCTGATGTGAAGTTATGAACGTTGTCAGAAAATGACTGATGTTCTTGTGTTATTAGATTAAATTAATTTTTGTACTTGTTCCAATCGGCATAACAGATGCATAGGGATGGTGATTTGGGTTGTGATGGGATTGGGGGAGACATATGAAAGGATATAAATATGGGGAAGTGATCACTGAAGCATAAGTCATTGTAGACCAATAAGTGTAACTTTGGGAAAAGGGACGGGAAACAAAAGGCTAAGTTGATTGTTGAAAACTTCCCTGATGCTAAGTGGAAATATAGGTGAGACTGGGTCAAGAAGTATGAGGTCATTTTCTAAAATAATTCTGGTTAGTATGTTACCACATGGATTATTTGTTAGAGATCCCCAATACAATGAATGGGCATTAAAGTCGTCCAATAGCACTATGGGATGTGAAAGCTGTTACAAAAGACAAAGTCATTTGCAGAAATTTGTTTATACATAACACTTTCGGTTTGTTGATGAATGATTTCCTTTACAGTTAGCACAGCTGATTTTTATATCGGGTTCATTGGTTCTTTTTAGACAATTACTAAAGTGATTCTCATTATGACAATGTATACATCTCGACTTGGACTTACACTGTGCTGATATATGGTCATACCTCAAACAGTTCACACACTGGTGTTGTACGGAAAAACGCAGTTTATACAAACATACATGTTGAGGAATAGCACTTCCAAGAAATTTAATGTCTACAGCTGATGTGGGGATTAACTGACTGTCCTGTTTAAACATGAGCAAAGGAAATATTACTTTCCAAATTAATTAAAATTTCTCAATCCATCACATAAACAAAAACTTGACGAATAACGCCTAAATCAGTATAATAAACTGCTCGGTACATATTCATTTAAAATGAATTAGCATATGTGAGGCTGATAAAAACGGCTTTCAATTTATTTACTCAATTTCTTTGAAAATAAGTTAGACCCAGAAAATTAGCAAATCGTTTGCAAACCGCAATTGGGTATAGGTTCCCAATATTCCAGCCTTGTGCAGATTCTAATATTACAAAAAGCCCTTCATGAGTGACAAAAATAAATAATTGCGGTGTTTCTATAACGTCAGTAATATTTAAACTAATAAAACAATAAAAAGTAGTTAAATCACTAAAAAGTTACTTTCTTCATGAACAAACACAAAAATTTTCCTTTTTTTTTTTTTTGGTTTTTTAGTATTACTGATTGTTGATTGTGTTACGTTAACACATTCACTATCAGATATTTAAAATACTGTTTTAACAATAATAATTTTTTACATTTTATATTTTTATAAGTTGTAAAATTTTTAAAATTATTTTTATATTTCACTTGATAATGGCTAATAGTTGAAAAGCTTTGTGTTTGTTCAAAAGAAAATAACTTTTTAGGGATATTTATTTTTTTTTTTAATCACTACATTCCGAACTTTGCAAAATATTTAAATTTTAAGTATTATTATTATTGTAATAGTAGTAGTAGTAGTAGTGATAAATGAGGGTAAAAATGTGAGCAAATGGGACAGAGTGTATATGAGTGAGTGTGCGAATATGAAAACTGTGAATTAATATATAAAATATAATAAACGCGCGATAAATGTTAGCGAACTAAACCCGTCGACAAGCTTATACTTGACGGAAGTAATTGAAAAAATTAATCTATAAGGAATGTGTGTGAGTGAAATTGTGCATGTATTTTTATATGTTATATACAAATATACGATTTTAAAACAAAAAAAAAATAATAGTAGTAGTAGTAGTAGCAGCAGTATTATTATAGTTACATGGATCAATACCAATGTTACTATTATTTTCATTATTAAAATTAGTAACGCCGGTAGCAGTATTATTATTGTAACATAACTATTCATTATCTTTCGAAATGTTAATGGGCGAGAGAAACCCACCCAGACTGTCTTGTCTATTATCAGCAATCAAATCCGCTCTCTGTTTTTGAACGAATAGAAAATTACAAAATGAAACAGAAAAAAAAGAAAGGAAAAAAATATATAGACACAAATCTAAACATAGATAACACACCACGCACGACCGATCGAGATGCTATCAGGGAGATTTCATTCACCAAAACTGGCAACAGAAGTGGAACTCATACCATTATAACTTTCTTCTTCTTATCAAAACCAATGTTGGCTTTTTGAACCATCTGTCAATTGATCCTGTTCTAACTATATAGCACTCAACAGGCTCCACCTTGGCCACATATCACTCTCTCATGACCATCTACTCCAACGTTCAACCCCTACTTTTTGCCCCTTTTGTCTACTCTCAAAATCTTTCTTATTTGCCATATTTTACTACACTGCTCACCTCTATCGACCCCATATTCATCCGCATACCCTATCTGGTTTCCTCTCCAACAATCCTTCAACTATTCCTCCCCATTATACAAATCCTTTCCTCTTATAACCTCATTCATCAGTGCCATAATAGCATCTGTACTCACATACAGCACTATAAAAATAAGAATAAAAAAAATTACCTTTAACAAAATTACTAAATTTCTGTTATGTACGTTATACAAGTTTGTTAGTAATGGACAAACTTGGGACCGCAAGTTTACAAACTTGCATGTAACAATAGGTACAGCGTTAAATCTTAAATCACTTAGGTTACATAAAGTTCTTAGGTTACATAAAGTTCTTTTACGGTATTGATATATGTAAGGTACGTGAACACACCCACAATATACATGTATTAAAAATAAAGGATGTGTATGTGTTGAAAATGAATTATCGGAAAGTTTTCAAATTCAAAACTGAATAAAACAGTAGTATATACTCTAGCCACTGCTACTTAACATATAACGAGAATGGGATAATAGGAAGTTTACTGATAAATGGGATGGTGATTACTAAATATTGAATCACCAACTTGGGTATGATGATAGATATAAATTTCGCAGCAACTGCAGTTAGTTATTATTATAAATAATTGAACAATTTTAAGATATTGTTTTAAAACTATGCTGTCAATTACGAAATAACACTCCTGAATCGAAAAAAGAAGTATCCATGATATCAGCATATATAAATACAAACAACACATGTGCAAACTAGATATTTATAGCAAATTTTTTCTTCGATTTTGAAAATATTTATTGGATTTGTGGATGGTGATGTATTTGGCGGCACTGAAAATGTTCAATGTTGTACAGAATGTATGTTCACATTCTTATATAAAAACAATATAAATGTTCTTTTTATTATTCGAAGTCTTTTCTAGGTTAGTGGTTTTCCTAGGGACACAAGTGGCGATGAGCATGTTGAATTTTCGAACATTAATGTTATAGGTAATACAAAATAATAATAATAAAAAAAAAAACGCGAAAATGGAAGAATTGTACTTTCCAAGACGAAATATTGGTAACATACATGAATTTAATCCGGAAAAAGATAATTTTGAAATATGGACCGAAATTATTGAAAGGTAAATAAAATTACAGAAGCAAATAAAAACGCCGTATTTCTAACATTGATTGGTACAAAAATGTATACCATTGTTAGAGCAATGGTGATACCAAAAAATCTCAAGAAATTGATTTGAAAACTCTTATGAATAAAATTAAAAATCATCTTAAGCCTCAACCGGTAACAGCAGAACGTAGTAAATTTCATTCCCGTATAATTTAAAAATTAAACTATTGCAGGATTTATAGTAGAATTACAAGAGATAAGTCAAACGCGTGATTTTAAAGAGATGTTAGAAAAAGCATTACGTGACCAAACTGTTCATGGAATTCGAGACGAAGCATTAAAAATTAAGCTATTTCAAGAAGTAGAATTGGATTATAAAAGAACGTTGGAAATTATAAATGCATGGGAAGGAACAAGAATAAGAAAATAAATTATCAGAAAGTAAATTACAATGGAGGTAAACAGGTTATAAACTCAAGAAATGAAGTAAGTACAAAATGCAGTTGTTGTGGTTATACTAATCATGTATTTAAAGATTGTAGATACAAAGAATATTATTGTCGTATTTGTAATCGTAAAAGTTATTGGAAAAAGTTTGTTTTATAAATAAAAACGTTAAAAATATTCATAAACAAAACAATGAAAATAAATTGTGTAACACAAACAAAATAGTGTTTAATATAATTGAAGATATGTTTTAAAAATACACTTTTTAAAGTAGATCAAGACGATAATAATGTAACCAAACCTATGTTTTTAAATCTTGAAATAAATGGAATTAATTTTAAAATGGAAATAGATAATGATGCTGCAATTTCAGTTATAAATAAACCAAATAGTTATCAAATGGTAACATTATAAATGCTATAAGATATATTTTTGCAAAGCCAGAGTAAATAAAAATGCTACTAAAAAATTACGATTGTTTGTAATTAGAGATGGAAGTCATCCGTTCTTAGGAAGGGAATGGTTTAAATCTCTATAAGAAGAAGAAGAAATATATATTTACAAAACATATAAACAAAATCATGAATACATGAATAATTGAATAACGAAGAATGTTAAGTACCTTATGTATATGTAATAAAATTAAAATTCAAAACGTAAAATTTAAAGTTTTAAACTTTTAAGTACAGGAAAAAATTAGAAAAAAAAAACCTGCAAGAAAACAATAAAAATAAATTATAATTAGAACTTAAGTAAAGAGGGAAAACACGTAGTAAATAGGAAAATAATTCTTAAACAAGTAATCTAGGTTTAATTCTGCGGTGTTTGTATTTAGAATATCGTATGATGAGACTCGACATGTCGTAATCGCCTATGGGGTTAATTAATGCGATATCATGCATTATACAATTATGGTAAAATTTACTAGATAATTTGTTTATACAGGTAAGTGTATCTAAAAGGTTAAGCTGCGAATGCATATCACGCAATTTAGTACATCTATGGGCGTTTAATATGATTCTGCAGCAGTGGTTTTGTAACAGCTGTAATTTTTTATGAGTACTGTTGGAAACCGAAAACCAAACAGGGCAGGCGTAAGTTAATCGGGGTAGAATAATAGATGTGTATAATAACTTTTTGTTTGAAATGGATAAAGAAGAATGACGATTAAAAATTGGTGAGAGCATACGGATAGCTTTGAGCGCGTTGTCAATGCAATTAGTAATATTGTCATTGAACGATAGACGAAAATCTAATATGACTCCTAAGTATCGAACTTGCGTCGACCACTAAATACATTTACCATCAATTGTAACCTCAGGCGTCGTCTTGAAAAAAGTATAATCTCTAGGAATAATTACAGATAATGATTTAATCGTTAATAATATAACATCAGATAATGCTCAAAATGTTGATAAAATTATGAATGAATATCCAGAAGTTTTCACAGATAAATTGGGAACACAAAAATGGAATAAATGTAAATAGTATTAAAAGAGCATGCCAAACTAAAATTTTTCAGACCTCGACCATTACCATTAGTGTTAAAAGAAAAAGTTGGAAAAGATATAGATCGATTGGTGAAAAAAGAAGTTTTAAATACCGTACAGACAAGTGAATTTTGTACGCCAATCGTTCCTCTATCAAAAGGTGAAAATAAATTAAAAATTGTGGTGATTATAAGGCAAGTTTAAATGCACGTATTACCGTTGATAGATGTCCGTTGCAGAATATTGAAGAATTATTTACTAGAATCGCAGGAGGTGAATATTATTCTAAAAAATTAATTGTTGACGAAAAATGTAGAAAATATTTGATTTTAAGTACTCATAGGGTTGTTTAAATATTTGGGAATAAAAAAGAACTTTCAGCTGTTGTAGCAAATAGATTGCAGCAATATGCAGTTATTCTTGCTGGATATAATTATGAAATTAGGTACATAACATCAAAGCAGAATATAATTGCTAATACTCTGTCTCGTTTACAAATTAAAGGTGATCAACAACAAAAAATGTCAAAATATTACAAGTTCATTTAGTCACAGAAATTTTCAAAAAACTTAATAGAAATGTTATTAATATAGAAACACAAAATAATAACATATTAAAGAAAATTTTTGAATATTGTATGAAAGGTTGGCCTAACGAAAAAATAAATAAAATACCAATCGAATTACGACCATAATTTTTAACAATATATATGAATTAAATATTGAAAACGAATGCATTTCCGAAAATATTACAGAAAAATTGTTTAAATGAATTACATAGTACATATTTAGGGGTTGTCAAAATGAAAAGTTTAGCACGATCATATTTTTGGTGGCCTGGAATAAACAAATAGAAAAATTAGTATCAAGTCGTGAAACTTGTTTAAAAAATCCGAATAAAGTAAAGTTACACAAGTCGAAATATTCTGAAAAACTAGGAGCTAGAATTCATGCTGACTTAGGTGAATGTGGACAAAATTGATTTTTAGTCATCATAGACCAGTATTCAAAATGGATAGAAATATATTGGTTAAGATCAACAACATCAAAAAAATTATTTGAAGTATTTAGAGACTATTTTACACGATGTAGCATTGCAGTAGTATTGGTAACGGATAATGGTCCACAGTTTGTCTCAAATGAATTTAAATCATTTTTATCAAAGAATGGAGTCAAGCATCTCACAGAAGCACCATATCACCCACAGAGGTATAGTGCAGCCGAAATGCTGTTGGGAATTTTAAAAATAAATTGAAAAAAATGCTAGCATCAACTGTGAAAGAAGCAACATCAAGATGTTTATTGCATTACAGAACAACAGATCACATAACAACAAAGAAATATTGCACCTGAATAGAAAATTAAGAACAAGGTTTACAGCATTAATGCAAAGAAGAAACAGAAAAGAAATATTTTACTGGGAAACGAGAGATTCAGTTACAACTAGGAGACAATACATTAATGAGGAATTATGAACAAAAAGAAAGAAAAGTGATGGTTAAAATTCAGAAAGAAAATGGAGACAGTAAGAAGACATGAAGATCAGATTATTAAATTAGGAGAGACAGAAGGAAAGAGCATAGGAACTGAAACCAAGGAGAAAAATGAGGACGAGAGTAGGGAAAAAGTTGGAAGCTGGAATAATGATGATGAGGTGAATAATCAGAAGAGACCAAGCATACCAAGAAGATCGCAGAGACAATGCAGAACCCCAGATCGATTAAATTTATAAACAAAAATAAAAATTAAGCATTGTATTATCTTTAAATTTCTTTCAAATTAAGTTATTTTGTTTAAGAATATATAAAAAAAAAAAACAATAATTGTTGAGAGTGTTGTGGTGTATTCGGCAGCACTGAAAATGTTCAACGTTGTATAGATAGTATGTTCACATTTTTATATAAAAATAATATAAATGGTTTTTTGATTATTCATTTCATTATTATACAGTTTAAGTCTTTTCTAGGTTAATGGTTTTCCTACGGACACAACATGAATTAAATGAGTTTACACGGCTAATTTGACTTTCAATTTTTATATGGAAATAAAATAAAATTATTGATCATAGAGATTGAATGGTGTGAGATAAAATAAAAATAATTTTCAAATCAGGAATGAAATCGAACAAATAAGAAATATTTTTAAGAAATGAGAAAAAACAGTAAATAATCTAAATTTCGAAGAGAGAATTAAAATATTCACGCGCTATCCTATTACACGAATGTGAATCGAATTCTGGAAAAGAACATTATTTTACGGCGAGTAAAAAAGATGAGTAAACATACATCATAAAGTATAAGTATTTAGTTATATAATTCGTGAACCCAAATATTCTTTCTGCACAATATTTTATTGGTAAAATAGTACATAGAAGAAAACCCTGAATTGTAATCAAAAAATTACCTTATATTTCCACAATGTTACAAAAAAAAAAAAAAAAAGGCCAGGCAGATATGTTTACCACGAAGAGTTTTAGTACAGCAATTATATTAATAAACTATAGAAATGGTGTTTTCTTTAACCACTGCTCCAGTTTATTTAACAATTAACATAGTTTTATTTACAATTATTTTTCATGGAACATGCAAATGCGAAAATAAAAAATAACTATCGTAATTACCTTTAGACTGCACCTCCTGACATTATGTAAAATGCGAAGAAACTACAAAAGCTGTCACTTATGTTCGGGCATTTTTCTTAAAGGTACATCATTGAACCTGAAATTGATTAATACAAATTAATTCGTTATATATAAAAATGTACAGTAACGCAAATTTTCACGTTGATTCATAATAACCACATTCGCATGTTGATGTATGGTACAATATAATTTCGTTTTATAACTTTACAATCATAAAAAAAAATTATATCGCGTTTTGTACTAAACAAATAATCTACTTATTGCTAAATTCTAGTAATAATCTAGTTGTATTTAAGGCAAATTGACAGATTTCACTGTATTGGTTACATCAAATGCAAATGTTGACGTGGTTACTGTCAGCTCATAAAACAATTTAATCAGAATATACCAAGATACCTTTAAAGTTGAAATCAAATATAAATCTGGAGAAGACAACCCAAGTTTTAGAACTACGATAAAAAATAAGTAACAAAAACCGTGATATAAAGAAAAATAATGTTAAATACCTGATTGTTCACTGGACGTAAGACTGATGTAGGAAATTAATAAATAAATAAAAAATTTGACGTGATAAAGTTATACGGATACATAGTTTAGTTAAATGTACTGCAGTCAATAATATTCTGTGTAAATATACAAACGTAAGAAAATTACAATAACAAGGCGTTACTTTAATTTATTGAATTATCTCATCGAGAGAAATGCAGTTAAAGAAACAATTCATTTAAAAAAAAAAAGTTTTTAGATGAACCGGAAATTTTACTCGTAGAAAGAATTAAAATAAGCGACTAATTCTAATAAGAGAAAATGCTTATCTACTTTATGTTGATGTATTAAGAGTAGTGATTTTATGAACTAACACAACAGAATAAAAACAAAGTTAATCACTATAAAAATTATTTTATTAATGCAAAGCTTTTCGATTAATAAAATAATTTTTATAGTGATTAACTTTGTTTTTATTTTGTTGTGCTTATATATTTTATTACATATTCAACTGAAATTAACAATTATATTCTAAGAGCACAATTGTATATGTATAAGAACAGTTGATATGGATTCTTCATAAATTTTAGAATATTGATTAAAATTTAAATACAACTTTAAGAATGTTCAAAATTTAATAATTAGAAGGAAATGATTAATAATTGAATTATACATGAAAAATCGTGAAATTTTACGAGATTATTAAAATAAATTTTCATATGAATTATTACATTGGATGATATATTTGAAAAAGCTTTACTAAAATTTTAAAGGTGATAACCTAAATATGTCAAAGAATTGAAATAGTCAATACAACTATTATTCATTTAAAACAATATAATTTATACATCCTGAAAAGCAAGAAATAATACATGTACGTTTTTATATGAAATTAAAAAATGTATAGGCTATATAAAATGAATTAAATCATTTAGCGTGTGAAGAAAAAAATATATTTAAATAATTACGTTTAGAAAACATTTAAGTTATTTTAAATAATAGATTATTTTACAAATTATACAGGTAAATGCGTCTGCAAAGTAAAACTGATTTGTTGATTTAATAAGGTCCATTACTTCAAATAAATAAAATACTAATATGGTATTTTAGACATCTCATTACAATATTTATATCTGTAAAATCTTTTATTTCTTGCATACATTGTAAATTTTGAAGGTAAACTCACCTTTTTTGTATAGCACATGTATTGGTATTTTCCACAAATTTACAAATATCTTCACCAAAATACTTTATAGGATTTAGTAACCATGTTGGTCATTTCACATGCGTAATTCCGTAATTGTAAGTTCATATCTTCCAAGTGCAACTGAAGAACCATTTAATTTTTCTGTTCCCTGTATGATTTACATTACTATCGACAATTTCATCTATAAGTTCGTTGTCACAATCAAGTATTCCTTCAATCTATAAAAACATAGTAAATCAGAGTTTAGATAAAATAATTTCGGAATAATAAAAGTAAAGGAAAAAAGTGACATGTTTCCATAGTAATAATTACCTTCTCTTTAACAATTAAATTGTCTAAACAATGTTTATGTAAATATATTTGAATTACCAGCATCTTAAAACATAAAAAGAAGTTTTAAGATAAATACATTTTATAATAATAAAACTAAGAAATTACACGAAAATTACAAATTTATTTACGATTAACTAGTCTTCACAAGTTCATCTTAGTAAATAGTAACATTCTAAATTGAGTCATACTCATAACATACGCGCCTATGGTACATTACACAATACATAAATTTTAATGCCAACAAGATTGTTACTTTAACAACGGGACATTTAGCTGGTATACAAAAATGTTTCAAATATAAAAATATTTTTATAAAGCATTAAAAATTATTTAAAATCATCTAACAAAAGTATCTAGCAAAATACTTTAGTCCTTAATCACCTTATATATAACAAAAAATATAACATTTTTAAGATAAAATTATTTATATAAACTTTATATAAATATACTAATTAAATAACTAGAGCTTTAAATTCAAAGTATGGAGAAAATGAAAATCATTATAATAGGCATGATTTACATTTAAAATTTCGAAATAGTCATATCACGTGAAATCGATCGATCTTCATCTTAATGCTGCATGCCATGAAACGTAAATTATGCCGGTTATGTAATATTTTTTAATAACTTATGTATCTGTCTGATGAATGATATGTCTATAATAATTTGATAACCTTTGCGATAATTTGTCCATGGGGGGTATTTTTTGTATTACATAACAATATTAAAACTATAGTTAACATTACAAGTAAATTCCTTTTTAAAATATCGTAACACCATGAATTGTACAAACTGCTTAAAGTTAGGAAAAACATTTGTTTCCATCTGCGAATATTATGCGTTAACTAACGTTGCTAGAAACTTTTCTATCACACCCAACAAATATAGTAAGTATTATTACTCTTAATAACTGAATAAAAACGATTACATATTCCATTAAAATGAAATAATTGTTATAAAATGTATCACACGTAGTTTTAAAATTGTTTATAATGATTACTTTGATATTTCATTTTATGTGTTACTTGTAAGATTACTCAATGTAGTTTAAAATGCTGCAATTTGTTTTATTCATGTGATAGCACATGATTTATTAGTTAAAGGATTATTGACATGCAGCATGTATATTCAATATGTGTATATTTAAAAACCAAAACATATTTCCAGCTTTGTATTTTTCAAAGAAACACGAATGGGTTGATGTTGTTGATGATTTAGCAACAGTTGGAATAACGCATTATGCTCAAGTAAGATACAAATATGAGTTTCAATCTTTAGCATGTTTTAATATATAAATATTTTATAAACATTAAAACAAAGCAAAAATCATGTATGTATTTATAATGAATGCAAAATTTGCAAGCTGTACTTTTGAAAATTATTCCATTAATTAGTAAAATTAATGTTAACTACTCTTTAAATATTACTAATATTTAAAAAAACCAATCCATTTGATAAGAATTTTCTTATATATATATATATATAAAAAACAAAACGCACACATTTTCACAATTAAGATAGTTATTATTGGTAGATATTTATTGTTTATATCACTTAATTTTATCAGGAATCTTTAGGTGATATTGTATATGCTCAATTACCAGAAATTGGAGCTTCTGTTCAACAGAACGGTTAGTATATCTTTCTTGAAGCTATAGAATTTTTCATATCAAATCTGTACAATATGTGTAAACCCACATTCACGTTTAAATCCGTCTGATAAATTAAGAGGAGTATATAGCTTATTATTTGCTGTTATAGCCTATTGTAATTATTTTAAATAAACAATACGCTTTATGAAAAATATGATTTTTTCCTTATGCAGAGGAATGTGGAGCACTAGAAAGTGTAAAAGCTGCAAGTGAAATATATTCTCCTCTATCGGGTTTGGTTGTAGATATTAATAACCAATTAGAAGAAACACCTGAATTAATAAATAAGTTTTGTTATAAAGAAGGTGAGTAATTATCATTATTATTATTATCATAATCAATTGTAGTATTAATATCGTTATTTTAATTTTTGAACCACCTAATTCTAAAAGAAATTTGAAATAAATCTTTAAATCAGGACAAAAATTAAAGGAATTTATTAAATGTTCAATCTCATGAAAGAAAAAAATTGAATTATTCAGTAAATGGTGGCAATAATAAAATTGTTACCTTAAATAATTTTTTTTTTTTAGTAGTCTTTGGAAATCGGATTATATCGTAGAAGTACGTAAGATGTATAAATACAAGTTATTCTTCATTTTTGTTATTTTGATTTGAATTTATTAGCACTTTCATAAAAAAATACTACAAAATATTTCTTAAAACTAATTCTAATATGAAGTTATTATGTTATATATATATTTTTTAATATAAGAAATTACCATGAACAGATTTTGATCATTAATGTTATTAGATATAACACTATGTAATAAAACGGTGCAGAATAATATTTTATAAAAATTTGTCATGAATTTATCGTTTTATAATAAAATATTATTCTTAATTTAAATACAGTTTTTTATTTATTTACAGGATGGCTATTTAAAATTGAAATGTTGAAACCGGAAGAAGTAGACGTTTTAATGACAAAAGAACAGTACGATGAATATCTTGAATCTGACTGTGATAAAGAATAATAATTGACGAACGCTATAGTAATTTATAGTTAAATATTAGCGCCCGGATTACAAAAACATTGAGGGTGTTAATTTTTGTATTTGAAAGTACGTCGTTTTTTACTTATTCCCCGTATTAACAGCGAATAAAGTAAATTAAAAAATATATATTTAATTTAAAGGCTGAATACGCTAAACTTACTTTAATAAAGTTTATAATTTTGTTAATGTTAGTAATTATTGAAAAAGTTAGCGAAATAGTTTGAAAATTCAAATATTTAAACGTTCATCGTTCAATCATCAAGATAATAAATATATACCAATGTATCTTGTTATGTGTTCGTATTTTATGTGTACTATAAATATTTGTATAGAAATTGGAAATATATTCGTACGTATTTTTACAAAGATTGAAATATTTGTTTTATTTAAAAAAACATTGATCTATAGACGCGAGTTACATCTACAAGAAGATAAATAAAAAAGAGTCCGAAGTGACACTTTGAAAACGTCCAATTTAAAGAAAACCCACCGAATATGAACATTGTATTCTCTACTGGGCATACGCTTTTTTCTTGTATTCCATTATTAGATACCGTTTCAAAATTCATCAACATGTCGCTCCAGCTCCCATATTTAAAATCGCTATTTCCTAATAAAAAAAAAAAAAAAAATCGTATATCAATGATATATAATCGTCATTCGGTTTTTTATCATACAAAATGTTAAAATAATTCGTTATGTAAAAAAAAAGAGAAAACATTTGAAAGACATCTCTCCACTCCTAATCATACATAAACAAGTGCAGTAAATATATAAATAGACAATATTTAAAAAATATTTAATAACATGTTAAGTCTCGTGTAAACTTAGTAATTTATAGGTATTACAGAAGAAATGGCAGTAAAAAATTAGTTTTCGTTTATTTTAATTATTCTCATTTAATTTATATATATATTTGCAAAAAATATGTTCTACTAAATATAAGCGTAGTTATGATTTTTTTTTGGTACTATGTTCTATCGTATGCGAGTTCTTTAAATCTATGTCTTTTTTCATTTTGTTACATACATTTATAAAAACAATATACACGTGCACGACGAATGCACTATTGTATTATTTTATAGGAACGAAACTAACAAGATTCCGTATAACGTTTTGTTAAAGAACGTTTTACAAATTCTGCAATCTATATTTTAAAATATTAAAAATTTATGTTAATGTACATTATAGACTGCCCAATTATAAAATACAATTAATCTAATGATAGACATATTGTAAAAAGAATTTTTCTTTTTAAATTTTATTTATAGACGTGGATCATTTGCATCAAAGGATCAGTTATAAAGAATTTATAACGAATTTTAAATTTTATTTAAATCTCTCTGTAATATTGTTTTTATTGTGTCTTTAAAAAATTTACAGTTTCTTCGTTAGTTTTTGTACGGTTTAAGAAAATATGATTAAGTTCATCGCTAATTACACATGTATGAAAAAAAATCATTAAGTAAGCGTATCTTATATGTATAATGCATTTAATTTAATTTTTTCAAATATTCTAATTTTGGTTCGATCTGATATAAAGGAGTATGCGTTGAATTTTTCAAAATTTCCGGCATAATTATTAATCCGGTATTTTAAAAAATTAATATTGGACATTAAATGCACCGATAGTTCGTGTACAATTTTTAATACAACCGGACACTTTAAAAAATAAAATTTTCAGTATAGAATAGCGAATTTTATTCGATATTTTCCTGAGCATGTACTTCTCCTACAATATCTTCCGCAATGCATTTGTTAATTTATAAATTAAATTTTTGTATGCGATAAACGAAACGAAATGTCGTATTAAAGTAAGACTTACTTATTTTTATTATGATTTTTTAAAATTATAAATAACAATTTTGAAAAGTTTTCTGTTACTGTATAAGTAAAATTGAAAATAAAATTAACGAAGTCGACAAATGTTTCTATTTATAGGCCGTAGTTTAACGGAGTATATCGAAACTTGGAAATAAAAGCAAGTACAAATTAACTCTGAAAAAGTTGTTAATACGCATGGCAATAAAAAGTATTGTAGGCATATTAAGTTACAACTAAAGATGTTTAAAAAAAAATGTAATTTTTTCGAAAAAGAAAATTAAATTAAAATATTACGGATATATTCTTAAAACAATAAAATATTCTTTTCAATTTGTTCTAAAGGAGTGTAGGACGAAGAAAAGCAACGTGGAAGAATTATTTGGTATCAAAAACAGAACTAACATAAATGACAGTTAGTAACGATAAATCAGTAATCGCCAAATTTTGTTGGCAGATATAAAAGCGATAAAATAATTATACTTATTGCATTTATATATATTTTTTTAATTTTGCATATTTTAGAATTTTATTCTAGTTGTTAAAAATACAATAAACTTTGCAGGCTCTTCGTTTTAGTACAGATAAACTAACCTTATTGATCACCAGACTTCATTCAAATATAACGTAGAAAGGAAGAAGTATAATCGATAAAATGTGTACTTTTCTTTTAATTTCACTCATTCTCAAATTTTTATTCTAGTTTTTAAAAGTACAACAACTTTGAAAGCTCCACCGTATTCATAATATAAAGACAAATATGCTTTAATGATCGTCAAATTTTATTTATATATTTATTTATTTAATGAAGCCACACAACAGCTAAAAGCAAATTATAGTGTAAGCTTATAAATAAAATAATACAATGAATAATTTTTTTTTAATTATAAAATTAAAAGTAAAAAAAAAAAATACAAAAAAAAACATTGAACACATTCACCAGCCTAACACGTATTAAACACGCCAGAAAAACTACACGCATTAACAAAGCTCACACTTATTAAAACATATACCATTCACACAGTCTTACTCGAAATAAACGGACGAATAATCTTTAACAAATTAATAAATACAATATAAACCTTAACGTATATACTACATGTACATTAGCAAAAGAACACATATACCAAAC
Organism: Coronaproctus castanopsis; assembly: GCA_032883995.1. Classification (NCBI taxonomy): domain Eukaryota; kingdom Metazoa; phylum Arthropoda; class Insecta; order Hemiptera; family Monophlebidae; genus Coronaproctus; species Coronaproctus castanopsis. Next base: position 104,310,177 of record CM065052.1, on the reverse strand, counting down.
ACCCACCACATAATAACAATCTAGAACCATTGGAATAGAGCGAAACTCCTGTTCTCATCGCAAAATATGTTCGGGAAGCAACTTATTAAAGAAATATCTGTTACCAAAGAATATATATCCATACAGGGAAATATGTTCAAAAGAGAATTATACAAGCGGAAAGCTGACGGGAACGGAGAACTTAAACCGAGGTTTGTTCGTGCACGCGGCTCACTAAAAAAACGATTCGATCGCCTATTTGGTCTTGGTACAATGTAGGAAACGGTTGATGTTACATACTCACTATTAACTCTACCGTTGCATACATCGTAAAGAAAACATGACATAGACAAAACAGAGAAGTTACAAAATCGATAAAGTAATTATATTTGTTGAATTTACATTTTTGTTTTTAAACTTCTAAATGTTCAATGAAATTATTCAACATTAATTTTATTTACGTGTCAACAAATAATTCTTGCGTATAATTCTACGAGTCGAAAATATGAAAAAAAAAAACACTATAAAGAGCCATGTTCGCTTTAATTGTCATCGACAAAGGTGGTTAGTTAATCAGGCTGCTTGTCAAGAATAAGCATGTAATTATGGTTGATTCGATATTTCATTTATCCTTTAACGTTCTAAAACGTCATCGGTTGATTAATTATTTAAGTTTCCAAAATAAACAACAAAATTTTCTTTTATTTACCTTTCCATACTTGTACACAAAGACACGTATTACACATGTGTATTGTTTCTACTGCGTTGATCGACCAGAATGTAATCGTTATTTTATCCTTGTAAATTTAACCTTAAAAACGAAACAGGTTCACTTACTTCATTGTTGCCTGAATAAAGTTCCACGAACTAACCGAGACGCAAACATATTCGTGATAAATAACAATTTTTTTACCGGTTATTTTTTTTATTTCGATCGTAAATTTGAAAAATAAACAGAACATTAAGAGTTTCACTAACCGCGTTATTTAATCAACCGGTTAAGTGAATACCGATAACAACATTTTGTAGATGTCCACGTGATTTTTATAGGACTCCATTTAAACTTTGACTTATACCTTTTCGTCAGTAAAGAATGTAATTTAAATTGACACTAAAATTGTCTGATCGATGTTGAGAAAATAATTTTGTACCTGTGTTTTCAATATTTCTTTTTAGCTGATTCTGTAAGTAGGTATTCATCAGACGTATGTCATGGAAAAATCATGTCAACATGAAAGTTCAATAGATCCAAAGTAAAGTACGGTAAATATACTGGTTGATAGGTTACTAGATACGTCCTGCAAAACTTTTATTCTATCGACAAATAATTAAACCGATACGGACGTATCTGTACTGCACGCTCCCATCGAGAAATATCCAGCGTTCATTAATCATATCGAGTATTTTATCTATCATCCACTTGTTGTTTTTAAATTTATTTATTTCAATGTTTTTGCAAAATTCTCGTAATAATTATATTTCATTTAGTAGCGTCATATTCTCTGTCAAATTTTTTCAGGTTAAAACTTAATCATTTCGAAATTTGGGTTCTTATCTTCGCAGCTTGTAAATTTCTGGTACGCCGTTTCGTATATACATTTTTGTTTTTAATTACCTTTCTTCAAACGTAATCCCGCTTTAGAATTATGATCGGAATCAATATCATCTCTTGGGTATGTTGAACTTGATCATATTCCTACACCTATTTAAGATAAAAATAATTTGATTCTTAATTATACAATAATCTCAATCGCTTAAGGCTTTCTACGTGTACAAATGAGTAAATAGTTCAAAATAGGTACGGGCTGATTACAGCTATTTTTTTTAAGGGACTGCCTTTACAGCTTACCCAACGTGATACTATGGGGCTATCTACATCTTAATCAAGGATGCTGACTTCTCTAGAAATGTCGCTATATAGGGGAATAATTGTAGATTATCTAGATGGAGAATGGACAATACATTATACGGAGGTGTAATACTCGAAGAACGTAGCAACACCAGGTAAAGCTCCGAATGCCACGAGAGCATTAAAAAAAAACATAATCGGGATTGCTGACTGCCCGTTCAAAATGGAGGGGATAGAAGGGACTTTCTCTAAGCTGCACACAGAAAAGACGGTCAGGCAACAAATGATATCCAAATCCCAATCTACTAATGAGTACAATTCCCTTACGACTAATCTTCTTAAAGAAATTGAACCATGGGAGTTTGGGGAGGGACGGTTGGAGCTGATAGTAATAAGTGAGAGGTGGTTGACTAATGCTCTCAGTGTACATTAGCTCCCATTGATCCCTATGCTCTAGCTGAATAAAGTGAATGATATCTTTATGAGAGACTAAGAAGAGCTTTACACCACTAGATGACGGGTCTTTAGCCGATGAGTCAACAAATTCGTCGTCTGGAATACCTCTATGACCAGGCATATTCCCAAACGTTCCAAATTATTAAGTTTTAGCAAAACTAAACCAATTAATGTATCTGACTCGTTACGTTTATTGTCTACAATCGTCACCACGCTTTTTGAATCGGTAATAATAAGGTAATTTCCACCAAGATTTCAGTCCAGAAGAATTGACAAGGCTTGTAGCACTGCTACACATTCTGCAGTAAATACTGAAAATTCTTGGCATAATTTGTGCATGTTACTAATACTGAAAGCTGGAATGAACAATGCAGTTCCCGTTCCTTGAGTTGTCCGTGTAAACAAGTGTGTGTGTAATGGAAACATTTCGGAGATAATACTATTGAAAATGGCAAAGATTTACAGTTTTCAGGGAAAAAGGTTGAATCTTGTTTGTTGAAGAAGGAAAAATATGGTACCATAAATTGAATAGGACGTGCGACATACACAAAACTCCTCCAACCTTGTTATAATGGAAGAGAGCAGGGCATTTTGCTATTTGAAAAACGCCAGTTGGAATGGATATGACTGAATAACTCCGTCTAAACTGTAAGGGTGGAACTTTGCACTCTGCAATTAGTGCTGATACCGGAGTGCTTTTAACATCACCAGTACATAGCCTAATGCATTCATTTTGCACACGATCCAAGTTACCTAACAATACTTTTGACGCGGTTCCATAAAACAAATAACTTTATTCGAAGAATTTAAATTGATATTGCTAAGTTCAAAATATTGCACTGAATTTCTACGTTTTCTATCTCCAGTATATTCAACATTTATATCCTACAACCCATAATTATTAGGATATCCGATCTTTTGAGTTATTGGGTTCACTCACTGAGTTCATCCATTCTTTTCCGATATGGGATCATAAATCTCAATAATAATTATTAAGCAGTAGGTGCTTTGTATTTATAAAACCATACATCTCCCTAATATAGGAATAAGATTTACTACATATTGAGACACTTTTAAGGACACAATTATCCCAACGCGATTTTTAGGGAGATTATAAATAAGTCGTTCTTTCTTCATGGTGAAAATTTCCTGTATTCGGTTATTTATGCTCGCATTATAACCGTTTCATCTTCAATTTTCATTTTGAAGTTTTCATCCTGATGATTTACATAATTCTTCTCGACATTGTACCCGATTAGCAGCCCCTCGTTTACTTTAAAAAACCTTGTGAGCGAATTCCGGGTACTTGTCCATCAATTAATAACAGTAGCATGCAATGCTCATAACGAATAGTATAACCGAAAAAACGCAATATCCTTATTGAAACATCGGTGGACAATCTACGCTCGATGTCAAAGTGAAAATTTTTGTTTGCTTTGCAATCCAAGGTATCCACGGCATACATCTCCAAACCCACATAAATTATCAATACGTTGTTTATATTTTGCCTTCACCATCCATGTTTCAGCAGCTTATGTGAACACCAAACACCAATGTGAACACCAGACACCACACGAGCTTCTTTTTCTATCTTTATTCGTCGTTTTATAAGTGCCTTTATCTTCAATAGGTGATCCCAAATATAGGTTTCATAGCCGTTGATTTGCTTTTCACGGTCCGGTATTAAGTTGCCTCGATATACTATTATCAATTTCATTTTATTTTTATTTTTCTGTAACATCAAAACATAGAGGCGAATTTATGGCGCATCTACAAAAACTAACATAAATCGTATTCAACAGGAGCAATCTAATATTATTCGGAAATAGTTGACGCTCCGCTTTATATATTAAATCGTAATCTACACAATGATCTCTAGGTTGATACGTACATGAATACAGACTATACAATATGTTCTTCAATGATCCGAGGTCAGCACTAGTGTAACATTTCCAGTAGACAGCAACTATCATTACCTGTAAAACCCTAGCTGAAGGCTAAAAAGGCTATAGACCAGACATTTTATTCGGATTAGTTGAAATGGCCGCAATATAGTAATTGACACCAATCACGCTGATATATTTATATTATTAGTTATTATTTTCTTCGATATATTTATATGCAGTTTAGAATTTATTTGTATTGCTCATTCCAATGGAAGTGATAATTACGTTACGAAATTTCCTAAAATAAGTTCATTTATTGTTAATGGTAAATTATTATCTGTATCAATTATACTTTTAATTAATCAATTTCTGCCCGCAGTAAATTTTACTTTTAAAAATTATATAATTTATACACTCTTCATCTTCGCATATGTCGCATTTGTTGTTATTCATTATTACTATCCTTGCAAGATAATAAGGTGTCGTGCTCTACTAAAGTTTTAATGTAATACTGCGTTCCATAAAACCGTAACTTTTTTTATGGTTTTCCTTTAATTTAGGATAATATTTCCTTGTCTCTTTTTCTTATTTTTGAGTAATACTCCGTATAATAAGTTTTAACATTATCCAGTCGTGTTAATTTTTTCTCGTAAGTTCATTCGCGGAAAGGGAAAAATCTTCAAACGACACTGATACCATATGTAAAAATTATATTTTAAGAGCAGCACGTGCGCCTTGAAATTGCTGCTGAGTTCCAAAATCAGCGTGTGGGATTTTTACCCACTAAAAAACCCCTCCCTCTAATAAAAAAAAAACGTATGCTTAAATAATGATGGATGGTCCTGCAAAGCAGGTATCTCCATTACATATTAATAAAATTAAATAAGATGGAGAAAGGGTGAAAGGACATAGCCCCTCCAACCATCAAACAATAATATGATTAATATGACTTTGTATTAAATATATAGACAAAAAAAAGAAAGAGAAGAAAAATGAAAACTAAGTACTAACAGAGTGAGAGAGAGAGAATCAATTACTACATTAAACAAGATATATACATATATATACACATATATACATATACAAAAAGTAAAAAAAATCAATACAAAATAGAATAGACAATATTTAACTAAAATACATATTAAATCGACATATATATATAAATAGCCTTAGCAAATAAACATATAGGAAGGAGGCACTGACCATGATTCAGAAGATGCGATTTCGCGTTTTGAATTTATATATTAAGAAACGGAATAATAATAACAAACAAAATAAACCTCGACTTAATAACAAAAAGAAAAGAAAATTAATGACCACTTAATAGTGAAATAAAAAGGGGAAAAAAAGGAAAATTATAGACCACATTTGAATTTCCTCAGCATGGATATAACAAAAGACTGTCGAAATTTTACTCTGTAAAAATGATAGATTGACTTCTGCGTATTTCGAACTTACAAAGTAAATCCTCAGACAAAGGACAATGAAATAATAAGTGCTCAGTATCATCACAGGACCAGAGGAATCAACACTAGAATTGCAAAAGGCACACCCCGGATCAGAAGCAAAATGGAATCTATATAGATAGGAATCAAACTTACTATGGTCCGAGAGTATCTGAGCATTAAATTAATATTAATATTACTGAGTTTAAGACGATCGGATGTCTTTGGGAAAAATACATAAGTTTACCTACCAGTGAGATAACTGTCCCACCTCGACTGACATGCGTCAATTAATGAGGAATAGACAATATAATCAATATGCGGGATAAAAGATAGCTTATGATCTAATATTAGACCAAGATATTTAAGACAATTTGTATGTTTAATTGGCTGACCAAAGAGAGTTTTTAACAGAATGTACAATTCTCTGCTCACCAAAAATAATAAAATTGCATTCGGGAAGAGAGAAAGACAAACTGAAATCACTAATTATGTTTTCTAAAAACTCTTAAACGACTTCAATTAAATGAAGATCATAAATCAAACATAAATCATCTGCATAGGAAACCAGTTAAAATCCCTTAAAAGTAAATGACAAGAACTGCTACAACTGAAGATGAACTCTGCAGTATAAAATATTCCACAGTGTGGGACCTAACACAGAGCCCTAGGGCACACCACATTCCAGTTTTTTGCAACCGACAGAGCTACCAACTGTTAAAGAAGCATATCTGTTAGAAAAATAATTAATAATAGTATTTATAATAAAGAGATTAAAGTTAAATTCACTTAAAACGTCAATAATTGAACTATCAAATGCTCCCTTAATATCGAAGAAAATGACAACTGCAGATGAATCAGACCCCAATGAATGATTTACACTAGAAATCAGCTTGTAGAGAGCATTCTCTGTGGAGAGACCTCTTCAAAAACCAAACTGATGATAGTGAAAAACATCTTTACTGCCAGCTTCCTCTAACAAGAACTCATTAATTACCTTCTCAAAAATTTTGGCAACAGAATTTAATAAAGATATAGGTCGATATCCACCAAGAGTACTAGAATCTTCACCAATCTTAGATAAAATTTTTATATTGGCCAGTTTCCAACAATCAGGGAAAATTTGAAAACGTAAGCATTTATTGAAAATAGAACTAAAAAATCCAGGAAACTCACTACCAGTATACTTAATAATTTTATTATTAATTTTGTCCAAATGAGCAGCTTTTTTATTAGCAAGGCTCTTAACAATATTTGTAATCTGATCATAAGTAACTGAGGGAACCACTGAATCAAGAGTTGAAAGGGTAATAAGTTGTCCATCCTGTATTTGTGGAACGAAATGATTGAGGAAAACGCTACACATCCATGTCACTAGTAACAGTTGAAGTACCAACAATAATATCTGGAATAACAATAGGGTAATTTTTATTAAAAATATATTTGTAGCCATACAGTACTATCCTGCACCAATTTCCTTCAGAAATCTAAATCTGTTTATTTTTATATTTACATTAATTAATGTTTTAATATTTTATTATTTTATTATTTAATTGTCTTTGCCTTTTCCCGTTTGAGAGTCATTTTTATTTTAAGATTTTTTGTATATAAGTTAATATTCATTTCATTTTTTCTGCTTCGTATTTTATTTTATTTCTATTAGGTATGAATAATAGCTTTTTAACTATAAGTTTATTTGTTTAAATTTTTCTGTTAGAAGGTTTTATTTTAACTTTTAATTTATTATTTATTTTATTTTTCTGTTAGAAGTTAATTTTTGTCAAACTCGTTATTCTTTATTTGATGGAAGAAGACTCTATGTATTCTCATCCCTTCTTTCATCGCTTTAAGTTAATTTTAAGTGTGGAGGTCTTTGCTTTGTGCAATGACCGTTATTTTTTTTTAAAAACTCATTTTTTTCAATAGAGAGAGAGGGTTTTTAGTGGGTAAAAATTCCACACACTGATTTTGGTTTCATAAAAACAAAATTTGTACGATACCAGTGTCTTTTGATTATTTACCCCTCCCGCTTAAAAAAAAAAAATATAAAAAATAAAACACTGGATTTACTGTTTTTTTTTTTATAATAAAAGATATCTCTTCAAATTATACAGCTGTTAAAATCTATGATTTAACTTCCGATCATACACCTTTTTTTCTAATATTCAGTAATACAGTCATATAAAAACAAAAGTGACAGACGCTCGCAAACAAATTTACAAATTGAGATATGTTACAGATTTAAACATTAGATTGAAAACAACCCAGGAACTGGAAATGCATAGTCAACGTTTCATTGAATCTATCTGTGAAACTACGCAAGTTTAAACTCCAACATCAATTAATAATGTTGTTACACACGAAAATTGCTACACACTTGAGATCGGACAATTAAGGAAAGGCGTACAGCAAGACATATAGCATAACACCAGAAGACTCGAAGACAAAACAATATTTAATCGGATCAGTAATAAACTGAATAAACTAACATTCCTAACTAAGCAGGAGAGTTTCTCTGATTATTATTTATGGAAGACAACGCGCTATTACACGTCCAGTTGCTAAAATACCGCCTTTGAAAGATAAATCGGATAACTGGTTTCGTCGTGATGATTCCCTGTCATCAAAATCCATAGTCCTTCGAACTTTTGTCTACTGATATGGACTTAAGAAGGCTTAAGTGTTATAAACCTCATGATTGGGTCGTGATCGAACACTAGTCAACAAAGCTTGGTCACTGGATTACACTTCTGCACACGTTACCGCATAACATGAATATTGCTTATTTAGATTTAGTTCTAAGATTGAATTCGATTTTAGCTTAATTTATCATCTAATTTCATTCTTAAATACTTAATTTCTTTGTCAAATTGTATCGTTGTGCCATTTATTTTTAACAGAGGTTATTGATCTACCTTATGTCTGGTAAATATAATTTCCTTAGTCCTTGTATTGTTTCTTGTAGTTCCAATCGATTTATTATATTTATCAAGTTGTCTGTGCCGCTTTGTAATTTTTTGGACGCTAATTTCAAGTTAACGGCGTTTGTATATATTATAATATTATTCGCGTCTTGTAATAATTTTACAGGTTTCATCGCTATAAAGTCTAATTCTCCAGTATAGATTGTATATAAAAGTGGGCTAAATATAGAACCTTGTGATATTCCTTTATTTGCGATTATTGTGTATTTATCTACTATTTCATTCTTATATATTATTGCCATTTTTCTTCCAGTATAGTTATGAATAATAAATAACGACAATCGACAATAAATATTAAATTATCCAGTTTACATATTGGTTCGGTATTCTCTGTTATTTTAATCGTTCACTGAATATTTTCAGATTTACTTTGTCACAGTTTTGATTTAGCGGTGGACTTTAAAACTAAATATCGAGTAAAATTGTGAAATCTATTTTCATTTCAGCGATATATGAGTCGAATAGTGAAAAATATTTTTATTATTATAGCGAAATATGCGGTATTTTTCTCTTACGCATCCGGTGAATAATATTAATTTCTATACTGGTACCCGCAGTTACTGTAAAAATACTATGCTCATTTTTATTGTTACCTTTATAAAAATAAGAATCAGTATATATACATATACACATATATAGAAGCACGATGTATGTTAATAAATCGTTTAATAACCAATAATTAATTTAAATGTTTACCCATTATGTGTGAATTTCTCTAAGAACTAAAAATTGATTTATCGATAAAGATGTACTTGGTATGAAATGATTAAACTGTTTTTAGATTAACCAACTTCTACACTCGCGATTTTTTTAGACACGATTTAACATTCTTCTGTGATCGTCACGTATAATAAATTGGTCTTTATATCTATGAAAATCGTTTTTTTGATCATTATTTTAGAACACAATACGGGAAAACTATTACGTACGAGCAATATTAAATAGATTTCTACAGACGATTAAAAAATTCTGAAATATCGGAGGTATGTCTGTGCATAAATTTAGTGAAAATATTTAATATCTTTATTTCAGAACAATTAAATCGATATCATGTCGAACATGCTTATCTGAATCTGTGTCGTTTTAGTGATAATAAATTTTCATTACCCAATTTCAACGTTAAGTGAATGTTAATGATTTTTTTTTACAATTTCCATAGCATTATTGGCATTGATACTAGGCGGTAGACGTCCCGATTGTACTGCAGTACTAATTTATTTTCTGAATATATTGAAATAAAATACGTCATAGACGCAATATTGAACTTTTTTTTCCTTAGAACAAATATGCACTCGTCGGAAGTGGTCCGTATAATATAGATGAATAAAAATCTTACGTACACGCGATCTGTGCATGACATTCCAGTAAAACGGTTCCATGGTTTTATATATTGTAACACTGACACTGACACATAGTGAATCGCGGCCAGATATCACATTTCATACAAATACTTTGTAATTTAACATCTCAAGTAAAAATACGTTTCCTACGTACAATATTTAATAATAAAAAATATTATTACTACACTTGTAAAAAATATTCGCGATCTTCCTTAGAGCGATTATTTTTTTCTTTTTTTATTCGAGCAACTCTCTGTTAATAGTAAATAAATAGAGCACGGGGGCTGAATGTCTTCAGGATTGATAAATAACAAATTTTCAAAAATTAGCAACGAATTCGGATAATAATAAACAATCTGTAAATGATTGAATGATAATTATAATTGGATTAGTTTTTATCGCATTTATACTTATATAATATCATCGCCTTAAACGAATAAACGTAATCTGAATGGACATTTTACATTCCTATACTTTTTGTACATTTAATCGTACTTTTGAAAACAGTTTCGCATATTTAATATTTTTCTTTGAATGTACCTACACATAAACACATACAGGCGCAACACATATATATATATATATATATACACAATGAAAATTGTTTAACACAAAATGGAGGGGGACTGAAATAAAAAGGTACGCATACTACACCAAATTACGTTTATTACAGTACATTTTACATACAATAGGTATATATGTATGCATTAGGAAAAAAAACGTGAAACAAATTAATTGCTTATATTATTACACAAATTGCAATACGGTTGTCACCGAATTGCGAAGCTAACTAAAGTTTTTAAGTGCGGTAGAGGCGATGATGGAGGCATGAGTGAGGAGTTTAGATAAACAACGTGGATTTGTCTCACCGGGTAACCGGATTCTGTCGGTTTAAAAGTCAAGTTAGCAAAAAAAAACTATGAATGCTGTTAAAAGATTTTCCAAAAATGCTGTAGTTTGTCTTTTCAAGTCTACATAAAGAAAAACAACAATCAACGAACGCGTGAGAAAAGTACATTGGACGGGTTTTAAGAAATAACGAGGAATCAGAGGTCGGTTCTGACAGCAAAATCTTTTTCCGTTAGTGATTTTCGATTTGTTTTAAGAGAAAAAAATGTACCAAGACAGATAGCTAGAGCAGTTTGTCGGGACCGTTTCATTATTTCAACCGATTTTTCACCTTAAACACATTTCGCTGTATATCTGTATATTTATTTATATAAATTCTAAATTAGAACGAAATGAAAAATAAAAATGATTCGTTACCACTATAACGTATCACGTAAGACAGTTGAAAAAGTAAACAACCTTAAAAGGTAATACAAAAATCAACCTCGAAATCTACTATCTACTAACGCAACATCAAGCAGTTAACGGCAAAATAACATTTTAATACGAAGTAAATTAATGAAATAATATACAAACAACTAGGTATCCATAACGGAGGTGTCAAAATTTATCCGTTTAAAGACAATTAAAGAAAGTTTTCAAAATGTGAACTTTGCTATTGAACACGAATATATGTATGTATGTGTGTGTACGTATGTAATAAAAATCGAGTTATTTATTATTGTAGTTATTACGACGCAGCCCAAAACAAAAGAAAACAATATAATCGATAGAAACCACACATTATATATATATATATATATATATATATATATATATATATATATATATATATATATATTAAAAACACCAAAAACCAGTAAAAATGTTTTTTTTTCTTTTGAAATTATCGTACGCACCCATATGATTTATTTGTTTCTATAGACAAATCTGCTGATTACACTCACACATATAAATGTACGTATGACTGCATATATACTTATAGGTACGCATGTGTTTGTATGTATGAATGTACACCGTTACATATTTGTGTAGTTTTTTTTTATACATTTTCCAATTATTCGTTTTTCGAATTTCACAATATTTTCTGAGGTCATCAGTACCGCGTCGAAACGTGAAAACAAAACTGGAAGGGGCTCGACTTTAGAGCGACGTTATCGATTGGATTACTTAAATTTTGTAAACGTAAAAACTTGTAAAATATATGTATAAACACACACGTACACACATACACAGTTATATACACATATATTTATACACTATGTATCCATCGTACGTATACCAAAAGAGACATACCCAAACCAATCTAGGAACTGTTTCGAATCAAGGTCGGGAGGAAATCGAAATTTTTTTCCGACGTTTCACCGCTATGCCTTAAACCGTACATACAACCTCTCGACCGACCGCCGAGACCAGCGTGAAAAATCGAATGTCGGCGCGTGCGAGTGCGTACGTTGTTCAGACATTTGTGATAATGTGTAAATAATAATCGAAAGAAAGAAAGATAGGACGCCATTTTAGTTATTCGCAGTGTAACGTTCGACCGTTACAGACGTACAATATTATTATTAATATTACTGATAAAGTTATTATTAATTTTTTTAAACTCATCGTTATACTTCGTAATATTCATTGCGTCAAAAAAAAAAAAACGGTCCACCGGACGGACGCAAATTTCGACGATCAGTCTTGAATTATTTCTTCGATCGGGGTTACCTTTGTATTTTCTTCAGCGTTTCATTAAGTTAAAATTATTCGAATAAATTTGAAAAAAAAATTCGTCTATTGTCCTATTTATCTTCTACTCGTATTTCGCCACTTCCCAACAACCTACAGTGATATATTAACTTAAATATAGTACATTAAAAAGTTTATTATTATTATTTTTGAAGTATACGTATAAATATATAGTCGTAAAAATGAAAGAAGAAATTTATCCGCCAAAAGCGGCTCTATCTAAAAACGCTTATATCAAATCGATGAACCAGTACGAAGAAATGTATCAGAAATCGATAAAAGATCCGACGTCTTTCTGGTCGGAAATAGCTAAACAATTTCATTGGGAATCACCGATAGATACAAAAAAGTTCTACTCTTACAATTTCGACGTTAATAAAGGACCGATTAGCATTAAATGGTTAGAAGGCGCTTCTCTTAATATCTGCTATAATTTATTAGACAAAAACATTCGACTCGGATACGGAGATCGCGTAGCATATTATTGGTAAGTTCGAACGATCTATAAATCATTATTTTATATATATATATAGTGCTATAGAAATTTCACATTCTGTTCGCATAATTCGAATCTCATCTAAGATTATGAACTTTCGTGTTAGCAACAATTTCCTGATAAATTAGCTTTCCGTCCAATTAGTCGGTAAATGAGAAGCAACTTTTTGGGAAAGTAAAGAAGACAGAGGAGGTGATGACAAACTACCCCATATTGATTTCATCAACTTTTTGGCTTATGGAACTGTACTTACTATATACATATATACATATATATATATATATATATATATGCGTCCTTCGAAAACGCAGATGATCATCTGCTTGACTCGAACTTTTCCTAAAAGTTTTTCAAATATTTCGATCACACTTAAGTTAAGCTACTTCTTTATATTGTCAAACCACATTGTTCTGGGTCAGCCACGTTCACAATTACTGTTTGCACGGCTTATTATTTATATATATATATATATATATATATATATATATATATATATATATATATATACATATATCATCAGTACTCCAACAAATAGGCCTGCTCGCCCTGCTGCAAGTTAGATTTTTTTTTAATCGTACACACACACAAAAAGTATATATAGGGTGTCCAGAGAAGAACAATGCTACAGTGCAAACTGAGTGCTCAACGTTTAGTGTATACACGAGAAAGCGCGCGTTTTGCGTTAAATATTATTATCGGCATGAATCGATCACGACAGTGCAAAAAGTGTTTCGAAAAGAATTCAGAAAATTTTTTTGTGTACATACTTTAAGAGCCGCGTTTACGAAAAACGTCCACGAGATCTGGAGCACCTAAAAACTCGGATTTCTAAAGAAATTTCAAAAAGCGACCTATGCTCGAAAATTTTGTACAAATTGAATGAATATAGTTGTTGCAATCTGAACTATGTTGTGTTCCACAAATTATTGTAAGCTAATCTCTCGTTTTCCTATTTTTAAATAAAATTTCATTCGAAAATTTTGGTTGAGTAGTTTTTGAGTTATTCAAAAAACAACAAAAACTGTCCGTCATATAAACAATAAGTTGTAAATCATTTTCAATGAAGCTTTTCATCAATTACGCTATCTTCAAGTTATAAACGGTTATACTAATTAACAATAATAAAGTAAAATATTAATAATAACAAAAATGATCTATCAGTAATATAATAATTCTTAACTATTATCAACTAATCTATAATGTTATTTTTATGGTTGATGATTTTATTATTATTAATATTTTTTCATTATAGTTAATCAGTTATCTGTAACTTGGAGGTCTACCGAAAAGCTTGGTGTTACAAATAACTTACAATTAGCGATTTTTACCTGAACTTCGTAGCTTTTTTAACACAAAACACTAACACGAAACGTTACAAATTCATCACATTAAAGATATAAGTGCCGTGTTACTTGTTACAATACACAAAATACTTAAATATAATCGTATTAGCGCACCTCTATTTTTTTTTTTTGTTTTTAACACTTACGTGTTACGTTTATTTATTAATTTTTCTTTTCACGATTATTAAGTTTTCGGCTGTCACTTTATCATCATTTTTGTGTATTCATTTATATATATAAACACAATATGCATGTATTTAGATAACACACACGTACATATACACGTATTGCATATATGCACAGGAGATAATTTTAATATTTTAAGTTGAATATACGGACAATGTAGGTTTCGTGCGTAGTAGTGTTCTCACGTCAGCTTTTCAAAGACGTCAAATGACACGATCGAATCATTTTGGGCGATTAATTATGCATACGATTTTCACTGTCCATTTTAATTGCTACCAATTCAACGCGTCCCCCCCCCGCAATCCGCGCTGTAACGCAGTATAAAAAACAGGATTGATGATAACGATAATAAAGCGTTGGCTGATTTTGATTTCGAGTTTATCAAGAACGGTCTTTAAGAAATATTTGCATTTTTATTCGTTTTGCGCGTAGTCCAGACAAGACATATTCAGCGTTAGAATTCATTCGTTTCTATCTGTTCATCCGATGTGATGGGATTATTTAGCGTTATCATTGTTATTTATTAATATTACGTACTATAGCGCACGCGCATTTATACGTACAGCTAGGCATGTATCCGTCACATGTTACATTCACATGGATACGAATAAACAAATGATTTGATTTGATTATTATACGCATTGTTGATTAAACACATAAAACAATGTATAAACTAAGATAATAAGAGTGGGGGTTAATAGTTTAATATTGCCCGAGGAAGTGCATGCGGAAGAAATGCCCAATTCTAATTTATATAAATAACGCATAATCAAAGAAAACTGTTATTATTATAATAATTAATTTTGGGTTTATACACAACTATAATAAATAATGTTTGATTTCAATGTATTATAGAGTATTTTATTGTTCTTCAAGTATTTGTACTGATGTGTGAGGGTAAAACCGATTTCTAGATTATTAATTTGTAAAATAAGAAACGGTAAAATGAAAAATAAAATAATTTTCGCCGCGGATTACATTTTTTTGTTTTTAAGTGGTAATGCCTTTACAGCTTATCCAATGTGATACTGTGGGGACTATTTACATTTTAATCGAGGATGCTGAGACTTCTCTACAAATGTTGATGAGAATAATTTTAGATTATCCAGATGGAGAAGGGATAAAAAATTATATGGAGGTGTAATACATGGAGAACGTAGCAAGACCAGGTAAAGCACAGAACGCAACGGTGTCACAGCAGAGTATTAAAAAAAATGGTCGGGATTGCAGACTACCTGTTCAGGATGGAGGGGGAGAAGGAACTTTCTCTAAGCTGCATAACGGAAAAGACGGGTAACAAATGATGTCCAAATTGTAATCTATTAATGAATACAAACCCGTTGCGATTAATATAGAACCATGAAAGTTTTGGGAGAGACGGTTGAAGTGGACAGTAATAAGTGAGAGGCGATTGATTAATGCTCCCACTGTACATGAGTTCCCAATGATTCTTATGCTCTAGCTGAACAGAGTGAATGATATCATTGTAAGAGAGTAAGGAGAGTTCTACGCCATTAGATGACGGGTCTTTAGCTAATGAGTCAACAAATTCATTGTTTGGAATTCTTTTATGGCCCAGCACCCACAACAAGGACAAAAATATTCCCACATAGAAACCTTTCAGGGATAATATTATTGAAAGTGGCAAGGATTAGTATAGAAGGATAGAGATTGTAGTTTTCAGGGGAAAAGGATGAATTCTGTTTGTTGAAGAGTTAAAAATATGGTACCATAAATTGAATAGGACGTGCGACATACACGGAACTCCTCCAACCTTGTTATAATGGAAGAGAGCAGGACATATTGCTATTTGAAGATTATGTTATGATAATTGTCATTTTATCTAAACTTATGAAGAATTATGTAAGCGAATAAAACACTGCATTTTACACGTTTATTATTAAGACGATAATCAGAAAATGCAAGTTATCTCGTTGGTAAATGAAGAAAATTTGTTAAGAGTGGAAACATAGACGAACGTTACTTAATGATACAATGTGTTAGATGTAATCGTTATTTGCTATCTTAAAGATTTGTAAAGTATTGAAAACAAATATCTCGTTACGAAATAAGTCGTTTAGAGTCTTGAGATTTGTGTTTAACGATAAAAATGATACCGGATTAACATCGTGGGAGTTGTACAATTATGTTCATAAAATCTTAGTTAAATATCAAATCAAATATTCATTTAATTATTGAAATTACAAATAATTTAAAAATAATTAATGTGAATATATGCGTAACATGTGTGTAATATAAGACACAACAGGACAAATATATAATTTGACTGTGCAGTATATCCGAATGCAGAGCTTATGCAGGAACACACTGGTTTTTTATAATTTATTACAAAAGAAAAATTTAAAACGTTTTTAGCTATACTAAGCGATAAAAACAACAGCCTCTCAAGCAAATACCATCAAAAACATGCAGAGATTTTTCTCCAATTTATGACACTGTTACAAATGATTATGATAAGCTACTTGTTAATCATTTACTTTAAACAAAACACACTTCCGGAAACTTCTATGAAAGTTGGAAGTACAATTTGTAACTTCATTAAGGATAGCCAAATTTCATTTAATTTTAGTTATATAAAAACCCCAGGGAGGTTTATACTTGTATTAAATCTTTAAAAAATAAAACCTCAGTAGATGACGTCAATACTTCCTCCATCAATAATTAAAAGAATTATTAATGCTATCATTAAATATGGATATGATCCACGTGCTAGGAAATCAGGTATAGAGTTTGTTAATCCGGATAAAGATTATTCCAAAACTAAATGACGATTATGAAAAAAATATTTGCAATAAGTGAAGGAAACATTTTTTAAAGGTTAAGTATTAAAATTATTTCATCACGGTTAGTCTTATGTTTTAAAGGTTATTCGATTTATCTCACCGACCTTATTTCAAATATCTTACCGTTAGATCTCTTATCGTGGACACAGTTTTCAAATATAACAATATAGACTTCAATGGGACGTCTCTAAATTATTAAATATTAACTTTAATAATTTCAGTAGTATATTAATTTCCTATTAGAGGTTGACAAACTAGGTAGAACAAGACCCAGACTGGCAGGAAAATTTATTTATTTTCCCCATCGATTATTGATAAATCTAAATCAATAAATTTAAATATCAATTTTTACAACGCACACGTACTCTGTGGCCACGTTTATATAGGTGACGCCTTACCAGTGAATCTGAGTGTTCATTTTTATTGTCTCGTCTTTTAAAAGATAATATGAAATCTAATCAGTCTATTATTATCGCTAAAGATAGCTCACATGATATTTTTTCATATACGGAGATTAACTGTGAATAGGAAGTTCAAAAGCGGTATATGGTTTTAAAATGTTCAACTCACTCATTCTGAATTTAAATAACAAATCAAGTCACACTACAGGCATAATCATCGTTTAGAAGATTCTATAACAAATTTTTATTAATTAACGTCACTCTAATAGTTTTTTGTACAAGTATTTTTGTTGGATTCTCCTTACTTCAATATAAAGAAAGCAAATATTTTAAATGAATTCTAATTAAAGAATGTGTCCTTCACTTCCTATTTACTTACTGGGTAGATAAAATTATGTATACATTGTATGTGTACATGTGTGTATATATGTACATATGTCATCTATACTTCTATATCTATATCTATACTTTTATACTAATATATAAAACTGTAGTGTCTGTCTGTGATTTGCAAATATTTTCATTATAATCAGTGCATTAGCCTATTTTTATCACACGTAAATAGAAAATCTATTTTTTTAAATTTTTGTCTGTCTGTCTGTTTCAATTTAACTGAAAAACTATTAAAGAAATAATAATGACATACATACA
The DNA here is from genome assembly GCA_032883995.1 of Coronaproctus castanopsis. NCBI lineage: Eukaryota > Metazoa > Arthropoda > Insecta > Hemiptera > Monophlebidae > Coronaproctus > Coronaproctus castanopsis. The sequence goes on along the minus strand of CM065052.1, from coordinate 104,291,771 downwards.
GCTTATAGCCTATATTATCGGATTCGTTCTAAGCTTTTCTTCACATTAATATCACAAATAGGAGAGAAATTACAACAATTTATAGTTTTAAAAAGTAGGAGACATCGATATTTCTGTCGAATCGTTTAAAATTTAACAGCCACGTAAAATCGAGAAACAGTACATCTATTAGCCAGTAGACCGACTGTATCGCGTCATCCGTCCGTTCTGGATTTTTACTGTTTTTACGATCATTAACACATATCGTTTCATTTTCTTCTACTTTTGGATTGTTAAGAAATCTAATTCTTTGTGTATAATAATTGATGGGAAATCGGTGAAGCAAAAGGAACAATTCAAATATTTAGGGCAAATAATAACAGAAGACTTGTATTACAGCAGAAACCTGGACTATAATCAAGCGAAATGCAGATAAATTACAATCCTTTGAAATGTAGTGCTGGCGCGAATGATGGAAAAATCTTAAGCTAGATAGACACAGAATAAAAGCAGAAGTACTAAATAGAATATTTGAGAAGAGGTCGTTTTTGGACCGAATACGTAAAACACGTTTAAATGTATTGCGACACGGACTACTCCATATTGTGCTAGAAGGCAAATTACATCGTAGTCAAAGACGCGGAAGATCACGTAATTCGTTTGTTGCGACGCTACTGCAGGATACAGGTCTAAATTTTAAAGAAGACTGCAAAAAGTCGAGATTGTGAAAAAGGATCATCATAGTTGTGGACCAGCCCTATTACTCTACCATCCTAATACTACTATTATAAATTTATATCAATACCTATATTCCAGAGACAACCGATTTATTATTTATTTGTAGAACACTTAACGACAGTTATTACTGTTAAAGAACATTTTTTTCTAGTTCATACTTGTCACATTATCAAATCATATACTCCATGTGCCTTTCTAAACTACAATAATCGTATACTGAGCTATTAATAATTTTTAATCGTCGTAATTTTTTATAATTGATGGAGCAACCAAGTTTTATTTTCCTAGAAAAAGTGAAATAAAAAAAAAAAACTCATTAATGTCATAATAACGAACGAACGTGATTGTTAAAATTTTAAAAGTTCATTAATTTTAATTTTTTTTATTATTCGCCAATGCCTAACGTGTTTTTTTTAATACTCGTCTTAAAAAAGAAAACAAAAATTCGAATTAACGAAATGGTTCTTCTGCTACGTTTTCCATTAAATAACATTTATAGCATATCACGCTAGTATAATAACTTAATGTTTATAGCTTTATTTGCATAAATATTTAAGGTGCACATCAAGAGCCATTAGTAGAAAAGGTTAGTGGGAGCATGAACCGCGAACTTACATTATTAAATAATCGACTTTACTGATGGCTCTTATTGGATATACATATATATATATGAGAATGAGGACGACCAAATGTGTATATATTATAGGTAAACAAAAAACAAAAGTAAATTATTCGCCTGGTGCTAACAATTATAATTCATCAGTTCTTAGTCAATAGTAGTGTTTAATGATCATTAGGAAAAAAATGACATAAATATATGAAATGCTAAAAAGTATTTTCGACATTTGACAATCTGCATTAAGATAATATTGGTAACTGGCCAGCTGCGAATAAGCATTAATCAGTTGCGCTCTAAGAGCGGTTACTGGCGGAAAGTCTCTAGCAGACGATTCCAGTAGGCAAGGAGACACGAGGATGCAGATGGACAACTTGAGGATTTATCTACTAAAAGCCCGCAAAAATTCTATGACTGTCTCTCCCTCGTGGGTTTAGGACGCCATAAAAACCTGAAATCGTTAGCTTCTCAATGACAACCCGTTGTCTTGCTGTTAGGATATTTACCTAATAAAAGGAGACAACCATGACATAAAACAAATCCCGCTGCCTTAAAGTTAGGATGATTATCTAAAGGCTAAGGGAGTAAACCTCAACAGAAAATTCTCTAGAAGGCAACGGGAAACTACTGGAGTATTTTTCCTACCCATTCATCGTGTATAGAAATCCAAAATCAGCGGCCGCCAGTCTTGTGCAGCTATTAATTTGGGCGACGGTGCTTAGAATCCTCCGCTAACCCTTGATAATGTAATTCACCAGTGTCGACAATGAAGATAATAAAGATAATGTACAGGAGAACTAGTATTACTACATGGAACGTTCATAGCTTGTGTATACCTGGAAAAATACAAAATGTTAATGCAGAACGAAAGTTACACACAACTTATGTTGTTAACAAGCAGTTAATTGCGTGCCGGATACATCCTTACCATAATAACCAAAATTATCTTATTATAACTGAAAGTTAATTAAGAAATAAGTATATATATGACATCAATTTTAGTTGCCTGGAATCGGAATTCGAGAAAACATATTATCACGATGATACAAACATTTTATCATGATACAAACATTTATTGAAAAAATCACTTGATAATTTTAAAATAAAATTCCTAATATAGGGTAATTGCATTTTATCGACTTTTTTTATAACGAGGCACGTTTAAAATACATCATAAACACCTATTTTGAATGATTTGCAGTTTATTAAAAGTAGCTTTACATACTGAGCTCCATGCTAGACAGGCATAGGTTATTATTGGTCGGATTAATTACTTGTAGATTATCATCTTGTTAATATTAAGATCAGACTTACGATTAAAAAACGGGTATATGGAACAGATGGTTTTATTTGTCTTAAGAATAGTATTGTTTATGTTTTTAGTAAAAGTCAATCTACTGGCTAAAGTAACACCCAGATAGCGTACTTGATTACCTCAATCTATTTGAGCATGTTGAACAAATAGACTGTGTGGCAACATTGGTCTTGGCCTCAGTTTTTGCCGGATTTATATTAATTTGTCATTTATTGTAATAATTAATGGTGTGCTTTAAGTTGCAATCTACTGCGAATTATGTTGGGTCTATACGAGCTGAAATGTATAGCAGCAGCATCAGTATGACTTGCATATTAGACAAAACAGCAAAGTCGTGTAAATACAATGAAAATTAAATGGATCGAGAACGCTACCTTGCGGCAAACCCGCTAAACAGGTTTTATAAGATTGATTTCGCATTACCCATAGAAACATAAAAACATCTATCGCTTAAATAATTTTACGGATTAGTCTAATTTTGAGGAAATTTACAATCGATTATTTTACATACGATATATGCCACGTCGTATCGAACGCTTTAGCAACATCGAATAGTACCATACCGGTGTGCTTATTTAAATCGAAATTGTGTGTAATAAATTCAGCTATTCTGAATACGTGTTGTGTAGTAAAATAAGTAGAACAGAATACAAACTGAAAGTTAGGCATGATATTATTCATATCGACATACGTCTTTAATCTTATAAGCAAAACATTTTCAGCAACTTTACTTAAATTACTAAGTAGACTGATAGGTCGAATGTTGGTAATTTTTTAAGCATCTTTTCCCTGTTTGGATATAGCAATAACCTTAGCAGTTTCCCAGTTGTGAGGATAGTGTTGATATTTGATAATACCATTTATTATGTTAGTTTTTTTAATAATAAACAATGATATATTATCGTGTCCTACGGAGTGTTTAGATTTCATGCCACTAATTATTTTAAATATTTCATTCGGATTAATTAAAGCAATATGGGAGTCGTAAGTAGGAATTTTCAAGTGTCGCTTGACAGCAGACTGGGCTTTTCTAACTTGATAATTAGGAGCTAAGTTTGAGTTTTCGTGCACTTTGTAATACTTATAAGCTAGGATTTCTGCTTTTTGAGTGTCGCTATACGCATATCAACAGTTTGTTCCTATCTAAGTCGCTGGCTATAGTTCATTTAAGAGTTGTGTTATATGTATATACAGATGTGTGTGTGTGTGTGTGTGTGTGTGTGTGTTATGTATTCTTCAGAAGCAACCAACCTTATCATTGGTTTTTTTACACTAATAAAGACTGTATTAATATTGTAAATGAAATCTAATTCGGAATTCATTCGCGCAGTTTGTTATGGTTATAACACAGTGTTACAAGGAGTTAACTCGGTATTCATGAAGCAATGTGTTAATTATCCGTGACTAGTGTGTATGTATCAAAAGGGTTTATATGTATATATTAAAGAGATAACATGTCTCCTTGAACAAGCTTTTAGCGCATTAGAGATCGATTCTATCTCGAATAACAGCCAAGTTTGGGCTAAAATGAAGGGAATAATACACCTCAATTGTTGCAAAGTGATAATGACATCTTAAAGAAAGAGTCAGGACTGGTTTGTCGCAAATGATAAAGAGATTACCGATTTAATTACACGGAAAATACTAGCTTTCGTTCAATGGCAGAACGACTCAAGCAACATAAGTCTAAAACAAAAATTTACAGAAATAAAGGCTGAAGTCCAAAGAAGAACACGCTGGATTAGAAATAATTGGTGGCAAAACAAAGCACGAGAGATTCCTGGCCGTTACAGAGATTTCTTTTCAGCAGCTAAAACAGTATATGGACCTGCACCGCATAAGAAAACTTTATTAACATACATCGGTTTAAAGCAGCTTTTAAATGTTCGACAGTAGGGGTATTCCATTTCCAATATGCAGATGATTGTGTTATGATCGAGCATACCGCACGGGAATTACAAAACACTATCAAAATACTTGATAGAGTATACAGCTGTTTCGGCCTAGCTATAAATAAGAATAAAACTAAATTGTTCGTACAAGTAACACCTACAGACAAACGGCAAAAGGAACACTTGTTCAAACTGAGCAATAGTGTAGTAGAGGTGGTGGAAAGTTTTAAATAACTTGGCAGTATGATTAACAACAAGGTCAACTTAGACAACGAGGTTTGCAGTAGAATACAAGCTACCTCAGCTACAATAAATAATCTTAATAGAAGGATCTTTAATAACAAGCAGATGTTATAGTCAACAAAACTAATAATGTATAAGTCCATTGTTTTACCGACTTTCATTTATGACACAGAAATATGAGCCATGTACAAGAAGAACATACGTTTGTTGAACGCTTTCCATCAGAGAGCACTGCGCAAGTTACTTCGTTAGCAGAACCGAGCGACGAATCGCGAAATCTTAGTGCGAGCTAAGTGAAAGTCTATTCAAATGCTGCTTTATAACAACAGTTTGAGATGGACCAGACATGTAACCAGAATGAACGATGATAGACTTTCGAAGAAATTCCTTTACGGTCAGCTTCTTGTTCGCAAACATTACATTGGGAGTCCTTGTTAGCGATACAAGGACTATTCATGTGAAATACTGAAGGAATGAGAAATTGATCTCAAGAAATGAGACGATCTAACAATGGTTTGAAAAATATGGAGGCAAGCAACAGAAAATGGTCAGCAGAACGCTCGTGGGAAACGACATTCAAGACTTACTCGAAATTGTTTCATTTTTATTTAAAAAATCACTTATACTATATATAATACATATATGTGCACATAAAACATTACTATTATGAAAAATAAATAAGTAGAATATCGATTTCAATAGAATGGAACCATGCAAATATTTAGGGAATTTAAATATTATCGTTAGGTAAACGTAAATAATATAACATCTCAACGATAACGAGTTTTATGGTTATTTACCGGATCGACAGTCCATAAAATACTGACGTAGGAATGATTACGAATCTATAGAGCGATTGAGAGAGAAAGAGTTATTAAAAGGTAAAACGAATATGTTAAATCAAAATTACCGGGGGGATGTTATTGCGATGGTAAAATATTTTATCATTACTATACGCTTCAAGCATGACTGAAAATGGAATTTGTTTATATATATATATATATATATATATATATACACGTAGTAGTTGATAAAAGAATCATTAAAGCCGATCGCTGGAATTCAGGCGTTATTTGTAATCGATATACGTACGATTAAAAATCAAAATGAAGGAGACATTTTTCGCATTATTCTTAATGATTTTAATCGTTACTTTGTTATTTTTATCATTATTAACATTATTATACATATATATATATATATATATATATATATATATATATATATATATATATATTTGTATGTTAATTTATCACGACTGGTATAATGTATTTATGTATGTACGTGAATTGAGCACAAGTTAGTTTATCGTATTATTTATTTACATATTTAATTATTTATATTACCTTAATTTAAAACGGTATACTTCACATTAGATTAAGGTTAAGATTTATTTTGACGAAGTGGTTATCCATTTTTATTCGTTTCTTTGTTTATTCTATCGACTATTATGCTCTTACGCTGACTGTTTTGTTTATTATGTATATTTTGCAATGTAGAAGTGTAATATTGAAATAAATCGAATTATCAATAATTTTCACTGTCTTTCTTATTGAAATGAGTAGAAATAAAATTTGATTTTACTATTTTAAAAACGCGTTTTTAACGGGGAAAACTAAAAGTTTTCAAATTGTGAGTTCGTAATTTTTCGCTTATTCTCTCTAACGAAATTCTTCGTGTGTAAAATATACACTATATACAGACAAAAATAATATAAACAAGTAAGAATATTAATTTCTTACATCACAACTATAATATAGAAGATTTAAACAAGCTACACATATAAACACACACACACACACATTTGTATCCGTTATATATGACTGAAAACACTGAAAATGCTAATACTTTTTCAGGATATTATTAACCATCGTGATCGCTGTGATGATGATAATTATTATTTAAATATATACTAATATGTTTTTTAAAAATAAAAAGTTATAACTAAACATTTAATAATTTTCACTACTCTTTCTCTAATATGAAGGTTTTAGGTGTAAAATGCAAGGCATTAGCTCGTTATATCACAACTACAACATAGAAAGCCTTAAAGCTATACATCAAAATGCATACTATATATCTCGCGTGTCAAATTGCACTGTGAACTCGACGATTGAGGGTTCGAAACCAACTGGCGACATAAAAAGTTGATGAACTTTTTCATCTTTACATAACTCTTAATTATCACGAAGAGGAAACTTATATTGGCGCACTCTATATAGGGATTTAACCCGTAAAACTAGGGAGCGAGCGAATAAATTCGTATTCTTCCTTTTGCGCATGCGCGCACGTATACTTAAGGCTCATAGACAGGCCTATTCTCACAGTGTAGTCGGGCTCCTCCACTCTTTCCCATATTCTGTACTCATATACGTGTATATTCAGTTTGCACACATACGTACAAACACGTACAGAAATTATCGGTCACTCTATCATATATATATATATATATATATATATATATAAAATATATATATATGCGTAAACATTTTTCGTGTGTTCGTATTTATCCGTTATTTCGTTAAAATGTTCGCTACACAAAAGATGTATGTGCGACGTAGATTTGAGAATGAAAACATTTGAGTCATCGTCATGTAAAGTTGAGCATAGGGGACAGTGTTTTGTTTGTGAAATTTGTAGGAAATCGTGAGTTTATTAAATAAATATCTTTTCATTAACGTTGGGTTTTGTATTGAATTAAAATTTATGTTCTACGATGTGATATCTAATATCGTCTTTAAGTTTCACTTCTTCCGTACGTTAGGAGGCACAGATTTTTAAAAGAATAACTTAACGTCTATTATTATTAGGAATATCGTACGTAGCCAGCAAAATATATAATAAGTATTTTTTACTTGCCGTTCATTCAACGGTTTCTTAGAAAGATTCGGAATACAAATTTATAACGAAAAGAAAAATTGCGATAAAAGTGGAAGAAAAATTAATTCGTTCGAAGCAAATTAGATGTTCTACACACGTCGAATAATAGGTTCGGATAAGAATAATCGATGATTAATTAAAATTTAATTATCTGTTCGTTTGTGGGGCGTGCACGTGTCGGTATAAATGCGGATGCGAGTGACTTTTCTATATATATTCCGACGATATGAATTCAATTTAACAATAATCAAATAATCATTTACTTTACGCGAAAAGTAAAAAGTATATTATTTGGAATAATAATAATAATAATAAATTAGAGATACGTCAGGTAACGGCAAAATACACACGACACGGTTAAGGACAATTAAAGGTTAAAAGTTGAAACTTGTTTCTCGTGTACGCTTTCGATATATTTAATAAGGAAACGATCTATTTAAAATAGAATCGGTCGAACCAACACGGTAGTAATAGTAATGTAATAAAATAAGGTTATGAAATTTCGATCGATATCAATTATCAAGTGTAATTTAAAATGTAGTATAATTATCTCACAACGCTGTAATATAAAATTATTTTTATAAGTCATGAAACAACACTATATCATATCAACGACTCCCGACTTTTATTTGAATTTTGCGCAATAATAATTAAATATATAATATGCATATAGTAACGTTTAGTTGGGACCTGCAATAAATATTACATTTTTTTCCCTTTAAGATTATTGCGATGGCTACTATGTAGTCTTTGACAATAACGATGACGAAGTTGATAGCACATATGAAGAGTAGTTATACTTTCAAAGAAGTGAATCCGACTTATTCACTACTTCGTTAAATCATACGGTTTTCGACGATGATTAAGACGTGTTAAATCCTCAGAGTTTGTTCAGCAACTATGTGATTTCAATATTAGTGTGATTTTCCAGTCTTTCTGCGTGTTTGCAAGTAAACCTGCTAATTTCATCGATGACAGTTGGAATTTTTACGTCTCGATGTATGTCATGTTAAAATCAATTGCCGATTAGTCAGATATGATTTCAGAATGCAATACTACGGATATGGAAACTGTTCACGCAATAATAAATATTAAATGCGAATTTTTCCACTAATCGCTCGCGATTCGATTGGTCAAAATTTACGTATTTTTTAACATAATCGTTGCTTTAATTTTTTTTTTATAATTATTCAAAATTTTATTAAATTGGGCGGCGAAAAGCTAATATATTATATACATATACAAGAAAGCGGAAAAACATTTCAGGTTTATACCAACCTTTTTTTTTATAATTAACTAAGTAAAATGAAGGTTAATTCTTACTTGAAACGGTGAAAAATGTAGAGCATACGATGAAACATATGCACAGCGCTTAAAATCACATCCAACTCAATTAGCAGCAAGTTTAATTGATGATGACATACAGAAAACACGAAAATTGATTTATGTCTAATGCTAACTTTAGCAAATTACATATAAAAAAATACCTCAATAAGTAAATTCTTTGCCCTTAATGCATATACTGGCGGATAACCTTTTATGATGTTCGATCCTTTTAAACTACCATTAGAATTCTCTTAGTTAGCCCTTCGTTTTAAATATGACTTGCTGCTCCTGTCTCTTTAATTATTTTTTTTCGATATATGTTTTCCTGGGTCTCCCATTGCAATTACGGTTCGCAAGTAGAAACATAAGCGAAATTAACATTTAGAACAATAACTAATATAACACAGTATAACGAGATAAACCCCAAAATATCATCTATAAATACAGAAACATTTCAAAGAATTAAATATTATTTATATACCGTATTTTAACAAAAGCCTAGCGAAACGAACAAATTACTGACACAAATAATAAAATAAACTATATATTTAAATACGAAAATTATATATAGTATTGGTTCGGTTGAACGATGAATAAATTAATCGTAACACTTTTATTTAATTTTTTGCCGTCATAATTTACGGTTATTTAGTAGCGATAAAGTCAACAGCATCGAAAATGCTTATTTATTAGTTAAACAATATTTTAAATTAGAAAAAACAACTTACTGTAAACGGGAAAGATTAATAACCATATTCGAAACAGTTGTGTAATATGAAAAAATATTTCTATAATTCTTCCTTATGATACATATTTAAATTGGACAAAATATTTATTTTATTTATTTGATGAAGTTATATAATATATATACTATTAATTATAACATAGATAAACAGATAGAGAAATAAAGACAAATATACCTATCCGGGTACTATGTACGAATATTTAATCCTGATAACAAAAATAAGCTGCATTAAGAGATATTGTGATAGGTGAAGTAATTGTTTGTAGTAAGATTTATACGAGACGTAGCATATTTTTCTCTATTATTAAAATAAACGCGTGTAAAACTTCAAAAACACACATATATATTATATACCTCTTGAATTGACTCCAGTTAGTATGCGGATAATCGCATGTAAATTTTTGTTCAACTAACTGTTTGTTAACCTTAATTTCAATGAATATATCGGGTTATGATTAGAAGAAAGAAAATTCATTGTATTAGGAATAGTTATGGTAACATTTTTCAAAACTGCAAAATCTAACATTCTAGGTTTCATATATTCGCTACCAGAAAAATAAGTTGGTTCACGAGGAGCTGAAATGTAAAAATTATTTTGTACGGATACATTATATAAAATATTTCCAAACGGAATTATTATTAAAACAATTCAACATGAAGTAAATAACGTGTGTCCTGTAAGTAGCCTAGCTAGCCTAGTTCCCTTATCTTGGCTTAATTTGATACAAGTGTGTATGTGCACATTGGGTCTCCCAGAATTTTCGATATGACCTTTTAATTGTTTGTGAAAGGAATGTACGTAAATCGGTAATGTGCGTTGATTTTATTGTTTTTAGATTTGTAGGAGAAGTTTTAACTATTCTATCAATGTTTTCATTCCCGGCTATTCTTGAATGAGCTAGTGTCTATAGAAGAACAAGTTCATTGTTCTTGGAGATAAAGCTATTGATTATGTGTTTTAGGTCGAAAGTATCTGTGTGTTTTTGATGTGTTGCTGAATACGTTGAAGAGCGCTTTACGAATTTGTGCATATTATATATTTATTTGGTTGCGCTTAAAGCTTTATAGATTGCAAGAAAGAGTAGTCGTTTTTATTAATATGACGAATCTTAACTAACGCAATTTTTATTCTTCCTAACATTTCCCGCAGCTCTAAAATTCTTGATAAATTCATTTATTTTACAACGTAATTCGTTGCGTTATTAGTATAGTTCAGAAAGGATAAGTTATACGTGTTCATAACCGGCTAGAAATATCTTCCGAGAAAAATACGTTCGAGAATTTTGTATTTGACATATCGGTTATTCTTAACGAGGAAAATTTCAATTCTCTCCCCGAAGGTGCAATAAAAATTTGACCTCCTTACACAATCGAAAGTAATACCCTCCTCTTGCTTAATAGATGAACGATTGTACTGGTGGGTGATTTCTGTAACGGAAATACGGCTTAAGATACGAGAAGACGGCTACAATTATAAATTGTATACAGAACACTCTGCTTATTCTGGCTATGAAAGAAAAATATGCAAGTAGGTTATCGTAATTTCGAGTCACCGGGTTAACGTTAACATTGTTTCGATAAAATGATGGGAACAGATTCATAAATGTTATTTATATGCATACCATGTCAACCATGTAAACGAATAGTAGACGATAGACCACATTTAATTATATAAGTGTAACTGACCAAATGTAAAAATACGTTGTTAAGAGTGCTCATGTATCTCACCTTACCCTTTTCTGTACATATATATATATATATATATATGTGTGTGTGTGTGTGTGTGTTATGTTTCTCAAACTCTTTTAATTGTTCTCTGGACAGTGTACAAAAATTTACGTTCAATTTTCAATGAAATTTCTAGTTATTGACGAATTTATCAAAAACGTTTAACTATAAGTCCGTAAAAATAATATTCATTAAAACCTATATAAAATATTTGTTATTATTATTTTTTAATCTAGCAAAAACACTACTCCATCGGGGCCTGCAAACTATAAGGTGACCCAGGACGGGTTTTTGTTGTTTTTTGAATAACTCAAAAATTGCTCGACCAAAATTGTTGAATGAGATTTTATTTAAAAATAGGAAAACGAGAGATTAAATCTTTTGTGGAACACAATTTCGTTCAGATAACCACCATTTGCAACAATATATTCATTCAGTTTTTACAAAATTTTCGAACATTTTTTCAAGCATAGGCCTCAGAAATCCGAATTTTCAGGTCTTCCAGATCTCGTGGACGTGTTTCGTAAATGCGGCCCTTAAGGTATCCCCACAAAAAAATCACGTAACTTTGAATTTTTTTCGAAACTCTCTTTGCACTTCGTGATTGATTCACACCGAAAATAACGTTCTATGCCAAACGCGTGCTCCTTCTCGTTATAGGATAACATGATAGCTGAAACTGGACAAAAACTAATCCTCGTGTGTACACTAAACGCGGAGCATGTGCAGTTTGCGTTGTAGCATTTTTACCAACTGCGCCAGCTATTCAAAAAAACAAAATCGTCCGTCCTCTCTAGGTCATCCTATATTTGAAATAATATTATATATTCAAGATCTATAGTTTCAAATTTTTTGTTAAGCGTAAAATTCCTCATAGGAAATTCTTCTCGTCTCCACATATTAACATATAAAAGTTTTTAATGTTAGTCTACCGTAGGAAAATGTTCTATTTAAGGCTACTCTTTCTAATGTTTCCACTCGTGAAAATGCAACATATGATAACCTCGTAGTTGTTTCTTTTTCGCCTATATCTACAACAGCTTTATCTAGTGTTAAATTTCGCGAGATTTACAAATCGTAATTACAAAAGCTAATTATAATAGAAATTGTGCTTTCAAGAATAATTAGTACTTTCACTTTTCCAAAATTTAGTCATGGGTGGTATCGGCACACAATCGCTATTTCCATAAGTTTTATAAGAATAATTTTTGAATCGAATCATAATAACCCGTAGCATTTGACCAGAAGAATTATGATTTTCTCCATAAGTGTTAATACGAAAGGATTTTGAAAATTCGGTAAACGTTTAAATTGCACTATAAAAAGTTTTTGTAAACTTTAAACATTCATAATTAACCGAACGTATTTACAATTATATATGCTTCGTAAATACTGAAATAAAATAAGTATATAATTTATGCTGTTTCACGCGTAAAACTATTAATTCTCGCCCATTAAACTTCTATAAAAGTGTTCAGCAATTTTGCAAGTTTCAAGTAAAAGTTCAATACTTAAATATTTTGTTTCGTTCAACTACCTCTTTTTTTTCAATAACTACTATACTCAATTATAAACAATTTTAGCAATTTTGTAAATAAAGTTACAAGTAAAATTTTAGTACTTAATACGAAGCAACGTAAACAATTATAAGTGATTATTCAATACTTAAATTCCTAACAACATGCATAACAACATAATTTATTTATCGTGTACGATCGATCGTGTCTTATCTTGCGTGTTCATTAACTCGTTTGTTTCTTTTTTCATTTTATCAGTTCATTTTTATTTTCTTTTTATTTTTTTTTTATTTTTATTTTATTTATTTTGTCGTTTCGTCGAAGATCGCTGTTGTTTTCTCCGCGATGAACGAAGCGAGCCCGGTTGGGGCTTTCCCACCCGACCAGTCGTCAGGTATTAATTATTCTGTACCGATTAACAATAGCGATATTAGATCGTGTAACGTTACATCGGACAATTTGTATACTTTTTTTTTTTTTTTTTTTTATTTTTATTTTACTGTACCGACAGTTTCCTGTCATAAACAATAATGATCGTAAGTAAAGAAGTAAGGAGAAGGAAGAAATTGGAGTATGGAATGTGAACAAGAGGAGGAAAGTAAAAGAATATTATTAAGCTGGCAATTCCAACGAACAGCCAGATTTGGATCTACAAAGAGGAAAAATATATTAATTTTTTTTTATTATTATTATTATTATTATATAATTTATTTCTCGCAGAGTTTAACCATTACACGTAGCGTCCCTGAGAACAATGTAGCCACTTAGGTAATTGGAAGTGCATCGCGGCACCACTTTCTTCGTTTTAGCCGACTGTTGGATCTGACTGGAAAATTTCTAGTAAACATTCGGTGTACCAGTGGATTCGAATGGAACTAGAGCTTTTCGAAGAATCTTCTATATTGTTCCGTATAAACATCCTTCACGTATGAAACGTTCAAATTGTCATGTAATATGTCGTTCGATACAAAGTACGGTGCAGATGATATTGTACGTAGGATTTTGGACTACTGTTGTTGTACTCTGTGGAGATTACTTCGACTTGCTGTTCCATACAGTTCTAATCCATATCTCCAAATTGGAGCGATGACCGATAAGTAAACATTCTGCTTTACGGCTAGGTTGAGAATTGATTTACGTCCTAGCAACGGCCGGAGCTGTTTAGCTCTTATTATCACAGATCTTCTTGTGTATTCCACATGATCACGCCACGTTAATCGCTTATCCATATGCATGCCGAGATAACGCACGGACTCGACTTGTGGAATTAATGAACCATCAAATGTCAAGGTTGGACATCTAACACGTCTGTTGGTGAACAGGATGTGTCGACATTTAGTTGAATTGAATGATATGCGCCAAAGACTTGCCCATTTTTCTAGTCGATTCAGATGATTCTGAACCGCAGCGTTTGCATGCATAACATTCATATTAGACGCCAGTATCGCTATATCGTCGGCGAACTACGGGCACTAATAATCCTTATTACGTACGGAACAATTATAATGATAATAATAATAATATTAACAATGATAATAACATTAATAATATTAACAATAATATTAATAATTATAATAATCGTGATGTTATGGGTAATAATAACTCGGTTAATAATGCTGCCAGCTCTCCACAATTATTTATACCCGGTGTTCATAATGGTCCTTTCGTTATTATTTTGGAATCTAAGAACGGCAAAAATCTCGCTAACTTTCATCCTATTTCTATTTGCAAACGTTTATCTAAATTTGAAGGTTTAGCCTACTTTCAAAGGAATGGACGCGATAAAATTAAAAGCGTATTCAATACCCTACATCACGCCAATTCCTTTTTATTATCCATATCCAATGACAGTGAATTCAAAGCGTACATACCTACTAGCTTGGTCTTTAGATTCGGAATCATACGTGGTGTGCCAATTGACTTAACCGAAGATGAGATACTACAAGAAAATGAATGCAGTATCTCAGTCGCATCTGTACGTAGGAATAATTCTTATACACCTACTACCGCGGTTGAAGTGAAGTTTGTCGGGAATAACTTACCGGAGTATCTCTATATATACAAATTACGATTTTTTGTACAACCTAGTATTCGACCTCCGCGTCAGTGTTTAAACTGTCTACGATTTGGACACATTGCTTTACATTGTCGATCGCAGCCACGATGCTTAACATGCCATAATAACCATTCATCTACTTCTTGTGATGTCTCCACGGATCAAACCTTATCCATAACTTGCGTTAATTGCAAGGGAAATCATCGTTCGAATGATAGAGTTTGTCCTTATTATGTGCAACAATATGATATACAAAAAATTATGGCATATGATAACGTTACGCGAGCAGTGGCTATTGAGAAGAAAAAGCACAGTTCTGTTACTACCGCTTTTTCTTATTCCGATGTTGCACGTTCAAATAATAACCATCCCTCCAATCCTTATCCTAACAAGCGTAGTTCTCATTATCGTGCTTCATCACATTCTCCTTCTCCCTCCTTCCCTTCTTACAATCACCTCCTATCCTTTCCATCAGGTAAACTCTCTGGATTTACCAATGGATCCGGCTTATCATCAGCTTCCAAAAATATATCACATGTCAACATTTCCGCAAAAAAACATGATCCGGCAATCCGACCACAGCAGAGTCTGAAACGTTCGTCGATAACATCTTCTTCCTCTTCCGATACTCCTCGTTTGACTATGCACTCGGGTGCTAACAACATTCAGCGTGGAAACAAACAAATCAGCCTAAAGCCACAACCACCAAGAAGAGAACTTGAACACACTGCTTGCTCCTACTTCTTATTTTCAATTAATTATTTTTACTTTGTCTTAATTTTTCTGTTCTTGCTGTATGTTTGTGTGAATGTATGTGTGAGTATGTATGTTGATTGTAATGTTTGGATGAATGTATGTATGTGTTCGTTTGGTGAACGATTGTACGCAAGTGCGTACGTATGCGCATGTGTATGTTTTTTGTTCCTTTTTTATGTTTCCTTACTTTTATTATTATTTACTATGTATCCGTCTACATATTTATCTCCTTCTCACATTGTACTGAGATCTCTTCTCTCCTTTTGTTTTGAGATATCTGTAACTTATTATTTTCGCTATCCTCCAAACAGTCTGTTCCTCCCTTCAAGGCTTAGTTTATGTCAGGTATTAATCACAAATCAACCTTAAGAGTCCTTCAGTGGAATAGCCGCAGTGTCTCAAAAAACAAAGTAGGTTTGGAATCTTTTCTTGCCATAATTCCTTGTCACATCATCTTGTTATCTGAAACTTGGCTCTCCTCCTCCTTGAACTTTTCAATTTCTGGTTATCAATATTTTCGTGATGATAGATGTGATGGATATGGGGGTGCTGCCATTTTGGTTCAAAATCATATTCCTCACTCCTTACTACCCATCGATCCTGTTATCGTTGATAGTAATTGCAACGGTCTGTGTCTGTATATAAAATTCTTAGACAAACCAATATATGCCTGTTCCTTTTACTGTCCCCCGAACCAGTTCTTTAATAAAGATAACTTTATCAATCTAATTAATGCATTTCCTACAAACTCTTCTGTAATATGTGGTGGCGATTTTAATGCACAACATTTGAGTTGGGGCAGTATTGCAAATAATTCAGCAACAAACCTAACAGTTATCAATGACGGCCGTCATACTACTATACCCTCAAGGCATAGACCCTCAAACGCCCTTGATTTATCTCTAATTTCTAATAACTTAGCTCTCCTGGCAGACTGGGAGGTTAAAGCTATTCCCTTGGGTAGCGATCACCTTCCTATTGTGTTTTTCATTCAGTTTCAATATGGTCCCATTTTTCATAATAATAGTCTATATTCGTATCCCTGGCTACTTCCCGATCGTAATATCGGTAATTTTTCTTCATTATTAGATTCCTTATGCTCTCCTTTACTTACTGTTACGAATTTTGATATTCCTCTGTACAATAAATTTATGGTGCTCCTTAACTCAGCTCTTCAATATTATGCTTTTCTCCTTAAACCGTCTAACGCTCAGTGGGATTATTCCTGTTATAATCAGCAAAATATCCTAAGCAATTACTTCAAACAATTTCGGCGTAGTCGCTCTACTTCGGATTTTATTTTGTTTAAAAACCGTGAAGCCATTACCCGTCATTTTCTCCTAACCAAGAAAAGGCAGGCTTGGAAGAACCTAGTATGTTCTATAAATCGTACTCAAACCTCTTCTTTCATCTGAAACAAAGCTAAATTATTTGCTGGTAAATCTTCCTCTTCGAACTATACCTCTCCTCTAACTATTGAAACATTTACACATTTTGTTGATACGGTCGCTCCTTCGTATGTTCCTAATCAGTCAGAGCTCTATTTCTCTACGCCTATTCAATCTTCAATTTTTGATTCAAATTTTCCATCTTCCCCTATAAGTTTATCCGAAATTAAGCAGGCTCTCCTCAACAAAAAAGTTTCTTCTCCTGGTTGCGACGGAATTACATACAAAATATTAAATAACCTTCCTCATTCTGCTATTCTCATCCTGCTAAATTGCTTCAATCATTTTCTTACCACTGGTTCCTACCCTGAAAGCTGGTCTCATTTTCTTGTGGTTCCAGTTAACAAAGAAAACTCTTCCCATAGAAATACATTTTATCGTCCTATATCTCTTGCCTCCTGTTTACGTAAAACTTATGAAAAAATATTAAAAAACAGAATTGTTTGGTGGTTAGAAAATAGTAAGTTGTATCCTCAGGGAATGTTCGGTTTTCGGAATAATATAAGCTCTCTACATTGCGTTTCTCATCTGGTTGCTGATATATACAAGTCGTACATATCTAAAAAGTACCTTGTCGCTTGTTTTCTAGACATTAAAAGTGTTTTCGACTCTATTCCTCTTTCAACGCTATATGATACCCTCTACTCCTTAGGGATTCCTTCATTTTTTGTCAAGGCCATGTGTAATTTATTTACTAATCGGGTTCTGATTTTCAAACATTCTTCTATCTCTGACCCTCTTATTCGGATTGTTCATTTAGGCTTACCCCAAGGGTCTGTTCTAAGCCCTGTTTTATTCAATATATACATATCCAAACTTTCCAGGTCTGTACTTATGTTCACACCAATATTTTATCTTATGCCGACGATATTGTGCTTTATGGGACTAATGCCGATCTTACAGCTGGCATACAGCTACTAAACAATACATTAGATCGTACTACTACTTGTCTACGAAACTTGGGTTTTTCTCTTTCTCCTCATAAATGTGTCGCTGTTGTATTCTCTTATAGACGCATTAACCATTCTTTAAATGGTCTACTTGTTGACAATCACTTCATTCCATTCTCCACATCCTACAAATATTTAGGTATCCATCTGGATTATAAACTCAACTGGCGTAGTCATATCGAGGCTGTCCACTCTAAAGTTTGCAAACGTATTAACCTACTAAAATCTCTTTCCCACACTACCTTTGGAGGTGATCCTCTTGTTTTAATTCTTCTGTATAAATCTTTCATCCGCAGTGTCATGGATTACGGTAGTTTTTTATTTGCCAACTCTCCCTCAAGATTTATTTCTACTTTGGACAAACTTCAAAACATATGTCTGCGTTTGGCTCTAGGGGCTGTTGTTTCTACTCCTATATCAGCATTAGAGGTGGAGGCAAAAGTCCCTCCTTTATCAGTGCGGCGAACATATTTAGCCGACAAATTCATGATCAACTGCTTTTCAGCTAACACATCATCATTATTTCCTCTTTTCCTTTTCCGGCAATGGAGATTTTCTCTCAATCGACGTCCAATATTATGTCTCTCTGCTCATCATCTTTCAAGATACAGTGACTTAATACTTCCTTCTGTACCCTCAAGTTTTTTTAATTTTCCTTACGCTAATAATGATACAGTCTTTGATATAGATTTAGATTCTTTCAAAACCTTCAAAGTTTCAGTTCCATCCTCTGTTGCCAACGCCTTTTTCTCATTCTATATTTCTGAAAATTGTTCTGATTTTCTCCCCATTTATACAGATGGTTCTAAATCTAACAATTACGTAGGAGCTGCTTTTGTTATTCCTTCCTTAGGTATTGTTAAAAAATTTACACTTTTAAAGATTTCTTCTATTTTTACAGCTGAGTCAGTAGCTATTCTTCAATCTCTCCGCTTTATACAACTCAATCAATTATCTGAAAAAGTAATATTTACTGATTCTAGAAGTTGTCTCTCTGCCTTGCAGTTTTCTCTTTTTAATCCACATTGCTCTCCCATAATACTCAAAATTCTTAATCATATCACTCTATTACAGGGCGTCGGAATCACTGTTAAATTTACATGGGTTCCTGGTCATGCTGGTATCACAGGGAACCTTCTTGCTGATTACTACGCCAAATTTTTCTCCCCCTCTTAGTTTACTTATTGCTTATACTCCCTATATCGATCTTCTCTCACTTATTAAAACAGCTCATAAAGAATACTGGAAAACTCTTTGGAATAACCCATATACCACATCACAGTTCAAACTACTCCAACCGGGTCTCCCTTGTTTTCCTTGGTTTTACAATGTTCCATTACATGTTAGTCTACTTCGCAATTTTATTATTACCATGTGTAGGCTGCGATTCGGAAGAAATCGGTTACCTGCTTCACTGTTTCGTATGCACCTTATCTCATCTCCTTTCTGTTCTCATCCTGCAGACATTCACTGCACCGCTGAAGCAAATCACATTTTTCTAGAATGTTCTCACTACCTCTCTTCTCGTTCTACTTTATACAATCAACTCATCTCAGTACACGTTCCTTTCCCAGTCAATATTCCTTTCCTTCTCTCCATCCGCAACTTGGACATTTACATTTATATATAAGTTTATTATAGACTGTAGAATACTTGTATAGTTACATATTAAGGCTATTATTTATTATTTTTTGTAATGGGTAAACCGCTGTGGAAGCCCAGTAAAAAAAAAAAAAAAAAACATAAACTACTAACAAACAAATACCCCTGGGATAGATATAAACATCGATACATTACTTCTGCGAATGTATAGATGGCGTTAGTAGACAATGTAAACGATTGTTGTTTCGTATTTATTTTTTATATAAATTTTTAGTTTAAAAAATAATATACTAGTGATAGGAAACACATCTAGACACGATTCTAAATAACTATGTTAAATTTCAAATATACAACAGTTTTTGGTACAACCCAGGACAAAAATGTATAATTGTTGCATAATATAGGACTCGCTACGCTGGCCCTAATAAAATTTGATTTACTCGTAGAATCTCAGAATTACGCCGAATACATCCGAAATTGACGCGATCCTCAAAACTTTTGTTTCTTTATCGATATATATATTGAATTTTCAACCTACTAGTTGGACGGATAGCTGAGTTAGCTGTGAGACTTTTTTATCGTTAAAAATTCTCTCCCACCCAGTGGGATTCGAACTCATGCGACCAAAATTGGATAGCTATATATATATATATATATATATATATATATATATATAAATTATTAGTCTAGCGGCGATTCTGTATTATTCTCCTTTTGTTTATTACTCCGATATTAGGGTGAACGAATATATTATCTGGCGAAAAAATTTCGCCAAATGATTTAAAAGTTGTTCTTTTGACTTTGCCGTCATTGTCAAGGCTAAAGAGGAAAAATCTCATTTCATTCGTCTTTCTTTCTAGACGGAGGAATGTATAAGAAACTTTGAAATAAACACATATATACACACATGCGCGCTTATTAATTTCTCCGACTTATTGCTAAATATTCCCTCATTACTCATTACTCACGGCAAATTGGTTTTATGGTTTTTTTTTTTTATACATTACATTTCTTTATTTAGAAATATAATAAACAAATACATACGACGAAAAATTAGACAAGATTTATCGAATAAGAAATCTTCTAGATTAAAATAGAGATGGACTGTAGTCCGAAGAAACGACAATAGGCGGTCCAAACGTATGTCACGATGGTGGCTGATGGACAAAATAAAGTGTAGCCATCACGGGGTTACAGGATGATATAGAGAAGGTACTGGCTAAACAAAGCGCAAAACACGTTCACATGCGTGTGTGAAATATGTAAAAAAAATTTGTGAAAAAAAATGTAAAAACGCGTATATTTGACATTATATTAAAAAGTTATAAGAATATTTAATAAATGTACGGGAACAAATGGCCTCTCCATTTATGAAAGTAAAAATTCTAATAATATAAACTGGTAAATAATAAATATACAAGATGTAAATAGTATTGATGGAAAAATTAGACAAAAAACCATCACAAATGAAAAGCGGTAATTTAAAAAATAATTATAAGTAATAGAAACGAAAGCAAACAAATTATAACGTTATGAGAATAATACATTATGTTTAATGCATCGATGATTATACTTAGTATATCTAATAATTAGTTCCCTGGAATCGTAATTTCCTATTGCTGGAAGTAAATTATTACGGTGCGCACTACAACTGAGAAAAAAATTTTAGGATAGTTTGAGGATATAGTCTTTTACATATGGTACCTGCAGAACACTATGCATATATGAAACTTTAGTGTATACGGGGACATTGAGGATACATCTAACACATCGATTTCGGACTAATTGCAGTCTATTAAAACTAGCATTTGAGACTGAAGACCAAACTGGACAAGAATATGTTAAAATAGGTCTAATGATTGACTTGTAGATTGTTAGTTTATTATTAATATTTAAGTGAGATTTACGATTGTGAAATATGAGTAGCAACACGAATAGATAGAATATTGTTATTTTATTCGCTTTCGGTTATTTCTATTATTATCATTGAAGATTGCAATATAATTTATTCGTTTACTATTTCCTTTTTGTTAATTTTATCTTGGAAGCTAAATATCGTTTCTTAAATTTTCTGCAAATTTACGCAGACTGTCTTTATCAAGTGTTTAAATTCAGAACGATTTGCATACGCGATTTATTATAATGTCCTTTTAATTTAATTCTATTATAAAATGTACACTTATTTACATTTATTCATGATACTGCTCGATTTAATGCTTACCTTTAAATACGTCAAAATGATGGTTAATCCAGCTTTAAATAAATAGCGTAAAGTTAAATTCTTCACGAAGAAAAAATGATTATTAAATTATTTTATAAATTATTTCATTAGTATTTTTAGTAAGCGTTCGAGAAAAGTGAAATACGACGTTCGCTCTAAAATAAGATGAATATGGCGGATTTTTTTTATTTGCTTTTTCCTGTATAATCGAATATTTTTTATTGTATTTTATTATTGTTTGCTCTAATGCAGCGCTAGTTGTCCAACGTATCAGGTAACATTAAAAATATGCTGCACGTCCATTATACGCGTGCCGTACTATACTATTTAAATAAAGTTCGTTCTTGTCCTTCTCGTTAAAAATCATCTAAAAAGCGAGATACTGTACACGGAATATTAGCTTATATTTTCACCTCCACCAGTCATTTTCTTTGATTATTTCGTAAACCAAAATGTGTATAATTTTGTGTAAAAAAATTTATAACACGTGACCGAAAATATTAACAACGGAAAACTGATCGAAATAATTCAAACAGCGTTAGGGAAAATAGAAATATAATGACGATATATACGATGTTCCGACAAGAAGACCCTACACAAAAATGGAACGGAATATATTAAATGCGTTATAAACGGCAAAAAAAAATTAATAAATTAATCATTACAGGAGGATAAAATTAAACGATGTTAATTAACTCCACGGTAATTTCGACAAAAAACTTGTTTTAACGATAAGCCGAGCTCAACGAACCGTTGAAAGCAATTAATTCAATTGTGCAATCGTTTCCATTACTTAAACGCTAATCCAACGTAGTTAACATTTTCAATTTCGGAATATTAATTACGACACTTATTTCAGAATAATTAACTAACCGTCGTTATAATATAAATAAATGTATATTCAGATTTATACGTTCCGGTGCATATCGATACGCGAACGTAATTTATAAGTTCTCGTGTACGTAGTCGATCTGTATTTTAAATCACGCCAGATTACACGCTCAGACAATAAGCGGAAATACGCGTACACGAAATAAACAATTATATATATATATATATCATTTCTATTTTAAATATTTATTTTACGTTTAAATTTCACCAAGTATTATAATTATAAACATATTAATAACAATTAACTAAAATAAAATCACCTATGCGTGGTATGGCGTAAATGGCGGGCACATTATTATTATATATCGTGTTACAACGCTAACACATACTTATACGCTCACACAAATAATGGGACATAGTACACATTACACAAAGTTATAACACTCAAACGTGTCAGGCAGACCAATATATACATTCCTCAGAAGTAAGCGGAATCATATAATTTTTTTTTTTTCCCTTTTAAACATCATACCAGCATTAATTGCTGCAAACAACGGTGATCACGTAAGTAGGAAATTAATATTAGTCTAGTGACTCCAGTAAGACACTAGACTATGAGGAAGAGAAAAGAATAACTTGATGGGAATTAAATATTTGTAGGAATAGTATAGGAATGGTCAAATACAATAATTAAAATGAAGAAAAAAAAACGTGTTGTCTTTTGAATAAGACCCGATTTATTAAGTGATTGGAATTGCATCTCGGCACCACTTCCTGCGCAGACGCCTTGGAGGATTGTCTGGAAGACTGTCTGAATGCATTCTGCAAACATTAGGATTGCTACTGACTTCAAATTTGTCGAATAACCTCTTATACTGCATGACATGAATATCGTTGACATATGGAATCTTGAGATCTTTATGCAGTGTCAAATTAGAAACATAGTATGGAGCAGACATAATTTACGTGTATAACTAGACTTAATTCGTACAATATTACAACAATATGACTATACTTAAATTACCGTTTGTGTATTCATTACTCTATAAACATACATAACGTAATTATACGTAATGTAATACATTGCACGTATATCCATATATACAGGCGTATACTTTCGATTACAACTACGTATATATTTAGGTAAAGTAAGTATACAATTAATTACTAAATAAAAGTAGTGATAAACAACACATTTACATATACATACGAGCTCCAAAAAAGCAATAGGAGTATAAAAATAAAATATAAATATTCCATGCAGCGAACCGCTATAAAAAACTTAGGGTGAAAATGCCATTGACAATGTCTATCCAAATGAGGCTTTCTTCATAATTTTATTATAAATTACAGGGGTAATCGGCAAACACACACACATCTACAAGATATTGTGTATTCTTCTAAGGCAGAGTACTATTTCCTTGCTTGTTTCTACTTTTTACGTATCGTGTTAAGGGCTTACGACGCTTTTTAAAATTCATTAAATTGTTTTTTACTACCAGCGCTAATGAGTTATAAATTTTAACATCCTTATAAATGGCTTGCATTCTAGAATGACATTTATTGAATTTGACCCTTGCTGTAAATATTGTCCTTTAGATCTAGTAAAATGGCCTGGGGCGTTTAATTCAACACGTGGTTTATTCCTAAATATATATTCCAGTAACTGCGAGTGTTACAGTTCTCGAACATACAAAAAGTATTCATGCAATACGATGTTCTTACTTTAAAGACAAATTTAAACAATCATTATATACAAAATTACGTATCGAGATGTTCTTGTACGTTAATCTTTGAAACCACGGTGAACAGATTTCAATGAAATTTTTGTTAATGTACATTAGTCCAAGATAGGATAGTTTTTATATCGATAAGTGCCTCTCAATATTTTTAATTGCAAATTAAGATTTTTATAGAAAAAAATGATTGTAATTATTTTTGATTTCTCGATTTATTTTAAATTACAGCTGGCCATATTTTGCCCAAGTCTTGATAACAGTTCTATGTGTGAAAATTCGACTACCGGCTGATTTGGGTGATTTTGTAACCGCATCAGATGTTTTAGTGCGAGTCTCCGAATAATTTCATCCACTGAATCGGTTTTAAAATTCCGATGTATGACCTCGTTGGACACGTACCATGTTATTCGGCATTTTGTTATTTTCGAAACGCTGGATACTCAGTTTGTTTGATATCTCTGCGTAACTCCAGAGTTTCGATGCATAAGACCATACTGGACTTAGTAGAGTCTTATATATTAACAGACGATTCTGCAGAGATAGTTTACAGTGGTAACCTAATAGCCAATAAAGTTGTTTCATCCAGATGTTGAGTTCTTTTCTTTAGGATATGCGACCTCCATATCAGCCGTTGCTCTAAATAAACTCCAGGTATTTCACTTCATTGGTCCTTGGAATTGCTTTGTTGTCGATTAGCACCTCCGTTAACTTATCTGAGTTAATAGTAAGTTTCCACTGTTGTACCCACTGATGAACCGGGTCTACACTATTCTACAATTTCATAATGTCAATTTCAGCATTTTTATCTGATGCGATTATCACAGTATCATCTGCAAACATTGCTACCTGAGCAGATTCAATCGTCGGCAAATCTGCTGTATAAAGATTGTAGCAGGGGATCCCTGGACACTCCCCTGTGGGACTCCAGCTAGGATTGGATGTACATTTGATAGACTGACCTCATGTTTGACCTGAAACTGCCTATTGTTTAGATATGATCTCATTAACTGGTAGAATCCCTCAGGCAGAAAGGATTTCAGGTTGTATAACAGACCCTCGTGCCAGATTTTATCAAAGCCCTTAGTAATGTCGATAAAAATCGCTTCATTATATTTCTCATGTTCGATTTCACCTTGGACAAGATTGACTATTCTATGCAGCTGCCGTACAGTAGAGTGCCTAGATCGAAATCCAAACTGATGTTGGTTTAAATATGACAATTAAATTTTAATTTCAACGATTTATATAAAAGCTCTTTTTTTTTTAAATGGAATAACAATAACCTAGTGCGCTTAAGATGGTTTTATAATTATCAGTAATATTACCACGTAGTCTGGCAACTTTTTTTTCATTTTTTTAAATAACTTTTTGACCCAGTTTACACCTTTTGGACAGTTTATTTATAAATTTATACTCTTGGCCTTTTATATAATTTACGCATATTCGAAGAGGAGAAGCTACCGCTCCACTTATCACTAGATTATCTGCATTGTCCATGTCTTTTACTCTTATCGCAAAGTCGATGCGCAGCATAAGGTTTATCTGGGTGATCGAGTTGTTCCACAAGCAGAGTCAGCTCGATACCTTGGTATACACTTGGATAAGCGCCTTACGTGGGAAATCCACATCCGGTCCAAAATCAAACAGATTAAGGTTAGAACGCGTCAACTGTACTGGCTTATCGGTCGGAATTCTACGTTGGACGTATCGTGTAAGCGTTTACTGTACCAACAAATAATAAAACCGATTTGGATGTATGGCATTCAGCTATGGGGATGTGCTAAGGCTGCAAATCGTGACAAGATTCAGACGAGACAAAATGTCATCCTGCGTATGATAGTCGACGCATATCGATTTTCGCGTAACGATGATATACACCGCGATCTTCAGATCATGTTCGTTAACGATGTAATCAAGGAGTGCGCTAAGCAGCACGAGAAACGGCTTTCCCATCATGTCAACGTGGAAGCAGTGAAACTTCTCGACACACGATTAGACATTAGACGCCTTAAGCGTAATAAACCGCAAGACCTAGTCTTATAGGCGATAAACTTTTTTATGGAAGCTTTAGCCAGTGGGCTAACAGCTTCACACTCGTTTGTATTACGTAATAAGATATGTTCTGTGTTATGTGATAAGCTTTATAATATAGTTACTTATTTAACGTTAAGTTAAGATTGTAACAGGTAAATTTAATAAAAAAAAAAAAAAAAATTGAAACATCACCATCGAATTACTTTGAATTTGTATAATAATAAGCTAAACCTTTGCCAGAACAAACCAAGGCGTATTGAGTATCTTTATATCTCACCATTAGGTTTCTACCGTTAAAATACTGCTGAAGTATCTCAAATGATATACTGAGTATTGACCTAGTTAAACGCAAAACCGTTAATTTATAAAAATACGTGTAACCGAGCAAAAATCAATTTAGTTTACTACGGTATTTTAATAAATTAAAAATATTGTTAAACCAGTCGTATGTTTTTATGTTTTTTGGTGGGATGTGGGTAGATAGAACGATAATTTTTGTTATTTTGCACGCATATGACTTTTTCAAGTATATCCTTCAATATTTTAATGAAATATACAACAATCGCTTTACTAGGAGAAAATATTTTAATGATCGCTTCTAAATCAACGACGCAAAACGTTCTATTTCTCCGAGATTTAATACAGAGTTACCAAACTCGAGATATTGACCACATAATTTTTACTTTATCATTCGTTGTGTAGAAAAACCTGTACATGACGTAAGTTTATCGTGTTAAACATCAATTTTATACGTAACTTTTTAAACATGTTAATTATATGTATTTTTAAACAATTATTTCACATACTTTGTTTTTTGCAGGGAAGGAAATCATCCGAATGATTATAGTCGACTGACTTATAAAAAATTACGGGAAGAAGTATGTAAATTCGCTAATGTATTAAAATCGAAAGGCGTTACAAAAGGAGATCGGGTTGCAATCTACATGCCCATGATATTAGAAATTATAGTAGCGGTCTTAGCATGTTCTAGGATAGGAGCTGTTCATTCCATCGTGGTAAGTTGTATATTTTAACTTTATAAAAGTCAAAATATTTTTTCATTTATAAGTATTTCGCACCTTCCATTAATAATACTGTTACTAATATATTTTTTTTCAAACGTATATTTGTTAACTAAACAAAAATCACTGATGCACATTTGCACTCCCACACATCCCTTGTTGTTAAAATTTATTACACTTCGTCAAGCAGTTGCTTGTCGACGGATTTATATGTATTTATTCACTTTCTATCGCATTCATTCTGTGCAAAACTTGCAATTTGTCTCATAATCTAATTATTGAAGTGATACTTCTATTTGCGCGGTTTATATAAGAAAACGAGTGAGCGAGCGAGAGGAAATATACGAATATATATATATATATATATATATATATATATATATACATATACATATACATATAACACACACATATGCATATACATATCCGCTGTCAAGCCACGTCTTGTTGTGTTAGGTGTGTCAACTCTATACACATATGTGTATATATATATATATATATATATATCCCGTTCGCATGTACTACGATACCAACACCCATCATCGAATCACGTATATACACATAGGTTAGCTTATTCTTTTATATATATGTGTGTGTGTGTGTTTATATATATACACGCGTATAAATGAAAAAAAAAACAACTTTGTATCGACACAGATTGAGCAGCTAATTAATCTTATTTTATAATATTTAATTTTAGTGTATATAATTTATCATTGTTCCTTCATTCACACACGCGCACTTTTTTATTCCTCAGTCACTCATATGTCACTTACAATTACTCTACTACTGTTACTACTAATATTTTTATAAATTTTTGCAATTTTTTTACAAAGCATGTTCAGTCCACATCCGTACATCCGCACACATAAAGTAAAATACGTGCACACATATGTACGCACTCCTGTGCACTTGCACATACACCAATGCACGCCAAAATACACATAAACACACAGGCACCCATCTAAGTACAAACATTTTTTTACATTTACTTTTCTCGTCAAGCTTTCGCTTGTCGACAGGTATTATCAACTACTACTACTACTACTACTACTATTTTTAACGCTAAATATAGTTGCAATGGGTGAACAAATTTAATCTTTATAAAACCTCTCACGCGTACGCGATTAATATATTAGAAAATTCTTTCGTCCCTGCAATAAAATCGAAATTTAATTGACACAGCAAAAATATGTTATCGAGTACCTCTTCGTAAATGAGGCGTATATTAATTTAGAATTTTCAATAAAATATTTGTGTACTTACGTTCTAAAATTATTTATAAAACTAATTTTAAGAAACATAAATAAAATCACGAGATGGATTACATTTGCTCATTTTTAGTTTCCTCGAATTTTAGAGCTGGAAATTGTAAGATAGGAATTTTCTTTAAAAAGATTATTTTGCAGATAAATATCTCCAAGTATAAAAATATTGTTATATTATAAGGTAGGAATTAGCACCGATCTTAACATTTTCAGTATGCAGCAGTCATCATAAAATCTAAGATTCACACTATGGTCAGAGTCGAATGATTGACACCAATCACGCATACATGTTTATATTAGTAGTTATTACATTTTTTTAATATATATGTTTATATTATTAGTTCTTCCTCTCCTCTATAATTACTATTACATTTTACTTTTATTTTTTTCTGAGTAGAAATGTTCTGACTGCAGTTGTGTAAACATACATGAACACAAATATATATATGTGTGTATATCTATATATAAAACTGGTGGGGTTGTACATGTCTCCTTAAAAATCCAATTATAAATATATATATATTTTTCTTCTTTCGTTTTTTTATATCCGGATGCCGTGACCTTATGTAATGCAAGCTACAAAACGTCGCTACTTGTTTCGATCCAGGGCTAGATTCATAATTTGTTGTACATTTGTACCTAGCTTCAACTTTAAGCTCCTTTAAAACAGAATCATTTGTTCAATAGCCGTCCATGATATCCTTAGAATTTTTCGATCTCTTCATTTCAAAAACTTTGATCTTATTCCTCATCGATTTGTTAATCATCTCATATTTCGTCGCTATAGAAAAAAAACAGCGTTTTCAGAAGTCGCAGTTTTGTTATTTTATTCATCTTATGATCTTTCCATATACGACTGAGTTTCCAAATCCTAACGTTTGCTAATGCTAGCCGTCTCCTTATTTCTTCTTCTGATCCTCCATTTTTGGTTATGCATGTCCTCAAATAGATTAATTTATCTTTAATTTCTAAATCTTGTAGTTGAACTAGGAGTTGTTGTATTTTGTTTTAACGATCAACACTGAACATCTCTGTTTCAGTTTTAAACCTGCTTCATTGTCCACCGTTTTCATTCTTGATATTATTTCAAGCATTTTTTGCTCTGTACTAACGAGTAATACCTGCCATCTGAAAATCTGATATTAGTAATTTTTCTTCCTCCAATAGATACCTCCTTGCCAGTCATACACTGCTTGTCTTATAATCCATTTTTCATAGACGTTGAAGAGAATCGGCGATATATAGCAGCCTTGTCGTACGTCCTTCCTTACGAAAAACTCTCCCGACAATTCAGTCTCTAGCTTAATATAGCCTTTATTATTTAAGTATAATTTTTGTAGCAGATAGATTAGATGTTTCGGTGTGCCCATTTCTAGCAAAATTTGCCACATTTATTTGTGAAAGAAGGTAGTATTTGAGCAGCTCTTGTATTATACATAGTAGTATTTTACTGGCGTGGCTGATCAACGCTATTGTGAGGTAGTTCCCATATTCCTCGGTAGAGCCCTTTTTGTGTATTGATACATATACCGATTTTGTCCACTCATCAGGCGAATCGCCAGTTTCTTATATTTTCCGACAGATCCTGTGCAATATGTTTATTCCGGGTTTTTCCATTCCTTTTAACATTTCTGCGGGTATACCGTGTACGGCCTGCGGGTATACTGTGTACGCCTGCTTATTTTCGGTATTTTAGTTTCTTAAATGCAATTAGTGCACTTTCTGCTATTCAGGGCAGTAGTTTTAATTATAAGTCTCGCCCTTTAATTAAGGCGAAATGCTTGATTATTAATCAACGTGAAGGTATTCCATGAACAACAGAGTTGATATTTTAGCAAAAAGTGCTATTAATTCTTGAGATCGTTTTTCATATAATCCCTCAAGCGACCTATTTGACATGATTAGGAAGACTTTTAAAACCACAATCAAAAGTAAAACCTATAGTATTGTTCAAACTGAATTTCCTCATGTACCTTGGTTCAATCATTTCTCCTTTGTTATTCCGATCACAATTCTACGCAGATTTGTCACTGTCATATGTCGGCTACGTTCTGGTCATTCTAGAGTGGCTTTAAACTTTAATCTTGTCCTCCTTATGTTCATTGTACCAATCATAGTAGCGTTAATTTTAGAGAAGATATTAATCATTTATTTTTTAGCTGTGGATGGTACGAACACAGACGTACGGATTTGCTTGATAAGTTTTCTCTCTTGGTGTTTTCTCACCTTACTGTATCGTATCCTTGTTATCTTTGTATGTTTGTGTTTTAATTTAATTTAATTAATATTAATAATATTCTAATTTAACAGTTGGTTTTTGTTTTGGGACTAATTTTCCTTTTCCTCTTTTATATGTTTCCTTTTCTTTTGATTTTCCCTTCTTGTTATATTAATATTTATAGTTTTTTTCTTCATCTAGTTTTAATTTAAATCATCCGTTTATATTTAATTATGATTTATGTTTTGTTTTTTCTGTGGTCAAATGGTATGGTCATTAAAAAAAATGTTATTTCCTCCCTCATAATTGGACATTCAGGTTCGAAATTTCGTATTAATACCTTTGCTTCATTATCATGCAGGAGGTTTTGACAATGCTGGCGAAATCTTTCCAATATTCGTAACTCTATCGTTACTTTCGTTCCGTTTTGGTGTTTTCTTGGCAACATTCTTAGTTTGAAAATATTTTAATTTTCTTATATAAACCGCATCCCGAAATATGTAAAAGACACACTGAACATATAATGTCGACGCTGAATGAACCTTTTTCACAAGGATATACAAAAATCTTTACTCCAAAAGAGGTATATTTATCTCTACGTAAAGCACCATTACGGAAATGTCCCGGTATAGATAATATCACTGGTGAAATTCTCTCACATCTTCCACCGAAATCAGCCACATTGTTGTGTTATATTTTCAATGCAATATTACGGATTGGACATTTTCCTTCAACATGGAAAAAATCAACAGTAATAATGATACACAAACCAGGCAAGCCGCAAACGGACGTTTCTTCATATAGGCCTATTAGCTTGCTTTGTTCGTTATCAAAAATCCTAGAATATTTAATCTCAAATCGTATTCAATCTATTTTAAATAGGCGTGGAATAATTCCACACCATCAGTTCGGGTTTCGTACTGAACACTCTACAGTGCAACAGTGCCATCGGCTGTTTGATGCAATCTCCTCAACGTTGGATAAAAAGGAAGTATGCTCAGCTGTATTCTTGGATGTTGCACAGGCTTTCGACAAAGTGTGGCATTCCGGGCTACTTTACAAGCTGAGACAAATTCTCCCTTCCGATTTATTTGCTTTACTTCAATCGTACTTATCCGATAGAACATTTGTTGTTAAAATCAATGATTGTTTCTCTGAAGAGCATAAAATTCTATCGTCTGTTCCACAAGGTAGCTTACTAGGATCGTTGTTATACACAATCTATACAGCAGACATACCAACCAGTAATCAGACGATCTTAGCATCATTTGCCGATGATATAGCTATCCTTGCGTCCAACTCAGACGTCATGTATGCAAATACAGCAGTTCAAAACCATTTAGATCGGTTAGTTCTATGGGCACAGAGCTGGCGTCTGCTATTTAACCCGAATAAGTGCAAACACGTTGTATTTACTAATAGAAAAGTCAGCTATCCAGCACTGAAAATCAATAATGAAGAAATTACTCAAGCAAACTCGGTACGTTATCTTGGCTTAATTATGGATAAGAGGCTTACATGGAGGCTACACGTGGCACAGACAAAAAGAACAATCATTACTCGTGCAAAATTGCTGTATCCATTATTAGGTCGGAAGTCAATTTTAAACTTAACGACTAAACGGATCATCTATCTTTCAGTGATAGCTCCTAGCTGTATTGAAGTACCTGCAAAAGCAATCTTCGAAGAATACAACAGCAGCAATCGAAGATACTTCGTACCATCACGTCCGCTCCTGTCTACGTCTCCAATTGGACTTAACATAACGATCTTAGGATTCCTTATGTCAGTGACATACATATGCAGCAATATAAAAAATTATTCGACAAGTTCGAGGTTAGCAGCAGTCGATTAAACCCCTCTCTTATCCGTGATCAACGTTGTTAGTAGCACTAAGTGCTGGTACGATGTTAAAAAAAATATAAAAAAAAAAATCAAAAAAAAATCATAGGACTCATTTTTTTTTGCAAGTGCTGTTCTATTTCCTTACAAATTCTTATTATATAATTATTTCTATCCTTTTGCATTCCTTTATTTATTAATTGGTTAAGATTCTCATATGTTTTTAAATCTATTTCATTGTTAAATTCGCCTTCCCTTATTTGGTTTCTTTATTTAATTAATTCAAATGTTCCTTCAGATATCCATGGCTTTCTTTCGTTTTGTATTTTAGTGGGAATTTTAGATTGTTGATCTGAATTTTGTCCATAGTTCTACCGCCGTTGTATTCTTATTATCATAAGATTGTTGGTTAAATTGTTTTATTAATACTGTTCTGTATTGTTCAGACTGTTTTATTAATTCTGTTCTTCATTGTTCAGATTGTTTTATTAATACTGTTCTTCATTTTGCTGATTTTTGAGAATTGTAATGTTAAATTAATATTTTTTGTTTTATATTAAGTATTCACTTGATAATGGCCTATCATCCGAATAGCTTTATGATTTTTCATAAAGAAAAAACTTTTAGTGACTTTAGCTTCTTCTTTGTTGTTTATTTTAATAAAAATCACTACATTCCACATTCTTTAAATTATATTATTCATTTAGTTTGGTTTTTATTTGTATTTTTAAATTTTTATTCGATGTTAAGTTTTCATATTTAGTTATTTCCTGCAGTTTTTTCTTTCGTTGAAGTTTGAGACATACTTCGTTTACTAACGCTTTGTGGTCGTCGCCACAGTCTAGTCCTGGATGTGTCTTCATATCTTTTATCGAAGAACTCCACCTTGTTCATATAGGTTCCTCATTTGTCCATAAAGTCGACGCTTGTAATGCTTTTCCCTACGGTAGAACTCGGGTTGTTATCGTTTACTGTATTTCCAATTTTTGCATTGAAATCCCCCTTACTAGCAGTAATTCTCTATTCGGGACATTTTTTTCACGCCATAGATAGCTTCTCATAAAACTGTTAAAACGTATTTTATACTCTGACGATAGTTTCGCCTATCGATTTTAATGTATCTATGCGTATTTTATACATCATTTAATAATAAAATAAAAAGAACGAGAAGGAACATTAATCGTCCGAATGGTAATAAATATTATTCAGGTTTTTTTTTTGTTTTATTTGTTTTTTTTTAATCACAGCGAAAAGTACGAATTAAGTATGATTTATTTCGTCGTATAAATTTATAAATTATTACTATGGACCTGGAAAGTCGATCGCGGTAAATGTGACGATATATTAAAGAAATTTATAAATAACTGAAATTTTTAAATTGATTAAAGTAATAAAATAGATTTTCGAAAATTCACTCAGAATCTCGTGGATCGAAGGTCCATTTCTAGTAAAAAAGTTTTAAGTTCACGCAACATAAACAAGTTGTTAATTTATTATATATTTTTGCTTAATAATAAAAGAAAATATGTCGTCCTAATAACGAGATTATTTCTTGATATCAACTTGTTAATGTTGCGTGGACTTAAATACTAGTCGGTCCACGACATCCTGAGTGAATCTTTAAAATCTATTTCATTACTTTAATCAATTTAAAAATTTCAGTTACGGTAATAAACCATTAATAGTATTAGAAATTATTAAATAAACATACTAATATATTCTTAATTAAAAACGACTTAAATATAAATAACGAATTAATTAATACATAGTATCATTACACATAAAAAAAAAAAACATTATTTAAAACAGAATGGCGTGATTACTATGTTGTGAAATATCAAAAATTATAGACGAATGTTTAATGGAATAATTTTTTTCTAATATGGACAACCGACTAAAAATGTTTTATTTGCACTTATTATTATTATTATTATAATAACACATAGTTCACCACAGCGCGTAGTTTATTTAAAGATTACCCATATAAATACAGACTATCGTATTACGTCTAATATAGAATTTAACTGATAACATAAAGCGTGTAGGATGCGACTTTACAAATACTAATGTCACCAAATTAATAAATAGGGAATTCGGTAAATTAAATATGTCCGCAATATTCGAAATAACCGCTAAATACACCTAAATTAATTCTGTTTAAAGTTTTTTTATTTAAAACACAATTAAAAAAATACTCTTTAACTTAAATTCGTTCGGCATACAAATAGTTGCATTTCAAGAAGCTTTAATATTTATTTTGAAATTGTTCATTCTTCATTTGTTTAATTATATATTATAACTGGATGAGTGAACAGTATTATAATTCTTATTCCGTCGTGCACGCCAAGTTATAACGTGCTGAGGGGTAGTTATTTATAATGTAATCGTGGTTAAGATTTGAAATGTTTTAGATAAGACCTAATTTAATTTATTTTTGTTTTATTTTATCTTGATGAGATCTAAAATCACGAGTAAAGCGTCCAACTACTGCAATTAAGATATAAACTACAATTTACGTTTTCTTTTTCAACTATGTTCTTATTAATTTATTAAATTCGAATAAAAAATACATAAAACAAGTAAATCACGATCTTCATAATACATAAACAACACGTATGATATTTATATAAAACAATTTTAAATGAAAATATACACACATATTATATATATAAAAATAATAACAATAATAATAAAATCGTAGAACCCGAGGTATACTACAGGTAGGACCGATGGTCATGCTGGATGACGAAGGCGTATGCTATATCCGAAATCCACTGTCGTCCTGATTGCCGTATTTGATTTTTTTTAAATATTATTATTATAATTGCTATTGTTATTAATTGATTCTTTACAGTCTTTATTTCGTTTCCAGTTATTAATTTTACGAATCGATGTTTTGACTCAGTATTAAACTGACTAGATAGTTCTATTGAAAAGATTTAATACTGATATATATAAACATATCTATATGTCGTTATTTTAATAAGTTATTTTATTTTTTTTTATTTTTTTATATACTCTTCGCGGCTAAAATTTTAAGCTTTACGTTATAAATAAATATATACATATATTAGCGTTAACCTCGTCTATACGTATTACCGACGACTTATCCGATTGAGACGCGATTATATAATTTTTACGAAAGACTAGGATCCTGTTAGATTACAACGGATCGACTATGTCGACGACTATCTTACGAGTATACTATATCGAATATCTTAAAGTTAACAAACTACCAGCTTGACTTTTTTACTTGTCTATCTCATATCTAAAAAATTCCCCCAGCATAACGACGATATAACATGCATATTTGTATTATCTACGAATACCGCTATGGTTTCGGATTTTATTCTCGCCATTATGATGATAATTATTATGTCTTACATATTGGGGAATTTTCGTAATTATTACGATCTGTGCGTCCTTAGATAAACCGATTTTCGACTTTCATCTCTTTCAATACCCTCGACTATATATTATGGCGTGTTAAGTACGTGTTAAGAGATTAAGAGATAGGGGGTGGTTAAGGAATTAATATAAATTATATAAAAAGAAAAGAAAATTTAAAAATGAAATATTTATAGTATATGTAAGAAATTATCTAATAAGACAAAAAAAAAAAATGAAAAAACTAGAATTAGTGTATAAAGGACCGTACGTGATCAAAGAAAGGCTCGGCAAAAATGTATATAAAATTTACGACGAAGCTAATGGAAAAGATTTAGGCATAGAAAACGTCAAAAATTTAAAAACTGGATAAATTGATAAATACGGCAATAAATAATATACCAGGTCAGAATAGGAAATTTAAAAATAAATAAAAATGTAAATATGTAAATCAGCAAATAATATAGTAATGTCATGTAGAAATGACACAACAAACATGTATATAGTATAAAAATTAAGTCCAATATGATAAATGTAAATACGTGCATATCTTATTATAATTACAGTAAAATAAGAATAAATAAGAGTAGTATATAAATTATCATATTACGTTAAAAGAACATATATAATACTAACATGTGTAAATAGATATACTGAAACGATCCAGATATACTTATATATAAAAGCGTAAATAATAAATGTAAAAAAAAATTATTATAATAATAATGCATACGTAAAAATATAGTGGAAATATATAGTTGTGTTGGTGAAGTATCGAGCTAATAAATATACTCCGAAATCAAAATACTAATACTAATATAGGGATCGTAAATAATAGTTATAGGAGTAGTAATAAATTTGATATATATATATATATATATATATATATATATATATATATATATAATTATAATAAATGTAAATACGTAATAATTCGAACTTATTTAGTAGTAGTAGAGTATGGTATTCGTTATGGAGTGGTTTTTAATAAATATGTTATTTATACATAAAATAACCAAATTCTCCAGAAAAAAAACGCACAATTGAAATTAATAAAATTTATAACAAAATGAAATAACATAATACATCGAATAAAATCGGGAAAACACCGAAATAATCTATAAAGATGTTAGCGACGTATTAGGAAAATCTATAACGATAGTCAATGATGCGAGTATATGGAAACTCAATTCACACACACACACACATAGTAAACTACATATAAATAAAAGTCCATTTAGCTAGTAGCGGTAATAGAGATTGAATTCCGAAGACAGCAATTCTGAAAGAATGGAAAAAACCACAGTGATGATATTTTCCGGATTTCGGATATCTATCGGGTAATATTCAAGAGATAACGAATTTCTTCGTCAGAAATAATAATAATGATGATAAGTATCGTCTCAACACATAGAGATATTTAATCAGTGGATAAAGGTCGCTCATCGCACTCAACAATGACAAGTGCACGATAAATTTACCCGGTATACTTTCTCGCTAACGAACATCGACACGAGGCAAATTGATTGTGTGAGTAACGGAATTTAAGCGTGTGTAGGTAACCTTCGTAGCATTACGTTAGCCGTCGTCGACCAGCTGGTTCCGAATCATCCGAGAATGCGTATATGACGTAATCTACTCGTATCTTAACGGAATTTAACCCTTTTATGTAATATTTCGATGAATTGATTTTGCAAATTTACCACCCAAAATCAATTCACAAAAATTGGGAGATTTATGGCGTGTTAAGAGTAAGGAATTAATATAAATTATATAAAAATAAAAGAAAATTTAAAAATGAAATATTATTACAGTGTAGGGTATGTATTATGTCGAAAATCCTATATATTTAATAACGTACAGATTGTAATATTTACGAAAATTCCCCGAGATGTGACTATAATAATGATCAGTATAATGACGAGAATAAAATCTGAAACCATATAGCGGTTTTCGTAAATAAATACCGTCATTGTACTAGGGGAATTTCCGAAAATATGAGATACGTGTAAAGCCGTCAACCTGGCAGTTTATTAACTTTTCGTTATAAAATATTCGAAGATAGTCGTTAGAATCGATCCCATATATTCATTTTAAGCTAGTCTAGTCGATCCGTACCAACGAAGTAGGTTCGTAGTATGTAAAATTTCACTTTATCGCATGTTTTTCGGATAAGACGTCACGTAGACGTTACGCGATGTATGAGGTCAAGGTTAAGGTTTTTATATGGAACTATTAAAATTAATACGTAAAAAATTCTCTAGTCAGTTAAATACGGAGTTTTACTTGCAATACATAAAATAAATAACCGCGAATAAAATAAGACTGTTACGAATCCGAACGATAATAATAATTATTATTATTATAATAGTAATAAAATATGAAGCACGGAGACCAGGGCAACAGTGAAATTCGGAAATAGGATACACCTTCATCATCCGGTATTACCATCGGTCCTACCTGCGGTCGCGCAAATTTTATTATGATTTATTTTTATGTAATATATGTATGAATTTCCTCTTATATTTATATGTGTATTATTTTTATCGATTTTTATGTGTTTATATGTAATAATTTGCTCGTTATCTGTATTTATTCGAAGTTAAATGTTAATAAAAGCTCAATTAAAAGCAAACATAAGTTGATTTCAATATCTCCATTCCTGTAATTGGCAACTTTATATTTATATTTTTTTACTTCTCTTTCGAGCTAATAAAATCATAAGGCTAGAAGATTTTCATACATATATATATTATAGTAAATGGTTGTCTACTTTATAATTGGTAACCCTTTTAGAATACACGGTGACCACGAGATTAGTACAGTATCACGCCATTCCGTTTGTCAACTTAACGTTTCAACTTAGGCATCACGACAAGAGGTTAAAGTACCATAAAAAAATATTCCTTTATCCCTAAGTCAGGAACGTTATTATATACATATATATAATCAATAGTCGGTAGGGGCTAATTAATTCGTATTATATAAAAAATAATAATAAGTTTAAAATTACAAAAAAACAAAAAACTATAGGAAGTAAAAAGTAAGAAGGTCGTTCTAACATTCACACACGTGCTATAAAATTAACATCACGTGTTTATGAATAAAGCACGCGAAGCAATCAGTTGATCGATAAAGTTAATTATTACTTTCGATATCTCACGAAATTTGGAAATCAGCGAATAAGATAAGAATAATCGTCTCCCTGGATTAAATTATATATTGAAAAGTTAGTTCTCGTATATATATATATATATATATATATATATAATATATATATATATTTCGTTCTTTGTAGTTTTTAATTTATTCATTGTACTATTTCTTAATTATATGCCTACGCTATAATTGGCTTTTTAGCTGTTATGCAGGCTACATTATAATAAATATGTAAATATATATGTGTGTAAACAAGTGTATTACTTTTTCGTAATCAAACACAATAAATGTGTTTTAACTGTATCGTGAAGGATATAAAATAAACAACCTGGCGTTACTTATTTCTAAGCATTTTAGATATCATGTTTAAGCGCATCAAATGAATGTTAGTAATGTTATTGAGCAGAACAGAAACTGTGTTGATTTTCAAAATATGATGTTGTAGTGATAAAGAGGAATCTAAGAAGCATGTGTGAAAGTATAAGAAGGATGTAAGATATAATTTTGTATGTCATATTTTGTGCACTTTTGTAAATTTATATTATTAATAATCCATATATATATATATATATATATATATATATATATATATATATATATATATATATAATACCTCGTACATGTTTACAATTAAATCAAATAAGGCAACCACGACTAGTTAGGGTAGATTTACGTCTATATAGAAAAATAAACACAGTTAAATCAAAAACGTAAATTTTTTACACTTAACTTCATTTAATACTTCAGGATCTTTACATCGGTCACACATCTATATATATATATATATATATATATATATATATATATATATATACGTGTGCGTGTGTGTGTAAATAAAATAAAAAAATTAAGTACAGTCAGTTAAATAGTAAAACATATAACAGACACATTCTAACACAAATGTTTATACATATATGTGCTCAATATCCGGTGAACAGAGAGCAGAAAAGAATGATAAAATACCTGTATTATCTGCGCATATTTTGTAACTTAATTCGATCTTAGAGAGAGAGAGAGAGAGATCCCATCAATTAAAAAGTAGATAGGTGTCGTCGTCTGATGAACCTCAACAAGTTGATGACTGAAAGGATCAGCTCAACGATGCACATGCACAATATGCGGTGAGCAGAGAGCAAAAAAAAGGTATTATCTGTGAAAAATTTGTAGCTTAATTCGATCTTAGAGAGAGAGAGAGAGAGAAATCTCATCAATTAGAAAGTAGATAGGGTCGTCGTCTGATGAACTTCAACGAGTTGAAGACTGAAAGGATCAGCTAAACGATGCACATAAGAGAAAGGGAAGTGTACTTTATAAATTATTAAGCGACAATGTATTGTATACATTATAGAGTTTATTTACTTAAGGATGACGCAATAGTCGAAAATTGTTACGTTTAAACATATAACTTTTAGTGATTTAATTTTGTGTGAGAAAATTTACTTTTAAAAATTACGAAATAAAATATTTATGCACATATATGTAGTGCCACATAGATCATTCGACTGTCAACCCAACGGTCCAGATTCGATCCCATTGGCAGCTTACTCCGTGTAACATCGTCGTTGCATATAATTAGTGCCTAGAATTAGCCCATTTTGTACGCAAAAAAATTAATAATAATGGGCTAGTCACAGTGTCCAGTAATGAACAATATGACGATGAATATATATATATATATATATATATATATATATATATATATATATGTGTGTGTGTGTTGTGATATCGATTTTTTAAATATCAATAGGATTGTTAATTCATGCGATTCTTCAGCGTATTTTTATTTCATCCCGTTCAAACCTTAATATTTATTAACATATAAATTTCTACTTAATCACATAAATTAAGTAATATACACGGAGCGTAGTAAATTACTTTAAATGCGAATATTGCGTTTAAACTTCTAATTACATGTAATAAACAAACTTTTTAACGACAAATATGGCATCTCCTGGTTAGTAGTAAGGAAAACAAACTTAATAATGCCAAAACTTGTAAGCCACCTTAATTTCAAATGGATAATCAAACATCACTGTTTTGCATCCCGAAACATGACTCAGCTAAGAATTTGTCATAGACATTCACAAACTTATAATGAAGTTTACGCGAAACCAAAATATTTATTAAAATAAAATTACTATTCTAACAAAATATTCAATGCAATTTTAAGGTAGTTAATTTTTCGCATCAGATTATATCTTCTTTTTAGGTGGAAGAAATATTAATAAAAATAATTTTCAGAATTAAACTTGTGAGAAGATATCTCCCAAATTAAACCAATTATTAACACTTTGAGCCCAAACCACCACATTTTGAACCTTGGTGGTAACAAACACATGTCAGTGAATTATGACCAACGAGGTTGCGATAAAAGATTCAACGTCACTCATTTCTGACCGACACTTACTTTTAACTTTATAACTCTTTCGATTAAAAGTTAAATTTTTGTTTAATAACAAGGTTGTTTTGTGGTTTATTTGTGCTGTAAAAAAAGTGTCAATCATATATGACTGACACATTTATGTAAGATTTTTTGATTTTTAATTAATGTAAAATAATTTTGAATGTATGGAATGGTTAATATAATGGTTGAATAATGAATGTTTCAAATGAAAACTTTATACTTTCAATATAAACACATGTGTGTTTAAAGACAATATGTCAGCCATAAATGAATTACAATTTTTTTGAGGTTCCGTTTTTAAAAGAAATAGAAACATTTTAAGTTAACCACAGTGGTTCGAAAGTGATATTTCTTAATATAGAGTAAAAATTAAAAATTAGCATGTTATCACATTTATATAAAAAAAAATTATATGGGCTGGCGGTAATGGACAACGTCATTCATATATGACTGACACGTGGCTCAAAGTGTTAATATAGTCGGTAACAACCAAAATTGAAGGTAATAAAAATCAAATGAATAATGTACAATCTGACCATCATAAATTGACAACTCCAAATATTGCCTTGACGACTTCAAGTCTCCTATACAAACGCACACTTTTGTCGAATTAATCGTTATTTGGATAAAAATTACTTTACATTTGTGAGTGTTGCAGCCATATTTCACGTCATTATCATTGTTACTAAGTTATTATTATTATTATTATTATTACAATTATTAGAATTATTATTAGAATTATTAGTAGTACATTTGTTTATTATAGAAAGTGAAATTTCATGGCCATACCGACTTGAATAAAATTATAATAATATTATCGTATCGGTCAAATTATCGAGGTGAAACACTTGCCAATTGTGGCCTAATAAAAATTCATTTATAAATGATCAAAAATACACATGTATATAAAAATATTTTCTATAATAATAAACGACGAACAAAGTTTTCTTTTCGTTTAAGTTAGTGTGATATAGGTTTAAAAAATATAAATATGCACAGGGTAATTATAACGTGTTCGATGGTATACCTTTTACAAAAATCAATGAAGAACAAAATCTGATTAATAATCACGAGCTTTACTTAAGCATTAATAAGGCTCAGTTTTTTTTTTTTAAAGATTTAAGTTAAAAACGTTTTTACCACATAACCTTTATTTATAGTCTTATCTATCCGAACGGTATTTCCGTGTCAAAGAAGACGACGTTTTTTCCACCCACTACAGTATTGGTTGCGAGGGTACCTCAGGCTAGTATACTTGGACCAGCACTTTATGTAGTCTACGCGGCAGATATACCCCGTCATCCTGACACATTAATATGTACATTTGCAGACGATATTGCAATACTGTCAAAACATGGAGATCCTGTTCAAGCTTCCACAGGCTTGTAGCAACATGTTAATCAACTCGAACCACGGTTTATGAAATGGCGAATTCATTTAAATGTCAGTAAATGCCATCATGTTACATTCACACTCAGAAGAGGAACGTGCAGTCCAATATATATTAATAACGCAGTTATTCCCAGTGCTGACCATGCCCGATATCTTGGCTTCTATTCCGATAACCGTTTGACATGAAGATACCATTTAACTGTTTAAGAATCAAGAGTTACGCAGAAGATATACAGTATTGAAGCAACAGTTTGATTAACAAGAAAAATTAAGTATCAAGAACAAAGTCCTTCTATATAATACTCTATTAAAACCATGGAGCAGAATTATGAGGTTCGTGCTACCCATCAAATATGAAGCGCATACAATGAACGCAGTCAAAAATCTTAAGGAGAATAATTAATGCTCCGTGGTTCGTATCAAATAAAACCATCCATCGGGATTTGAACGTATCAATAATAGCAAAGGTTATGAAGACTAGATATAGAAAATTCCACAACAAGCTAACCTGCAATAATAATGTCCGTTTATCGGCCTTGGCAGAACGTCAATTACCAGGCAACAGAAGATTAAAGCGCCGCTCTGGCCTCGAGATATGTTGAACGCTTAAGATCTACATCGGGAGTACGCTCGTTGGAATGCTCCTCCTTACATCCTCGATAAACTATGCTCATTCAGCAAACGCACTTATTGTTATTCTAAACAGTTGCGCGTATACAAAGAATTAAAAAAAAAAAAGATTATAGTGAAGAAAAAATGAACTATATTAGTTTAGCACATCATTAAGCGAGAATTAATCGTCAATTTCAATCTAATAAGAAACTATAGTGTAGAATTCGTCCAGCACACATTAAACTCCGTTAGTCTCTTTACTGGGTCCGTCGATTGCACCGATCGTTTTTCCCTATTTTCATTGGATAATATTTCTCTGTTCGTATATCTGAACTCTATTTTTATTTATTTCTGTTAATAATTCTGTCTCTACTCGAAAACCGGCGCATTAGTTCTAAGTGCACTTCGTACCCGCAAAGCATTTTTCTGTAGATTCTCACCTATAAGGCATTTGTTTTTATTCTTTTCATCTTTCAGGTTTCGAATGCAGAGTGCGTTTGAGAAAATCAACGCGTTGACTAATTTTAATTTTGTTCTACTGGTCGTAGTCGTGTCTTTTCATAATTTTTCTGGTTCTTTCGTTGCATGTCTTATTAATACAAGACGTTTACCTATTTCCTTGTAACACCATCTTGTAGATACGTTTACTACCTCATATCACGTAATTTGCCTATATTATTATCACTTCGAGGTTTTAGAAATATAAATATGCACAGGGAAGTTGCAACGTGATCGGTTGTATGCCATTTACAAAAATTAATGAACAACAAAATAGTCGTGAAATAATAATGTTTAGTTCTTATCGCGAATAGACTATTTCTATAAAGACTACTAATATAAGTAATCTCTAATATACGTTGCGGAGTGTCTGTTTTATTCAATATGTGTCATAATTTATACCAAATTTAAAAATCAAATAGTTTAGGGAAGTCAATAAAACATGTATATGTTTTTAATTGTCGGAGGTTTAGTATCTGCCCTTTAGGTTACCTTCCTATCACGAATAATACCTGTTCTTTTGATATATATAAAATATCAGGAATATAGTATTAAGTAGAATTTT
Source organism: Coronaproctus castanopsis (assembly GCA_032883995.1). NCBI lineage: Eukaryota > Metazoa > Arthropoda > Insecta > Hemiptera > Monophlebidae > Coronaproctus > Coronaproctus castanopsis. Next base: position 104,246,788 of record CM065052.1, on the reverse strand, counting down.
GCTGGCATGCAATAACTAACTCCACTTATTTAGTATTCTATAATATATATAGATTTATCCCGTTCCATTATATACGCTGTAGATTAAATTAAGGGAATCATATATTTAGTTTCTAATCATCTATCGTTGTAGTAGTATATCTATTTTCATCCCAGCACGCATCGATGTCTGCGTATCTAACGGTCGTCTTTTGGAAATTATTACATTCATATAATTTCAATAAGCAGTGTGAAAAGACCAAATGTTTTCCTCATCCATACGCAGACATATACACGCATTAACAATCATTTACTAGTTAAATATCTTTCTTACTCTTGCAAATAATAAAAATTACGATAATTTTCAATTGATTTTTTAAATAATAATCACGTATGCAAATTATAATACATATATAGAAAACGACAAAACATTGACTTTAATTATGTGTATATATTATATATAGTATGTGTGTTTCTGTATTTCATATTTAACTGGAATTGTGGACAAATTAAACACCTAATTGAGTATTAGTGCACATATACTTAGACATATTGTACAAGTTTTATTTTATTCATATTCTTAACGGACACAGAGTATTCTAATTAAAATTAATGAGAATACGATAATGAAAATAAATTAAAAACATGTCCCTTGACTTATATGTAACTTTTCGTAAGAGAAACTTGATTTATATCGAAAGAGAGAGAAAATGAAAAATAAATAGTCTAAAATATATTTGGATTTTTTCAGTAATATAACGCAAACGTACACACACACATATATATATATATAACCTAAATAGTAATTTGGCATCAAAACGAATGACAACGTAAATTCTAAATTGTTAATTTTTAAGCTAACTTTTTTTTTTTTTTAAGAAAACTCCAATCGCGTATTGTTAATTAAATTGGACGTTTAACGTCAACTAATAACGGACATATTTATTTCATATACACCTTTTCGAGCTTAAATAAAATCCGTACACGAAGATAATGTCTCTTTTGAATTTTAATTTATCGTAGAACCATAGCGCGATGCTATTCTAAAATGACCGTTATCGGATAGAAATTGTTCGAGAAATTACTAATTTTCTTTTTTAAACTATTTTTATAACAGCCGTTGGTAAATAAAATTGTTTTTCTACAGATAGGTTAATTTTTCTCGTTGAGGATAATTGGTAACTATCGATAATGACGATAAAAACAAGTTCATTAACTAATAATTTATCGCCGAAGTAAGTTAGGAAAAATATATGTAACGATGAGTGTATAAAAAGATAATTTAAAAAATAATTTTCCCGTCGAAATCTGCACATTCAAAATGTAAATCAAGCAAAATCGCTTTCACACATGTTAATTTGAATACATTTTCAGAAGAGTAGACAGTTTTGTTTTCAATTAGCGATTATTAGCTATCATTACTTTTGAGAATATATTAATCAATTGCAGGATTGAGTGCGATAAAGTTTACCGCAAATATAGCATGTGTATTGCGAAGATTGGAAGAAATCAGTGCACAATATGGTCTGATAATCAACAACAACAAAAAAATAAAAAAACATACTAAAATGATTATAATAACCGAGCAAAGCATAACTTCCCTAACAAACAAGTAGACGGTATAGAGTCAACAAGTTTACATACTTAGGGTCGATTGTCAAGAACACAAGAGAATGTAAAGCAGAATTGCGACATCGCATGCAAAAACTAAAGGCGCGATGAATGCTTAGTAAAAGTTTGGCGTGACCAAAAGATAAATAGAAAAGTTAAAATTCAACTTATAAAATCATTAGTATTTTCAATCTCCTTATATGCTTCTAAAACCTGAACAATACGCAGGACAGAACGCAAGTACATTGAAGCACTTGAATTATGGTATTGGAAACGTATGTTATGTGTTGCTGGACGGCCGTGAGGATCAATGAATCAATATTGCAGGAGGTGGGCGAACCTAAAAACGCCTATATTAACGGATGTGCTGACCAGAATTGGACGGTTTTTCGGCCACATAATCCGGGCAAATGGACTGGAGACACTCTTCATCGAGTACAAAACGACATCGTGGCCGTGTGCCTTTAAGATAGCCACATGGAAATCAAAAATTTACCGGGAAGAGTTTCAGTAATTATGTGCATGGAGCATACGATGGAAATGGATGGCGCAAACTACTTAATTCTGAATTATGATAGTATCTCGATATCACAATGTACCTGCTAGGGACGTAAGATTCAAAGAGAGAGATATATGTACAACAAAAAAGTAGCTAGATGGCTAAAATTTATATTAAAAAAACTGCAAAAAAATTATATATAGGACAATTCACAATACGATATAAAGAAAATTTAAATTCATACACGAACAATGACAAAAACCCATTATTCGGAAAACATTGTAAAGAATTAAGGCACAAAATCAATAATATTAATTAAAATTAGAAAATTTTACACACAGAAAAAACAATATTATAAAGAAATAAAACTACTAGAAAAAATGGAAATAAAAGAAATATATTAAAATAATTTATTAAATTCAATGATAAATTCTAATGAAGAATTAGTTTTAAGAAGTATATTATAAATTTACTCATTTTTTTTAATATTAGATCGAAAGTTTTTGTTTTTCTGGCTATTTAGTGTAATTGTTTATGTGCATAAATTTTATATTGTTGATATCACATTCGATATTCAGACTTTTAATATATCTGAAGATATGTTTTTCACTCTGCTATTTTTTTTTTTTGTAATATTGCACATCTAAATTAAGTAATTTCTTACATTTCATTTCATTTTTTTTTCTTTTATATTTTTATAAATAGTATTATTTTTATATTTCATTTTTTTATTTCCACTTGATAATGATTTAACAACCGAAAAGCGTTGTAATCTTTTTATATAAAAATTTAGTAATATTAACTACTTATTTGTTGTCTGTTTTTTTAAAAATCACTACATTGAAATATAGATTTACAAATGAATACTTAAAATTTTATTGGGAGAAGTTTTGAACCGATGCAATATGAAGGAACTTTCAATAGTGAAAGATACCGAAGAAAAGAAAAGAAAATATATGGTAAACAAATTCCAGAAGATAATTTATTCATGATGATGGTGCAGGGATAGATAATTGGGAAATTTACAAAAAGAACAGACTGGAATTATTATTTATCTTCCCTAACAATAAATTATCAAATACTTCGTTGTAAACATAAAAGAAAAAATTTATAATGCTTCTTGTATCGCGCAGACTGCAGTATTTCAACTCCAATAAAAAAAACATGATCTTTGCTTTTTTAATTTTTTTTATCGCACGCCGATTGATGCGTACAACTTTGACGCTGATGTTTCTCTTTTCTATAATTCTCTATTCCCTACTAAACATGTAATAAATGACGATTTTAAACAATGTGATTAGTGTTACATTGTAATATTCAAAATATAGAAAAAAGAAAAACGAAATTAATAAATTAACAAATATTATAAAAGCGGTAGATTAATGAAATACTTTTAAAACCCTCTGAAAGACGGTAGGTTTGGTATAACTGCCTGTACTATACATTCGTCTTGGCCAAAAACCAAAAAAATGTCGACATAGCAAACTAAACAATTCCGAGTTAGAATTAGCCTAATTACAGAAGGCAATACGAACATACTCAATTATAATTACCAAAATGCATTTAATTCATATTCCAGCAGACAAGAATTTATAAATTCAGTAATTACATTGCAGATCACGGACTGATTATAAACGCAGAAAAAATTGCTGAGTGTTGGGTCCCATATCTCAGTGTGTTTCTGCATACGTTTATACGTTTCTAAATTACTGCATAACAGACACAAATACGCATATAAGAAACACTTATTAATTATCTACGTCATAGATAAAACGGCATAAAAGAATCACAGGTTAGTATAAATAAATGCGTAAGCATCTGAAATATTAAATTGACATTGTAAGTTTTAAAATCTCTCTAATCATAAAATTAAAAAATTATAAATAATAAATATTTATACATACATATATATGTACACACAAAATTTGTGAAAATAATGATAGAAATAAATGTAGTAATTGCTTTTATTTATTTATTTTATATTTGCAGACTAAAAAATTATAGGTCATAAAAAGTTCTCAATTAACTACTACGGCCTGCGAAAAAAAAATTAAGTTGCCCACCCTTACTCTACAGTATATAATAATACAATAACAACTCATATTTACGCGGCCTGTGCGACAATTTCACTCCCCGTCATCAAAAGTATACATGCATGCACTTGTAGCTTCTTATATGAAATAGTATTTTAACTATAATTTAAGCTTACTAGTGCATAAATGTGGGAATTATCCATATATGTTACATATATACACACATACATATACGCTACTTAAACATTATTGCACATACAGTTCGCACAAACGCACATACATATGCATACACACATACGGGCAGTGTATTCGTCTTGTAAGTTAAAATTATTTTTATTGTAAAATCTTAAATGGTCCGTAATTGGGCATACAAAGAATACATGGTTTGCAGTTTCTACTGCGCCACATTCATACTTGTCTTTCTTACTTAAATGAAGAAGAAATAGATAAGACCCAAATTTCCCATGCCCCATTAAAAATTGGGTAGTGTAGAAATCGGGAGTAATTTTGATTTTGTGTCTACGTAATATATTAGGGATTAGCTGTGGGTGTGTCGCCCCGGAATATCTTCTTCCAATCATTTATGCCAAATTTTTAAGTAGTGTCGTTTTATAGCTTTCAGAGTAAACATATATTGATTACTGGTTTCACTATGAGAATTTAGATTGAATTTTGATTGTTTCTTTTATTAACTCCTCATTAAGATATGGAAAGAAGTCCACGTTTTTAATGGCAAACATGACTGCCCTACTGAACATAACAAGATCGAGAGGAAGTAGGTTAGCAATAACTACAGAAGCTGTGTGAAATTGTTTCATATCCCCCTACATGCGTTTATTAGAAATTTTCTTTACATACTGAAAAGTTGTTTTTTTTTTACTGTTTTAACTTTTAGCCAGTTCAATAGGATGCTAAGGTGTTTTCAATCAGTGATTTGAATAATACAATTCTGTACTTGTAACTGAAGTCCCATGTATTTTAACAGGCTCGTAACATTTTACAGTATTTAGTATCCATTTTCAATATTGTTATCAAGACAGTATTTAAAAGTTTATTTTGTATATATATGTGTGTGCGTGTGTGTGTGTATTATCCGTCCGTTAATTCAGCTCACTCACTCATTTTGCGGGTTAACTCCCCATATATACCGCGTTAAAAGAACTTTTTAAAGTTTAATAATCGTCATTAAAGAGTTCTATTTAATTTAATGGTGTGTAATTTAAGATACGGATTTAGATTTTTTATTACATTAAACATCGACTCAACTGCCAAAACACTAACAATAAGATGTATTATATATAATGGGGCTTGTGCTGCAATAATGCACATAACCGGTAATTACCGTATTTATATACTTTACGTTCTTTGCTTATGTTTACTATGGAAGTGTAATTTGAAATTAAAATTATACAGTATCAATTTATTGATCGATGGATCAATAAAAGCCAGTCAAGTTCGTAAAATCTGTAGACTATTTTCTATTCCTGTCTTCTGATTAGTTGTTTCACTTCTTAGTGCTAGCTTCTATATCTTCTATAAATTAATCCCTGAATCTTCTCGGATTTCCCCTTGAGCATTTCTAACCATGCTTTTATTATTTTCGTTAACTACGCATGTTGTCTTAACACACGACCGATCCAATTACTTCTTCGTAGGTAGAAATTTTTTAATATATTTTTTTCTTTATTAATCTAGTTGTAAATTTCTTCGTTTGCTATTTTCACTGTCCACTTTGCTTAAACATTTTTCTCCAAATCCAGTTTTTATAGTCCTCCAGCTCTTCTCATAATGTCGAAGGTTGAGCGCCATAAACTCAAACGAACACAGAATTGTTTTTATAAAATTCTTTGTTGCTAAACCGGGTTATTTTTTATGTTGGTAATTTTTTTCTCCCGAAGCTTCAATTTCATAAAAAAAATCTATTCCTCGGGGCGCAGGGAAGAAGTGAAACTTAAAGGCGTTTACCCAAAAACACACTTATTTAATAAACTCACGATTTTGTACAAATTTCACAAAGAAAAGGAACGCACTCCGCTATACTTGGTGGCGATTACTCAAATGCGTTCGTTCTCAATTCTACGTCGCACATGCATCTTTTTTTTTACGCGTATATATATATATAGAGAGAGAGAGAGAGAGAGAGAGAGGAGAGAGATGGAAAGATATTCCGATGTATACACGCACTTACGTAAGTCTGTCATAATTTCTGTACGTGTTTGTATGTATGTATGTATGTAAACTGAATATACACGTATATGAGTAAGCGTACGAGAATGAGAAAAGGAGCCCGACTATACTGCGAGAATAGGCCTGCTTATGTACCTATGTTTATAAGCCTTTGACTCGCTTGCTCGTTTTATGGGTTAACTCCCCTATACAACGCGCTAATAGAAGTTTCACTCCGAATTGTCCGAATAATGTTAAAAATTTCCGAGAATGAATCGACTAAGGAAAGACACAACGACCGGGATAAATATAAATATCCATAAGATCTTAAAGTTTCAAAAGCGCTGTATAAACATTAAGATATATGTGTGTACGTATACACAAGAACACACACGATATATATAATTATGTTTACGAAAAGGGTAGGAAAATTATCGCATACATTCCGGATTGAATTCGGTTTAATTATGTAGACTTCAAAAATGTCTGTTAAGAGAAGAACTTAACGGAGAAAACATATGTAATACAGAAATTAGCGAAGAGTTATTAAAAAATATCGAACTAAGCTATATAAAATTGATATAAGTTTGAATTGACCCTGGTGTTATCATTTATTAATAACAAACTTAAAATTATATATTAAGAGCGATATATTTTACAAAAAAAAAAATGATATTTTCGATAGCACGATTTTAAGTGATAATCGATGTAATAAGAAAACGATAATCGTGAATAATACTGTTTATGTTTCACGCGTTTGCATACATTTTGTTCAATTTGTAAATTCGCTGAATCTTCATCCTTTTATCGCGTTAAAATGTATAATAAAAATTTCATTGTTTAAGGAAATACATAGAAACAAAACTTTTTTCTTCAATTACCTCATATTCTCATTATCGTACAACAGTCTGAAACGATTAATAATATTGTAAGCAACATTTTACAGATATAATCGTTACACATTGTAATAATAAGCAACAGCGTATACGTTTCAAAAGATAAAAGGGGTCAATGTTTAGAAGTTTCTCGTGTCGGTTAGACAGGAAATTTACAGACGTTTCCATAAAAACATATTTATTCGTTTCGTAAAAATTTAATTCGAATAAAGTTTAATTATTACATTCCTCTAGATTAGAGAATTTTCGAAAACGTTAATAAAAGAAAAAAAAATAGAAATATATATTTAAAAAAAAATTAATTAGCGAATTGATTTTATTTGTTTCTTTTAATTTTATACATACTAGTCGATTTTCTCCGATAAAAATACCTCTCCTATTGTTTGACGTTCACTTAGTTATATACTTCGTAATAAAACAAAATTATTTATACTTCAATCTTTTAAATCTGATCACTCATGTAGGTCCGTGGAGGCATATTGCCTGTTGCTACAGCCGGCGTCCGTACTACCGAATAATAATAAATGGATATTATAAAAAATATCTACTAAAAAAATGAATTTAAAAGTCAATTAATTTTTTTTTTTTTAATTTTACACGTACTACTCTATTTTCTCCAATTTAAATATATCGACTATTGTTTAATGTTTATTTAATTAATATTAAAATCAAATTATTTGTACTTTTTACTTGCAACAGACCAATCAAACTTCGGATTTTTATTTATTTTTTAACATCGAAGGATATTTCCACGGAAATTTATAAGTCCATTATTACGTAACAACTACGTAAACGTAGACGTTGAAATTTAATTTTATGAAATCGCGCCATCTAGCGACACAACTAAAACTATTATAAAAATTGAAGTAATTTGATTTCCTTCCTATTCTTCTGGTGTCCTACGTCCTCCATGAGTTAGCTAAGTTAAGTGTTCCACTTCGTGCCGCTTCTAACAACTCTCCATTTCCGTTTATTACCGTCTGATACTTAATGTTCATTCTCCATCCGAACTTTCTTCTGCTTCTTGGCCGTTTTCCTTCTATTCTAGCTTTTTCACGAATTATCGCAGTTTCCCTTGCCTTAATGAAATTCCACAATTCCCTGTTGCTCTTTTTAGGATTTTCGTACTTGTTACTTTTGCCGTAAAGATACTTGTTTTTATTACAATTTTTAAAATATCACCAATTGTAGACAATTTTTTCTTTTTCTTGTTTGCGTCTCCCCACTAAATATTTGTCTATTTTAAATTTATTCTTCTTCTATCTTCGTTTCGATTAATTTTTTTCGTTAACTTCTACACAAATCAACCTATTTTATGTATTTTATTTTTAAAAAATCGAATATCTTTTTGGGTTAGTCTATCGATTCAATTCTTTTATGATGTCCGTAAAATCCGACTATTCTTTTGCGAATATTCGTTATATTCCCTGACTAATTCGTATATTTCTTTATTAGTTCTTATAATTTCAATGTGCCATTGTCGTACTACGGTTTTACTTTATTTTCCATTTCATTAATATTAATATTCATTTCAAGACATTCTGGTGCATATAATTACTGTATTACAGTATATTATTTTTCCCTCTCTAAACACAAATGTTGTATAAATAATAAGTTGAAATGCGCTTTCTATTTTTCTCGATCTATTTATAATAGTTTTCTTGTCCAGCGCATCTAGTTATATCATTTCTGCCGGATGTTTAAATTTCATAACTCTCTGAATTTTCTCGAATTTTGTTCTTATATATATATATATATATATATCCTGGGGGTACTTTGTACCTTCAGGGGACCGGAGCTCTAACCGGTACGGGGCGCGTCCACAGATGGCGGATGGTGGAGTGGCCTACAGATATGTAGGTTAGCTGCGAATAAGGCGTTAGCCAAATAAGCAGTCGCGGACCAAGAGCGGCTACTGGTGGAAAGCCTCATGTAGGTGATTCCAGTAGTGACAGGGTAGAGACACGAGGATGCAGATGGGCAGCTTGAGGACCTGCCCACTAAAAGTCTGCAAAAATCCTATGACTGTCTCTCCCTCGGCGGGTTAAGGTCGCCGTAAAAACCTTAAATAAATGTTACTCCTCAGTAACAAACCGTTGCCTTGCGGTTAGGATTTTCATCCAAAGGCTTGGTACAGGGAAGCAGCTGTTACCAATACCTTCTTGGAGCGGACGACAAATGATGTCGGTAAGGTTCAAGTTAGGACAATCGTACGGCGAAAATCACATATTGATTTAATCGACTACGGTACTGCGATGAGGAAAGCAACGGAAAACTACCTCATTAATTATTTCCAAGAAAACCATTATGTACACGAATTACTCAGAATCAGATTTGTTACGTGATCCGACTGACAATCGGCGTCTAGGTTACAACGGGATCTTGGATGTGAAATATGCGACCGTGTCATGCAACCCGAGTGACGATCGGCGCTGCAAGGTCATGGCTCAGACTTGCAGTGTAAAATATGTGACTGAACCTAAAAGAATCAAGAAGGATAAAAAGATTTTAAACATTGCAACGTGGAATATAAGAGGGTTAAACCAGGTAGGGAAACTAGCTATAATAGAAAGAGAATGTGAAAGACTAGGAATCAGCATAACTGGTTTAAGCGAAACTAATTGGCAAGGAGACGGCCACTTTCTAACATCGTCAGGTAATAAAGTTTATTATGCAGGCGGAACAGAACACAAAAAGGGTGTGGCTTTCTTAATTAATAGAAAACTGAGTAATTATGTAGTGGCATTTGAAGCAATAAATGATAGAATGATTTATTTAAAACTGTTGACTAAACCGATGCCTCTACACTTACTACAAATATATGCACCGACTGCATCAGCTCATGACGATGAAATTGATTTGTTTTATGAAGATCTACAAAATATTATAAATAGAATCAGTAAAAGAGAACCTATGTTAATTTTAGGTGATTTTAACGCCAAAATCGGTGACACTGCGAAAGAGAACAGTTTGCGTAACGTAATAGGTAAATTTGGATTAGGAAAAAGAAATGAAAGGGGTAACCGATTATTAGAATTCTGTATTACAAATAGCCTATATATAACAAATACTGGCTTTAAAAAACATCCACGTCGATTATATACATGGAAATCGCCATCTGGAAATTCGAGGAACCAGATAGATTACATACTGGTGAGATCAAGATGGAAATCATCATTATTGGATGCAACAACATATCCTAGTGCTGAATGTGGAACTGACCACAACTTACTAGGAGGGAAATTTATAATGCGATTGAAAAGAATTATATGCACATCTCATAAATATAGGACGATAATAAATAAGCCGGATACTTTCTGTTCCGCAGTAAATAACAATATCGAACAAGATAATCGAAATTATGAATCGCCTATTGATATTTGGCTGAAACTGACCTCAGCGATTGAACGGGCAAAAAAAGATGGATCAAATCCGATGAGTATACGGAAAAGGAAAAACTGGATAACTGATGACACAATAAAATTAATTGAAAGACGTAGGAACACAAAAATCCATGGTAATGATGTGGAGTATAGGCAATTATGCAGAGATATCCAACGTGCATGTAGAAAGGATAAGAATAGATACTATGGAGATCTATGTAAACAAATACAAGCTCACAAGGAAACGAATGAAACTAAAGATATGTTTAAAAAAATACGCATAGTTACTAGAGAATTTAAAGCCAAACCATGGGGTATTGTAAACAACACCGGGTCGTTAATAACAGACATACGTGAAATAACGGAATTTTGGCGTGATTACTGTCAAAAATTGTATACAGATATAAATAGAAGTACAAATAGAAATTCAACGCAAATAAAGGACAATAAATTTGAACAAGAACCTATGCCTTTACGCGATGAAGTAAAACAAGCAATTGTCAAGCTAAAAAATGGAAAAGCTGAAGGCGAAGACAAAATTTCTGCCGAAATAATTAAAATATTATCCGGAGTCACTTTTGATTTCCTATATAAATTATGCTGTAAAATATGGAATACATGTGAATGGCCGCGTCAGTGGACCACGTCAATTTTAATACCGATACATAAAAAAGGGTCTACAAAAAGTTGCGATAACTATCGTACAATCGCCCTCATTCCACACGCTTCTAAGATATTATTACACGTAATAAATGAGCGTTTAAAGTCTTATCTTAATTGGCAAATTCCTGAAGAACAAGCCGGTTTTGTCGCAGGAAAAAGCACGCGGAATCAGATTTTGAAAATGAAACAAATTATAGAAAAAGCCAGAGAATACTACGTGCCTGTATATATAGCATTTATAGACTATAAAAAGGCTTTTGACAGCGTGATATGGGACAAGCTATGGATAATTTTGTCCGAAATGGGTGTTCCTAATCATCTTATAATGCTAGTGAAATCACTTTACGAAAACAATTATAATACAGTACGAGCAGATAATTATTTCTCTAAACCTTTCAAAATATCAAAAGGTGTTAGACAAGGATGTATCCTATCGCCACTTTTATATAACATATACTCTGAATATATAATGCGACGTACTCTTGCCGCAGAGGAAGGAGGTATTTCAATTGGTGGAGCAAAAATTAATAATTTGAGATATGCCGATGACACGGCAATTTTTGCATCATCTATGGAAGAATTAAGTACAACTTTAAATAAACTGACGACAGTAAGTCATGAATTCGGAATGCGTATAAACAAAAATAAAACAAAAATTATGATAGTGGATCATAATAATGAAAGCATATCTAATACTTCACAACAATTACACGGATATGAAGTCGTCAACGAATTTGAATATCTAGGTGTCCGGATCAACAATAAAGGAGGCTCAATCAAAGAAATAAGGAGAAGATCTGCGATGAGTCTAAATGCTATGAATAAGTTGCAACGTATCTGGCGGGATGGAAATATCAATTATTCTACAAAAATACAACTTGTTCGTTCCCTGGTGTTCTCCATCTTTACCTATGGTTCCGAAACATGGGTAATAAACTCCACGGATCAGCAATATATTGATGCATTTGAAATGAAATGCTGGCGCATAATGCTGGGTATAAAATGGCACGATAAACAAACGAACGTCTCGATCATTAAGCGTCTTAATATAGATAAACGATTGTCACAAGACATACGCGATAAAATGCACAAATTTTTCGGTCATATAATGCGTGCACGAGACTTAGACAGGACAGTCACACTAGGAAGAATGAACGGACATAGAAGAAAAGGTCGGCCAATGACCCGATGGACGAAACAAATATGCCGACGTGTTAAACTGTCAATACCAGATTTGGTACACTCGGCAGATGATCGACAACTGTGGAGGAATTTGATTGCTACATAATGGTCACGACGGTCAATTATGATCAATATACGACTGTAGAGATATATATATATATATTTATTTATTTATTTATTTATTTATTTATTTTCTGGATCCACACGAGAGCTCACGCCAATTATAGTGCGAACCCAAGTAAAAATTAACACTGTGCAATGTAGCGAAAAATAGGAAAAGTATAAAATGAAAAAGATTTACCAAAATAAATAAATAAATAAAAGGACATCAGATTACAATAAATTAAAAATGAAATAAAATTAAATTACATCATTACTAGGTCCGAATGAAGAGGATACATATTTATGAGAATAATTAGCAATGGATAAAAAGCTGTAAACAACTTTGAGATAAAAAAAAATCCAGATTAGGGTACTCTTTTAGAAATGAATTGTATAGGCACAAAGTTAAATTTAATTAAATTTGTTCTAGCCTATGGCTCCTTGAAACACTTTGTATATGTATGTATGTATCAAATACCATCATCCTTGGTACTCCTACGTATACAAAATCATGACGTAGTTAAACGAAACGAAGGTTGACAGCGTAACAAATCGAATCACGTCAGAGAAGACTAAAATACACTCGAACGATTTCACATATAAAAATGTTAAGTGGGCTCTTAGTGTTAATCTTAATACGAATAATGCCAATACAAATTTCCAATCGTTCATTATATTTCCCAAATAAAACAATACATTCCTTCACGATGAATAATTCTAAAACATTTTTTTCGTGCACATCAATATACATCGTTATTTCCAAGAAACATATTTCAGCGACCAGCAATCGTTTATGGTTTAAAGACGTCGAAATTCTTTTGAAACTTTTTCAAAAATTTAAATGTTGCTTTTAAAAATTTTTTTTGTACTTCGCCGATTTAAATTCCGTCCAATAAATTAGTAACAACGGTATTAATTCTAAAATTTACTTAAAGTCGAATTATAAACAGCTGTTACTAAGTGTTTTAAGTTTCACACGCCTTTTAAGATAAAAAGAACAAATCAAACTTCGACAATTTAAGACTCAATAACAAATCGAATAAATGACTATTGTATATAAAATATATACACGAGAAGCTACGACATCGTTTTTGTTGGTTATTTACAAATATTAAACGAGTTACGAACATTCCTAATTAAGTAGATAAAAAATTTTAAAAAATTAATTCCCTACTCAACGTTAATGTTACTTCCTTATTGTATACGCGCACTTATAAAATGTGAGCTAAAATCGATGTTTATAGCTTTATAAAAATATTTTACATATTTCCTGATTATAGAACTAGTTTTTTTTTACCACCATAATGTGTTTTAAATCGAAATTTATCGATGAATGTAATTTTGTAGAACTTTTCTTATTAATGACGATTTTTTTAAAATTTTTAATGCTGATAATTTAAGTACATAGGTAAAAATAGTATAGACATACTACAAACCACCACGAGGAGGTTCCTACCGTGCTCCCAGTATATTCCTAATTATTATCTCTCTCTCTCTCTCTTTCGCTGCTTTAAAGAATTCATCGATATCATTAATACTACTTCATTCCTCGGTGTTTTTTATACACGAATTTATTCTTCTACCAAATGATCTTTTACCATGAATTCTTCCTTACAGTATTACGCGCAAAATATACTTTTCTCCTCTTACGATATAACCTGCATATGCCACTTAACCTTTCTTTTTAAATATTTTTACGAGCTTTCTTTGTATACCAGCTCTTTTCAATACAATATTATCTGAAACACATTTTTGGTCCATGAAATTCTTAATAGTCTTTTTAGAAGCCACATTTCTGTAACACCGAAACGTCTAACAGTGCTAATACTCAAGGTCCACATTTCCACTTCATACAAAAGTATTGAAATAATGTTGCAGTCTATAACTTTTAATCTTCTCTGAGGTGGCAAATCATTAGCGAGTATAACGTTTTTTATTTTTCGTAAAGTTTCTTTGCTATTCCGCATCTTGTTATTATTTCTTCATTCATTGTATCTGACAACTCTCTCGATTAAATTACTGTTTACGGTTAGATTACTCATAACGTTTTGATCGCCCATTTTAATCACCATGGCGATTGTCTTTGATGTATTAATTATAATTCTATATTTCTAATTTACAGCGGAGAATCGGTTTAACATTGAATACTTCATGCTACAATTGCTGAATCGTTTACGTATCTGAAGTTACTGATTCTTTTCCTCTTTATTTTTATTCCGAATTTGTTATTCTGTATTTCTAGCTGAAAAATCTTCTCTATATGCACAGTAAATAATAAGGGCGAGAGCATTACAACCTTGTCTTACATCTTACATAATCTTAAGGATATTGACCGTATGCAGAAATATCAAAACATATGATGTGTTTCGATGCATCTGCATTACATGTTAATACTATTAACTTTTTTTTTTTGTTTAAAAAAAGTTTGCAGGATTCTCAGCCGACTCATTAGCCGACAGATTTATCGATTCCCGATGTAAGGTTTTAGTTACAGCTGATAACGTTTACAGGGGAGAAAAACTGATTAACCTGAAAGAAATTTGCGATTCCGGTAGGTTTTCGTTCGTTTTATCTCGTTAATTCTTACGTCGCGAATAGCGAATAAATGCGGAAAAATCGTCAGCGCCTTAACGCTCTATATAGATATAATAATTCGACGATTTTAATGGTTTATGTAGATTAACTACGACGTCTTTAAGACAATACATTAACGTACGCACATAACAATCAAAAGTAAAAGTAGAAAACTCTAATACGAGATACTTATCTCGGGTTTAACTTCACATAAATTTAAAACAATCAGATATTTCAACATTTATTGATTAAAACTTATCATCAACGTAATTACAATGTGTCAAATAAATTCGTTGAAGAATCGATAAAAAAAATTATTGTATGTAATAATGGAAATTAACAAAAAACAAACAAACAAACAAAAAATCGCGTGTTGAAATAATCTATAATCTGCTAGAATGTCACTGACTTCTAAAGTAAAAACAAGATAATAATTTTAAGATAGCTTGTTTATTATTATTTGTTAAATATTAAAATTAATCGATAAGTGTTTAGTGTAAGTTTTTATATATAGGCCGCGCTGATGTTTGTTTAACTTTTTATTAGTAGTTGTATTAATGTCTTCTGAAAAGTAACGTGTTGTAATTTTTCGGTTTGTTCACGGTAATTCAATATTAATATGTAAGATATATCACGCATTAAATGAACAAATAGAAAATTATTTCAATAGGTTATGGGCACAGACACTTTTAATTTTTAAATAGATATTTGCTTTTGTTTATTTAATTTTTAAATAGATATTTGCTTTTGTTTATTTATAAAGTGTTAAAAGAAAAATATGTGTTATGTATACAAAGAAAGTTAGTAATGTTAAGACTAATATTAACTTAATTTTATTTAAGCATACGTATGCATTACATTTTTTTTTATAACTTTTCCAAGTGTTCAGTAATTTGCTAATTAGCCAAAATATGGATTTAGCAAGACACATTAAGCCATTAACCAGTGAATTGGATTGGCCGATTTGGAAGAGGAAAATACGTGATTTGTTGGATTATCAGGGAGGTGCGTTGGATGTCATAGACAAGAAGTTAGAAAAACCGATTTTCTTAAAAGATGGTGCAACAAAAGAAGAAGAAAGCACTATAAAGCTACATGTGATCTGTATCAAAAAGCTAATAGTTTCTCTAAGACCGTGATCACTAGTACAATTTCCGACGCAGTATGTCAAAAAATTATATGAAATCTGTCAATGACACCGAGAGTATTAACAATAACTATGTTCCTAATGGAAATAGAAAAGAAGATATCTGTAATTACTGCCATAGTAAAGGTGATTGGGTGAGATCGTGTCGTAAATGGATAGCAGATGGACGGCCTGCTCGAAAAGTAAAAAACAATAATGTACAGAGTAATAACATAGAAATCATTGGTTTGTTTCTATCGATAATAATGTATTAGCAGCTGAACCGAATTCTGAAGACTGGTGGGTGGATAATGGTGCTACAAAGCATATTACAAACTATTCTGATTGGTTTACTACTTTCAGAAAATTCGATAATTTATGCATTATTAAAGTAGCAGAAGAAGAACGTTTAACTGCAGTAGGCAGCGGTGTTATCGAAGTACTGTCATTAGTGAATGGTAAAAGCCAACGTTTGTTATTAAAATATGTTTGGTTAGTTCCTAAAATTGCAAGAAATTTGTTTTCGCCATTAGCGGCACATGATAAAAATTCTGATAGCGCATTTAAGTCGACAGTCACTACCTGCTCATTTTCAGTAAATGGATTTAAGGTACTGAGCGGCATTCGTGAAAAATGTGGTACACTGTATAAAGCAAGTATAAAGACAGTACCATCGAAAAATGTGTCTATAGTTAATATTTCTGAAAATAGTAATTCCTTGCAGCTTTATCATGAAAGATGGGGACTTCAGGATAAACGACACATTAAACAGAAGCTTGAAAAAGAATTAGACATTAAAGTAAAGCTTGATGATAATATCTGTGAGCCATGTATCTATGGCAAGGCACATCGTTTATCATTTGGCTCTAGAAAAGCATGTGTGAAACCAGGTGAACTAATTTCGGTTGATGTTTGTGGACCATTTAATAAGTCTTTCCAGAAGAAGCGATGTTTGGTTGTATTTAAGGATGATTACACTAAATATCGTTATGGTTTTGTAATTAAGGGAAAGTCAGACGTTAAAACTATTCTAGAACAAATGCTTGCTCAAGCAGAAAAGCAAGGTCACAACATTAAGGAGTTACTCTGTGATAATGGGAAAGAATTTGACAATATAGATATTCGGAAAATTCTTCAGAAAAAGGGGATTATGCAGAGATTAACAGCTCCATACACGCTGAACAGAATGGCGGTAGTGAACGAGATATTAGAACAATTGTAGAAATGGCTAGGACTTTTAAATATTCAAATACTGATATTCAATATCCAAAAGCAATTTGGGCCGAATTAGTTTTGACAGCAATTTATGTATTAAAGCATTTATAGTCCTGAAAAAGGATGTGTTATTTTATCAAGAGATGTTAAGTTTCATGAGATACTTCAGGACTGTTCAGATAAAATAAAAGAACCTTTTCAAGTACTTCATCTAAAGAAGAATCCAACAATGAATCAGAAATCATTGAAAATGACATAAAAGATGATCATGAAGAAGATCCAGAAAGCGAGAATAAATTGAGCAGAGAACTTAAAGTGGATCAAACTCCTTAAAGTGGATCAAACTCACAATACTCGAATCTTGCATGACAGAAGCACACTTCATGCTCCAAAGTATTATGAAGATTTTGTGAATATAATGACAGAAGAAGAATTTCCTGTATGAAGCTGCGATACATAATGAAAACAGTATAGCTTGGAAGAACGCAATAAACAGTGAAATGGCTTCGCTAAAATAGGACAAGACATGGGAGTTAGTTCAACTAGAGCAAAGGCCATTCCATGCAAGTGGGTTTATAGAGTAAAATTAAATCCAGATGGTACCATCCCAAAGTATAAAGCAAGACTAGTAGCCAAAGGCTATGATCAACGAAACGGGATTGACTATAGCAAAACTTTTAGTCCAGTAGCAAAACTACAAACGATCCACTTAATACTTGCTATCAGTGCTACAGAGAAAATGCACTTAGCTCAGTTTGATGTATCAACAGCCTTCCTCTATGGAGATCTGGAAGAAACAATTTTTATGAAACAACCAGATGGTTACAATGATGGTTCTAGTAATGTACGTAAGCTTAAGAAAAGTCTTTATGGGCTAAAGCAGTCACCACGATGCTGGAATAAATGTATTGGAGAATTTCTAAGATCGTTGCAATTTAAAGTCAGCAAAGAAGATTCATGCATGTTCATTAGAGAGAAAAATGATGCAAAAATTGTCGTAGCAATATATGTAGACGATGGCCTTATTGCAGCCACAGATAAAAAAGGGATCTTGATGAATTCTTAGATCAACTAAAAATAAAATAAGCCTCATATTTTTTGGGCCTAGAGATACAGAAGCAGGATAATGGCGACATTAAGATTAGTCAAAAATCATATTCCCAGAAAATACTCGAGCGCTTTAATTTTGTTAGCTGTAAACCTGTTTCTTCTCCAATGCTTCCAAAACCAGAAAACATCATTTCAGGGAAAGCACCAGAGAAGACAAGCAATTTTCCATACAGACAGGCAGTTGGTGCACTTATGTACCTAATGTTGGGTTCAAGACCAGATATTGCCTATAGTGTGAGTTTCCTGTCAAGATCATTAGAGAATCCTTCCTCAGAAGACATTATAAGACTAAAAAGAGTGTTTCGATACATTGCTACCATTAACATGGGTATCGTTTTTAATCATAATGCAAAAAGGGGAATCTTTGAATGTTATTGCGATGCTGATTTTGGAGGATGTTCCAATACTAGTCGTTCAACTTCAGGTGTTTTTATCAGTTATGCAAAAGGAGCTAAGTCAACGACAGGGATCAGTCACAGAGTCAACAACCGAAGCAAACTTAGTTGCAGAAAACGAAGCAACAAAAGAAATAATTTAGCTTCGTCGACTACTTAGTGAAATCACTGATTTACAGAAAAGACCTGTTCTACAGGTTGATAATGCAGCAGCTGTTCGTCTATCCGAGAATCCTGAAAATCATCGAAGAACCAAGCATATTCAGAGAAAAGCATTTCTTTATTAGAGAACATGTTGCTGATGGTAGACTGGATATTGAAAAAATTTCTTCTGAAAATCAGATTGCAGATGTAATGATAAAGCCATTGGCCCATACACGTTTAAAGGTTCCTTGTAATAGAATGGGACTTTAATAAGTAGTTAATTTTTTGTTGTATATATATATATATATATATATATATATATATATATATATATATATATATATATGCACATAGGAACTTACATAAACAAGGGAAAGTGTTAAATATTAAAATTAATCGATAAGTGTTTAGTGTAAGTTTTTATATATAGGCCGGGCTGATGTTTGTTTACCTTTTATTAGTAGTTGTATTAATGTCTTCAATATGTTGAAAGATAACGTGTTGTAATTTTTCGATTTGTTCACGGTAATTCAATATTAATATGTAAAATATATCACGGATTAAATGAACAAATAGCAAATTATTTCAATATTATTGAAATCAGTTAGTAACAACAAAATAGAAGATAAGAATATCTTTAAGAGTATATAAATTAAATTGTGATCAGTGTGAAAATGAATACACAGGAGAAACGAGCAGACAATTCAGAATAATATTTAAACAACATTTAAATTCATATAAAAACAATGATGAAATATTTAGAAAACATTGTAAAGAATTAAAACACAACATCGATCATATTAACCAAAATTATAAAATTTTACACAGAGAAAAACATCATGAGAAGAGAAAATACTAGAAAAAATAAAAATAATAAAAAAGGAGATAAAAATAATTTATGAAATTCAATGATAAATTTTGATGTAAAATTAGTTTTAAAAAGTATATTATAAATTTTGTATGAGGCAAAAATTTATCATTTTTTTGGCTATTTAGTATATTTGTTTATGTATAAATTTTGTATTCCCGATTGCAGATTGTGTTGTTTACCACATTCACTATCAGATTATTTTATAAAATATTTTTAATTTCGTCAATTTTTATATTTGTAAATCTAAATTAGTATTTTCACATTCTTATATTTATTATATTTTGTATACATTTATATTTTATTTTGTTCACTTCATAATGGCTTAATACTCGAAAAGCTTTTGTGATTTTTAAAAAACATTTAGTGATTTTGAATCCTTTATTGTTTTTTATTTTTTAAAAAAACACTACATTCCACAATTTTTAAATTATAAATAAAATACAGTGCAAAAGTATTTTACACACACACATACATATATATTTACACATATTTTTATTATTCCTTACTAGTAACTATAAAGCAGGAAACATACATTACAAAAAAAATTGCGCTATATTTATAAAAGTTTTTTTTTCAAAATTTAACTATTTACTGCTCATTGTTCAAACTAAGCTTAACTTATATTAATATTTCTCCCAAAAAACTCAAATTTAATTCTTCAATTAAAATTGACAACATTCTTAATTGGTTCAGAAACGTGTATATTAACAAAAAAAACTAAAAGAACGTTTGCTAAATTCGAAATAACAATGACATGGGTACCAAAAAAGAGAAATTCAGAATTATTGGATAAAGCTAATGAAAATTTACGTAATGGACACGCATGTGTGTGTTCAAGTTCACTACAGGAAATTAAATGACTAATTATGGCTTTAATTTTTGCATATGCTCCATGTAATAGTTTTGTTATCGATAAATTGTTCCTTTTAACAGAATTCATCATTGTAAATATAAACTCGACTTCGGGCATAATAAGAACATAAATCACTTTACCGACTTAAAGAATTGCTGATTGTATTTTTAAAAAAATTATCTTCAAAAACTAAATATAAACGATCAAATAAAACTCAATTTAAAAAATAAAAACCAATTTAAATTTGTAAATTTACACGTTTGTTTACATAGCTATGGATATATCGGAAAGGAACGATCACGAAATAAAAACCTGCATTGTGGTTAGACATTTAGAAAGATTGTCATCGTGTGAAGATCAACCTCATACTACTAATGGCATTAACGGTGATTCGGGCGGAAAACCTTCATACAAAGTAATATTTGTTTATTAATTAAATATTACGTAGACATAATAATAACTACAATTGGTGGTATTGACAATTTAATTATATAAAGTTGTATTTAACTTATGTACATCATTTAAAACATTCAATGACTAACCACTCTACACAAAGACCAATCTTTCCTCATGGTGTTGACATTAAATCTATTTTACGCTTTATACATCCCTATAATCGCAACACTCCTTCATTCACTGATTTTTGACGTTATGCATTTTAATAACGCATATTTAATATCACTATTATTATCACAGCGTTTATTTAAATTGAGCGATCGGTATTATTTGCATAAAATTCGTCTAGTTGTGATAAATTTTTTAATTATATTTTTGGACCTCAACTTTCTATATTCCGATACTAGTTATAAATTCAATATCTATTATTTACGAGATCCTCTTTTTTAATAACCACGGCACTACTTTCCAGTTGTTCAACTACTTGATATTTTTCCACATTGGATTGCTTTAGAAATAATTTTTACACATGACCGACAAAAGTGATGTTGTTCGGTAATTAACATCAGCTCTACCTCCTTTTCTTTATGAATCAGGTGAATTAGTGTCAGTTTTCATTATAATTTTCTGATTCTAAGTTCCCGAATTATTTTCGTAATATTTTAATTGTCTTTTAATATGTATTTTCCTATGCCATTATGATTTAATTATTACTTTCGAAATACTTAATAATTTCTGAGATCTAATATATGTTGATTTTGTTTTAAAAATGTTTCTCAATACTGTTAACTATTTGAGGGGGGGAGGTTGCGAAAAGTAATGACAACCCACGAACGGTTTTATACAAGAAAACGCGGAGATCATGGGGGTGGATTAATGAAACAACAGAGAAAGTAGAAGAAAGTAAGAAGGGAAAATTATCCAGGTTCACATAGGTGACAAATAAAATACCTCGGATTAACATTCGATGATATACTCTCCTGGAAGTATCATATAAACGATTTAAAACAATCATGCCTGAAGAAATTAAACTTAATAAAAAAATTGTAACACACTCGTTTGGATCTGACAGAGCCGTTTTACTAAAAATTTATCGAACAATGGATCGCATTCATAATTTAGCTGTTACACTCGCAATGGGGGCTTTTCTCACTAGTCCAACAATAAGCACATTAATTGAAGCTAATGAGTAGTGATCATCGTTTCGACGAGAATACCTAATCATGAGACTCAACATATATTTCAATAGCCGAAAAGATACAATAAATACACACACACACTCAAAAAAAAAGAAACTAGTCGTTTTCCCCACTCAGCAGGATTATTTCAAACTCATATTTTAAATAAGTTAAAAAATTATTACAAAACTTAAAAAATAAATAATTTAACGAATATCTATCTAATCTATCGCCACTGAAGCAAAGTGACTACTCTCTTTGGCAAGCTGTATGAACCTTCAGAAAACCTAAAGAAGCAGCATATCCAATTAGGAAATCTAACGGTAGACAGACCTTGATAAAGCAGAGGAATTTGGCAAACATTTAGCAAATACCTTCAAACCTAATGCAGGTATTTTGAATACTCTCCTTAGGTCAAACAATTATGATACATCAAAACCAATAAGGCCAACTTCTCCGGCAGAAATTAAAAAAATAATTAATCTAATGAATCCTCATAAATCTTCAGGCTACGATCTAATCTCAGCAAAAATCCTGAAAGAACTGCCAAAGAAAGGCTTAGTTTTATTAACATATATTATTAATGCTATAATTCGGTTTGAATACGTTCCCATTCAACTAAAATTTCTCCAAATTATAATTGTGAAAAAACCATCAAAGTCACCAAGTGCACTGACATCATATAGACCAAGCTCGTTGTTACCAATACTCTCGAGGCTATTTGAAAAAATCATGGTCAAACGTCTAATGCCTATAGTCGAAGACAAAAAAGTTATCCTTGAACACCAATTCGGTTTTAGAGCTAAACACGGTACCATCGAACAAGTACATTGCATTACTGATATGATAGAAACATCTTTGGAACAGAAAAAAGTTTGCGACACTGTATTCATGGACTAGTCAAGCATTTGATAGAGTTTGGCATGAGGGCTTATTGCATAAAATCAAATGTCAATTTCCTCTTCAAGTATTCAGAATCCTTGAATCATATCTCAGTGAAAGATTCTTTTCTGTAAAATATGGCAATGAAGAATCACAAATATATTCAATAGAAGCAGAAGTGCCTCAGGGTAGTGTACTGGGGCCGCTGTTGTACTTCATATACACGGCTGATGCTCACACTCTGCCTGACGTTGAAATTGCTACTTTTGCAGATGACACGGCTATTTTGTGTTCAGACGAGTGCCCAATAAAGGCAAATACGCGTTTACAACTAGTGATTGACAAATTATCGGACTGGTTTACGACATGGCGTATCAAAGTAAACGAAAACAAATCGGTACACACAATTTTTACTAATCGGAGATTAAACAATAGTAATGTAATGATGAATGGAAATATTATCCCATTAAAAGACGAAGTCGGGTATTTGGGAATATACTTTGATAAACGGTTAACGTGGAAGAAACATATCGTAACGAAGCGTACTGAAATACGCATTAAAATTAATCAGATGTACTGGCTTTTAGGGAGAAAGTCAGAACTAGCAGTTGAAAATAAGCTATTGCTCTACAACCAGGTCATCAAACCTGTCTGGAAATACGGATGTCAACTATCGGGCTGCTTGAAAAAGAGTAACATAGCAATTATACAAAGATTACAAAATAGATTTCTAAGAATCATTACAAATGCGCCATGGTATGTGACCAATCAAACTCTGCACACAGACCTAAAGATAAATTACGTAAAGGATGAAATCGTGCAAACAGCTAAAAATCATGCCGCAAGACTGGAGTCACATCCGAATAATATGGCAGTTGCACTGTTAGATAACTCTTCAGACATTCGCAGATTAAAGAAAACAAAATTTATGGATCTAGTATAAAGTATACATTCCGTATACATATTGTATGAGATCCTGTCACTGGACAGGATTCTTTAACAAGCCATATGATACTGAAATATTACATTTACTTAATAGCCTACAGAGTTAGTTGTAAATTAGCAAAAAAAATTTTAAATATCACCAAGGAATATCAGCTTTTCAGAACAAATTGATCATCGTATACCATCATTACCACCAAACATCACCCCAAACCTTACAAATTGACATAACAATGACAATAAATAACAAAAATATGTGTACATATCAAACAATCTATGACAGACTCATGACTCGCTTGATCCTTATGAGAAATTTTATACCCATGCATCAAAAACGATGGAAAGTGGTAGCTGTTTCATTATATATCGAGATATCACTATAAGATACACCCTACCTAAACTTTTTCAGTCCAATCAACTGAACTAATAACAATAAACCTAGCTATCAACTTAACCAGTGACTTATGCCTACAAAAAGTAATTTTTACTGACGCACTTCACGCTATTTAACACATCACTCTCGATCGCACAAAAATTAAGAACCCGATAGTGCAAAATATTTTTCTCTTAGTTAGCCAACACATGCAAGAAATCATCATATGCTGGATCTCATCACATTCCAATATAAAGGAAAATGATGAAGCTGATGCCGCCGCTAAAGAAGCAACGAAGATGTTCCCATTGCCACAAATTCTAATACCAATACAAGATCAAATCCACAACATTAAAAACAGTTTTCATGTATCCCCATCACGAACAAACGCAGAAACATCAAGTGAAACAAAACTTTATGGAAAACAACCATACCAACACGAGAGGATGAGGTTGTGTTAACTCGGTTTAGAATTGGTCATACCGCACTAACACATAATCACTTTTTAGAAAAGATGTATCATATTTTTTTTTTATTTGATGTCAAATAAACGTTATTATTATTATTATTATTAGAAAAAAAAAAACGCCACCAATATGCTGTCACTGTGGGCAAGAACTATTAACAGTCGAACACATTCTAATATCGTGCAGACCACTTAAAAAATTGCGTGCCAGTCGCTGTATTTCAGTACACACGGCCAGTTTCAGGCAATCCAGAGGAAGTTAAAACACCATTAAATTTCTGAAAACAATAAACGTATATCCGCTCATTTGAATAATTAGCCTCGGTGTCTCTAACCTAAGTTGTGGTACAGATGTTCGTAAGTAATAGTTCGATTATTAGTAGGATGGAAACAAAATTGGAACTCAAAATTACGAATTCTGAAAATATGGGCTGGAAAATCACTATGACCCGATTGTGAACAGGTGATAGAAGAGATAAATGTACGATAGCTAACTTCAGTAGATGATAATAGGAAATACCGACTACGTACTTTTTCCGATGCAAAATACTACCCCTTTTCTCGCTTTGTATACAACAGTATGTTTAACTCATTTTAATTATGTAAGACATGTTCATAATTATCAGTTTAGCTTAATCGAATTTCTTGAGGCTACCATCACAAATTTTGGACTGACATTTTCTGCACCAAAATGCAGATTTACTGTTTTTGGTAACAAAAAGATTACAGACATAATTAAAAAATTGAAGCTTATTTCTGGCCACGCTATTGAGCACACAGCCATCTTAAAATATCTAGGAATTCTGATCGACGATAAGCTCACATTTATGCCTCATCTCAACCATATTCATTCAAGATGTGATGTACTTTTTAGAAACATGAGTCGATTGCAATATAATACTTGGGGTCTCCATTATACACAGAGACTTATTTTATATAAGGGATTAATTCAGTCTCTCTATGGTTATGGGGCTGCTACATATATCACACCGAATGTTTTAAAAAATGTGAATAAACAACAGAGAAAATTTCTTCTTAGTATGTCATTTTTGTATCAAACTGCTTCCACCTCAGCTGCTTGTGTCATTAGTGGTGTCCTCCCATTAGATCTATATATTGCAGGCAGAGCAGACACAAGTGAATTTCGTATACTGGGTGACTTGAATTTGTTAACAACTCTTAAATTTGTGGATAATAACATGCTACAAGCTCTTCAACATACAATTCCAATGAACCTGTTTAAAAAGCATGTTTCCCAAGTGCTTTTGACAGAATGGCAAAGGAGGTGGGATGCTGACCTCACAGGAAGGAAAACATACCAATTCTTCCCTAATGTCACTAACAGAATGAAATTGAAGAAGTTAAATATTAACTTCTACAGTTCTCAGGTCTTATCTGGCCATGGCAAGTTTGCAGCTTATTTATACAGGTTCCACCTAGTTAATGTTCCAGGGTGTACCTGTTGTTCGGGAGATATTATAGATGACCTTGAACATTTATCTATGAATGTCCTGCTTTTGCTAATCAGCGACTTAAGTATAAAGTAGGAAACATGCAGTCCCTTCATTTAAACAGCAATAATCATTCAGCATTCCTCAAGTTCTCTGAAAGTGCAATGCGACATAAATTTAATATCATGAGCTAGCTCTTATCTTACAAAAATAAAAAATAAAAAAAAAATAATAAAACTAATTCAACCGTGAAACCAATATCTGGAGCAACTGATCAATCTTCTGATACTGCACTCATTACATGTTTAAAAATTAAGTTTGTAAATATAACAATAAATGTTTACAACAATTGTAATTATTTATATAAAGATTTTTTCCCTATTTTTAATAATTATCAGTTTAGCTATGCAAACTCTTTGTGTTAAACGAACACTTGTTAGGCTAGTATCAGAGTAAAAAATGTGTATCGTGCACTCGCGCCATGTGATTCCGTTGAGATATAAGCTATATTAGCTCATAATCTCGAAAATTAAATAAAATAAATAAATAATTACTGATTTCCGTACATAACGATTACTTTCTTATATAAAGAGCACGGACTTCTGCAGGTGAAGGTACAGGGATCGAATACCATCGACAACACAAAAATATTATCATTAGAAAATAACAATATAAATAATCATATTTTAGTTTTTTCTTTTATATTTTATTTGTTCATATTCACTAAATAATAGTTTAATAGTTGAAAATTTTTGTGGTCTTTTTATATTAAAAAATTAGTGATTTTAAAACTAGGTTTTTGTTGTTTATTTTATAAAAATCACTACGTTCTACACAGTTCAAATTTCCCTTATAACTCACTAAAACTTTATAACTGCCAGGGGTGTGAGGCGAACTGATAATACATCCATTAGACACATAAAATATCACAAATACAAGATAAAAAATGTATCAAAGATAATTATTATTTTTTATTTATATATATATATATATATATATATATATACTTATGTATATATTAATTATTCGCGGTGTCATTCTGATTTAAAGTTACCATGGAAAGAAGGTCGAGATGTGTGGTGGCACGATGAAATGGAAGATGCTGAAGTATCTTGTTATCCTGTTTGGGTTTCTGCAGAAGATCCTTTATTCATGTTATATACTAGGTAAGAGTACTTACGGATAAAAAAAAATATATTATTTATGGTGATGCAACTATATTAATAAATTTCTATATAACTTTATTATATTATTTATGTTTCTAAATACCTACCTAATAATAATATCATCATTACAAATATTGGACTTATTTAATAGTATCGTAAAAAATACAAGTTTTTTTTTTAAAAAAAGTATTTATCCTTAAAAATTTATTTTAATATAAATTGGAACAGATCGCCATTCATAATAGAAAATACAAGTTTTTTTTCTAAAAAAAAGTATTTATCCTTAACAATTTATTTTAATAAAAATTGGAACGAATCGCCATTAATAATTATATTTTATGAGTGATATCATTAAGCTAAACTATATTTTTACACATAATCAGTTTTTCCTTACTCAAATTCATAAATCAATGAATTTATTGGTAATTATTCCACTATTCATATATATATATATGTGTGTGTGTGGTGTGTAAAAACATCACATATTAATAAATTTATGCTTTACTTTTTATAAGTATTACCTCCAGCTCATTATTTATCTGTACGATGTAAATAACTTTCAATCGAACGCATATTTTTCAGGTTTAAATATGCTATGTTAATACTATTTTCTCAAATTTTTTCCGAAGTTTTACATAAACTTTGGGTATAATTTATCAATTACAGAAGTTTTATCAACTATTTCTTACTATTAATTTTAAGTATAATTCTAGGCTACTAATAATAAAAACAAAAATAAAATAAATGAAAAAAATAAAATAAAAATTAATAAAAAAATTAAATATTAATTATTTTTTTATCAAATAAACAAATAATTTTCGTTTATTGAATAAAAAAAACAGCTAACTACAAAACAAATAATATAAATATATTATTTAGATCTTTAAAAATTAAAATTCTCTGTCCGAGTAATTAATTTCAACGGTTTTCATCTTTAATCCGACCATTAGGCCGGTCGTATAAAAATAAATATACGCCGTTTATTTCCGTTATAATTATAGAAATGGTTCAAATTTTCCATTATGTGAAAATAAATTACGGATAATTTTTGCTATTTTATTTTTACAAAAATTGAGTCACTATATGTATATCTTCGGATTTAGCGGTTCAACGGGAAAACCTAAAGGAGTACTACATACAACCGGAGGTTACTTATTATATACAGCCACGACATTCAAATACGTTTTCGACTACAAGCCGGGAGACATATACTGGTGTACAGCCGATGTGGGTTGGATTACCGGACACAGTTACGTAGTATATGGTCCCCTGGCTAATGCCGCTACATCGGTTATTGTAAGTACACGATACTGCCAGTATAATTTATACAGATAAAACGCTGTATATTCCTGTAATGTAAATTGACAACTAGGTTTGATAAGTATATAGAAAACGTAATACGCAAATGAAACAATATCATTAGAACGTTACTAGTTTCTATTCAGTTTGCTTCTCATTCTGTAACGTATCGGACGCTTAGAATGATAAAAGTTTGTTTCCGATAATTCGTATGTAAGAGTAAATTATTCACGAGAAATACTAACTGAACTATAAAGATCTACTAGTAGGCTAACTAGCAGCTAAAAACAAAAACCCCGACTGATTAGCCATCCTTGTCGATGAGCATACTACATCGATGTATAATAATTTTACACGTAATTAACTTTACGTTTGAAAAAAAATTACTTGGATTAAATACTTTCTTACAACAATTAAAAACGAAATTTATGGAACCATATTAATCTAATAATTAGGATGCCTCAAAAACTATGCTATTACATATATGCAACATTATATAAATAAATGCATATGCGAATCATACCTATAGTTTAAAGCACATGATTGAATTTAAACCCATAGTTACAAAACAGAGGATTACATTTAAACTTATAGTGTAAAAACACAGAGAATTGCGTTTAATAAAAATTTTCTTTCAAATTTAGATTCGTACAAAACTGTAATGCATAAAGTTGCATATTAGCAACATTTGCAAAGCTTATATATAGAATTTGTTGTTTATTAGTAACATTATGCACCGTACGATTAATACTCCAAGGCTTTTTCTTAAAAAAAAAAAAAAAAATGGTAATCGATGTAATTTAAGTTAAAATATCATAAATAAGCTACCTATCCAGTGAAAGGAGCTAATTATTAACATATATACATTCACACAATCAAAATACATGTATACATTAAATTCATATCAACATGTAAACACACACCCACGACCATAATTGGAACACATATATTCATATGAGGTCTTGAAAACGTTTTATCTTAAGCATACGTGCTTCGTTTTGGCCATTTAGCAATTCCTTCACCGTATTAATCTCCGTGAAACCGCAGTTATTTCTTCATTTACAAATTTTGTTCTAAGATCTTCATGAATCGTGAAGTTGGTTATATACCACGGGTAATTACGCCTAATCTTATTTTACATTCTTTGTATTATTGAAGTATTGCTTTTTCTGACACAGCCCCATAACTGACAGCCATATTGCCAAACCGGCTTTAACACTTGTTTATATAGTAGCAACTTGTTTTCAAGAGATACTGTTGACCTGCTACCTAGCAGCCAATATAGTTGCTTTAACTTAAAATTTAATCGATTTCTCTTTGTTATTATATGTTTCCTCCGAGTTAAAAGTTTGTCAAAGTATCAGAGTACGCGACCGCTAAAGAGCAAATATGCTCCAGCCATATTTTCAAATCAGAATGCCACCGCTAAACTTTAACAAGATTCTTAAATGTACATTAGGTGTAGATAGAAATCATTTTAAAACAAATGAACAAAATGTGCGAAGTAATGTCATTGATAAAAACACGCGAAGCCGTGTATCTTGAATTCGAAACAGGAAAATACTGCAGAACAATAATACAAGGACGAATAGATGAAGGACAAAAACCTAAAATATTAGACTACTTCGAGATGTATAATACAATCACTTTGTCTGATAACCGCTGGTACGTGATGAATCAACAGGAAGAATAATTCCTTCATTTCTCGGTATAACAATATCTCAACTGGTTTTTTCCGCACACAATATAAAAAATCGGTTAATAATATATAAAACAATAAAGCAAAAAATTCCTTAAGTGTAAACCGGATAAGAAACATTTCGAAAATTTTATAAATATAACCGAAAATTTATCGTATTTCTAACGAATATAGTTGATCTCTAATTTTAAACATTCAACCTTATTTTTCGTTATAGTTCGAGGGTACACCATTTTACCCCGATGTGGACCGTTTTTGGAGAATCATCGAAAAATATAAAGTGAATCAATTTTACACGGCTCCCACAGCTATCAGAGCTCTTATGAAATACGGCGATCATTATCCTTTAAAGTAAGTACAACGGAGTTGGAAATTGTTTTTTTTTTCTTTTCTCACCATTTTACTTAAAACGATTATTAAATAGCGAATAGCGCATATTAACGCATCGTAAATCCTAGCGCACAAATAAGTGAGAAGGGTTAATATTACCCCTTAAATAAGTTGTGGTATATTATGAATTGAAGTGATCTTTAAAAGAAAATATTGTTAATTTTCCCAACGTAATCTCTAATAAAACATAAAATCCTTTAGGTTTTTTTTAACTATTCCGTTGTACATGATCAAATTTCAAGGAAGTAATTCACGATCGATCGAATGAAACGACAGATCTTTTCCACAATCTTATTCAGCTTCTTTCGGTTTATAATTTGATTTATTTATTACAATACTTCGTAGTTTGTGTGTAATAGTACAAATTTTTACCTTTTAATATAAGCAACAAATTATTTTTATCTATTACGATGATTACAACTAATTACATTATTCGATTATAATGTGAAGAAATAGTAAAAATGATCATTTTTACATTCCGGTGCCAGATTTCGAATATTTGTCCTTAATTCCAATTTCTAGAAATACAGTTTAAAAACAAATGCTTAGTATCAGAAATTTCATCTATAGAGTTGAAAACAATTTTTGCACAGATAGCAATTTCGGTAACCATAATATTCTAAACTAAATCTTTCGTAACATTCGTCAGTAGCGTAATTATAATTACACATACAAGCTGTAGAACAAAATTATATATATACAGTAGCTTAGCCAGACTTGGTTGAAGAGGGGGGTCAAACAAAACTAAATTATAACAGTAAACCCAAGTTAAATTGAACTTTAAGTAAATAACCAAAACTCAAGTAGGTTAAACCCCAAGCCATAAGCAATCCAACTCACCAGTTATTTTTATACTTATTAGACGGACGCTAAAATAAAACAGCGACAGACAGAACTTTTTTTTTGCTGTCAACATAACGAAAATGAAATCAACAGATGAACAGATGAACAGGGTTACATATAATATAAAAATTATTATTTGTAATATATTATAAAACTATTTATTTACTTCAAAAACAATGAAATTTAAATAAAATAAATAAAAAAAAAATAGGTTTAACAAATGCAAAACTGCATTTAACAACGAGTATATATTTTCTTATTATCAGATTGTTTCCAAGGGGGGGTTTAGACCCCCAAAAAAACCCTGGCTACGACATAACACTCACCTATTCGTGTTCGTGTACAAAATATGTAAAAGTTCACTAGTTTGATACAATCTATAGATTTGTTTTTGTTATTAAAAATATTTTTAGCCATAAATAATTGCGTATTTATATACACCGCACAAGAAAAGCATCATGTATATAACCATCATATTCTTACAAAGGACACATGAAACAAATGTATTTGTGTTCGAATTATTTTTTTAGCGTCATTGCCAATAATATCAACAAGGCTGAAAATAATACTCAATATTCGCCACTTTATTTCCTATATTTATGTTTCATTTTGCTACAACCACCGTGTACTCTATGTTAACTAATAGGAGAATTAAGTTTAATAAAATAAAATAAAATAAAATTTGGAATAACATTCCCCGAGTTACATAAAAGTTCTAAATTAACCTGGGATAAAAAAAATTTCGTGAAAATTTAAACTTAACTGTTCGAATACATCGGTTATAGAGTTATAGTTACACCATTCAACTATTATCCGCGATTATAATTAATTAATTACTTATATTTATAATTCGAATATTTAAAAACATATGAATAAATATTAATTATATCATAATATCGAAATTATTTCGAACGAACATTGATGCGCCAAAATTTCAGATATGATTTGAGTTCCTTAAGAGTTCTAGGATCCGTGGGCGAGCCAATTAATCCTGAAGCATGGCGCTGGTATTATCAAATCATCGGTAAAGAAAAATGTTCCATATCGGATACATTTTGGCAAACAGAAACTGGTGGCCACGTTATCACTCCTTTACCTGGATGCACGCCCATGAAACCCGGATCAGCTGTAAGAAATATTTTCTCCATTTTTTTTCCAGAGTTTATGATAATATATATTATCGATGAATTTGAAACACTGATTGCTAAGTGAAATATTTATTCTTACGTTATATTTTTTACAAATTGGATGGTCTACGTTCTGTTATTATTGTTTGCAAGATGAACATTGTATTTTATAACGAAGATAATCAGCTTAAGGAAGAAAGTATACAATCAAGGCATTCTACCAGTTTTGTCACATGGCTAACTATTTAGAATATAGTACCTGATAATTACATTAATGACAAAAGAACTCGTAGAATAAATTATTTGTCGCTTCTCAGTAATTATGTACACGTTCAGTAGATTAAAATGTGTGCTAGTTGATAAATCCTTAGGAGAATGTTAATTTTGAAATTAGTCGCTCGAATAGTTTTTCAAATAATCGAAATAAGTTAATTTTCAACATGTGTGTGTGTGTGTGTAAAATAAAAAACCGGAACAGAAAATTGATCCTACCCAAAATGTAACAGTAAGTTAAATTGCGTAATTAATCAAATCATTACGGTTGTGTAAAATATTTAGCAGCAACATTTATTTTCGGCATTTTTCCATTTATGTGCAAATGTATGTGCCTTATTATTTCGGCTTACATATTTTCTAAAAATGTATGAAGATATAAATTTATTTGTTACAGTGTTTTCCATTTTTTGGTGTTATGCCGGAATTGCTGGACGAAAACGGGGTAAAAATTGAAGGCCCCGGTGAAGGTTATTTAGTATTCAGTCAACCGTGGCCCGGCATGATGAGATCGTTATTTGGCAATCATAAACGTTTTGAAGAAGCATATTTCAGCAAATTTCCCGGTTACTATTGCACCGGTGACGGTAATATTCATAGTTTATATAACCCATACTTATATATATATATAGTGTGTGTGTATGTATGTATTTCTAAGAATTCACAGTAACTTTATCAACACTTTTGATGCTGAGGAAAATGAAAAGTATTTAATTTTTTAATTTTTGTTATATTTGAAATAATTCGCTATCTATGAATATGTAGGTGAGTACTACCCTAAAATCATCATCGAACGAATTTTTTCGAATTTTTCAAATATATAAAACAAATATCTTCCGAATCGCTTGAGTAGTGCGAAAAGTAAAATGAATTTTTTAACATTTCTCAACGAATACTTTAATTTTCAATCAACTTTTCATTGTCACCGATCATAAGATCTATATATATATTAAAAAAGTGGTTTCTACCACTATATTCAAACCAAAAACTCATTTTGACATCATTTAGCGTATATCTCGTTATACTTCCTGGATATATATATATATATATGTATATCTTCGTTCCAATTATACGTCCCAGTTGTCGTGACTCTATATGTCCCCATTTTTATTTTGTACAATATACATAATTTTTCAAAAAAATATGGAATATTGTCGTAATTCTACTATTCGGTGGAATGCCGGAAAAAACATTTGATCTTGAACACAAAATATGATGTGTATCGCAATTTATCTCGCTCAATCACTGGAATAGTAATCGATATTAATTTATTTTCCTTGATTTTTTTGTAAAACGAATATACTTCAAAATAATGTTTAATTAGGAGCTCGTAGAGATTCGGACGGCTATTTATGGATAACAGGTAGAATCGATGACAAATTAAACATATCAGGTCACTTGATGAGCACAGCTGAAGTAGAATCCTGCCTCACGCAGCACCCTTCAGTTTCAGAATCAGCGGTAGTCTCCAGACCACATCCGGTCAAAGGAGAATGCCTATACTGTTTCGTTACGCCAAATAACGGATGCGAATTTACTCCGAAGCTAGTAAAAGAACTATGCTCGCAAGGTACTACGAGAAAAATAATTTTAATTATTATTCGGGCTAATTCGAACGGCCGTTATTTAGTCAGTTTCTTTTTAATTATTCTGAAACATGTATATTTTTTTCTTTTTAAAGACAACATATCATAATTTTACTTTACCTTATTTCGAAATTATTCAATTATTCCAACTTTTGCGACATTGCCATTTTTCGATAATTCCGGTTTGTACACATGTACATCATGCATATACAAAAAAAAACACACACATTTTCAGTACCGATTATAGATCAATGCGGTGTTTCTCATCTTCATATCTTGCCATCTTCTCGGATGTTTTATTGCACGCTTGGGTTAAAGAGAATCTGCCCGGTGACAGCATTTCAATTTCAATGTTTAGAATTGTTCATACCCAATCCATAATCATTGTTTTTTCCATCTCTTCACAGATAATGATTTCGCCAATAAATCATTTGCAAGAGAATATTCGCAATGTTGTAACCGTAAAAGCGCTTAACTTAAACATATGACATCGTGAACACTTTTTTCGTGAAGATTCTTATGATTAATGGGTCACGAAGCTCTACATTATTTCGGTATGTTCGAATTTTTTCAATACCGCTTTCCAAAATACGCAATTCAATTGCGTCGAGCTACGCAGGTTTCAGTGTTGTAGTATATAATCTGTTTAGCTGAAAACTCAAACCAAGCCTCCGATAAAATTATTTCGTATGTAAGTTCCGCCTTTTTGCACTGATCTCATCAACGTTATAGTTTGATCTTAGTGAACTGCGGCATACTTAACAAATCGATCTTGCTCAATTCGTTTACCGTTTATGAAAATATTATATTCGTTCCTAAAAAAATGTACTTTTTAAAAAATAATACGAAATACTTTTATACTCATTTTGTAGATAGCTTCTTATTTAACGATACTGTGAACTGCGTTTTATTACTTGTTCGATATAACGATAGCCGCGTCTTCATTATTTGTTTCTGGAATGTCACGAGTGAATACCGAGTATAAAAAATGGCCGAGTTAATAATAGGTTTTTTATATTGTAATATTCACTTGGTAGAATTTTTTTACATTTATACAGCAATCTTAGACTTTATCGCTGTACATCACAGATGATTTTCTTCTCATACGATTCAATTTTCTTTTTACGAACCGACGTACTTGCTATATTAAAAAGTACCCAGATTCGAATCCAAATTAATACAAATTCGTATTATCCCTTTTTACCGATAATTTTTTCCCCCTAATATTAAAATATGTTTATTTACACGTGTACTTCTTTTTCACAGTCAGAGAAAAAATTGGTCCATTCGCTATGCCGGACGTGATACAATATGCCCCCGCATTACCTAAGACACGTTCCGGTAAGATAATGAGAAGAATTTTACGAAAGATAGCCGTCAACGATCGTAATGTTGGCGATACGTCAACTTTAGCCGATGAAACTATCGTTGATTTATTATTTCAAAATAGACCGGATTCCGGTTAAATATCGAGAAACGTATTCCCCCCTAGTCCGAGTTACTAACGTGCAGATAACATCGTTCGCGCTTTTTAATTTCGTATCATTTTTTTCAGATACTCGCGCGCTTACTAAATTCAGTGGATAATGAGTCCATGGTCTTTTCGTAATAATAGGAAACTGTTGTTACTTTTACTAACGTTACGCATAATAGTAATCATAATACGGTACTAAATGTGACGCAGCTTGAAAGCGTAATGATCTCTAATATATACCAAATAATTTTAAACGCAAAACTAAATTAACCGAAGTAACGAAAAGAAATTATAACCGTAATAGTGTTGACGACGTGTCATTCCGATATTAAAACGAAATTAGATATCGGCATAAAATTTGTCAATAAAGTCAACTAGATTCGGGAAAAATTATTATGACCTTTTCATAAAGCTACGCTCTAATCGGGAGCATAAATATTTAATTTTATTTAGCGCTTTAAACTCTACATTTATGGTGAACAGTTTCCACATCACCAAATAATGCTTAAAATTTTTATCAAACGTCACGAAAATTACAATTCGTGAACTTCTTTTTTTAATTGAAAAAATTGTATGAATACGATAATATGAATTGAAAACGCATATGAATTCTCATAATCTGTACCTGGAATTCTTCCAATCTAGATATAACAGAAGACGGCAGGGGCATCTTGTAATTTAAAAAGCGCCAGTAAATTTGATGGAATGAATTATATAACAGAAAGTGATCTATATTCATTCTACTAATTAAAAGTTTTAGTGCTAAATAGCTCCATCTCAATTGTAAGGATACACTACCATTAAGGCCGGTATCAAAGTATTCCTAACCGCACCCACGCAGAACCTAACACACTCGTTTTGAACACGATCAAGCTTATTTAATAGGTAATAATTTACTTAAAAACCAAAAAATGTTTAACAAAAATAAGCGAAATAATACTTAAATTAATAATAATTTAAACGATTACTTATGTACATTATTGAAACAAGACAAACACTCCGCACATAACGGAATATATTTTTCATCTCTATCTCTTTATAACAAACTATGAAATTTGATCTGTTTCCCTTTACTAATTTCTGACTTAGTTTCATCAGTTTCTGAAATTGAACATTTAAAAAGAAAAAAGTACACAAATTTGTCACCTAAGTCAGTTCACTGTAATCTATTTTCTAAACAAAATCTATCACCATGGATAAATTCGAATGAAGCATATGACAACTTTTCTCGGTATTGTTCCATGTTGGTATAATATTCTTCTATGGCGAAGGTTTTGGCTTTGATAAACACGCTTTTGGTTTTCGATCATAATCGTGTCTACTATGTGATATATGGATAGGAACAAAACTTCACGTTTGACCACGCATTTGTGCGCTCTCTCTATTCTAAATCATATGCGCGACTTTTTATTGTTGAATTTGGGTTAAAAGAAACATAACCGATTGATTCAAATCGATTTATAATATTTCTTAAAGAAATTAATAATGCGCAAAAACAAATGAAAATATCAAAAGGTATTATATTTTAGACTAAATTAACATCGATATAAAAATACTCGTCGCAATGTAGAAATAAATTTGAAAAACGTAACCCGAATCGAATAATTCCCACAGCAAAAACTGAAACAATTGTGTCCACCATGTTTAAATACCGAAGCATTTTAAACTGAGATAAGCGTCCAACATCAGAACATCGCCAATGATGTCGACCATATATGGAGACATTGTTATTTTCGACACTGGTTTAAAGTGTTAAGAATTTAAATTTAATTTTCAAAATACGCATAAAAAATTTGTATCGAATATCAAAATTAATGCCTTATAATTTGCTTAATACTTTTGTAAAATTTACTTTGTCTTTTTTAGTATTCCGCCCAAATTTAGTAAACACATACACATATATGCACTTACTCAAGTTCATTTTACAACTACCGTTTTTAATTTCGCCAATTAATAATTATCATAACGGAATATACGTCTGTATCATTTTTAATAATACTGTTTTAATTTCGTTAATAAAAAGTTACGGATTAATCCTAAAACAATACTAGATCAGTATATTCTTAAAGAAAAAGACGCTAGGGAGGCACTAAATCGTTCACCATATTTTCTTCTCATTAAACCGGAGTATATTCTAACGAGAATTTTTTTTATAGAAATGTTAATGAACTATTTTATTTAACAAAAATATCGAAATATAAAAGTATAACTAAAAGAAGTACAACATAATGCCGCGATAGAAATCGTTTTAACAAGTATAATTAAACTTCATCTAATAAAGACGATGGATATTTACGATTAAATACATTTATAATGTTAATTAAAATAAATATGAAAATTTTATTAACTATACGTTACGGAAAAGATGTACTTTGATTCGTTATTTGAATACAATTCCATTATTTACTTTTAATCGAATGAATAATATGTATAACAAATTTATTTGTTTAAATTATATATATATCTACGAATAATCGTGTATGTTTATTTAATATTTATTGTTTTTTCTCGTCCTAATTAGTAAATTTAGATAATGGCTAGTCTTTGTAAACTTTCGTTCAGTTGTAACACTAGTTATTTGCTATTATCAAGGGCATAACAAAATCCGACAATAACGCAAGCGTTAATGTATGTTGATTACACTGAGTCTTGTTATAGATTACCGAATGTTCAAAAACATTGACAGTTATATGTTGATATTTTTGTACATTCATTCCTTTTATACTTCGTTATTTATAGTAATAAATAAACATAATAACAAATGTATAGATTTTCAGCAATTATTATTTTTTTTATCAAGCAGTATAAATAAATAAACGCAAGTACTACATTTAAATACTGTCATAATTTTCATAGCTTAAATAAGAAATCGATTAATGAAACTGTCGAATTACAGGTTGTCTATATCCTTTTTAAATTATTATTACGAATGATATAAATTTCTCACAATATTTTCAACGACTCTTTAAAGAACTACTGTAAAATACAAAATGTAATTTTTAATAATTATTTTTTTCTCAGTCGTCGGTAAACACATGCTCCCGACACCTATTGACAGTGTAAGGTTGTTGCGTCACCGGTTATTAGAACGATTAACTTATATAGTGTATTCAAAAAATTCTCGTTTTAAACAATTTAATTTAACATAAACGGCACAATTATCCATTATCGCAAACATAATATATAAATTTTATTATAATCTATACAACCATATAAAAATAGAACATTTTTACATGCACGTACATGCATTATATCTTTATACATATCCCGTCGTACATATCATATCTATATCTATATATATATATATACATCTTTCTCAACATATCATATATTTATTACTATATATCTTTATCAATACATATATATATATATATATACGTTTTAAGTATTACTTGTTGTATAATTATATTAAAGAAATAAAATATTTGCACTTATAATCGTTCTTTTTATTTGCACTACACGAATTTCATACGACATATTTTCTTGTAATATGACGCAATTTTTATCATGATTTAACAGCGGCAGAGTTATTACTCAGAAAACATTAAAAATATAAAAATAATGCACAAACATTTTCAGAAGTAAACCACCTAGTAGAGTGTAGTAAGTATATGTTCTAAAAAAACACGCCTTCTCAATTAACGCTCGATTAAACAGCTAATACCCATAAAATCGTAGTTCAGTTACATAAAAGTACCTCCTAACAACATTCTTCGAACTATCTTATGTAGATTACGACTTGGAAAAATCGCCTACCATGGTCCTTATACCGATATAATCTCAAAAATTTTCCCCTTTTTTTACCTTATCCTTCCGATAATAACAAAATGGCAGATGCAGATCATGTATTTTTGGAATGCTATTATTACAGATCTCAACAATTTTTATTATAAGATCAAATTATATCTCTCAAAGTATCATTGCCAATAAATATGTGTTATACTTATTATTAAACACATTCATGTATATTTAGCTATTTAAAATTACATCACATCACGATTAATATATCCGCATTTAATAATAATTACACAACTGAGTGAAAAAATCACGTGCTCATTAAAAAAAAAACATATTTTATCTTCATTTTAAAATAAATGATAGTAATATCAACGGGCTAGATTTTTAGAGACGTTTAAAGAATTGTATTGACACTTAATTATTTTACATTATAAGTAGCAAAATTTCTTAGCGGATAGGTAGCCATCGTGTTGTTTTTATAAAATTTGACTCTGAATTAAAATAACTTATATTTATAATTTTTCGACGAAGTATAATATCTGAACTACTTTCTTTTCCATTAGAATTAATATTTTCAATTATAAAATAATCGATTAGAGATTTTAATTAAAAATCTATTTATTTCGTTACGTATATTCATCATCGTCTCATATCTAACCGTGGCTATGATAAACATACCTTCAGAAAAATCCCGCCATTCCCTTTCGAATCCACCACACACGCTAACTATACTATTTTTATAATATATAAGCAAGTTAACAAAAAAACTAAAATCAAAGTTAATCACTAAAAAATTTGTTATTATATCAGCGAAGCTTTTCGACTATAAAGTCATTATCAAGCTATTGCCAAAAAATATAAGTAAGTTGTATGTATACTGTAAGGAAAACAGAACCCCAGTTATGATTCTAAACGGAGTGGATAATTAAGAAGTGTAAATATCGAAAATAACCGGTTTTTATATGTATAAAATAATAATTGCTGAAAATTACTTTAAATAAAATTGTAGTTTGTTTCCTGAACTATAACTTG
This sequence comes from Coronaproctus castanopsis, assembly GCA_032883995.1. Lineage (NCBI taxonomy): Eukaryota > Metazoa > Arthropoda > Insecta > Hemiptera > Monophlebidae > Coronaproctus > Coronaproctus castanopsis. The sequence goes on along the minus strand of CM065052.1, from coordinate 104,205,672 downwards.
AAATAAGTTATACGCGATCCTATTTTGTTTTTAAATTACAACGAAATTTTACAAAATTAATCATGATCACATTTGCATTAGCTACTTCTGATTTTTACCCGAGGAGTTACAAATATTTACACCACTGTACTAATTACGTATGTGACCCATCTGCTACAGATATAATTATGAAAACCGTGCGTTATTCAGCTAGTTAAATAATGAAATAGTTTAAGATTGTACAATATTGCACATAGAAAAAATAACGCAGTTTATATAAATCAACTTGATCACGAGTACATCGACTGAAGAGTTTGCTATACACTCGCACATTTTTAATATGAAATAACATACATATTTAAGAAATACTAAGTAATTTCTAAAAAACACGTCACATAATTACTTCGTGATTTCAAAGTGAAGATAATTTTTGTTAATTGTTTAGGAAAGTACGTTTTAACTACGTTTTATTAACAAAATAAACATAAAAATTAACCACAGCAAATTAAGGCGCAAGATACGTAATAAAACTTTATGCGACGAGATCAATAAACATTGTGGCTGCAGTAACTTTTATATTTTGTATTTTTGTAAAACAGCATTTTCTATCAAATAAATTTAATGTTTTTATACAAATAAAATAAATATAAACTTTATTAAAACAAAAATTCGATATAAACGCCAAAACAATACATTAAAGCAAAAATCTAAATTAATATTTCAACATACCGAATAAAATTATATTTAACAAAACAAAATGAAAGCAAAATTAATCGCTATAAAAATTATTTTATTAACGCAAAGCTTTCCGACAATCACGTCATTTTCAAGCATATACAAAAAAACGTTACATTATAATGTTTTTTGTATATGTTACGTAATTGTCGGAAAGCTTTGCGTTAATAAAATAATTTTTATAGTGATTAACTTTGTTTTTCTTTTGTTTTGTTAATTCATAAAATCACTACTCTCCGATACATCAGCATTAAAATTATATTTATATTAAAAATAGCACGAGTTCATAACAAAAAATCTAACATAAAGAACAGAAATAATACCATATTCATTAAATATTTGGATTTTAATGTAAACACGTTAGATAATACGTAAGGAATACATATCTTATTCAAGTGATAAAATTAGTTGTAATAATTCACTTATTACTTTTTAAATTCGTTTAAGATAATATAATTTATAGATTAACTTTAGTGAACAGTATAGCTATTCTCGTTTTTACCTTCCGAATACCTTAATCTAACCAAAACATACTAACAAACGAAGTTTATTCACGCACAAACATTTCACGTTCCGGTAAAGAAATGTTTCATTCCAAGTCAACATTATAAAAATGTGATTTTTCAATAAAATGAATTATATAATAGTAAAAAATTGAGAATATATATATTACCTGGCATCGTTATATTTCCTTTCCATTTCGGGCATTTATAATCCTCATCAGGAAAATCTTCATTCCCTTAACTTATTCAATAACTTTACTTTATCCGGACATAGAGTATTATGGTAAGAAACATTAATGATACACACATTTAAATTTAACTAAAATAACTAATAAAGTTTAAAAAAAAAATAAAAACAATTAATTTATAAACGGATAACAAACAACACAGAAATTAGAAACAAAACGCGGTAAACATGATTTCGAACAAGTACCTATGAAGCAACAATTTATGAATAAACTAAAATAATAAAATTCGAACTTCTGTCCAAGGTTTAAGAAAAATAGTTTTAAAAATTAATAATTGTATTTTCATAAAATAATTTTTAAAATTAATAATTGTTCTTATTTTAATCAAATAATTCTTAAAATTAATAATTGTGTTCTTATTCTAATAAAATAATTTTTAAAAGTTTAAAATAAAATAATTTTTTATTAAATTGTCATTAATCAACACTATCGATATAGCCCAAAAAGTCGGAAGCTTGATCGCCACACTACCGCTAAAAGAGTGAACTTTCACTCTATTTTATGTTTGTAAATATACAAATAACTAATAAGTAAAATTAGAAAAAGGGATAATTCATTTTAAAATCGTTTTTAACAAAATGTAAGAATTATCCGCGCATATCGGTAGGTAAATTTACCTATAAACAGTTATCTAAATATAAGGTATGCTTTCGAGTAAAACCGAATTCAGCGATGGGATAATAAAAAACGATCCGATCACCTTACACTTCGCCGCACATTAAAAATTTATACATCATTATCGTCATATTAAATTATTTTTAAAAATCTAAGATACAATGTTTAACAATAATCTAAATTATATATATCTGCAAAGTTTAATAATAAAATATTTTAAAAATATTCACATTTTCAAAATATTTTCTTCAAATCATGTTTGATATGTGTTTGTAAACTTTTTTCTCATCACTTATGTGATCTATCCAATTACTTTATTCTAATGATATTTATTCTTGTAACATAAAATTTCAATTTTCTAATCGAGTTATAAAAGTCGTTATAAGAATATGCGACCTAAGTACTTTTTTTAATGTTTACAATACCGTGAGAATTATAAACGACAGTTTTTATCGTTGCGGTTATTCAAGATGAACGTCGTTTCTAGCCAGTATACTTGTTATCGATGGACCCGTAAGAGATAATACGACAAACGTTAAATTTCGAGTTCACGCTAGAGCGCTGTTATCGGTAATTAACGCCGTCCATATATCTATCCTGCCGACTTAATAAGATTAGCATTTTTTTTGTTTTCAACGAACGGGCGCTAGATTAATATTGATCGACCATAAACAGGGCTTTGATATAATTAAATTTTTTAAAAGTCAGGTGTGACTCAAACAATAATTTATATTTTACATTATTCTTCATTAATTACCGAACGGATATTTTATTGCAAAGATAAGTAATTATCTAATACGTAAAGAGATTCGTTTATCTTACTTCTAACCTGCAAAGAAATTATACTTTAAAAAAACTAAATCAAATTTCGGTATAACTAAGATTCGAATTAATTTTTTTTTTTTCATGAACGCAGTTGCCTTTAGTTAAACTCATCTGGCAACGGAGCATTATATCACAAGTGAAATAAAAACACACGTTCGATGTGATTAATACACCTAAAGTAAACATACGGAGTTATATTGCACTAATGGACACAAATGAAATAACGAAAATTCTTTCTATTTATTATTTATAATCCGATAACAAGACCTATATGTACGCGCGTGTTCGATTATCGAGATAAAAACTAGATCACGTAATTTTAATAACTTAACCTGTCAGTTTCACACTGCTCTCTGATAACCTTCACAGTTATTGATCATACTTTTAACGTCATCGATAACTGCATCAGATATTTATGTAAAATTGTCCGAATAAAATATTCATAAACGCAATTTTAACAAGTACATAAAGACGAAGTGAAAGCAACGACGTTATAATTATATATGTATGAAGAAATTTCGATAAGTTAAATAACCAACTAATAAAATAAACACACCTTATTACCACCCGTAAGATACTTTTAGAATAAGTACGACGAGGAACATATTATATATAAAGGGGTACAATATTATTTATTGAATAATATACTTTTATATGTTTAGTTTTATGATGCTTTATTTAGCTTATAAACTCGCAATTAACGAAGCCAAAATAAAATTCATAGTGTTCTCCAATAGAATGCGTTATAAAAGTACAAATAATTAAACTATAAGAGGTAAAGACAATCAAAAATACTTGGGTACTATTTTCGATGGTGACTAAAAAAAAAACAACAACAAAAATAAACAATCAGAATAGAAGAGTCGAGGATAGTGTTAAAAAATGGAGAAGTTGTTCACTAGAAGTGATGAACTACGTATTAATAAAACGATCTTACTCTAGCACAACAAGAGCTGCAAGTTAGGTGTTGCTCCAGACAAACGTTAAATAACTTTCGAACTATATGCGTACAGGCGTATGTTGATAATTCCGGGGACCTTAAAAATTGCGAATGAAGACGTTCTAATTAAAATGAAGAAGTTCTCATAATAATGGAATTGAATCGAAGAAAGGAAAACGAGATGTCACAAATACGAAACTATGTGTTATTATGGAAGGAAAGCTTTAAGAAAAGTTTGAAAGATCGTCTTTAGAACTCGTGAACGAAGAACTTTTATCGGTGGTTCAACTGTTTGAAATTCAAGTCTACCATGTAAAAAAAGTACTGAACGGCAAAGTTCAATACGGAGACGACGGATGGAAAAGAAAAACTGATAAAATGTTTTCTCAATCTTTAAACTTTCTTTTAGTATTCGGGCGTGTATATAAAAATTAAAATGAATAATTATTTTTTTAAATTCCCTATCATTTCTCAAATGTTTAAAATACGCGATACAATTATAGTATCGTTTTCGATATCAAAGTATACGTTCGTTATAAATGTAATCGAATTATAAATATAAATGCATAAAAATATAATATACACTTGTCCGATTAATTATAGTCGCATTAAATGAAGTTTTAATTCTCGCAACTAGATATTACAGCTTGTTGTCTTTCACATGAAAAATATATCTAAGTAATTGGGATAAGTAAAACTTAAATTGTTACATCGAGAAAATCGATATTTATTCGAAAGGCAATGATATTATGCTAAAACTAATTGATCACAATAAACAACTCTTTACTCATTAGTTAATTATAACCATTCTTCCGCAACTGAAAAAGTATCTTCTTCCGAAAAGACGAGTAATTAGAAAAATTTTAATTTTTTTTTTTAACAATGACTATAGTCCGACAGACGTATGTATATAAATTTTAATTAACGACACTAGGAGTAATACAAAAAATAACGAAATAAAAATAAAAAACACGATGAGACAAAAAATACGTATCGCAAGGCATATACAAAAAAAATGGTTGAATTGGTTTTAAAAATTAAGGTATTTATATGATACCTAACAATAGTAATGATAAATTATCTACGGAACAAATACACAGTTGATTTTACTAATACACAAACACATGCGCACGCTAACATATAAATAATTGCACATATAAATAAAAATGTAGAAAATAAATAAAACGATTCCATCAAAATTCATATTAAAATTTATATTCTAAACGATTTGCAATTTTAAAGACAGCTCTCATATTTTATATTCAATCGAAACGAATCGAAATTACTGAGTTAACGAAAATTCATCATTTTGAGTTTATTTTTTAGGAGACAATTAAGGGATACGATATGTTTGTAATTTATGATTTAAATCAAGACTAGTAGTTAATTCTTCGTAAACGTTATATAAATATAGATGCATACTTTCCGCCAACTATTTACGCTTCACGTATAACAGGATCGAAATGAAAATTACTGTTACTATTATGATTACAACTAGGATTATTGAAATCCTATAAAACGACTCTCTTGATTCGTATTCCGCCATGCAAGTATTATATTTTTCAACGACAGTACCCGCAGGTTCAAGATCACACGTTAGGTTTGTGTTCTCTGAAATGCGGATTAAAAGAACTATAGCGACAGTTGTTCGTAATACAAACAGTTTACTAAATTACAATTTAAAAGCACAAATTAAAAATTACTCCTTATAATATATATAAACATATTACAACAAATGTAAATCAGAGACAAGCTTATATTAAAACAGACCAAATTACGATGATATGTATACATATCTACACGTAATTATTTATTAGTTAATGTTTGAAGTGCGTTATACTTAATATAAAAAATGAATGTGATACGTATCATCGTATTTTTATCGACGGAATATAATTTATATATTATTATCATTATTATAACATATTTGTACAAATAACCATTAAATAATTTACATGAAATACCTTAATAGATCTATATATAGTTCATCTGAAGATTACCATTATAAGGACGTTACGAAAATTTTCAATTGTTAAAGTTCATTTTCAGTAATAATAATATATTAATATTTTTTTTTTTTAATCTAGTACGACTCGAAGTTCCAATTAGACGTAACGGATTTTATTTAATGGTCTATCATTCTCTATGAACGAAGACAACATGAACAAGGATGACAAGGGCAACATATTTAACCCTTTCAGTCATAGATTATAAAATTTCAACACAAAATTTTATACAAGTGTTTATTATACAATACTGCTTCTTAGATGAACTGTAGATAATTTTCGATGTATTTATACAAATATTTTTAAAATTGAGGCATTTCACATCAACCAGAAAACAAAAAATTTTATTAGAATTAAAATTTCATGTACCATATAGTGGTCATGACTGAAAGGGTTAAGAAATATAAAAGATTCGTTTATACGTTTTTTTTCTGTGATCTCAGTTTAGCTTGCGTGATTTTTATTTTATTTTTTTATTATTATTTTTTTTTTAAAGTGACGTGATCTCAGTTTAGCTTGCGTGATTTTTATTTTATTTTTTTATTATTATTTTTTTTTAAAGTGACAATAATTTTTTCGATGTTTTTGTTGGGGTGCTGTGTAAACGAGAGATAGACAATTTAGATCCATAAAATTTTCGTTAAACGATACAACCATATGGACAGTGATAAGTAATTATTATTTAATAATAACAGTAATTCGTCATACATAAATTATGTTTTTAATATATTTTTTTAAAATAAAGATATGATCTTAACTTATTGAAGTTAAATAAGTATAAAATTTAGTAAATTGTAGCTTACTAACAAGATATCATCCTATTAGCCAGCTTATGGGTTGACATCAGTAGTCCATTGACCATAACTACGAAAATTAGTTTATATTAATCTATTTATTTATCTATTAGATTTAATGATTTCATAATAAGTCTGCCGGGTGGCGCCTTTTAAGACGCCTGATGTCTTGACTAGTATCTAGTAAATTGGTAGCTTCCACATTGACATGCTGGTGTAGCCTGTGCTGTAGCGAATTTTCTAATCTCTTCGTTTACAAACGAGATGTGCAAGTCTCGATGAATATCATCATTTCTCGAATAACGACATGCATCGACAATTGCTCTTAGTATTAAACTTTGTGTAGCTTGGATCTTTGCTCTAGAAGACCTGCTGGTACATCCCCATAACTGCAGACCATAAGTCCATATTGGCTTTATGATCTGCCGATACAGTAGACATTTGTACCTTACGTCTAGAGGCGATTTCCATCCAATAAGCCAATATAACTGTTGAGTTTTCTTCTTTATCTGTTTACATTTCATTCTGGCATGTATTTCCCAGGTCAGCCGCTTATCCAGGTGCATACCAAGGTACTTGACTGAGTCGACTTGTGAAACAGGTTTACCTCCCAAGTGCACTTGGGGTAATGTATATCTGTTCGTCGGTATGTAAAAGTTATATGCGCTGATTTTTCTTCATTGATTTTAACTTTCTAGTTTGATGCTCATTCATGCACTTTGTTCAAAGAGTTTTGCAATTTATTTACAGCTTCAGAATAACTACTGCTAATGGCTAAAATGTAGCTGTCGTCGTTTACGCATCCGTTGGTAAGTCTTCTGTGTATAGAAGATACAAAATAGGACCGAGAACGTTTCCCTGCGGTACTCCAGCTTCTATGTTGTAGGATGCGGAAGTAGAATTTTCTTGCTGTACTTTAAATTGTCGTTCTGATAAATAAGACACGAGCAAACGGCAGATGTTACCCGGCAAAATTCGACTTAATTTATAGGTCAGCCCTTCGTGCGATACCTTGTCGAAAGCTTGCGCTACGTCTAAGAAGACGGCCGGGCAATATTTTTTCGTCGAATGATCTATTGATCATTGTTGTGATCCTGTGCACTTGATCAATTGTGGAGTTCTTCCGTCGAAACCCAAAATGATGTACTGGAATATACTCTTCAACCATAGATAATAGTCGTTTGAGTAATAATTTCTCGATAATGAAATTGGTCTGTACGACCCTACACCAGCGCCTGGTTTGTTATGTTTTTTTACCATAATGATTTGCGCTATTTTGAAACAGCCTGGGACGTATTCTAAACGTAGACAAGCATTAAACAAGTGTGTTAACATAATTATACCTTTTTTTGTGAGTTCTTTTAGAACTCTAGCGGATATGCCATCAATACCTGGAGCTTTCCAAGGATTCATATTATTATCTATTTCAGTCGCTACATCATATGGTGTAAATATTTTCACGTTTTCGTCCGTTTTATAATTAATGCTGATATTGATAGTGGAGGTCATATTATGCGGTTTGAATACCCGAGATAAATGGCGAGCAAAGCATTCAGCTTTATCAACATCTAGTTTCCACCCTCATCTTTAACGGATGGAGCATGTGTAATTGTATGTTTAATTTTTTGGGTAGCTTTCCAAAGAGAATACTCTTTATCTTCGAAGGGACTAAGATCTTTGATGTATGCGGTGAATGTTTGAATTTTTTTTATTAACGCGTTAAGTTGGCGACTAGTTCGATTAAATAGATTTTAATCATGTGGACTCCGAGTATTTTGCCATATGCGTCGGGCTCATCTTCGTTCAGCGATCTTGAGTCGTACTTGTAATGGGTACGTGATTTCTTTTGATTTATAGTTTTCTGGTTCGGGTGTATATTTAAGTATTTTTAAAATCTACACCAGATTTCAAACAGAAAAAAATTAACATATTTATAATAAAAAAAATTATATAAGGAAAAGTAAAATCATCGCTCTTATGACTATATGCATTTTACCGTGTCTTTTTTAAATGTGTACAGCACAACATACACACGCATACAAAATAGATTACATTAACTTACTGTCTTCCCCGCAACTAAAAGATTGAACATCGATTTCGCGCGTCTTAATCCATTGTTTCGAACGTAGACACTCGCATAACGTTCGATTATTAAACATTTTTTTAAATAAATTCTTGGTGGATATACGAAGAGTTTTCAAACGACAAAACGAAGCCAAATCGTCGACTGTCACGTTGTTTAGATAATTTCCGGTCAAATTCAGTTCGACTAAATTCGGAATTACACCTAATCGAGGGAATTTTTCTAAACAGCCACGATTCAAAGATAGATGTCCTAAAGAAGTAATGGCTGAAACGTTGATATAGTCTAAAGTCATGTCGTCTAAAAATAAACGATAGACACTCGGCGGACAGTAAACGTCAAATTTAGTCAGTCTATTTTTGGACAAATCTAATACGGCTAGATTCGACAAAGGACGGAAAGCTCCCGCCTCGATGGTATGTATACTATTTTGCTGCAGATATAGAAACTTAACGGACTTATACGGGAGAAAAGAATCATCCTTCAGTTCTTGTAGCAGATTCCACGATAAATCTAATAACTGAAAACGTAACAAAGTAAAATGTATAAAACAACAATGTACACTAATGAACAAAAAACCTTATCTATTTTTAAATTAATAATTTTGCGAACCGATATAAATAGACATAAATTAACATTTATGGAAACGACTACGCAACGAAGTTTCGGATTATATAATTTTAAAGAAATAATAACAAGAATGACAAAAAAAGACATGAAAAAAATTTTATTTCAAACGTTACCTCACGAATCTTAACCAATTTTAAAATTGCAAAAAAAATGCAATTTTCATTATTTACCCTCGATAGCATACATATGTCTTCGAAAATAATTATAAACAATTAATACGCTTCATAAAATGAATATATTTCGGTAAATTATATTATCGACAAACACGTAAATGTTTATGTAATAAGCGTGTATATACTAATGTATATGACCTTCTGGAAAGACATTAACCTAGAGGGTTGGTGCGATATACCCATGACCTGTCTCTAGTTATCATTTATGTTGTCGCCAAGTAGCAAGTATATTTTTTCGTAATTCAATACCTGCATGAACTGAACATTATGTAATATTCAATGCATATGGAATAAATTACGACGGTCTTTTCCTTTTGAAGTGAAACTTCTATTAGCTCTTGCCGAATTAACGGTGTGATATATATATATATATATATATATATAACCACGTTTTGTTGCATTAGGTGATATATATGTATGTCCTGTTCGCTTGTACCGCACTACCAACACCCGTGTTGCAAACCACGTTTTGTAGTATTAGAAGCATCGACTTATACACATACGTAGGCTTATTCATGTATATGCATATATATATATATATGTGTGTGTGTGTGCGTGTGCTAAAAAAAGCATCAATATCATTAGTTTCTATCATTCTTAGCATTGACGATATGTATATAGAATACAGTTCGTTATTATATAACGCATTTAGCGTCATATTTCAGTAATAATACTTAATTTTAACTATATCGCGTGATTTTTAATATATTTCCTTCAGTTAAGTGGCCATGATAAAATTAAAAGTAATAATGTTTGTTATGTGACATTTTACGTATACGCGATTATAAATTAATATTAATAATCAACTTTGCATAAAAGAAACAAAAAATTAATTTTCTATCGTCGGATGCGTCACACCTTAATAATTCATTCCTGCATCTTAAACAGTGAAAATATTCCAATTTGCAACTTTTCGCTATTCTTCTCACAATTGTTCATATCCTTACTAATACTATCCGCTCTACATGAAATTGATCACCGAACATAAGAGATTTACTTTCAGAAGGTTTCGATTCGGAAAGAAACTTTTACATTTCTATTGTCTTTAAATTTTTTACTCAATAAATTTCGATGGTACGAAATTTAAATATTAATTTTAAATCCAACACTGATAATTTTTCAACAGTACCGGCTCTCAACAACTAACACGTATTTAGGGTAAAATAATAGTATTTCAAAAACAGTATACATTTTTTAAACTTACGATATTTGAAATTTCACTTCTACCTATTCTAAATTATTATTTTTTTTTTTTATGTTTGAGTACTCCAGCGTAAACATATTTTTTATGTAGTAATAAAATTTGAACCTGGTTGAAAATAGAAACTTTCGTATAAACCTAGATCAATAATGATCTGAACACAGAAGTCAAAATAGTTTGTAAATTATGAAAACAATGTAATAAAAAATGAACACCTGTACTCAGTATACATAATGCATTAATATACATTTAAAACTTACTCCGATTCCATCATCAAGCTCGGTTGGAATTTCTTCCAGTTCCATATTTGAGCAATTCGCTCCGTATATCCCACGTCCTGTGACATGTGAGCATCTTATTGCATGAGTGGGATTCGTTATTAAATAAAGAAATATCACTAGTAAAACCCATCCAAAAATCCATGTTGCTGGGGGAAAAAAATAAAATTAAAGGATTAATTTCTACGTATACTAATTTATTATTGATTTTTCTAAGAAAACCAGAAGCATTTAAAATTATAATGCGAGAAAAATTACAAAAAAAAGGACATTATTTGTATATATTTAGTTTTTGCAATTTAAATAAACATACAACATATGATATATTACCCAATATTATTAAATTTGACATAATGTACATTAAAATGAATACGGTCGCAAAACAGTTGATAATTTATTTATTTATTTAAAAGTGCTACAAAAAACGATTAAAGCTGTTACGGCATTAAATGTTTAATTTTTTTAGACATGTTTTATCTAAAGAGGAATCAATAAATTTGTATAATTTTTGAAAATAACAGAAGTATTATTTGAAAGGAAATCTGATATTTCGTGTGAACGGATACTGATCGGTGAGATGTAAAAAATGCGAGACAATATAATAGAATAAATAGTTTGTGAGTAAACAAAAGATTCAGAATGTAGGAAGAAAGGAATATTGAAATGAGTAATTATATAAAAGTGACGTATGATTAATGTGAAGTAAGGTGAGTATAATGTTATTAAAACGTGCCATGTAATGAGATGACTGTCAGGAATCAACATGAGGCTTAAAGAATGTTATTGAAATATATTTAATAACTGTAGTATCGGAGGTAGAGGAGCATTATAAAATTTCGGCAACCGTAATGTGGAATGAACTTTTGTCATCAGTTATTTTGTTCCCTGCGATTCGTTTATGACAGAGGACCCATTAAAATGATACCATAGATCAAGCATTAATTTTAAAAAATTATTTTATACAATTAATAACAGGATTTTTTAACTAAACGTTCTGAAGGGTTAATATTGTATTTACTGAGTGCGTTAATTAACAGAACGGATTTTACATTTTGCACCGCTAATATAACATAAACTTGCCGACAACTGTTTATTAAATTATTTGCTATTTAAAGGAATTCTCGGTTGTCCATATTATACTGAAAGAGAATTGCATTAGATTTTACTAAGTAATTTTGGGTGATTTATTAAGTGGTTGTTATCATACATATTCGAAGACAGAATAAAAAAGAACTAACCCCAGACATCCTGAGTGGAGTTTGCGAAGCTATTCAGTGTAGGAAAAACAAAAAAGTAGTAGGAATTGATAAAGTACCCACAGTGGTATTGAAGCAGATTATGAATGAATCACTAGAATTCAGTGTGACCGGACAAAATATTAGAGTCAATTAATATGTATTCCTATAATAAAGAGAGGAAAGAAAAAGAAATGCAAAAAATATCGGACAATAACTCTTCTCTCACAAGCAAATAATTTCTACGGATGATACATTGAAAGGAAGATGCACACGAGATGAAATTCTTAATACGAAGTTATTGATATAAAAAAGACGCGAACAAAAGGATACTTAAAATACTACACTTTATAGAATAGCGAAAAGTATTCGACACTAAACTTTCATAGCATTCGATTACAAATTGTGGCCTATACCGCTTCAATTAACACGGAGAACGATCAAATATTGTTCATCAACCGTATAAACTACAACCAATTCCCGAAATAAAAAAAATAATTTAATATCACAATACTGTCGAATTAGATTAATAAAACGAATTCGTTCTAAACTCCAAAATTGGTATCAACGGAGGCTTAAGAGTGAGAAAGAGAACAGAATGAAAATACCACGAACAAGATGGAGAGAATGACGCAAGCGGATAACCAAAAATCTATAAAAGTGCATGTAGGTGATTTATTTACCGATTGTTTTTCGATTTTTTCAATATGATTCCGAAAAATTGATAATGAAAATCAAAGACACACACACACATATATATATATATATGTGTGATATATATGTGTGCCATTAAAGTGAAGTGTTGAACATCAAATAGTACGACAGACAAACAAATAATTCAATTATAAAGGGGTTAAACACTCATCGGTAATTCTCGGTAAAAATAAATAAATATTCAATTTTTTCGTACATGTAATACGAGAACGCGAATTAGACCTAAACGTCGTGATTCTGAGAATAAGAAGATGCAGATGAAAGCCGGGCAGCAAGTTGATGGAAATAACAAACGTATCAACGATTATGCCTGCCACTATCGGACATAGTATATTTAGCGAAGAGAAGAGTGTAGGATTTATGTGTATCGTAATGATCACGACGGACAAATGTGACAAAACACGGCAACGATAATAATGAAGATGATACATACATATATATATTAAACCGTCGTAATCTTCTATGAACATCGTGACTAGCTCATTATACGTCATATTTGAATACAAAATGGACCAGCATTCAAGATATATATGTTATTTATTGAAGTTGTACTTGCACAAGCATCCGGGCAACTATGATAAAAGTGTTAAAAAAATACCCGATTCACGAAGTTAGATTTATTATTTAAAAATAAAAGAATTAAGAAAAGTTTCAAGAAATATACTGTCCTTATATTCGGTATTATGAATATCTATAGATTTCAGTGTATAGATTTAAAAGTAAATACAGTACGTAAATTCTAAAAAAAATCAATTTTAACGAATTATTATCCTCATAGTATACGTATATAATATGGAGTTATATTTTCTTTGAAACGTTACATGTAAACAAATTAACTTTGAATATAACTATAATTAGTTGTAATAATAGTTAAAAATATAAATTACTAATCTGGTTATATTAATATACTTACTTGACCGGAAAATGAAGAAATTCAACTTAACACGCGCAAGCAGAACATGCGGAGACTTCATTTTTGTTCCACACACACACACATATATATATCAAATAAAACTACAAGTTTTATTCATCATTACACTATTCGTATGAACAATCATCGTAGGAATTGTCTACGGCAAGCAATTAATTAAGATGAATTTACGTAAAAAAGATCAATTCGATACTTGCTCGGACCCGATTACGCCGGAAAAATCAACAAATATAAACTTAATCTAATCATATTTGACGCGCTCAAATGGAAAATCGGATAGACGTAACGCGCTCACAACTGACCCTTGTTCACGCGCGAATATAAGCGACACCGTTACCTCATTCATAAGGTCGATAAAATTATTATCATTATTATCACTATTATTATTTTAAATATTAATTTTATAAATATTAAATTAACCGCGATCAATTTAATTAAAATTACGTTAATGAATCGGAATATGCTAATAAAACTGCTCGTAATAACGGCTGCTAATGCACAAAAATGCCAAACAATATTAAGAAAAGATAAAAATTACATTCTTGTCGATAGTGTTGTTTATTGTACGCGCATATTTATGCTTTATATATGTATAACATATAATATATATATATATATATATATATATATATATATATATATATATATATATACATTATATAATATGTATATATAATGCATTAAAACCGTATATCTTTTTAAATTAATTATTTTATAAAAAATTGGCGAATTTCGATATCGTTAAAAAAAATTTCACGGATGTCGGGAAGTAATTTAAAGAAAAGTAATAACTGTCCTTATCAATCAATGGAACCGTTGTTACGAAAATTACCTTCTGTATGTCAGTGTAGCCACGTCGGTGTACGCATATTTTAACGAATATAGTTAAGAATAATGCGAAAAAGATAACGTGCCTTGAATACATTTTTTACCGTTAATTTATCGTCTCTGTATTCTTTAACTTTAAATCGATATAAAATTTCGGCTGCTTGTTGAAAGTATTAAAAATTTAATCGAAGAAATATATATGCTATAAATAACATAATACATAGATCTTGTTTAACTATAATACTGAAGGTAATTCCTGAAAATTAGTAAACAATAGGAAAAAACTGAATATAAAATTAAATATATAAATATACTTACGGAATGTATTTTTTATTTTAGTTATACATACGCAAATTGCTAATAATTGTTCGATTTAAATTTGTATTTCTTGAATTTAGTCGTATTATTATTTTAATGGAAAATGTCGTAATTATTGAAAAGTTTTGTTTTTAAGTTCGATGATATAATAATAATAACGATTTGTATTTATTGCTTTATTTCGTTCTTAAATTAAATACGTTATTACACCGTGTGGTGCGCGGGATACAATTATAAATTATCATTTAAAAAAAATGTAATATTAACAGGCGTACTACGACCGGATGCGCAGTACTTTTAACCGAATCTGATATAATACGTTGCTCAATACCAGAACGCTCGATTGTTATCTTAGTTCTTTGTCCGCGGTGTTCAGTTTTCGGTTTTATCGTATATCTTTCTTTTCAACGCGCTGAAATCGGACCGCTGTTATCTTAAACACGTTTACATACAAAAACCCCCTGAGCTAATTTAATTTGTCTAACTATCGGTGGTGGAAATGTTTTATTTTTTCTATTTTTTCCTTGCGGTGTTTTTACGTGCCAGCACACATGTACATGCACGGGTTGCTAATATAACATTATGTCACATACAACGTCGCCGTGACTGCCTAGTAATAATAACGCGCGTCAAAAACAATTAAACAATATCGAAACAACTGTTGTCAAAACAATCGACGATGCTAATATTACCGATTTTTCTGTAGCCCCGTCGTAGTGTTACAAAAATCTGGAAATTCTTTTAATATTAAACGACAACTTTCTAAATCCAGCAATAGTGATAGTGAAAGTTATACCAAACATAGGGAAGAAGACAACGATAATGCGTGGCAGCAGGTTTCGAAGGCGATTGGAGACTAAAGCCCGCTGATCAAAATGATCATAATGCAGCCCAAGTGACCAAAACTAAAAATCGTTTTTCTATACTACAGGATGACGTAAATAATGAGACAGGTAATGATAATCAAACAAGCAAACCTTCTAATAGCAAAACAGTAAGACTACCGCCTATATTCAAAGACAAAGTTACAGATTTTCAACGGGTGAAAAATGGTATTGAAAAAACGATAAATTAATGATGGCTACGTTTGCCGTACCCCGGCAAATAAGTGTAAAAACTTACGTGAAAGAAGCTCAGAAGATTTGTTTTTATATTTATCAAATAAAAAGCGAAAGGTCCTGCAAAGTTCTACTGAGATATTTACATCCATCAGTTGATACAAACGATATTATGGCCGCTTTGAACGAAAAATGCTTAAGTGCGTCAAGTGATAAATATCCGACATCATCTCACTAAACAACCTCTGGCATTATTTTCGATACCGAATGAACTTAATAAATACATTTATCAACTTAAATATTTACTCAGTGTTAAAATCAAAGTTGAGCCTCCGCGTAAAAATTTTGAAATACCTCAATGTAAACGATATCAACAATATGGGCATACGCAATGATTCTGTAATTGGCCTTTTATGTGTATTAAATGCGCATGCTTCAAAACTAAAGAAACTCTTCCCGAATGTGCACTGTGCGGTGATAATCACCCTGTAAATTATAAGGATTGTACAGTTTATAAGGAACTACAGAAAATGAGTATCAAGCGAGTAAGCAGCTCTCATCTAAAATTCAACGTTACGACTAGGACGCATGACGCGCCTAATATTTCGATTTTAAATCAAACAGAAGACGCAACGGCCACAAACAGTCCTGCAATAAAGGCCGAGTCACACACGTGGCAACTGAAAACTCTAGACAAATATTACTCTCATGCCTTGAGGGGACATCTTTCTGCAGCTGTACAATTCTGATCAAGTCTGCCTAATGGCTATCTTAACTTGCTTGAATCATTGCTTGAACAAATGCGACAAGCAAAATCAGATAATAATGGAGCTTCTAACTAAGCTCATCACGAAAATTCTTCCGTAACAATAAAATCACTCCGATTCGCACTTTGAAATGCCAATAGTCTAGCGTTGGCGTCTAGAAACAGAATCGTTTCTTCGGTTACAGGAGATTGATGTGTTTCTTGTGGCAGAAACGCATTTTACTAACAAAATGTTTTTTAACATAACTGGCTACTGTTTGTACTATACTCAGCACCCTGATGGAACTGCTCGCGAATGGAGTGCTATATTAATACGGGACGGTATTCAACATTGCCAATATAAAACAATATTATGCCCAGATTACAAGCGTTGTTATGAAAAAACTTAACTGGCAGCAGTGTACTGTCCGCCTCGATATGCAATAAAAAATGATTTGTTCGCTGACTATTCCGAATATGTGGGGAAAAAATTTATTGCTAGAGCCAAAATGCTAAAAAAAGCAACAATAATGAACCCGTAGATGTGTTGTCATCAAGCGGAAAATCGGAAACAGTAGCAAGAATAATGGTATCGATATCGTCATGATCACGACACCCCTCTCTAATGTTCGACCAAAGAAGAGACATTATAGATGAAAAAAGAACATATAGTTTTAGACAATGAGATCGAACAACAGAGTTCACGTGGAGTAGACAATACGAGAGTTGCAATGTTGAGGGAGGCTTTTGCCCAGGATTTGGGCTTTTAGTGTTTTTTAGTTTATGAATAATTATTATTATTTTTATTATATATTTTTTTTAACATTTTCTTTCTTTTGAGATTATTATGATGACTATGTAGTTTTTGACAATAACGACAATGAAAAGCACACGTGAAAAGTTTGAAGTATCTACTTATTCATTACTTCACTAAGTCATATGGTTTTCGACGTTTAAGCCGTTTTAAATCCTCAGTTGTCCAGGAGCTGTATGACTTCAACATTAGTGTTTTTCCAGGCTTTTTGCGTATTTGCAAATAAACCTGGTAATTTCATCGATGACTATTGGAATTTTTAAGTCTTGGTATATGTCATTATTGCGTTCAAATCGATATGCGCAGGTTCTTTGTATGAAATCTATGTTGGAAATACTAGTATATTGTATAAGTCCAAATAGGTTTAACAATGGCCATATATAAAAGTCGTTTATTTTCAGTAGACATCGTTATTTCCCATTAGCCAATAAATACTTCTTATTTTTGCATTTATTTCAAAACACTTCTGCCGGACGTGGTGCTTCCAATTTAGACGAGAATGGAAGTGCATCCCTAGGTACTTGAGTGACTCTTTTTGTAGTATTATCTGCTGAACCAGTGTCATTGGAATAATTTCTGTTTTTCACAAAGTGACGTTTATGTGCATCGATTTTTAACTTTAATTTTCCGACGTTTCAACCGAGCACTTTATTAATTTATTGTTAGCTGTAGACTTTTAGTAGCACGCTGTTTGATTTTATCTATAGCTAGAATTGCTGTGTCACATCAGTGAACATGAAGATAACTGTAAGATTGTTTGTTGGAATATCGGCTGTGTAAAGAAGATAAAGGATAGGCCCTAAGATTTACGTATATAAACGTTACAATTAAGAAACCAGTGAGAAGTTATGTTGCATAAATCCGGTCATGTACAAAATAATCTCACAAGACAAGCATCAAAAATGTCTTGAAACTTATCCAGTGTTACCCATGTGGCGATTTAAAAGCGAGAATGTTGTGCAGTAACATCCAATGTAACGTCTAAATGATTTAAACAATAATAGTAACTAAATTAAGTGATGGTCAATTATTAATATGGGAAAAAGCGTCGTCGGATGAATTTTTTACACATCAATTTCCTAACAACATAAACTACTAACAAATAAATACCCCTGGGATGGATCGATACATTACTTCTGAGAATGTGTAGATGGCGTTAGTAGACAATGTGAACGATTGTTGTTTCGTATTTATTTTTTTATATAAATTTATAGTTTAAAAAATAATAAGGAAACACATCTAGGATGCTAAATTTCAAATATACAAGTGCAATAGTTTTTTTGTACAACCCAGGGAAAAAACGTAAAATTTTTATAGAATAGCCGCAAGCAGCTAGTTATAGATTAGCAATTATTAAACACAATAAAGAGAAAAATTAGACAAATTTTCACGAAATAGAACAATCAACATCATTAAGAAGCGTATATAGAAATATTTGACGTAACAGATAAATTGATTAATTAGGAGAGAAAAAACTCGTTATCAGCTATATTTCATCGATAGCTCATTCGTAAATTATCTCCCAGAGGCGAAGTATAATAGGTTATACGATTGAAGGTTTTTATAAAACGATAATTATATCGACAGTTTACAATACGATGTCTTAGTTAGACATTTTGTTTAATGTTACCTTAAAACTATAATATGTTTCTCATTTATAGGAGCAAAAATGTTAATATTTATTACGTTTGCATATGTATATAATATATTATGTATAATCATCATCATTATTTGTAATTCTGAATGATCTAATAGGTATTATAGAAGTTACTACTGAAGAAAAAACTTAATGCAAACAGTGATTGATATTGTGTGGCATACTTTTCGTTAATACCTCACACATGTAGACTCGACGTACAGAATGCGACGAAGAATTTTATTTCTAATAACGAAAGAACAAAATAAATAATTGAAAATGTTAAATATTTTATAATAAGTAGCTTTATTCTTTTAACTACATTATAATTTTCGAAATTTAGATCTAAATTTTTGTAATCGAATAAATGTTTATAAGTGGAAAATCATAAAAAATTCACACACACACACACATACATATATATATAATTAATATACCACTTTAGTGGTGTTGTCCGTGTTCAAATGATCACCAGTCGTAATTTATTTCCGTTGTTAAAAGTTCTCATTAATTCCAGAAGTTTCCTGACCGTTTTAATATGATCTATGAACCTCATCGAAGGACGTAGGATTCTATTGAAATTTATTTTGCCTCGAACTAAAATTTTTACAAAACCGTTTTATCTTGTTATATATTTCACGAGAACTTTAAGATCCGTCTTATCATTATAGATAACAAACGTTTCGATGACGTCATATATCATTAAGACAGACAAACTGATTCTAGTATACTGATCACGATATTCTTAGCGCACGTCTATAGTAGAACATGCCAAACTTTTCAATCGTTTCTTATTGGTCTGTATCGTCTTTGTAATGAATTGCGATATCCCGCAATTTTACAGATGACATTTCACTTGCGTTGAAAATATATTTTAAATATTTTATTTTTTATGATGCTGTATACTGAATTGTGATCAAAGGTAATAAATATTAGGATGCGATTAGATTATAGATATTATTTTGTTCTAGGAATGGATAGAGCTCGTTTGATTTCTCGAGAAATGACAAATAAGGCAATTTAAATATAAGTAGGATAGACTGAACACTGGGTACAACTAGAAATAATATGTTATATTGTTACGAGACCTTGGCGAATAGCAACCAATTGGAATATCGGTACCACCCAAGAAATACTCGTGTATTAGTGCTGTGTGATTGATAATAGAAGAACGTCATTACGTCTTGATGTCATGATAACGTTCAATGACGTAGTAGTAGGTATGACTCTTCGCAGCTTGTTTGCAAATGGTAATTCTTAACAGCTATAGCTTCAACGTTGCTGAAAAACTGATTAAATATTTTAAACATTACGTCCTTGAATTTATTAACGACGGTGTTTCACTTTTTTAGTAACCGTGTTCAAATTGTTGTTTAATCAAGTATTCCCGAACGAAGAAAAGGGAAACGTTTATCATACAAGGTCGTGTGGAAAGAACTAATGGTAGAAGCCAAACTCTTAACGAGATAGACTGTAGTAATGGACCGCAGCTTGCTTAAATTCATTTAATGCGTGCAAAATAAATATTATTTGCCGGCTCAATTTAAATAGTGCCTTGAATGCTAGCTCATTTTGTACGTAAAAATAAACGCACAATAGCTGGTCACGACGTTGGGTAACGAACAATATGACGATTATGATGATATATATATATACCTATATATATACATATATACCTGTATATATATATATATATGTATATATATATATATATATATATATATATATATATATATATATATATATATATATATATAGAGAGAGAGAGAGAGAGAGAGAGAGAGAGAGACTACATTGTTATCAAAAATACTACATTAATTTAATTCATTGTATATATACATTCAAATAGTTATATATTATTTTCGGGGCCTATAAGTACTGCTGGAATTGTTTATTTTCGAAATATATTTGCTTGAAAAAACTAATATAATTTATTTAACTTAAATTAAAATCAAATCAAACAACAAAAAAGGTGTATTAAAATCGGAAAACTTTTTTAATGCTTGTGATTTTTCACTAGGGAAGTTTAGTGATTTTAATTCCCTTTTTTGTTGTTTATTTGAAAAAACACTGCACTCCATGCTTATCCAGTCGTTTGATATTTATTAAATCAAAATCAACGGAAAGTCTATAAATAGGGTCATTCAGCATTATTTATATTTAATTTATCATTAAAGCACAGTGAAGGTTTGCTTCTTATTAACGTTTCAGGGAAAAATTCAGTGTCTAGATTACAGTTGATTAAATCCATCACGCATACATAACACATTCGATAGACCTAAAATATATAAACGTAATTATCATATTAATGAGTAAAATAAAATCAGCATAAATCGCTTATTCAATAATCTTTAACAAAGTTTTTCAGCGGTTACGCCGTCTTTATGTTATAAAATAAACTAAATAATAATAAGAAATACAATATAAATAAAAAATGATATACGTAAGAAATATAATTAACAATTTTTGATTATTAATAAGTTGCTTAAATCACTAATTACAGAAGAATAATATTTAACGTTTTTCGATAAATGTACGCCATCTTCAGGCTATAAAGTAAACTAAATAATAATAACGAATATAAAAATAAATTTTATATATATATATGTATGTATGTATGTATGTGTAGTAAGAAGTATGATAATTTCTAACTACAAATAACTTAAGAGATTTTGAGACTAGATGTAATATAATTAAGCTTTATCGTTAAACATATCAAAAAGCATTTGCATAGTGCTTTCTTGAAATAAAATAAAAATACTTTTATACCGTATCAGAAGATATTTGATAAAATCAATCTATTAGTTTCATTGGCTATAACAGCTCCATTTTAGTCCTGATGGTGATGTAGCCGGTGAAACGAGTATACTGTTTTTATCAAATACATTGTAATATTGTATAAAAGTATTTTTGTTTTAATTTTATTGTCATTTAATTTATTTTATAACCTGAAGATGGCGTAACTTCTGAAAAGCATAGTTAACGATTATTCAAATATAATTAGTGATTTATATTCGTAACTCCATTGTTTTTGGAAAAGAAATCATTACATCATATATATATAAAATATAGGAAACTTATTATCACCAAGTTTTTTCAATACTGTATTGGAGGAAATATCTAGTAATTTGAATTGGAAACAAAATTACATGAAAATAAATTTAACTTATTTAACAAACCTATGATTTGCAAATGATGTAACTTTAATCTCAGCCTCGCCAAAACAATAGAAACCATTTTAGAAAATTCAAAAATAAACGATCTGCATATAAACTATGAAGAAACGAATTTACGACCAATTTGGGATGGGGAATAAAAAATTAATGAAATGGCGTTACTTCAGGCAGACAATGTTATATATATATCCAGGCCAAACGGACTCCTGGTAGTTTAAGTAGCAATAAAAAGTAAAATAATTGGAACGGATGAACAGAGTTAACAATAAATGAAAATAGAAGATGTTCTCATTAAATACGGGAAATGAAATGGAATTGGGCTGAAGAACTTGTTCGAATGAAAACAAGTAGATTGGGTTAAGAAATGTATTGAATGGTTACCACTATACAGAAGAAGATTGTGAAAAAGACCGAAACAAGGTAGAAACATGATATTAACGAACATGCAGGAAAGGATTGGTTCCGTAAAACACAAAATCCTCTGGAATGGAAACAGCTGGGAGCAAAATATTTATGCCTGTAGATTTCAATGATCGACAATGGGCTTAATTTTCGTAATACAGATATGCATTTAATATATTCAATATCAAACTAACATTCAGTAATTAGTGTTTGTAATATTGTAAATGTATACATTTTACGATTCTAGTGAGATAATTTCTATATATTTGATCTAAATTTAATAAAAATGAAGATTGTTCTTAAAGAAAATCAAATCTGAATTTCCAAACATACGCGTCATTAGACAATTCAGCATAAAATTCTTTAAAATAATTTCGTTACTCCGACTAGAGCTGAAAAATATTTGTTTTGAAAAATTAATATTAATCTATAAAAAGTAGAATTCTTATTTTAGAAATAAATATTAACTCTACTAGCCAGGATATTCCACACATGGTATACATTAAATTGTTAGTACTAACAAAATTGTATATTTATTGATTAACATGAAATGTCTCAAATTTTATTAGTATTTTTTTTTTCATTACGCTGTACCTACAATTGTATGCCACAACCAAGTGTGATGAATAGAAGAAGTAGGAAAGATAAAGAAAAGAGAAGGAGCGAAGGGTGAAAAGGAGAGACCTCCAGTGAGATAACTTAGTTCGAAGATGAGGTTAAAAAAGGTACAACAAATCTATTGGATTTAAATTAGGTTGATACATCTGTAGCGCTGTCTGACAAAATTAACTATTTCTTCAAGTGATCGGCAAGGTATCACGACACCACTTCCGTTTCAAGTTGTTAACATATAAATATACCAAGATCGTAGAACCCGATACTTACAATTCGTTATTAATATAAATCGTTCTTCGTTGTAAATAAAAACGTACGGTAAATTAAGCTTTAAATTTTTTAACGAAAAGAATATAAATCTTTAATCAAAAGTCCACGCGAACCATTACCGGTCTGAATATATCAAAGCATAAGTATAGTATCATTTCTATATTTATGGGCACGTTACCGCCTATTGATCGTTATCCTTCCAGTATTTACGTTAAACGAACAGAAATTCATAATGTTGATAAGTTCGGTTTTTTTTTTTAGATATTCAGACGAGGAAGATGACATAATACGCACGAATCGTTTAATATATAACAGTCGTAACTAAAGAAAGTAATTGAAAAAAGATGAAGGGGCTATCACGCTGTCGAACTTGAACATTAACTGATACTATCACAGAAGAAAACGTATTATCCAAGTATTTAGAATTTAAAACGTAAATGTAACCGACAAGTTTTTGATGGAAACGATTGATGAATTAAAATTATTACGTGTTAAACGATATTAAAAAAATACTCAACAAAATTACGTCAATAGATATGTGTGAATGCATGCATTTAATAAAAATCGAGAAATAAGTTCTTATAGAGGCGATAACGGAGGATGGAGTGAAGGGATTAGATGAATAACATGGGATCGTCTCACCGGTTATCCGAATGGTGTCGGTTTAAAAGTTAAGTTAGCAAATTACTCGCTCGCTGTGTGACGGTTGAATTCGGACCATTAACGGCAGTTCTGTTTGTTTACGAATTCGGTTAGTTGAAAATGAGCTTTATCGCTCATCAAAAGATTATTTAAATCGATCTTTTCGTCTTTGATTTTTTTTCCAGCACCGTTTCAGCAAAAAGTTTCCGTTGTGCACGATCGCTACTTTTTAATTTTTGATTTACTACCAGTTTATAAGGATAAAATTTTAAGACTTCCAACAATATACGGCGAACAGATTCTCTCAACAGGTTTAAGGAAGCAGCATGACAACGAGCAGAGCGTCCGAGACTCTGAATGATTGCTGCCCTACTTCGATCGATCTTTGTGGGGGGGTACGAACCTCTTTTTTTTTTGTCCAGAACTTTTTTTCATCCGTTGCAGAAGCTGTTGTCCCCACCTTAAAAGTGAATTGCGAGATGGTGCAAGTTTACACCGCGAAATTTGAATTATTTTCGAAGCTTTCTTTGCATTGTCGTGATCTATTCACACTGAAAAAACGTTCAACACAAAACGTGCATTCCTTCCCGTATGATAACCGAAACTGGACAAAACGAATCTTTCGTGTGTACACTAAATGTCGAGCACGCGGTTTGCGCTGTAGCAGTGTTACTAACTGCGCTATTCAAAAAACAAAATCTTTCTTCTTTAATCACCATATAGTATATAGTGTAATAGGACATACTACTTATGTTTCTAGATCATTTTGTTTTGATTCTGTTTGTATTGCAGTATTTAAAATTATTGCTCAGATTTTATTCTTAAGATTTTAACATAAATATTGAAAAAAAAATTACATTAAACTCGCAATATCACGCGCTATATACATATATATATACACATATATATGGTATACATTAAAACGTATTAATGTTCCTTTTGGGTCACATATTTAAATTAAACAAAATAAAATATAAATACTTTTCTTGCATAACAGATAGATATTACTATAGTGTAGAATATTAACAGCTAGTGAAACAAAATATTACCTCCAACATCGAATTATGGGTAAATTCGCTATTTGATACGATGTCATCCTCGTAACTACTGTAGTAAACGTGGTAAAATAAATACTAAACAAATGATTGCGACTTTTTTCAATGCATAATTAAATCTCGTTATCTTGCCCTGATAAATGGAAAATTTAAACAATCATTTTAGTTTTAAATTTTTTTAATGATTTAAAACGATTATACATCTTACAACTAACGGTTGCAATAAGTTTAAAAGTATCAACTTATACTACGAGGTTGAATTATATATATATATATATATATATATATATATATATATATATATATATATATATATATATATATATACACGAAAAGTAAAAACAAAAAAAAACGAAATGCAATAAGAATACTTCGGGAAAAAGAATATGGTAAATATTTAAAATTTCACAAAATACAATATTTTTGACGTAACGAAAAGTATTTCAAATTATACGTAAAATTTAATAATACAATATTCATGGTTAATATATTTGAAAAGTAATGTAAAAATATAATTCTGTAATTCTGTTATGAAAATTTTTAAACGACTTTTAAAAGCCAGTTTTTATCACGCATAATGAATCAGAAAGCTTGAAACAGTATTCTATGTTTAAAACAGAAAACGACTCAACTGTTAACGTTGTGAAAACGATTA
Source organism: Coronaproctus castanopsis (assembly GCA_032883995.1). Classification (NCBI taxonomy): domain Eukaryota; kingdom Metazoa; phylum Arthropoda; class Insecta; order Hemiptera; family Monophlebidae; genus Coronaproctus; species Coronaproctus castanopsis. The sequence continues at coordinate 104,179,568 of CM065052.1, read as the reverse complement.
GTGAATAAATATTTAATAAGGTTCTGGAATTCGCGACTTATTTTTTATTTAAAAAAAAAAAAAAAAAAAAAAAAAAGTTTAAATTACGTATATAAAAATTGATATGATGTACATTTTGGTGAAAATAAATGAAATTATTTTAAAAATTTCGTTTTAAAAACCAAAATAAGAAAACGGGATACAAAGCAGATTTTTCTGTTCGGTTAATTAGCTCGAGATATATAAAGATATAGTTTACGCGTTACACGCTTACGCCTGTATTTTTTTTTTTTTTTTTAAATTCCAACATTATAACGTAGCCGAATGTAATTTGGCCGTTTTATTTTGAACAGGATTTATGTATTACTTTCGGCGTTAATAATTAAACAGGTTTTAAATTAAACAAAAATTATAGAGTTTTAATCATAAAAAGTTATTTTCTTTACTTACATATATATTATATATATATATATATATATATATATATATATATATATATATATATATATATATATATATATAAATGAGATTCGTTATAATTAGTCGATTCTATCTGGATTACTTTTTGACACAATTTTAAAACTTTAGCGGATGTAACTTCTGCGTGTAGCTTGGTATAAAACAAAATATCATTAATAACGAAAAAGGAATATTATTTTTAGCGATAGCCGTTTAGATAAAGAAACGACACGTAAAATAAACATTAAATTCCGCGAGAACTCGTTTCAGACGTTCCAGCTTACGCGCAGATACCTCATGTGTCCGTTTATTGAAATGCAATAATAATAGAACGCGAACGTACATTCGTTATATTTTTTATAATTTAAGCGACTATTTTATAAGTGGGGTGCAAAAGTGAAAGTGACTAGCTTTTAAGTAGCCTCATTTGTAAATGTGAAATTTAGTTAAAGCGAATATATACAGTGGGAGTTTATTAATTTTATAATTTTTGAAAATAATGATAAAATGTATATAATACAAAAAATGAAAAGTATAAATTTATAATATTCGCGTATTTATTTACGTCAAGTTTATCAATAAATCTAACTTATTCAACGTTTAATACATATCTAGTACTAAAATCAAAAAATAACCACGAGTAATTTTTTAAAACGTTTTAAAATAGTACGTAACATTTTCACGTGAAATTAAAATAACATCGCATTATAATAAATTTAGAACATTTTCAATTCGATTTTTAAATTAAACGAATTATCAAAAAATACTTTAAAATAAATTATTTCATAATATACTATATTATAAGGTCGGCCAAAACGTTTTTCAAGTATAACGTAGATACACAAGCATATAGTGATTTGTTTTTTAAAAGAGGCAGCAATAAAGTCACTAGTAAAAATTGGTAATAAATAATCGTAACTAAGCTTTCCGGCAGTTACGCGCCATTTTTCAAATTATAAATAATTAAAGTTGTAATAATAAACGATAATCAAATAAATTATTAATAATAATTATAACAAAAATGATATACAAAAAAATAACCCAATAACGCAGTGCTCCAATTTCAATGATACTGTCACTGAGAATCTAATTCTTACTGGAGAAACCAGAATAATCACGTTTATTACTGTATTCATAACCATTGTTTACGGTGATTTGGTGCCGGTACAATGAGAAAAAAATAGAAAAAAGAAACACTAATTCATAACTAATAACAACTTCAACAATAATCTATACATTCTAAATACTAAAGATTATAAGACGGCTGTTAAAACTAATTCATCACTATTAGTGCGTTGAATAAATTATTTCATTATTTCTCATTTTTCAAATAGTTTCCTTTGTTTGGTTTTCATTCTATATGTAAAATATTACAGTTGCGGTTAATATTATTAATTTTACGATTAAATTCTTCGTGATGTTTACAATATAACAATATATTATAATTTTTTTATGTTATATTTCTTGATATCATTCTTCTTATCATTATTAATAACTTATTTTATTATTATTTATTATTGTGCGTTAAATTATTTATAACTTAAAAATGGTGTAAAAGTTTCGTTACAACTAGTTAACAGTTAGTGATTTTTACTAGTAACTTTATTGCTGCTTTTTCAAGCACATTAATATCTTACTAATTAAATATAAGCATTATATATATATATATATATATATATATATATATATATATATAAATATAAATAAAAAAAATTTAAATCTTCGTTCAGTAATAACGTTAGAAGCACCCTCCAAAAAAGAACGCGTTTAACATTTAACAGCAAATTACGAGTTATATAAAAAAAAAAAAGGCAAAATTTTTTGCATTTTAATTATTTGCCAAATTTAAAAAATCACCATTGGACGATATAGTAAATAATTAAATTCAATATAACATTAAAATTGCATTCAAAATTTAAAATTATTTCGTTATTAAATTTACAAATAACAATTTTGAAATCCAGTGCAAATAACACTCAGCAGGATACCCTACACCAATATTTAAATGTATACAGTACATTCTCCATCGCTAAGCAATTCTTTGATCATAAAAAGCGTGCAATAAATCTACATGTCGAATATAGAGACTAATCGTAGCGTTATCAAAACAAATATCTAAATTTAGTCACTTTATTCAAACGTAAAAGTAAAATACAAGAGGTAGTTATCTAGATTAATGTTTAAAATTGCGAATTTTTGTAAATTAATTTGGATAAAGCTGTACTGTACTTTAAAAAAAATATATATTAAAAATTCAGAAATCCTTAGATCAGGTGATAACACACTTTGAACTACTAAATGCAATAAAATAATTATGAATTTTATAAATTCCGAGTATAATGTTTACAATAACTGGGTTTACAAGGGGGTGATACTACACTAAATACTTACACGAAATTAAAGGATAATAATAATAAAAGGATCTATATATATACACACACACACACACAGAATTATTTTAAATTCTAAGTGAAATTCCGGTAAAAATTACTTTCAAACTTCGACAGATTATTAATCAAAACTAATTTTACGAGTAATTGTTAATATCAGGGGAAAACTGCAAGCTTTTTGGACATTAACTTCATGTGTAGAGAATCGCCAATAATAAAAGTTCAAATAATTCGATTTAGACTATTAACTAACCCATTATACTATTTCCTTTTTATTAACCCTTCCATGTCCAATGTATACTTTTGAATACCTATATTATTTTCTAGTTTAAATATCTCACAAACTGCACGCCCAATGTTGTCAATTAAAATCGTTTTTATAATTAATTTCTTTATAATTGACTAATCACATATGCTCATTGTATACTTTTGGATACACCTTAATTATGTTTTAAGTATTAAGACGATTTATTTTTTTTAAATTTCAAAAATATTTTAATTTGCAATATTTTTGGATCATCAAGAATCGCCAAAAAAATGTTATGGTTGTAGGGCCTATGTGTGGACATGAAAGGGTTAAGGATTAAGAATGTTAACCTTCTCAGTCACAGTGTTCCATATACGGTATATCAACCCTTAATGCTAACAAAATTGTCTATTTTCATAATAAAAGGAAATTTGAAAAATATTTATATAAACTCGTCAAATATAAAATTTCAATTTAATCGAGCGATTTTATCCTACAATTCACGGTATTTCTTATATTGTACACTTGTACACGAGAGTGCTAGCAAAATTGTTTTCCTAATAAGGGTCGTATAATTGATATGAAATATTGAAATTTTGAAAATCTTTATATAAACACATGAAAACTTATATAGAGATATTTAAATAAACACATTGTACGCGAAATATTGTTTTATGGTTTTATACCTAGTGGAAGTGACTTTTGTACTATTTAACGCTTCATTTACCGAAACTTATAGCGTCAAATTTTCATAGTGTGTAACTGAAAGGGTTAATTCGGGCACGAGCCGGCAAAAATTAATCAACAACCAACCGAGTTCATACGTATCACTCACGATTTTCAAAAATACATATCCTAAAACAAATTTATTATATTACGATAACACTGTAGATTAAAATTGAGTTCAATTTTTTTCACTTTTTCTAAAGGACTTTAAAATGATTTTTTACTGGCTATTATCAAATGTACTTTCAATATAGGTGTATATATATGTGTGTGTGTGTGCGTGTGTACGCATATATTCAAATTTCTTCGTCGACCTCATGTAATCTTATTTATGATACAGTATAATCAATAATACAAAACGATTTATAAAAATATCATAGACATCAGATATTCTCTATTCGATATTAATAGAAACGCGAAAACTAATCAAAATATTAAAAAAAAAATCGATATTTAAATAGCTTAATTTTTTTCATATTTACCTAAAGTTACGACTTTTAATCGTTCAAATTGAATAAACCGAAACGTTGACAAAAAAATTAAATCGCTTCTACCTATATTTAAAAATCGTTTAATTTCAATCCAGCTTGAAAATGGCTTTATCGGAGCCCAGGTGCTCCCATACGACGACTCTTAATAAAAGAACGAACAGTCGACATTTAAAATCTGTACACGTACATATGAAAACGAAAAAAACAACTTGTTTTGTAGTAATTTATTACACAAACTGAACGAAAAAAAATCAATCAACAAACTCGTATTTCTTCCAATATTTATAAAGATATCGAAAAATAATAATTCAAGCGCGAATTTCAGTTTTGTCTTCAAATCGTTATTTTCTTGCTCAGAAGAATATCAGGCCTTATTTACGTAAATATACCCAGACGCGAATTAATTAAAAATAATCAGTTAAAAGAACAATGAAAAAACCGCGATGATTTATTTCTATTTGTTATCGAAATATAAAATGGCCGACGTTCATTTTGTAAAATTCAATAATTGGAACGTACACTAGAAATATAACGAATTATTCAAATGGTCGGATGATGTTACGAGACCGACGAGAAATAGTTTAATATGAATTAAAATGAGGAAAATGCGAGAAAAAGACAACAGAGGAGAATCAATGAATGATATGTATGTTTGTAATATATACACACGCACTACAGGTAATACATTTTTGTACTAATAACAATATTGTACAATATTGTAAGACAGATCTCTATTTTCTTTAGAAGGAAAGTATACAACCAATACATCTTGACGACGTTAACGTATGGTACAGAAATATGGATTTTCACGAGGACAATACTAAAAAAAAATATTGCGACACAGCGTGCAACAAGGACGATTGATGTTTGACCTGAAATTAATGGATCGAAAATTGAGCACACGGTTACAACAACAAACGAAAGTAATGGATGTTATAATACGAATAGGACAACTGAAGTGAAACTAGACAGGAAATACAGTTAAGAGAACAGACGATAGATGAGCCAAATAGATTATGGAGTAGACCTATAGAGAAGGATGGAGAATCATTGGTAGTCCCCGTACTTGAATAGCCGGTATTAAATGGCTGAACAAGGCCAACTAACGACCGGATTACACGAGGTAACTAGGAGATAGCTTACATTTAGCAGTGGACCGACTTAAGTAATTAGAGATAAACGTACACTGCAAGCACATGCACAATATGAAAATTAATAAAATAAAAAAAACTCCAGTTTTAATATATTTCTCAAGAATGATCTTATCATAACATCAGTAGAAAGATAACAGTTGTGAAAACTAGTACGACAAAACTGCTTTTTGTCGCCAATACTATATTCAATGTAAACGGGGAAAAATATAAAAACCATTAAGATGGATTCCGTTTAACACGATAAGCAAACGACACGGCATCAGTTTCGGGTAATTTAATCGGCACGCAAGATACGATCAACCGGATCCGTTTTATTAACGAACATTGGCTGAAAATTAAGGTTGCAAATTTGTACGTAATAAGAAATACAATACCGTGGGATTTAAGTTGGTTAGAAAAAAGAAAAAAGAAAACAGGTGTGTAAAAACTCGATAAATACTTATACTTGGACACGTGAAGAAGTAGATCAAAGCGTAGAAGTAAAAGCAACATTAACGACCTTTTGAAATATTCATTTACCGTCGTACGCTAAAGATACCGTAGACAGATAAAGTTATAAATGAAAACAATAGTTAACAGTAAACTGCAATATTATGGACATATTATTGGAAACACAAAATAAAATTCGTTTCTAGACGATTAACCGAGGAGAAACAGACGGCTAAATTGACGCAGGATGAAGGAAAACAACACAGAAGGATGACTCGCTAAGTAATCAGAAACGGAATTGACACACACGGTTATGATAAACTAGCCTTATTGATGGACGTACTTCGTTCGGAGATAGCGTAAACAATATATATATATATATATATATAAATGCTATTTTAATTGCTATGTTTTACTTTGCAGTCATAGTAAATTTATATCTACAGTGTAATCGTAAACGCCTTATATTAAATGAAGAAATGTTTATAAAATTAATAAAATAAATTTAGCGTATTGTACAAAAATTTATATATAAATGTTTGTTCGAAATTTCTCCAGCATATATATACATATATATATATATATATATATATATATATATATATATATATATATACATGTAATAACAAAGCCAGCGAAGAGAATACTGACAAAACACACGTGTGCACACGCGACAAAAGCCAAAATAAAAAAAAAAAACAAATATAGTAAGACACGCAACGTATAAATAAAAGTAAAAATAACGATAATCGTATTATAGTATAAATGAGATCAAAAATCAAAAAGAAAAACAAAATTAATTAAGAAGCCGCTAGAAAAATCCGAAAAATAATATTTAGAAAAAGACAAAAATTCAAATGAAACAGGAAACACAACGAAAACAAAATTAAGATAAAAGAAAATTTAGACACGTTGTAGTGTATTATTATTATTACTGACGATAAAAATTCGCGATGGAATGTGTTCCGGAAATTCTTGACAATTTTATTTAATTATATTAATTAATTTTTTTTTTCACAAAGTTTCTATCGTAGGACGCGATGAGGACTAATAGTAGTAGTAGTAGTAGAAGTAGTAGAGTAATAGGTTTTCGTCTAAATAATAAATAAGTAAATAAAAATAATAATAGGAGAAATTTGTTAATACAGTCACCGGGATCGTCCGATCATTATATTTGATTTTTTCTACTCGATGGGCGTATTATTACGATCGTTGTTGACAAATTTCACCGTAGAATCCCTAGAAGCGTTTTCTAGGGCGGCCGAATGGGATTTCGAAGGTTTTTTCTTTTGTCTACATTTTACGTATAGTACGACAATTATACAAACTACGGCCGCTAATATACCGGCCACGATTAAAACTACGAATGGTAATTTTCTAAACTGATATTCGGTTTCACAGGCGTTATACTTGTCAACGGTGCTATTAGTGGGTTCAGTATCGCACATCATGGATTCTGAAAGAAAAGTTTAAAAACAAAAAGAAAAGGTGCCTGTGTTAATAATTAAAGAAAAAAAAATTAAATCACTCAAATAATTAATAAAGGCGAGTCCGAATAAATTATATTTATATAAAACCGCTTAATAATATTTAATATTTATTATTAAATAATAATTGGAAAATAATAACTAATAAATAATAATAAAAATAAAATTATTATAACAACGATGATGAAATAAAAATAATAATGTAGAAACGAAACAAAAATACGTTCAAACACGCGAATGTGTAAAGTAAAAAGCGAATTTAATAGTAAAAAGCTAAAAATGAAAAAATGTGGTATAGGTAATTAATAAAATGGTAGAGTTGGGGAAAATATCGCGATAAACAACGCTAAAGGTAACAAAATACGAATAATTTCGTTCATAACGGCACAATTATCCCTCGGCTGTGCGTACGGAATAGTCAAACATAATTCCCATCGTTTAGCGGTTAAATTATCAAATTCCGTATCACACATTAAATTTGTTTCGTTGGGTTCTGGAATATAATAGAAGAAAAAAAGAATAATAAAATAAAATAAAAAAAAAGGAAAAAAAAGAAAAACAGAAGATATACAAATTCGATAAATATATGTACGAAAAAAATATAATATTTTTAAAAATTAAACAAATTAATAAAAAGAAATTATTTTTAATTTATTCCTACGAAATACTACTCCGTCACTACACCGCAAGTCTCTGTGAATATGTTTAATCTCAGTGCTTATGTTTGAATATAAAGTACGCATACGCAGGTCCGCCGGAAAGGGGGACAACTGGGATAAACTGACCCGGGGTCAACTACATTGTTTATCTACTTACCTATCTTTCTTATTATTATTTCTCTATATAGGAATGTATATTCCAATCAAGGACCCGCTAAGCTATGCAGCCTGTCGGCAGGGTCTTACAAATTAATACAAGTTTTTGTTATTTATTCGTTAAAAAATAAAATTACCATAATTGACGAATTAAAGACGTACATAGTTATCGCTAATTTTACAAACAACTATAATTACGCAGTTCTTATAGATAAAAATGAGTTTTTTGATAAATACCGAAAAAAAAATAAATCCGGCCTCTAGATATATCAAATGTATAATTATTGTAAAAAAGATTTAACAAAATACAAGTAAAGGATAATCAATGCTTTATATCAGATTCAACTTACGTCATTATTATTACCCATAGATAATGACGAAAAACTGTAAAATTAAAAATCATACTGGAAATGAAATTGAAAACGATTTAAAATGTTGTCGATAATACTTGAAAAATTCGATCTGTTGATAAACACAAGTAAATTTATAGCAAAATACTAAGAATTAATAAGATTTACAAAATTATAAATGTAATTCTATTTCAGAAAAATCGAAAGAATAAACTTAATATATTTTGAGAACCTATTATAACTGGTAGTCTGAAGTGGAATCTTTTACTAATTTTAAAATGTCACATTAAAATAATTCGAATGTTACAAAACGATTAAGATAGTTGAATAACTAGATTATCAAAATGAAGACAACAAAAACAACTTATCGTTACTGATGTGGGTTAAGTTCACATTTAACTCTCAGGTCCACTTCAAGCCATACATGTCATACATATTATTCAATATTACAGTACATTTGTATTATTTAATATAGAGTCTAAAATTAACGATGGGCGTATTTTATTTTTTAATTTTTTATTAGCAGTATTTAATTATTCGTAGAAGTACTAGATTAGTGAATTTTAAAAAATATTTAATTTCCTTTTTATTTGAAGTGGGACCGCAATTAGCTTTTGTCCCAGGCTCCACAAGTTTATGTGGCGGCCATACACGTGTTATATTTTATGTATATATAAGTTAATTTTCATCGAACGGATAAATTAATGAATAACTTATTCACGATAATTTGATAAAAACTACATATATTACCAAATAGTTGATAAATGTAGGTGTAAGACATATATATATATATATATATATATATATATATATATATATATATATATATATATATATATATATATATCTAATATATATGTGTGTGTTTGTTTGTTTGTTAAAATTATTTTTCAATCAATTCAATTCCGGTAACACGATCGTTTTGTTTAAATTTACTATTAATAACTGAAGAATAAACAAACATTTACAGGCGCTGCATTCTATTAACCTCTTGTGTCAATCATCAAATCATATCGTCAACCGAGCTCTTCCAGTGTTCACCTCAGAGAGATATTTAATTCTTAAAAATGTTCTAATTTGTTCGATTCAATATACCACACACGCATTGTATCTATTCAGGTTATTAAGTCTGCTGCACGCTATTCAAAATTCCAATCGTACTATTAAACTTAATAGAATTATTCTAGCAATAATAGAAAATATTTTTATCAATGTTACGCGGATTGTAATGATTTGATATAAACAAAATAAAAACACAAACTTAAATCTCTACTAAATCCACAGTCATCAACGTCTTAAGAATACATATTTATATTTTACCAGTATGTGTGGTCAACAATACACACATTAACTAATCGGGTTAAGAAACACCTTCTTATAGATAATACTGCAATAACCTCATTCATAAAGCTAACTTTAACGTTAATTCTTCATCGAATTAATCGCATTATTTCTTAATTTATTACTACGTCCATATACAGTTATTAATTATATTATCTATGTTATGTTTTTGTTCTCTATAATGTTTTCCAAACGACTTATCATTATTATAATTTTTAAATTATGAGATTTTCTTTTAATATGATGTTAAGTTGGCTATCAGTGCTAATGTTATTAACGTCACAGTTGGGTATGTAAGTACATTAAGAGAAAAATAAAAGATTATAGCGAGGTGGTTAATAAACAATTAACACATTTAGTTAATTGCTCTCAGAACAAATAGAAATATCATATATTTTATGATATAATAATTAATTTATCTGACATATATTCAACTGAAGGTAATTTAAACATACTTAATAAAGGCATAAGTATATAGATAAAGGTAGTGTCAACATATATAAACATGAACACAGTTAATATTGTACAAAATGCCGATTCTAATATACAACCACTATTTCCTCTCGAGAACTACAATTATCGGACATGTTTTTCAGTTAACTTCGACGACTATTCACTGTTATATTCGTTCCACAAAACTTCACCGACAACGCCAAATAATAACTTTGCGCATTAAATGGGAAATTTTCTATTAATATAGAAATGTATCGAAGAAGACAGGCCGTGCATTTTATATTAGAATCAACATTTTGTATAATATTTTAACAATTAGCTGTCTTCTTGTTTGTATATGTTAACATTACTTTTATTTATATATTTTACACCTTTATTAAGTATGCTTAAATTATCTGCAATTAAATGTATGTCAGATAAATTAATTATCCTATCGGTAGAATGTATGTGATATTTCTACTTGTTCTGAAGACAGTTAGCTAAATGTGTTAATTTTTGATTAACCATCTCACTTTAATCTTTTGTTTTTCTCTTAATGTACTTACATACCAACTGTGACGTTAATAACATTAGCACTGATAGCAAAATTAACACCAGATTAAAAGAACACCTCAAATATCGAATTAGTAACGTTCAAATAAAAAATGTGACGTATTCTTAGACGAATCACCTGGACTATAATATTTGTAGAAAATTAATTAATAGACAAAAAGGCCGATACGTATAATTCACCCTGTGATAAAAGATCAATTCGGAGGAGTATTTCAAACAACGCTATGATTTATATAAATTGATATTTGAATAAATAGAAACGTTTAAACAAGACGTAATTTAAATAATTTTTTAATTTTAATTCAAGTAAATGCAGCAAAAATGAAGAAAGATATGTAAATACGAGTATAATAATATTTTAAATACTAAAATTTCGATGTAACGTATAAATACAACGAGAGACTGGATTGGAGACAATGACTAATATAAATTAATCCGGAGAAGCCAGCCCGTATTACATTTAGAAACCGACTACAACATAATAATCGAAGATTAAGTAATGCAATTATAGGAGTTGTGATTAAATATTTGAAAATCTACCTAAACAGTTAACATGGAAAACAAATATACCGAGTTACCACGATATGTGACGAACTAAATTACCTCATCCATTTGAATGTAGGTAAACTGTAACTGTACATAAAGAAATATAACGACTACGAATTCATCGGAAAAACCACATAGAGAACAGGATCTCAGAAAATTAAGGAGGACAAAGATCACGAATTTATTACAATAATATAACAGGAGGACTAACCAACAGTTGTGTCCTTTACATTCGTAATTGATACTTAGATTCCTTTGTTAAATAGCCATTATTGGCTAAACGCAAATTCGCAAACAAAAAAAACCAACAACAATATATATATATGTATGTATGTATGTATATATATAAAAATAAACAACAAATGAACATACTTTCGTATTTGCAGGTAAACGAATCGACATGAATTGCATGCATACTTGTCCACGTTTCTAATTTTAGACATTCGCATAAAGTCGCGTCCGATTTGTCGGTAAATAACGACTCCGAAGATACGAACAAAGATTTCAAGTGACAAAATCCGGCCAAGTCGGAAGGGGTTATCGTATTTAACACGTTGCCGGTTAAATTCAATTCAATCAAGGTCGGAATCAAACCTAATTGAGGAAAGCTTTCCAGTCCGGCATCGGCCAATGATAAATGCTGCAAAGAAGTTATGCCGGAAACGCTGATATTATCTAAAGTCATATCGGCCAGATATAATCGGTAAATGCTGGACGGACAATAGACGTCGAACTTTCTTAGATTGTTCGAACTCAAATCCAGAACACCTAAATTCGATAAAGGATAAAAGGCGCCCGCGTGAATTTTCTTCATTTTGTTGTCTTGTAAGTACAGCAATTTGACCGACGTGTAAGAAACGAAAGAATCATTATACAAATACTGTATGTGATTCTTGGATAAATCTAATACCTGCAACAAAAATAAATATTTATAATATATACGTGTGTATGTGTACATGTGCTCTTATGTGTGTATGTATGCATGTGCCGCAGTGGAATAATGACTAAAACGATGAACTGTCACTTCAACGTTCGATGTTCTCAATCCCAGCTTGCAACGTAAAGTTTCTCATTTGGAGGCGGTAGTAGCTCCTTAATACATATAACATCATACGCGCGTACCTGCATTGTATAACATAATAACATGAATGCAAGCCTACATATAAATAAAAGAAGTAATGAAAATATTTGTATAAAATAGAAAAGCAGATATGAATAGTGTACAGTTTAACCGTATACGGTATGTAGACAACATAGCATTAATAGCAGAAAGTGAAACAAAATTATAAATAACTGAAAGATTTATGATGAAAATAGATTTCAATAAGACCAATATATAATGATAGAAATTGACTGATACGAATATAAATCCATACTGACTAAAACCGTCGCAGTACGTGAATTTTGTTACTTAGAACGCTCGACCACAACGAATGGAATGTACTGCTTCCAAAAATATTTTATTGAATATGAGAAAATTATTTATCAAAATTTACATTCGGAAAGTTGTATTATATGGTGTTTAATCGTGGACTATTTAATAAAAAATACAGTTTCGAGATGTAGTGTGAGAAGATGTTGAAAATATCTCGGACGAAGAAAATTACAAAGAAGTACTGTAAAAAGAAGAAGAAGAAGCGAGAATAATGACAATAAAAAATCGAATACGACTTTTGACACTTTCCTTGTATCACAAATTTAACTAAAGGAATATTAAACAACGAGAAATCTGAAGGAAGGTCCCCGAATAAAAATTTATGAAAAATATATTGAAGAAACATTTATGTTCACGCCAGAAAGTTACTGAACAACTGAATAGCAATGTTGTCATTCCATGAGAAGATAATGATTATAGTTACTATATAAAAGTATCGCTTCAGAAAGTATTTACTTACGAAACAATTTTAAACTTTATATATATATATATAAAGTTATATATATATATATATAGTATGTCTCGTAACTAAAAATACTGTCGCTATAGAACGCGTAAAAAAATTAACAAACTTTTTATTCAGAGTAGTCTCTATTACATTGTACACGCATGTTGCTGCGTTCTTCCAACTTTACCATGTCCTTTAAAAAATTATCTGTGTTCTAGTCGCAGCCTTTTCAGTCTCATCCACTGAAGTGAAACGGTCATTTTTCAACTCCATTTTCATCTTACAGAAGAGAAACTTAGTGGGAGATCAAAAATCCCACAGTAAGACGTGCTGTTGTACAACAAGAAAAATAATTGATCTTCCCACAAGGGCGTAACACGTGCAATTCTTTTCCAACCACCGTCCAAAACAGTCTAATAGAATACTGTATGACTGCTGCAACACGAGCATGTAGTCGTCGGTTTTCGTGATGTACCGTCATCCGCTGCTCCTCTCATCTTCTACAACTCTTGATATCAATAAAACACACTAGCACGAGACATTACAAACTCATCCCAAGAGAATTTTAATATTTCAATTGTTTGGCAGCACAAAATTTAATCGCGACCCTTTGCTAGATGTTTTTTTCTATTTTGATAATTTAACAATATATACAACACTGGCGCAGTCACTGAAACATAACAAATGATCCTGCCGACTTGAAACTTGGTACAGGTAGAGGAAGATTGCATCAACATATTTCTCAAATTTAATAAAGTTGGTAACAAGTATTACTTTGATAGCTTTTATACACTATATATACATATAAGTAGCTTTACACAATCTCATATGAACTTGTAATATTTACGAGTGTCAGGCAAGTTATAAAAGTTATACTATTTATATTGCTAAAGAATTAAGGAGACACAATTTACTCTGATTTAATAATTTATATAATACATATATATAATTATAAACCAAACAAAATATAACACAATCACTAAAAGTTTTTAATCGCGAAGCTTTTTGAAAGTTACGTCATTTTCAAACAAGCACAATAATTATTACATCTTTTTTTACACACATATATATATACCTTACTTCTTCTGCAAAAGAATTCTTTGACACGAGCCCACGCAATTTTAAAACATATTTTAAATGATAATTTTACAAAGTTAAGCCCTTATAAATCTAATACTATCTACACCCGTTAAAATAAATATTACGGCTACTGTTTTTACTAAAAATTATATTATTCATTCGTATAAATGTCTACCACCACGAATTTACATTTTACTTATAATATTGTAAAATTCATCACGACAATGAGAAAAATTTTAAATTTTTTGATTATTTACATTTCCATCACGTCTATTCTACTGTCGGTAAAAACCACGTCCTGTTTCTATATGACAAGATTGTGAGGATAGTTCGTCATAATATTAGAATTATTTTTGATATTTACAGAATGGTAAGAAAGTTACTGAACCGTATTAAGGATGACCTATCCAAACGGTGGGCCAACTGCGGCTCGTGTAAAGTTTCTATCCGACTCGTAAGATCTTTAAAAGAAATTATAAATAAACGTTTTCAAATGTAATTCGTCTATTTTAAATTTAATATTAAATGGCAACGTGTGTGTTCATAACTTAGTACTAATATTAAAACTAACATTCGTTTAAAAGCAAATTTCATTTCAAATGTAACCACTCATAACTGTTTCGCTTGCGCAGTATATTCTTTTCTATCCGTGTGTGTGATGGAATGCGAAAATCTAACGTCGTAAACTTGTCGTTCTCGTCTTACTGAGCGCTAACAGTTTATTGAATATTTCGCATTTATCGTTGAGTGTAGTGGTACGGTGGTTTTACGTTTGTTGTTAAATTAGCTTTGATAGGCAATATTCCATGGCAATATTCCTTGCCTTATTTTTTCTTCAAATTGTCATTGGCGTTGTCTTTTGTACTATTTTAAATAAGAAAAGAGTAGTTTGTAACGTAATAACCGAGTGAGCAATTTCAGGGTCTTAAAAAGAAATATTTATTTGAAAATTGGCATTTATTTATTTAAAAGTAATAACACAAATTACTTTAATAATTTTAATAACAATATTCATAAATATTTATTCGGTTTTTAGAGTAAAATGTCATCGAACAATAGCATCCTAAAAGGAAAGGTTGATTTCGGGAACAGATTTTTTCAAGATAAATGGAAGTTGTAATATTTTTTTTCGGAACATATTGAAAAACCGTTGTTTTATTTGCAATGAAACTATTAGAGTAAAAAAAGAATTTAATATAAAGAGACACTACCAAAGGAAAAATGCAAGTTCTGATAAGAAGATCGAAAGAACAAAGACATTTGAGAACTTAGAAAAATTTTTGAAATGTCAACAAAATTTCATTGTGGGTGTTAACAGAGGAAACGAAAATAATACTAAAGCTAGTTGTATTGTTGCTTTATAAACAACAACAAATTAAAACCTTACTCAGGTGGAGAATTTCTTAAAGAATATATGTCTGAAGTTGTGGGTTTACCCATGGCAGAGAAGAAGACAATTATCGATCCAATTTCTTTATCGCAACGAACTATAACGAGACGTATCGATGATCAGTCGATGAATGTGGAAAATACATTGAAATTCCGAATATCGCAACTTGAATATTATTCAATAGCTTTAGACGAGAGCACCGATATTACTGACTTGCCTCAATTGGTAATATTTATTCGAGGAGTTGATTCAAATATGAATGTTCGTGAAGAACTGTTGTCAATAAATACAATAAAAAGCACTACTAGCGGAGCAGACACTTTTGAACAGGTAGAAATGCAAAAGTTTGACCTACTACCGAATAAATTATCTGGGATAACAGACGGAGCGGCAGCATGATAGGAAAAAATAAGGGAGTCTTTTTTTTTATTTAAACAAACAATGGGAGGACAGAGTTTTTATAAATTATTTGTATCTCATCCATCATCCATCAAGAAGATCTATGTGCAAAAGCTATGCAGTTATCTAACTGCATAAAATTAAAAAGTCAACACTAAATCATCGAGAATTTCGAGAATTGTTAATTGATCTTGAAATTGAATATACAGATGTTCAACATTATTGACCAGTCAAATGGCTCTCGAGAGCAACTGAATTAAAAAAAATTATAATTTGAAACATGAAATTAAACTAGTCATCGACATGAAAGGAACTCCCATTGAAGCATTAAATGATGAGAAATGGTCGTCAGATTTGACATTCTTTATCGATATTACAGGTCACCTGAATGTTTTAAATGAAGCCTTACAAAAGCAAAATCAAGATGTGACACAATTATATGGACATATTAAAGCATTTAGAAGTAAACTCCATTTGCTGAAATCCCGTATGGAAAAAAATAATCTTTATCATTTTCCAACATTATTTAATTATCGTGACAAATATAATCCCCAAATTTTTGTTAAAAAAAAATTCAAAAATCTTTATTCAGAATTTGACCTGCGTTTTCAAGATTTTTACAAGAAAAATATTTACTTTCGGTTGTTTAATTCGTCCTTTTCTATCATTGAAATTGAAGCTGTTCCAGAAAAATTTCAAATGGAATTATTGGATCTTAAGGAGGGAGTCGATTTAAGAGAAAAATTTAATTTTACACCTGGCCACGACTTGTTTAAAAATCTGCCGGCTGAAGAATTACCAAATTTAGTTGATAATGCGAGATATATTTATTCCTTATTTGGCTCAACATATCGATGTGAACAGCTATTCTCCAAGATGAAATACTTGAAATCGACATACAGAACCAAAATATCCGATATGCATTTGGAAGACAACTTGCGTTTGAGTTTGAGCAGCACACAAATTGAACAAGATATTGAAATGTTAACAAAATATTTACAGCACCAGCGTCACGTTAATAAATACTTCACTTATACGTGTATATTTTTTGTAAAAATGATAAATAGTTATTTTTTGAAAATATTTGTAATTTGCCGAAAATAATTAGAGAAATAAATATAATAATTGTTTTTTTTTTATTTTATATTTACAGACTAAAAAATTATAGGTCATAAAAAGTTGTCAATTAACTACTACGGCCCGCGGAAAAAAAATTATTTAGCCCGAGATATAAAAAAGGATGCCCACTCTTAGTCTATCTTATATTCACGCCGCAAGCATTCACGTGGTATAAATGTTCCATAGACCAAACTGGAAAACTCGTTAATATACGTATTAAGCATATTATGGAACAAAATATTGTAAAGAAAGTTATGGTCTGGTATTTTGGAAACCCGTAGTGTCAGCTCACAAGGAAATAATTTCTTTTTTTTTTTTTTTTAGAAAAAAAGTACTGTCACTGCAACGAGAACAACCGCTTAAAAAAATATGCAGTTAAGTGGTATAGGAAAACAGCTGATAATAATCACAGCCATATAAATTTACAGTTTCGGATAACGGGCCTATATAAAAGAGGTTAGCTTTTGGCTAGTCCGCTTCTGATGATGGTAGGGTGCAAGTTTTCTCGAAATGTTAAAAGTATATAAATAGGATGAATTTTTCAAAGAAAATAGACGTGAAAAAAATTATCTTAATACATTAAATTCGATTAGAATAATTACGCTAAATGTTTTATTATAAATAATTTCATATATTCTCAACGAAAACGATTTTAATATTTAATTACAGGGCGATTAAAATTATTTCTGATTTCGGTATCGCAAGTTTACATTTATAAAACTGAAATAAATAATTATAAAGTATTACGTAGTAAAATCATTTTCTTTTTAAATTACCAACTATCGAGTCAACGGGACTTTATTTTCTGTAAAAATTGTGAGTTAAATTACTTGTAAGTGAGCAATTTTAATTATTAATGTCGTGGTGGCGTAGTTGCTAGAGTGCTCGACTGTCAATAAACCAACACGCGATATAGAAAGTTTTCATCATTATTTAATTCTTAATTATCACGGAGAAGGCAGTGGAATCGCACTCCGTATAACATCGTATGCATGCGCTTTTGCGTCGCATATAAATATGTAGTGCCTTGAATGCGAGCGCATTTTGTAAAAATAAATGTATAATAGTCACGACGTTCGGCAACGAACAATACGATGATATATATATATATATAATATATGTGATACCATACTTTAGTAAAAAAGAAAATAAACAATACAAAATAGATGATGTAAATTAAAAAATCATTTAAAAAGAAAAACCTAAAATACCAATTTTAGTATTTCGCTGTTGTATATCTCGTTCTTCATTTGTCTTATCTGATCAGCGAACGTCGGCCATCAATTTGTTGAATAACTTACTTCCGTTAACCAATTTTTGTTCAGATATCAGCTTTTTCTAACCAACGCCTCTTTCGTCTTTATACTATTACTTAAAGTATCAATCGCGATATCTGGTGATTTGTCACCTCTCACAATGTGGCCGAGATAATTAATTTTCGATTTTTAATTAAGACCGATAATTTTCTTAAACGTCGTAGCGTTTCATTTTTCGATGCATCGATTTTTTTTAAAAAATCCGTCGGCACACGCATATTTTTAAACGATTCGATCTTTTAAATATAGAAAATAGTTAAATAGCGATATCGATCTACTTACTTGAATATTAGTATGCAGGTAATTTGGAACCGTTTTTAAACCTCTACTACTACAATCCACTCCGGGCATACCTAGAGGCGCACCGTAAGTACATTTAACTTCCGATGCGGTCGCTGTTAAACAATACAATATCGTCAGCAATAGCACACCGCCAATAATCCGTCTTCCTGCAGATGAATTAATAATAAATATAATTGACAAAATAAATACAATTAACGAAATAATAAAAAAAAAAAAAATAAAAAATACAAATCATAAAAGTATCCGTAGTTCTCATAATTGTAAAAACAATTATTACATGTAGAACATTCACGCAATTAACGATTAAATAGATAAGTCGTCAATATCGACCAGGGCTATAATCGGTTTCAAAATCGAAAAATAATTCCAGGAGCGGCTAGTTTCAGTTTAGTTTTTTTTTTTAATATTCTTTTGTTTTTCTTCTTTTTTTCGAGTCTCTTTGAATTTTATTTTGAAATTCACGCGTGCGTACGAACACTTCAAAGCTAAAACTTTTAGCGAGGAAACCTTATTAAATAAAATTGGATTTCGATTTAGAAGCCTTGCTAGTTACGACTACGGTGATAGCCGAGCCGATTATTTGCGTTATTCTCGCACGGAAAATGATGAAAATAATAATAATAATAATAAGACAACGACCTTAGAAAATAACTGGTGAAAAATATTTTTATTAATATAGAAAAAACGAAGTGAACATTCACCACTAGTCGACAAATTATCTCTTATTTATTATCACTTGATAGTATTGTAGCAATTTTTCGAAATTCACAAAATTTCAAATTGGTACAAATTGATTATTTCACGAGTTAAATACGGAAACTTAAATTTATAACGAATCGTTTATTTCAAAAATTAGTGTTTCCATTCGCGCACTGTTTATATATAACACACACGCAAAAACGTGCACCCAATAAATTTTTAAATAAGAAGTGTGTCTATGAGAAAATAAGTGTTTTAAAACCTGTATCTTTTATTTTTTAAACAAATAAAAAAAAGTGCTTAATAGAAATTTGAATATTTGTCGCAAACACCACCAATATGACTTTAGACAGGACAGGCGCGTATAAAGATTAGTATGATGTTACGTATTTTCGGGATTACTATACGACGTTGAAAGTTGGTCATTAACGAATAGATTAGATAAAAGTTATATAAGCCTTCGAAATGTGACTGTATCTAAGATAGAATAGACGGAAAAAATAGGAAAATGCGAAACATCAAATCGATTAAAGAAAAGCAATGAAACAGTAAAAGAAGTTAAGCGCGGAAAATTAAAGTATTTCGGAGAAATAATGCGTCAACCGGTACGATATAGTACATTTCAGCTGCTTACATACAAAGCAAGATCGCGAGAAGGAGACCACCAAAGAGGAAAAGGAATAACACGGATACAGGATTTGACGCCGTGATAGTAAAACTTAACTACAATTAAACTTTTCCAAAACGTATTAAATGGAAAAAGAATTGCAAAATGCATTCCATAACGGACATTGGCATCATGACGATGATGATATATATATATGTATGTGTATGCATGTCGTGTGTTGCAATTTACGTGAAATGTAGCCTGCACACATTACTTCGAAACACTGTTTTAAATTTCTTGTTTATGTTTTCATGGTTTTCTTCAGTCAAAAAATTTGTCACAGTGTTTCTTTTAAAACTTTCGTTATTGTTTACATACATACATACAATACATATGTATGTATATCTTAAAATTATTTTTGAGGTACATTTTAACAAAACTGGTATTATTTTACTCGAATTAATTTTTCGGGCACGATCACTACACTATAAAAAATACAACTGAAAGTTGGTATAGTACGTGGTATTTTCGAGAACACATTAAAATATATACACGTTATTTATTTATATATTATACACACACACATATATATATATACACACACATATCTAATTTCAGTAGTCGTACACTAGGCCCGGTTTACTGAATTTTTTTTTTTAAAATTACACCGAATGTAGGCCAACTGTCTATTGATTAAATACAGAAGCCTGGAACCCTGTTCAGAAAAACTACAATCACAATGTCTACCGCCAACTTTGAAACGCAAAAACGTTTCTCAAAATTTCTACACGCATTTATTCTTAAAATAACTTCGTTTTTCTAGAAAATATTTACGTCCTTTTCCATAAAAAAAAAACTCCCCAGCGAGATCATATTATTCTTTAGACAAAAAAAGGAGTCGATTAATTGAGGGTTTCATGAAATTTTAGTAAGTTTCTTCACGACCGCGTAAACATAATACCGAACAGTGTTGCGCTACATATTTACACGCAATAATTATTCGAAGGATGTACGGCTCCTATTTAAAGTGAGAGTAATTATCGACGGTACAGCACGCGACAGAGAAAAACCCGCTTCCAATAACGTTCGATTTAACGATGAGCGCGATTTGAATCTAATGCGTTGAAAATTATAATTACATCGATAATCTGTGGAAAATTCATCTACGACAAAATTACACCAACCGAGGAGATTAATTTAAAAGGAAAAATTAATTAACAAGAATTCTCGTTGGAAACCAGAGACAAAATAATACGAACGGATAGCGAAGAGACGACAACTTGCGATTATGCGAAAAGAACACGAATCATCATTCCGACGGCATGGAAGACGGTCCGCGTTGTAATTATTATCAAGAGAAAAATTATAAAGCGTAAATTGAACCTAAAGTTCCTTAATAACATTTTGATCGGGTTAACTTTATAGAAAGACACACCGCATGATAACTGCTCGAATGTTAAAGATGAACTGTAGATAATTTTCGATATATTTATACCGTCTTCTTCGTCTCAGAAAAAGGATCTTTATGCGATGCACGGTGTTTGCTGAATACTCTGTAAACGAAATGCTGTTAGTTGTAGCAGGTCATTGACATCTTGTGGGCAACTGCTGCAGATGAAAATATGTTGAATCGGTTGCTCCTCGTCACATACATAGAAAGAGCTGACGCAGATTCATCATTTCTTCATGTTGTCCCCTGTTCGATCAACCATTGTTCCTTATCTATTTAGTAAACGCCATGTTCCGCATTTTAGTTCGGCTCCAGGAGGAAGGTGCTCCTTAGATTCAAACCACGGCTCGCGATTTTTCATCACACATTCTTCCTTCCACGCGTTAGTCGAGCAGTTTCGGGGCTTAGTGTTAATGACTTGATGACTGCCATAAAAACTGTTGCGAGACTTAATCTTCGTTCAACTGGTTTATGCCCAAACCATCATACGTCGGCTACCCGTTTCCTGCTTGTTGTTTTCAGTGCTGGCAGCTATTTGCCGTCTAAATGCAGATGGAGAAATACCGGAAAATACACGGATTTTTTCGACACATGTCGGTTTTAAGCACTCCGTGATCATGCGGCGGCACTCGTTTAGCGCGGTATCGACATGTTTCGCATAAATCGAAATAACGCGTACTCAACGGTTGAGTGCATGTAAGAAACCTCTACACGATACCTCTGGATAACTTCGAATTTTGTTTACAAATTTCATCGACTAATCTTACAACATAAGAAAAGGAACCCAAAATTAGGAACGGTAACTGTACTCCGAATCGACCCTTATCAAAGGCACCTATGACAGTACTAGACAAATAATAATTGTTTACGACTATTTTACCTAACTTTTACGAGAGAGTGCGGTTTTTCAGTGATTCCAAGTATTTCGATCGGACGTTAATGTTCGTTTGTTAGTTTCTAATTGTTTCTCTATTATCAACCGTAGAGCTAGCATTGCTTCTCTTGATCCTCTTTGTTTTCGAAAAACCAATTGGTCAAAATCAAGGTTTTCCTCAATATTCCTCTGTATCCGATTTAATAGAATGCGTGCTAGTATTTTTAAAGTATGTGACATTAAATTAATAATTCTGTAATTCTCATTGTTTCACTGCGATCTTTCAAACTGTGATTGAAAATTCGGAACAGTGGGATACCGAGACCGTAATATAAGGCCAAGGATTCTAAAAATTTTTTAGCAAAGTTCGAACTTATTCTTTATCGAAATTTTCTCCAAAATATTAGCGCTAACTGATGTATTATTCAATTTTTTACAAAAAACAAAAAGAATTAGATATTTTATATTGTATGACTAAAATTCAAGAAACTCAAGTAGAAATCCAAAAATATAGAAACGATGCGATCTTCAAAATCATATGAAATTATGCGAAGTCAAAATTAAACGAAGAATCTGTTTTGAGAAAAAGACGAAAACTATCAAAACCAGAAAATGAAGAAACTAATGCGCTTGCGTTATTCTACAAAATTATTGACAATGTTCTAATCCAGCTGAGTGAACGTTTTGGAAATCTAGATAAACTGAAATTTTTATCACTTCTAAATATAAATGAATATGAAGAGTATAAGAAAAATTTCTAAATGAAGCCGATGAGATTAAGTGGTTTATCTTTAATATCCATTGAAAAATCGTTGTTAAATCAGCTCCAAAATGAACCGATGGGTACGTTTTCGGATCTAGTTATAACTGACTTTATTAAAGTAGATCGTCTAATAGATTTTGTATTTAAGTAAGTATGAAATAGATGTATAATTACGTGTTTTTTGTAAATAAATTTCATTGCTTACCCTGTAGAAAAACTCACTGCACGCCACTGATATATATATATATATATATATATATATGTGTGTATGTGTGCATATAATATATATGTGTGGGTGTGTATGTGTATATACATATTTTATATTTATATATTTTTATATATATATATATATATATATATATATATATATATATATATATATATATATAGAGAGAGAGAGAGAGAGAGAGAGAGAGAATATAAAATGCGTATAACGACAAAATAATAATCTAAAGAATTTAGTCGGATTCTTCCAATTATTCCCATTTCGCCTCGTCTATGACTAATTTTCTCAGGCTATTTTCATTACGTCATCTTATCAAAGAGTAAATCGGTTTTCCCAAGACACTTTTTTTCTATTTATGGGAATAAACTTCGTTGACGTTGGTTGGTTTAATCTGTGCTACTTAACGGGTTCTATTTCATTTCAATGTGATTTTTTGTTCAATCATATTTTGTTAAGTTTTCTTAAGACTGTTCTTCGAGTTTTAATGTGTATTTCATTATACATCCACGTTTGTGCACTCCATGTAACTGAATATAACATCTTACTTAGACAAATCGTAGTATTTCTCGTATTTAAACATATAATTTTCGTAAATTTGCGATAGTTAATTCCTAGGATTGATTTTCCTTTTAATTGCCAACCGCTATTTGTAACACACATATATATTTAGTTGTTCACTTGTTAATATTTTATTATTCAAATTAAAGTTTTCCCGTTTTTTTTTTATTTTATTTTATTGAAATAGGTGTCCCATCAGTTAAGCTTAATCATAGTATCACTCCGTTTTATAATACTTTGTAATATATAATAATATAACAAACACTTGTTCGCAAGCTGTGCGCCAGTTTCAGTCCTAATTAACGAATGTGTACATACATGAACTATCAGGGCGAACGTAGCAAGTCTTATACTATGCAATAATTTTACGTTTTTGAACTTGGTTATACAAATAAAATATTGCACTTCTATATTTGAAATTTAACATAGTGATTTATAATCATGTTTAAATGTGTTTCCTAACTGGCACATTAGTTTTTAAACTAAAAATTTATATAAGAAATAAATCCGAAACAAGAATCGTTTATATTGTCTACTAACGCCATCTACACATTCACAGAAGTAATGTATCGATGTATATCCGTCCAAGGGGTAATTGGGGCTTGTTAGTAATTTATGTTGTTAATCATGTTGTTAGGAATTTGAGTATTGAATTCTTACTTGCAATCCTACTTACAAAATTGCTAAAATTGTTTATAATTGAGTATAGTAGTTACCGGAAAAAAATGAGGTAGTTGATTGAAATAAAATATTTAAGTAATTGAATTTTTAATTACAGGTTACAAAATTGCTCGACACTTTTATAGAAGTTTAATCCGTGAAAATTAATAGTTTTATGCGTGAACCAGCATAAATTACATACTTAGGAAATGTATATAATTAAAATACGTTCAATTAATTATGAATGTTTAGAGTTTATAAAAACTTTTTAAGGTGAAATTTAAATATTTACTAATTTTCAAAATCCTTTTATACTAAAATGTTAACTATCAGCGATTTTCAATAATGAGTTTTATACGTGAAAGTGAACGCGAGTGCACATTGATATTATGAATTGAATATCATATGAGACGAGAAGATTCATATATATATATATACATATATATATATATATATATATATATATATATATATATATATATATCGTCAAAAGTATAAACATAAAAAACTGGAACATGACCTATTATAATTTTTAAGATTTAATTAAGAATTTTATGGTAGTTTACATAAGATGAAATTAATTTGTTCATGTTTTTCATAAAATATGTATTTTTTTATACTTTTATAAACAAATCAATTAAATGTTAAATAATTACGATTCTGTATGTGTAAAAATTGTGCCTAGTGTATATTAGCTGGAGCTCAATTCGTCCTGTACTCTTGATAAATGGTAATACATCATATGACGGCCGTCGTCTCCTCACGTATACGTTAAACATACGAAAGGATACTAAAAAAAAAAAAAAAAAAGGAATATTTGACAGTTTGAAAATAATAAATCGGCTGATGAATTACAACAGTTAAAAGAATTTGTATTGTTTTATGTTAAAAATTTTAACGACGAGTATGTGTCATTTTAAATACTGTTACATTTAAGATCGTGTGAACATTATTTTGAACGTCCACGGTTAATTTATACGAGCTAACTGACGACGCCCCAGTATATGCATTACTCCTATTATTTTTATTCTTTTTTTAACTTTTGATATTTTACGTTTCCGATGTGTTTATAATACACCCTTAAGCAGTTATTACTTCCTTTCGTATACGCCTCAGTAACTTTATACTCATCTATTTACTTATTTAACTTTCTTTTTTCCTCTTCCCTTCTCTCTTTCTCATTCTTCGCAAGTTTTTCTGTTTTGCTCTGCACATCGAATTTATTTTATTTCACGTATTATTGGATTTTTATTAATTTTTCGTTATAAAACCGGCTGTATCGTATCAATTTTTATTTTATTCACGCAAATACACTACTTAAGTTGTTATATAAGCGAATTGTACTATATAACGTTTATCATTTTTCAATTACCTTTTTTTTGTACTTATTCTGCTTATTATTATTCAATCATTCGATCCGACTGTTGTGAATATTACTAACCAATCTTCGATATCATTTTACGTCAATTCGTCTCTATACGCAGCCAATCGTAGCCATTGATATAACGGCTTTCCGAATAATCATTTTATTTCATCAATATATCTCGATGAAGCCGCGTCTTATTTAACAGTAAGACATCATACGTTAAGATGCGACCTATATATCTAACAATCCTTCGCTAAACTACATCCTTCGAACGTATCGTTATGTTTAAGCATTGAGGTATTGGATATCTTAGCCGGGTTTTTCCTTTTTTCGGTATTATTTCACCGTAGTACGTCGACCGAATACTTATATTTTATTATTGTTTATTTTAATACAGCGCTAGTTGCTTAAGGTATCAGGTACTTAACGCTGCGCGTGTATTATAACACGTACTATTTAAATAAAGCTCACCTTCTTCTAGTACGTCGCTAACGAATCGAATTTTTAAGCTTAACGAATATAAATTACGATTATATCGAAGAATAAAGAAAAATCGTGTCAACACACTGTGGCAAACGTATAATTTTATCATCCAGATAAAACTGGCAAACGCATACTTTTAGCATCCAGATAAATCTTAAGCGGAACACGGTGATATGGAGAAAATACGGCAAAGTAGCCTCGCACGCGGTTAGTATGGTCGTTAATAATTAATTTATATTATCGCGGTTTGCGTTTTTTACGACAGCGGTTGATGATTATTTACTAACTTTCGAAGAAGTCAATGACACGTAGTTATCATATTAGAAATTTCCGAATGAAAAATCCCAATCGAAAAGTGACTTTTACCGTAAATAAAAAAATAAGTGACCTCATTTCATAATTATGGCCGACGAATTTAATACAGCTTTATTAACTCGATTAAAATTATAATAATCATATTATTAAGAAATAATTATTATTTTCGAAGACGCGTAAAAAGAAGACAAACAAAAAGTACACACACACGGTGCACGCATTTGTCACGTAGTATTTTTTTTTGTATAGACTAAAACAAAATAGAACCAAAAGCAGCTTTAATCAATTAATAACGTAACGGTGCTAGCGAACAGCTCGTACATTTTTATATTATATTAACACTAAAAAGGAAACGAATTATTAACAAACGATAAACGTGTTTCTATTATAATATAAATAAAATGCCGGGCAACCAGCAATCCAGACGACATATACATACGTACTGTAATTCAGATTTTAGTTCCCTACTGTGGTATATACAAATATAAAAGAAAGACAAGAGTATATTCG
Source organism: Coronaproctus castanopsis (assembly GCA_032883995.1). NCBI lineage: Eukaryota > Metazoa > Arthropoda > Insecta > Hemiptera > Monophlebidae > Coronaproctus > Coronaproctus castanopsis. The sequence continues at coordinate 104,152,148 of CM065052.1, read as the reverse complement.
AAACACGGTTACAACGTAAAGAAAAAAAAAATGAAAAACTTCATAAAAGTACAACACGCACGTATTCCCCCGGAGATGATTTATTATCAGTCAGAAGATCACTGTTCTCAACATGCATCGTGATTATCTTTCGTCGCAAGAACAATACAAGAACGTTTTCTAGTCCAAAAAGTCTAAAACAAATTTAGGCATCACTAAGAAAATTAAAAATCACCAGGTAATGATGTAAAATACCTCGCCCGTTTATATATAGGGTTTAAGACACGGGCGGATCCGATATGCTAGTAACGTTATTTTAGTGGTTTTTGTTGACGAATGTCTAAATCCGTTGTTTATTATTCGGCTACAAATTCAAAATCACCACGTCAAGTTTGATAACGCTACATGCCATACAAAAAGAACGCTACGATGAATATTCTGCATAAATGTGATTTCAGGATAGGATTATCTTTCGCAGAGGTGACGTGAATTAGGTGCCAACATGGAGCGATTTGACCTAGCTAGACTTTTTCTTTTGGGGGTTTCCTGAAGTCGCAGGTCTAGGTCAGTAAGTCTCAATCGATTATATAGTTCACATACCAAACGCTCTTGCTCGAATTCAACCAGATTTATGCGGCAGAGTGCTTGAAAATTGGACCACTCGGATCAGTGCTACCGTCAAATTACGTGATAAGACTTTCAACGATGTTTTCGTTAATACCTCATACACAGCTTGTTTGTTCAACATAGACCCGACCCGCCCTTATTCGAAAACCTATTATGTGTGCATTTACTCTTACAAAACTACATAAAATATATTGTTCAATTTTTTCATCTTCCTTTTATATGTATATGTGTATATAACGTGACGATTTGTTTTAATTCGCGGAAAAATTAAATATTAAAAAAAAAACACTACTAGTAAAAATAAATAAATTACAATACAATACATAACTGACAAATAACTTCCAAGAATTAATAAGTATAAAATATAATATAATGGCATAATGGAGATCTTATCTTTTTTTTTTTTCAGTTGAAAGATACAATTTATCAAATTGCAAAAAAAAAAAATAAAAAATAAAAGTGCTTTCTGTGTGTATGTATGATTATCGATTAAATTATGCAGAGTAGGAACGACCTGAAACGGTAAACGTTTTATTGGAGTATTGATTCAAACTCTGAAACGAATTAAGTAATTATTATTATTATTATTATTACTATTACGTCTATACGAGTGGCGGTAGGTACTTTTTTAAGTAGTTTATTACAAGATGATTATAAAGTCACTATCGCTAATGATAAACTCAAATCAGTATATATTAATTGCTTCGAAGCTTATCACGAAATTTCATTCGTCCGTTGTTTAAAATCTTTACCACGAATATATTCGATTTTACTAATTATTTAATTATTTACTAGTAGAATAAATTTAGTCTTAATCTTGTAAATTAAACGAAACGGTCATTCGGTCTATTTCAATACCGAAGCTCGTATATTCCACTAATTCTGCAGTGTATTTATTGTATCCGAGCGGATGAGCTTGAAAATCGAGTAAACTCGTCAAAAACTTTCGACTAAATTTAAAAAAAAAAACATAATCACCCGAAAAAACAATTATCATTTTTTAAAATAATTTCAAATTGTTTATTTCAAGTTTCTTTTTGAGTCAGAGTAATTTCAATCAATCATCCGTTTCATCTCGTGGTCATTATTTTCTGTCATTCGAAACACAAGTCTGCTCCATAGATCTCTGTTTTGTGCGTAACGACGTTTGAAGATTCATAGATAACAGAATGATATACATACATATATTATCGTATAATAAATAAATTACAATCGCAATTAATGCTCTGGAAATACAATAATAACAGTGTTTATAAAATATGCGAGTTCGATACAAATCATTAGAGTTAATAATGTAATAATACAGGTGAACAGAATTACAGTAATGTAAAATAAGTTACAATCTTGCGAAAGCTGAATAAATGTTATTAAAAATTTTTTACGACGTCGTTTATAATTCATTAAATCTATATTTAAATTCCTCTATGTGATAGGGAATTATATTCAATCGGGGCCAGCCTATTCTTATTCGTGATTTATTTATACATGGAATTTTTGCTCTACCCGTACCTTCTGACCTTGTCCTACTGCTATCGAACGAAATTTAAAATTTAATAGACAAAACTGACTGGCATTTGATTTCGGGCAAATGTACTGAAAGTATCGCACGTTGAACAACTTTTATGGATGCAATATAGTATTTAGCCATACTACCTCAATGGAATATTCCGTATGATAGCACGGGTTGATAGAAATATTTAATATCGCTAACCATATCTACTTTAGTGCTATTTCCCAAATATAAATCTTTCAAAATGTGTACTAAAAATTTAGCAGATTTCTGTTATCTTTACTATGTGGCAACTCTGAACTAGTATTTAAACTAGCGGGACAGTTGCGCGCCCCGACGACGTCCATACTGAAATTGTTTTTACCGTTTTTTCCACCGCCGCTACTTTACCGCGAAACGATTTTTTTCTTCAGCCATTGTATACGCGCAGACCGAAAACATGTTATGTCAAGGTCGTTAGAAACAGCAGCGTGTGGGAATTAATACTGCACTGACTAGTGTGAGAATTCTTTTTTTTTTTAAAGTTCGTTGTACATTCTGTTTCATTCATTTTTTTCTTCGTTCTATTCTGTTTTGGTTCTTAAACAAGTGATTTGAAAATTACTTTTATGTGAAATATTTTTTAGTAAATACATTTTATTTTTCGGTTTGCTCTTCGAGAAATGCCCCGTATTTTTAAATTTGAGCATTTCGATTTTTTAAGCATGCTTGAGTTTAAGCACTCTGTCAAATTTTTTAAAATAAAATAAACAACAGTTTTAAATTTTATAATATATTCATGTATAGTTTGCCTTTTGTTTTGGTTTACGTGTGCACTTATATACGTATTTATGAAATATTTATGTAAGCTCAAATTTTAAATTTGTAATTTATTTTATTCGATAATTACAATTTCGGACAACTATTTTTTTAAATATTTCGGTTGCAGTTGACATTTCTGTGCGGGTGTCAGTTGACATATGTTTTATATTTTGCTAAATTAAAATTAATAAAAATAGTTAAAGTTTTGGTTTAATATAGAAATTTAATCATTTTAATTTCAGATAAAAAATGAATGGGAAAATACAAGAAACTTATCATTTCCATAATGAATGGGAAGAGCTTTATTTTTTTTTACTCGATATGCCGTGTTACAGTTGCCTTGCCTAAGAAACGAAATCTTGAAACATTTTTCGAGTTTACATGAAAATCATGAAAATGATTACCCTGTTAATACCGAATTGTGAAAACAAAAATTAAAAGAATTAAAAAATCAATTAACCGCACAGAAATTTTTGTTTCGGAAGCTTATGCATCAATCCAAAATAGCAACTGAAGCATCTTATGCCATAACATACGTTTTGGCAAAACATAAAAAGCCTTTTCGAGATGGGGAAACCTTTAAACTAGCTTTTCTTGAGGGCAGCGAGAAATTATTTTCTAACTTTAAAAATAAAACTGAAATTCTCGATGCAATTAAAGATCTGCAACTTCCTCGCAGAACTGTAACTCGTTGTATTGAAGACATGTAACTCAACAAATAGAAGATGACATCCAAAATTGCTGTTTCTTTTCGTTGCAATTTGACGAGTCAACAGACATCGTTGATACTGCGCAATTAATTGTTTTTATTAGAATGGTTCTTTGCGATTTTTCGGTAAAAGAAGAATTTTTAACAATACTTCCGATAAAAGGAACAACGCCAGGTGTAGATATGCTGGCAACTTTTATGCCATTTGCTAAAAAAAAAAAACAAATTTGCTTTTGTGGCGGAGCACCTTCTATGGTTGGTAGAAATCATAGATTTTTAGAAACAAAATGAAGATTTTTCTGATTTCATATCATTTCATTGCATAATTCATAATAATGCTTTATGTGCAAAAAAAATTGGATGTTAATGATATTATGCATGTGACAGTGAAAATTGCTAATTCGATAAGAGCGCGGAGTTGAAGGAGATGTCTATTTCGTAGTTAACTTGAAGACAATTATTCGGAACATGAAAGTCATTATAACTCAATTTACAATTACAAGGAAAGGAAAAAATATTACTGAGTTACTGAGTTCGGTGAATGCGTTTAAAACCAAATTAAAGCTCTGCTTCACAATTGAAAAAGCAAGATTTTAAATATTTTCCATATTTAGAAAAACATATTAAACTTACTGGAGAATGTAATACTGAAATGTTTTGTTCTAACCTGGAAAACTTTAGTCAAGAATTTGAGAGACGATTTGCAAATCCCAATATTTCATTACCTTTAGAGAATTCAATAAATTTCATTAAATCTAGCTCATACTTTTCAGTTGAATTCATCTAGAGTTCGAAATTTTAACAATACAATCAGATATAATTCTGTTAGCACGTGCAAATGAAAATAATTTTTGGAATTTTATTACCAGAAGAAAAATATCCATTATTGAGATCGGCGGCAATGAGGATATTTGTATTTTTTGGTTCCACATATCTATGCGAAGCAGCGTTTTTTCAAATGAAAAACATAAAATTGCAATTTAGAAGTTCTCTGACTGATGATCACTTAATGGCATCTATTCGATTGTGCATCAGTGATTACAGACGTAACTTTACAAGACTTGTTGATGAAATGGAATGTCACGCTTTGCACAAAATAGTAAATGCAATGTATTTAACATATTATTGTCAATAACCAGTTTAATTAAATTTTTGTCTGTTTTTAATTTAACAAATTTTCCGAAGTCGAACGCGCATAATTAAAAAATTAATGTCGGTCGTACCAGTATTAAACTTGCCCACCTCTGATCTATCGTATCGAAAATTTAACAAATATTAAAATACACTGAAATCACTGATCTTCCTAATAATTCATTTTAAGCCATAATCAGGCATTGTAGGAGGTGATCCCGTCAAATCATAGATAAAATCCGTCGACGACGATTATATAAGCTATTTCAACTAGTTACATAAAATTACACACGCAGCCGTAGCAACCTATGTGCATATACCTAGGCTTCATCCCTAAGCAGGTTCTTTCTATTTTTTTATCATTTTTCTTTTCTTGTATCATTTTTTCGATGTGTATGAAAATATTGTTGACAATAGGTAATTCATAACTAAATCCAATTAATAATATAATAATAATAATAAAATTACACACCCGCACGCATGTATATAGTATATACACATAAAGTATATATATATATATATATATATATATATATATATATATATATATATATATATATATATATATATATATAAAATTAATCAAAATTGCAAAATACAACACACTACACATTTTTAAAAAGTATGAGAATGAGGTTGATAATAGGTAATTCATAACTAAATCCAATTAATAATATAATAATAATAATAAAATTACACACCCGCACGCATGTATATAGTATATACACATAAAGTATATATATATATAAAATTAATCAAAATTGCAAAATACAACACACTACACATTTTTAAAAAGTATAAAAATGAGCTGTAGGAAAGCAATGCAAAAGGGAACTTTCGCAAAATTACGAATATGTTTGTTATTACAATTGTTACGAATTGGCAAAATCCCAGAATAAGAAGTCAACAAATTATATATATATATATATATATATATATATATATATATATATATATTTATATATATATATATATATAAATATATATATATATATATATATATATATATATATATATATATATAAATAAATAGATATATATAAATATATAAATATATAAATATATAAATATATATATATAAATATATATATATATATATATATATATATATATATATATATATATATATATAATACTTTTTTCTTCGAGTAGATAAACCGCAAAACGGATGCAATATCAACGAACAGGAAAATTGAACACAGTAGGCGTTATTGTCAAATTTATAAAAAGATAACTAGATAACTCAAACCATGACCGAAACACCTTATCAATGCTTATATATATATATATATAAACGTGTGTTTCACAAAGGAAAAATTAAACATAGAACCATCAAATACAAGCACCGCACCGGATGGTTGGAAAAACAATCCGAACATATTAAAACAAGCTCTGCTTCTATCATGCTCGCTCTAAATTTACACCAAAATTACTACAAACTATTTAAAATCATAATCGTCAATAATATTTACTATTTAGATTTTTTTTTAAAAATAGTTTCCCATTCCGGACATAGTCGTTGGGGGCCATTGTATTTAGTTAATTTCAGGGAAGTAGTGTACTTAATAACAAATGCGTGATGTGTGAAAGAGAAGAAACATATATGTACAATACAAAATATAAATAGAGATGTTAAATAGTTCCCTGCAATGTATATCTTAAAATAGGTTGGAAAAGGAATGAATAATAGTCCCTCAAGTTTGTGTGTATGATTGAATTTTGTGAGTGCGTGTTATAAAATAAATGGTGCAATGGGTATTTAAAATATTATTCATCTTAAAACAAAATATATTATATTATATTAAACAAAAAAAAAAGTAGTACAATATTCTTTATATACAAATACACAAAAACAAATCAAGAAGTGATAAAATGCCAAATTTGTATAATTCGTATTTAAAAAGTGAATATTCTGAACACAGGAGAAATCTTTCACAACTCTATACTGATAGATGATCGAGGACACCTGACCAGACGGTCAAGTGGCATGATATTCGAGATAATATTGAGCGCTGAGGTGGGGCAAGTTCTATATAGAGAGATGTTTAAAAGAAATTTGTTCTGGTGCTTGTCAACAACATTAACAGTTTTTTCATTAATATAAACAACAGAGCCATACCTATACAAGGACTCAACCAGCCACTCATAATGTGTTGGGTTGGCTTCGTCTTAATTTTTCATAAATTGAGGCACTTTCTTTTATGGATGTATTCAATATGTTATAAAAAGGTAAGTTTTTGATCAATGATAATACCTAGATATTTCAATTTGTTAGTATGTGGGAATACTTTGGTCTGAAACAATTTTGAGCGGATTTAAATTCTGAACTATTCTCTGATTCCCAAATGCAATAAATTTGCATTTGTTAGCAGAGAAAGTGAGTCCTAACTTATTAATTGTAAGTTAATTGACAAACAACCTCAATTAACTTAGTCATAGTGTTTATCAACATCAAATGTCAAACAGAGATCGTCAGCATACGAAATTAATACAGTTTTGTTAGAGATAGACATTTCATCCATTGTGTAGTGAACACGGGAATACAGAACATTCCACAATGTAGGTCCAAGGACAGAGTCCTGAGAAACACCACACTCCAGCTTCTTGTAGACTACAGAGCGATTAATACCCAAAGTAGCAAATCTATGATTGAAGTAGCTCATAATAATGTTAACTATATGAGGGTTAAAATCAAAAGAATTCAAAATATCTAAAATTGCAGACCAACTACAGCTATCAAATTAGATTAATCATTTTGTTTCAAATTATATCCGAATTATATTTCATTATCAAATTACCATAAATAAAATAAAATCTGAAATTGAATAAGTATTGCATGTTTTTTTTTTCTTTAATAAATTACGTCTTGAATATAATTCTCAATAACTATCAAATTTGATACTACTAAAAAATAAAAAAAATTCCTAATTTAATTTTGTTATTTGTATTTCGTGTGTCCATTGTATAATTACCACTATAAGATATATAATTTTATAAATTACCTATTCCCAAATTTGGTACTACCAAGTAAAAATTACCTAATTTAATTTCGTTAATTTAGTATGTTTGTTGTATTAGTATCGTTATAAGCTAAGTTGCATTGAGAATTTTACTATTTGAAAGAACTTAATAAATCCAAAAGTCTGACACACTTTGAAAAGGTGTGATAGAAATTAAATGTGACATCTATTACCGGTTGTACATGTAAAAAGATACTGTACTGAGGCACTTACAAACACACACACACACACATGCAATTCCTCGTATATTATATAGTATACATAAATGCGCGAACCAAAACATTAAAATAAATGGTAAATTTTGAGGAAGAATTAATTTTAAAAAGTATATTGTAAAAAATTGTATTATTTCTGGCTATTGATTTTTGATTATTATAAAATATATTTTTTCACTGTTCAACATATTTTTAAAAAAATAATTATTTTCTGGCTACTATTCTGTAAATTTTATATTACTGATATTTGATTGTGTTGTTTACCACAGTCACTGTCAGATTGTTTTAAGTATTTATTCTTCATTTATATGTATAAATTTGTGAACTTATATTTAAATTTATATTTTGTGTTTTTATTTTTATCTAAATTTAAATATCGCTTGATAATGGCGTAGTTGCCGAAAAGCTTCGTGAATTTCAAAAAAATAAAGTTTTAGTGATTTTAACTGATGTTTGTAATTAAAGTAATAAAAAATCACTACATTCCACAATCTAAACTTTATTATAATTTTAGACAATAGAATATCGAGCCAATACATATTTTACCTTTCCATACAAATCGGGGGTAACCTCGCCAGAGCCACTCTGCAGCTTCTACGTTCTTTCTGATAAGAAATAATCAAATTTGTACTTCAAAACAATCAAGCGCAACTAATTTTCTAAGAAATGCACGAATTATTAATAACTACTTCGGCTAAAACCTCCGAATTCTAATGACAGCTCTCGGCAAATTTAAATACTCGTGTTTCCAGAGCGAGTTATAATAATGACAGCGAGGAAAATAATATAGGCGTTAATGCACAATTTTTCGAGATATTGTTATTTTATGGAACAATTAAGTACATTAAAATAATGTCGTTTCATAAGGAACACACCTTAAATAAACGGACAACTATTCGTGGACACAAACGGGTCGTTATTAAATAAATACATTACGTTACGAGGACAGTGGCACTTTCCCCGAATACGTAATAATACTCCTAACGTTGTACAAAGCAATCGTACGATTAAAATGTCTCGGTATAATTCCAAGTCTTATATTAATAAATAAAACTTTCAACGTTCGTACAATAACACCGAACGCGACGGTGTAGCCCGCGTAAATACGATCAGATAAAAAGCATTCGTATTACTTATAATTTTTACATCATCTTAAGAATAAAGTAAATACGCAGTTGACGATCGGACACTCGAAAAAACAAAAAAAAAAAGATAAAATATAAATTGAATTAAAAAATATATTTATTTCGCGGTAAAATCTCTAAGCAAATAAAGTACACACCTCAATATACACACATAGAAAGAGAGCAATCTATTCTTTTCCTGGTCTGTAGTACATTCAAAAACAATACACCATTATACTGGTGACGATGAGTTAACGTTATCTAAAACGGAACTAAATACAGTATATCGTTACGGTGAAATTATAAAGCGAGATGATAACGACGGAAAATATCCGCGCGCACCTATTCGACTGAAAAAAATAATCTTGGCAGGCATAAACACGTTTCATAGAAGCGAAAACAATTAGATATTAGGAAAATTTCCTAGTTCACCTTCCGGTCTTTCTGTATAAAAGAAAATTTTAAATCTTACCCAAGTCGATTTGATCGTTCTAATTCTGTTAGACGTATTAATCAAATTTAAATAGTCATCCGAAATAACGAACTCTTATCAAGCCGTCGCAGAGATGTTTTACGAAAAGCCGTTATGAATGGAATGAAAAGTCGATAATGCGTAGTTGCTCGGTTAAAAAAACACAATCTATCGAACAATTTAACTTGTTGGAATCGACGTAAGCGTTAAATTATTCGTTATTTGACAAGTAAAACACGTGCATATTTATGTCATTCTTCGTGCTATCTTGAAAACCAGTTGCTAGCCTCCGCTGTAACTCTAAACGTGTGCCGGTAAATTCAACTAGATGCTATTAAATATACGAAAAATTTTATTTTAAAACCGAGGAATTCTTACAAATAGCGTCCGACCGGTACAAGATTTTCAACCAAACCCGAATCATCGGTCTCGATCTTAGTTTCAGCCGGAACCAAAACTAAACCGAAACTTATTTAAAAAAAATTAAACTTATTATTATATAATCTAGTGTATTTTATGCACATTTATAGACAATTAACTCGAGTTTTGATGAAAATAACAGTAAAATCAAAGAGTTGTACGATTAATAACATACGGTATGCAGACGACTTATAGCAAATAGGCGAACCGAATTATAAAAAATTGTAGATAAACTTGCTACCCACAGCGAAGCTTTCGAACTCTCGATCAACAAACATAAAACAAAAGTGATAGTTTTCGAAGGAACCAAGAAAATAATCGATATGGTTAAGCTGCAGCAGGTTTCAACTATCAAATGACCTTGAGGATAACTCTGTAAATGAAAAAATGAAATATAATCGAGAATAGACTAGGCAAGCACAAACGGTCACAAAAATTAAGAACTTGCCGGCTAGAAAAGAACTCAGTTTGATTCTATTATCGTAGTCGGGTTTTTGTTTTTATTAATACATCCACAATATTCAATACACGTTTAACTATCTACCGATAAAGAAGCGATTTACAAGAAATATGGAAAGAGTGAAGCTTTTTCTACATATTGAAAAGAGAATAACAGTAAAGCATTAAACTAATTTTAATAATGCTATCTTCTTCTTTTAATGCCGTACACCACGCAGTGCCTCAACTATTACCAATAATTTCGCTCCTTTGCGGGCTTAAAAAGTCCACCGATATTTTTAAAGTTACGAAATTTCTAGATGTATTTTATCCATGAATTTTTTCTGTATACAAACTGAACTTTTACCATGAATTCTTCTTCGTAGTATTACGTACAAAATGCCATACATTTCTCCTCTTGGGACATGACCTAGATATGCTATTTTTTCTCTTTTTTTTTTAAATGTTTTTTGCTTAATATTTGACACACTTCTTCAGTCCATGAAAGTATGCTACATTTTTGTAGCATCTAAACGTCTAACAGTACTAACATTCGAGGTATCCATTCCATTCAAAAGTATTATAAAAACATAGCAATCTACAAATTTAGTCTTATCTGGAAAATCATTAGCGAGCATAACGGATTTGGTTTTCGTTACTATTACACATTTTGTCATTATTTCTTCATCACTGTCTAAGTTACAATTTATTATTTATCCGAAATATTTTTTTTTTTATTCTTTTAATTTTTACAATCTGACCCCTTAGGTCATTTAGAAAAATTTTTGGCCATGTAATAACGTGAAGGAGAAGCACCCAGCTGCTGCTACCTTAAACAAGGTCCAGAGGTTTTTTACGCTTCAACCTCCTGGTGTCGCTGGAGGTGTTCATCAATCTTTGAGCCATGGTATTAGGATGACCTTCCAGTCTAAGTAGATATCTTTGAGCGTACTGTTTTATAACATCGAACACATATGGAATATTCAAGATCCGAAATATTTGTACCTGATAATTCTCTCGATTAAATTATTTGTTATAATTCCAATATAATATTCTTCATTTACAGCAGAAAGCATTGCGTAACTCCTAAAGACTTCCAGCTACAACCGCCGAATCATTTGTTTATCTAAAGTTATTGTTTGTTTTCTCATTTACGTTTATTCCGAATTCGTTATTCAGTAGTGCGAGCTGGAAGATCTTTTCTATGTGCACGTGTTAAACAAAATGAGTATGAGTATACAGTTTTCACAAAAAAAAAAAATGTTGCGTTATGATTTTAAAAATCTTCCGTTCTTAGAATTCTACACATCATTTTTTCTCACAAAATGTCGTGCATTCGTTCGAATCGAATTATTTATTTTGTTCGTTGTAACCTTTTATTGTAAAGGCCCATAAAAAAGTTTTTTAATAGACAGCGAATTACAGGTATATAGTTTATTACAAAATATTTATTACCATGATGATGATGATAATAATAAAGAAATATTTTTGATTTCTATAAAACATTCCCTTAACCGTTTCAGTCACGATGTCCACTATATGGTACATGAAATTTTAATACTAACAAAATTATATATTTTCTGGCTTACAGTGAAATGTCTCATTTTTAATAATAATAAACACATTAAAAATTGTCTAGAATAATTTAAAAAATAGCATTGTTAATTAACACCCTGTATAAAATTCATGTGTGACTGAAAGAGTCGATATTTTAATATTGAAATACGTAAATACATTACTCAGTAATGTGAATAAAGCCCGAAAGAAAATATATACGTTCCAAATTAATAATATAAAATAAAAATATCGATAAAATTATGGTTGTAGACAGATGATTCACATCTCTTGACAAACCGCTTTCACTAATAATACGCAACTCATTATTACGTAACATGTAAACCAGGCCTGCTCTATAGTATACAGAAATGTATTAATACAACTTGAAATCGAAAATAGACAATACAAAGAAAAATCAGTACTACGAAAACTATGACACACACACACACAGATTAAACAACAAAAAAGTAGTGAAAATCAGGAATTTTTATATAAAAAGCTTTTCGGCTTTTATCAAGTTAAAATATAATATAAAAGGAAAAAAATTTTAAAACGAAATAAAATGTAAAAAAACTTAATTTAGATATACAACTTAACAAAAAAAAAAAAAGATAGCAAATTGAAAAAAAGGTTATTTATAAAATAATTTGATCGTGAATGAAAAGCTTTGTAGCCTTTTTATTATAAAAAATTTGGTGATTTGAACTAATTTTTTTGTTGTTTATTTTTTAAAAATCACTACATTCCACACTGTTGAAATTATATATATAAAGACGTTATAAAAAGAATCATAAACCACAAAATTCAAAGAATCGGAATAAATACTTTTAAATAATACGTATAGGTCGGATAATCAATCGAAAAGTAACATTCTATCACGGTCAATAGTTTATTTTGATTTATTACATCACATATACACACAAATTATAGATATAATGTCTAATAAAAAAATTTAAGTTATGCAGATGGCACTGTGTTAGTAGTTGACTCGCATTTCACTAAACTATTACAATCCTTAGCCCAAGAAGATTTTAATCATGTAAATTCGTTACATATAAATCGATTGATATTGAATAATGATAAAATAAAATTTTTAATTTACACCTTGCAGTCGCAGAATATTTGGGACTCCATAAAAATCACCTTACACAATGGTATCCGTTACAAAGAGTGGATGAAATAAGGTATCTTGGAGTCAAACTTGACAATCGTTTAAATTGGAACAAACATACCATTTACTTCGCCAAAAAAATGGGAAAATTGAACTATTTATTTTACTACTTAAGCCAGTACTTCTACAGAAAGCACCTTCAAAGACTTTATTTATCAGTATATCAGCTCGTAGTAGCTTATGGAATTATGCACTGGGGAGGAGCTTCAAATTTTCATATCAAGCCACTAATACGCTTACAAAACATTGTACTAAATAATATCTGTATTGAATCTGGCACTATATCTAAAAGCAAATACTTACTACTTCATTGTTTATACACTGCTGAACTCTTGAATTATGTATACAAAATTAACTTCAACATTGGTGTCTATGATGGTATCACTAGGGCTGCAAAAGAAGAGAAAGGACGCATTCCAAATTTCTGTAAACATGTTGCATGGATTCAGTCCCTTTATGCTGGAACCGTTCTCTTTAATTCATTATCTAACCTTATCAAGATTGACTTAAAAAACTACAAAAGAAACGACGTAAGGTAATAATACAGTATGTTTCATCCGGATCAAATCATGTTGCTTATTAATATATCTACTTGAGAATCTCATCAGCGTGCAACATTTTTCTCATTTATAATATGAAACTCCCTCATCACGAGTCGGTGTCGCGTTGTGCGTTCGTGTAGATAATTTCTGTTACTTAATTCTACTATTTCGTAGATCGTATTTTTTCCTATCGGTTGCTACATTTTATCGATATATCGGTATGCTGGATTTTAATATTATCATTGTTCGTGTTCCATCGTCTGATTGAACAAGAGATCGGTGAGATAATACCTTTTTATTTAGATTTATTATACGTTGTAAATACATACTGAAATAAGTGTTGTTGGTTTTGAATACTTCTGAACATGGACGACCTGACAATGTTGGGTCGTCTATTTAAGAAGATAACTGACCTTTCAGTTAAAATTAAAGGTCAATTAACTGAAAAGTGTCAGTACAAAGAGAAAGGATTCTATAATAATTGATGCTAGTTCTGAAATTAGCAATAGCGTTGCTGAGGCAACTTTGGCGTTAAAGAACCTTGAGAGAATATTAAAAGCTAAATCAACAGAAGTGCAGTCAGCAGTTACTGCTGTACTACATTCTCCTAAATCTCGCACTGCTGGGGTCCCTTTTGGAGATGTCCTGGCTGATGAAAAACAAAAATCTACTGTTCCAAAGAACAAAATTATTTTAAAATCTAAGGATGCAAATAAAATATTTGGTCAATTAAAGACAAGTATCACTGGCAAAGGAAAAAATTGATGTAACTTTTTTCAAGAAGGTGAGTGATACTACTTCATCAAAGAGTGATTCAATCAAATTGATCAAAATTATTAAGGAAAGGATTCCTGACTATTCAGTCAAGGAGGAAAAATTAATAAACCAAACAATTTTACTCTTTCATACAAATAATGTCAGCGAAGAAGATGTAAAGGTACACATGACAGAACTTGCTGGATCTGAACCTATCAACGTTCATAAAGTTCAAAATAATAGAGCCTCAAGGATCTATGTACAGATCATCCAAGTTCAATATCGACTCCTTCCAACTGGTGGAAGAATGCGGATCAATTGGGAGCCTCTTCCTTTTATTGACGCGGTAAGCCCGCGTTAGTGCAAGAAGTGTGGAAGGTTCGGTCACCCTGACAAATACTGCCGCGCATCAGAACCCCTTGCTTCTTTCCATAAGATCTGCATTTATAACAGTGTATGCTCTGGCTGCGCTTACAATAAGATTAAGTCTTCTTGCTCTTGGCAAGAAATTAATAATAAACTTTCAGATAAAGATAATCTTGCAACAGCGTTTGTAGACCATGCTACATTCAGTAAGAACTGCTCCTGTCTAGTTAAGGCTCCGGGAGATTTAAGGGGCAAGATTGACTATGGAACAAATTAGTTGCTCCTATCTTAATGCTGATAATTCGCGTGCCTGTCAGGCACTATTTTTAAGACATTTTTATGTTAAGAACTTTGATATATGTGCACTGGCAGAGCCCTACTTAAAGAATGGTGAAATTCCTATTAAAAACATTGCTGCATAGCAGGTTCAATTTAATTTCGATTGGGATCAACAAATATGTGTTAACATGTATCTATTTCTCTCCTAATAAATGGAAAACTTATGCTTTGTCTATGCTTGATCAAACCTTAGGGCGGCTTCCAAACTTTTGACGCATTGTTGTTGGGGACTTCAATATCAGGTTACCAGTAATGGAGCCTCATGTTGGGGAAACTAGGGACTCTGTTCACTTCAGTGAGATGGTTGCCTCCAGGGATCTTGTAGTTGCGAATGATAGTAAACCTACTTTCGTTAATTACAATGGTTCAAGCATTATAGACTATTTGTTACTCTGCGCCAGTGGATCATATTTGGTATCATTTAAGTTAGTTGAGATGGATTTGGCGTTCCATCGCAGTTTTATATTCAATTTTAAATATAATATCAGTCGCCCAGATGATTTTATAAAATTGAACTGGATCAATTTGTAAATCGTCTTAATTCTAATTATATTAATAGTACTATTGTTAATGTAAATAATTGTCTGTCAAAGGGGCGGTTACACTCTTTGATCAGTCATTTCAATAATTATTTAGTTGAGTTGATTGGAAAATGTTTATCCCCTCTTAAGTTTCCACAGTTAGATCTTCAATTTTTTTTAATAAGATTAATTTTATCAGGAAAAAATGTCTAAATGTAGGAATTCCTTTGGTATATTTATTTATAAGAATGTACTGAAGGAGATAAATATGTTTATAACATGAAGTAATAAGGGCCAAATTCCAGTATTGGAAAAACTTTGTTGCTTCAAGCTCTGCTTGGGGTAGACTGTATAAGATGCTGTTTAAGCAAAAGTCTGAATTTCCATTGCCTCATTTAAGGGTTGGCAGGCAGACTGTGGTTTCTGAACGTGAAAAAGTCGATGCTTTATTAGATCACTTTTTCCCCACTAAGGTCTATTCTTCTTTGGTGCTGCTTCCTGTCGGTGGCTGTGATTCTCCAATTATAAATCAAGAAAGTATTTCTTCAATTGTTAAAAATTTGCGCCGGCTGAGATAGAGTCTGGTTATTAAAAAAATTCACTCTTTGTTTCCTTATTTGTTACAAACATTTACAAAAAATGTCTACAGTTTGGGTCTCTTTCAGATTGTTGGAAGGCAGCCTCTTTCAGGTTGCTTTCCAAGCCGGGTACAGATCCATCGGAGTTGTCGGCTTATAGACCGATCTCCTTGCTGAATTGCATGGGGAAGGTCTATGAAAAAGCCATCAATGAGATTTTAGTAAAGGAGATCACAGCACAGGGCACGTTGCATCACTTACAGTTTGGTTTCCGCTCAGGTCTATCTGCTGAGCATGCCATTCATGCATTACTTTCGACAGTCAAGTAATACATTTTTGATGGTTGTGTGACTGTTGTGATTTCATATGATATCAAAGGCTCATTTGACAATTGCAGTTGGTCTGCAATAGTAGATGTCCTTAATAATTCTATTAATCCATATATAGTTAATGTTATTATGGATTACTTTAACAATCACTCTGTAGCACTTAAGCTTGGATACAAGAACACCAACGTTGGTGTTCCACAAGGGTCAGTCCTTGGTCCTATTCTGTGGAACATTTTGTATTCCACTGTACATTACAGTGTTGAAAAATTCTGTTTCGATATTAAAGCCACATGTGAGCTAATCTCCTATGCTGATGATCTGTGCTTAGTGTTTAAGGCAGAAAGATTATCGTCACTGCCACTTCTCGCATGTATTTCTAAATATCTGGAGACTGTGGTGATGGATATAGGTCTTAGCTTTTCCCCTACCAAATGCAGATTTTCTGTGTTTGGTAATTCCTCGCTTGTTGGCCGGGTCAAAGAACTTGAATTATTATCACATTCGAGAATCTTGCATACCATGTCTTTAAAATACCTAAGGATAATTATCGATCCAAAAAATTATTACATTTGCAAAAAAATACTTGGGGATTATCATTTAGAGAACGATCGATATTATATAAAGGCCTCATTTAGGCCCATTTTGGGTATGATGCAGCTATATATGATAATAAAAGAATTCTTGATCTGCCCAACAAACAGCAAAGGAAGTTTTTGCTTCGAATGGCTTCTTTATACTGGACTACTCCAACTTCTGCTGCTTGTGTCATTTTGTGGGGTACTGCCTCTTTATTTATTTCTTGTGGATAGGGCTCTTACAGGTGAGCACAGGATAGTCGGAGGGAGTGATGTGGGGTTGAAACATTCTAATCTACCTGAGAATATACCGGTGCAACCAATGACCAATGCAAATTTTAAAAAACATATTACTTCTCTATTATTAGTGAAGTGTCAAGCCACCAGGTGGGACGATGCTATTACTGGTAGAAAGACATGCCTTTCTGCCAGATATATCAATACGATTAAAAATGCTGAAGTTTGATGTCAACTTCTATAGCGCGCAGGTGTTGAGCGGTCATGGCAAGTTTGGATCCTATCTATATAGGTTCCGGCTTGTTAGTGATCTGGTTTGTGTCTGTTGTACTACAGGTGAGATTGACGATTTACAACATACTCTGTTTATCTGCCCTGCGTCGCAAGTTTAGCATTAAGTGCACTGATGTATGTCCTCAGGTAGGGAAGTGGAAGACTTTCTCTTGCTGGCAGAACAGTATGCGATTTAAATTTAAAATTTCCTAGTTTTCAATTTGCCTTTCAGTCGACCGTGACCCCAGAACCGGTGTAGTTCTTATAGCGTGGTCAACTATTCTTATTGTTTATTTTAATTAACTTTAATCTTTAACTTTGCTCTAATTAGTGTTTAAGTATTTTATTTAATTTTTAAGTTTTCTTTTATTCTGTTCAATTGTACTGATGTTTTATATATTTTTCTTTTCTCTTCAAACAGATTATTTTGTTTTGCAATGGTAGTAGTAATAACGATTTATAATGTACATAACTTATTTTCCGATTGGTATAAGATGATATTATTCTTCTACTGATTTATTATTTTATAATTTTATCTTTTTTCACTTTTCTACTTCATCTTGAAGCTGTTATTTTAGTTGTGGTGTAGTTACATTTATACAAATGTTTTGGTGTTTAATTTTTTCGTTCTTTATTATTATTTTAAGTTATTCATTTAAGTTTGGCATAAACTCTTTAATTATTGTAATTGATGGAAGAAGGGACTATGTAATCTCATCCCTTCATTCATCGCAATAAGAGTTAATGTAAGAGTGTGGAGGACTCTGCATTTGTGCCGGGAACTCCATCAATATATTAAAACTCCCTTTTGGTCTATAGAGGGAGGTGGTTTTTAGTGGGTAAAAATCCCACACACTGATTTTGGCTCCCTTACAGTGTATGTTGTTTATATGCGCTGAATTAATAAAAAGTAAATTTTTTATTATATCAGTGTCTTGAAGATTTTCCACCTCCCACTTAAAAAAAAAATAAAACTCCCACTTATTTTATTTCCTCGCACTATCCGTTTATTGTTTACTTCCACTTATTATCATAATTTATAAGTTATCTAATTTTATATGTTTATTGTCATCGTAACTCGCTTATCTCTTAGTAATAGGAAATATTTTATTTTCATTGTAACTTACAATTACTGTGTTTGATTTCACACAATATATTTAATACAAAAATTAGTACTGGCACTTCTATTATAAGCTGGCACACTGGCTTTATGTATTAATTTGCACACCTGTGTATATTATATACAGATCTATCATTATTTATGTTCTTATATGAATTTTTTCATTTTAACTGTTTAATTTCACATGACATATTTAATACATTCACACTTCTATTATAAGCTGGCACTGGTTTTATGTATTAATTTATATACTTGTGTATATTATATATAGACTTATCGTTGTTTATGTTCCTGTATGAGCTTTAGTAAGAAAAGGCTGTATTTTATACTTTATATTTTAAATGTTTTGTCGCTTACTCTTGCGTTACACGACTAATTTGAATTTATACACGATGCGCATTTGCGAGCATTATATATCTAACGTCTACTTTTGTAATTTTATTTTCCTGAAATATATTGATTAATTGATTGATTGAAAAATATATTACATATATAGATTGTTCTTTTTGACATTGTGAAAATCATAAGAAATAACAAGATTC
This sequence comes from Coronaproctus castanopsis, assembly GCA_032883995.1. Taxonomy (NCBI): domain Eukaryota; kingdom Metazoa; phylum Arthropoda; class Insecta; order Hemiptera; family Monophlebidae; genus Coronaproctus; species Coronaproctus castanopsis. The sequence continues at coordinate 104,132,796 of CM065052.1, read as the reverse complement.
AAATGGAAGTAAAATAAACTACGAAATAAGAGGTACAAAAACATTCGGTTCATGTTAGGTGCATTATTATACACAAATAATTAGATTGGAATATAAAATTTTTCTACTTATTACTACTGAATTATTTGGAAATCCCAATTTGTCTTATTTAAAGCGAATCGAAGCAAATTAGCTTTACACGCGGAGGTTGTGGTATTTTTGTAAATTCGTAAAATGTGCGAAAAAAAATTATGCACTCAAAGGTTCTCATTATGGGTGATTTTAATTTTTCTACTTCTTTAAATGTTCAAGATGAAAAACTGAATAGGCTTCAAATGTTCCAGATATCGGTGATTTGAGATTAACGAAATATTGGAGCTGCTACTCAATTCAATTCTTTCAAAAAACGTTAGTAATTTAATTGATCCGTAGGTATCGGAGCATAAGCATTATCTATCTTTAAAACAATCCCAGTAAATTTTAGTCATTTGTGTCAATCAAGAGATACACTCATATTCTGCTTAAATATATTATACACAATGACAGTTATCTTGAAACTAGTGTGGATATATCTAATTTCTTCGATAATTATTTCGCTTCAGTGTATTCGCGTAATCAGATATTAGATGCTAGTTACACTGAAAACAGATTTATTATTCTCAAAACGCAACTCTATCTCTTCTTGTGAGTATAACGAAGCAGTCAGGAATTTAAAGTTTAAATCTTCTATCATGCGATATTTTACTTTAAACGTTATACTTTTAAAATTTAATTGTATATCAATTCGCCAATTTTCATTTATTCACAGAAATATCGTCGATTATAATTTTTTAATAGTTATAGCTACTTAACCTGCAACACTTTAACTTATTACATTCTAAAATTATCAAAATATATCACAAACATCTGTTCACTTTAAAGAGAGTCCAAAAATACATTCAAACTCAAAGAAAATTGTGAACAAAAAAAATGAAATAGAATATCCATCCTGTTTAGTCATACAAAATTCATTCTTATATTTCGCCGATCAGCGCGGAAATGATTCAGCAAAAAAACACAGTTACGATTATCCTCCCTTGAAAATAGCTAAACTCACGAAAATGGTTATTTTCCTTGTCAGCAAACAGCGGCAATTTTGAATTTTATTTCAAACAAAATTCATTTTTCCGCATTTTTTATAACGATTTTAAACAGTTGTGAATTTTATCTATCACAAATCATTATATTCCGTTTCAATTATTTATACCAGTAACTCTAATATTTATTGTAAATTGTGACAATTATTATCATCAATAATAATAATTACTATTATTGGTAATATTATTATAATATTACTGATAAGATATAATCTTCATAAATACATTACGTTTTAAACGTTTACCCTTAGGTAATAATTTTATTTATATTATATATGAACTAGATGAAATAACAGGATAGGATGTTGCTGAGCACAATGAGTATCCAGAAAACGTATGAAGAATTATATTTCTCTTTATACTTTAAACCTTAACCACGGACGTACTGTTTTTAAAACGTTGTCACAGACATTTCGGTCATTTTGACCGGCGTGTTTAAGTTATTAATATATCTGCCTACATTTTTAAACGAATAATATTTTATTATACTAAAATAATTTCGTGACATTTGTGTACATTTAAAAAAAAAATCAATAAATTTGATGTAAAATTAAATGAGTTATGCTAAAAATATATATAATTAAAACGTTTTATGAAGTTTTAAACATAATTTATGGAATATTAATATATATCTACAAAAGGGGATTAAATATTATTTTTAATTATACGATATTATCGATTAAACATAAAAAAATTAAAAATATTTAAAAAGTAATATTTATGTAAAAACGTGCAATATATGTTGAATGCATATTTTTAGACCACACAGTCCTCACAAAAACGTCTTGTATATTCCATACATATAAAGGCGACTTGCATATTAGACACGTATGGAAAGTTTTTCGTTCACTTTTCGACGAACATTTTTTTCAAGTTGTTCTGATTGACATTTTTGTACTTGCTTCATACATTCATCTATTTTTATAGTATGCGACTTATACATAATCGACTGATAACTGTTGTCTGCAATCTCAGTTTCATTTCCGATGTTACCAAAGCCATTCCCAAAAGTTTTATAAAATCATATCGAGTTAGTTCAGCATTATCCCTGTAGGATTGGTGCATTACAAAAGCATTAACCGACGCAATATATATCATACCAAACCAGACTGTCATGGGCTATCTTCTCGTTTTTCTGCTGCATGAATATAAAGGTGATCATACAGCCAATTATAAAGGTTGTTCTTACTACCAGTCAAAAATTTCTCTTGCAAAACCTGCTAAAAAAATCACTGCTGTAGAACGAATTAAAAGCAATTCAGTTTTACCATCTATTTCCAGATTTGTCAATTCTCAAGTATCTTACGCTTCTGTGATAACTCCAAACATTTCAACTACTACTACACCTACTCCTGCTGCTCCTCAATTTTCAAGTGATACTAACAAGTTTATGGAAATTCTTCAAAGACTTGAAGCCTCTCAACAAACTCTTATTCAAAAACTAACAACTCTTGAAGAAAGAGTCTTATCTCTTGAAGACCTTCAAAAAGTATTACCGAAAAATCCGAGTAAGAAAGGGAAAAAATGACTCCTATTTGGCATCTTAAAATTGTATGCTGGAATGCAAATGGTCTACTCCTCAGGAAAATCGAATTTGAGTCCTTCCTTCATATGCATGATATTGATGTGGCTCTACTTTCAGAGACTCATCTTGCCAGCTATATAAATCAACCTACATTTCATAACTATTCAGTCTACCTTGCTAACCACCCCAGTGGAATGGCAAGAGGAGGGGCTGCGGTCGTTATCAAGAATTCAATTAAGCATTATGCTAATGGTATGTTTGACAGTGACAGTATCCAGTCCTCAATTATATCTATAGAATTAAATAATCACACAGTTAATGTTGGTAGTATTTATTGCCCACCTCGTTGTCCTCCTCGTGAAGCTGACTATGATGCATTATTTAATCATCTGGGTAGATATTGGATTCTTGGAGGAGACTTCAATACCAAGAATTCAACATGGGGATCAAGAATTTGCACTCCACGGGGACGAGTATTGCTTAAGTCAGCAATTCGTGCTAACTGTCAGATTATTTCGCCAGGAAGTCCTACTCACTGGCCCTCTGACATCAACAAGATACCCGACATAATTGACTTCTTTCTTACCAAGGGTATGCCGGTACATCATTTTAAGGCTGAGTGCATAGCCGATCTTAGTTCTGATCATGTACCCATACTGCTATCATACCTTATCTCACCGGTTAAAATTAATCATCCACCACAATTGGCAAATAAAAGTACTGACTGGGAAAGATTTCGAGAACTAATTGATCTCTATATTAACCTCAATATACAATATCATGTACCGTCAGATATCGATGCAGCAGCTGAAAATTTCTCATCTCTCCTATCACACTGTGTCCAGTCTAGTACTCAGTATTTTGAACAACCCCCAACTGAAGTCAGATATTCCAACTTCATTCGTCTCTTGGTCCATCGAAGACGCCAAGCAAGAAAAGCCTGGCAAAGACATCGTACTATTGAAAATAAATCTGTTTTCAATAGATTGTCTAAAGATACTACACGTGCCATTCGTCAGTGGAGGAACAATTCATTTTCCAATTACCTATTGTCTCTTGGCTCCACTAAAGAAGCCAACTACTCATTATGGACTGCCGCTAGGCGAATTCGCCGTCCTACTCGGCCTTATTTTCCTTTGAGGAAGGAAGATAACTCATGGGCTCGGAGTGATTCTGAAAAAGCATATGTTTTTGCCAAACATTTTGAGCATGTTTTTGAGGATAATAGCATTCAATCCTCAATAGCTCCTTCCTGTCCTAGTACATCTAATGGCAGAATTAAACCAACTTCTCCCCTCGAAGTAGCCAAGGTTATTGATAGCCTAAAGTCTAACAAATCACCGGGACATGATAGGCTTTCTCCTGTTGTGTTCAAATAACTGCCAAAGAAGGGGATTGTCTATCTGTCGACGATGATAAATGCTTGTATTCGTCTGCGGTATGTACCTCGCACTTGGAAGATTGCGAAAATGATCATGATTCACAAACTAGGGAAACCAGCCGAGGATCCTGGATCGTACCGGCCCATTTCCCTACTTCCTATCATTGCGAAAATCTTTGAAAACATTATTTCGCAGCGTCTTCGAACAGTTATTGTAAACAAACATTTGATACCAGATGTTCAGTTTGGATTTCGTGAAAAGCACGCAACCGTTGAGCAAATTCACCGTGTTGTACATACTGCAACTCAAGCACTTGAGAACAAAGAATTTGCTACAGCAGTTTTTCTAGATGTTAGTGCAGCTTTTGATAAAGTTTGGCACCTTGGTTTAATTCACAAAATTAAAAGATATTTTTCACCGGGCTTTTGCAGACTACTTATGTCATACTTAACTGATCGACAGTTCTACATACATTTTGGATCAGCGACTACGCACTACATTAGCATTCGCGCTGGTGTTCCACAAGGCTCTGTACTTGGTCCTATACTCTTCCTACTTTATACTATGGATATTCCTCAAACTCCTGAGACAACAACAAGTCTTTTTGCAGACGACACTGCAATAATTTCACATAGTCGCAGTTATGTTACAGCTGCATATATTCTTCAAACAGCTGTAGACAATATTTCAACTTGGGCTCATACCTGGAAAATTAAATTAAATGACAGCAAGTCAGTACGAGTAGACTTTTCTCTCCGACACCATGGTTACATTCCAACTTATTTGGATGGTAAACCGGTTCCAGTATCTAACTCTGCTCGCTATTTAGGTCTGCATCTTGATTGTAAGCTCAATTGGCACGAGCATATTAGAAGAAAACGGAAAATGTTGGACCTTCTGCTCTCCAACTTTCGATGGCTCCTTCAGCCTAATTCTGAGCTTAGTCTCGAAAGCAAGAGGCTCATCTATACGTCAATTTTCCGACCAGCATGGAGCTATGGTGCAGAGATCTGGGGATCTGCAGCCAAATCTAATCTCGAAATTCTCGAAAAATTTCAAAACAAATTCATGCGTATGATTTCAAGAGCACCTTGGTTTGTCTCGAACGCCCAACTTCGTATCGATCTCAAAATCGATCCAGTTCCTGTTATTATCCACCAGAAGTCAAACAGCTACATTAATCGTCTTCACCTTCATCCGAACGTTGAAGCAATCTTACTATTAGATGATTCTAATGATACCCGACGGCTGAAAAGAAAACATCAGCTGGATCTTATTAATATTTAATTTTATTATTTTATAAAATAATTTAACTACATGTGAAATTCTCCTATAATTAGTTATGGTAAATGTAATTAGTTTTACAGTTCCAATAAAATCTTTATATAAAAAAAAAAAAAAAAAAAATGAATATATACTGCGTTTTTTATCTAAGCTGCCAACTCCTCCTTTTGTTGTATTGTAAAAATTAATAATCTCTGGTTTTCCATTAATATAATTAACTTCATTATGATGTATTGAAGAGTTTAATACAACTGACTTATTTGGTTTTGTTACATAAGAGAGCATAATTATGTCATGGGTAAATCCAATTTAAAGTCTTCGTCTATTACATAAAAATGCGAGTGGTATGCCCGCTTTAATTTTGTTTTGAGGGGGAATTTTGCTGCCTACGCAGATTTAAATTTCGCCGCAACATCTCTGCGCCTTAATTTTTTGAGTAGGAAAATTATGATAAATAATTATCTGGAGAATGTTTTAACTTTTGAATGTATGCAATTCAAACATTACATGAAAGAAACAAAGAGTGAAGAAGTTTCGTCGATTAAGATTTGTATCAACAAATAAAAAGATTGTCTGGCTTCCACATTTCCTAATATCGAAATGTTTTCGATGACAACTAATTGTATCGGGAAGAGGTCATTTTCTACATTAAAAAATTTGAAAATTGAAACGAAAATCACAATGTTAAATGATCGATTAAATTATTTGACAATAATGTACCTCGAATCTGACATTTTAGATAAAATTTCTATTGATCAACTAATAATTAATTTCGTAGAAAAAAAGCAAGAAACAAGTTGTATTGTTATCCTTTAACTAATGTATTATTTTTACTAATATTTATCACTCAATGGGGTCCCTTTCATAGATCGGAACTCGAGATGCGGGCCTCTTAGGCCTATGCACAAAGACGGCTCTAATTTTTTACTTGCATATATATGTAATGTATATAAAATTCTAAACTGGTCGCAAATATTAATAAGTGCACGACTGGTTTTTCGCGCAATGTTAAGATATCATTTTGAGAAAGAATAGTGTGTAAACATTTCCGAAACGTAGCTAATGTATCGCTTTTTCAGCAGGTTTAAATATAAAAATTTTAATACATTTAGATCGACGTCATAATAAATATAATATTAGAGGTAAATTTACAAATTTACAAAATTACTTACCGAATGTAACGAGCGACATTTATGCAGGAATAAAATTAGGAGACGCGTTTAAAATAATCGAAATATACACCGAATTTTGGCGATTTTTCGCTTGTTTCAATATTTTCGAAATAAGCTGCACATCATAAAAACGATAAATATCGATACCCAATCGAAAACCGGACACTGCGACGATGACGTAGCGCCAGTAACGGCAACAGTTCTTTATCGATAATCGATCGATTTAATCATAATTTCCGTAATTTCGTCAGATGTTTCGTTTTCTACAAAAAATTAATAATAATAATAATATTAACGCGATCTGAAACGACATCGTACAATTAATTAACATAACGTAGTCGTACACGTCATAACCGGGCTTTATTGATATGGTGGTTTTTATCATCTTTAGTATTATGCAAACACATACGCGTACATATATACGTATATACACACACATATATATATATACATGTACGCATAGTCACACATACACACACGCGGGATATAGAATATATTTAATCATGTGAGTTAAAGATGTGATCTGTGAAAATACCATGTAATTTTCTCGATAAGAAGGAGAAAATTGCAACGAACCAGATTAATAATTAATGTAATTAAGATCGATATCGCGAAATAAATGGAACTAACCGGCCTAAAATTAACCTTTTCAGTCATCGTACGTTATCTAAAATTGCGACGCAAAATTATAAATTTTATACAGGTGTTTATTATACAATACTGCTTCCAAGGTGAACAACTGTAGATAATTTTCATTGTATTTATATAAATATTTTTAAAATTCGGGACATTTCCCGTCAACCAGGAAATACCAAATTTTGATAACATTAAAATTTCACGTACAATATACTATGGTGGACATCGTGACTGAATGCGTTAAGAAAGAAACAGGCATGATTCGATTGAATTTTAGCTACGTAAATTGTTTAGGCCATCGCTTTAATTTCCATTCCACCCAGTAAACTCGTCATTGTACGTCTACTCGTCTACTTATAACGTCTCCTCTTTACATAAAAATAATATCTTAAGGTTCCTTCTTTGCCGATCTGAGTTTGAATCCAAACCGGGGAGGAGTAAATTTTTCGCGGTTAAAAATCATTTTTAACCGATGATGCATCTAATCGATCAGTAAACCAGTAGCAGCTTGCTGGGATAGTAAACAACCCGCGGACAACAATGACAAACTACCAACACATATTGACTTGCTGGGAGTACATCGTTTAAACGGTCATTTCCTCCAGATAATCGATTAGATTACGCCTCTTACAAAATTTTCGACTGCTTGCATTTATTATTCAAATAAAGTTTGAAAATAACCGTATCGTACAAATGTAATAAAATCTGGTATTAATATGTATATATATAGTCATGGGTATAATCGAATAATTAGTAATATCGTTTAATCTATTTTTTTAAAGTCAGATTTGTTTCATATAATATAACAGATATATTCAATGTTTTCCTCACATACAATGTTGCAATGTAATGTACTAATTATAAATCATTAATTATTTCAAATTAATTATCATAAAATTTTAGTCTATACAGTTGTTTATACATTTATTAAAAATTTAATTATCCTAATTCGCAACAGGTCTTTTAAAACATAAAAATATATAAGATAATATATGATGCATGATCTTTCAGTGTAAAATATTTGAAAAGTAAAAATTACAAATTATTTTAATGAAAAATTATAAAAAATACATATAATAAAATCGAATGATTTTTTGAAAATCAAATAATTGACTTATTAGTCGGTTCAAAGCAGTCAGTTGTTAAGTCGGTTTCGCTGAAACGATTTAGTCAGATTTATACTACGGCCGGAAACAATTTAGTCGTTTATTGTAAATAAGCTACTTATACTTAGTAGCTTTAAATAGTTACTACTCGTTAGTCGATTACTGAACGCGTAATATAGTGTTAGTAGAGTACTAACAACTAATTTTAGTTGGTTTATAGGTTATGGATTATTCGATTCTTTAGTAAGATTTATTTACTGTGTAGTACAATGTGATTTTCTATTTTTACCGACTATTAATATAATTTAAGAGTTTTTATTATAATTTAAGTAATTACAACTTTCAATAATGGTGTAAAATTTATTAGTTTTAAACGTATATTTTGAAAAATTAGAATGTATTCGTAAGTATAAGTAAACAAAAAGTTAAAATACAAATGTCTGAATGTTTCAAAAATTTTGTAGTTATTCGTTTTTAATAGATGTCAGTTAGTATCGCTAAATTACTATGTTAAATATTAATATTTAGCGGGAGTACTGTTTTGAATATCATTAAAGCACAGTTATCATTCAAGCAGATGAAATTCAACGTTATCCACGACACATTTAACAAAAGAAAATATAAACCGTAATTTTTTATGAGAATTCAATTTTTCAACATTAATATCGCGTTCACTTTAATGCGGTGAAAATCGAACAAATATAATATATTTTTAAAATTTTGTTGGTGGTAATTAATTAATAACAGATTTAAATTTCTGAAATTTTGCAGTCAATATGCAACGTCCGGGAATATTAAAACACGCGTGTTTGGCAAAATAAAGGTGTATTTCATTTCATACATGCATATATATAAATCATTCTTTGCTACATTCGTGCGTTTCATATTCGGTACCATAATATTGGTATACCGCTTCTTCGTTAAATCTGTATTTTTCTCCGAACTATCAGTTGAAGTACTTCTCACTTGTCCCCCCTCCCTAAATGTGTCGTAGGTACAATATATATTTTTTCAAACCTATTGTTAATCTGGTCTTTAAAGGTTGTAGAATTTCTACATTAATTACACTGTCCCACTGAGATGACCTTAGCAATCGTCTATAACCACATTTCGAAAGCTGCTATTCTCTTGACGCAGCTGCTGTAAGGGTTTATGCCCCCCCATATAGCAATGTTGCCATATATATATATATATATGAGAAATATATTTTAACACACAAATATATGCATGTTTAACACACACACAAATATGTATAGTCGCAGTGGGTTACAGGTAGTATGTCACCATTTTTCCCCCTTCACTAGCATTGTTCTTATTAAATCACACACAACTACTATGCCGTGTAAGTACTTACAGTGCGGATGAGGTATATACTTTTCAGATAAACATACGGTCTGACGCTAAAAACGATATAAATCGATATGAACCGGTCGTATAATTGAATGTTTCAGCAGGGTGACTGTAGTTGGATCTCATTTGCAATTGTAATAAGTCGTAATAAAAAACAAACCAAGTCGGAAGTTTAAAGTAGAACAATTAGAACAGCGAGCCGATCTAGTATCAATCTCTGTTTTTAACAGGTCATTATAATTTCAAGTTACCAAGTGAACATATTATTACGAATTTATTAAAACTTTCGTAGTTTATATTGTAAAAAAACCACGAACCTTTTACCGTTGCGAAATGTGCAACATGTTGCTTTCATTATCAGAAAATATTTCTGATGATGAGAGTAAACAGTATCTTTTTCGTTCAAGCTCTAGAAATAGATTTACACCGAAAAATACGATAGATTGAAAATATTTTATTATCCAAAATAATAGATTTCATCGATAAGACAAAATAATCGACTATTATTCTAAGTACATTCTCGTATACTCATATAGCCTAAAATCGAGAATGTCTTACGATAAAAATGTCACTAATCAATTAATCTAACATCTAATTCTGTCGATAAACGAATACCAGCTTAACAATAATAAACCACCCTACTGGCTAAGGATAAAACGTCTTTCCGTTTGACCTCTATTAATCTAACTTCTCCTCTTCCTCAAAATCACAAACATCTTTCCTCTAATCTAGTTTCTTACACATTTCCTTCCGTGCCTCTGGCTTAAGTAGCAAGATACGGTACGGTCACAAATCAAAAAAGAAGAAGAAGAAGAAGAAGAATATCATCTCTGAATGAAATAATGATTGTTATAAATAATAACGGTCGATTAAATATAAAACTTGCGCGATGTCAAAACGACCTATCGTTTCAGAAGCAATCGATGCTATATCGGTGAAGTTTTAAAAAGGAAGATTCTCCTTCAGTCGATTTGCCGTTCCCATATGTGCGCGCGCGTAGCTTCTTGATTTAAACGGATAATTAGGCATGTTAAATGCATTTCACGAATTTTAAATAAATTTTACTTAAAAGTTTTTTTACAATCTTATACGTGGTAATTTATAATTTTATCTTTAAAAATTTATAAAAAGTGATTGAACGGATTTATTTCAACATTGAATGGCATTATCCGATGACGACTTAAAATCGATACACTTTCGTCCATAAATCCAGATGGATCGATACTATTTTATAATCGATTCGAAGACCAGCCTATTTTATCGGATGCGAGATGTAGGTTATCGTTTCTTTTATAACGAGATATAGTAATCATCATCTAGTAGCTCGGAGGACGGATAATACTCGTATCGGTGAAGAAAAAGAGGCACAGCGATAAACGGTTCGTTAACAGAGGCTTGCGAACTAGGAAGCCTCTGAAAAATGTTTCGCGCGAATGATTTTAAAAGATCGTATCGTATCGATCGAGATTATTGTATATATTTAGTTTTTTTTTTTTTAATTTTTATAATGGGAATAGGATTTCTTCATCCAGCTTTATTTCTTTATTATTATTATCTATCTATCTATCTATATATATATATATATATATATATATATATCACAATCGTATTTAAGGATTAATTATACGTTATAGCCAAAACCAAAATATTAGGGTACGAAAGAAAAAAGGGCGATGGCCAAATTAATATAACACTAGATAAGGAAATGTTTGAACAAGTAAAGTAATTTGAATATCCAGACAGTTTAATGATAAAGGATAGAAGAACAGAAAGGAAAACAAGAACAGTATCCAAAGGAAATAATGCATCAAGCAAAGAACTATTTTTTGACACAAAATGGGTTAGTATTTAAGGAACTAATTATATGCAATGCATTGTCATAGGTGGTGAGATATAACTATCATTAAGATAGATACAGTGATAAAGAGAGGAAGAGAGAGAAATATACTAAGTTACAGCGAATAAGTACTTAAACCAAAAAACAATCCCCAAATTCATAAAATAAAACAAACATAGGAATCGTAAAAATACTCCCCCACATATGTAATAATACTTTAAAAAATATATAAAACCACACACAACAAACACTAATAATATATTGTAAGTTATTTGTCGGGAATGTAACCAGGTTTTTCAGATGCCAGTTATCACTAACCACTATAATCTTGATTTGCTCCTGTTTTGAGTAATAATTCTCTATATTAGTGTATGAATAGATATATATATATATATATATATAATAGAAGTTGCCCACGGCTTCACCTGTGTAATTATTTTTTCTTTAAAGTTTTGTTTCACACTGATATCACAAATAGGACAGAAATTACAATAATTTAAAGTTTTAAAAAGTAGTAAACAGCGATATCTCTACCAAATCGTTTAAAATTTAACATATTTTCCGGGTCGCTTTCCTATCATCATCCATAATACAAACCACACTTTGTTGAGTTAGGGGCGTGGCCGAAATAACGGGCGGATATATACGGTTGTTAAGTTAGGGCGTGACCGAAATAATGGACAGTTATATAAACATATACGTATATATATATATATATATATATATATATATATATATATATATATATATATATATATATATATATATATTTACTTATGCTATACTAAACTGTATAAAAAAAAGAGACAGTGATATTTTTAAACTTTGAAATTATTGTAATTTTTGTCCTATTTGTGATATCAATGTGAAACAAAAGCTTAAAACGAATCCAATAACATAGGCTATAAGCTATGTGGATTTCATCATTATTGTTTTAATAGTTTGAGTTAAATCGGGACAGACAAATAAAAATTAAAAAAAATAGATTTTCTGTTTATTTGTGATGAAAATAACCCAATGCAATGATTATAATGAAACTATTCGCAAATCACAGACAAACACTACAGTTTGCCTAAATTAGTAAACAGTATATGTATATGTATATGTGTATATATATATTAATATACGGTAAACCTCCAAACATCATTAATAAATATAAATATGACAATTTCCATAAATTCAAATTATGTCTAAAATTAAAATTTAAGACAAACCTAACTATCCCGCAATCTTCGAGTTTCGTAGTAACTTGTTTAAACCGAACAAATAAATATATAAATACATGAAAAAAGTATTTAAAAACAAATTAATAAACAGAAAAAAGGAAACGAACCAATCCGATTAATTTATCACCGGCGGTTTGATAAACGCGGAAATTAAAACGCAACGAAAACGATTTATTTAATTTCATTTAATGTGCACTTTCGAAAGGAGTTATTAAAAAATTATCTAGAAATGGCACACGTTTCGAAAGAAAACGAGATATAACTCCACAAACAAGATGTAACATATAAAGTAGAAGGAGATAGAATTCGATCAATTAAGAACAAAACTGCTGCTGATTAAAAGATGATCGCAATAGACGATAAACGAGAGGGGCTATTAACATATATCGAAGTGCGAAACAACGCGATAAGAAAAGCGATAAGATCATAAAAGCTGAGGCAAGGAACAGTTCTTCGTCCTTTACTTACACAATTAATTTACAAAGTCCACCATCTTTTGCACTTCTAACAACGAAGAAGCAGATTGAATGAATATTATATATATATTTTTATCAGATAAAATTTATCGTTAATTTAGCAATCGAGCTTTTTCACAATCAGACCATCGATAAAACATCGTACCTGATACAACCTAAAAATTTTTATATTTGTTTTCATCAATGCTAATATTCGCTTAACGATACATTATGATCTAGATAATTACGGTTAATGAAGTCCTTTCCAATATCGTTATCGTGACAAAGCTGATACGTCTTTCTACGAAGTCAAAATATTAAACATTACTACAGTAAACAATTTTTCACTTTTCAGTATACAATCAAAAAGTTCTGAAAATCAAGCGCTAGATTGATCAACACCGGTAGTGATAATACCTTCTTGAAATAAAAAAAAAATAAAAAAAATGACTTCACAAACGCGTTTTGAAAAAAAAATTAAAAAATATTTATTTTACACGACCTTCAGGCAATACTTTAACTAACGAAGGTATTAAATTAATAACCTGCAAACGCTGAATAGATTGCATACAAAATGTGGACGAACGTAGGAAAAGAGTATAAAATCAATATTAGGATATATCAGATACAAAATGCAAACGCGGTGAGGAACAGAAAATTTAAAAGTAGGATATTTTTCAAATTTATATATTGTTAACAAAATACGTATAAAGAGACAAGATACAAGTATGTTTATAAAATAAAAACTTAATTTTTTATTATTATCGAGACGCTATATAAAATTAAAATTAAATATAATATAATATAATGAGTAAAATAGTTATTGCTAGTCAAGTTTATACAATATTAGTCTATGTATAGACCATTTTAAATGTCTTCGTTATTTAGCTCTGTGCTTCAAAGGTCTTTTTCCGTAGTCTGAAGGCGCCAAGTTACACCAGAACAAGTGTCCATGGCTCTGCCGTTCCCCACACTTGCATCTATCATTTTCAGCCAGGCCCCATTTGAATAAATTCACTGAGGTTCTGGCGCAACCAGAGCGAAGTCGGTTTAAAGTTTTCCATCTATGCCAACTTAAGAAGAGGCGTGCCGGGTTCAGTTCTTCTTTCAATCTACTTCCGTTCCTCGCTTTTTCTGTCTAACTCTGTATGCGAACTTTTAGCGGTGGTCTGTCTAATCTTCTTGAGCACTGTAGAAAGCTTCTTTAAGACGTGATGTAGCCGCCTTCAGACCAAACAATGGGTGTCTATAATCTGTCTCCAGTCTAGTTCTTTCAACATCAGTAGCGACGGATCGGCGAATACCGTGGGGGAGCTACACCACAGGCAAGATACAATTTGTCCACTTTAGTAGGTTTTAGGCATCCAGTGACTATTTGAAACGTTTCATTGAGTGAAGTATCAACCTTTCTAGTATGTGCCAATCTTCCCCATACAGCGCACCCGTACTCAGCAGCCGAGAAAAATAGCGCTAAGGTTGAGGTGCTGCACCTTAAGTCAGTCGCCCAACTTCAAATTTTGATCTAAAAATTTGAGTATTGTTTGTACTTCGCTTGCGCCATTTACGTTCCCGAGATGTTAATAAAAAAAAACACAATTTAGAAAAAAAATAAACACCCTCTCATTTCTAACTTGCACCCTAAATGCTTGCTATTTCGCATTGTCTTTAATTTTTTTTTTTTATAATTATTAGTGTTTGTCTTTAGATGAATAGAAACTGAACTGTGTTAGAGGTCTATTTTTAAACATCGACATTAAATTCTTTGTATCAATTATACTCCATTCGTATCGATTTTAACTGTTTTCATTTACGCTTACGCCTATTTATAATTTCGAGATAATTAAAAAATAACCCCTCTATCACTATGGATTTTGGTCGTCAATTTTTTTGTTCGTCCTAGTAAAAATAATTTTAAAATAAATGCTCAAATTAATGGAATAAGGATACACAGTAATATAAATTAATTAGTACACGCGGATTTTGTATTCTTGGAACCAGGTTTCCCGGATGTAGAGGGTTTTATTTTTTTTTTAAACGAGCATTCTAGTTTTTATTCATAAATGTCAAGACTTCTTTACAACGAAATGAATCATAGAGCTGACAAATTTTCTTTTACTAATCATAAACTAGGTTTTTCTCCTGTTATTCTACTCTTTTTGTTCCTCATGCAATGCCTATAATTTTCAAAAATTGTAGGTACAATCCACTATTACACGATTTCCAAGCAAGAGGAAGGATCTTCAATGATACCTTCAAACATACTACTGCATACGGTACAGTAGTCCATTCGTATAAACATTTCAGAATTGGTAAAATTTTGCATCTTTTATAAGATAAACAACAACGTAACTAAGTCATATAAAAAAAAATGTTCATAAAAGTTGGACGTCCATCCCTAGCTTTAAACTTTTGAATACCAATAAATAAGTTGCTAAGCCACAATACTAGATAATGTAAATACTATCACTTTTGTTTGTCAAATAAAATGACCTCACTCGCGTTTTCTTCATATACTATAATTAGCGATTATTTAACTATTATGTTAAATTTGTGTTGTTACATAAATTTTTAAAAAAATAATATTTTCCAATGTTACTTTCAATGAATCCGTATGTTGTTTGTGACACTCGTGGTTGTAACGTTCGTGTGCAATAATAGTATTACTTTAAAATTCGATTGTTCTTCGCGCGTCACGTTAAACCGTCGCGTCGTTATAATAATCGCTTATCAGCTCGGGTAAGTTCGTTTCATTTACTAGTTGGAAAACATTAATAAACGGCACGTGCCGTCGTACATCGTGACGAGTACACAGCCGACCTATAGTGATATCATACAAAGTTAAATCTTTCCTACTCGCGATCGAGAAATTATTTTACATGCTGTAGAAAATATTAAATTCGTAGATTATATTACTGCTCTCAGTGAAATGATCCACCCATCTAGCATTATTTTCTCCTCCCGAATACCGAACAATCATATTTGTGTATATTTAAAGTCAAAAGATATTGCTCATAACCTAGTTCAAAATCACTCCACTATTCCGGTTAATAATTTACCCATTCGTATCCGTAAGTTAATTAATCCGTCTAAATGACTCGTGATTTTAAATGTTTCCCCGCATATTCACCATATTATAATTGAAAAATCCCTAACTTCGTCTAATTTAAATTGAACCTCTCCAATCTCTTTTATGAAAGCTGGACTTAATGATAACGATTTTAAATATATTAAAAGTTATAAACGGCAGGTATAGATACCATCTCCTAATGATGATATGGACAATGTACCTGAATCACTGAGTATAAACTACGAAAATGAGACCTTTAGAATTTTCTTTAGTGTACCATATGCAAACGAAAGATCATTCTAACAACAACTGCCCTGAAAAAGAGGAAAGAGAACAGATGAAGGTGTTAGGAAACAAACCCACTAGCTGTAATAGGTCAAGAAAAAGTAGTTTAGTAACCGAAAGCCTTTGTAACTCTGATATTAGCAGAAATAACGATTTAGATCAAAGTCAGACTGATCAGACTACTTCCAACGACTTAAACAACAATCCCTCGACTTTAGAAGAAGCTCAATCAAGCCATAGCAAAAGCTACAAACGCAATTTATCTGATAACTCTACATCTTCCACTAGTAGTGTTCAAAATAGTAATGAATCTCAGCGACAAAAAAAGAAGAAAGAAGAAAGTAATGAGCAAAAGAAATTGGGAATCAATTTATTGCCGGCTAAGCAATGCATAGAAAATAATCAAAAAACTCTTAAGGAGAATATACCCTTTGAAAAAATAGTTTCATTAATTCATAATAACAATAAATCCTCCACCGTCCAAGAATTATTTAACAAATTGAATATCCCATTTAATTCAGCGGATACAGTATTTATCTAACTGAAGTCGGCTTATTCCGCCATTAATGATCATTCCACAAAAATACGATCAACAAAACTCATCAACAAAATCGCTGAAGAATTAATAGTTAAGAACAATGATGATAGATAACTTCCTTCTTCAATGGAATATAAATGGTTTGCAAAATAATTTAACAGAACTCCAACAGTTAATTGTAAAGAAAAAAATCTACCATTATTTGTTTACAAAAAACTCACCTTCAATCAGGTTAGTCTATGTCTTTAAAATACTACAAGTAGCAACTTTTATCCATGAATCAATACCAATAACAAATGAGCAATACGTTAATACAGAACGTCACTGTCAATATTCAATTTTGTGAATCAACCCCTTTCCATACACGTGTTTGCCCCATGACTCCAAAACATCATTCCAGGAAATAAATCAACTAATATCTCAGTGGCATAAACCGTTTCTCCTACTCGGAGAAATGAATGCAGGCAGGCCATTATGGGGATCTAACTAAACTAACACGAAAGGGAAAATTTTTGAAAAGTTGCTTCATGTAAATTTATATATATCATTACTAAATAATAAACAGCCAACTAGACTCAACTCCTTTAACGGCACTCTATCGGCCATTGATTTAACATTATCAACGAACGAAGTCTATTCAAAATTTCAATGGTCAACCTATCCTGATTTATGTCACAGTAATAACTATCCAATTTTTTTACAGATGAATAACATAAACAGGAAAAACATAATTAATAAACCGTAGCGTTTGATTATTAGAAAAGCTAATTGGGATAAGTATCGTGAGCTATATACCTTCAATTCCAATCTCGCTAACATGGATACAGCGGTTAATAACTTGAACAGCCATATAATGAAGCGGCAGAGAAATCTGTTCCAAAGACGTCCCCATTTATATTAATATGCAATGCCCGCTGGTGGTGTCATGAAGTAAAAATGGCTGGCCGAACCCGAAACAATGCTTTGACGAAATTTCGAGCCGACAGAACGCACATTTAGTTAACTTTCGCCTCTGTAGAGCACACGCACGTTCTAAATTATTAGACAAAATAAACGGAACAGTTGGGCGGAATTCATTTCCGATACGGATTCAAACTCTGATATCCCACAGATTTGAAAAAAAAATCAGTATTTTAAACAGACGCAGGAGGCCGTCACCCATTATATCATTGAAAGAATCTGCAGGCCTCACGCAAGATCCAGAAGAGATAGCAAATCTTTTTAGTAAATTTTTTGCTGATGTAACAAAAATTGTAACAAATATTTTCTCTCTTATAAGACAAAAGAGTAGCAGAAATCAATACTAATCGAGTTCTTGAAGACTTCAATTCACTTTTCATGGAAACAAAGCTGAATGAAGCGATTAATAGAATAGCTAAAAATTCCAGGAACCGGATAGAATTTCCCCCCTATTCCTCAAAAATCTACTCCTGGTTATGTAAAAATAACTGTTAAATATTTTTAATAAAATCTTGGCAGGAAACTGTTACCCTCGGTTGTAAAGCAAAGCAGTTATTATTCCTATTTTGAAACCTAAGAAAGAGCGTACCGATCCATCATCATATAGATCAATCTCGAGGTAAGTTGATAGAAAAACTTGTGGTACGTCGTTTATTGTGGTATTTAGAAAGAAATGAATTTATCCCTGAAATTCAGACAGGTTTCCGGAAATATGGGAGTTCACTCAGGCAACTGTATAATCTGCAACAGGAAATGTTGAGGGCTTTCCAGCAGAAACATTATCTTATATTAATATTTTTTAAGCATATCATACAACATGGCGATACAAAGTAATTAAATTGCTCCTGAAGATGGGCTTGAAGGGTCGATTAGTTCAATTTACTAGAAACTTCCTTTCAAACCGTAGGATCAAAGTCCAAGTAAGAAATAAATATTCCCAAGACTTTATTATAGAAAATGGGGTGCCGTAAGGCAGTGTATTAAGTGTGTACTGTTTCATGATCTTAATAAATACGATTGTAGATTATATTCCATCGCCAATTTCAACCAGACTATTTGCTGACGATGTCAACATAACTTTACTAACAGACGATTTTCTTTATGCTCAAAATCTGTTACAGAATTGTATAAATAATTTACAGGAGTGGAGCAGAACTACTAGTTTAGAGTTTACTCCTCAAAAACTAAGTACATGGTATTCACAAAAAAAAACGAAGCCAAGTTATACTAAATCTAACCATCAGTAATTCGATCTCACAATGTACAATGAATTATAAATTTCTTGAGTTACATTTAGATCCCAAAATGGATTGGCGTAACAACATAATTGTACTTAGACAAAACTGTCAGTCACTACTAAATATAATGAAAATGATGAGTAATAAGACTTTTGGACCAAGACGTTCAACCTTATTTCGGATTTACAATGCCCTTATCCGCTCAAGACTCGATTATGGTTCATTTATATATTCGTGTGCCAGCAAAACGGCTATTAAATATATTGAATATGATCCAAAATACTGAATTGTGCTTAAGGCATTCCCCACCTCACCAACAGCTAGCCTTCAGTCTCTCAGCGGTATTCCGCCTCTCTGTTACTGAAGGAAAATTCTTGCTATTAAGTACACAATGAAGTATCAGCAGCATCAAAATCGCATTCACCTACAAAAACAACTAATACAGCTCTATATTCAAAACCCATTAAAGTAGTGATACCGCCTTGGAGCCAATTTAGCCCGAGTATCTGTTGGAACCTGTTTTCAACAGACGTTAAAATGAAGTCGAATGTGGAAATCCATAGGAAGCTTTTGATTGTCTTGCAACAGCAGCCCGCTTCACCGACGCATCTAAAACATCACAATAAGTTGGAGATGCCTTTTCAATCGGAAGTAAGATCCATTCTTTCAGTCTACCAATCATGTCATCAGTCCTAGCTGCTGAGATTATAGCCTTGCTCCAGTGTTTGTGATACTGACTGACTCAGCTTTGGAATTACAGTACATTGAAGCGAGAAATATTACTGTGGCAATGGTGGACCAAATATTGCACAGCGTTTTAGAATTAAGTGAACGTAACACTGGCATCACTTTCGTCTGGATTCCAAGTCATCAAGGGATAATAGGCCACGATGAGGTACACCGTGCGCACAAGTTTGCTGATAACGCTAGGAGAAGACAACGCAAGATATTATAGCCAGAAAATTCTTAACGCGAGGAATCAGTCCTTCCATATCCGGCCAAGTATACTTGGAAATAATAAGAATAATTTAGCAATTTGGCATTGAAACATTGGTAAAATCTGTTCATCGAGGTTGGAAACAGCTGTCAACAGAATATAGATTGGTCACACGCTGAGTACGCACTCTATCTACTGAGTGCCCAACCACCGCCAACATGTGAAGTTTGCTGTTTACCACTAACGGTCTATCATATTGTTGTAATGTGCTATAAATATACTCAATATCGTTGCAATCAATTGAAAACAAGTATCACGGATGTAACAATTTTCACCTTCTCACCAACTTTATAATAAATACTAAACTCTGCTAATTATGTCTAAGTAATTAATAATTCGAGTAATAGCCTTATAGGCAGTAGCTACTCGTATATATATATATATATATATATATATATATATATATATATATATATATAAAATTTGTAAATTAAAAATATGTAAAATATAAAAACTTACCCGAAATTTATGAAACGAAAATCGAAATTAAAGTTTTCAGTTACACTATCGTCAGAAAATAAAAACCTATCATTACGCAGACTTATGAAATTATTTTAATTTCCCAACCTATATAATATTTAATATTCGGTTGAAATGCTAGTCTACCCCAGCTTCAGAATACAATAGAATTCGATTAATTAATTCATCTATTTAACGCTAGTTCAAAAAACGTTATAACAGGTTTTTTATATATATATTCAAATAAATGTTTTTTTTTTATTCTGCTATTAAATTATTTTGTTTTATAATATTATCCTACGTAATATAACATAACACGATATTTAGGCGTAGACGTTATAAGTACACGTAGTTATTATTTAAACTGTACTTTTCGTTATTCGCGTTACGTAATCACTTTTTATAATTTATGAAAAAAAAAACAATACTGGAAATTCGGGAGAACCCACTTACATAATAATAATAATAATAATAATATTGTACGCAAACAAACTAAATTGCGCAATTTATACAATCATCATATTTTGTTGTTCCTGTTATTACTGTTTTATTATTAAGTTGAATTTTAGCATAGGCGTAATTTTATACATTCTGTAATCCTACGAAGATTTGTATATGCCTGGCGTACTGTATTCATAAACTACACAATAGATCAATTTAAAGCATTTTTTGAATAAATCGAATTTATTCAAATTAGAGCATTAAAAAAAAAAAATAAGTTTCAACATATTGGGCATCAATAGTAATAGCAGGAATTTTTCCTACAGATTTGGAAATACGTAAACATGCCGATATCTTTTTTTTATCAAAAATAATATTAATAGGATCCACGAATCTAATCAAACGGATATCTAAATAGAAAATTCATGTACGAAGAAAAAAAACAAGTTAACGCAAAAAAGATTAAAATTATACTAAATAAATATTATTTAGAACAATATCAAATTATTTAGAATAGCGATAACGGATTAACGTATCAATATGTTTTTAATACGAATAACGGATACGATAATAATCGTTTTGTTCCTAATGTACAATTTACTAATGGTTAAAAAATGTCTAAGATGTCGAAGAAACAGAAAACTGTATAGTAATTCTGCGAAATATTGCAGAGGGATAGTTTTAGGCTGTAACGTAATAGCAGTAGTAAATAACAAATATAAACGAATATTTAATAACTTAACCATCGAAGAAATAAGAAATAGAAAAAATTATAATTTATTATATTAACACGATAACATTAATTAGATTTAGATATTATCATTAAATTATGGATGTTTGATAATGTAAGCAAACGATTGTAAATATAGTTTTACGGAATCGTATATTACAAATTAAAAATACATATTTTTCATTCCATACGACTCAAATTAATTTTACTGACACTATAAACTCAAAATTTACAATCTTTTACTTACATACTTCAACATCTATAATTTAGTGATAATATCTAATCTCTTTAATATAATAAATTATAATTTTTCCTACTTGTAATATATCAATTTTTTTTTCAAATACTGCTTCAGTTTAAATCGAGTTTATATCAATTTGAGATTTTTAAAAATAACTTAAAATACGATTAAATCGTATTCACGACTTTTATTTGTGATTACATTAGGTAGAAAAGCATCGCAAAAAACGGTTGTATCATCAGACTAAAAGGAAAATTATACAGATAAAAAAAAATATCCAAAATACTACCTCACCGTATTACTGCTACGCACGTTTTAGCAATAAACTACGATTTATTTACGGTTAAAATCTATCATTAATTAAATAATTACCAAGAAGATTTGTATAAAATGAAATTGAATCATTTGAAAAATAAGCTAAATAAAAATATCAACTAGACAACGAGATAAACGGCAGAATATGCAAGCTGTTTCAGCTACTGTAAATAATATGTATAAAAAAAAGTATTCGGTAAGAATAATCATATTTAAAAACCAAACTGATAATTTATAAATCTGCGATATTACCGACCTTACTATACAGATCAGAATGATATATTCTCGCTCGTGCCGTTTCACCAGCATGTACTGTGTAAAATTAGAAAACGCGGCATTTTACAACGAACAAACTGTCATTCTATACAGATGCTACTTCACAAGAATTTCCTAAGATGGTTCTCTAGTATATTATTGAAATGGGTGAAGAAAGGATTCTCAAAAAAAAAAAAAAAAAGTTTATCTACGGTCAACAGCTGCCAGATCGAAAGCGTCGTATTGTACATCCACGATGGCGGTATAAAAATTTCTTGGGGCAAATATGAAAAATTGTCAAATAGATTCGAAAGATCGAAAAGAATGGAAATGTGCAGTTACAAAAAAAAAAAATGTCCTACGTTGTTCGAGCCAAAAAGCTCGAGCTATAGCAGCAAGGAAGAACTTAATCGCCACACAAGCTGAGCAAATTTTAGCAACTCCTTTAAATTGGACCTAAGTGAAAAATAATGTGGTAATCAGGCTATTTAGTCACCTCAGGACCCGTACATATAGCATTGATGATGATACTCGAGATGGTGAACAACATGGCCGCCGCAGGCTAATTGCAAAGCCCTACATATTCCTGGTTTTTCCATTAACAGTCGTTAGTTTAATATTGCGTGTTTTTAGAATTCGTCTCTATTTTTTTTTTTTTTAACACGTACTTCAAGTAAAACCATTTTATACAATGTTGATATTTCGTTGTAGGCGTCGTTCCACGTACACGTTATATTGTCAAAAATATCAACGATAACTTCAACAACTGGGATATAGATATTTTCAAAGACATATCACGCAACGAAATATATAATGTATTAATTCAAACTTATCGTGTTACAATGATACACGAAGTTAAAGCGCGACGTAATAAATGACATCGAAAAATGATTCTCACTATCAGTTTTATAAAACTGACCGATCCACCAAACGGTTACTTCGGATCTAGATAGAATGTGCGAAGATACGAACTCTTCTATGTACACTAAATTATACAGAAGAGAAGAAAAAAAGGTGACTGATAGAACTTAACGATAGCGCAGTATTTCATCCAACAAGTTTCGAAAATGAGCAAATCGCGTTGACCAAGCCTATTTATAATAAAATGTTCTAGATTACTGTATCTAATTTAAATATTATTATCATCGCTAAGCAGCAATCGTTGATTATTATAATAGTCATTAACATAAGCAGGCTTTATAAAAACGTTCCTCAGTCAAATTAGTTATATATATATAAATATAATTTCATTTACATAGAAAGGACGACATTCTATGATAAAGACATTATTACATTATATATATATATATATGTGTGTGTGTGTGTGTGTGTGTGTGTGTGTGTGTGTGTACGTGTTCGAATGATAATCACTAAGATAAAGTCTGGACACGCGACATTACAACACGATTTCTACGCACATTAAACTCTTTATCGTATAAATAAAGTATGACGCTAATTCGAACATATACCAAAATAATATTGAAATAAGTCCAGACTCAACATTTAATATCTAACTTCTAATGAGTGGGAATGCTGTATCTAAAAGGCCGCCATAAAACACGCAAAAATAATTAGTTTATTTTTATTAATTACAAATAAAAATTCGATAATTTTCGTTCATCGTCATATGTCCGATTGTACTAAACTAAATCAAAATCAAATATCGAAATAAAAACGAATTCGCCCAAATACTTGGGGCGTTCAAACACATAAAACGCATTTTTATCCGTTACCACGTGAATAAAGAAACTGTTTGTTGCTACGTCAGCGTTATCGTATCCGCCGAATTCTGCAAGAGCAATAGCAATTACGTCCACGTTGAAAAACGAGACACATATTGACTTAATTTTTGTATTTACACCATGCGCAAGTTCGACGAATTCATTAAACGAACTAAAATATTTGATGAAATTTATATCTGAAACCATAACAACACTGAATTTGATTCTTCGGAAATCTGACAGAAAAATGATGTCCCAAATAGAGCTGAAAGTACGGCTCCGGATTTTCTTCACATAGTCAACGTCTTCAACCAACTAAATAAAATACTTACTATTGAATTGCATTGAAAGCTTTCGTAACAGTGCGAAAAGTTAGCCTCACTTAATTTCGTGGTACGTCACTCAAATACTAACTATTAAATAGGAGACAACTCTTGCCAGTCATCAGCATGGCTCGATCGAGTTCACATCACCAAACACTTACAAACTTCCTTTAAAACTGAGCGTAATATCATTGAAAAAATATATTTCCGCAGGAAGCCGATATTTGTTGAGCTTTTTTTCTATGCGCATTATTGTGAGTGACTGGTTTATGTATAAATGTATATGCAGTTGTATCAGCGTTTTTTTATACTAGTTTAATAATTTAATATTATGTTTTATTATTCTTTTCAAACCTTTCTGGTTTAATTCAGTTGTATACGTGTATTTAATTATTTACTTCTCGGTGTTCGCA
This sequence comes from Coronaproctus castanopsis, assembly GCA_032883995.1. Classification (NCBI taxonomy): domain Eukaryota; kingdom Metazoa; phylum Arthropoda; class Insecta; order Hemiptera; family Monophlebidae; genus Coronaproctus; species Coronaproctus castanopsis. Next base: position 104,107,725 of record CM065052.1, on the reverse strand, counting down.
TTTCGTTATCTAACTAAATTTAACGTTACACCAATGCATCCAAAATAAAGTTACACGTTTTCGGAACCTATTAAAAAATAATAATAATAATAATCTTTTAACCAGTTGTCTATAATATCCATCATCATATGACTTCCCTTTAGTGTCTTCTCCATATTATCTGCTACTATTATTTTACAAATCAATTTCTTTTTAGCATAACAATACATTGGATTCTTGAACTCCAGATTTCAGATTGCTGATCACATAATGTTTTTCATACACATGTGACAAACACATTACATTCATTTTAATTCTAAATCTTCGAGATATGGACAAATATCTCAACCGAACAGTTCAATGACATCATAAAACGTATAATTTTATATATAACATTTTAAACTCAGAGTATATTATTTTACAGACGACCAAGTACTCTTTGATATATATATATGTGTGTGTGTGTGTGTGTGTGTAAGAGAGAGAGAGAGAGAAATGGGAAACAAACGTCAAGAAAGACCCAACAATTCAGCGCGGAAGTGTCGTTAATGTACCTATGAAAATGTGTATACTTGAAGTTTTTAAAAGTTAATAATTATGTCGTAATTTTTAGTTAAATTTGAAGTAATACGTGAAAAAACATATAAATAAATATAATTTAAGAAAGAATTATTTCAGAGTGTTAATAAGAAAATAAGATTGGGTTTAATCGAAATGTACACCCAAACAAAACTGAAATATGCAGACAAAAATAAGAATACCAATAGTTACATGCTCAATAACAAAACATTTTTAGAAGGCTAACGAACAGATTTTGAATTATCAATGATGGGAGGCAGTATTTTAGAAAGGAGAGAGAACAAGTGGCTCGGTGTACCATATTTGCCTACTTGTACGTACACACACACACACACACACCAAATATATATATATATAAACAAAATAAAATCATAACACAATTTAATCACTATAAAAGTTTTCTATTGCAAAGCTTTTCGACAGTTACGTCATTATCAAGCATACACAATAAAAATTACAAAGCTTTGCAATAATTCATAAAATCACTACTCTCCGATATATTCAACATTTTATATATATATATATATATATATATATATATATATATATATATATATATATATATATATATGGGAGAGAGAGAGAGAGAAAACGATAATCACTGTGAGGGAAGATAATTTTTGATACTTACCACGTCGATCAAAAATTCAAGTATACTATTGTACACATTCATCCATGTATACATTTTAAACGCACATACATACACACACACTTATGTAAACATTTGTATGCTAGTAAAAGCTTGTTACAGTTCTAACTCAACCATTGTCGAGTATGAGTGTCCTTTCTAATGATATCCCTTTCTGTTAAATAGTACCATGTCTGAATCTTATATGGGATGTTAATCCAATTTTATAGATGCAATGTACGCATTCATATCTGCCAATTTCCTTCTTTCTACTTTTGTACGATTTCTGGTTTTATATTGCTAACAAACTTTACTTTTATTCGCGATTAAATGCGTGTAACAAGTAGGCAAAATTCCCGCTCCATACTTGAAATTACCAACATAACCCGTTTGCGTTAGTCGTAACATAAAAAGTGCGAATATTTAACGGGTAGACTTTTTCTGGCTAAATTCTTAAATCTATACTTCTTTAATCATTATTTTGCGAATTACAAAATAATCACAACCCCCGAAAATGGCATCTTTCGTTAAAAACAACAACAACAAAAATAACTTCCTAAACACGACGATTTCCTTAATTAGAATAATCGAATAAAAAAAAATCAATATATTTAATAAATTATATTTAAAAATAAGAACACCCAACTTACCAGAACGAAATTCGACCTTGAAACTGAAAAAGTACACGCGTGCAAACAACTCCACTAGCGTTGATGTTGTAAACTGTTGTGAAAAAATAAGTTGCGAATAATGCTCGATGGTCTGTTAATAAGTAAGGAAAATTTTCCCGAAAAGATCGAATATATAATTCATCCAAAAAAAAAAAAAAAAAGTCAACGCGTTCACGTATACACAGACGAATAAATGATAATAATAAACGATGTAAGAAGAAAGGACTTTGGGTAAACCCGAACACAAAGCACTCTAACCGAAATACTAAACTCGATATGGTGAATAAAGAAATATAACGATTGTCGTCGTCAAAAAGGTTGCTCACACAGTACTAAATGTACACAGAAACGCGCACGCGCATTTCTTAACCCTACCGACGACGATAATTTCGACTCCAGCGATTCCCAGTTGTAGGCGCTACTAACTACGAAGCGAGTGAAGCCGTAATAAATGTTGTAGCATGTACAACAGCCAACGATACTACCACTAACTCCGGTAGCAGAAGGGATAGAGCGCAACTTACATTTTCCCGCCCATTTGTCGATACGTCTTGGTCGCCGAATGACACGTTCTACACTCTAAAACTCTAAAATCTTTTACGTATTAGTCTAGTCTGCCGTCCGTAGATATAATTTCGATTCAAAGCCCGCGCACAGCCTTTTAAACGAATTCTCACCTGGAGAATTATAAGTTATACACGATGTAAGGGTTGGTTCTTCATTGAATGTACAGATTGAAAATACTACTAATATAGACAAGCAGCTGATAACTAGAAGCCAGCGATGATGATGATAATAATCTGATCGTTACCAGGCGCAATTGTCTATTACTCGAACACGATTAAACAACGCAATAACTTTTTTTTTTTTAACTATAATTACGACCTTATGTATAACTACGAATAAGGCTAATAGATATATTCGGACTTTGTATTTGGTTTTTTTTTTAGACAACTCGTATAAATTAAATGTACTACGATTATATAATACACGCTTTATAATTAAATTGTTTAATTTAATTGAACAACGAATGACAAATTATTTAAAAGTTATTTTATTTAACGCGTTGTTATATTTGCGTACGCGTTACAGAGAAATATGATAATTTAAATAAGAAAATTAAAGTTGATGTATCGGAGAGTAGTTTTATTTTGTTTTGTTAAGAAAATTAAAGTAAAAATTATTTGCTTGATTATCGAATATGCCCAAATTGTAATCTTTATTACCTGTTAGTTACTTGCGTTGTCTTTTCAGCGTCCTTTTGAATTACTTAATACTTTCATATAAACGCCACCACTTTAATTAACTCTCAGTCTTTTTCTCCGGATCTAACCGTCAGCGTCCTTTTTTCTCCAATCGCCAGTACCAGTAACAGAACTAGAATTTTAAACTTTATATTCTCGATCAAACAATTCCAGCCTTTTCTCACAGATGCGTGCGCAATCATGCGCTTAATTCTATCCATTTTTCAAGCGCTCTATATAGCACTATTACAATAAGGTTTTGTCTATTCGATTTTCGACATATTCACAAACCCATATATATCCTTATATAATATATACCTTCCATATACCTTGTCAAATGTTTTATAATAAAATTAAAACGTTAATGATTAATTATCGTATAAAAATTACAAAGTATTATTTTTTTGAATAAATTAGTTCGTATAGGTGAAATACAAACGACGATCGCCTTAATACATAAACGATTCATTCATTCGCGTTCATTGTTCGGTATAATAATTGAATTTCGATAGTTCTCTTATCTAGTGTGGCAAGATCATCAACCGTTATCGCGCACCGACAAACTGGTAAGTTCATTCCATATTTATATTTATAAATACATCATCGCACGGGAGTGGGATTATCATTCTCTATTGTCTTGTAATGAATAAGCGGCGGTGTCGACGGTATTATTAACGGTAGTAATGTTAACGATTATATTCGCACTAATGCTGATAAAAATAATAATAATAATAATTAACAAAACAAAATAAAAACAAAAGTTAATCGCTATAAAAATTATTTTATTAAGGCAAAGCTTTTCGATAATCACGTCATTTTCACGCATATACAAAAAATTGTCGAAAAACTTTGCGTTAATAAAATAATTTTTATAGTGGTTAAGTTTGTTTTTATTTTATTTTGTCAATTCAATAAAATCACTACTCTCCAATACATCAAGAATAGTATTAATAATAATTATAGTTGCATTATTGAGGTTTCTGTGAAAAATACTGAACGCCGAGATTTTTGAAATGAGAAAATAATGGCTTTGAAAATCATCGCTCAGTCGAATAATAGCTGGCAAGTTGTTGCTCTAAGAAAGAGGCAACGTGTACAAACTCTGGAAATAACGCATCAAACAGGATCTTTGAATAACAGATTTTGCCCTTTTACAAATCACTTAGGTTCTGATACATATACTACTTTGAATTCACAACGTAAATCGTCGAACGTACAAGATCATGAGGTTAAAAGATTACCTAAACCACTCGCAATTTTTATATACGGGGTTGCAAATTACAAGCACATGAAAGCTTCGTTTTCTTTAGTGTCAGAAATTAAGGAATTTATCCGTCAAGCTTTAAATGATAGTAAAGTTAAGAACGAATAGTAGCGACAGCTACAGAACAATCATTAGACACTTAAAAGGAAAAAAGTATAGTATACATGCCAGTTAGAAGAAGAAAAAGCTTATAGGGTGGTGATGATTAAAAATATCCACCAATGTCCATGGATGAAATCAAGCAAGCTTTAAAGGACGCTGGTTATTAAACGAGAAACGTAATCAACATAAGAAAACCAAAAACACCTTTACCCATGTTTTTTTGTTGAGTTAAAACCCCGATCTAACAATAAAGAAATTTGTAATATTGAACATATTCTTTATATGAAAATCAAAGTAGAACCATCGCATAAAAAGAAACAGGAAGTTCAGTGTTCTAGGTGCCGGTCATATTGACATACTAAGGCATCTTGTTATTAATGGACTGACGTAATATGAAGTTGAGGCATTTTTGATAACTAATAAAATTGATATTTTATCTGAAACGCATTTTACTGATATATAAAAATACCTAAGTATAATATCTATCACACTCCGCACCCTAGTGGTACAGCACATGCGAGGTGCAGCTATTGTTATTAAAACATCAATAACGCATCGTGTGATGAATACATTTTCGCAAGAGCATTTACAAGCATGTACTGTGAAAATTGAAATAAATCCTCGAGGAAAGGAGCTGCAGACATACCTTCAGAAAAGTCAACATATTGACCATCTGACAGGAAACAACTCCAGACCTACTTTATTTCCTAAAATCCTAAATATAAGCACTGCAGCAATACATGTAGTGCAAAATTATCAAACAGGAACGCGAACTGGGACGTGTTCCAGCAATTCGTCGAAAGGAATATGGGCATAAAAGATCCTCTGAAAACCGCGAAAGAAATTGAAATATCAGTAGAAAATCTTACCAAGTGTATACAAAAATCTGCATACTTATCTACGCCTGACGAGGAAGATAAAACTGAATTAATCTATTATCTAAAAGTGGTAAGGGATCAGATATCGGAGAAACTAAATCTAAGACGAATATGGCGAATGATGGAAATCTACTAACAAAAATATCCTAAATAGAGCATGTAGGCAGTAGAAAAAGACGTTGTTGAAACATAATAAATTTAAAGAGTACATAACTAAATTGTCTCCGACCAAAACAACGGATTATAACTTGTGAAAGGTAGCAAAAAATATAAAGAAGGATCACCATTTAAATATTAAACAACAACTCGGCACGAACTAATAAAAAAAGCCAACGTATTTGCTAAATACTTATCAAAAGTGTTTCAACTGCATTCAAGTACTATTGCAAGTCATGAAAATGACAAAGAAGATTACTCGAATGTAATAAAATCAATATCCCCTATGGATATAAATTCGCACAAAATTATTTAAACCCAAAGAAGGCACCAATCTACGATCTCATCAAAGATAATATTATAAAGAAAATGCCAAGGAAATCTGTAATATTGTTGACGCACATTTTCAATGCAATCTTTCGAACTGGTTACTTTCCGATACAATAAAAATTCGTCACAATAGTAATGATTCCAAAATCAGGAAAACCTCAACATGAAACGACTTCTTACAGGCCCATTAGCTTATTGTCAGTTTTCTCTAAGCTTTTTGAAAAAATCTTACTCGGAAGAATAAATTCTATTATTGAAGAAAAAAAAGTAATAGCTATTAGTTTCGGTTCAGAAAGCAATACAGCACATGACAGCAAGCGCATAAAATAGTCGAAATAATAAATAAAACGTTTGAAGAAAATAAACGGTTACGAAAGCTTTCGACAAGGTTTTGTATACTGAACTGTTGTTCAAGCTGAAACATCAACTGTCACATTCGTATTACATGTTAATTAAGCCATATGAACAGAAAGACATTTTCACGTTAATGCGGATGGTGATTATTCACTAATGTACCCTATAATATCAGGAGTTCCGCAGGGTGGTGTGGAACTTTTGTGTTAGATTTATACAGACGATTTCCCACAAAAATTTTTTTCATCATTTAATCATTTATATATATATATATATATATATATATATATATATATATATATATATATATATATATATAAATAAAAATATTCTCCAAACGAATATTTAAACTTTATTTTAATTCGATAATAAAATTCGTAATTTCGCTATTCAATCGGGCATAAATATTGCTCGATATCGTACAAATTCTATTATTAAAATTAATAAAGCGAAAACTAAATTTATTTTTATTTTAATTAATAATGAAAAGAAAAACAATTTTAACGAATTAAAATAATAAAAATCGCACTAAACTGACTCTCATTATAGACGCGTTTATAATTAGAGGCGCATTAAATATATAAATGAATAAACTCGTATCCGCGAGAGACCGATGGAAAAACCATCAGACCGAGCTAAAAGCGTATCTCCCATGTTTTGAAAATGGGACTTTATTTCAACATTACCAAATAACACATTAGCGAATAAAACTATCCCTCCCTTACCTTTAACGCTATTAATGTCAAAGTCGTGACGAATAGTATTTAATAATTAGAGAATACCAGATGCTAAAAAAATTTATATATATATATATATTACGTCCTACATGTATTTCGTTTTTTAGAACACGACTTCCGTGCATTTCACTTTATGTACGTATAGATATGCTCGCATATATATATATATATATATATATATATATATATATATATATATATATATATGTGTGTGTGTGTGTGTGTGTGTGTGTCGTGCAAAGTATTGTATAGGTGTATATGAGAGTACGTATGTAAGCGAACAATCTCGATGGAATTAATTTCACGAACTGAACGAACGACCATATTTAACAACATACATCGTAGCAAAAATCGAAAACATTTTTTAAAATAGTTTCTAACACCATAGCTGTTTCTAATTCATAACAATACGATAATGCTGAAAATCAACACCGTCAAGAAATATATCTTTAATATTACATTATTGTTTTACTATGGGATCCTGGCTCAGTAATAATATTTGTAATTAGTTCATTTTAGTAAAATAAATTATTAATTGGACAAGAAGTCGAACAAAACTTACCGAATATCGATTATAATTGAACTTGATGTGAAAACTTTCTGACGACTAGCAAACCGAGTAACTTTGCGGAGGTTCACGATGCTGATAATGCAATATATGCCTATAAATGGGGTAATATATCTTGCAATTAGGAAACTCTGTTGTAAACAATTATGAGCTACAGACACCTGATCCAAAACAAAAAAAAAAAAAAAAAAAAGACAAGTCATGCAATTCTATACCAATGGTCATTTTTGAAAGTGAGTTATCCTCAGACCAGGATCTTGATCTCTCATTAAAAGCAGTCTTGAAACCTCTAGTGCCATACTTCAAATCCAATAAAAACACAGTCCTTTCATTTTCTAACCTTTCTCTATTCTATGATATCTGTAAAGTAAAAAGTAGCAACCAGGCAGAAATAGTAAAAGAATTCACAGCAGATATTGAAGGTCTAATTACCACCCTTAACAAGTAGAGCAATGAGTACTCTAATTCTCAACTGGAACTACGCTGGCTTTTACTCCCGATATGAAGAACTTCGACTTCTTATTGTCACTATCAACCAGCTACCGTTTGTCTACAAGAAACCCGGCTAAAACCTAACCAAATCCTATCATCCCCTTCTATAATATTATCAAATCAGTTCCTCCTTCTGGTCAATATGTGCATGAAAGAGTTTTACTAACAATTCGAGACAACATACCCTTAGTCTACAGCTTCCGGCTTTTCGACAACTGAACTGTTTTTACCTTTTAATCCAGTTTCTTTGAAATTAAAACAATCAGATCTAACTATCTCTAACAACATCTTAAAGGCAATAACTTCCCAAAATCCGCAGTCAACCGCTCATAACACCGCAATATGCCTCCGTGGAAAGGCAACGTAGTTCGGCTGGATATCGAAATCCACATACTATGGAAAGAAAACCCGCTCATCCAAGAAATTAAGAAAGAAATTACATCACGTTCATATGTACCATGTTTTGCACTGACGCATCCATGTTCAAAGAGATGGAGCAATCATCACTCAATATTCGCTACCGCAGACATTCTCCGTCATTTCAGCTGAATTATACGTGATTTATCTTGCTATGGAATCTTTAATGAGCTTCAATGTTGATAAACATTCGATTATGCTGACTCTTTTCCAGCACTCCGCACTCTCTGCGACGTTTTCAACCATGATCAGCACCCCATAGCCAAGAAAGTGATGAAACTGATACTGGCGGGGTCGAGTCAGAAAGTGACATTCCTCTGGATCCCAGCTTATGCTGAAGTTCATGGGGTCGAACTAGTTGATAAAGCAGCCAGGGAGGCTGCTACGTTCTTGCCGGTTCCGAATGTTTTAGTTCCAGCGCCTGACGTTAAGAAATACATCATAAATGGGGTTCTTGCATTATGGCAGAAGTGACAGCTGACGTCACAAACCAACAAACTGCGGCAAATCAAATATTCGATCGATTCTTCAATCTAATTTAATAATAATATCTTGCAAAATAGTACGTAAACGACAAAATTAGTTACAGATAAACTCCGCAAATTCCTCTTAATAGATTTCCTAATGGACTTTTTGATTGTTATCAAAAAAATAGATAGAAAAATAGTATTTTGATTTTTAATTTTATTTAGACTAAAAACTTAAAATAATACCCTTTTAACAAAATTCTAAATAATAAATTAACCTCTAAATTCACGATTTTAAACCCAACACAATTATTATATTATTATATTATTATTGTTACTAACAATTGTGTCTTATCTGTTGTGTACCATAATATTAATCTTCTAGTATCGTGTTGTTGCATTAGTTTCTATTTGAATTACATAATTAAAATTATTCATAGTTTTTACACGTTTCCGTTCAAATAATGTACTGGTTTGATATTGTATTTATATGTTCATTTGTATAAAAATATTGTGTTATGTGTAGAGATGGCGTTTTCAAGTGTATATATTATATATGAATGTGTGTGATGTGTTTATGACGTCAGTGAATAAATTCGCGCATTATTGTACATTTTATATATCGAAATTAGTTTGAATTAGACAGAAACTTTAAATAAATTTGAATTGGAATTTGAATTATTATTATTATTATCCGATTTATAATTTTTAGTTCGTGAAACTGTACGAATTCTGTGCGTTAGTAATATTATTTTTACGAGTAGTTACTACTTAAAAGACTATTACTCGAATTATCAATTACTTAAAGATAGTTACAGTAGCATTTATTATAATACAAAGTTGGTGAGATGGTAGAACTTGTTTACATCCGGGATACTTGTTTTCAAACGATTTCAACGATATTGAGTATATTTATGGCAGATTACACAATACTATAGACCGTTAATGGTGTACAGAATACTTCACATATTGACGTTGATTGTACACTCCGTAGATACGAGCCCGTATGCAGCGTGTTGCAAATATATACATTCTGTTAACAGCTATTTCCAGCCTCGGTGAACAGATTTTACAAATTTTTAAAAGCTAAAATGCTAAATCCTTCTTCATATTTTCAAGTATATCTGGCCAAATATGGAAGGACTGGTTCCACGAGTCCAGGATTTTCCGGCTATAATATTTATCTATATAAGATACAGATCATAATATTTCGACAGATGGATATATTGCAATAATTATTTACGTAATGTATTTAAGAGAAAATAATTTTAATACATTATTTTATATTTTTATAAAAATTATTATACATGTTCAGTTCAGGGTTTAAGTGCAAAATAATTACTCACCATGGTTTTGCTCGTTAAATTGCCAAACCATATAAATAGGATAATTACTCTACAATACATAAGAAATTAAAATTAAAGAAGAAAAAATGGAAACTATAACAGTTGAAATAATTCAACATTTTTCGATTTTAAAGAAAAAATATTAAAACGTTAATGTACAATATTATATATTATATATATGTTGTGTGTGTGTGTGTGTGAGAAATAAAAGTATTCTGACATGCCCAGCAACAAATCAACCCATAATCGATTTTTCATTATATCGATATACTTTTGATAAGTAAATAAGAGAAATCGTTGAAATGACGGATACAACTATTAAACGAAAGCAGCCATCCAAGAAATTTGTACTATAAAAGAAGATACCACGGATCTGCTACGATCATTAATTATTCAATAATAATTATTGTAATATTATTATATAACGAGGCCGCGTTAGTATAAGGTTTCCTATAATTAAAATACTTTAAAAAAACGTAATGACTAAAATATCGTTAAGGAATTAAAATTCGTAAATTGTCAATTATTCCAGATATTAAATACCGAAGTGCCGAACTTAAAAATAACAATATCTAAATTCTGCGGTTTTTTGTTCAATTTAAAATAACGAAAAATTTAAATATTCCACAATGCGTATTGAGCATGTTAGCGACTAGGTGGATTTATCGCTACTCTTTCGAACAGCGTGACATGCGACACGTGTATAATGTACATTTATGATTTATTAGAAAAAAAAATAGTTTAATAACTTATTTTTATTATTCTTACAGATTTTCCACTATCATTTTATATAAATTTTTTTAATATTTCGCAAAGCGGGTCAAAAAATTAGTTCTATAATTCAGTGAAAACAGAATGAAAGAGCCTTTTCTGCGAATCGGGGTTGTAGGTTTTGTCGGTGAATTCATTGTAAAAATTCTTTGGAATTCTTGATTATTTCCGTATATACCGTATTATCATCATTTCCAGGGGCATCACGTGAAGGTTTCTACCTTGCCCAAGGAAAGATTACCAATATGGCGCACAATAAATCGAATACGAGTAGGCTGTGCTCGTACAGGTGTAGAAATGATGAAAGAACGGAAATACCAATGTGGAGAATGACAGATTTTCTAGAACATACTAATATGTAACATGAACCTGACAAAATGCACTATGCAAGATATTATTGAAGCTCATGACAAGGCTAAAATTGTAGCTGAAAATTTTATGCCGAACCGGATACGAAATTAAGAAGAAAAACATAATGAAAAATAAGAAAACAAGTAAAAGAAAAAATATGTTCAAAAATGAAATCAATCCACAGACGTCCAAAATTTAAGAAATCATCGATATTCAAAATTTGTAGTGTACGCTCAGGACGCAATTATACAAATGTTAATGTTACTTTAATTATATCGATTAGAAATATTCATCTTCAGTAAAAATTTAGTATATATCGATAGTGATACATCGCGATTTCATTTTTAGGTACTAAATACGCATTTAATAATGAAAAATCAATATTAAAGAATATAAATTTAAAAAAAAAAAAAAAAAAACTTACGTCCGAATTATGCTCAACGACGGTTGTGAAAATCAGATGGTTAACAACGCTTCAAATAAATAAATTTAATTCAGCGGAGATATGTATCTGGAGCAGAATAACGAAAACGTTCATGAAAAGAAATTAAGGCAAACAGTGAAGTCCTAATAAAAATGAATCACATCGCAAAACGGGAAAATAAAATAACCACAAAAAATAATAGAGGGTAAAAATTACAAAAGAACATCTATAATGAAAAGTGTACATTAGCAAGATGTGAAGGGAGAAATTATGACCAGTACGTAGTTGAAATAAACTTGATATATAATCTCTCGAAAAGTTCTGGTATAATTGAAACCTTTACTGGAAACCGTATGTACCAAAGGGAAGTATTTTCCCCCTTTAATCTGACATTCAGCGGAGTAATACTGTTGAAAATCCATTAGTAAAAATTGTTTAATCTTTGGCAACATATCAGTGCAATTCCACTTAATGTTCTCGTAAGGGACACTTGATAAATTATAACGCGTTGATTCATCGACCACCTCGTTTACAATAATACCACAATGAGATCCACTTAAACTTTACTCTAGATCCACAATTATAAAGCTGAGTAACAAGATGTCTCACATTAAATTCTAACTTGGACATTTTGAGTTCTGGGAGCTGAGATAATTGTAATAGGACACTTAAGGAATCAGAGATGATTACAATATTTTTTTCCCCTCAAATCTTTAACTAGGTGCAAAACATTGTAAATGGCAAACAATTCTACTGCAAATGAAGACTCTGCAAAGGATAATCTGTATACTTTCGATATGAAAGCCGAAGTATAATTTCCACGTATTTTCCATGTGTAAATATAATTTCATTGTGCCTAAATTTTTCTTTAATTGCTTGCATAAATGCAGCGTCGTTAACGCCAGAAAGGAGAGTTTTAGCAATATTGTTATCAAAAGAAATTAAGTCAACGTCTAAAAAGAAAAAGAAATCCCGAAAATAGAATCGGTAGAAGGGATAAGAAACATTTTGGATAATTTCAATTGTTTCCAATTTATTATGACCGGAAAGAAGAGGTGGGAGACTTTTATTTGACCAGTATAATATTAATAATATCAAAGTCAATAAAGTGTAATTCAAATACAAAAACCTATCAAAACTGTAATTAAAAAAACTAAACATTACGAAATTGGATTATCAAGCCCATTATAAAAAATTGTAATATTAAACCAAAATATATTAAAAGTTTATTTCCACATGAATAAGTACAAAATGTATTCAATTAGAAAAATATAACAATTTTTAAAATACTAAAACGAAACAATTCGATAAACTACGTATAATAGTTAAGTATCCTTATTTTTTCACAATTTATACAAACACTCCTCTGAAAATTAAATAATCAATTGCCCTATAAATAATAAAGTACGTATACTAACATCAGTCGGTAATAATATTAACATAAACTGGAGAGAGGCTACGAAATAATTAACATGCGGAAATATACACGGTAAAAGAAAAAAAAACACTAATAGAAATTCGAAGAAAAAAGAACTAGGCTTAGAAAGAGATGTGTTTAAAGTGCTAGGCTAGTTCGTTTGTTGGCCGGTAGTATGCGCATGCAACCGCACCCGTGTTATGAACAACATAACGAGAAAACCCTATTCTGTCGCGTCAAGTGTGTGTGACTTCAAGGACTCTGGTTCCAAAACGATTGCAACCAACAGTTTCTATTTTCTAATAATGTAAACTCCACACCTATACTAGCATTAGACGCAAAATTGCCATATAACGCTGTATATGGCTTTCCGATGCCTTCTTCAGGTTGCATTGCAACCACTAAACGTTAGAACTAGGCATTTCAAAACACATTTTAAACGATTTTTTACTTTTTATAATATATTTTACGAAAAATGTAGTTAAAATTCGCTTATTTCGTTTAATCTCCATAAAATAATTAGTACTTGTAACTATTTTATTACATCGTCAATTTTTATGCTGTTCTGAATATTTTTTATAGTTATGCAACCATACAATCTCTATGTAAAAGCCGCCACCGTCGAAAATTTTTGAAACGCAATGTCCGTTTGTCGAGATTAAATTTAATTACGATTACATATAAAATACAGATAAAAATTAAAACTATATTTACAACCGTCATTCCTTGTCGAATTGTAAATAAAAGTTAGAATATTTAATTAATATTTGCACTCGTTACACGCAATCGACGGTAACTAAAAATCGATTCATTTATTAGAAAATAATAAATAAACAACAAAAAAGTAGTTAAACTAAATTATTGTATATAAAAAAACGACAAACAGCTTTTCGATAAAACATTTTTTTTACATAATAGCAATCCAAGCACTTTACACATTTCCACGCAACTTACCCCCACCTCAATGTAAACGAATACATTTAACGCATACAAAAGCTCGAATCAACTAATCGCTAATAAATTTGACGATACTCATGAATAAAAATGGTCGCCTGAAAATCCGGATAAAGACAAACTTATACAAAACCCCTTTTATTGAGCCACCCGGTTTTAACCTTCCAATGAAACAATGGAACTTAGTCACGGAAAATGCAGAAAAATGTTGAATATCTGGGGGACAGAGACAATGCAGTGATTGCGGGAACAGGAACAAACAATCGATCTTACAGAATTGTCCAACGCGATCATTAATCGGCGACTGGAAAGAGATTGCGAAGCTGACAGAATCAGCGAAAGAATGAATTAAAAACTTAGGTATTAATTTATAAGATAATTATGTAATAACTTCTACTTATACCCGAAATAAAATTTCGAAATAAACTGACAATTGAATTATGGGGGGTAATTTCCATCGTATCAGAACACGCACCTTACGAAACAGTACAACGAGTGATAAGCAACAAAATTATGCAATAATTTATTTTTGTCCAGCGCGAATGACAACTTTATTTCGAAATATTTAACTCACATATGAGACGACCGTTTCAGTAATAAGAAAAAGCACGCTGTTTAATTACGTAAACGGATATAAAATAAACCCGGTTCACAAAAGAGAAACACAACTTTCCCAATAGCGCATTATATATAGTTATCGTGAGAAATAATTATTCAGAACTATTGTCGCCGCGAAATTACGATACTGTCCGAAACGTATATAATAAGGAAAAATCGTTTCTTAACAGGATAATAAATATTTTTAATTACAGCGCAAAATACTTTCGTTTATTAAAAATATATTTATTCGCATATCAAAAATAACGTAATTTAACCAGCGTGTATCCTAGAAAAATAATAATAAAAAGAGAATAAGTTATATATAAAAAAAAATTATATAAATAGGCAACTCGGAATCAATTATCGGGATAACAAGGATGGACAAAATCAATAAAGTATTAGGGGTAAGTCAAAAACAGAAGATGCTCTCCGCAAAATACTGGAAATGAATTGGAATTGGGCTGGACATACAGTTCGAATGGACACAAGCAGATGGGCCAAGAAATGTACTGAATAGATACCAATCAATAGGAAAAGACTGAGGCGAAGAACAAAAACGAGATGGAGAAACGATATTGTCAAATACGCAAGTGCAGTAGTCCGGATGCGTAAAGCACTTACTCGGATGGACTGGAAACAGCTAAGAGAAAAATATGTGCACGTTCAATAAATTGGAAGAGGCCAATGCTCATTCACGGGCTTAATTTCCCTAACACAGTTAAACATATTAATATTAGTTTAGCATTAAGGAAACCTATACATAATAATATTAGTTTAGTATTAAGAAAAGTTATACATATTAGTATTAGTTTAGCATTAAGAAAGTTATGCATATTAATACTAGTTTAGCGTTAAGAAAATAATATTTGTAAATTTAAATTTAAAATGGGAAATACAGGCTATTGTAATTGTAATATATATATATATGTATTATTTTTCCCTGTTGCAATCTGACCACATAGGCCATTAAACAATTTGCTTAATAAAAGGTGAACATGAAAAGTACTCGGTAGCGCTTCACCTGATTTCAAGATCTTACATTTCTGTAAGGCCTACAGGTTGAACTCACTTCAATCGAGGTGAGTTTACGTAGACGTTTAATAGTAATGAGATTTTAGTGGCGCCAAATGTGTTTCGGCAAATCTACCACGTAACTAACGATGAAATCATTATGAAGCGTCACGTTGGAACATGCCACAGTCATTAGTCGTAATATTTTGTTCCGTACTGTCTGAATTAGTTGGATATTCGTTGGTTTTGTGCAGCTCCACAATTGTATACCATACGTCCACACAGGTTTTAGAATGATTTTATATAGTAGTAATTTATGCACTTGACTCACTTTTATATCCAGCTCTTTTTTCTTAGCTATATATATATTTATTTCAATACAAAATTTTATAAATCATGAAGAATTCATATGTACATACACGTATGCCAAGTATCCTTAAAGTTACCTTAGCAGTTAAATACAACCAAATGCCTTTACAAAACTAAAGAAATAATAAAGAAAATTCAGTAAAATAACAATAGGAAAAATTAAAAAAAAAAACTATTACCTGGTATATTAAATATATTTTAATTTGTATATAAATAAATAAACATAAAAAATCCTAACACAGATCGGATCGTATCTACATTAGAAATCGGTGCTTAATACGGCGATGCTTATATCTAGTGTTAACGCATGCTGAGATCAAACATGCTATAATAGCCGATTATCCGAATTTAGTTATTGTCAAGATACATTTATCATAAAATTTCATTGATAATTTATAAATATGAGAAATATTTAGTATGGAATGCATGTACTGTATTTTAGTCCATCGAGGAGCACTTAATGATATTCTGCAACACTGGTTTTGCATTACCTGGAGTTTTTTGTAAGTACTAACGAACACTGAACACCAGACCGGACAAGCATAAACTAGGTCTTATAATGGTAGTGTAAATTAATTTCTTGTTTATTGAAGAAAGATGAGAACGGTAACTGAAAATTGGTGCAAGTATATGACTTTTTTCGCATCACCGATAGATTTATTAATATGCGCGCTAAATGAAAGACGAGAGTCTAGAGTAACTCCAAGATAGTTATAAGCTGCTTCTGCCAACTGATGCATATTAATAGTAATATCAGACAGAGAAGGAGGAAATCTTCTAGTAAACAGTATAACGTGCGATTTCTCGGTGTTTAATTTTAGCCTCCAGCGTTTGTAATACTTGTAAATAGTATTTGTCGCTTTTTGTAACCTATCGTAGATGGTATCAGTTCTGAATGATGTGTAAAATAACGCCAGATCGTCAGCATAAAAACCAGCGTGGACGAAGGGTACATTAGGAAAATCGTTTAATAATATTAAAAATAGGTGAGGACCTAAAATACTTCCTTGCGGAACACCTGCATAAAGAGCTTTAAGTGTTGTTTATAAATGTAGGTAATGAATGTAAAACACCCTATCGCTTAAATAGGACTTAATTAATTTAACGAGATGAAGTGGACAACCGAATTTAATTAATTTGTATAAAATTCCATTATGCCAAGCTGTATCAAAGGCATTAACAATAAACCAGTGTACTTACTAAGGTTAAAATTATCGGTGATGAAATCAGTTATTCTGGCAACTTGATGCACTGTTGAATGACCAGCCCCCCTAAAACCGAATTGTTCATTTTTGAGAATGTTGTGAATTAGAGAATAAGATTGTAACCGGTTTAGTATCATTTTTTCGATTTTACTAAAAGTACATAATAAGCTAATGGATCGAATATTACAAATGTCGCTAATATCTTTACCAGGTTTTGGGAGAATAATAATCTTTGCTATTTTCCACTTAGTCGGAAAGTAAGTAAAGTTAAAAATACTATTGACTGATTTAGTAAGATAAACTATCGCTTTACGAGGAAGGTGCCTAACCATAGTTGCAGCAATATCATCAGCACCGTACGACACTTTATTTCTTAACGATTTAATACATTTATAAGTTTCAGATGGTGTAACGAAGGAAAACCTATCCGAAGAACATGTAATCAGTGAGTTTTTCACCGCATTATTTATTTTATAGTAATGAGCCCGCGCAACCAAATCATTACAAAGTTTACTAGTGCCTGATACATTAGTAGCTATTAATTCTAGTTTGTCAGCTAGTTTATAAACGGGCTGATTGTTATAAGGATTGGTTAGTGGGGGAAGCGGTACATTCTGCTTTGACAATCGGTTACATACTTTCAAAAGAGTATTATTTTTAGGCGATACGGTAGATAGATACGAATTCTAGGTATTATGTTTCCAAAAATTTAATAAACGCCAAGAAATTCGTGCTAGGATTAAATATTTAGACTTGACATTAACGTACGCAATAGTGAATCTTAATGTAGCAGTTTGGCGCTTATAATAGTTTTTAATAGAGATAATTTTAACAATACTGGGAGGAATATTACTTCTGAGAATATTGGTGGAAGCGTGATTTTTTAATAGTTAATTTTTCAGAATCTAATGTAATTTTGGCTAGGTTAGCAACAGCAGCATCAATAGCACTAATATAGTTAAAAGTGTCTGTCAGATAAATATTAATATTAATTAGTTCCTTAAATTTTACCCAATCCGCATTTTTGAAATTAAAAATATTTATTACTTCTGCAAAATATGAGAACATACTATCCTTTGTAGAATTCATGCTAGTGGCCTCAGCATACGTTCTTGAGTGTGAGGTATTTAAATTGCTATTATTATTCGTAATTCTTATAATTACTACGAGTTACAAAATTATTAGAAGAATTTTTATTAATGTTAATCGATTCACGAATACGCGAAAAGGACCTTCTGAGCTGAGCAGACATCTCAGACTAGTTGGGAGAGGGATTCCTTTGCTTACAATACATGACAGGAATTTCGATTGATACATTCTGTAATAACTGCAGCTGAAAAATATGTGGTTTTCATCGGCGATCTGACCTGCATATGAATGATGGGTACAGAATGGCGAAGGGGCAAACTTGTGAGTAAATAGAACGTATAGAATGTTGTTGACGTTGAGCCTTAGGCGACATATAATACGAATAAACGAAATTCTGTTTTCTATGTTGTCAGGAAGATTGAAGAACCATGGAATTACTGGAATTGAAGGTTGAATATTCCTAAATTGTTTGGCTGAATAACAATATTTCCAAATTCTTTGTGCGAAAACTTCTCAGATAAAATGTCCCTAACCGGTGTATTGAAGTAGAATGAGCCATTTTCGTTGGAGCTTCTAGCAAGATTGTCTACGGTATCATTCCGATGAATACCTGAATGGCTGGGAATACAGACAAATTTTACACTGACGCATTTCAGAGATAGATCGTAAATATTTAATTTATGACGTGTTGATCATGGATAAGATGATTACCTACAAGAATTGCGGCACCACCATATCTATCTGGTCTATCATCCCTGTAACATTGAAAACCTGGGAGATTGAAAGGAATATGTGGCCGGAGCCACGTTTCAGACAATAGAATAATGTCAAAGTGATTAAACTCCAGAAATGATTCTAAGTTATCCTTATTGGATACTATATTCTGACTATAATTTTTAAAAATCCGATTAAGTTAAATCAATGGGATTACCTTACCTGGAGCAAACATGTGTATATGATTATAATTAATGGCAATATGAAAGGATAACGCAAAGAGAAGAATGGAGAAGGAGGAGAGAGAAAAAAAAAGGGGTGAATATGTGAAACCACTGAGCGCATGCACTTATATGAACGGTGCTTTTATGCAATAATATAATCAAAACATAAATGTTTCCACAATACTCCAGCAGCAGTTGTGAAATATTGATAGTACATTGTAAAGAAGCTAACAAAAAATATAAGCACAACAGGTGTATGCCTAATATAGACTAGAAGAGATCAATACTCGATAACGGAATTAATATCCTAACTTTATATTTCAGGAATAACAAACTAATATTAAGTAATTAGTATTTGCAATGTTATAAATGTAGGTTTCAAATTAGGAAATAAAGGATATTGTAATTGTTTTAAATCGTGCCTGCAAAATAAATAACTGAATTTCGAGAACGATTACCTTATAATGAGTAGTATACAGGTTGGCTCTAGATATGGCTAATCTATGTTTATCTAAGTATAGACGTAACAAATTTCCCAGTATTCAATAACAGATACAAGATGATTCTTTATATGCATACAATAATATTATTATTATTATCATCATCATTTCTATATATATTAACATCGTCGATCAATTGTAGTTGAAAATACAACGTATAATACCCACATGAAATTAATGAAAAAATATATATATATATGCACACACACACACACACACACACACATATATATATATATATATATATATATATATATATATATATATATACAGAGAGAGAGAGAGAGAGAGAGAAAGCCCTAATACACTCCTAATGGCTGTCTACGGACTTCGTTACTATACGTTTAGGATCCTCATATATTAATATATATACTTACTTCTCTACTTGCTTTATCTCACATTCTTTATAAATACTAAATAGATTATCTTATTCTTTTCTTTTATCTTCCTTTACGTGTCGCGGAAATAATGACTATATATACATATACACATATAAATAAATATATATATATATATATATACATATAAAT